>OY977941.1:12601496-15101496 GCA_963854355.1 Epinotia brunnichana | reverse complement strand
TGTATGGGTTCACGTTAATGAAATTGATACATTGCACGGAAAAAAATAATAATAGCCCATCATCATATCAGCCGAAAGGCGTACACTGCTGGACATAGGCCTCCCCCAAAGAGTGCCAAAATGACCGTTCAAGTGACGCATCCAGCGGACTCCCGCGACCTTTATCAGGTCATCAGTCCACCTTGTGGGGGGCATAACCACATATCATAATTATAAATGCGAAAGTGTGTCAGTCTGTCTGTCTGTTTCCTTTTTACGCTTAAACCGCTGAGCCGATTGAGATCGAATTTGGTATAGAGATAGATTGAGTCCCGGGGAAGGACATATACTAGTTTTTATCCCGGAAATCATCTCCTAAGGGTGTGAAATGGGGGGTGAAAGTTTGTAATAGAGCTACGATATAAACGAGTTCCATGCGGAAAGAATCTAGTAATATATATATTTTTATACCACTATGGTGTCAAACAGGAATACGGCCTGCCTGATGGAAAACGTAGATCATAGCATATGGACGCTTGACACTCCAGAGGAGACACAACCACGTTGCTGAGACATTGTTGATTTGAATTCGTTAACAGCTAGAGTGAAAGGCACGGTCCTCACTTTCAACACAGCGTTAATGAGAATTGATTCTGTCGTGAAGAATAGCCATACATTTTTTTCACCTCACTAGCTCGGAAAGGCCTTTTTGTATGTTTGATATCTATTGAGAAAATCGCTTTTTATCCACATGTGAAGAAAGTAGACGTAGAACGTTAAAAGTACTATGACGTAGAACGTTAAACGTTTATTTTTGTTTTTTGTATGTTTATGACATATTTTTTTTACTTTTTTACTTTTTTTTTTTAACTTTTTTGACTTTTTAAAAACTAAGCCTTTTTTTAACTTTTTCTTACTTTTTTGAACTTTATTTTTTACTTTTTTTTACCCTTTTTCTTATTTTTCTCGCTGTAGTGAGGTGAAAAGATTTGTGTTATACGCGGGTGAAAAGTTATTTTACGTCTCGTGTGTTGAAACACTCGCTACGCTCAGGATTCTATTTTTGAACCACTCGCATCGCTCGTGGTCAATCATAAAATCCTTTCGCTAGCTCGTGTTTCAAATCAACACTCGCAGGTAAAATACAACTTTCCCCCCCCTTGTATAACAAATAACTATTAAATTACGATTAATTTTTGTGACACATTGAAATCGGCTAAATTGTTAACGTAAGTCATTAAAGGTGTATTTTTCTGAAAATCGTCCTGACAAATGAATCGTAACAACGAAGTCATAAATTAGTTCTGTCAGGATACGCTAATCGATAATTTATTCCAAACCTAATTATAATTTCAAAATTAATGAGGCAGTTAGTCATAGTCGACTTAAAAGATCGTAGTTCAAAAACCTCTCAGTTTAATGTATATGTATACAAAATTACTGTATATAAAATTTTCAAATTTATGGGTTCCATAAACGAAATTAGGAACGGGTCTCGGACAGGTACCGTTTATGGAAACACGTCATTTATGGTTGAGATTATTGAATGTGGTCGATTTTTATAAAGCTGTCATTCGAATGGGAATATTCTACCTTGGATGGTAGAGTTGCTTTTTGAATGGACGATTTTGCAGTTCGGCCAACTGAAATATTCTTAAGTATACGCGCTTCTAATCTTAAAAGGATTTACACAGCGCGCCGAGAAAGGAATACGTTAAATGTACTAGTGTGTGACTCTGTGCCGTAGTTTAGTTCAGTTTAATTAACTTTTTATTAGACATCATTCTGCAAAAAAGCAACGCGGGAGCAAAATAACCAATTTATTCATTAGATTTTTGATTTTTATTTATGTAAACATGGGAAAAAGCTACGGTAGCCTAATAGTGGCTCAGGCATGCGGCTGTCAAGCAGCGGTCGTGGGTTCGAAACTTCGAACTTATGTACGGAATGTTTCAAAACATCGTGAAGAAACCGGTTTAATCCCAATACGATCTAGTTTTCCCCATGGGTTGGATGGTCAGGTGGCAGTCGCTTTCGGAAAAACTAGTGCCCATGCCAAATCTTGGGATTAGGTGTCAAAGCGAATCCCAGGTAAAACAAGACAATTGTTACATCTGTACCCTAATCAAGATATAAAATCTCATGAAACATTGGACCTAACAGAAGAAAAAAACAATTCCAACACTAGCATTTTAAATTTTGATGCAAGAGTTTCATTCTAATGAATTTGAGCAAACATATTATACATACCTAATATAGGTAAACCAGACGCCTGACCGTTTTAAAGGGCTATGTCCCAGTTCTGCAAACAACGCATATGGAGATTAAATCTAGGAAAAAAACATCTTAAAAAGTAGCATGTTGTAATAGGTAGGTAAAGACCAAAATTAGCGAAGTATTATACCTAAAATTCGTACTTTTAGTCAGCGTGCACTTTAAAAGCTATTGTGAGGTTAAACAGTTATTTTAACTGTGGGCGGCTCTGCCGGTCGTAAACACCAAATAAGAAATTTACGATGTCACGCCTTTTATCTAAAACCGTCGCTAAAACAGTTGCATTCATATGCATCGTTTTTAAAAGGTTGTTCAACGCACATGAACTTACATAAATACAGTTATGTGTTTAGTAAGAACCAATGAAAGCGTCATAATAGTACATTACTTACCTAGGGCGGTTAAACAAAGAATGTCTCAGATCGCAGGTATTTGACGCCCGAGCCGAAGGCAAGGGCGATAAATATGCGCTCTGAGGCTTTCTTTATTACCGCCCGTGGTGAGTACAACTTTTTACGTCTCTATCTGGCCAGGAAGTGGGGTTTTCCGCACGAATAGCGTGCGGTAATACTTTATGGCCAGGTATGACGTAAAATATATAATGTATTGCAATTTAAAAAATCTAAATTACTGTAGTACCTACATATTAAATTGTTAATTAGGACAGACGACTCGTGCGGCGGCGCGACACGTGTGCTGTCATGCGACTATGGAAATGCACTCGCCTATATACATACCTACATATACATAGACACTCCTAAGCAACACCATATATTTGTGTATGGGTGACTCCCGACGTGGAGTCCGCGTCGCCGCACGCGTCGTTGCACACGTCGCCAGTACTTACCCCTTAAAGATTACACCGCTCGTCTTTAGCGTAAAAGGATCGGATACTAGAACAAAAAATAAATAAAGCTCTAGTAAAGTCACCAAATATGCTTTAACAATATTTCGATGGCAGCTACACCCGATTGAAAGTATAAATAAATAATACATTATTCGTATTATTGTGTTCTATCAGAAGTGTCACTAACCTCCCACAGTGATACAAATATCTCTCATAGCAAGCAGCTCCAAAAGGCTATTCCTTATCCACCATTGCTAATGGTATGACATCAGTGTAGCGGATATGGGCGAAATTGCCTTCACCCACAATGTTTACGAGAAACAAACGGCTAACTTTTAGGGTTCAGTTAAAGGTATTAATGTTATTTTTTTTTAAAACATAGTTAGATGGTCACCAGCACTGAGAAGTAATCTTAGATAATGTAGTACCCAGCGTAAGTTTATAATAAAAAAAAAATATGAAAATGGCTTAAAACTAATAACTAGGAATTAAAAATCGTGGAAATAACCAAATATAATGTTCTATAACGTGTATTAACGTATTATTGATAACGTTATGGCTCCGGTCAAGTAAAACTCTATAATACTGAATTGAATTTCCAAGCTGGGAGGAAAGAGTGTTTCAATTAAATAGGGGTGAGTCACAGATGTATGAATATAAGGAGATCGGACATGGCGGCCGATTTGTATAGAGTGAGCCTGTCGCAAGTACATTAACCCACACAACGCCCAAGTAATTGACAAGACAAAGCACGCACACATCTAAAACACACACTCTTGTATACCTACACGCTTATTTGACAATAAACGCGCATCATATCAGGCATTTTGGGAAAAAACGTAATATTCTCTGCGATCAGCACACGCGCGCAGTGTATGCCCATTGAGCATACAGCTGCGACACGGCCGCCGGCGGCTTGTCCTCTCTCTAGTATTTTATGCTCTGTGGGGTGAGTGGTATTGTGATAAGTTTCATAATTGCCTCTTGCATTTACCTACGTATAGATGTAGCAAAGTTTTATGTCACAATTCTATCTCCAGTCTATCTCAGATCTCGTCGGGTGACAAGCAAAACTCACTAAGTAACAAATACCTACTTAAATCAAAGGTCGTATCTCGATATCGACTACGTACCGAGATACGAGGTTAGGAAGAGCAGTGACAGTTTTGGTAGTGACTTTTGCTTGTCATCCAACGATCTCTTTCATGATTCTTTCTCTCAGATCAGTTTCATGCTTTTTTGGTTAAATACCAGTCCAGTGACAGTAACATTTTTAATGAAAATATTATAATTATAAGTTAATATTTTAAGACATAGGAGCTTAAAACTGAAAGGGGTCATAATTAAATATCAAAATTTCGAAAAACTAGAAACAAAGCTATCTAAAGGCCCATTTTACCAACCCCCTGACACAAAGCCTGCTAAAACAAAAATATATACGTAAAAAACCGTTTACAATAAGTAGGGTAAAAATAAAGCACTGCACATCCGTGCCGCCAACAGGTCGTAACTTCGTATGAACTCTGTAGGGACTTACGGCCTTTTGGCTGGGGCGATGGTTTAGTGTTTTCGTTGTACATTCAGCGTCATTTGGCCACTTTGACTGCTACTAACTATATGACGCTGACTGTACCGCGTTAGTTATAATCTTTTTTAATTAAGTGAGCGCACCGCCAACCAAACTTTAGTTTCAGTTAATAAAATTGTATGTTTTTGTTTCCAAAAAAAAAGATGGAGAGTTATATAACAGTTTGCTTCTGTGTGTCTGTCTGTGGCATAGTAGCTCCTAAGCGGACGAACTGATTTGAGTCGATTTTTTCTGTCTGTTAGATGGTTTTTATGGTTTTGTGTCGGTTTTTTTATTTGTTTTCCACGGCGATTTCTGCTTGCAATACAAGTTACAAGCCCTGTGAAATGGGTCCCAGGCAGTGGGCGCTCTTAAATTAGTCTGCAGGTCCTTTGTTTCAAAATAGCTCACGCTTGGCCAGCGTTTTTTGCCAAGTAAACTCCACTAAAAGGAGTCGTCCATAAAAGAGTCCACGCATGTGGCAATCGCCTGTTTGCACGTCAACACCCGTTTCCGTAGTCGTTGTCGAATTCAAATGGTTTACAATTAGAGTGTTAGATTATATATCTAGTGAATGAAAATATAAATTTGTGCCAAAAATGACGAACTGGGATTTAATCTTGAAGGTATGTATTATTGGCGATATAAACTAGTGTGTGAGCCTGAACTCACGAAACTGCAGGTAAAAAAAAATGTAGAAATGAGTCAACAAAAAATCTATATAATTATTGAACCTGCTCACAAACTTTCATGAGAAATGCAAACTGTAGAGGAGAACAGCCGGACAGACGCCGGACATACAAAATAAAGTTTGCTCCAGCTGAAACGGAGAATTTCGTTCGCTTCGCTCGCTCGATCAATAATATAAGCAAAATATAATATAATTTAAATTTAACAATTCGGTCGTATAACAGTGATTAATTCACTAGATCAAGCATAATACATAATACCCAGATTTGTTTAAAATATGTTTATTAAAAAATCACGTAAATAATGTCGAAAGTTTGTCTTTCAACTACTTTTTTGGTCCTTATAACCTTAATGAGCAATTTTTTGCTACTGGAATCTTAATTATGACTCAAGATTAATGTCGGTTATTATTCACGAGGACGTTGATTTGATAAATTAAAACAGTAGAAATATATCTTCTGTCTATGGAGACCATATTTGTTGCCAACGCCAATTTATTGTACCTACCTAACATATGCTATATGTATTGTGTACCTAGTAAGGTATGATTTTAAAATATGTAAAGATATAGGAATCATGAAAATAAAATCATCATTATTATACCTTTGAAATTGAGTGTCTTAAAAACATGTCTTTACACTAACCTTTTCATATTTATTTTAAAGTAAGTACCCATTGTTCAACGTAGTATCTACATGTGAAAATTTTACTAATTAATATTTTTTTGCGATATTTATGTGAAAGCAAGTTTTTTCACCTTCATGCAGGACCTACACACATTTTTTGTATTTGTTAAGGTTGTCATGCTGTTCTCATGGCTGAATCCTACATGGGTGTGTTCAGCTCCCAGGCAACTCAGACTTAGCCTCGCAGAGCCCATGCCTAGCTACTTCTACAACAATATTGATGGTAAGATACACTTTTAAATTTATTTGCGATATCTGGCCATTTCTAGCGCAGATATAAGAACCTATACATTGTTGTCACCCCTCCAGTTATTGACATGTTTAAACCCTAGGCGGCAAAATTTACTAAGTACCCTGCAAAAACTGGGTACCGATAAAAGGTAACTTACTTACTTATTGGCCCTTTACTTTAGAATAAGGTAATGTATTTATCTCTAGCGGACAGCGTACTTAAAACATAATAGACGAATTCGTTACAATTTAGAAATAATTTGGCAGACTGCTAAAAAGGATAATTTCAAGAATTTTTCTTCGGCGGAGGGAGAGAGACAAAATGCAAGGACTGATTTTGCACCTTTGCCATTTTCACAAGTAAAACATTTTTCCTTCTGACTTTTCTTCTCGTGTGGTGACGGGTTAGAATTTCACCATCCGTTCAATTCCCATTCCCGTTGATGTAAAGTGTCGACTATGGGAATATGGTCGAAGTGAGTTGTGGGACTTGAAGCCGATGGGCTACCTATCACTACAAAATCACATTGTATCTATCTTTGATTCTTTGAGTCCATAATTGCTAAAAGTTGCATTGAAACTTAAATCATCTGCTCTCCCCAGCCTGTTTGTTAACACTAAGCGTGAGTTTATGTATGTAGGTCTGCATAACTATTTAAATACATATATACCTATTTATTGCATAGGTCACCCCGGCACATACGCCTTCGGCTACGACGTATCGGACGCTGCTACCAGGAACACACAATACCGGAGTGAAGAGCGGTACCCAAACGGTACCGTAGTGGGGAGTTACGGGTACCTAGACCCAACGGGCCGGGCTCATAGTTACCGGTATATAGCTGATGAGAGGGGGTATAGGTGAGTGAAAACAGGCCTAATATTTAACTTCCTTCCTTTTTGGGAGAAGACGCGCTTAGATCGGATTCCACTATAATACTTTTTACCGCTATTCGTCATAACCATAAATGACACTGGCAAGCCAACATCATTGCTACAAAAGAGCAAATCAAAGCGAATATAACCACTACGTTTAATATACCTAAAATCGTTATGGACGCTGTGAGCACCTTTATGCGTTTTCAACGTTGAAAGGAGGTTGAAAGTGATACTCACATGATACTGGTTGATTCGTTATAACTATGCGTAATAAGAATTCTACTGTTGTATCATTTTGTAAATGGCTGAAATATATGTTTTATTATCTTGTTCGAACGCTTTCAGCGGCGAAATAAGTTTTTTGATAGATTCAAAGTTTATTGATGTTTTTCTCTTTATCCAGGCTTGAACCATGGCGATAAATCGTAATGGTTAAATGATTAACCGGTTTAACTACAATTATTTACTACATTGATGCAACATTAAGTCATAATTGATTATCTTTCTTTTCTATTTCAGAGTAATGCAAGACCGGCCCCAACCTTATGCTGCACCAATAATGAGCCCTAACGCAGTTTTAAACAACGAGGGAGATACAGTGACTTGGACGAGAAAGAAACCAAATCGTGTCATGGCACAGTCTGAAAAAAGGAAAAACAAAATCATGTGGTACCCGGGAAAATATATGGTTTAATTAATGAATACGAAAATTAGTAAATTAATACCTATTTATACTTATATTTGTTTCTTATTATTTACCCACGATGCCACACGAGGCAATAAATCAGAAAGAGTCAGGGCCGGTTTTATAAAGATGCGTTAGACCACACGATAGACCAAATTTTAGTAACTCAGTATATTTATTGACATTACTTACCGAGTTCCCCCAACTCGGTAAGTAATGTCAATAAATATACTGAGTGAAGGACATAGGATAGTTTTATCCCGAAAATCCTCCCCTAAGGGTGTGAAATCAAATTTGGTATAGAGATAGTTTGAGTCCCGGAGAATGACAACGGATACTTTGAATCCCGAAAATCATTCTCTAAGGGGATGAAATAGGGGTGAAAATGTAGAAAAATCCCATTTAGAAGGAGTCCCAGGGAAGGACAATGCATAGTTTTTATCCTGAAAAATCATCTACTGAGGGGGTCAAATGAGGGATGAAAATTTGGATGGAACCCATTTACGGTATAGCGAGTTGGAGTCCTGGGGAAGCACATAGGATAGTTTTATCTCGAAAGTCAGCCCCTAAGGGGGTGTAACTGTGGGTAAAAATTTGTTTGTGACCCATTTTGATGAAATTTGGTTGATAGATAGTTTGAGTCCTGGGAAAGGACATATGATAGTTTTAAATTCCAGAAATCATCCCCTGATGGGGTGAAATTGAGGGTGAAAATTTAGATGTAACCCATTTAGATGAAATTTGGTCTAAAGATAGTTTGAGTCCCTGAGTATAACAATGGATAGTTTTAATCCCTAAAATCACCCCTCAGGGATGAAATAGGGGGTGAAAATTTGGATAAAACCCATTTAGATGGGTAACGTAATAGAAGCAGTCCCAGGGAAGAACAATGCAAAGTTTTTATCCCGAAAAATCATCTCCTGAGGTGGTGTAATGAGGGTTGCAGATTTAGATGGAACCCATTTAGATGAAATTTGGTATAGAGAGAGGTAGAGTCCTAGGAAAGGACATAGAATAATTTTATTCTGGAACACATGAAAGGAGGAAATCATCCCCTAAGGGGGTGAAATGGTGGATGGAAATTTGGATGGAACTCATTTACGGTATAGCAATAGTTGGAGTCCTGGGGAAGGACAAAGGTTAGTTTTATCCTGAAAATCATCCCCTAAGGGGGTGTAATTGGGGGTGAAAATTTGTTTGTGACCCATTTTGATAAAATTTGGTTGAAAGATAGTTTGAGTCCCGGAAAAGGACATATGATTGTTTTTATTCCGGAGATCATTCTGTAAGGAAATGGGGGTGAAAATTTGGATGTAGCCCATTTAGATGAAATTTGGTATATATATAGTTTGAGTCGCGGAGACAGACAACGGATAACTTTTATCCCGAAAATAATCCCCTAAGGGGATAAAATAGGGGGAGAATATTTGGATAGAACCCATTTAGATGAAAATTTGTAAAGAGATAGTGAGAGTCCTGGATAAGATCATTTTTATTCCAGAAATCATCCCCTAATCATTCAGATGAAATTTGGTATAAAGATAGTTTGAGTCCCGGAGCATTCTCCGGGACTCAAACTATCTATATACCAAATTTCATTTCATTTCAATTGTCATTACAATGGGTAGTTTTTATCCCGAAAATCATCCTCTAAGGAGGTGAAATGGGGGGTGAAAAATTGGATGGAACCCATTTACGGTATAGCGATAGTTGGAAGTCCTGAGGAAGGACATATGATAGTTTTTATTCCGGAGATGAAATGGGGTGAAATGGGGGTGAAAATTTGGATGGAACTCATTTACGGTAGAGCGATAGTTGGGAGTCCTGGTGAAGGACATAGGATAGTTTTATCCCGAAAATTATCCCCTCAGGGATGAAATAGGGGATGAAAATTTAGATTAAACCCATTTAGATGAAATTTGGTAACGTAATAGAAGCAGTCCCAGGGAAGGACAATGCAAAGTTTTTATCCCGAAAAATCATCTCCTGAGGTGGTGAAATGAGGGTTGATGATTTGGATGGAGCTACTATACAACCCATTTAGATAAAATTTGGTATAGAGGTAGTTAGAAGCCGCTGCGTTGGTAGGCCCCCCACAAGGTGGACTGATGACCTGGTAAAGGTCCCGGGAGTCCGCTAGATGCGGGTGGCGCAGGATTGGTCTATTTGGAACTCTTTGGGGAGGCCTATGTCCAGCAGTGGACATCTTCGGCTGATATGATGATGATGATGCTGATGATGATAATGATGATGATGATTATACAGATAGTTTGAGTCTCGGGGAAGGACATAGTATAGTTTTTATATCTGAAATCTACCCCTAAAAGGGAAATGGAGGGTGAAAGTTTGTATCGCGCTGCGATATAAACGAGCTCTACGCGGACGAAGTCGCTGGCAAAAGCTAGTTATTAATAATTTATGTCGGACATCAACGCTCCATAGAGTGTTAGTTACAAATTCCTTATCACTAATGTTAGTTAACTTTATTTAGGACATTTATATAAAGGCACGTGACTTGATACACAGTGCAGGTAAAAGGGACTATCAAGCCTCTCCCCTATCTCGGCAAGAAAACTGTTGGAGCTGTCTCTCACTCGGCACAGCCCTGGTTTCCTGAGATAGCGGTGCCGTCATATTCCGGCGAGATATATTTACTCATCTCTTTCTAATTAGAACACTTAGAAAAAGACTGATAGTATATCTCGCCGGCATATGACGCCACCGCTATCCTAGGAAACCAGAGCTAAAGGCAATACTTATTGACAAGCGTGGCGTACGGCGGCCACAACGGAGGCGTAATAAACGCAAATCCAAACACGTTGCATAATAGGAGTGTTTGCAGGCGTGAGCGTTTACATACTCGCCCGACACCATGCATATCAACGCCACTGACCATAAGCACACCCTGAGCCATTAAAACACAGTCATTACTCATATTTGGTATGTTTTAGGTAGAAGGTTGTATTGTTTTTAGAACGGTTACACACGGCGACTTTATGCAGCCGTGCAAAGTGAGTTTGACGAACGCTGTCGTGCGACACTAGCCGCAGATCATCTGCCAAAATCACCTGGATCGATACGTTTGTAACGCGTTTGTATTTGTAGCACTGAAAAAAGGTCGCTGGTAAACGCTCTTTAGCTCCAGCCAATATTATTCTTAGTCCGTAAGCCCACTCCCAATACACCTACGTCTCATGACAACACGATAAAATGCATGGCAGCAGGTCGAGAAAGTTGTACTAATAAAGAATCAGAAGATGTCGCACCTGAAATGGGGAGTGGATGAAAATTTTAGAAGTGCCTGATTATCTTTTTGGTGATAGGAACAACCTTCCTTAGCACCAGAGTAAAGTTGCAGACTTTTCAGCTGCGTCAATTATTTTTGAAAAATATAAACAGTTTCCTCACTAACGTTTTGGGTTTAGGACGGCGAATGAGACAATTTCTTTGATCCGTCTCAAATAAAAAAAAAATTCAATGTCTGACCATGGCAATGACAAATATAGCTGCTGCAACTGTCAATATCATTGCCAGTGTCAGTTTACCACGGATTTTTAAGTTTTTTTTCTAATATGATACGGATCAAGCAATGTGTCCTTTTCGCCGTCCTAAAACCAAAACGTCAGTGAGGAGACTGTTTATATTTTTCTTAAATAATTAACGCAGCTGAAAAGTCTGCAACTTTTTTCTGGTGCTAAGGAAGGTTATTCCTATCACCAAAAAAAAATCAGGCACTTTGATTTTGATCCATTCCCAACTTCACTTCCGGTAAAGAAGATCTTTGGCACCATCTGTCAAGTACTTCCGGCCATTTCAGGACTCAAGCCGGGTCCGCCTGCACCAATGTTTTCCTTGTTTTCCGTCAGTTTCGGCATTTGTTTGCCGGGGTATTGTTTTGATTGGAAAAACATGTTTGACGTTTAAAAACCACGAAAACATGGCGCAGCGGACGCGGCTTTAGGTTTACTTTCTCTACGATTAAAGGGCTAAATGATGCCACATGTCTCGTACTGTTGTCACATGACGTATACATATAACCTTAAAAGTTTTACCGGAAGTGAAGGATTTTTCAAATTTTCTTTCTAAATTCTCAGCACAACTTTCTCGACCTGCTGCCATGTATTTTATCGTGTTGTCATGAGACGTAGGAGTATTGGGAGTGGGGTTACGGACTATCTGTACCTACACATGCTTTCCTTTCAAACAAACGTGTTCAATGTCACTTTGACTTTTGGAAAATGAAACCCAGAATTTTTCATACTATATTATTGTATATTATATTTATACCAACAGTTATTCAATGTAGGTTAACGTTAGAGTACTGTAATTTTTAGAGTGTCTTCGCAAATCGAATGTCTACTTAGTTCTGCTTTATCAGGTTCAAAAGTCGAGACGAGAGACGAAAAGACTTATCCGAATGGAACCCTTGTTGGAAGATACACCTACGTAGATGAATACGGGAGCAAAGTGCATGTGAAATACTTTGCTGACGGGAAAAGTTACAGGTTTCTGGACAACAATTTCAATTTGTTTAAACACTCCATAATGAACCTAGTCAAAATATCTTGGCTCAGATAAAGAGAGATTTTCTCTGTCTATATCTATACCTCGTACGTTTATTCGATTATCGAGGATATCAATCTTATGTCTTTATAACATTAGCATAAGATTGAATTTCACCTTGTCTGTGAAAAACCTTTTCACGAGAATAGATTGTTAAAGCGGCTTTTAGACCTGGCTAAAGCAGTGCACGATCGGGGGGAGGCGAGATAAAACATCTCGTTTTAATTAGTAGCAGCCGTGTGTATTATTACACGAACCAGTTGGAGCCACTTTTGACTGACACAAACATGAAATTTGGTATATGTACACCCCCTCCCCCCCTAGATTAATTACAATCCCAAATCTCATACATACAGGTATAATGGTTATTGAGATATTAACGTCCAAAAGTCGGCATTTTTATCATTGACTTAGTAGCTGACGGATATACCCAAAACCTAACCCACTTCCAGGTGACCTAGAATACATTTTATTTTAGGATTATCAACTGAACTTGGCACCCATTTAGATCTCAATTCTTTTGCCGGCGAAGTTGTCATGCATCTTCACATTTATGTTTTTGGTGGGATACTTTATTTCGTAACCACCTACGTGACTCCCTATGGTTAAAATGTAGAAAATGTTTACATTTGTTAAAAATACCATGTTTTATAGACACAGTAGGTTTGGCGATAGAACGTAAGTTGTTTAAGAGTCCCCAGGACGCTAGACTTTCCATATAAACGTACGTAGCTTCGATCTGTATAAAATAGTGTATTAATTGAGTAAATGTAGTGGCAGTTAAACCCTGCTGGGTTTTGTCCGCTGCCTGGCCGTGTATTGTAAAATGATTATATAAATAAATAAATAAAATAAATAAATAAGCAAACGGTATTCAAGAATAACATAATACTTTGTACACACCTGGGATCCGCTATATAATAATAATAACTACTCTTAAATTGCACCATGACATAGATGGGACAATCATTTTACAAAAAAATTGCTTTGAAAATTTGCTACCAACATTTGGATAGCAGGAAACATCTAGGGGGAAACTACTTTCTGTTGCTAGAAATTTAAAAAATAGAGGGAGTAGAACGTTTTACATACAACGTTTCTAATCGCTGTATTTTTTTTCTAGCTATCTTCTTTTTATTCTTCAAACTAGTTTCCGACCTAGATATAGCGGATCCTATTATGTATAAATAGTTTCTTGTTTTTTTCTGTTAGTCCAGCAAGCCGTTTTAAAATGAGAAATCATCTACTTTTGTATGGAGAGTCTTCTTGTGTCGAGCGTGCTGGGACTCTTAAGGAAATGTAATCATTTGGTTCTAAGCATGTCTAAAACTTAATTTACAGTATTGAATTAAGATCCAAGACGCCAGAAGAAGAAAACCACGAGACCATCCGAAACTCCTCTCTAAGCGTTGAGCGCACTACCGATACCGAGCCGGCAGATACAATGGTACCACTCAAATTAGATTTCCCGGCGATTGATAATATCTACACAATCGAAAACCCGCCAAACGCTACCAACGATATTGTAACGAATAATAAAAAGTATCATCACAGTAATGAGAATGACAATCAGCCTCAAGATTACGATATTTACGATTCTGTTTTGAAAAGAACTAAGACGTACGAAAAGGACAAGAAAATTAAATGTAGGAAAGTCTTAAGAAAGATTCGCCAGACGTTGGACAATTTCATGAAAAAAGTACCTAATCTGTAATCACCCTTTAGTTACACACTGGTATAGTCCGTGGGCACTTAAACAATCTTCGGTCTTACTTCTCACTCTCTTCTTACACGTTCAGATGCCAGAATAATTATTTCACACATATCCGAAGACTGTTCTAATAGCAACTTTAGGGATCGTCCTACCTAATACAACGCGACTACGCGATTATCGCAAGTTCGCGCGATCAAACATATGGGACGCAATCGCGCGATTATCAATAAGGACACCTATTCGAGTCCAATATGTTTGATCGCGCGTTCGCGCGAGTAAAATTCGCGCGAACTTGCGATAATCGCGTAGTTGCGTTGTATTAGGACGATCCCTTATGCACGGTGACTTTTTGCGGTGCTTCAAACGCGATACGGTATCGATACAGCCCCCCTATTCTGTAACTTGGTTTAAGCTCACCTCAACGCTCACCCACAATTATACCTTGACACCGCGATGCGTAGTAATTAAGCAAAGGTAGAGGTCTAGTTTCGTAATGGGTGACTGGCGGGGTGAGCCGCATTAACGCGTAGCGAATAACAGCCGTGATTTTGACATGTGATCTACGGCATAGTGCGACAGTCGCGCGTTCGTGAAACGCGTGTTTGTATCGCTGTAGAAAGAGAAAGTCACCGTGTGTAACCGCTCTAAGAGTTCATAGTCAGTTCCAAAATAAAATATAGTTTAGTAATAATAGTTTATGTTAAGATATATTTATTTCATTTAAATATATTTACAATTACTTCCAACTCGTTTTGCTCATTCATAAGTTTTATTGAGGCTGCTTCTAAAATCCGAAGACATTCTACTTGTTCGTGCATCGCTAACTCTTGAAAATCTCCAATATTTAAAGTTTCTCCTGAAAAACTATAACCTAGTTTTCTATCTGATCGTCGTATCGATATCTGTAATTGTGATAAAAATATTTGAATTACCATTAGCATTTAGTAAGCCATCTATATTTTGTTTCTTGAGATAGGAGGGATATTAGTTGACGTAGAGAACGAGCATTTGCAGCGTTCACTGGTTGCATGTTGTAAGACTTGTTAGTTATACTATTCGGACACAGATGGAGCTAAATTCACACAATATAATGAGCGAAGTTATTATTTGCTTGTTCTTAACAAAACAACGAACGTGGCAGTTATGCCACGTTCCCAAAATATCATATATTTTGTTTTGAAATGCTCGAATTCACAGGTTGTTTGCATCCAAAATATTCAAAACATGTAATTATGCAAAATAGTCCTGTTACTATCAAGTAAACATAGACCTAAGTACATAATCTTTATAAAATTACATAACTTGGTACCAACGGTATAATAGAACGTTATATCGTGAACGAGTTTACAAATCCATAGCAGAATAACATCGCGATGGTCAGCAAAATAACCGTCTGCTCCATCCACGACAGTCGAGTCTTTAACAGCCTTTGGTTCTAAACAAACCTAGGAAATAAGATAAACAATAAATGAATAAAGTTACTACTTGTGATTGCTTACAGTTCGTAAAAGAGTAATTTTAAAATAGGATTGGCGAGTGAAAATTTCTGCACGGCGTAGAATTGCTTCCGTATGTTAAGTAGCAAATTTAAATACTGCGAGTGTTTAGAATTTATTAGATTATTCACCTTTGAACTTTTTGCTGGAGCCTCGGTCTGTGTATGCGCTTGCCGTATAGAAACGCATTTGCCTTCATGTGGTTTTTTAATTATTTCCGCGCTTTGCATCCGCACGCCCATTAAAAGAAAGGAAGCGTTTTTGTACCCGCCATTCATGAGAGTATTAGAGACTGTGTGGGCTAATGGGGCACTGAAAATAAACAATATGTAGATACCTATAATAGGGTAGCCTGTTACTTAATGCGCAAGGACGACAAAACACTTTTTGTTGCATCGGGTAGACATACGAATGAAATTACAAAGTTGAAGTCTGTTCAGCAATTTTTACGAAGTAAGTAAATAAACATGTAGACTAGACCATTAAACATTATTTCAGTTAATATTTCTGTCAAAAACATTTTCTTTAGAACAACAGTTTCACTACAAAAATTGATTACACAAGTGATACTATTGTAATCGTTAGGGAAAAATATAAGTACTTATGAATATATAAGTATCCCTTACTCAATTTTCATCAAAAGTACAGCGTAGCAGCGTACTTCTTTATTGACGGCGGAGACATTAACGTATACCCGCTGTGGTGCATCGACGTTAAATGTTATCCTTGGAACTTTAGAATGGTCGAAGATGAAATGCTGCAGAATCGAAGCTCTTGCTATCATTTTTCGGCAATCGGATATGGGACAGGTAATAGGTCTGAAAATGAAATAGCAAACGTCATTTTTATGATTGCTGAAAAATGTTATGAAAATGATGTTGTTGTTCTCAAAATTACAAATTTTACACCTGTGCATGAGATCAGTCGTTTTTTCAGGGTCACTTATTGCAGTTTGCTCATTCGATCCGGGTATGGAGAGTATACTATCGTTTTCGCAAAAATTAACATTTTTGTATTTTATTGTAGTTTCCGCAGGTTTTTTGTTAATTCCCTGAAAGAACAAGTTCAATACATTATTTTGTAACATCAATCAAGGGGCCATCCTTTACTACTAAACTATTAAAATATCTTAAATCTCAGTAACAACTTGACGACTTCAAGCGTATTTAACCTGTACCTATACAATATTATTCAATTCCTTGGCAATTGGGTTTATAGGGGTAAAAAATCGGACTACGGGTTTTCACTTACGTTACGTCCGACGCCAAGCTAAGCTCGCTCGGGTACTAGTAACTAAAATGTAAAAAAAAAATAATGAACCGAATTTATAACTGTATTTGCGTTCTCACAGTCACAGTATGCAATGTGTATAGCGGATATATTGTATCCCTATATTTTTTAAATTTGTCTTTACCTCATCTTCCGGGATTGAATATCTACCTCTTGCTGCCTTTTCGTTTAAATCTATATTATTTAGGCTTTTAGATTTAGGTATCTGCCCTGTAAAGGTAAACATATTTATAGTGTTAGAATATCTACACTGGCTTCTCTAATGTTCAATTTAAGGTTTCAAACCTTACAAGTGATAAACGATATTATGTTAGCTATCTATTTTAAGTATCTACATAGGTATACCTATGCATTGTGAATACGTTAACTGGGACGTCAAAAAAGCAGATGCCTAGGTTTGTTTATCGTAGCAGTATAGCTTAGAAGTTAATGTCCCAAAGATAAAGATGTCAACTTACTGAAACATTTACAACAATGGTGGTGATCTCCGCCTGCAAAGTCCTTATTGCGAAGTGAAAGCACTTCGCATCTTGATACCATCACATTGGAACAACACTGCACCAAACCTGCTATAGCATTACCAGTTTCTTCATAAGGAGGTGCTGAATATATAGAAAATATGAAATTAAACATCAAAATAAACCCGTTTGCTTTTACAAATATCATAGTCTACCCACGACTTAAAGAAATCTAACGGCACATCACATGTGTTAACATGTGATGTTTTTAATCTATCAAGCCGTATAAGCAAAGGATCGTGCCAAAGAAACACATATACATCCACTTAAAAAATCATGTTTAAACTGTTCGACAAGGTGTACCAACATAGTACCCAAATAGTAACATATTTGCAAAGACTATTTCACTAACTAACCAAGACTCCCTAGACTCGTACACGATTGTAATTTCCACTTATAATAAATCTCTAGAATCAGCCAGTTTGAAACTAAGCTTTGGGTTGTCACGAATGTTCTCAGCATCCCGTGAACGGAAAAATATGATACCCTAGCACTTAAGTATACATAGTGAGCATTTTATTTTTATATAAATTAGTATTTGTTAATGGGCTAATGTAACGACTCCACCTCTGGATGAATGCTATTTATAAGATTCTTGTAATTTTTGACATTCGAAAAGTATTCGCGCGTGCCATTCAAAAAAACCAAGTTTATATTGTTCGAATTTGTTGTTACATTTGTACAAATTACGCCTTAATTCGACATTTGCGCATATAAGTTCGCATATCAAAATCGATTAATTTTATATTTGCTTTTGGTACCTATGTGTCTCGTCAATGTATATCGTAGACGGGATTAAAATTATTAATAGGCAAAAGAAAGGCAAAGCAATTCCGCCATTTTGTCCGTAGTATTTCTTATTACTGTGATCTTGACGTTTCTTTTAGCTGACAGATGTGGCGGCGATATACTTTAAGAATAATAAATGAAAAATTAAATGAAGTCGTATATTACGGAAAATAAATTAATTGTCGCAGTCGGATAAAAACTATCCTAAGTTGCAGCTGGAATAATAATGTACCTATACAAAATGTTTCATATTTTTCCGTCCATGGGATGCTGAGAACATTCGTACCACAGAAAGCTTAGTTTCAAACTGGCTGATTCTTTTTTTAATTTAGAGATTTATTAAAAGTGGAGATAAGTGGAGATGAGTCATTTGAAGAAATAGATAGAACAAACAAAGACACCACACCTATAAACTATATTACGTATTACTCTATGAAAATACTGCGAACATTTCATAGGGAATTAAGACCAAATTACCTGACTGGAAAGTATGGCGTGCCCAGTGGCCCGAGTTACACAAACGCAGCACCGACTTCGCCGAAACCTCATCGCATATCGAGCATCGCACTGTTTCCATGGTTGGCCTCGATTTTTCTTCCGGCTTAGAGATTTAGAGTAATTTAGACCATATATAAGTCCTACTAAAACGTTTACAAAACTGCAGTAAAGGCGGTAAGTATTATGACGTAATTAGCTTGTATTGCTCTATAACACAGTTAGTTGATACGGTTTAGTTGTAAATATAACACTACTAGTGAGGTAATATAGTGACAGTTCACGGACTACTTTACCGATAGTGTGGCGTGTTGGTTGAATTTGCTATGAGGATTGTAAGGAAGGACGCACAAACGTTAGTCTATTGTTATTCCAAATGCTGATCTATGCTAATAAGTATGGGATTGTGCTCTGTTTTAAATGATTCATAAGCCATATAGCTAGCGAAAGTTTCGAGGAAGGTGTTTACATTGGGAAGTTATTTCCTAGATGTTACTATAACTTCATTATAATCATCATCATATCAGCTGAAAGACGTCCACTGCTGGACGTAGGCCTCCCCCAAGGAGTGCCAAAGTGACCGGTCCTGCGCCACCCGCATCCAGCGGACTCCCGCGACCTTTACCAGGTCATCAGTCCACCTTGTGGGGGGCCTACTATAACTTACTGCCATAACACATTTAAGTCCGTGTAAGACGAATAAGTACAGTTAAGTAGGTATCAAATTATTATTTAAATGCGCACATTACTTACCTCTTTCATTAATCGATTATCAGTTATCAACTAAAAATATTAGTCCTTAAAACATCTCAAAATGTAAACCTATAATGACGTTTATAGACATGTAAGTTTGACAGTAGAATATACTCTTCTTTAATACCAAAGACTACAATATACATACTGAGATAGACAGGCAACTCGACCAAATTGAGAAGGCATTTAATGCTTGCGTACAGGCACCATCTCTTCTGCGATTACTGCGATACTTAAAACTTTTCTTTGAATGTTAAAACATACAAAAAGTGCGTCGGTCACAGGGTTTGCACCCCGGCTCATCGACTCCAAATGCCGCCATCTTTACCCCTAGGCTACTGATGTCTTATGAGTATGACAATACGGCGAATTTCGAAATACCTTGACAGTAGTCTAGCAATCGCTACAGCTTCAGAGAGTTCGCCCGCTATCAAGTAGGTGACACTGTTTTCAATAAGAAACTGGATTTGCATTAAGTTCTAAGTTCCCATAGCATGTTTAAGACGTAGGTACGTCAAGTTCGTGAATTAGGGTTATAGTTCCTAGATATAATAAGTGAATAAAATATATGTATATTGGCATGCTTGAAGCGGCTTCTATCACTGCGACATCACATTTTGTCGATCTTTTATACCCAGTAAAAGTGGCACTGGAACACAAGTTTCATGTGATCTGCCTACACCTTTTAGGGATAAAGACGTGATTGTATGTATGTATGTTGAAGCGGCTTTTAGACGTGGCTAAATATAAGCGCGCAAGGTCGTAACTCGACTTAGCTTGGTCAGGATATACAATTCAAAATACTGGCTGAATATGCGGAGAGCGCAATGCCATAAAAACTGTATTAATGGTACACACCAAGCCAACGAACGGCTATGTATCTCACTCTAACAAATAGCTGTCACATAAATGCTTCGCGTTCGTTGGTCGTTCGTTTGCTCAGTGTGTATGTACATACCCACCATAAAACGAAGCCCGTATGTTGTTATCAGCGCAGTACTGTTAAATACTTTTTTCTACTCCTGTACCGTTATCTGTCATTTATATAGACTGTAGCTCAAATACAATGACACCACTAATAAGTCATCGCAAAACTCTATGCTCTATGGCCCAAAAACGCACTGTTTAGCGTACTTTTTTGGTTCATACATTTTTCATAAAAACACTGTTTAACTTTTTTTTTAATCGGCCGCTAATGCCGCTATATTGCAGTGGTGCCAACTTCATAAACAAATATTTCGAAATAAAAGTATTTATTTACGATTTAACATTTGTATATTATAAATTATTTACTACAATAATAATAAATCATCATCTATTGTGTGTTAAATTACATGTTTTATAAATTCTTGGTATTATTTATAAAAATAAACAGTTCGAATTCGGTCCGGGTCCGGATTCGGTTTGGTTCGGATGGCAAGTGCAAACAAATTAAAAAAAAAACAAACCATAAGCAAGAGCTGTCACATTTCCGATTTCCCACCAAAATACAGTTCAAAATGAAAAGACGAAAGATGATAAACTATTAATCTTAAACTATTAAGATTTTATTCGTGTTTGTGAAGACAAAAGTGTGCGTTCCTTTTAACATGGTCGAAGAAATTATAATAACTGCACTCCTGAAGAAATTGCGTGAGTAGCAAAAGTACGAATAGAAAACTTGCTGCATGAAAAGTTTAACTATTCTGTAGTCTGCTATTTATTTAAAATTTGTCGTAGAAAAAGTATTGTATGCAACGGTGTATAACTGGTCTAAAAACGCTCGTGGCGTCTTTAATTGCGATGCTCGCCAAGGCTCGCATCGCAACCCACGCCACTCGCCTTTTAAGACCCTTCTTATACAACAGTTGCATAAAATACTATTTTCTACTCGTCGACTTTAATTTTTGAATTAAGATTTCGTACACGAAACTAAGATCTCATACTTTTTAATCCTGGAGCTCCACGAGCTCGTCACGGAGCTCGTATGGTTTCATAAGATAACCGCCAGCAGTCATCTTATGAATGCAGGAGCTGTATAAGATAACAGTGAAGACATCAACGCGCAAAATTACTAAGCTGCTGCGCTTCATTTCAGCAGGGCGATTTTCAATAGATACCAAGTTTGTTTAATAAATTGTTATTTCCGTTGACTCGTAGAAAAAGTATTGTATACAATAGTTATATAATTAGCTTTTTAAGTCTCGCACCTTAATTAGGCCACTCAGCAAGCTTCGTGGCCTAAACGTGGTACTCGACTTAAAAAGCATCCATTATATAACGATTGCATAAACTACTATTATCTATCCAAATATCATAAACCCTCCATGATGCGTTCAAGAACCGCACATTATGCCCACCATAAAACTAGACTGTTTTGTTAGAACAAATTTCTTATCTGTGAAAATGTTATTATTGCTAAATAATAACATCGATTTCGTTAATATTATTTCATTCAAATTTCGAACGTCTCTGAAAAACAAAGAAATTTGATTTAACCTCTATTCTAATATCAGTCGAGATGACGTTTAGTTCGAAATGAATTGTCAATTTGCATACATATTTGACAAATGTCGCACGTAAGTAAGATATCGAACGATATGATGGTTGGATCCGACTCTAGTTTGTCTTTGAATTAAAAAAAAAACCGGCCAAGTGCGAGTCGGACTCGCGCAAGAGGGGTTCCGTACCATTATCTATAAAAAACTATTTTATCCCGTGTTTTTAGTATTTGTTGTTATAGCGGCAACAGAAATACATCATCTGTAAAAATTTCAGCTGGAACTATCACGGTATCAGTGAGATACGGCCTGGTGACAGACAGACGGACGGACAGACGGACAGCGGAGTCTTAGTAATAGGGTCCCGTTTTACTCTTTGAGTACGGAACCCTAAAAACGATGACAGCTGCCAGAAAACAACGCCGCGATGCCGGTCATAATATGCGGTTCCTGAATGCATCATGGAGGCTTATAATATGTGGATAGATAAAGTAGTGTATGTAACTGTACATAATTAGGCATTAAAACACTCGTGTGATGTTATTATGAAACGAGCCGAAGGCGACGACTCGTGTTTAATGAACCCACACTCGTGTTTAATGCCCTTCATTATGTACAGTCACATAAACTACTATAGGGTTTCTAAAAATATTAGAGGAAATTATCAAGTGAAAAGGAAACAGGAAAAAACATTTTTTGCTCACTTGGAGCTCACCGCCATATTATCGTCAAAGAAAGCTACTTCTCGTCTCATAACATATATGTACAGGTCATCCAGTTTTAGTGCTCGTAAAGTGATTGCCAGTAATTACACCAATTATACACTCATTGAAAATTGTGCAATAATTCAGCGTAACACGGCAACGGCATTATGCGTCCGCGATAGAAATACTGCACAACATAAACAAACTCGTTTTCGCATATAACAACAACAAAAAAACACGCGTATACAGTAGGTACCTACGCGTATGATAGGGATTCTGCAGACGCGTATAAGGGCATTTCATTATGAAACAAATTAAAGATTTTCAACGAAGCAATTTGATATTGTTGAGCGGACAGAAAAGGGTATGTGTCTCTACTGTTTTTGCATATCATACCAGGCTCTCACAGCCTAATCATAATGATAAAGTACCTAATGCTTAATGTCATAACTGAGGTAGATGTTAGACTGAGACATACGTACATACAAATATTTGGAAATACCACATTATACCTATAGTAAGTAAACACGTTGTATTCTGGGTAAAGTCTTTGATACTGCTTGGTAAAAGTAAAATATTAAAGTAAAATTATTGACACCATGTACCTTAACAGCTATTGCTATGAATAATGATTGGAAATGTCAAATTATGGACCGGTGTCAATTACTGGGCAGTTTACCTTGCCGTGAAATAACTACATACATTACTAGCACTGTCACATAAAATCTAGCAAAGAAAGGTATAATAGCATCCTAAGCTTCGTAAATGTAAAAAAAAAAAAAAAAAAAAATGATCTGCAGACTAACAGGAATACACGTGTATTTTCTCACTAGTGTGGCAAAGTAGACCAATAACACTCGGCGCTTATGTAACTCTTCTCGCGCATTAGTGACATATTGTAATGCAATTTTTCGACACTAGAATTGGAAATCGTCTTACTTCTGGAACCTCGTATTATACTCCGTCGAATGAATTGAAAAACAACCTTGTCACTCCAATGTAAAGATCAAATTTCAGTAAATTGTGGATTTATCAAAGAAGGTAAAATAAATAGTGTATATGTGAAACCACTCAGTTTCCGTAACCACTTGAGACAATGACTTCAACATGCAGTACTGGGCTTAGTATTATGTTTTCTTCAAATGTTGACAGCATGTTCGTGTATAAACAAGTAATTGTATTGTGCCGGCATGAGAACATAATTTAAGTTATGCCTTTCTATTATTAAGCCTAAGAAGCTTAACTAGGTTCGTTTTCAGGATTATTATGACATAGGAGCTGTATACTATGTAGTGTTATCGCGTTAATCTGTCTCATCTCATCTCTTGCAGTCGTATTGAGTTAGCGTACATTTTAAAGTAACCAAGTTTGCTAATTAAATAATGACAAATATCTAATTTAGACTGTGGCACAAATAGATAGTTATTTTGCAACACAATTTGATTCAAATTTCTTAGATCTTAAATTATGAACAAGTTCTAACTAAATACTAGTTAACTCACCCAGCAAAAAATAAAGATAGTAATATATGATCCGAGTTTGTTTTACACCCATGCGTTTATATAAAACCAACTGTAGTTAAAATATTAATGAAAAAAAAAATGGTCACATACATATAGCTGTGTTATTTGCAAACACAAAGGGTTTTCCTAAAGCAGGTAAGTAGTAATGATCATACATTTTTAGTTTCAAAACAATTCATAGATGGTTAATGGTTAATCATGCTTAAAATGTCGTGAGAAAAACTTTTGAACTAAGTTATTGTATTTTCCTGTTATACGTATGACCAATGTCTCAGAAGACAATTAAAACAAACTTTTCTCATAAATATTATGCAAAAGACAATTGTTTGCAAACCTACATAAAATTCAAGTAATTACGTATTCTCTTAGAATAATATAAACATCATGGAATTGTCGTACGACAAGTTTGGAAGCAGTTACATTAGACTATCATTTATTTAAATTACCTAACGATTCTAAGTGCGTATAATCTAATCTAATGTATAATGTAATGAATATTGTAATTAGCCTTATGATTTCCGACACCGTTTATATTGTTATTGAATACATTGCATTGAATTGAATTGAATAAGTACTCATGTCAAACATTAAACAGGAAACAACACCGGCCGTACCTTCATCTTTTTCATCTTCAGTGATTGACATTTTCCCCTTTGTGTATTAGGAAGCAAAACTAGAATATCTCACCAACTTTGTTTAAAATTTATTTAAACTGGGAAGCAAAGTTATATACGGCAGTAATAATTTTGTCTATTTGCAATATTTTTTAGGGTTCTGGCCCCGTAGCATGGTTGGCCTTATCACGCGATAAGTGACAAGATAACAGCGTCGTCTCGTTCTATCGAACGGTGTCAGCCAGGGACGGATGCTTTATCATGTCACTTATCGCGTGATAAGGACATCCATGCTACGGGGCCTGTACCTCAAAAGGAAAAAAAACAGACCCTTATAGGATCGTTTTGTTGTCCGTCTGTCGGTCTGTCAAGACCCTTTATTTCGGAAACGCGTCGAGTCGAAATTAAAACCATAGATAGGAAATTAAAACCTATACGCAAATCTACAGTCCCTTGAAGCTGTGAAAAAAACAAATTACTAAGTTAACTTAAAAAAAAGATACGGTCGTTTATGCCGCGAAAAACGTATATTTCGACACACTCAAGGAAATTAAAATTTATAGGGTACTTTCCGTTGACCTAGAACTATGACATTTGGCAAGTAGTATCTTCATATACTTCAAGTACAGGGAAAAATCTGAAAACTATACATTTGTAATTCTGTACGGAACCCTCGGTGGGCGAGTCCGACTCGCGCTTGTGCGGTTTTTTTATTTATTTATTAGCCTACTTTGTAAATTACATCATGCCCTGGACTGTGTTAAAAACAACGGTACAGTTAATTATGGGATCGAGGCATATGTAAAACAGAAATTATAGAATTTCCTCATAACAGAAACGATTATGGTCGGAGTTGATTTTTACACGTAAACTGATGCAAGTGCCGTAATCATCAAACATTATTCAATAAGCTACTGCTAACCAACCCATCCCACTCGTACACAAACAATTATCACTATCTCATACATACACTAGTAGTTAAAACAAGACGGATGATCAAGTCGATGTTAAGGTTTTGTATGGCTACTTAGATCGAGCTTTACGCTTTGCTACACTCAGCAGTGCAATGTTGCATGTCAAATTGCAGGCTCCGACTGATAACTGCGTTCATTGGATCAACAATTTATGTATATGGGTGATGAATGACATAAGCTCCGCTATTCTGTAACTTCACCTCCCGACACCGACAAATATATCTTGACGTCGCCATTCTTAGGAACTAAGCCTAATCAGAGATCAAGTTTCATTAGGTGAGACTGGTGAGGAGATGAGAATTAAATAAGCGCGTTTTGAATCCCATGCCAAGCTCCTTGAATTTGACGAAACACATGGGTAAAAGAGATTTTCAACTATAACTATACCTACGTCATTATACCTAGTCAGTGGAAATACATTCAGTGTTTGAGAATTAGCTTGATCTTGGGCAATAAAAGAAAATGGAAAAGTACAAAATAATGACAGATAGTGACCAACTAAAAAAATTAAAATATCAGTTATCAGTATCTTTATTGCTTTATTCTTCCTCCTTGTGTAAGCTGCCTCACAGAGTGTGAGAAAGAAACGGGAATCTATTCTATAAGTAAGAAGTTAAGAACATATAAATATAAAACTCAGTTGCAAGGGTGAAGACCAAACGTTGGATATTTTAATTTATAATAACATTTTTTATGCGACAATAGAACTTTTACGACATCCTTGTGTTGTAACTTGTAATTGTAACCTAACAATGCGTCAACTTTTTAACCGACTTCAAAAATGGAGGAGTTGTATGTATTTTTTTTTATGTATGTTCCCCGATTTCTCCGTCAATATATTCGATAGAGTATACTCCCGAGGTGGTCCCATTGTCACCAATTTAGGATCTGATGATGGGATCCCAGGGAAATTGAGGGCAACCCTCAAATTTTATAGGCACGCGTGTAGTGATTTCGGTAATTTATATTATAACCCGTGTATTTACCCTCGGAAATCGTTATTTTGGTGAAGTGGAACTGATGATGAAGACCACAGATGACTTATGGAACCCCTCAAAGATGTAAAGTACGTCAAAGATTCTGACATGATTCCGTTGAAGTAGCAACTAATGAATTGTTAATTCTGAGATCCTTGAGGAATCGACGGAACTCCTCAAATATTATCAGCTCACATAGAGCGACTTGGGATTTTTCTGTAATAATCAACGCATTTGCTCTCGGAAAGCAGTTCATGTGGTAAATTGGAAAGGAAATGTGAAAATTTTCATCCACTATGTGGCTTGGCGAAGTTCTGAATTGAAGTCAGTTTAAACTTTGTTTTTAAAGTAATTATTTAAATACACTTACCACACCAACATCACAACAAGTGAAATTAAAGGTTATTAAAACTCCCGACTCGGGTGGATCGAGTCGAGGGGTATAATGGCTTATTTATGCCCGAGTTATACACACTGATTTTCACTTCGATTGCGAGAAAATGACATAATTGCAAAATTAAATTAAATAATAGCTCCTTCCCGTCACTTAATTTTTTAAAGTTTGTATGTTTAATTTTCGTCACGTGATATTAGACTTCGGTACTTCATTCATACTGCAAAGTCATTCAATGGTTCGATACGTTTTTAAATAATGATTGATTTTATCTGGTTTTATTAATTTAGTAATGGAAAGCACGAAAGTGAAATTTATTAAAACAAATCAAATAAAATGACAAGTTTATTCTACGAAGTTTTATTGTGCGTGATGGCTGTTAGGCCCGATTATCTTAGTCTTTAAAACAATTTTACTTTGTGCACTAGAGCATAAAATTGGCATTTTGTGTAGCATACATCCAGCACAAAGGCGAACTTTGCGAGCATTAGAAGTAAAAAAAATATTATAGCCTTTGTCATTCTCTTGACTAAGAGGAATTTAACGATACCTCACATGTTATAAACCATCAAGCCCTTTAGACTGTAGCGCGTGAAATATAATTATTCTTGTCCACACACATACAAACATACGCTTGAAAAACACATAGCCTCCACCAAATCTCATCTGCAAAAACTAGTCCGAGAACAACAATCCGACTCAAGTTCTTGTTGCGCCTGCATTACTTACCCTATTACCTGATCTTGTGTTTTCCCGGCACCCACCACCGCGCCACATATAAAGTCCCCGCTTAGTTTCACTCGTCACATTCGTTAACTTGCCACCGAAAAGCGTGCTCCTTTTTTTCGGGTTTTAGTGTGGTTTAGTGGTTCGAAGAGAAATGGCTTTCAAGGTGATTATATTTACTTTTAAAAGTTAACATGTGATCTATTCGTTTATTGGGCACCATAATGTCCTTGACCACCTTATTTTGGTTTACAGTTTATGATTTAATAACATTGCCATTATTGTGATATTACTAAATGTTTATATTACCTATTTAAATCCCCATATATATTTAGGTATATATTGTACCTAAATAAATAATTAAAATATTTAATTTTCTCATAAACATCGGTTACAGTAATGTCCTTATAACTAGAAACTTTGCTTCCTACATATTATGTTAAAACCTGTGCATTAGGGTATAAGTGCTCCTCCTTAAAACATTAATGACATACGATGTTTACATAAAATATAATTTCGATTTTAAAAACGTTAAATATATTTTTTGCAATGTTGTTGTTACAGTCACATGTGATCCATAAATCATTTTAACAACTGTGTCATACTAAACACGAGAGGGACACACAGTGTTCATGTTTGGAAGTACATAAGTACTTCCGAACATGAACATAAGGCAAAATAATTTTCTAATAGCCGAAGCATGGAAGTTAATATCAGATTAGACGATAAAGTTTCCTTCCCGGTTATTATTAATAGAAGGTAATTAAATTAGTCGTTGCTTTGATACTCGTAGAGTCTAATTATACATACTTCAGTGCATTCTTGAATACCAACCAAATGGGTGCTTAACTGAAAATGTTGATGCAAATTACGATGATAATATAATTCTAGACACGATCTTTTCTTTGATTTAGATAATTGTGTGATATCAAGATATAATATTATTTTATTTACTTTTATCTTACATTCTGAGCTCTACCTACCAAAATACGATCTTCGAGAAAACTGGCTGTGACAGACGGATAGACTCCGAGTGAACGCATAAGTGTTCCGTTGGACCAATTATAGTACGGAACACTAACAAAAGGATATAATAATAAATGTGGGACTCAAATTTCTCCAATTAACTCATTTTTTTATATAATAAGCCAGCCTTATGGGCACCCTACCAAGTGATAATGACTTAGGGGATATTTATATGTAAATATAGTGTAGGCCCCATAGGTTAAGTTAGTTTTAGTCATGTACATATTTGTCATTTATACATGATTCAAAAACCTATTATATACGAGTCAAAAAAAAAGAAAAAAAAAAAAAAAAAAGCTAAGGACAAAAATGTTATATGGTAAATGTGCCTGAGCTCCTGACCCAATAGGTATCATAATGCAGATGCCAATTGTAGAAATCAAGGTATCAAACATTCGGAAATGTACTTTAATCGTTAAATATTTACTCAAATTCAGCTGTCACACAGTTAGGTATGTTTAGATTGCCACATGATACGCATTTGCCAAAGTGAAAACAAAAGTGAACTTAAGTCACAAGGCAAGAAATCATTCCACGTAACTGCAATGACAATAACCGGCATCTTCTGAAAGTCCGTGAGAGCTCGACGAAAAAAGCTGCCTTTGTTTTATCAACGATGTATTGATAACACAATATGTCCATTGTTCACAAAGCTGTATTTTATATGTATCGGCTTGTGAATGAATGCAAAGTTGTGGTTTCACTATCGTTTAGTTGTAGGTACAGTCGCCATCACATACATAGGTACACTATAGGTGTTCAAAAAATATCGGCACATGCACCCTAATGCCTTGAAAATAGAGGTGTTCCGATGTTTGTGAGCTGCTTGTTTGCTCCGATTTATGTGATGGCGACTGTACGTTCTTGGTTGATGGGGAGATAATCATTTTAGAAATTACGAGTTTATAGCAATTATAATTTTTTTCGAAAACAGATAAGTAAATTAACTATAAATGATCCAAATGATGATCATTATGATCAAGTTGTACATACATGTTACGCTAGAATGTATAGGTACTGTTGTGCCTGTAGGTTTAAATGATCCCATGTTTCTCAAAGTTGAATGATATAAGTCCCTCATATCACCTTCTAAATTCTAACATAATGACACAACTGTAAATCCCCTCGATAAGACCCCTTTAAATTTAAATATCTAATGAGTAAGTAGTGTAATGTATTAGGTACACAGGTACGTAATTTTAAGGTACCTACACCTACACTTATTAATAGTTTTAATTTATTTTATATTGTAATGAGCAACGTAATCACTCATTTGGAATGTGTAGATCAGCGTATGGCAAAACATGGGGACTGAACCCCAAGGTACTGAAGTGGATCTATACCATGATGGTGAGACCCATAATACTGTACGGTAGCCTGGTATGGTGGCCAAGGACTTTAATGAGCACATGCAGAGAGGCCCTGAGAAAGGTGCAGAGAACGGCATGCATGGCTATAACAGGGGCGTTTCGTACCACGCCTACAGCGGCGCTAGAAGTCCTACTGGACCTACCGCCACTTCACATGGTGATTAAGTCAGAGGCGCGCAAATCGCTCTACAGATTAAGAACTCTTGGACTGTGGAGCGATAGCAAGCCGAAAACTAAGCACACAAACATGGAGACTGATGGTTTCTTAGACAGAATAACAAACATGGGAAGCGACAAAATGCTACCCAAGTATGTATTCCACAGGAACTACACAACAAAAGTTCCAACCAGGGCTGAGTGGGCCGAAGGTCTAGAACCACCAAAGTCTGGTATCGAAGACAGTATATGGTACACGGACGGATCAAAAATGGGATCCGGTACGGGAGCAGGCATTTATGCAAATGACTACAGTAGTAGTGTAAGCATGGGTAGTTTGGCAACTGTCTTCCAAGCGGAGACATACGCCATAATTGCTTGTGTACAGGAGAATATAGACAGGCGAACCAAAGGGCGGACTATCTATATACTCAGTGACAGTCAAGCGGCCCTTAAAGCGCTTACGGCGCCGAAAGTGGACTCTAGACTAATTTATAATGGCGTCCAAGCACTAAACAGACTTGGAAGGCACAATAAGGTGCAACTAGTTTGGATACCAGGGCACAAGGGCTTCATCGGCAACGAAAGAGCAGATGAGCTTGCAAGAGGGGGCTCTACAAATCACTTTGTAGGTCCAGAACCATTTGTGGGACTCTCGCAGGGGACCATAATATCGGCCTTTAAAGCCTACGCCAAAACCAAACACCAACACGAGTGGAGGAATGAGGCTGGCTTAAGGCACTCTAAGCTCTTCATAGAAGGAGTGGACTCGGGCTGGACCAGAAAACTCTGGAAATCCAGTAGGAAGCAACTCAGAATCATATCTGGGGTGTTCACTGGTCACTTCGGGGTCAAGGATCTCTTGGCCAAGATGGGACTATCTGATAGTTTAGACTGTAGAATGTGTGGCGAGGAGGATGAGACTATGGAACACTTATTGTGTGAATGTCATGCCCTTGCCAGACAAAGAATGAACTACTTTGGTAACGGTTACCCGCAACCAAAGGAATTCAAGGTGCTCCCGGCGAACTGCATCATCCGCTTTGTGGAAATGATGGAGCAAGCCTGGGAGCAGGTATAAAGGAGAGAGCAAATGCACAAAAGATCCCACTGGGTCGAAGTGCATCCGAAAGGGCCCTCACCTAGATAAGATAAGATAAGATAAGATAACGTAATCACAATCAGACTGAGACCCCCTTTTATGACCGGGTTATGAGCCCATCAAGTTACAAAAGAATAGACAATCAGGGCGCTATTTATGTTTTATTCAAAAAAGAGGACGGAAACGGAGTTTAGCAAGATGTTACTAATTTACGCGTGTGTTATCTTTTAATATTTGGAATATACCTAAGTCCTACCGTAACTCCTTACTACTCCTTAGTATAGGTATAAGTTTTTTATTCGATGAAAGTATTCACGGCATACATACCCTACTTGTATAATTTTATTTATTTATTTAAACTTTATTGCACAAACAAAAAGTAAAAAGTATCTGTCAAAAATTTTACTTTTTTTGAATTTCGATTTTTTTTGATAAGCTTTTACTGCTGACTGTACTTTTCTGCATACCATCATCAAGTACTCATTGAGACGATTCTAACGAGCCCAAACTCGATGGGGTTGTGTCGTTTTATTGCGGAGTTCCTATGGCCACCTTCCAGCTCCAGCAACAGATCAGCTCCAAATCATAATAATATTGCATTGTCATGCGATATACATACGCTTGCACAATTTCAGCTCAATTAGATAACGGGAAGTGATTGAAAAATGGATTGCAAATTTTGACGGACAACTTACATATTTACATACTTACTTACATATTTACATACTTACTTACATATTTACATACTTACATATTTACATACATACGAACAGTGCAAGTTAATATAAAGCTTGTAAAAAGGCGGACTTAATGCTTTAAGGCATTCTCTACCATTCAACCGCAATTATTTCGTTTGTTTTTCTAAGGAAACTTCTGTAATAAAATAAATAAATAGACAAAGCCGTTTGGTGATTATGATCTGCTCTCTCTGGGTGTCTATATAGGTTTTTGAATTGAAAAAGAGGCCTTCTATTTATTTCATCTTTATTGCACAAAAGAAAGTATGGTACAAAGGTGTAGGTACTTAATGCCATATAGCATTACCTACCAGTCAACCTAAGAGCAAATCAGATCATCATCATCATCATATCAGCCGAAAGACGTCCACTGCTGGACATAGGCCTCCCCCAAAGAATGCCAAAATGACCGGTCCTGCGCCACCCGCATCCAGCGGACTCCCGCAAAGCAGATAAATTGCAACAACTCCAACTAATTGATGGTTGATCGATTATATAAAAGTCACTGGATAGAAAATTGAATCAAATATTCCAAGAAACGGCTTGCACCTATTTCGCCTTAATTTCATCTCCACTTATAATAAATCTCTAAATTAAAAAAAGAATCAGCCAGTTTGAAACTAAGCTTTGCGCGGTTCGAATGTTCTCAGCATCCCATGAACGGAAAAATATGAAACATTTTATATAGGTACATTATTATTCTAGCTGCAACTTAGGATAGTTTTTATCCGACTGCGACAGTTAATTAATTTTCCGAAATATACGACTTCATTTAATTTTTCATTTATTTTTATTGAAATCAAACGCTGCTCCAACTGTCAGCTATAAGAACCGTCAAATGTTCGTCAAAATGGCGGAATTGCTTTGCCTTTCACTTATTAATAATTTAAATCCCGTCTACGATAGACCTTTACGAGACAAATGCTAAAATATAAACCATAAAAAAATATTCCATTCTGATATGAGAACTTATATGCGCAAATGTCGTTCTATGTCGTAATTTCAATAAATGAAATCAACAAATTTGAACAATATAATTAACACGAATTTGGTTTTTTTGAATGACAATGGCACGCGCTCGGCGCATTCAGCCAAAGTACCTGCGGCGCTACCACGAAAACCGATACTCAATGTTCATATATTTGCATCCCTGTCACTCGAGTATGGTTAGTGCGATAGAGATAGAGATACCCGAATATTTTCGAATTCCGAAGTTCGTGGTTATAGCTCAGGAATCGAAAATATGGTAAATAATCATAATGTATTTTCTCGAAAAAGAATTTAAAATAAATATAGTCAAATGGAGAAAAAAACAAAGCAAGAGGTTATATAGGTAATGATTAAGTTATAAGAGTCCAAAGTTTTAAGAGGGGGTATGTTCTGTCCCTTTTCCGCAAAACGCACCTTCATATGAAACGATTGTTTTTTACTATGACGCTCGAGTATATTGACGTCACAGTCCCTCATCGTTTTCTCACTCTAACAAGCGACATTAAAACGGATGTAGCTTCATAATTTTTTGAGATATTTGAATGGGAGTTTCATTATCTTCTATCTATTTATACATAATAAATGCCTATGTCCTGACTGACTTATTCACTCAATCACTCACTCACTCACTCATCAACGCACAGCCGAAACTACTAATCTTAGAGAGTTGATTTTTGCACAGTATGTTGCTTTTATAACGTGGGCTAGGGATAAAAAGGGATTTTTGAAAATTCTACCCCTAAGGGGGTAAAATGGGGGTGCAAAGTTTGTATGGGAGAACCTTTTTTTTTTGAGCTATAGACTTAAACTTTGTAGAAAAATTAGTTATTAGAATACAAATGAAACACTTTCAGCGTTTTGGAAAATTCCACCCCTACGGGGGTAAAATAGGGGTGCAAGGTTTGTATGGGGGAAACATTTTTTTTTTTAAATAGAGACTTAAAACTTTGTAGAAAGATCAGTCATTAGAATACAAATAAAGAACTTTCAGGGTTTTAGAAAATTCTACCCCTAAAGGGGTAAAATAGAGTGCAAAGTTTGTATGGGAAAAACTACTTTTTTTTAAATAGAGACTTCAAACTTTGTAGAGAAATTATTCATTAGAATACAAATAAAGTACCTAGATTCAGTGTTTTAAAAAAATCTACCCCTATGGGGGTAAAATAGGGGTGCAAATTTTGTATGGGGGAAAAAATTTTTTTTTTAAATATAGACTTAAAACTTTGTAGAAAGATTAGTCATCAGAATACAAATTAAGTACTTTCAGCGTTTTAGAAAATACTACCCCTGAAAATAGGGGGCTAAAATAGGGGTGCAAAGTTTGTATGTGGGAAACTATTTTTTTAGCTAGAGTCCTAAAACTTTGTAGAAAGATTATTTAAATACAAAGAAAGTACTTTCAGCGTTTTGGAAAATTTCACCCCTAAGGGGGTAAAATGGGGGTGCAAAGTTTGTATGGGAGAACCTTTTTTTTTGAGCTATAGACTTAAACTTTGTAGAAAAATTAGTTATTAGAATACAAATGAAACACTTTCAGCGTTTTGGAAAATTCCACCCCTACGGGGGTAAAATAGGGGTGCAAGGTTTGTATGGGGGAAACATTTTTTTTTTTAATAGAGACTTAAAACTTTGTGGAAAGATCAGTCATTAGAATACAAATAAAGAACTTTCAGGGTTTTAGAAAATTCTACCCCTAAAGGGGTAAAATAGAGTGCAAAGTTTGTATGGGAAAAACTACTTTTTTTAAATAGAGACTTAAAACTTTGTAGAGAAATTATTCATTAGAATACAAATAAAGTACCTAGATTCAGTGTTTTAAAAAAATCTACCCCTAAGGGGGTAAAATAGGGGTGCAAATTTTGTATGGGGGAAACAATATTTTTTTTAAATAGAGACTTAAAACTTTGTAGAAATATTAGTCATCAGAATACAAATTAAGTACTTTCAGCGTTTTAGAAAATTCTACCCCTAAAAATAGGGGGCTAAAATAGGGGTGCAAAGTTTGTATGTGGGAAACTATTTTTTTTAGCTAGAGTCCTAAAACTTTGTAGAAAGATTATTTAAATACAAAGAAAGTACTTTCAGCGTTTTGGAAAATTTCACCCCTAAGGGGGTAAAATAGGGTGCAAAGTTTGTATGGGAAAAACATATATTTTTTTTAATAGAGACTTAAAATTTTGACGAAAAATTACTTATTAGAACATGAAAAATGCTACATTCGGCGTTTTACAAAAATCATTCCCTAAGGGGGTTAAAAAAGGGTGCAAGGTTTGTATGGGGAACACTTTTTTTGAGCTAGACACTTAAAACTTTGTAGAAAGATTACTTATAAAAATACAAAAAAAAGACTTTCAGCGTTTTGAAAAAATCTATCCCTAAGGGGGATAAAAAGGGGTGCAAAGTTTTTATCAGGGAAAGTTTATGTTTTTGAGTTAGAGACTTGAAACTTTGTAGAAAGATTACTTATTAAAATACAAAAAAAGAACACAAATCGTTTTAGAAAATTCCACCCCTAATAGGGTTAAAAAGGAGAGCAAGCTTTGCATGGGCAACACTTTTTTTTGAGTTAGACTTAAAACTTTGCAAAAAGATTACTTATTAGAATACTAAAAAAGAACTTTCAGCGTTTTAGAAAACTCCATCCCTAAGGGGATCCTTAAGATCCTTAAGAAGGGTAGCCAGTGTTGTGTGGGAAAAACTTTTTTTTTTACTAGACTTAAAACTATTCAAAATGTTACTTATTAAAATTAATAATAAAGTACTTTCAGAGTTTTAGAAAATTCCACCCCTAAGGGGGTTAAGAAAGCTTTGTATGGGCAACACTTTTTTTGAGCTAGAGACTTAAAAGTTTACGAAAAAAGTTCTTTCAGCGATTAGAAAAATTCAACCTCTAAGGGGGTTTAAAAGGGGGTTCAAATTTTAAATGGCGAGCAATAAAATTTTAAAGTGTGAGTAAGAGATTTTTAACTTCGGTCTTATTCTGTACGTTAAAAGACTACAAAACTGATTTCAGAGTTTTTCCAAATTCATCCCCTAAGAGTGTTAAAATTGGTTCAAAGTTTGAGTATTTCAAGGCATTTTTAAAGTATGAGATTTTTAACTTTGGTTTTAGACTGTTTGTTCACAAACTAGAAAATGAACATCAACTTTTTTTTTAATTATCCCCTAAAAGAGGGTTCAAATTTTGTATTGAGATAAATCATTTTCTAAGACGATAAAAAGTTCTACGCGGACGAAGTCGCGGGCAACAGCTAGTCTCATATAATCCCTTTTAATTTCCAGGTGATAATCGTAGCGCTCGCGCTAGCTGCGTGTGCGCACGGGCGGATGTTCACGTACGTGCGGCCGGTCGACTCGCAGCCCGCAGCCACGAACCAGCGCGCGCAGCCTCGTCTTGGCTTCGATCACCACATTTCTGAGGATGAACATGTAGACTATTATGTAAGGCATGCGTCGTATTCTCAAATATCGGTGTACTGAGGCATACTGTAGATTTACTCGTAGAACAAAATGACTTCGTTTTGTATGAGATTCGCACTCTCAGAACATTTTCATGATCTGAGTTCGCACTATTCCGTCTAGTATTAAATGAAACCTATCTGGCACATTCAATATTCATTCATGGCAATAGAGGTGAACAGCGTTACAGGATGTCAATTATTGGAATTCGGCCATTCTCAAATTTTGTGTTCTGCGGTGGTGTCTAATGGCCACGACCTTTTTTTAACATTTTATATGGACTCATGCATGATGCTTGCATGACTCCTAAAATGCTGCAGCTGCTGTCGTGTGATGGTGCATTTAGCCCCCCCCCCCCCCCCCACACACACTACCGGCGTCGTGTGAGCGTTCTCATACAAAATTGCGCGTTGCGTCGACGCAGCGTCGACGCAACGCACAACACGCTCACACGACGCCGGTAGTGTGGGGGGGTACCTTAGTTTAGACTCGGTTATTTTAATTCGCCCTAATATATTTACGTTTCGCTGAGTAGCGAGTCGCACTTTTATATTTCTTACCGGGGACGAAGATAAGTATTCCTGATATTCAGAAGTAAACAGGGGTTAGAATTTTTCTGAAAGTTGAATATCCATTCGTACTGTTTGTAACTTTTAGCCTAAAATCACATCTTTAATTTAATGTCACTATGTGCTTAAAACTAAAAAGTATAATTTAAATAAGCCTTCATTACTAATATTCTACACCACTTGCTTATAGTCTCTGGGTAAACTTTGTCGCCTATTTTAAAGTACTTATTAACTAGTCGTAAAGTCAGTTATTCCATTACACTTCAATAACCACTTTCATTGCAATAGCTTTCGAGTACCATTTCAATATACTTACCACTGTTTCACTTTCAACCATATCTCATATCATGTAACTTTACAAATAAAGTTTTAGCCAAGCATTTTATCATGAGGCATTTGATCGTTAAAATATAATAAAGACTCACTTTTCCTGTAGACAATACATACCTACAATAATAAACACTGTTATCCGTACTGCTCGATTGTGTAACTTTTTGTACGTCGTACGTCAAGTAGATCTAGATGTCATTTTTCAATCGGAAAATGACGGTTGAGTTGTAGATATAATCACCTCTCTGGTCATCTGATCGGCCCCGTAGCATGGATGGCGTTATCACGCGATAAGTGACAGGATAGAGCTTCCGTCCCTGGCTGACACCGTTCGATAGAACGAGACGACGCGCTTATCCTGTCACTTGTCGCGTGATAACGCCATCCATACTACGGGGCCGATTTATCCTCAATACTTTATACCTCTATATTTTCGAGATTTACATTAAGTATGCAATTATACGCATACGAAGCAAGAAGTGCTGGGTTCGAATCCCGGCATTTATTTGTGTGATGAGATGAGCACGAATATTTGTTCCTGCGTCATGGGTGTTTTCTATGTATTTAATTAAGTATTTATTTATCTATATAGGTAAGTATGTTTATCGTCATCTAGTACCCATAGTACAAGCTTTGCTTAGTTTATGACTAGGTCGATTTGTGTAAGATTGTCCGCAAACATTATTTATATAATTATACAACGAAAGTATTAACAAACATCGTCAAACGGTGTAACCATAAATACTCAATGTAAATCGAAAACACATTGACGGAAACAGAAAGCGATGTGCGAATTTGCTGCACGATATCGCTATGGAAATAAGTTCAACCAAATATAAGAAATCATACGATTACAAACGTTGATTGTTGTGGCATTGCCTGCATAATTTAGACAGTCACAACTTATGTGAATCTATTGAGTGGGTACCTCTTATATACATCCTTTTGCAAAGTACAATCAACTGAAGTTTGTACAGCGTCAACTCATTGTACCTATTTTTAATATTCATTGAAAGCAATACCTACTCCGAAAATTAGTAGTTGTAAGTTTTGCTAGTGAAATAAGAATTATTGTAATAACCAGACTTTCATTTTGTCTTATAAACGTCTAAAAAACTATAATATTATGCCGAATGATTATTGATCGTAACAATCAATTAATTTAATTTGCACAGATACGATAAAAATTACCCAATTAAAACGTACAAAAGAAGTTTCATAGTCACTTTAAACAATTACAATTATAAAGCGGTTTTAAATTGGTGAATAAACAGGAATTCTCAAACAAATAGAACTTCCTGCGTCGCATTCCGCGAGTTGACAGTCGCACGCGCCTCTTCGCAAACTTGTTGCGACGGCGCTCGGGACAAGAGTTAGCGATTACTAATTAATTTACGAATGTGATATCTGCTAAAATATGAATTTTAGAGTTAACACAGTATGTTAATTGTAGGATTATTATAGAAACGTCAGGATTGTTAAAAAGGAATTTGTTTGTTTCTCTTGAGTTTATGGAATATTTTGCTTGTCTTTAGTAAAGCCGGGTCCGCTGCGCCGTGTTTTCGGTGTTTGCAAACATCTAACATGTTTTCCGTCAGTTTCGGCAAACAAATAGGGTATTGTTTTGATTGGCAATACATTTTTGACGTTTAAAAACCACGAAAACATGGCGCAGCGGCCGCGGCTTAAGTGTTATTTAATCCTCTTCCTCTATGTTATCTTTCTGACAGTGTTTGGTTTTCTACTTAAACCTTTTCACTTTGCACGATAATTATTTTAATTAAATAGTAATTTGTGTAATTTAGTGATCTGCGATACCCGCGTACGTCGCTATGAGTAGGGCTCATCTTCATTCGTAGTTACTGCCTAATCCTTGCATGCGGGAGCTAGTGTTACCTTGCTTTCCCCTTTAACAAAAACAAGGACAGCCCGAGCACCGCGCATGCGGGAGTGAGGGTGTAATGCCTCACTGGTTTGGTGGTACAGTCGGCCAAAAATGTAGTCAACCACCCTACGGTCGAGGTTCATTTGAATGACATGTAATAACAAGGTCGATTTCCACTTGCAATAATATAATGACGGTAACCTTAGCGACAACAATCAGATCTCACAGAAACTTTTGTTAAAACTGGTAGACCACTTTCTTGGCTGACCGTACCTAAATATTTTAGCGACAAACGTGGGTATTAATACTTATGATGCCTATTCAACATCATCACACGTTTATAGAATTTTATAGAAAGAATAGAAGTTTATACCCAGAGATAAAACTACCATAATTAAAAACATTAAGGTAACTATTCAAAAATGTTGTTCTTAACTTAAAATTTTAAATAGGTTCTATCCGTTTAAATGTGCTAATCAGTTTCGAGTAGGTACTTAAGTATTTTATAATTACCATAACCCTTTTACCTTAGTAACCATAACAAAATGCTAATCGTGCCCGCTCCTCTCTCGTCACATAACCAGTGCGCTACAGCGGAAGCACTTACGTAATGCACGTCATTCTAAACCGTTTCACCGCGAATAAAGAACGATCTGTAAGGATCTACGCTGTTAGCATGTGCATATCTGTGACATCATTTATGTAATGTTAGTTTAAACTACTAAAGTATTACGATGTAAAGTAAACGTGCGTGGAATAAGTAAAAGCATGCACGGGAGCAAGTACATTTCTTAATAATAAAAAGCGAACAGAAGCATTGTTTGATTTTGAAGCGATGACGAATACATTCTGAGACAACTTTATTACCGCAGCTACTTCTTTTCTTCAATAGATTGACTATTATTTGGGGTGTGGTATTACCATTCATGACATTCAAGTGTATCATAATAACGTATTGTGTTCTAGTTACGTAAAAGTATATTTCAACCCAATTGAACTTTAAGTTAGTCGCATTTGACTCGAGTTAATAAAAGCTAGTTAAAAACAGAATCTATTGAATTTAAAATTCTATAACGGTAAAAGGAAATTAAGGTTTACTAAATATTCGTATAGGTACAGTCGATGTCAAATATATGAATACAATTTTCACCTTATTACAGCTGGTCGATCAAGTAATGCATTGTATGTACGTGCGTCAGGTCAGGCAGATCTAAATGTCCATTTTTGTATGGGAAATGACAGTTATGTTGTCTTGACGCGCGTTCTAAAAGTTTATACGTGATCACTAAGTAGTAAGGTGCAAATGGTTAACATATTGACGACGGACGACTTAATAATTTGTGTTTCATCCGTTTCAGGCGTATCCAAAATACGTGTTCAAGTACGGGGTGAATGACTTCCACACCGGTGATATCAAGACCCACCACGAGAGCCGCGATGGTGATGTAGTCAAAGGTTAGCTTTAATTACTTTTATGTCACACCTGGCCATAAATTGGCAATTACCGCCCGGTATGCGTGCAAAAAAACCTACTTTTTTCCTAAAATTTTCGACACCCTGTGAGTAATAAAGAAAGCCTCCGATCATATTTATACCTGCCAATTGACACCTATGGCTGATTTTGCACTAGACCTAATCTTATCTATTATTTAATACAAATCGACAAAACTAAACTGCAAAGTAATTTCACTCACTTAGAAAGCTCAGCTATAGTGAAAATAGGCTAAGGTGCGAAGACACATACAAAAATAATGTTACACAGTATTGGGTCTTTCCTTTTATGGCCCATTCACTTGGTATCCTATCTCGATAACTATGTTATTATATTTCTAACTGTAACAGTAGTACGAATCTTCATTTCGGAAAAAAGCCAGTTTTCTCGAAGACCTCAAAGTTTTTGACAGTTTTTAAATACTTAGAACCTAGGGACGTACTTTAGGGTACATTAGGTTTTATTTATAATAATCCAGAAAACTTCATGTTATTAGGAATAACTGGTTTTTGCTGAAATAAAAATTCGGACAAACGGTACAGTTGGGAAATTAAATTTAGTGATTGCGATAGGTAACTTATTATGTTGTAGTAAATAAGCCCTTCACACAATCAGAGCTCGGGCACCACTTGGTGCGGCGGCGGCAGCGGCAGCTTTGCGGTCGCCGCTCCAAATCATGGCCGAGCCGTCAGAGGCGATTGGTTCCATCTTCTTACTTAAACGCCTTTGCTTCCAGGTCAATACACAGTCGTGGAGCCCGATGGTTCCCTGCGCACCGTGGACTACACCGCCGACAAGCACAACGGATTCAACGCCGTCGTTCACAAGACCGCGCCGATATCCCAGCACGAAGCAGCCCTGCTACACCATCATTAACGTTTAGTTGTTCATAACCAACTTTAATCAACGCATGAGTGATAGAGCAATACGAAATGAATTGTGTTGAGGCTGTAACTGCAAACGTCAATTTCAAGTTTAAAAATGTATTCCCGGATCCAACTTCCTGAGACGTTGTAAGGCTCTTGCTAGACGGTCGCTAACACGCCACTCCAACCGAGCAACCTTGGTCCGCACCAACCATGTAGATAGTTGTTTCCAGCAAAATTTCGTTTGCCCTTCGGACGCCCTTGGTCGTCGAGCGCGCGCTTATGAGGGAACGGATTAAAGGATTTGTCGACCGAGCAAGATTGTTCTGATAGCTCAGTTGGTTAGTAGCGACGGACCGCGTATGCCTGTGGTCGCCAGTTCGAATCCGGCTCGAAGCGATAATATTTTTTATTTTTCTTTAACATAGTTTGAAATTGCTAATATAACAAAAATTATTTCACTGTGTTTGGACTTTCTGGATCGTAATAGGCTATATTTTATCCCGCGGGTTTGCCTGCGTCCTTTGTAATACAGTAAGCATAAAAAGCAGCTACGCAAACGAAGACGTCAAAAGTTCTTATTAAAATGGAATAAGAACTTTCACGTCTTGGATTGCGTAGCTACTTTTGATGCTGACTGCACGTGGGCGGAGCCGTGCAGGCAGCTAGCTCATTGTAAGTTCACAGTGTGTACCGTAAAAGAAACTGAAGCAAGTTCGCTCAACTGATACAATAAGGGATAAAAAGGTACATGCTTCAATTCCCATGACTGTACAAGCAATACACACCCGCCTACTCACACCTGCGTTGATTTAAGTTGACGTTACTAATTTAATGAAAACAACGAAGATGTACGTTGAGAATACGATTGCAAAATTCATAATGAATTTGTTGGATACGATCTCGCATAGTCGTACTGTTCGAGGGCCTGTTGTTCTTAATTTTGCTAAGTTTGTAAGTGTTATCATTATTTAATTCTAGGTTATTGTTGTTTAGAGTAACATTTTGTACGCTTTTGTCTGAAATCTAATTGTTTTTTTTATTTATACTTTATTTTATATATATCACAAGATGTACCTGACATGTTTTACTAGAGTTATGAATATAGTAAACTTAGCACGTTTCACATAAGTCTCTTTCAAACTGTTGTATGTATAAATACGAGGAAGTTAAGCCTCCTCGTTGATTTATATAAAAATGTGTATTGTGTTTGATAGGTCACAAAAATGTGATAATAAATTGACACAAAACGATATATTTTGTTTTATTGGACACCTATTAAATATCTTAATATTCGTTCAAATCAACCCTTGAGTAATAAAAAAAAAGAAATGGAATATTTTGTAATTAAAAAGAGTTAACAAAAGCCATAGTTAGTAACAAGCCCCATACCTACCTACTACTACTAGTGGATTTCATATCCTAAACGTTTCTTTGTTATTATTTTTTGAACTACATTTTTATCTCCAGCGTGCTCCCAAGTGCTTCACAGCATATCACGTCATAATGTCGCATTTTGTGTAGGCAATCGCCGTGTGCACTTTATTTTTATAAGCTTGTAATTCTATGTATAAACTAAATATTAATTGAGTGAATGCAGTGGCAGTTAAACCCTGCTGGGTTTCGTCCGCTGCCTGGCCGTGTATTGTAAAATAATTATATCATAATCATCATTTCCTTGCCCTTATCCCATTTACTTGTGGTCGGCGCAGCATGTCTTTTTCTTCCATACTTCTCTGTAAAATAATTATATATATAAATAAATAAAACTAAAAAAAACTTAAGCCAAACACAAATTTTATTGAATACATACCTACTCAACTAATTAGGGTCATTTCGCCGGTTACGCGACCACCTTCGGTTAGCGACCACTTGAAGAACATGGTTTTTTCAATTGAAGATAACATCAATTCTACAGAGCCTATTGAAACAGTCAGCCGTATGCCTTATTGTTTGTAGTTATGCAATAGGAATTTACAAAAAAACGAGAAAATATGCTTTCAGTTCACCAAGTCAGCTAAGTGGTCGCTAACCGGCACACGAAATTAGGTGGTCGCCAACCGGCGAAATTACCCTATAAAGTAATGACGGCATTCCAGAGTTCTGACTTATTAGGATCTTTATGACGGTGGTTGGTTAAATACGGAATGTTAACTACGCTCACTCTCAACACAAGTTACTCACCACGAGGAACACAACATCAGATCGAAGCATCAAATATTAATACCTAACTTACAATTTTTAAATATTTCCCTTGCATCACGTTACACCATTCTGTGCATAATAGGTAATAGGTACTGGTGTTGGCAGTCACTCGATAACTAATTCTTCACACATTTGACCGTACCATATTCAAGCGTTACCGAGAACGGAGGCAAATTTCGTCTATTCCGGAATCCCCAACGAACAACCGGACATCCCAACCATTTTGACGGTTAGTAATTTTTGCTCAGCTATCACTCACCTTCGGTTTGCTGATGATATAGTAGTCTTGGCTGAGACCATGGAGGACTTGAGTACTATGCTCGATGACCTCAGTAAAGCTTCCGAGCGAGTTGATCTAAGGATGAACATGGATAAGACGAAGATCATGTCAAACGTCCATGTAGTACCAACTCCTATTTCAATCGGACACTTTACGCTCGAAGTTGTAGACGATTATGTTTACCTAGGACTGACTGTCCAGTTAGGTAGGTCCAACTTTGAGAAAGAGGTCAATTGTCGAATCCGACTCGGCTGGGCAGCATTCGGGAAGCTATGGCACATATTTTCGTCCAATATTCCGCAGTGTCTCAAGACGAGAGTCTTTGACCAGTGTGCGTTGCCAGTGATGACATATGGCACGGAAACGTGGTCGCTTACTATGGATCTCATAAGAAAGCTCAAAGTCACTCAAAGGGCAATGGAGAGGGCTATGCTGGGAGTTTCTCTGCGCGATCGCATCAGAAATGAGGCTATCCGCAGCAGAACCAAGGTATAGCCCTCCGAATTGCTAAACTTAAGTGGCAATGGGCGGGGTACATTGCACGTAGAACCGATGGCCGTTGGGGCGGAAAGGTTCTCGAGAGGCGACCACGTATCGGAAGGCGCGGCGTGGGTAGGCCCCCCACAAGGTGGACTGATGACCTGGTAAAGGTCGCGGGAGTCCGCTGGATGCGGGTGGCGCTGGACCGGCCATTGTGGCACTCTTTGGGGGAGGCCTATGTCCAGCAGTGGACGTCTTTCGGCTGATATGATGATGATGAACCACCCCAATTTCCAAGTAGGTAATGGCTCAGTTGGTAATACTTTCTTAATCACCCACTTGAGTTGCCAACCAGGTGGTAGGTTAGTATACATACCAACCAATTACATCGTCTGGTTGGTCGGTTAATATATTTTTCTCAATAAACCAACCACGCTCTCCAGCTGGTTGGTGGGTTAGAATATTTTTCTTAACAGATCGATCGGGCTCTTTAACTCCTGAAATCAGCTCTGTGCTTTTAATAATTGTATGAGGATTAACGGTATTAGTGCCTAGAGCCATTTTTGCCCTAACCGTCATACTGGTTAGAAAGTCCGGTTAGCCGGTGGAGAATAGACGGTAAATTCAAATATTCTATTTCACACCACGATCCATATACACGTATTTATTGTTCGTTACAAATTAACTTAAAAGTTATGTTATTTTACTACTTGACGTAAATAATCCTGACACGCTCAAACCAATGACGCATTGTGGCGCGAGCGCCGTGCGCTGTGCGTCCGTTGTAATTGTAACATGTTGGCCCGCAGATGCGCACGCTGTGGTGGAGAAGTCATTAGTCAAGCTAACTTTATTTAAGGCTTTTTGCTAAACCTTTTACACGTGCGGTCTGTGGACTAACTTTACTCAGCTCAGCTACGTTGCGCGGCCGATATACTTATTATAATCATGCGTTCAGGATGATGTTCGGGCTGCCACTGTAAGTATTGCAGTTTGTCGCCAATGTTCGCGGAGGCGCAAATGGATTTACCATCATGAGGAAACGATGTGCGTCTCTCCTCAACCTCAGTCGTGGCAGCTCAAATAGTATCCTGAGCATGCTAGCCCACCGCCGGGACTCGCCACTGCTGCAGCGTCATGTGCAGCACGCGCCTGTAATACCGGTGCCCAGGCGTCTTTAATTTAATTTTTAAAGTGTAGACACTAAATAAAATAATCAATAATGTTTTCTCGAAAAAATATTAAAATGTAGTCAAATAGAGAAAAAGCAACGCAAGAGGTTAAATAATCACAAAGTTATAAGCGTCCAAAGTTTTAAGAAGGGGTACGCTCTGTCCCTTTTCCGCAAAACGCACCTTCATATGAAACGATTGTCATTTACTATGACGATTGTCATTTACTATGACGCTAGTCGGTGACGTCACGATCCCGTAGCGTTTATTCTCTCTAACAGGCAACATTGAAATGTTTGCAGCTTCGTAATTTTTGAGAGATTCGAATAGGATTTTCGTCATTAGGCATATTTATTTGCCTTCTTTCCTTTGACGTTGTAATAAGTTTTGAGCCTACACCCCTATTATAAGTAAAATACTAAACGTAGCTCTAAGAAGTAAGAACAGAGACAGTTAAGTGATAGTTTTTAAGGTTCCGTACTCAAAGAGTAAAACGGGACCCTATTACTAAGACTCCGCTGTCCGTCCGTCCGTCTGTCTGTCACCAGGCTGTATCTCACTGATACCATGATAGTTCCAGTTGAAATTTTCACAGATGATGTATTTCTGTTGCCGCTATAACAACAAATACTAAAAACAGAATAAAATAAATATTTTTATAGATACGGAACCCTTCGTGCGCGAGTCCGACTCGCACTTGGCCGTTTTTTTTTCTTTTAAGTTTGTAACCTCTAACACTATGGATTTTATAGTCCAAAATAAATGATTTGTATTGTATTGTATTTTATTGGACTCCTAAGGCAGTCTAATCTACTGGCAATCACCAGTTAGTTGACGCGACCTGTAAAACTCGTAAAAATGGCGTATTTATTAGTTATGCTACGAAATTGTAGCTTACGAAGTTATCGTTCAGTGCTTAAAATTGTCATTACGTTTACCACCCGATACGCAGGTTATTTTAAGGATTTGGCTCTGTGACGATGTACTGTATAGTCAATGTAGTCATACTTTACTGGTTCTCGCACATATTCATGTAGATGGCTGATATGTCATCATACATTACACGATGTATGGAAACGATGGTATCACCCCTCGTGTTATTAATGGCAGTGCCGGGTCGCTTTTGACGTGGAATGGATCGTAAACAAACTGTTTTTGCTTCGTCGTTACATTTGCCTTTCTTTGTTGCTTCATTATGCTTGGAGATTAATGTCTTTGGAGTGTGTAGGAGAATTGTACTTTTCTTATGGTAAGTAAAATAAACATCCAACATTTGCCAGCTGTACCGTACTCGTACATCATATCATCATCATCATGTCATCATATCAGCCGAAAGACGTAGACTACTGGACATAGGCCTCCCCCAAAGAGTGTCAAAGTGACCGGTCCTGCGCCACCCGCACCCAGCGGACACCCGCGACCTTTACCAGGTCATCAGTCCACCTTGTGGGGGGCCTACCCACGCCGCGCCTTCCAGTACGGAATCGCCACTCGAGAACCTTTCCGCTCCAACGGCCATCGTTGCCACGTACTCGTACATACATGTGGTAAAATGAAAGAAGTTTAGAATTTTAGAGATTCTGTAAGTTGATTAGGTTTTATATTATGCGGTGTTAAAAAGAAAACGATTTTATCGCGGATTGTATACAAATTCAATTCTATCCTATCCTTAATCCTCAGTTGTATAACTTCATCATCATCAATGGTCGCGGTATGTCCGTTTGTAAAAATTTAGAGCTAGTAACTGATTTGTCCGTCGACTAGGGTAGGCTGGGTACGGTTGAAACACAGGTCGGTTGAAACAACGCAAATATCTCGCAAACCGTTGGCGGGATGGCGAGGGGTCCAGATTGATAACTAGTGGATGAGAGTGGACTGTATAATGGATGTAGGATGGAAACACGTATTTTAAACTGGTATATATTAAAATATAACACAGTTTCAGCAAATATATTAAGACGTGACCAAGGCAATCTGACAAGGGGGGAAAGAAGCGGACGATCGGTTTGTACACGAAAAACATCGTGACGTTGCTTCCCGCGCGCGTAGATTGTTTGTAGAAACACCCTATTGTGTTTTGATCCACAAAAGTAAGTATCTTCACTCGTAGAGTTTTTTAAATTATCCTGGTTTCTATATAAGTCACAGTGTTGAGTGTGTGTTTATGTTTGAAGTGAAGCTTGTGGATCATGTCAGCGTATCTAGTTTTACTGTACGAGTATCATTATTCTCATTATTACTACAACGGCTTTTTTCCGAATGTCGGAAGTGGGGATGGTTGAAACGGGACGGTTGAAACAGAGTGATTTGCTTGTATTTGTTTGACATTGAATTACGAAAGTCAAAGAAAGTTTTCTTTTAGTTTATTTTCATGTGTTTTTAATTATTCTTGTTACGTTTAAAATGCAAACAGTTTACTTTTAAGGTAAAGTAGAGTTAAACTTGTATGCGCAAAAACGCTAGCTTATTAAAAACAGTTCCTAAATTATACGTAATTTCATAAAAATTACGAATAAAACACACAAAAGTATTATAATTTGTCACTGTTTTGACCGCCCCTGGGATGGGGACAGTTGAAACAAATATATTTTTTTTCAATTTGATCTACTTCTAAAACTGACCAACCTGGATTCAAAATTCTATTGCCGTTTAGTAGCTAAAAACACGTTTTTTCATTTGATATATTTTTTTCATTTGACATGGACGCTCACAAAGGAGACTGTGCATAAAGTACGGGTAGCACCATGCTCGGCATTAAGCTACAAGACCGAGTGAGGAATATTGAGATTCGACGTCGCACTAAGGTGCGTGACGTCGGCGAAGTCATAACCAAACTCAAATGAAGTTGGGCAGGACATATTGCCAGGCAGCGTGACGGTAGGTGGACCAAAACGTTAACGGATTGGTGGCCAATTGCAGGAAAAAGAAGCGTTGGTCGTCCACCAGCTCGATGGGTTGATGACATAAAAAAGACCGCGGGTCATTTCTGGATGAGACTAGCACGGGACCGGGATAAGTGGCGTACGCGAAGAGAGGCTTATGCTCAGCAGTGGGCGATTACAGGCTGAAAATGATGATGATGATGATTTTCTTCATCGATACGATATAAGAAAACATGTTTCAATCGTACCCAGTTTACCCTACTTCATAAGAGTAACCTACTATGAGTACTACCGCGAAACCATGAGTAACAATGAAAACGTAAAGATTACCACGAGATAATGTTTTGAGTAGGTATAAACACCTCCGAAGGTTGTCCTCGTGGTGTTGTCCAAATAATAGTGTTTTGATAAATTATTGCCTCTTTGTTACAAGTTACGCACAAGGCCGGCTTAGATTTAACCAAATAGGTAGCTAGGTAGGTACCTACTTTGCTATCATGATACTTGAATACAAGTTGACTAAATCATTAGGCACTGAGAGTTTTTATCTCGGGAAAAATTGTCTATTTTACAAGGTCTTGGTACTGTAAAAATATGTAAGTAAAAAAATTATAATTTTGAATTGTTTATTTCATCATCATCACAAATTTAAGGGTTAGACTCTTGTCGGTGTAGCTCCCTCCATCTGACTCTATCTAGGGCCGCCTCCTTGACCTCTTTATATATACGACGTGTTTCCTACTTTTTCTTTTATTTCAATGGAACACAAAATATTCTTTAGGTAAAAAGTTGTTTCTCAAAATTTGCAAACCTTTCCACACCACACCAGCTACTTGTCGGGATCCGATTGATCTGAGTCATACCTAATGTAAGTTCGTTGACGACGCAATATTATGGTACAGTCGCCATCACATACATAGGTACACTAAAGGTGTTCAAAAATATCGGCACATGCACGCTAATGCCTTGAAAATAGAGGTGTGTTCCGATGTTTGTGACGTGCTTGTTTGCTCCGATGTATGTGATGGCGACTGTACCACCGAACTGTACGGCTAACGTGAGTTTCAATCGTAACCTTACGATAAGTAACTACATACAGATCGAATAAACGCGCTTCGAATAGATTTCGATCTCGCTTCGGTATTCTTCGATTCGACCCGTCAAACTTGTAACTCACACTGCCGTTGTACTACGAATCCAACTGCAAAACGTTAGGCACTTTGCGTTTAGTTTTCGATGCGTAATTTAACGTTCGATTCGTACTACCAATCGGTAGCGTGAGACATTTCGAATCGAAGAATACCGTCGCGACTGTAGTTTACTATTTCACTTGCAAAATGGCCCGTGATATCGTATTATTCCGTCAAGAGTTACCGTAGATCCGATCGAAATTTATCTCAAATTAAAGAAACATATATCCGCAAAATTCGGATTGTCGCGTATTTTGTATTTAAAAATGCAAATAAATGGCCCACGCGCCGCCATATTGTATCGACAGTCGACACTGTCGACGTCGCGATGCGCGTATTCTGTAATGTCATAACCGACAAACATTTAAATTAAAACGATAAATGTTGAATATTGGAAAATCGATTAAACAATACGAACGAACGTGAAGTCGATCGCGAGTTAAGTAATGTATAAGTGACTCACGTCACGTTACAGTTTGGATTTTTAGTTCTATGAGTGACCACCAGGGGCGGTGTATAGACTTTTCATACTAAATCTTGACGATAGGCGGTAGCGTCTGAAGTAAACGCGACTCACTTCAATCCCACGCTAAGGGTGCTGATCTGATAATGGAGACAGGCGGCTAGCAATAACTAAACTACACAAGATAAGCTCGTCTTGTTTGGGCTTATTGGAACTGTCTCTGAACAAACAGTCTAAAACCAAAGTTAAAAATCTCATACTTTATAAATGCCTTGAAATACTCAAACTTTGAACCAATTTTAACACTCTTAGGGGATGAATTTGGAAAAACTCTGAAATCAGTTTTGTAGTCTTTTAACGTACAGAATAAGACCGAAGTTAAAAATCTCTTACTCACACTTTAAAATTTTATTGCTCGCCATTTAAAATTTGAACCCCCTTTTAAACCCCCTTAGAGGTTGAATTTTTCTAATCGCTGAAAGAACTTTTTTCGTAAACTTTTAAGTCTCTAGCTCAAAAAAAGTGTTGCCCATACAAAGCTTTCTTAACCCCCTTAGGGGTGGAATTTTCTAAAACTCTGAAAGTACTTTATTATTAATTTTAATAAGTAACATTTTGAATAGTTTTAAGTCTAGTAAAAAAAAAAGTTTTTCCCACACAACACTGGCTACCCTTCTTAAGGATCTTAAGGATCCCCTTAGGGATGGAGTTTTCTAAAACGCTGAAAGTTCTTTTTTAGTATTCTAATAAGTAATCTTTTTGCAAAGTTTTAAGTCTAACTCAAAAAAAAGTGTTGCCCATGCAAAGCTTGCTCTCCTTTTTAACCCTATTAGGGGTGGAATTTTCTAAAACGATTTGTGTTCTTTTTTTTGTATTTTAATAAGTAATCTTTCTACAAACTTTCAAGTCTCTAACTCAAAAACATAAACTTTCCCTGATAAAAACTTTGCACCCCTTTTTATCCCCCTTAGGGATAGATTTTTTCAAAACGCTGAAAGTCTTTTTTTTTGTATTTTTATAAGTAATCTTTCTACAAAGTTTTAAGTGTCTAGCTCAGAAAAAGTGTTCCCCATACAAACCTTGCACCCTTTTTTAACCCCCTTAGGGAATGATTTTTGTAAAACGCCGAATGTAGTATTTTTCATGTTCTAATAAGTAATTTTTCGTCAAAATTTTAAGTCTCTATTAAAAAAAAATATGTTTTTCCTATACAAACTTTGCACCCTTAGGGGTGAAATTTTCCAAAACGGTGAAAGTACTTTCTTTGTATTTAAATAATCTTTCTACAAAGTTTTAGGACTCTAGCTAAAAAAAATAGTTTCCCACATACAAACTTTGCACCCCTATTTTAGCCCCCTATTTTAGGGGTAGAATTTTCTAAAACGCTGAAAGTACTTAATTTGTATTCTGATGACTAATCTTTCTACAAAGTTTTAAGTCTCTATTTAAAAAAAATGTTGTTTCCCCCATACAAAATTTGCACCCCTATTTTACCCCCTTAGGGGTAGATTTTTTTAAAACACTGAATCTAGGTACTTTATTTGTATTCTAATGAATAATTTATCTACAAAGTTTTAAGTCTCTATTTAAAAAAAAAGTAGTTTTTCCCATACAAACTTTGCACTCTATTTTACCCCTTTAGGGGTAGAATTTTCTAAAACCCTGAAAGTTCTTTATTTGTATTCTAATGACTGATCTTTCTACAAAGTTTTAAGTCTCTATTTAAAAAAAAAATGTTTCCCCCATACAAACCTTGCAGCACCCCTATTTTACCCCCGTAGGGGTGGAATTTTCCAAAACGCTGAAAGTGTTTCATTTGTATTCTAATAACTAATTTTTCTACAAAGTTTAAGTCTATAGCTCAAAAAAAAAAGGTTCTCCCATACAAACTTTGCACCCCCATTTTACCCCCTTAGGGGTAGAATTTTCAAAAATCCCTTTTTATCCCTAGCCCACGTTATAAAAGCAACATACTGTGCAAAAATCAACTCTCTAAGATTAGTAGTTTCGGCTGTGCGTTGATGAGTGAGTGAGTGAGTGATTGAGTGAATAAGTCAGTCAGGACATAGGTATTTATTATGTATAAATAGATAGAAGATAATGAAACTCCCATTCAAATATCTCAAAAAATTATGAAGCTACATCCGTTTTAATGTCGCTTGTTAGAGTGAGAAAACGATGAGGGACTGTGACGTCAATATACTCGAGCGTCATAGTAAAAAACAATCGTTTCATATGAAGGTGCGTTTTGCGGAAAAGGGACAGAACATACCCCCTCTTAAAACTTTGGACTCTTATAACTTAATCATTACCTATATAACCTCTTGCTTTGTTTTTTTCTCCATTTGACTATATTTATTTTAAATTCTTTTTCGAGAAAATACATTATGATTATTTGCCATATTTTCGATTCCTGAGCTATAACCACGAACTTCGGAATTCGAAAATATTCGGGTATCTCTATCTCTATCGCACTAACTATACTCGAGTGACAGGGATGCAAATATATGAACATTGAGTATCGGTTTTCGTGGTAGCGCCGCAGGTACTTTGGCTGAATGCGCCGAGCGCGTGCCATTGTCATTCAAAAAAAACAAATTCGTGTTAATTATATTGTTCAAATTTGTTGATTTCATTTATTGAAATTACGACATAAAACGACATTTGCGCATATAAGTTCTCATATCAGAATCGAATATTTTTTTATGGTTTATATTTTAGCATTTGTCTCGTAAAGGTCTATCGTAGACGGGATTTAAATTATTAATAAGTGAAAGGCAAAGCAATTCCGCCATTTTGACGAAAATTTGACGGTTCTTATAGCTGACAGTTGGAGCAGCGTTTGATTTCAATAAAAATAAATGAAAAATTAAATGAAGTCGTATATTTCGGAAAATTAATTAACTGTCGCAGTCGGATAAAAACTATCCTAAGTTGCAGCTAGAATAATAATGTACCTATATAAAATGTTTCATATTTTTCCGTTCATGGGATGCTGAGAACATTCGAACCGCGCAAAGCTTAGTTTCAAACTGGCTGATTCTTTTTTTAATTTAGAGATTTATTATAAGTGGAGATGAATTTGTGTTCCCATTGATAAGTTAGCAGCGCTCATATTATATGAAATGTTTAATTTTCACTTCGTTACTTTCATGTCGTGCTTCTTGAGACGTGTGTCTAATGAGATTTGTTAACCGATTCAGTGGGTCCCAAGATACAGGCTCAGCCTAGTTTGGAACCCCACGGATAATGTCTGTATAATCTGTAATCATGTGCTTGTCCAATAATAAATTATTCTTATTCTTATTGTAACATTTTGTCAATCATTTTATTCAAGCGGCATTTTATCCGACTATACTAAATGAGCTTATAACGCCCTGCGCGTTCAATATAATATAGCATTCAGGATGCTGTTGGGGCTGCCGCGATGGTGCAGTGTGTCAGGAACATTCGCTGAAGCACGCACGGATGGATTTCAGGCACTAATTCGGAAGAAAATAGAGTCGTTACTGAACCGGGTCAGGAACAGTCCCAACAGTATCCTGAATACGATAGCTGTCAGAGATGACTGCCCGATATTGATGCACTGGGTTCAGCAAATTAAAACAACAGTCAAATAAAAGAATCATTAGTCATTACTATACCTACTACTTGCTTTTGTCAATTTCCGTTAATTGCAAGGGGGCATAGTTTAGATCAAATAAAGTTAATTTCTCCAATACCTTCGTATTCGTATACTAACTCTTACTGTTATCAAGATATTCAATGTGATATTTAAATAGTTTTGCAGATTTAACCAGTGTAAATGGCTCTTAAGAGGCTGAGAAGACCAAATTTGTTGAAATTGATTTTATTTAAGCAGTTGTTTAAGAAAAACTATTTGTTCTAGCACATCAAAGAAAATATAAGTTAATATGCATCATATTTCCAAGACCGTAGACGGACTCGAAACATAATTGGATGAAATCGGCTCGATGGAAATTGCAAAGATTGATCTTAAAATCATTTTAAACGGTTCTATGTCCTTATTTTTTGACGTATGGGTCTGCAATTAAAAACATGAAGTCCACATATTCATACCTAAACCGCTGACGAGCCATATTTCACAAATAATCCACATTTTTTTTTATTTCTATATTTATTCATTATTTTCGTCTAAAACCTGGCCACTCTAGTAGCACTCGCTCTCGTTTACTCCGATACGAATATACAGTGTGCGCGTTTTTGGTGTTGACAGCGGCTTAACTGTGACGTCATAACAGCTTATTAAATTTTGTAAGGTATACTCGTACACTACAAGAAGGTTTAGGTACAAGGTGAGTTCGTTCGATATTACATATTTTTTATTTCATATGTTTCAAGACCCTAGACAATAACCGTTATGACACTAAATTATTTTGTACAAAAATCTAAAAAAAAAAAATGATTTCGTTTTTTTTCAATAAAAATTATGCTAATTTGTTTCTGTGAATGTACTCTGCAATATGCCGAAGTTAACGGAAATTCCCGGGAACACCATGTATAATTTCTAATGTTTATATCTATACTAATATATCCTAAAATTAATAAGTTTATATTAAAATTATGAAATCATTTAATAACTATTCCGGTAACTAAAGTTAACACTACAATTGCTCCTGTTAAGGGTCATGACACTCATTACTAACCTATCATAAGATTTTTACACATGTGTGAGCTGTGGTCACCTATAAGTGGCTAAGCATCTTACTTGTTTTTTTGTATTTAAGCCAAATGTATTGTTCAGATGTGTTATCCGCTGGTGGTCCTTAAGAGGAATGCCTGTCTGCGATTGTCCCATACAACTCTCGACTGTTTCCTCCCTGGTTTTTGAACATAGAGCAATGATTTTTTTCAAATAATATCATCAATATCTATGCCGATATGTTTCGCTTTTTTGAATTTTTTTATTTCAAAGAAACTTACAGCGTCTCAAAAATCGCATACACGGCTTAATTGAAATGGCTGCAAAAAAGGCGCAGTATACAGATATCCAAAAAATCAAAACATGGCGCCGTCTCGTATTTCTTCCTCTTGCAGTTTCCAAAATTTATGAAGATTGGTTGCGTTTTGGAGGAGGAAATTGTCGAGAGCAAAACCTCGATTTTTGAGTTTTTTGCGTGGGAATTTAGTTCGAGCTGTCCTTATCGCATAGACAGCTCCCGCCGCCCGCAGCGCGACAGAAACATTGCGTCAAAAATTTGAGATTTCAAAAGTTGCTCAGCTAGGCATTGCTCTTTAATAAATAAATAAATAAAACTACTTAATCATTGTCACTAACACATCAATTATGGACCTATGACCTGAAATAAAGATATTCTATTCTATAAATATATGTATATACTAATTGCCACTTTTTTATCTTTTTTTTATATTATCTTCACCACTTTTGATTATCGCTTCGGTAAATATAATGATCGCTATCATCATCCCCCTAGCGTTATTCCCGGTTGTGCCCTAAAAAAGTTGTTCACTTTGACACATAATCCCAAGATTTGGCATAGGCACTAGTTTAGTTAGAGACGAAGGTTTATGTCCGACATAAATGAGACCATGCTACCTAGACAGATAAGAAGAAAATGAGGGTGAATTTAGTTGTGGCTTAGCCTATATGTGAAGAAATACAAATAGACAGTCATTGATGTTAATAGGAAATAATTTAAACCAACTAAATAAATAAATAAATAAAATATCTTTATTTCAGATCTTTAGTCGATCCATATGATGTTAGTAACAGTGGAGACTTATGAACTACGTTAGTAACAATAATGACAATAAATTAATGATACTTAAATGACAAATAACTTAACGCCCCGGCTTTGCACGGGTTTATATGCATGTATTATACATATAAACCTTCCTCTTGAATCACTCTATACATTAAAACCCGCATCAAAATCTAAAACTAAGTAAACGTATAAAATTTTCGCCATTCATGATTAGCCAAAGTCAAACATGAACAATCCGTGTGGCATTAAAGGCGAGGATATCCTGTCTCATCGAAAAAAAACAGCTAAACCGGCGTGAAGGCGGTACTCAAATAGGAACTAAATATGTTTTTTTTTTGCTCAGGACATTGAACTGAAATTCCGGGTTGCCCATCGAAAATTTTCACGTGCTGCCACTTGTAGATAGGTAAACATATATCTCACGATTCCACTTGCAACCATTTAATGTTTATCAATATTTTCCGACATAACCGTCGGTTAATTAACTACATATTGTGGCATAATAGAATAGCAAAAAACGAGTGTGCGATATCTCATTAATAAGTGTTTTGGACGCATTTGCGTTTTCCGGAGAAAGCCAAGCCATGTACACGTAGCTCGCGTAGGTCATTGGTCAAAACAAAGGAAGGCTCTTCCAAATTCCAACCAAGAAATATACGTCGTCAATAATGATATAAAACATGATGAAAAACCAAGTTATCGCATTTTACTAGCAAGAAGTGGATGATAATCATAGAAGAGCCTACATCTACAACTGAATCTAAATTCCCATAAACTATGGCTAATAAATCTAATAATCCGCAGATGAACCTGTCCGCAGATTAAACAGCTCCCATAAAGGCAATGCGGTGTTGCAACGCAATCTTCATGCGACCATTGTAGCCTGCGAAACTTTTCTCAATTAGCTGCGTCCGCGCAAGGAAACTTCATTTTCGGAAGCAGAGCCCCAAGGCTGTCGCTCACTAACAAATAAGGCCACATATAAGTACCCGTGAACCCTCTATTGTTTTATTCAGGGATCAGGCTTCCAGCTAGGCAGTCGTGTTTGAGTTGTTTGTATAATGTGTCGTTTGCAGTGTGTTACGTTAGTGGTGTTGGTGGTGGCGGCGCAAGCGGTGCCCAAGTATAAGGGTGTTTTTCAGCCTCCCATAGATGTTGGAGGATATGAGGGCTATTATGTAAGTGTTTCGTAAAAGTGATGTGTTTTTTAAATGATTTATTAGATAGAAGAGATTGTGTTGCATGGAAATTAATGATTTAACACAATAACTGATTAAAAAAATCGTTACCTATATTGAGTAATAGGTCCAAGTCACCAACCTCGTATCGGAAGTTCACAAACTAGAAAAATAAAATAGGATGGAAATTTACTACAAAAAAAATTTTGTTGCTCTTGACTTGAATATAATTATGATGATTGATGAGTATGTTTCGTAGGTTTTCTTTGTTAGAATAATTAGCAACAATTGATTGAAGCTATTGCTTTCCAGCAAGATCGTCCAAGATATGCCTTCAACTACGGAGTTGCCGACCACAGCACAGGTGACGTGAAATCACAGCACGAGACACGAGACGGCGATGTTGTCAAAGGTTTGTGATGAAAGTACCTACATTTTACACATCAGCATCAACATAATAATCAGCCTTTGTTATGTCCTGCTATTGGGCGCAGGCATCCCATGGTAAGAAAAGGAAAGGACCAAAGGCATTGTGGCAGTTACAGCAGATGACACGTTTTTGCCTGTAATTATTTCACCATATCCTTTTGGTCAGTTTTCTATATCTGTGCTGTACCTAGTTAAGAACTTTTTGTTATTTATTATTCCATTTAAAGGTTTTTAGATAGAACGAACACGTCTCACTAATAATATTATTCTTATTCCAGTAGTTGTCATTCCTTTTTTAAGTGTATCTAAACATACATAGGTAACTAATTCCAAACTTACTGCAAAAACATTGATGATTTTCAACTGTTAAACCTAAAATATGCATAAGAACAAAGTGCATAGCGATGTCATGTAAGTACGTAACATACAATCGCGGTTCCCATAGTATTATGAAGCACTGTAACTGCTTTATCTTGATCTCTGGCTGTTTTTGACGCCATGGCATTGTTTGCTAAACTAGCACTCGTAGAGGTTATTAAACAATACTGCCATGCTAAGGAAAGAGGCATACATGAAACCCAGGTTTTTTCATGGCAAGCTATCGCGATGCAAATATTTATTAAGTTCCATACAAAACGCGACAAGAATTTCGGATGGGAAAAATACTTACTTAGAATTGACGTACTATGAACACTATAGTATACACAGCCTGTCAATTTAATACGGGCGTAAATTTTAACCAGCCATAGATATCGACCGTTGAAATAATATGAAAAAGCAATTTTGTTAAATAGCTTAATTAATAAAGAGTTAATATTTTTTTAAGTACAACCGAGCAGCAATATATTACATTCAAACTGATTTGACAAGGTTTGACTTTTATGGGTGTCCTAAACAAATGACATGACGTGTAGTGAATACATTGAGTGATCTACTCAACAATTTTGTACGAAAAAATGAAGCGGTTTGTTAACGAAATTAATGTTAAAGTAGGGGTCGGTATAGAGAAATTGTTTAAGTGTTCGTTACTTCCCGCATGGCTCAGTAATTAAAAATTCAAATTTATATTCTTTAAGTAGCCCTCAAATGGCTGGGCTATTTTAAACATAACTGTAAATCCGCTTTTAACGATAGGTAGATAGTAGAAAGGTTCTGCTATTAAATGATTTGTTCTCAATATACCATTGTAAATTATTCTTAGCTAAATCAAGGGGATAAATAATATTCATTCAAACACGTTTCAGGTCAATATTCGCTGGTTGAGCCAGATGGCTCCATCCGCACTGTGGATTATACGGCAGACTCCGTCCACGGTTTCAACGCTATAGTTTCTAAAACTGGACCAAATCTCCACGCGGCGCCTCCCCATCATCAACCAATACCGCAACCGATACCTCAAGGATTCCCTCAAGGGATACCTCATGGAATACCTCAAGGAATACCCCAAGGAATACCTCAAGGAATACCTCAAGGAATACATCAAGGAATACCACAAGGAATATATCAAGGAATACCTCAAGGAATACCTCAAGGGATACCTCAAGAAATTCCTCACGGAGGTGTAGTCACGCGTGGTCCGGTTATACGGTATTTGGAGAACGCAGTGCCCGTTCCTGTGGAGGTGTACCCTAAGCGATTTTATGCACCCGGTTCTCCTCTCTGTAAGTACTCGATAATTTAACTGATCACTACTATTATATGGTTGTTTTATGTCACGGGTATTAATAGGTATTTGCGAGGGAGTAGGACAGATTATTTTTTGTTTCCGAGCTTGGTTTGTGAGGTTATCATCGCCCGTGCGCCGAACGGCAAACGGTGACACCCGTCCAAATTGCGAAGAAAACAAAATATCAATAATTATAAGCGAAATTTCAGTCTGTAACGTAAACTTTATTAAGCCGGGTTATGTATTCCGGCGTCGTCGGTACGGAAACGAAACGGATACAGAACGGTGCACTGAATCACCCTTAATGCTGACACGCTGTGTCAGCATTAAGGGTGAGAATGACTACGATTTATTACAAGTTTATTATACTTTCTCTGCAAAATATTGGCAACACTTACTTTCATCCCAAAACAGGTAGACAGAGCACACAAATTTTAAGTGCCAGTTCTAGTTATACTTATAGTCGAACAAAGTACCTAAGGGGAAAATGTTTTTTTTTTATTTTATTTTTTTAAGAGAAAAATTGCTAGCCTGTTGGCTATACTAGTTCACACTTTTCGATCCTATGCCGCATAGTCTACTTTTACAGCCAGAAAATACTAAATAATATAATAAGTAACCTAGTGGGAAGTGACGCTACCTATACGAAGCTGAACGTCCTGGGTTTGAATCCCGGTAAGGGCAAATATTTGTGTGATGATTGGTGAACATAAATATTGGTTTCTAAGTCTTGGATGCTATAAATGTATTCATATCTATTACATATAATTATCGTCGCAAGCCTTATTGAGCCTACCATGGGGCTAGTTCAATTTATGTAGGAATGTCCTCTTATATTTATATTTATTTAATATTGAAATCAAATGAAGACCTAATTGGAATAAGTGATGACGTATGGCACTGAATCGTGGTCGCTTACTATGGACCTCATTACAAGGCTCAAAGTCAACCAAAGAGCAATGGGGAGAGGTATGCTGGTAGTTTTTCTGCGTGATCGCATCAGATGTGACGCTATCCGCAGCAGAACCAAGGTTACCGATATAGGCCTCCGAATCGATAAACTTAAGTGGCAGTGGGCGGGGCGCATTACACGTAAAGCCGATGGCCGTTGGCTCGGAAAGGTTTTCGAGCGACGACCACGTACCAGGAGGCGCAGCGTGGGTAGACCCCCCACAAGGTAGACTGATGAGCTGGTAAAGGTCGCGGAAGTTCGCTGGGGAGGCCTATGTCCAGCACTGGGCGTCTTTCGGCTGATATGATGATGATGATGATGACATGATGTCTCTGCTTAAAAATTAAGGGAATCTAGTTTTGGTTTATTTATTTTAATTCGAGAATCTTAGCGCGTACCTAGGGTTAGGTGACACATGGCCGGGTCTAAAAAGTCTAAAAATTGACCAATTTCGCTAATGGCTACCCCGCCCATTAACACCACATAAACATTAACAAACAGACACGTTACGCATATCAGATGCAATTAGCGTCAAGCGATTCGTAATTCCTTTGTGTTGTTGTATTGTTTGCTGAGGAATGCCTCTTTTGCAGTGTACCCCAAGGTCGGCCGGCAGTTTCCCGACTACGAGGGTTTCGATATCGACGAGTACCAGCTCCCTTACCAGTTTGATTAGTCATTAGGTTTTTATTTGTAATTAAGTAATTAATATTAAATTATTGAATACACCGTTTACGTTTTGTTTCTTTACTATCCTTTTGAACGAAGAGGACGGACGTCGAGATTCGTCGCAATTTGTCATGCGCTGTGGGAAAAGAGCGACTAAAATAGTGGTCATGGCATATGCTATGCTGTCAAAATGCCCCGTGAATTGAATGGGCTTGTGACCTTAAATTTGTTTACGATGCCATTCGAACCAGTTTTTGTAGATGAACAAATGTTTGTATGGAAGCAACTACATTTAAAGGACATTAATACTCAAACAATCGAGTAAATAAAAGACGGACCTCGCTGACAGCAGCCGAAACGCTTCATACTGATTGGCTTTAAAGTATGACGTCACACCGTGCAATTTGTACTAACCGTTGCATGGAAAATGAAGTAAATTGCTGTTTCGGTCGCGAAATACTGCGTTTAGGTCCATAGTTGTCATACAAATTTGTTTCTATAGAAGCGTAAGGATTGGTACCTTTAAATTTACTCTTGGACAATAAATAAAAAAACTTTGTTTTCTAAACTTTCAAGGTTCATAGCATTTTATGATTTGAATTATATTTTGTAATTTATACTTTATTACAATCATATGATGGTTTACTATCCATTTAGCAACACGACGTTATCAATTTTATACTGCGACCGTGGCTCACGGCTTGTCAGATGGTGGTAAGCAGACAACGAAGCCCATGGACGCTTGCGACTCCATAAGAATCAGAAGCGCGTTGGCGACCCTTTATTAGCCCACGATGGAAAACGAGGGCTGTGTGTCTGTCTTTGGCATCGTAGCTCCTAAACGAATGGACCGATTTGAGTACGGTTTTTTATCCAAAAGCTGACGTGATCTAGATGGTTCTTTCGCTACGTTTCAACAAAATCGGTTTAGCCGTTTTTGAGATATTGAACTTTAAAATGAAAATGTCGAGGGTTTTGCAACTTTCTAAGTTTTAGTTATTGATTTGCGGTTTATATTCGCTTTCCCATAGCACACATGCACTCGTATAAAAAAAAAAACAGCGATTGCTAAGCAGTTCAGACGTCTGACTTTAATATCAAACGATAGTGAGTTCGAAATCGAGTTCATTGGCATTTATTTACCAATGGAATATCATGATGAATCATACATGGTAATATCAGGTTTTATGTGAAATAAATCATCGTGAGGACACCAGGACGTCTAGGACAGTATATACTTGAGATTATTTCAGCTGGCCGAATTGCATAAAAGGGAGTTGACGATAAGCATCCGCAATTGTCTAATACATATTAGGGATGTGACGAATCACCTTTGAATGCCTTCGCTGTCGTAGGTTTGGTTGAGATTATTGAATGTGGGCCACTTTTTATAAAACCGTTGTTGGAATTGTAATCTTCTACCATATACCGTAGAGTTGCGTCTTGAATAATCCATTCAAGACGCAATTCTACGGTCTATGGTAGAATATTACAATTCCAACAACAGGTTAGGTTAGGTTAGGTCACATTCAATAATCTCAACCAAACCTACGACAGCGAAGGCATTCAATGGTGATTCGTCACATCCTCAATCTGTATTAGACCAGCACGTGTGCTTATCGTCAACTCCCTTTCGTCCATGAGAGGAAACCTGTGTCCGTTAGTGAGATTTATTCTGATTGATTTGTAGCAACTGAAATACATAAAAGTTACAGTGGTCTAAAGAGTCCCAAGATTTTCATTCTCAGAACTCGACAACCAGAAAAAGGGAAATTAACTATTTTTAAGTAGGAATAGTTATTTTTTTATGAGGTCAATAAGTATATCAATAATAATTTTGTGGCCATCACATTTGTTTTCATACGTAAAGGTGAATGTAGCTGGTAATCCATACTATACTAATATTATAAATGCGCAAGTACAGTACGCTGCACAAAAGTATGCGTGTCTGAAGTTAGCCTCGAGTCGTCTCCCGCATACCCGTCCGACCCCTCTGACACCTTTGCGGCGCTACTAGTAGCTATCATCAGACGCGCAAACTTTTGTGCCGGGTAATGTAACTCTTTCTTTGAACCCCGGAGAAAGATACAGGATAGTTCTTCAGAATCATCACCCAAGGGGGTGAAATGGGTGGTGAATTAAGTTTGTATTGAGCTAAGATATATAAACGAATTCCACGCGAACAAAGCAGAAGCAGTCGCGTGCAGAAAGAAGTGTAACATAATAATGTAACCAGTAGCTCTTCAGTTAGGTAATATCGCAATGATAGTTTTACAGAAAAATCTGTGAATGAATGTAAACTATCGTTTATTCGTTCTTAATAATCTTAAACCAACTACTAAACGCAAGATAACGCCTTTCGTTAACGACAAGGCAAATTGTTTGTACATACAAACCAGTGATAGATATATATTCGCGCTGCGCCTGAATTAAGTTTTGGGCAACTACAATACTCACATCATTGCTATTTACAAGCAAAAACTACATCTACGGATACCTACCATGGACAGGACATAAATGACTTAAACTCACTTGACCTAAAGACATCAACACTTAAACTTTTTATCTTTATTGACTTAAAGTCAAATGAGCAGCTCTTATGAAACTTTATGGAAGTCACAATTTTTTGTAGTAAAATACCGTCCATTTTTTATGTTTATGCATTTTTTTAAATCGTTAAATAAAGTAACAGTAAAGCTGGAGCGTCAAATTTTCAGAAAAAACTTGTGAGTAGGTTAATTGGTATTTTTTTTGTTGTCAACTACCGATTGTTGACGTCATAGCAGTTTATTAAAAAAAAAAAAAAAAAAAAAATATTGAACTGTTTATTTTCAGATCTGTGATTAAATTATGTATATCAGTTACATTTAGTACAATCTTTAATATTTAAGATTATTTACTAAACTTTTTTATATTAATAACTAGTTATATTTATCTATATATAAGTATATATAGTTATATATATAGTTATAGTTATCTTTATTAAAAATTTACTAATTGGACGTACAGTCAGGGGTAATAATATACGTTCATAAATACGGACATAAATATCTGTACACGCCTTTATGACATTGACAATAGAGTCCTGTACAGATATTTATGTCGTTATTTATGGTACGTATATTATTACCTCTGACTGTACCGATATTTTATGTGCCCTGCTCACTTATTCATAATCTTACGCGATAAATTAAAAACTAACGGTGTTCACATTCACAATTTTATTCTTACTGTGTGTGACGTACTTATACACGGTGATTTTTAATTCGTGGTCAGGAGTAAATTTTACCAATTCTGTAATTGATACCAAACACGATTAACTCGAAGTTTTAGGTAACAAACGTTCCTTTTTTTCTGAATAAAACTGAATAAGGAATTACTTTATAATTCAAAATCATTGTCACCCTACCGGTAGATTGCAAAAATTTGACGTACGTATGTATGTGTGTTTGACGTATCTACTTAACTTCAAGTAATGTAGGGTGACCAAACATTCAGTGGACATTAGTGTTGACATTATCATTAAATTTTGATTGAAAAGTGATTTAATTGCATGAGACCTCATCCAATGACATCTGTTTTAGCTGTTTATCAATATTTTTCGACTCCTGATCACGCATTAAAAATCACCGTGTATAAACTTAGATTGGTCGCAAGTTGTACAAAATAAACTTGTGGCTCTGTGAGCTGAACAGAGCCACTTTATTTTAATATTTTTTTTGAAATTCAAAAAATTCGAGGTATATTACGTTCTTGTTTACTCTTAAATAGTAACATTTTATTTAATAATTAGATAACTAATTCGACGCCATGATGTATTCCAAATTGACAATAGCTAATTTATTATTATTTAATTAATATATGACGATTATAATATGTATATACGAGTTTGTGTTATACATTTAAGATACTTTAAAATGTAATAGTAATAAGATAAATAACTAGGTATTGAATTTCCTCACAAAATTTCACGATGATCGGTTGAGAAATGCAACCTGTAGAGGAAAACTGCCGGACATCAGGACGTCAAGACATCCGGACATACGATTTTTTTCTGGCCCACGTTGAAACGGAGAAATTCATTCGCTTTGCTCGCTCGTTCAATAAATACAAATGTACATTCAACTGAACAATGTACTCATCAATATGTCCCATCGCTCTTATGTCAGCGGATTAAGGTTTCGGTACACATTTATGAGAGGATTAAATCGATACATATTTTTGCACTTGACTGTACATATTTTGTAGTAGGTGACATTCAGTAATTCTTGTAGTTATCTTATTATTTTAATGTAATGAACTATAGTAAATATATTTTACTGACGACCTCTGTAGCCTAGTTGGTAGTGACCCTGCCAACGAAGCTGGAGGTCCCGGGTTCGAATCCCGGTAAGGGCATTTATTTGTGTGTTGAGCACGAATATTTGTTCCTGAGTCATGGATGTTTTCTATGTATTTAAGTATATATTTATCTATATAAATATGTATATCATCGTCTAGTACCCATAGTACAAGCTTTGCTTAGTTTGGGACTAGGTCGATTTGTGTAAGATTGTCCCCAAATATTTATTTATTTATTTATTTTATGTACGAATAATTCAACCACAGTAATTTTATTTTTTATTTTCTTATATACTTATTATTAGAAACATTATTATAATTTTAATTTATTGTATATTGAAGCTTTTCCGTATGTTGACATTTTAAATTTGTAGTTTTAAGAAATTGCTATGCTCAACAGAGCTCATGTTAAAACTGTAACTAGCTTTAATATCTTAGTATACTAATATGAAACGCAATATACGATTGAATTGATTGTACTTTACGTATGTACAAACGCCAACACAGTTAACTGACCATCCTGTATTTATATTGAACCTTATTACAATAAACATAATGTGCATGGTCAGTTAACTGTGTTGTCGATTGTACCAGCCTCGCGTGTTAACGTTTAATGAGATATTTCCTAGAAGAGGTAAATAAACTGCCTACCAACAAAATAACAAGTTCAATGCCAAAATTAAAAAAGGCAACTCTTATCGTTTGTGAAAAATAAATTGTTAGCCATGTACCCAACGTAACTTAAGTATAACTCGATATAATTAATGTATGCATGGTATGCAAGTTAGGTCAAGATCAAATCGTGACTCTGAATAATTGAAACCGGAATCCGATGCAAGCTCATCTGCCGAGGAGACTGCATCGATCGATAATTGCGATACGATTGTAAAGCGGGAGAAAAAATGCACATTACAGGCAGATGTTGTAATTGGTTCCGATTATTCGTGGCTTGCAAATTATATTGGTATTTATATACATGGTGGAACGTTGAGATGGGGCAATAAGGGCAGCTACTAGATCCCTTAGTGCTACGCGAAAATGCTCTTAGGAGAGTTCGGAGACGGTCTCCTACTAAATACATTTACTAACTTTTCAAGTGATGACAATCAATTTTCACAGATTTTTGATAAAATGTACAGTCAGCGAGAAAATCGACAGATTTGAGTATTTTGTTTAATGCCAATCGGTCCCATTTCTATCAAGGATTAAAATACTCTTGAGATCAACCAAGGTTAGAGCACTAGAACACCCACAAATCAAAGAAAACATTTTCCATATGTAGGGCAATTACAAAGTGGAACTTTCGCATGTTGTTTTTAAAGCTGCTTAAAGAAAATTAAACAGTATGAAGACAACTAACTAAAGGCCACTTGCACCAACAATTTAATACTAGGTTAGTACTTGTAAACGTCAGATTCATACGAAGACTGTCATCTTATTTCTTCTTCTTTCGTTCTACAAGATGAAATGTAACTAAGTATACCTACTTACATAATCTATGATAATGATAACTAATGTTAACGTCATGCAATTTCAAGGAAAACCATTATGAAACGCAAAAACGCACTTAATGATCGAAATTGGTAAAAATAGTACCTACAATATTTCCCTTTGATATCGTAGATAAACGAGGAAACGTAAATAGGTAGACGAATTCGTCCGTTAAAATTCTAATGTTTTATGGAATGAGGAGGTACATTTTAAATTACATAATTATTGACACGATAAGTAGGTGATTCTATGTTAGTAGGTACTTAGTCATTTCTTTATCATGGTTCAATATGGCTTTTAATAAAGCAAAACATAAGTCTGATTAGTAAATATTTTCCATTCGCGGATATTTTGCAACTGGTCGTTTTAGGCAATTTGCAAGATCTCAAGTTGCTAAATTGTACTTAGATATTTCAGAATACCGTTAAAATAACGATCGACTGTGACTAACATATGATTCGATTGCATATTTCAATAGGCGTTCAAATTATAAAAGTTGCGAAGAAACCTTTAGCTTTTTCGCGAGTTTTGTAAAAAAAATATAGGTATTTGAATAAGTTGATTAAAAATGTTCAACACAAATGTTTTTCAATTCAATTCAATTCTTTATTTGTTTCGGACTAGGTAATGTCCATAAGTTGTTAGTATACAATCACGAATTATGACTAAGGTTAGTATTACAAATTAATTTAATCCTATAATCCTAATGGAGTTAGATGCTCCATCCCCTAGCATAGGGTCCTGCACAATGTAGGGTGTTCCAGTGCCTGTAATGGAGCATCCAGCCTCGCAGCCAGCGTCCTCAGGATACTGTTACCGCTGCCACACATCCGCCGCATTAGTGATGCCGTCCTGCTGCGTATTATTGCGTAAAAGTCATATGTACGTTCTGCCGCAAACATTCCGGACGCACTACAATATCGCGGCAGCCCCAACAGCATCCTGAAGACGTTGTTATATTGTATGCGCAGGGCGTTATACGACCGCTGGGTGTAGCTGGTCCACAGGCTGCAGGTGTAAAAGGATTGGCAGAATGCCTTAAACAACGTCTTTTTGACGTCCTTATTACACCTAGTGAACCTGCGAACCAGCATATTTCCCCTCACTGCAAACGCCCTGCGTTCCCTTTCGATATCAAGGTCATCCTTGAGGTCCTCGGTGACCCAGCGACCAAGGTATTTAAAGGTTTTTATGATCCTAAGTTGCTGTCCACCCAAGATCACCGGCGGCACTGTCTTATAGGATTTTCTCCCCGCTTTGAAGACTAGTACCTCACTCTTTTTTTATCTATCATTAAAAGGTTTTTGTTTATCATTAAAAGGTATCGTATATTTTTCTGCATACCTACCTATTAATTGAATTACATATTCTCTTGTTCTTTTTGTACATACCATGACCCGTCTAGTCACAAAACGGTAGCCTATGAACGATTGCAATAACAGCACGAAGCTTCAACGAAAACACGATGTCTGATCTAAAACAAAATCTACGATGTGTGAATTAAAATTAAAATTAACGATAATATACTTTGTTATAATTGGAATGGTTTTCATACGTACCTACACCAACGTACGACGACATCTTGTCTTTTAAGTTATAAACGTGTGTTGTATTACCGCGATGCGAAGAAAATGTAATTGAATGAAGAACATTATAATTATATTCAAAACCAAAATGCTTACATACCTACCTAGCAAACGTTACAGACCGTAACTTTTATATTGCGAGGGTCGTGACCTATAATGATGGCAAACTTCATACCATTGCAGCAAAAGGAATTCGATAACAATCGTTCCATGATTTCCGAAGAATTCAGCAAGATCACGCACCTGAGAATAGCCTTATAAGAATGGTGTAGAGCATTGTAAGACATTGTACTTTTAATAACAAAATAATGCCTGTAGATATGCGAAATGTTGGTTTTTGAACCGCTAAGGCTCTTAAATAATTCGTCAATAGAGTCCGGCTAGTAAAAGATGAGCCTAGAAAAAAAGGCTTCGTGAGAATTTGGAAGGTTGCATTGTGAGAATTTAGAAAAATTATAATTGTTCAAGTATCAATATGATTTTATCGCGTTATATAAGGTGTTGTAACACGCTGTTTTTTTTTATACCTATTTGCCGCGCTTTACTAGGCTCAACTTTAATTTCAAGCAAGACCTTTCAAGAATATTTTGAAAATAGACTGTGCTTTACTTAAAATTTGCTACTGCTTCAAAACTGCAGATGATATTTTCACGTCGAATAATAATTATTTATTCTTCAAAAATCAGAATGTAATTAGCTAATTTTGAAATAATCATTCGCAACAGGTTGAGAGCAGATCGTATGCATATAAAAAATTTAATTTTTCCAATTCATCGTGTATCTTGTTGTACCAATGACACCGATATAATATGTATCTACTTACTTTTATCAATCACGTCCATAAGCTACAGTGACTGCTTGCAGGCCGTAAGCTTGTTTACCACCATCCGAGTGCCAAAGAATCTGTCTTCTGACAGTAAAGAATAAAAAAATTATGTCCTGAATCTTTGGGTGCCCGCAACCAACACGTAGACGTTCTTTCGAAAATTTGATGAAACGTAAGGGGCAATTATAATCTCGTAGTTAGCCAAGACGTTTTGAAGCAGGCATCATTTAACCGCAAGTTACGTTATGGGTCAAATGTTATGTCATCTTTCTTTTGATTGATAATGCCTGGGGTGCGCATCTTTTTGTTGACGTCGATGGATGCAAGACGTTTTGATTATGCAATAAGATTTTTTTTTTTAACAATATGAAATGTTGTCAATTAGTAGGTTTTGATATAGTTCTTCAAATTGATCTTTAAAAATATTTAGCGGGATATTAAATGGAAATATATTACAATATATTATTTACTAGCTTTTGCCCGCGACTTCATCCGCGTAGAACTCGTTTATATCGTAGCTCGATACAAACTTTCACACTCCATTTCCCTTTTAGGGGTAGATATCCGATATAAAAACTATCCTTTGTCCTTTCCCGAGACTCAAACTATCTCTATCATCATCATCGTCATATCAGTCGAAATACGTCCACTGCTGGACATAGGCCTCCCCCAAAGAGTTCCAAAGTGACCAATCCTGCGCCACCCGCATCCAGCGGACTCCCGCGACCTTTACCAGGTCATCAGTCCACCTTGTGGGGGGCCTACCAACGCCCCGCCTACTAACTACCTCTATACCAAATTTTATCTAAATGGGTTGTATAGTAGCTCCATATAGATATTTACCCCCCATTTCACCTCCTTAGGTGATGATTTCCGGGATAAAACTATTCTTTGTCCTTTCCCGGAACTCCAACTATCTGTAACCCAAATTTCATCTAAATGGGTCACATCACATCCAAATTTTTACCCTATCAGGGGAGGATTTTCGGGATAAAACTATCCTTTGTCCTTCCCCAGGACTCCCAACTATCGCTATACCGTAAATGGGTTCAATCCAAATTTTCACCCCCATTTCATCCCCTTAGGGGATGATCTCCGGAATAAAAACTATCATATGTCCTTCCCCAGGACTCCCAACTATTGTTATACCGTAAATGGGTTCCATCCAATTTTTCACCCCCCCATTTTACCTCCTTAGAGGATGATTTTCGGGATAAAAACTATCCGTTTTCATTCTCCGGGACCATCTTTATACCAAATTTCATCTAAATGGGTTACATCTAAATTTTCATCCCCAATTTTACCCCATTAAATATATATAATCTAATGTCCTTACCCAGAACTCTAACTATCTCTATACAAAATTTCATCAAAATGGGTTATATCCAAATATTCTCCCCTTATTTTATCCACTTAGGGGATTATTTTCAGGATAAAAGCTATGCGTTGTCCTTCTCCGCCACTCAAACTATCTCTATACCAAATTTCATCTAAATGGGTTTCATCAAAATTTTCACCCCCATTTCACTTCCTTAGGGGATGATTTCCGGAATTTAAAACTATCATATTATGTCTCTTCCCAGAACTCATTCTATCTTTCAACCAAATTTCATCAAAATGGGTCACAAACAGATTTTCACCCCAATCACACCCCCTTAGGGGATGATTTTCAGGATAAAACTATCCTTTGTCCTTCCCCAAGACTAACTCGCTATACAGTAAATGGGTTCCATCCAAATTTTCATCCCCCATTTATCACCCCTTAGATGATTTCTGGAATAAAAATTATTTTATGTCCTTCCCCAGAACTATCCCCACACAAAATTTCATCTAAATGAGTTCTGTATAAATTTTCACCCCTCATTTCACCCCCTTAGGAGCTGATTTTACAGGATAAAAACTATGCATTGTCCTTCCCTACGACTCCTTCTATCTCTATACCAAATTTTAACTAAAGAGGATTTATCCACATTTTCACCCCTATTTCATCCCCCTGGGGGATGATTTTCGGGATTCAAACTATCCGTTGTCATTCCCCGGGACTTTAACTATCTCTATACCAAATTTAATCTAAGCGGAGCCCATCCAAAATATCACCCCCCATTTCACCCCCTTAGGGGAAGATTACCAGGATAACTACTATCCAATGTCCTTTCCCAGAACTTAAACTACCACTGAACCAAAAAAGAATCAAAATATGTTACATCCAAATTTTCACCCCCCCGTTTGACCCCCCTTAGGGGATGATTTAGGGTTTGCAAGATCCGCCAATATTTGGGATCCGGATATTTCGGATATTTAAATTCAACAGATCCGGATATCCGGATCTTTCGGATAATACGGATCCACAAGGTTTTTTTGGTATAAAGTAGGAATTGTTAGGATCTAGGAAAAAAACCGCTATACCACCGTATATCTGAAAGATTTTAAATTGGTACGCATTCCCGAGGTCATAAAGGCTTTAAAACATTTTTTTTCAACTTTTTACTTACAACTACAAACTAACTGGAAAAGTGAGAGATTCGTCACTGAAAGCTGTCACTTGAATAACTACAACAGGGGTAATCAACGTAACGTTCCGAACGCGCGCTAGAACAATCTAACTGTCATTTTTCCATATAAGACATTTAGATCTACCCTATTTACAAGCGCACAATGCGTTACGCCTGCATCACACTGACGCGGCCTGCGGTGGCGGACCATAGTAAATTTGACAGCTAATGATAAGTTTTCTATTGTCCGCCGCGGCCAGCCCGCGCCAGTCTGTGAGGGGCCTTTTTTTTTTTTTTTACGTGGGTAAATGCCTTTGCGCATCTTGCCCGGCCAGGGGAGCCAGGGCAGGTATGTCGGATTCCCGGGAACTGCTCCGAACTACCGACTAAAACCCCACGGTGTTCCATCTCGTCACCAAGGTGCCGGGTTACGGGCACGCCGAAGCACTCTTCCGCGACCCGACGGTGACTGGCCTTGTTAGGGGCCCACACTCTGTAGCCTGGCGCTGGCGACGGGGATCCACAGATGTAGTTTCCCTTTCGCGTTCAGCGGCTTCTTTGGCCTCCATTACGGCCTCGCAGAAGGCAAGGACCGCTTTCCATGCCCTGTCGCTGTCCACCATAGGTAGGTAGACAGCGAGAGGTCATGGCCTATCGTGGCGCAGAGAGTTTGGCGCTCATCTCTAGGGGCTGAGCATACCTCCAGTGTGTGCTGGGCCGTCTCCTCTGGGCAGCTGTCACAGTGCTGGCACGCTGCGGTCTGTTCTCGTCCTATGCGGTGCAGATACTTCCCGAAACACCCGTGATCCGAGAGGATCTGCGTCAGCCGGAATGTCAGCGTGCCATGGTGACGGTCCAACCACTGTTCAAAGACAGGACGAACTGCCAGGATCGTTCTGAGGCCTGCACTAGGTTGCGCCAGCCTCTCCTTCCATATGGCCACCATTTCCATGCGCGCCCCGTTGCGCCGTGCCTCCACCTCCCTTGGTGTCTGTGAGGGGCCTTACGTGATCAACCAGCAGGTCGAGTTAACCCCGTACCTGGTGCTCGTACATACATTTCAATGAGCTCTAGGTACGGAGTTAATTCAATAAGGTTGTAACTAGGTATCACGCCTAGAAGGAGAAATTGACAATGTGAGCGAGACGAGGGAAAAGGTGTTTGTCTAGCAGGGGACATTCATTTAGGCAAGACTTTATAATATGGCAAAAGCGGTGAACGGGCCATGAAGCCCATGCATATAGCGTACCAATAAGCATTACATGATCATATTATAAGACAAGAACATCATACAAAAAATAAAAAATAAATACAATTATAAAACGTAGGTATTGTTGCTTCATTTACTTTTTACTTCCTGTGTCAAATATACTTCTTAAATATTTATTTAGGTTTATTTAAACGAATCCCCTTATTCATAAAACTTAAAATGCCTCTGCTGAATAAAATGCGCTTTGTCCCTTTCTTACGAACAGAAATTTCAAAGTGACAGATTTAGTTAAAATAGGCTTGTAGAACATTTATGAATACGGGCGTAAGTCTTTAGTAGGTAGCTATATTAGTATCTATAGGTCTCTTTGTGTCTCTGCCTACGGTGAATTAGTGCATTTAAAGGATTTAAACCAACGCCAACTTTCGCCATCAAATTGCGGCAATTTTACTAGTTTGTAGTATGAAGGTTTAATTCGTTTTTGTGACTAATAAATTAAAAACAAAAATAATCTGGTCTGGGATGATGAAGTGGCGAATAAAGACAGAGATTGAGTTATCTACCATTCGGTTTTCAGCGTGGACTCGGTAAAAACATAATTTTGTAGCCGTATTTTCGATTTTCATTGTTGTATTTTAAGGATCCGTAATATCCGAAAAATCCGGATCCAAGAGCCTGTCAGATCCGGATCCGAAATTTGGCGGATATCCGGATATTTCGGATATCCGGATATCCGGATTGCAAACCCTAGGATGATTTCCGCGATTAAACCTATCATTTGTGCTTTCCCGCAACTCAAACTATTTATGTACCAAATTTTATCCAAATCGGTGTAGCGGTTTAAGTAGCTCTATACAAATGTCCACCCCCCATTTCATCCCCTTAGGGGTTGATTTCCGGGATAAAAACTACCATATTATGTCCTTCCTCAGGACTCAAACTATCTCTATACTGAATTTCATCTTAATCGGTTCAGCCGTTTTCACGTGATGCGCGGTCACATAAACCAACAAACATATAAACAGACAAACAGACAAAAATTCTAAAAACTGTTGGAACGTGTTCTATTATCGATTCTAAATATACCCAGACAACTTTTTTTTTTCCTGTACAGACTTTCGACCCTCTTCAGCTTTATTATATGTATAGATAGATTATAATTTATAATATTTATTAAACACAATATTTTACAGTGATTCGAATTATGGTTTGAAACTCTCCTGTAATATCTTTAGGTTTGATGTAGAATAAAAGGCAAATGTTTTATTAATAACTGTTTGACTGTTTGCTTGAAGTTAAGTAAGTAGTACCTAACTAGTCCTACTTATGTAGATTTTCGTTAAGTAATATACGTTCAAAAGCAATGTTTCCGTGTGAATGTTAACAGAAATTCGATATAAAGTGTTACCCGTTTACATTATTCTTGGCTATAGACAATTTATGCCATTATTCAATTTTCATAATTCCTTTTCAAATCTGTGTATTGCTTTAATCGAGCTCACGCTTTTGTGCATGAGTCCATTGTCCGATTGAGTTCCTTAACATTAACAATATTAAGCGGATTATGTCTCCGGCAAGAGAAAGTTCAATATAGTATAAAACCAATACACTAATATCGACTTTCCTTGTTATTATGTCGTTAAAGGCATATTATGTCAAAATTGCTATAGACATAGATAAACCAAGATGAAAGGGATAGGTACTTATATAAACAATAATACCCGTACTGTAATTTTGAAGACTCGGTTAAATTATGACCGCCAGCGGCCCGCAAATTAAGCATATATGGTATGATTTAAGATCCAAACTTGGTTTATGGCGTGCTTATTTCTTTGACTAACAAGTGATTACAGAATTCAACTTTTGAAAAAATGGTTGATCAGAAAATTGGGCACAAAATACCTTATCTTCACTCCATCGTGTCTAGTTTTCAACAGCTTGAGCGTCTCCTGTTGAAAATAATTAGTTACCTACGTAAAAACGATAGGTAAAAGATAAATAAAAAAGATACCTAACTACAAAAACTCCAAAACATATAGATAGAAAATTATCTTAGATAAGTATTCCACCATCTAGTCAATGTGTGTAACTGAGGAAGATAGCCCTGAGTTTTCTACTACTATCATGTATTTGGCTGATCATTCTGATCACAGCATTCTCAACCAATTTTCTTGGTAGCCAAGTTTTAGCGCAAATGACACAAAAAACGCGGTATCATAAGCTCTTTAGTTTTCAACGTTCTTTGTCTTGTTTACACTCTTAATTTTAATGCTTATTTAAACATTAAGAAAAGCAAAAGCATATGAATACTCCGAACGAACCTTTCCATTACAAATGATTCGAAACGTCCTCGAATTAAACACAAATCATGCATATGAAAGAATTCATGGTTGATTCATGCATAAAGCCATCTGTCCGTAGGTGTTAATGTAGGCACGTTAATAATGTGTTGGTCGCAGGACTAATTACGTCACGTGTAATCCGTCATAACCGCTAAGCCCCGGGCGTTATTTGACTATTGACATTAAAAACTCTGAGAACCCAAAGACCTTTTGTAAACGATTGCTACGACATCCATCGAGAATTCGTCTTACTCACATCTCTGCATCGATAGCAATATTGATTAGTTGTGGTTTCGTTTCTGTTGATTTGATGCACTTTAATTGCAAAATTGTGTCAGTCTCTGAACTATGCCGATATTATTGTTTGAAGTTCGCTTGCTAAATTGGTCTACCTTTACCTGTATTAAGGCTTTGAAACTGACCTAGTTCGTAAAATAATTTGTGGGTTGTTTTGAAAACAAAGATATTTTTACCCATAAAAGTAGCATTATCACGTAATATTGCTACATTTGCCTGGCATGTTTATGTTTTTGTTGAAATAATATTGGGATTGAATAATTTTCCTTATCATCATTGGATCTCTGGGATTATTAGAATTTACACATACATCAATTAAATCACACGAATTAACAACATACATCAATTGAATCACCTTAGTGAAATACCACTTGCCGATTGGGTGGATTGCAAAAAAAAATTACATAGTTAAAAGCCTTAATCTCATCTACGTTACAATTTTTTTCCATTGTGTAACGGCAATTACCGATACATTATATATGGGTAACTTTTGTTACACAATGGAAAAAATATAAAGCATAGTTAAGGCCCTTAATCATGTACAATTTTTTTGTAATCCACGCAACCAGCAATGATTTGACTTGAAATTATAAATAAATTAAGATGGACCTCTTCTTCCGGTAATCTCGTCGGTTGCATCCAGAAAGAGCCGTGATTCGCTTGTGCTACATAAAAATATAAAGATAACTTGTAGAAATTTGAAAAAAATATTGCCGTCAAACATTCTCCAGAAGCACACAATGCCATTTCCTAGTTCCTACCACAGATCGCATCGACATAAATTGTAACCAATATTTTTGATTTAAGAGACGTAACGTAACATGAAGGTGCTTCCTCTTCACTTCCTACTCGGATCTCTGACATTCCTTTCTGATTTAGATTATAATTATATACCTCCGTTCCAAGTTTACTGAGCCAATTACGATGATACCGATCGATCAGCCATTCGATCTACCAATTACGCTTTGTTGAAAGTTTTATAGGCTGGGAGAAGGTAAATGGGCCCGTGTTTTCATGTACTTGCGTTAATCATTGTTTTGTACCTTTAATGGAGCATTGTGGTGCTCATTTATTTTATTATTTATAGGCATTGCCTTTTGCCAATGCAAAATTATTGAAATTTGAGTAGCTATAGGTACTTTTTCTCTGAATATTATCTGTTACAACCAGTATTACAGATGTGATTAAATGAGATTTGTGATGGCATAAAAATGAGTCTATCTTTATTCATCTCCACTTATAATAAATCTCTAAATTAAAAAAATAATCAGCCAGTATGAAACTAAGCTTTGCGCGGTTCGAATGTTCTCAGCATCCCATGAACGGAAAAATATGAAACATTTTATATAGGTACATTATCATTCAAGCTGCAACTTAGGATAGTTTTTATCCGACTGCGACAGTTAATTAATTTTCCGAAATATACGACTTCATTTAATTTTTCATTTATTTTTATTGAAATCAAACGCTAGCTAACTGTCAGCTATAAGAACCGTCAAATTTTCGTCAAAATGGCGGAATTGCTTTGCCTTTCACTTATTAATAATTTAAATCCCGTCTACGATAGACCTTTACGAGTCAAATGCTAAAATATAAACCATAAAAAAATATTCGATTCTGATATGAGAACTTATATGCGCAAATGTCGTTTTATGTCGTAATTTCAATAAATGAAATCAACAAATTTGAACAATATAATTAACACGAATTTGTTTTTTTTTAATGACAATGGCACGCGCTCGGCGCATTCAGCCAAAGTACCTGCGGCGCTACCACGAAAACCGATACTCAATGTTCATATATTTGCATCCCTGTCACTCGAGTATGGTTAGTGCGATAGAGATAGAGATACCCGAATATTTTCGAATTCCGAAGTTCGTGGTAGCTCAGGAATCGAAAATATGGTAAATAATCATAATGTATTTTCTCGAAAAAGAATTTAAAATAAATATAGTCAAATGGAGAAAAAAACAAAGCAAAAGGTTATATAGGTAATGATTAAGTTATAAGAGTCCAAAGTTTTAAGAGGGGGTATGTTCTGTCCCTTTTCCGCAAAACGCACCTTCATATGAAACGATTGTTTTTTACTATGACGCTCGAGTATATTGACGTCACAGTCCCTCATCGTTTTCTCACTCTAACAAGCGACATTAAAACGGATGTAGCTTCATAATTTTTTGAGATATTTGAATGGGAGTTTCATTATCTTCTATCTATTTATACATAATAAATGCCTATGTCCTGACTGACTTATTCACTCAATCACTCACTCACTCACTCATCAACGCACAGCCGAAACTACTAATCTTAGAGAGTTGATTTTTGCACAGTATGTTGCTTTTATAACGTGGGCTAGGGATAAAAAGGGATTTTTGAAAATTCTACACCTAAGGGGGTAAAATGGGGGTGCAAAGTTTGTATGGGAGAACCTTTTTTTTTTGAGCTATAGACTTAAACTTTGTAGAAAAATTAGTTATAAGAATACAAATGAAACACTTTCAGCGTTTTGGAAAATTCCACCCCTGGTAAAATAGGGGTGCAAGGTTTGTATGGGGGAAACATTTTTTTTTTAAATAGAGACTTAAAACTTTGTAGAAAGATCAGTCATTAGAATACAAATAAAGAACTTTCAGGGTTTTAGAAAATTCTACCCCTAAAGGGGTAAAATAGAGTGCAAAGTTTGTATGGGAAAAACTACTTTTTTTTAAATAGAGACTTAAAACTTTGTAGAGAAATTATTCATTAGAATACAAATTAAGTACCTAGATTCAGTGTTTTAAAAAAATCTACCCCTAAGGGGGTAAAATAGGGGTGCAAATGTTGTATGGGGGAAACAATATTTTTTTTAAATAGAGACTTAAAACTTTGTAGAAAGTCATCAGAATACAAATTAAGTACTTTCAGCGTTTTAGAAAATTCTACCCCTAAAAATAGGGGGCTAAAATAGGGGTGCAAAGTTTGTATGTGGGAAACTATTTTTTTAGCTAGAGTCCTAAAATTTTGTAGAAAGATTATTTAAATACAAAGAAAGTACTTTCAGCGTTTTGGAAAATTTCACCCCTAAGGGGGTAAAATAGGGTGCAAAGTTTGTATGGGAAAAACATATTTTTTTTTAATAGAGACATAAAATTTTGACGAAAAATTACTTATTAGAACATGAAAAATACTACATTCGGCGTTTTACAAAAATCATTCCCTAAGGGGGTTAAAAAAGGGTGCAAGGTTTGTATGGGAAACACTTTTTCTGAGCTAGACACTTAAAACTTTGTAGAAAGATTACTTATAAAAATACAAAAAAAAAGACTTTCAGCGTTTTGAAAAAATCTATCCCTAAGGGGGATAAAAAGGGGTGCAAAGTTTTTATCAGGGAAAGTTTATGTTTTTGAGTTAGAGACTTGAAACTTTGTAGAAAGATTACTTATTAAAATACAAAAAAAGAACAAAAATCGTTTTAGAAAATTCCACCCCTAATAGGGTTAAAAAGGAGAGCAAGCTTTGCATGGGCAACACTTTTTTTTGAGTTAGACTTAAAACTTTGCAAAAAGATTACTTATTAGAATACTAAAAAAGAACTTTCAGCGTTTTAGAAAACTCTATCCCTAAGGGGATCCTTAAGATCCTTAAGAAGGGTAGCCAGTGTTGTGTGGGAAAAACTTTTTTTTTACTAGACTTAAAACTATTCAAAATGTGACTTATTAAAATTAATAATAAAGTACTTTCAGAGTTTTAGAAAATTCCACCCCTAAGGGGGTTAAGAAAGCTTTGTATGGGCAACACTTTTTTTGAGCTAGAGACTTAAAAGTTTACGAAAAAAGTTCTTTCAGCGATTAGAAAAATTCAACCTCTAAGGGGGGTTTAAAAGGGGGTTCAAATTTTAAATGGCGAGCAATAAAATTTTAAAGTGTGAGTAAGAGATTTTTAATTTCGGTCTTATTCTGTACGTTAAAATACTACAAAACTGATTTCAGAGTTTTTCCAAATTCATCCCCTAAGAGTGTTAAAATTGGTTCAAAGTTTGAGTATTTCAAGGCATTTTTAAAGTATGAGATTTTTAACTTTGGTTTTAGACTGTTTGTTCACAAACTAGAAAATGAACTCACTTTTTTTTTAATTATCCCCTAAAAGAGGGTTCAAATTTTGTATTGAGAGAAATCATTTTCTAAGACGATAAAAAGTTCTAAGCGGACGAAGTCGCGGGCAACAGCTAGTTAATAAATAAGTGCGCAACTTTTTATCATTGATGATAAATCAGATCTCGGCGGCTAGATGTAAGCTCAGTGCCGGATGATAGATCCTCATTGATTTGTGACAGTAAATCATTGAGGTTCTAAGCCTGTAAAGCAAGTTTTATTAAAACACATAACTGATCAATTAAGAAAATAAACATAAGGTAAGTATAATATTTTTTTGTTACTTCTTTACGTTTTTATAGGGAAACCGTAACAAGCTTATAAATCCTCTAAATAACTTTAGCATTTATACAATTTGTAAAATAAGAATAGTGTAGTTGCTATTCTTGCTATGTTTGCTAGCGATGTCGTGGTAATCGTTAGTGTGTACTTTCGTGAAAAATACAACAGTTGCTTACCAATCAAGACTACTACGAATTGAAATGCTGTTAAAGTCAAGTGCATTAACTAGAATTATGGTTCCCACTAATGGAGAACGAGTGGAGGAAAAATACATTTTCGAAAGGCCCCCTGGCCGATAGTAAGCTGCTCTTTAAATAACACCAGTTAACATTGGTCCAGTATCAGTCCGCCCTTGACTTTTAAAGATTGCCTCCTGACGCTTCCGACGCGTCGCGACAGTAATAGGCCGGTGACGTACCATCGTCCGTCTGTCACCGAAGAAGCCGTAACCAACGAGATCTCGCGCTTAAGTAACCCGGCCTTTTACGTGTTGCCCAACCATATTCGGCTTAGCTATGCGCACTATGTCGCCCGATGCTGATAGTAGCTCAATGTGCTTATTGGGACACGCTAACCGCCCGTCAACCATCATTCAGCATTTTTGTCAATCACTGACATTTACTTTTTCTGGCTAACAAATTGGAGTCTTAAGCCTAATGAGAATCGGTGATTAACTTTGATTAACACCAAATATAATCAGCTCAATTAGGATAAAACGTTCGACTAAGTCATTATACAAACCTTTTCCTAATAGGATGCGGATAAGGATCTTGTACTGCTTCGTATGAATGAGTTGACTTTTAATTTTAGTGAGTAGTCATTGATAGCAACTAACAATCTCGAAATAAATCCGGGTCATGGATTATTTTTGAACGGAAGAATTCAAATTCTCAGCTCGTGATGATAGCAAAGTGTGTTTACCACTTAAGGTGTTACAAAACAATCAAACGCGTTATGGATCCGACGTGGAATATTTTAAACTTAGACAACCTTTAATTAGCCTCGGCTACATTAGAATTACGAAACCAATACGGTGAAATACAAGATATTAAAGCTGATTAGTCATGTAACGAATAGTACTGGGAGTAAGTAATTTTACCCTAGAAGTCGGCAAAGGCCAATTTGGCTCGAACGTGTTAAGTTTGCAATAGGATTGTGAAATAATTACTACTACTTATTGTGTCGGATATTAAAATAATGTCTAATTAGTGAATTTTATACACATTTACCTATTTTAATCTTAATAATTAAAATCGCGCTAAAAATTATACTTATATAGTTACTCATACTTAAATTAATTGGGCAAACGCAAATGGTAAAAGCTGTATAAGTGTGAACAAACCAATTAAAACAACAACATGAATTTTACGAGTATGTTGTTGATAATATTTATAGAACGTATATTTGCAATATAATATATGTATATTTTATTAACATGTAGCTGTGTGTTATACCTACTTAAAATTACCCAGTATTTATTGAATAAAGTTGTAATGTTTATTTCAGCAAGCAACGGTACAATAATACATAATAATACGACGATAGGAAATACATCAACCAGCAAAGTTGCCACCACTCAATACCTTTATTTCGTAGTAGTTGCCCGCACACCACCCACCCGCTTATTACAATTGGCGTAGTCACGGTATAAAATAGCCTGTTCTCATTCAGAAGGTTAATTCTGTATACCGGTGAAATAATTTTCATAATCGAATGAGGAGTTTTGGACATTACCCCGTACTTACAAACTTTCACACTTACATTTCACAGACAACCCCTTTTTTAGAGAATATAGTATAGATATATGTCATCTTACAGATTTAGTGCATTGGCTGTATATTGTAGTTATATCCATCCATTCGTGCTGCACTAGCACGTGTGCCAGTAAAAATGGTATCACGATTAGAACATGAATTAGCATAGGGACCACTAAAATGCCACTCTCAAAGATATATTAACGTAGATCTTATACTCATTAAGTTTTATGTGCAGATAAAACCTAACAAGCAACAGCGTCGTTGTCTTATTTATATTGCTTTTTAATCAGTTATACGTTAACTAAGAACATGAAGTTACATCACAAACAGCCAGAATTTGGCGTACAATATTTTGATTCTCAATATGCATGTAATTGAAATGATTTCATTATTATTTATTGTTATATTAACATCGAATTAAATTAATAAAAAAGTAAAAAAAATCAATTCAGCCAATATATTAATAACTAGCTGTTGCCCGCGACTTCGTCCGCGTAGAACTTTTTATCGTCTTAGAAAATGATTTCTCTCAATACAAAATTTGAACCCTCTTTTAGTTCTGGGCACCGTCGACTTAGACTTTCAATACACAGGCAAATCTGCAGTGGACTCGAGTGAGGGTTTATTGCGAGGGAGACCGTTTGGAGGGGTCGCACTGCTATGGCGAAAAAGTGTGTTTAGGTCAGTGTCGGTGGTGACATGTAAAAGCGTGCGAATAACTGCGATTAAAATAGTGTTATCGGAGAGCTCGCTCTTAGTATTTTCGGTTTATATGCCTACTGACTCGGCGGACTCGCTTGCTGAGTTTGCAGAGTGTTTAGGGGAGATTGCGGCCGTTGTGGAGGACTACCGAATAGACACTGTGTTTGTCCTGGGTGATTTTAACGCTCAGCCCGGTAAACGATTTGGACGCGAACTTGCTAACTTTTGTTATGATCTTGAGTGGAGATGCGCGGATATTGAATTTCTAGGCGAATCATCTGACACTTACACATACTTAAGTGATATTAATGGTGCTAAAAGCTGGTTGGACCATTGCCTAGTTTCGGATGCGGCGTGGAAAACCGTTTCAGATGTTAAAGTGCATAATTATGTTTATTGGTCCGACCACTACCCATTAGAAATCGTATGTAATATTAAACTAATTAGTAGGAAAATGTTAAATCAAATTAAAAAGTGTAATGCAGTCCTGTGGGGTGAAAAAAACTCACACCAAGTGACAATGTATGAAAACTACTGTAATGAAAGACTTAAATTAATTGAATTTCCATCCAAATTTTTACAGTGTAGTTTAAATTATGAATGTAGCAATAGATTGTGTAATGACGAAGGACATAAAATGATAATTGATAATTTGTATTTTAATATTGTTGACATCCTTAGTTTTGCGGCCAGTAGTACCTGTAATGTAGCTCAATCAAATAAAAATAAATATATTACCGGGTGGAATAAGCACGTCCGTCAGGCTCACATGAGGGCTAGACGTGCGTTTCAGACTTGGGTTGAGCATGGAAAACCTAACCAAGGCTTTATTTTTAATGACATGTCAGAGACTAGAAAGGTTTTCAAACAAAAACTTAAATGGTGTCAAGATAACGCTGAACAAATCAGAATGGACATTATAGCGGCACATCATGCAAGTAAAAACTTTTCTGGTTTCTGGAAAAGTACAAATAAACTGAGCCCTAGGTCTAGTCCTCCAGTGAGTATAGAGGGGATTAGTGAGCCGGACCAGATTGCAGGCCTCTTTAAATCACATTTTAAGGTGGACTCCGCTCTGGGTAGTGGAGATCATGTGTCGGATCTCATAAGGGAGTCGTCAGACGTGTCCCCTGTTGTGTTTACAGCGAAGGATGTGGCAGCAGTGGTGAAGGGCATGACGCGTGGGAAATCACTTGGTCATGACTCCTTGAGTATAGAACATCTGCAACATGCAGGAGTGCACATGTCGAGAGTGCTCGCCATGCTCTTTTCTCTGTGTGTTAGCCACTCCTATATGCCGGAAGAAATGATAAAGACTATAGTGGTCCCTATTATTAAGAACCGGACAGGAGACGCCTCTGAACTCAACAACTATAGACCCATCTCATTGGCCACTATTGTAGGAAAAGTGTTGGACAGTATGCTTGACAAACAACTGGACAAGCATCTAAGTCTCAATGACGCCCAATTTGGTTTTAGAGCCGGGCTCTCCACCGAGGCGGCAGTGCTTTCTCTCAAGCATACTGTCCGATATTACACGGACAGGAAAACACCTGTATATGCGTGTTTTCTTGACCTGTCTAAGGCCTTTGATTTGGTGTCATATAATATACTATGGCAAAAACTGTATGAGGACACGACACTACCCACTGAGTTGATAGAAATGTTTAGATTTTGGTACGGCCATCAAGACAATGTTGTGAGATGGGCTGATTCTGTATCAGAAGCATACAGGTTGGAGTGCGGGGTGAGACAGGGGGGCTCACGTCACCCAAGCTCTTCAGCTTGTATGTTGACCGTCTGATTGGTGAGCTCAGCAATGCTATGGTCGGATGCTCAGTGGGCGGTAAATTTATAAATAATATAAGCTATGCAGACGACATGGTGTTGCTGGGCCCGTCAATCGGTGCTATACAGGATCTAATTAAAATATGTGAGCGGTACGCGAGGACTCATGGCCTAAGGTACAATACCTCGAAGAGTGAGTTACTGGTATTCAAGGCAGGTGCAAAGTGTTATCCACATCTTCCCCAAGTCAAGCTTGATGGCACTCCTCTGAAGGTAGTTGACGAGTTTAAATACCTGGGCCATTGGGTTACCGCGTCACTGAGCGACAACAAGGATATCGAGAGGGAGCGTAGGGCGCTGGCGGTTAGAAGTAATATGTTGATCCGTAGGTTTGCTCGGTGTACTAAAAACGTAAAAATCACTCTGTTTAAGGCCTATTGCCAGTCATTTTACACCTGCAGCCTATGGATCAATTATACTCAAAAAGCTTACAGCGCCCTGCGCGTCCAGTATAACAACGCTTTCAGGATGCTGTTGGGGCTGCCGAAACATTGCAGCGCGTCAGGAATGTTCGCGGAGGCGCGCACGGATGGATTTCACGCAATATTGCGAAAACGTGTTGCATCTCTGCAGAGACGTATCGGCCTTAGCCCCAACAGCCTCCTGGAGACAGTGGCAGAAAGGAACGATGGCTCATTTCTGTATCACTGGAATAAATTGCATGTGATATCCTTGTAGCCAAGCATGCCTTTTAGTTTGTCATATATGTATTAATGTTTAATATAAGTGGATAAATTTGTAAAGTGTACTAACATTACATTTAAGTTATTTATTGTAATTAACCAAATATGGATTTATTCCAAATTAAAATTATTGATTGATTGATTGATTAGGGGATAATTAAAAAAAAAGTTGATGTTCATTTTCTAGTTTGTGAACAAACAGTCTAAAACCAAAGTTAAAAATCTCATACTTTAAAAATGCCTTGAAATACTCAAACTTTGAACCAATTTTAACACTCTTAGGGGATGAATTTGGAAAAACTCTGAAATCAGTTTTGTAGTCTTTTAACGTACAGAATAAGACCGAAGTTAAAAATCTCTTACTCACACTTTAAAATTTTATTGCTCGCCATTTAAAATTTGAACCCCCTTTTAAACCCCCTTAGAGGTTGAATTTTTCTAATCGCTGAAAGAACTTTTTTCGTAAACTTTTAAGTCTCTAGCTCAAAAAAAGTGTTGCCCATACAAAGCTTTCTTAACCCCCTTAGGGGTGGAATTTTCTAAAACTCTGAAAGTACTTTATTATTAATTTTAATAAGTAACATTTTGAATAGTTTTAAGTCTAGTAAAAAAAAAAGTTTTTCCCACACAACACTGGCTACCCTTCTTAAGGATCTTAAGGATCCCCTTAGGGATGGAGTTTTCTAAAACGCTGAAAGTTCTTTTTTAGTATTCTAATAAGTAATCTTTTTGCAAAGTTTTAAGTCTAACTCAAAAAAAAGTGTTGCCCATGCAAAGCTTGCTCTCCTTTTTAACCCTATTAGGGGTGGAGTTTTCTAAAACGATTTGTGTTCTTTTTTTGTATTTTAATAAGTAATCTTTCTACAAAGTTTCAAGTCTCTAACTCAAAAACATAAACTTTCCCTGATAAAAACTTTGCACCCCTTTTTATCCCCCTTAGGGATAGATTTTTTCAAAACGCTGAAAGCCTTTTTTTTGTATTTTTATAAGTAATCTTTCTACAAAGTTTTAAGTGTCTAGCTCAGAAAAAGTGTTCCCCATACAAACCTTGCACCCTTTTTTAACCCCCTTAGGGAATGATTTTTGTAAAACGCCGAATGTAGTATTTTTCATGTTCTAATAAGTAATTTTTGGTCAAAATTTTAAGTCTCTATTAAAAAAAAATATGTTTTTCCCATACAAACTTTGCACCCTATTTTGCCCCCTTAGGGATGAAATTTTCCAAAACGCTGAAAGTACTTTCTTTGTATTTAAATAATCTTTCTACAAAGTTTTAGGACTCTAGCTAAAAAAAATAGTTTCCCACATACAAACTTTGCACCCCTATTTTAGCCCCCTATTTTTAGGGGTAGAATTTTCTAAAACGCTGAAAGTACTTAATTTGTATTCTGATGACTAATCTTTCTACAAAGTTTTAAGTCTCTATTTAAAAAAAATATTGTTTCCCCCATACAAAATTTGCACCCCTATTTTACCCCCTTAGGGGTAGATTTTTTTAAAACACTGAATCTAGGTACTTTATTTGTATTCTAATGAATAATTTCTCTACAAAGTTTTAAGTCTCTATTTAAAAAAAAGGAATTTTTCCCATACAAACTTTGCACTCTATTTTACCCCTTTAGGGGTAGAATTTTCTAAAACCCTGAAAGTTCTTTATTTATATTCTAATGACTGATCTTTCTACAAAGTTTTAAGTCTCTATTTAAAAAAAAAATGTTTCCCCCATACAAACCTTGCACCCCTATTTTACCCCCGTAGGGGTGGAATTTTCCAAAACGCTGGAAGTGTTTCATTTGTATTCTAATAACTAATTTTTCTACAAAGTTTAAGTCTATAGCTCAAAAAAAAAGGTTCTCCCATACAAACTTTGCACCCCCATTTTACCCCCTTAGGGGTAGAATTTTCAAAAATCCCTTTTTATCCCTAGCCCACGTTATAAAAGCAACATACTGTGCAAAAATCAACTCTCTAAGATTAGTAGTTTCGGCTGTGCGTTGATGAGTGAGTGAGTGAGTGATTGAGTGAATACGTCAGTCAGGACATAGGCATTTATTATGTACTAGCTGTTGCCCGCGACTTCGTCCACGTAGAACTTTTTATCGTCTTAGAAAATGATTTCTCTCAATACAAAATTTGAACCCTCTTTTAGGGGATAATTAAAAAAAAAGTTGATGTTCATTTTCTAGTTTGTGAACAAACAGTCTAAAACCAAAGTTAAAAATCTCATACTTTAAAAATGCCTTGAAATACTCAAACTTTGAACCAATTTTAACACTCTTAGGGGATGAATTTGGAAAAACTCTGAAATCAGTTTTGTAGTCTTTTAACGTACAGAATAAGACCGAAGTTAAAGATCTCTTACTCACACTTTAAAATTTTATTGCTCGCCATTTAAAATTTGAACCCCCTTTTAAACCCCCTTAGAGGTTGAATTTTTCTAATCGCTGAAAGAACTTTTTTCGTTAACCTTTATGTCTCTAGCTCAAAAAGCTTTCTTAACCCCCTTAGGGGTGGAATTTTCTAAAACTCTGAAAGTACTTTATTATTAATTTTAATAAGTAACATTTTGAATAGTTTTAAGTCTAGTAAAAAAAAAAGTTTTTCCCACACAACACTGGCTACCCTTCTTAAGGATCTTAAGGATCCCCTTAGGGATGGAGTTTTCTAAAACGCTGAAAGTTCTTTTTTAGTATTCTAATAAGTAATCTTTTTGCAAAGTTTTAAGTCTAACTCAAAAAAAAAGTGTTGCCTTTGCAAAGCTTGCTCTCCTTTTTAACCCTATTAGGGGTGGAATTTTCTTAAACGATTTGTGTTCTTTTTTTGTATTTTAATAAGTAATCTTTCTACAAAGTTTCAAGTCTCTAACTCAAAAACATAAACTTTCCCTGATAAAAACTTTGCACCCCTTTTTATCCTCCTTAGGGATAGATTTTTTCAAAACGCTGAAAGTCTTTTTTTTGTATTTTTATAAGTAATCTTTCTACAAAGTTTTAAGTGTCTAGCTCAGGAAAAGTGTTCCCCATACAAACCTTGCACCCTTTTTTAACCCCCTTAGGGAATGATTTTTGTAAAACGCCGAATGTAATATTTTTCATGTTCTAATAAGTAATTTTTCGTCAAAATTTTAAGTCTCTATTAAAAAAAAAAATGTTTTTCCCATACAAACTTTGCACCCTATTTTACCCCCTTAGGGGTGAAATTTTCCAAAACGCTGAAAGTACTTTCTTTGTATTTAAATAATCTTTCTACAAAGTTTTAGGACTCTAGCTAAAAAAAATAGTTTCCCACATACAAACTTTGCACCCCTATTTTAGCCCCCTATTTTTAGGGGTAGAATTTTCTAAAACGCTGAAAGTACTAATTTTGTATTCTGATGACTAATCTTTCTACAAAGTTTTAAGTCTCTATTTAAAAAAATATTGTTTCCCCCATACAAAATTTGCACCCCTATTTTACCCCCTTAGGGGTAGATTTTTTTAAAACACTGAATCTAGGTACTTAATTTGTATTCTAATGAATAATTTCTCTACAAAGTTTTAAGTCTCTATTTAAAAAAAAGTAGTTTTTCCCATACAAACTTTGCACTCTATTTTACCCCTTTAGGGGTAGAATTTTCTAAAACCCTGAAAGTTCTTTATTTGTATTCTAATGACTGATCTTTCTACAAAGTTTTAAGTCTCTATTTAAAAAAAAAATGTTTCCCCCATACAAACCTTGCACCCCTATTTTACCCCCGTAGGGGTGGAATTTTCCAAAACGCTGAAAGTGTTTCATTTGTATTCTAATAACTAATTTTTCTACAAAGTTTAAGTCTATAGCTCAAAAAAAAAAGGTTCTCCCATACAAACTTTGCACCCCCATTTTACCCCCTTAGGGGTAGAACTTTCAAAAATCCCTTTTTATCCCTAGCCCACGTTATAAAAGCAACATACTGTGCAAAAATCAACTCTCTAAGATTAGTAGTTTCGGCTGTGCGTTGATGAGTGAGTGAGTGAGTGAGTGAGTGAATAAGTCAGTCAGGACATAGGCATTTATTATGTATAAATAGATAGAAGATAATGAAACTCCCATTCAAATATCTCAAAAAATTATGAAGCTACATCCGTTTTAATGTCGCTTGTTAGAGTGAGAAAACGATGAGGGACTGTGACGTCAATATACTCGAGCGTCATAGTAAAAAACAATCGTTTCATATGAAGGTGCGTTTTGCGGAAAAGGGACAGAACATACCCCCTCTTAAAACTTTGGACTCTTATAACTTAATCATTACCTATATAACCTCTTGCTTTGTTTTTTTCTCCATTTGACTATATTTATTTTAAATTCTTTTTCGAGAAAATACATTATGATTATTTACCATATTTTCGATTCCTGAGCTATAACCACGAACTTCGGAATTCGAAAATATTCGGGTATCTCTATCTCTATCGCACTAACCATACTCGAGTGACAGGGATGCAAATATATGAACATTGAGTATCGGTTTTCGTGGTAGCGCCGCAGGTACTTTGGCCGCCGAGCGCGTGCCATTGTCATTCAAAAAAAACAAATTCGTGTTAATTATATTGTTCAAATTTGTTGATTTCATTTATTGAAATTACGACATAAAACGACATTTGCGCATATAAGTTCTCATATCAGAATCGAATATTTTTTTATGGTTTATATTTTAGCATTTGTCTCGTAAAGGTCTATCGTAGACGGGATTTAAATTATTAATAAGTGAAAGGCAAAGCAATTCCGCCATTTTGACGAAAATTTGACGGTTCTTATAGCTGACAGTTGGAGCAGCGTTTGATTTCAATAAAAATAAATGAAAAATTAAATGAAGTCGTATATTTCGGAAAATTAATTAACTGTCGCAGTCGGATAAAAACTATCCTAAGTTGCAGCTAGAATAATAATGTACCTATATAAAATGTTTCATATTTTTCCGTTCATGGGATGCTGAGAACATTCGAACCGCGCAAAGCTTAGTTTCAAACTGGCTGATTCTTTTTTTAATTTAGAGATTTATTATAAGTGGAGATAAATAGATAGAAGATAATGAAACTCCCATTCAAATATCTCAAAAAATTATGAAGCTACATCCGTTTTAATGTCGCTTGTTAGAGTGAGAAAACGATGAGGGACTGTGACGTCAATATACTCGAGCGTCATAGTAAAAAACAATCGTTTCATATGAAGGTGCGTTTTGCGGAAAAGGGACAGAACATACCCCCTCTTAAAACTTTGGACTCTTATAACTTAATCATTACCTATATAACCTCTTGCTTTGTTTTTTTCTCCATTTGACTATATTTATTTTAAATTCTTTTTCGAGAAAATACATTATGATTATTTACCATATTTTCGATTCCTGAGCTATAACCACGAACTTCGGAATTCGAAAATATTCGGGTATCTCTATCTCTATCGCACTAACCATACTCGAGTGACAGGGATGCAAATATATGAACATTGAGTATCGGTTTTCGTGGTAGCGCCGCAGGTACTTTGGCTGAATGCGCCGAGCGCGTGCCATTGTCATTCAAAAAAAACAAATTCGTGTTAATTATATTGTTCAAATTTGTTGATATCATTTATTGAAATTACGACATAAAACGACATTTGCGCATATAAGTTCTCATATCAGAATCGAATATTTTTTTATGGTTTATATTTTAGCATTTGTCTCGTAAAGGTCTATCGTAGACGGGATTTAAATTATTAATAAGTGAAAGGCAAAGCAATTCCGCCATTTTGACGAAAATTTGACGGTTCTTATAGCTGACAGTTGGAGCAGCGTTTGATTTCAATAAAAATAAATGAAAAATTAAATGAAGTCGTATATTTCGGAAAATTAATTAACTGTCGCAGTCGGATAAAAACTATCCTAAGTTGCAGCTAGAATAATAATGTACCTATATAAAATGTTTCATATTTTTCCGTTCATGGGATGCTGAGAACATTCGAACCGCGCAAAGCTTAGTTTCAAACTGGCTGATTCTTTTTTTAATTTAGAGATTTATTATAAGTGGAGATAAATCAATGTCATGCAAAATCGAAAGTGGTGAGAGAAAATAATAAAATTAATTAGGCATTAGTGGTTACAAAGTGTTCATTAATAGTATAGAACATTCTTTGTAGACACCACTTAAATAATTTGGTTTTGAAACTTTGACAATCTAAGGATTTCAGGTCATTAGGCAAATGGTTGAATATTTTGACAGACATGAAAATAATACTTTTTCCGAAATATTTAAGAAGAGACATGATTTGGATAACAGATATTGAGTCCATGGTGTTTAGAAATTGACCTAGGGTTAGATTTCATGAGTTTGCAATACAAAAATTCATAATCCTACGGTTACCCCACCCCACATTGTATATTTACGAAATGTGTCTTTTTGTGAAAGCTCATATTGGCCATTACAAACTTTGTATTGGCCAATATGAGCTTTCACTAAAAGACACATTTTGCTAATGTACAATGTGGGTAACGGTAGGATTATGAATTTTTTGAACAATGGTCTACATGAATCTGTCATTTTAATATTTGTATAGATAAAAAGAGCGTAATTTAAATTTTCTTGATTTTTTGTTTAACACTGCCGAAATATACCTATTTTAAATTGATAATCAATGCTAATCGCAGGTAGTTTTTTTCATTATAATACATTATAATGAAAAAAACTGTTCAGTATAATACATTCTGTTCTGTATAATACATTATAATGAAAAAAACAGGTCGTGGTTAACAACAAAAATTTGCTCGTGTCATTTTTACAAGCTTTGTATTAACTTGCAATGTATGTATGTACCTATCTAACTATATAAGTATCAGGTATGTATGTAATTAAATGTGTTTGTTCCGGTGGAATCTTGCAACTCAATTTTGACACCGGATATCTTCAACCGATTGAGTTGAAATTTTGGGTAAATTTATAGTTAAAAGCTTGTACCAAAAATGAAATTTTTGACAGAAACTTATTATTTGATATCGACGAATGTGTTTTGTAGGAGATTAATTTGTAATTGCGTTGTTGTCACGAATAAATGTTTCCTTTCTTTTTTTCTTTATTTCTTTCAATAATCGACTTTATTCAACGACTTGATTCAATGACTCACGCTGTTGCAAATCTTTTCAAAAGCACAGAATAAATAATAAAATAATGCTTAGGTACGTACAAAAGTTCCACTGTCTAAACAAGGTGCGAGTGAGACTCGTGTACCGAGGATTCAGGAAACGAATCTCGAAAATATTTCCTAGTTTTCCCCGAAAATTATTATTAACGCTGAAATAGTACATTACTATAGAGGCCGGGAAACGAAGGGTTGCAGGCCAAGTAGACATAGTAGGGATACGCGGAAATTTTCATACGCCGTCATGTACCTAACTTTTGATTTCGGGGGCAGTAAATTATTCATGGCTACTTCTGCTCGCAATTCCGGAGGCGTACAGTTCAATTCCATATAATTTTCGTCCGAACTCATTTCGAAATCGATGGCTTTTATTAGAAAGTTTCAAAATAATTACGAACTATCACAACTAACAAATCCGGCCAACAAGAAAAAAAAACTTTTTTCAATTTACGCGCCAAACTTTTTTTTAACCTGTTTGAAGCAACGTTTTACCCGGTGACATTAACATTAGTTCTAATCTCTTTTTTTTCGGTGGTTGAATGCCAAGACGTTCTGTCACAATTTGACGTTTATAAACAAAAGACGGTTGCTTTGCAGGGCTAGGTGTGTAAGGTTGTATGAAATTCCTCTACATATCATCTTCACTAGTCGCACCGGATACGTAGTATTTCCAGACCTAATTTGAAGTAAGTCATGTCAACATTTCATTGCAAGTTTGAGAAAAAGTTATTTTTAAACATTTGTAGTCGTTCATCGAAAATTTACACCGTAGTAAATAATAAAAATCTGTTTTAGCTTGAGTTGATCAAGCTCTTTATTTACTACGTCACCCCATATCATACAATCGCCTCACGTCAAAATAGGACCCACCGTTCCTTGTATAGGGACCAACGGTTTCCCTTTACTTGGGATGTGACTATGTGACACGATGTGAGGTCAGCGGCAAGTACCCTAAAGGTTTTGATTCCCTTGTGAGAGTTTAATATGCGGCGATATTCGGTAAAAACTAGTGCCTATGCCAAATCTTGGAATTAGGTGTCAAAGCGGACCCCGGACTCCTTTAGGGGCACAACCGGGAATAATAACGCTAGAAGGATGGAGGATGATTCAGTAAAAACGGCCATAATATTTTGATTGCATTAACTTAGAAGTTTGATTTTACTCACAGCTCCGAGGGACTGCAGACTCGAGTACCTATTTGTTTTTTTTTTCCTGCCTGAAGGTTACAAATTCATTATTTCCCGAGAAAAAGGGTATTGACAGGTGGATAGACAGACAGACAGACAACGAAGTGATTGCTTCTTATTAAGGCGCCGTAGGTTCAGCGAAGTTAAGCGAACAGAGTTTTTGAAACAATATAATGCGTCTGTTTATAATAATATGGTTTCGAAAAAAATAAGATTAGTAAGTCAAAAAAATAAGATCAGTGATACAAAACGTGATTAAGCAATTTCCGTTCATTAGAAAAAAATCACGAACATGGGTCTAAAATACAAATAAAACATTCGTAACAAATTATCCACAAAAGCTAAACATATTAAAATTGATTTTGTATAATGCAGTTACGACTGCTAACGATATTTATAAACTTCAAATTAAAGGAAAAATTTAAAAATTTAGGCTCCGAGCCTAAGGCGTTGTAAGAAGGAACTGATTGAAAGATTTAGGGGCTGAGACAGATTGTTCCGATAGCTCAGTTGGTTAGTAGCGACGGGCCATGTATGCCTGTGGTCGCCGGTTCGAATCCGGCTCGGAGCCTAAATTTTTAAAATTTTCCTTTAATTTGAAGTTTATATTAAAATTGGTGCTAAAAATCGGCAATAATTATCATGTTTGAGGGAACTTGGTGATTACTTTTTTATTTATTTAAACGCACAAAAAATTAAAATTATAAAACATACCGAACACGCATTCCCATCTCGCTCACGCTTATGCTCAGCGAGAGGGAGAGAAGACCATGAACCTACGGCGCCTTAAGGTACGGTACGGATTGTATTTCGTATATATATTTAGCAAAATTTTACATTGCATGTTGTCAACTTCTTCCAAACTCTTACTAAAACAAACCGATTTTTACACCAGATGCCATCTTTTAAAGAAAGTACATGTCTCACAAAACAAATTGATAACCATCCAAGGCAATCTAGAAGACTTTATCGTCCACGTTGCTTCCGTAAACTTCACTTACTCGTGAGACGCAACGCGGAAGCGAGTATGCACATATTTCATCTTCAAAATGTCACACGGCGATCAATTAAGTCACTGCACACTGTAACAAATGAAGTTCAAGGCTGCATTACATTTAATTTCAATAGGATAAGAAACAAGTAAATGAGGTATTAAAACGTTATTTTCGGCCTTTAACTAAAATGTTGTGTTTTTTTTTATTATTTACAGGGCCCGGAATTTTGCGTGCGGCTTTTGACAAGCCTTAGGGAGAGAACACAAATGTTTATCGATGGTTCGATAAATTGATAGTTTTTTATTTGTGTCTTCTATACATATAATAAAGCTGTAGAGGGTCGAAAGTCTGTACATTGAAGATATTGGCAAAAAAATCAATTGAGGGCTCTTAGAATCGATAACAGAACACACTTCAACAGTTTTTAGAATTTTTGTCTGTTTGTCTGTTTGTCGGTTTGTCTGTCTGTTTATATGTAACGGCATCAGCATCACGTGAAAACGAGTGAATGAATCAATATGCGACTTTGTCTAAAACGTTAAGTGGATCTTCAGCCAGGCTATAGGCTATAAAAATATAAAGATAAGGGTTCAAAGGCTCCCGTCCCTCGCCGCTCACCTTCGGCCCTTGGGTTTCGCTAAAAGAACATTCGGTTCGGGGATAGTGAGTGCCCACGTACGCTTGCCCTCGGGATCGCATGTTGAGCGTACTCTGAAGGGGCGCTTCTGCCTTCGGTCCTACGAAAAACTTGGCCTTCAGCTGCGCTTGCCTCGCCACTCACCTTCGGTACTTGGACCCTCAGGTTTCCCTTGCAAGACATCCGGGGATAGTGAGTGCCTGTGGGGGCTCCCATAGCGAGCGCGCTCTGGAGAGACGCTTTGGACCTTTCATCCCTACGAGAAACTCAGCATTCGGCCTCGCTTGCCTGGCCACTCACTTCCTAAACTGCGGTCCTCTCCTCAGGTTTTGCTTGCAAGACATCCGGGGATAGTGAGTGTCCGTGGGGGCTCGCATAGTGAGCGCACTCTGAAAGCTTTCATTCCTACGAGAAAATCGGCTTTCGAATGCTTTATATTTGGTTTACAATTTTTCTTTTCACTTTTTCCTTCCAATAGCAGATGTTTACTTCCTTACACAGCAGCAGGTCGATCACGTAACGCATTGTACGCGCGTCAGGTAGATCTAAATATCAAATTTTACATGGAAAATTTACAGTTGGATTGTTCTAACGCGCGTTCGGAACGTTACGTGATTACCCCTCAGCACTAGAAGTCATGCTAGGACTACTACCTTTACATATGTACATACAAAAGGAGGCGGCTGCGACGGCAATACGCCTGAAAAGCCGAAACTACCTATGGACGAAACTAGACATACCCCACACGAAGATCCATAACAAACTGATCACAAGCCTACCTATGATGGAAGCTTCAATCGACAAAATACCAAAAACTGCTTTCTTTAGGAAATACTATGGCATATAACTGACGGAAGACTCGAAAGAGGGACTAAACCAAACATACCTTAGAATCTCTACAAATGGTTCAAAAACAAATACGGGAACGGGATGTGGTGTGTCCTCAGAGGATTTATACACACCATTTCCAGGCTAAATGCGTAGGGATAATTGAAGCCTGCAATGCCATAAAGAGACGACAAGTCGAAAACACAAACATACGGATACTCTCAGACAATAAATCAGTACTACAAGCACTGAGCAGTGATAACATCACATCTAGCTTGATATACGAATGCCACTAAAACCTAGCTTGCTTGGCCGCTCACCTCCTCGACTTCGATCCTCAGGTTTCGCTTACAAGACACCCGGGGATGATAGTGCGTGCTCGTGGACGAATAATATTTAAGTTTACCTGGATGCACTATCTTTACCTGGAATATAATACTTCGTTTGCAGTTGGGATACCTTCGGTTTAGGTAATAGGTCCTGCAACTCAAACTCTCAGCCTTAAAACTTCGTAAATATACTCATACAAGGAAACTATTTTCAGCGATTTCAAAACTGAGATGAGAGCCATGAATCGTCTATATTCCATGTCAGGACAAGTAAACTTATTTCAGGGTGTTTAAAAAAAACATTAAGAGAAGGAGGGGTTAAAAGGAAGTTAAATGTGTGATAAGAAAATAAGTCTTTTTTGAAGAGGGAAACTTAAAATTGTTACTAGCTAGCTATTCATTTTTCTGAAAATAAAATAAAACTGCTTAGTTTGCTGCTCTACATTCGGACAGACTTAATTTGCAACTAAAAACGACTTCAAATCAATACTTTGTTGTACCACATGCATGAACTTTACCTCACATACTCTTTCCGAAAGCAAATGCTTGGATTTTTACAGAAAATACTTACACAACTGAAGTTATAGGGACGCAATGCCACAGTTATCTACAGAATGTCAAGAAAATTTTATGAATGGGTTTATAATAAAATCATACTTCCCACCAAATATTATCTGTTTTGACTTAAGGTTGACTGACAGATAATGCTTTGTGGCATTAAGTCCAGCTTTTGCAATAAATAATAAATAACTTAAATTAAATATTATCGACGATGACGACGTTTGTAAGGGTGTTTTGATTGAAAGAGAATTTGAACCGATACACGCATAAACTATAATATTACAAATCGTTAATTACAAATTATCCAGTAGCTTTAGACATGAAAATAACATGTAAGCTATAATTTATACGCGGACGAAGTCGCGGGCAGAAGCTAGTTATAAAATAATACCTCAAACTTTCCGATGACACGTGTACTCTTTTCAACAGGCAACGCTGAAAAAGTTAAAACTATCGGAAAGTTTAATCCGTTTCATTTGCTTTACTGTAATGAGTATAACTAAGAAAACCTTTACATTTTATAACGAGAACAAATTACTCATCCCTCTGAGATTACATAACGTGCTTGCAAGTGCTATACATTATAATTTAGATAAATTAACTTGATATTAGTGAATGACTTGATATATCGATAAAAAGCAGTGCTCCCCTGCCTTACATGTGTCAGTAGACGCACGCAAAATTCCGGGCCCTAGTTATGTTTTTATAATGATACGCCAACATAGCCAGTAGTTTTTTTTGCGTATAGTCGTCAATATAAGTAGATATCTCGTCGCATTAACTAACGTAAATAGCAAGATAAAAATAATAAAAGTTGGCCGTTTTAGCACTTAAAACATATTCACTATGTTCACGTTCAGCTGCTTATGTTTAGGTAGAACTATTATATAATCTGTGGTATAGTTACCACCGTACCTGCATACTCGTAAATATTAAATAGGTACTTCTGATTTATGCTTCTCCCATAATTTATTGCATATCGTTCTAACGTGAGCGCTATCTTAAAGGCCAGTATGTAGATCAGTTATCAGATCGTGTAGCGAGCGGCCCTGAGTGATCCACTGCAGACGAGCCCTCGATCACTGTACAGTCGAGTTCATAAATATATGTACCTTTCCAAAGGTTTAAAAATATCTGATCAACCTTATGCCCTTAAGAATAACATTATTTGGACTTTGTCCGTGAACTTATTTTCGAACATGACTGTACCATCCTCGCGCTGCCAGGGCTGCCTCATACAATATATAGTTAATACTAGGCAAATGTATTTATGAACACTGCTGTACCCTGACGGTGTAGCTATATAATTAATGCAAATAAATATATTTCTGTGATTGCTACATATCACTGATCAGTTTAGTATAAAGGTTACTCGATCGTGTTGCGGGTGGCCTTTGATGTTACCGGAGGCAGATTTGCGTTTGATAAGTTTGATAACAGTGCCATCCTCATAATATTAGGGCTGCCTCTTGAAAAAGATCTATTCATTTATTGTAATAACTTGTACCTTAGCAATATAATATTTACGACCAATGAGTTACATGCCGACCGATCGAGTCATAATCGGTCATACGTTTCATAGAACTGTTGTAGAAATGAAACTCAGATTTATTAGGTAAACAGGTAAAGCTAATCTTTACTTCTATACAATTATTATAAAGACGAGATGTATATCTGATTATAGCTTTGTAAGTTTGTTTGTGTGTATGATTTCACAAATCTTTCACCTGTGTATTTATTATTGTGATATTCTGATATTGTAGGTAATTGTTGCACGCACAAAAATGGGTATATGTGATAGAGTGAATATCGACTAGGAATGAACGAAGCTGTGGTTTCATATATTTGACCCCTAGCTCAAGCATGGGAGTTATCCAATATGTATAATAATAATTTAATTTAAAAACAAATTTTAAACTGACTTCCATTCAGCACTTCACCAAGCCACCTACATGATAGATTCCTCATTTCCTTTCCAATTTACAACATGAACTGCTCTCCGAGAGCAAATGCGTTGATTATTACAGAATAAACTCAAGTCGGTATCTGTGGGCTGATAATATTTGAGGAGTTCCTTCCATTCCTCAAGGATCTCAGAATTAACACTTCATTAGTTGCTACTTCAACCGTATCATGTAAGAATTCATAAATCATCTGTGGTCTTCATCAACAATTTCACTTCACCAAAATTGCGATTTCCGAGGGTAAATACACGAGTTATAGTAGTAAAATACCGAGATTACTACACGCGTGCCTATACAATTTGAGGGTTGCCCTCAATTTCCCTGGGATCCAACCATCAGATCCTGACTTGGTGACAATGGGACCACCAAAAAAAAAACATACAGTGGAACATATAACCTCCTCCTTTTTAGGGTTCCGTACCCAAAGTTTTTACGGGACCCTATTACTAAGACTCCGCTGTCCGTCTGTCTGGCTGTCCGTCTTTCACCAGGCTGTATCTCATGAACCGTGATAGTTAGACAGTTTAAATTTTCACAGATGATTTCTGTTGCCGCTGTAACAACAAATACTAAAAAAGCGGCCAAGTGGACTCGCACATGAAGGGTTCCGTTAAATAAATTGCTTTTTACGATTTATGACGTATTAAAAAAAAAACTACTTACTAGATCTCGTTCAAACTAATTTTCGTTGAAAGTTTGCATGGTAATGTACATCATATATTTTTTTTAGATTTATCATTTTCTTATTTTAGAAGTTACAGGGGGGGTGACACACATTTTACCACTTTGGAAGTGTCTCTCGCGCAAACTATTCAGTTTAGAAAAAAATGATGTTAGAAACCTCAATATCATTTTTTAAGAACTATCCATAAATACCCCACACGTATGGGATTAATGAAAAAAAAAATTTTGAGTTTCAGTTCTTAGTATATGGGGAACCCCAAAATTTATTGTTTTTTTTATATTTTTGTGTGAAAATCTTAATGCGGTTTACATAATACATCTACTTACTAAGTTTCAACAGTATAGCTCTTATAGTTTCGGAAAAAAGTGGCTGTGACATACGGACGGACAGACAGACAGACAGACAGACATACATGACGAATCTATAAGGGTTCCGTTTTTTGCCATTTGGCTACGGAACCCTAAAAACCGAATAAAATAAATATTTAAGGGGGCTCCCATGCAACAAACGTGAGTTTTTGCCGTTTTTATAGATAATGGTACGGAACCATTCGTGCGCGAGTCCGACTCGCCCTTGGCCGTATTTTTTTAAGTCGCTTAAAGACACACCTTGGCACGTCCCTGGTATCTACCACGTGGTTCACCCTTACACCTAATACTCGATTCTCGACATTTCTGAACGGAAAGCAAGTCAAATGTTGCATGTTTACAGTGTAGCGGTAGTGTGAATGGATGAAGCTGGCAGAAGGGAAGCCGAAAATTACATTTTCGGCCGCATAACCGTTTTCCCGAACTCTCAATAATGGTTAAAAAATACGCGACGTTTCCAGAATACTTCACTACACATTGACCAATGCGGCTTCCGTTTATAAATAGGCACACAATTACGTTAGTGTTGCGATCGCAACTAACTTGAAAATTATTTCGATTTCGTTAACCAATAGCATTTGGCTTGACAATGCAAAATACATTGAACAAGTTAAAGAGTATGCCTCTTTAACTTGTTCAATGTATTTTGCATTGTCTAAAATATAACCGTGGAAGTGGGACTAAAATCTCGCTGTTACGTAATATTAGCATGTGGAAACAGGACTTCGTCTAGTGTGCTCTCTCTCGCACTTAAAGAGCAGCAGGCGCAATAGACCGTGTTTCATTTCAAAATTTTATTGCTATACGTGTTTATAATACCAAATAATACTCATCATCCTCACCCTCCTAGCGTTATTCCCGGTTGTGCCATTAAAGGAGCCCGGGATGCGTCTTGAAACCTAATCCCAAGATTTGGTTTAGGCACTAGTTTTTTATGTAAGTGACTGCCACCTGACCTTCCAACCCAGAGGGAAAATAGACCTTATTACGTGTTAATAATTACTATAAAATGAGCTTCAAAATACAATTCGTTTTAAATAACAAGAAGATTTAATTGCTTCGCTGAATCACAAAAAATCTTCGGATGATAATCGATCTGGACAAAAAATATCCTATTCGTCCTATGGTATGATCACTGGTAGGTAGTGATATCAATCTTGTTAAATATTTGACAAAAAATGTTGGCAAAAAGTCGTCTTAGTGACATTATATTTTAAATATCAAAGACACAAAAAACCAGCAATGTCAAATAAAAGCATATTCTTCGGTACATTTTTTTCAGGTACCTAGATTTGATTTATCATGCGAAGACGTCTGATAAGGCTTTCGAATTAATGTTGAAGTACCTATAGGGGTGGATTGCAAAAAAATGCCCATAGTTAAGAGCCTTAATCTAATCTACGATTTAACTTTTATCATAATATATGGATAATAGCCGTTACGAAAATGATAAAAGTTAAATCGTAGATTAGATTAAGGCTCTTAACTATGGGCATTTTTTTGCAATCCAATAGTTAGCATTATTGAACAAGCAAGCGAAGCGAACGAAGTTTTTCGTTTCAGCTTGGGCACGAAGCTTTCGTATTTTTGTCCAGATGTCGCGATGTCCGGCTGTTCTCCTCTCCATGTCGCATTTTTAAACCGTCTGACATTTTGCTGGCAGGTTTGATAATTATACGGAATTTTTGTCAATTCAGTATAAAAAAAATGGAATAAAGACTGACTCGCGAGTACAGCTCACAGATGCACGCTAGTTTTAATTGCTACGAATATGTACACGCACGGTTTATCACCAAGATTTGACATCTGATAAGAAGTTTTCTATATTGGTACCTAATGTTTCTTTCTGTTTGAAATGCAGGGATTTCACCTTGAGTTGCTATATGGATTCCAGTCCAAGATTTAAATTGTGATGATTATAGCAGCATATCATTGAGATGTTCCCACTTTGTACTGTCTTTCAAAATCGGAACCACAGCAATCGGAATAAGCACTCACTACAAACGATGTAATTTGTCACATCAATCGACAGAGATCGAATAATATACCTTTCATTCTAACTAGGTACTGCTGCATCGCTGTGTTCATGAGTTGTGACAAATCACATCGTTTGCAGTGTGCTCTAGAGAAGAAGTTTCCAATAGGGTCGTCTCGTTCTGTCCCAATTCATAAGGAAGGACTGCAATTCCCGAATTTCCCAAACATCACAGATACCTACGTATTATTCAACCGTGATGAGCTGATGAGTTTGTGATTGGAATAGCTGTCAGTTCATATAAACGACGAAGTATTTCTATGGCAAAGCTGTCACCTTCAATCCCATTTAAGCGGTTTGATATTACTCGTGTGTGTGTAATCTTGGGACTACAAAATAAGCCCCGCTAAAAACGTTGTGTCCATTCAAGCGACTGTATTGTGTTGTAAAAGGCAATAAAACATGATGCTCCACTATAGGGCAAGCCTTGACAAACAGATAGTGTTGCAAGCATGCAAACACGTGGAACGATGGCTTGCATCGCCTGCCGCTATCAGATGGCGATGAAGAACTATTTGCATGTATAATTGTGTTACGTCTACTAGTTGGCCTTCGCAGCGGCCCAGGTTTTTGTTCGTCGTAGGTACATCGACTTTAGGTACCCACATTACCTACAGGTTGATTCTTTCGCGAACGCGTTTCGGTAGGTTTTTGGGTACGATGGTAAAAATAGCCGGAATCAGTGTCTTTATTTCAATTAGGCTTACGAAGACACCAGTCTCAAAAACAAGCTACAGCAAGCTACGCGAAAATAACTTAGGTACGCCTCTAACATATAATGGTGTGTTGGGAAGTGTAATGGAATTTCTGGCAAATAAAAAATAATAATCAGTGGTACCTAGTGGTTGCGAGTACCTAGTTATATACGAGTACGAGTATAATGTATACTTGTAATACTGTACTTATTGAGGTTACCCCTATTATTTATACATTTTTATGGGATGACAACACCTTATTTTATAGTTTATCGGATCGTTAAGTTGTGTTTATGAAACGAACATTAAGGACTGCAACTCGATTCAATTGTTAAACTTATCGCAAAAGGCCACTTTTGTTTGAGACACTTGTTTATGCACGTTTAATATAAAAAAATAAATATGATAAGCATATATGGTGCTTGAATGGCTTTAATACCTCACAGGGACATTAACAATGTAGAGTAGATTTTTTAAAGATAATCATAACCGTCTGTTCATTACCGTCCTTGTGACTAAAGTGAGACAAAGCAAGAAACATATTTCCTTGTTCTAATTTTTCCATATAAGCTGCATGTTTTATTCATTTAATAATTGTGTCTAGCCAAGCAAGGTAACAATGTAGTTAATTGTAGTACCGATAGCTGCTTTGCTATCTTGGGGACACGTTTTTAAATCAAAACAAACTCGAAGCTTGATCGATTGCATAAAACTGGTCTAACGGACCATGACATTAAAATTGCATTACATTATCGTTGTTTATGTTTACGCACGGTGTTTAATAATAATAACAGCGTGTTCAGGTGTAGATGTAATGAAAGGATTGGTTAAAACTAATATGAGTGTGCGATCGCTTGAGTTACTGTTGCAATGCGAGGTTGAGTGAAGGAATGATTTTCAATTATCGGTTAGAGGGTCTATGTAACTTAATGTTCTGAATTGTATTGAAATTATGTTTAGTGCGCTTACTAAGGTGTAATCAAGGTATGACCTCCATTACACCTCACCACAAAGGTGAGGAGAGACGAAAAGGTACGACAAATCCATACTATCGTAAAGGAAAAAAAATGGTAATATTAGCAAATGAGGTTCGTACTGTTTTAAGAGGTAAAGTAATCAAAAATATAGAGTGGTGACTAGGTACGTACCGACAGGCGAAGCGTGGTGGGATAACTTGTGGGGGGACTGATACCTGGTACTGGACTCCTGCTGGATGCGTGATGCTGCAGGACCGGTTATTGTGGCATTCTTTGGGGGAGGTCTAAGTCCAGCAGTGCACGTCTTTCAGCTGATATGATGATGATGTTGATGAATCAAAAATAATCACAGATGCACTTTCACAGTCAAATGGTGCCATATCAAAATAACACAAATAGTTCGACGTTATTATTATCCAAACTGTGTCTACGCAATTCTCTGGTCTCCTTAATTCGTCTGACAACATGTCAGAGCTCACGCAGTAAATGTGATTTCAATACAATACGTTTAGTCTGATAGATCCCAACGTGTTCTCATGGGTAGCTCGTGCGCTGAAGACGTGCGCCGCGAGATTGCTTCCTCACGAGGCTCCGTGCGTAAGCGGCTTGATGACAATAAATGACAGCTGAACAACTTGGTAATGGTCATGAAAAACACATAAATATGTCTTTACTGCATTTCCGCAAACGATGAAATATTTATTCAGAATATTCCGTAAAACTGAAAAACACTTATCCTGTTAGGTTGAATGTTCACCAGAGATGAGCGAAGCTGTATTTTCATATATTTGACAGCTAGTTGTCAAGAATGTGTCAAATATATATGAAAACCAAACGTCGGACTCCAGCGGGCATTTTCGTGGCATGTCAGAATGATAGGTAAGGTTCGCAAATCAATCAATTCACTTTCGAGTATTTGTACTTAGTATTTGGTACCTAGTATTTCTGTGACTTAAGTTCGGAGTGCTGTCGTAGTATCGTATCCATTGAAATACATAGATATGCAAATCAACAAATAAAGCAAATCTTTCTATTGATTAGACGGCACTCTACCAACAAATATAAGTATGAACAACAGTCATAATGACGCATGTCAGCTATTTATTTGTTTTTTTAAGTGGCCACTTCAGTGGGCTATCAGTCATCACTTCAAAGAGTATTTACACGTTAAAGATGAATATATGATAACGGGTAACTAATTTAATTAACTATGTTACAAATAATATATTATATTATAATACTCGTAAGTTAAGATTTTTTTGTAAACCTTACCTTGCCCTCAAGCTGCCCCCTATTTATAGTCCAACGTATGATGAAAACACATCATCGCACATCCCTGGTTTGATCGATAATATTCACTGGGCTGCAAAAGAAGGTATAACAGTTTTAGCTATCGTCACGTATATGAGTAACATACCTTCTTTTGCAGCCCAGTATATTTAAATAGTTAGTAATAGTTAGTTTTGTAGTTGTAAATAGTTAATTATTATCAAGGTTCCATCCTTCTATCAATAGAGTGACGTTCTTAAAAGACACGATTAAGAGTCATGAACCTAAGTAGGTTAACATTTTTTGCTCCTAATGACCTGAGGAATGCGTGGTTAAAATCTTTCGGGTTCCTTGGGCCCACGGTGTATAGGGTTCGATGGAACAATAAATTGCCCTTAGGTACTCCCCAAGAACGAGTCCTTTGCAAATTTTTAGAATGAGCGTAGGTACCTACTTAGGTTCATGACTCTTAATCGTGTCTTTTACTAAAATATTATATAATCTGTAGTAAAAAACATATAATAATCGTGAGTTGAGTAGGTTCACTAAAACACTTGATTATTCCCACGCCGTTTTTAAGCTTCGGAATGAAAAGCAAGCCATACATAAAAACTACACGAAACTGCTCTGGAATGACGGTTCGCTTCTGATAATCATGGGTCACTGCTCACGTATTTCTTATGTAGAACATGCTTGCTTATAAACATCGAATATTATTAACGCTCCGTTATTAATATCGAATTAACACATATAAGTTGCAGAATCGGTTGCTTATCGTGTATAGGCAAAGGCATGGCGTCGGTCTCAGTTTATTATAATTTGTCACGACTTTTCTCGCAATGGTTGCTACACTGAAGATTCGCGCTCTCGTTAAGTTCGATGTGAAGTAGCCTTAGCCTAGACGTTCGCAATTTTATTGCTTACTTATGTATACATATCGAGTTTATATTAACAATAATAAGTAGTTGTCCCGATGAATCCCCGGTTGCTTTTATACATGTAATACTTAGTGTAGCATACTTCACTTATACTCATAAATGAAATACCCACTACACTATCGAAGTCCCATGGTGTCTTTCAAATCCTCCTATAGGTACATATATTTTATAAATGCTTGAATGTTTGGATGTTTGTACCAGTGATGTGCCGCCGAGAAATTACGCCCTTACGTTAATTCTCATTCCGTAAAATTACCGTAAATTACCGAGAATCCTTGGCTTATCAAATGTTAAAGTAAGGAGACTTCCTGACTTGGCGGGGCGGGAGCTGGATCGAAATGCGGCCTCACTTGTTGGTATACTGTCAGTAGGTAGTAGATTTGCGCAGTACCTAGTAATATCAAGCGTGAAATCGGGGTGGAGCGCTTGCAGTACTACGTTCGTGTATTCGCTTCCGCGCATCCCGCGCCAGTCAGGAAGCAATCATAATATTTTAATGAAGGCACGCAGTAAATAATTGTTACTGACTCGACTGACAGTTGACTATGCAGCACTTGACAGCTTACTGATATCGTACTGGCTCCGCACCGACAAATCAAGAAGACCCCTTATGCAGATAGACCCCAGCTACGAGTAAATAAACAACATACAGAAACAACATAATATTTCCTTTTTGACGTATCATTTTGGTATGAGTTAAGATATGAGAGGGCGCACGTGAAAAGTATGAAGGAGAGTGCCCCTAATTTGTGAACAAAATAAGTAGGTTTACTGTCAATTTATTAGTAACTAGTAGCAGCTTTTAGTATCTCGCAATTAATCTTTGCTAATTGGATAACAGCAGTGGATGACCGCATCATTACAGTAAATCATAAACCTAATTTGAACAACCTTGCAATCGTCACGAACGTTTAATAGTCGTTTCCTGACGTTTACGGCTTTTGCGAGGTAGTATTTTCTGGACATTTAATACATCTCAGAACATGGGTATTACTGTAGGTACCTAGGTACTTAGGTATTTCCAAACGGATTAAATTTCTGGAACAAGAAAAAGAGAACGGGCTAGGAATAAATGAAAAATGCACCACCTATATAGCAGCTGATACCTAGGCCAAGCCAGACATGGACAATCAATAAAAGGTACAGGATGAGGACCGAAAACCGAAGAGAACGGAGATAATGTTGAAGTTATCCTAACTCAATTAAAAAACCATGTAAAAGTTTAATATTCTGATCCAACTGACGTTTAATCTATACTCATATCCAATCATCCAACGCACATCAACAGATGGATTGCAATTTGCTTATTCATCCGTTACCCGATAGATTTTGCATGCAATTTGGTTTACGAAAGAGTACCTTCAGACCTTAGCGCACTGTGGTTTGCTCCATTTATTCTGCAATGCGTAAGATTGCTGATCTTTGAGGCTCTGTTATTAGCACTAACGATCACTCCGTATTTTCTCTTTAAAGTTCGAATATAACTACATCTTGTGGATTACCAAACTATGAATTGCAAACTCTATTGACTTATGGTGCTCGAAAGTGCTTATTAAATTTTCATAATAAGAAAAAAGAAACCAATTCCTACATTATGCAGCACATGTATTATGCTAAGTTGGACTTTTTGTAGGTTTTGAGGTTATGCATGGTTAAATATCTGCCCTTTAAGTTACATAAATAAATATGATTTAATAAATTATGGTATACGTTCCAGTCCTTGAAGTTGTACTAGTGTATAGCATGGGCACTTTATGTCAAATAGGAATTTTCTTCATTTGAATTTAAGCCTGTCACTTTGACATAAAGTGCCCATGCCATCTAGTGCATCGTCAATGACTAGCATCTAGCACGTTTAGCTTACTTATAGAATCATTAACAAGGTTTTCTACATCGTTCAAGATTCAATATCCCAGAGATATCAAAACGATAATTTTCTTTAGGGCGGAATATTTTGTCCCTGTTGCCTACTTATACATGATACCTACTTACTAATACGTGAATTAGATTTCCTCACTAGTCACTACTATTAAAACTAGCTAAGAGTCAACGTTATCACTTGGATCAAGTTGATGTTCTTTACAATACTTAATCGATTTATATGGACTAATTTAATTATATTTGTCAAGTTATACTCGTAATTGAATCATACTCTCTAGGTAACTTGATTGAAAAGGTAGCTTACCCATAGCTGGCTGTCTACAGTAAAGTTTCCAAGAGAGAAGTATCAATTTACCTAGTCGCTCTTGCTCAGGGTGTTAAGAACAATAATCAATATCAAATTGTGTTGTAAAAGTCAAAGTTGGTCCTTGTATTAATTAAATTTAATAATGATAGACAAACGATCTCTCCGCCATTAGCTTGGACAATCTTGCTGTTCTCTATTCGACACGCACTTTAACACTTGTGCTGACTGAGTGTTGACTCGCGTGCATACGTGGGTCATCTACTTGTAGTTTTTTCCACAAACACAAAAAATTGTCTCCAAATTCAAACACAATTGGACCTCGGAATTGTTCCATTAGCCTCAATGCTGAGATTTGACGAGGGATTGATGATGATAAAACTTCAGAAACATGAAACGCACAATTAAAGGATTCTTATAATTTAGACATTGTATGCAAACCTATATTATAATTTTTATCTCGAAATAAAAAAAAATCTAAATCTTATCTAAATCATTACTTTGCAGAGGAACGTATGAACATCTATAGGACCAGGTATATTATTATACCTATGAGTATAATTTGAGAATTGTTTTGCTTGTCTCACAGCTTTTAGTATGTTGGGGTACACAGCGTACCATGGGGTTTTAAATGCAAGGATCAATTTTATTCTGCTCCTAAAAAAATGCAATTTTATACACGAAAGAAGCTGATTTTGCAACTAATTACTTGCTCAAATAAACTTAAAACCGTAATAAATTTAACGAATTAAGTTTATTTCAATCATTACATTAAAAGTACTATATTACCATAAGATAATATAAGATAATTTATTTCATGATAGGAAATAACATAAGAACAATAAGATATGATAAAAGCTGTAATAAACATTGAGTAGACACACTGCATGTATAGTAATAATGTGAGTAATTACAGAATGTTATTGTCACTTTAGATTTTACTGTCGTTTCTGTCAGCGCAATAACACATTGAATTGGACAGCAAAATTACTTAAATTAAAACACTTATACAAATTCCATCAAAGCCTTCTAATGTGGTAATTGTATTTATTTATTATGTTATAATATGTGTACCCCAGATAACGAAATAAAAAAAAACTAAACTAATAGACAAATTGTTATGGTATGCGAAATATTCACGAATAAGCACAGGGTCTCTGACATTATACACACATCAATCAATGCGTACTTATGTCGTAAATAAAAGTAACCAGTATTTAAGAGGTTTCTAGAGTAATTATAATTAGGTACTTGTGCGTTTTATACTGGGTGATATTGGGGTCATGATTCGGAATGACCAGAACCGAATAAAATGCTTGTACTGAACAATTACATTTCCCATGCATGAGACCAACAACTAAATCGCAATAAAAAATCAGTTATTCTATACATTAACTCTCAACGAACTCACACATAACTGTTAAATTTTAATTGACTCTTATTTTTTTGCGATTTCATGCTTGGTCCTATGGGAAAAGGTGTTCACTTATTCGCTTTTGGTCATTCCGGATCATGACCCCGAAATCACCCAGTATAATACCTATGGTGAATTTTTCAGTTTAGGTACCGTTGTTGTAATTTAAACAAATGATCCAATGCTGGTTCTTCAAATATTCAGCACTTTCACATTATCTTCCTTTACCTTGTTATTGTTGTCACTGTGGCTTTCGTTTTCTTCACAGTCTCTGATTAAATTTTTGTTGGTGTCGTTAGCAATTTTCTTCTTGGTAGCTATTATTATATTTCTATTCTTCTCCTCACTCTTATACGTATAACGCGTACTCTACACTTCCGCATTCGCCGTCAGTCAAGTCAATACAGATTCTTCACTGCGCGCCTACATTTAAATGGGTGTTTCTTGATTGAAAGCGGGGCGGTAAAAATGTAGTACTGCATGCGTACAGCGCCGCTTACGTGCAAGTTAACGCGACTAAGCTGATGTAATACTACAACGAGGTGGCAAATAGGGAAATCTGGGCGACGTAAGTAAGGTCTCGGTAAAATTCAATATAACGCATGCAAATTATTATTAATAATACACAACTTGATAAATTAAAATCACCTAACTACTAGTATATATATAAACATTAACATTAGTCTTAAATCTTCTCGAAATATTCCTGCAAAGAGTAATGGTCTATCTAAAATAATAAAAGAGTAAAGGTCTATCTAGTAAATAAAATTTAAGCTTATTTGAGAACTCATTAAAATTATTACATTGTTTTATGTCATTACTTAATAAATTATAGATTTTATTTCCATTATATTCAATGCTTCTTCTAAAAAGTATATAATTATTTGAATTTGGTAAAATAATGTCCCTGTTTTTCCTTAAAGCATGCAGTCTGCTATTATCATTACACTGATATTAAGATTTGTTCTTATGGACAAATATGCTAACTAAGAAGATATATAATGATATGACTGTCATTATCTTATGTTTAACAAACATTGGACAACAGTGTTCCTGGGGTTTAGCTTTATCAATACATCTTATGGCTTTCTTTTGCAATTTTAATATAGTATTTATGAAAACACTGTTTCCCCACACCTCTACGAAGTGACCCTATTAAAGGGCGCGGTTGTTTTATTATCAATGCGATTCCATAGATACCTGCGATTACTGCTTCGTAGGTATCTATGGAATCGCAGCGTTTATCGCACGAAAGTTTTTTTTAGCTATCAGACTTTGTGCTTAGATTCAAAATATCTTTAATTTGATCAATTCGTTGGTAAAGCTGGCCCATGAAATCAATGATTGTTTATTTTTTTCAGAAAATATGTTGTATTCTCACAAATGACAAAATACAACTGAATTAGCTTCAGACAGTTATCCTTTGACGTAGCTACTCCTTACATGATTGGCGAACAGTGAATTATTTTCAGAAATCATATATTGTGTGGTTTTGACTGTAGTAACCTAATAATTTTACTCGAACAAGAACTTTTTTTTTCATTAAGCGTCATAATGTAATGTGTAATGTAAATAATGTTATATCTCACGACCAAATTATTCTGTCAAACTCATGTTGGTAAATGATGTTATTGTTAAACATAATTTTGCGCAAGAGTACAGCACGAGACAATTTCAGCAGACTATTACCTAATATACAAGTTAGCATTTGATCCATCGCTCGGTATACGCGTTCGGATTTTTAATACAGTCGTTTGTAATCGGCTCGCTACTAGTGTTCGTCCGAAATAAATCTCTTTTTGCCAAATAAGAACAGGCATTACGTTGCATCTGACCCCAAACATGCGCATCGAAGAACACATCTCAATTTATGAAAGTAGATCTGAAGAACGGATTGAATTAGGTTCGGTTGCTTCAATCGGTCATTAGTATAAGTAACATCCTTTAAAATCTGATTGTATGGGAAATTTTACGAGAGATTTTATTAGAGTTATCTCATAGAAAATGAGACAACCGGCCTGTGCCATATTTAACGTAAACGTATACCTAGGTAATAACAATGATAACAGGCCTGTAAATTGTGGTTAGTGTAATGTGGCCTTCTGCAAATAAGTTCCTTTTGAAATATACTTAGAATAAATGACTTATCGAATATAATTAATATAGGTCGATAAGTCATTTATTCTGAGAGTTTTTGGTTACAGTTTAATACTATGACAAAGTGAATTTACGGTATTTATGTCAACGGTACCCTTATTGCTTGGGCTTATAAATATGTATCGCTTACTTGCGATCTGTTATGCGTATGTCGTCCTTTGTGCAATAATTGCGTAGCGATGCTGCGCTACCAACTGACTGCACGCACAAGCGATGTGGGCGGACATCATTGTCACTGCCACATTAAATGTTCCTCAAATATATGGGCGAGCATTGAATGGGAGGTACACATTTGATTGTGATTACGAGTATATTATCATACAATGAGCCCCTGTATGGCACGGTTCTAACACGAAGGCTATGTGAAGCTACAGTTAATTCAGTATCAAAAATTGTCTTTGATAAATTATACAACGAAAGCAATCTTGATGGCATTTGGCCGTGGCTTTTCTGTCTTTGGAGTTCGATTACGACACGACTATTGAATTGAAGATCAGATACTCTTGGCATGTCAGACTGCATGACTTAGAACATCACTCAATATAATTACTCTTGTCGGTGACTTCGAATAACGCGCGCGGAAGATGATATGATTAATAAGATCCGTGTTAAGCATGAGTAATATTTTTGAGTACAATAAAACTCAAGTGTGTTTTGAAGATGACGGTCATACGAAGGAAAGATGGTGGGATATGACAAAACAGGTAGCGATTGCCTACGTTCACACGCAATGGCCCGGACGATCTTTACGCGATGTTAAATCATCCACAGCAACCTTTACCGCTGCAGTTTAAACAGCCTACATCCCGCTTGGGCAACTGTAGTTCTGTTGCGTCACTATTTTAATTAAATTATCACCGCCCATGGAAGTCTTTTTGTAATTGCTCCATAAATCTTAGAGCGCTGGATGTCAACCACAGGTCGGGCGGTAGGCTGTACCAACAGCATTATACAACCATTTTAATATAGACCTTGATTGTATCACCTCGGGGCAGGGTTTGTTTAGAGGAGGATAAACTGTATTTTGATGCAAAGGTCATATTTGATTGGACGTTTCTTCGTACTTTGAGTGTCAGGATGATTGAGTGATCCGTGGGAGGGCGCCAACTATTTAAACGCTCGCTTGTTCAATGATAAGTGCAGCACAATCTGCACAATGCAGTGTGAAAGCCTATTAGGCCTATTTGAATGCCTAATTTTAATGACATTATGTAGGCGTCCTAATAAAATAGATACATTTATTATGTTGCAAAATAAATATACCTACATGAACACATGTGCGCATTTAATCAATGTCGTGCATAATTGCGACTAAATTGGCCTAAACTTTTAGTAAAACACAAGCTCAACTGAGTCGTTGGCGCCTACAATGATTAAAAACAAAAATACCTCGCATATTCCCGAAATTTTTACTAGAAGACTTTACTAGAAGAAATGTTTAATTAGGTGACATTACCAACTTGGGCAACCTTACAAAGCTTACGTTATTCTAAACTTTTTACTAATATTATACAGCGGAAAAGCCTGTGAGATTGTGGACATGTAAGTTTATAAGTTTGTATGTAATGGGTAATCTCAAGAACTGCTAATCCGATTTCAAAAAATATTTTATCTGCGTGTAGAATGGACTTACTGAATGGCTATAGGTTATTTTTTTTATCCCGAGGGTTTGCCTGCGTTTTTTGCACTACGCGGGTGAAGCCGTGCGGGCAGCTAGTATTCTATATTTACAAACTTTTGTCTTATTCAATTCAGTAAACACAGGTATTTTCACCCTAAGGTTGTCTGGAGGAGATCGCTTTTTAGCGATAAGATCGCCTGTTGTCTACCATTGTTTATGTTTAATTTAACTTTGTTTTTCTATTATGTACTATTCCTGAGGGGCAATCACGTAACGTTCCGAACGCGCGTCGGTACAATTTAACTGTCCTACACACAACAATTTAGACCTACCCGACGTTCGTACAATGCGTTACGTGATCGACCTACTGGTGAGCAATAAAGAATATTTGTATTGTATTGTATTTTCGAACTAAATATTTAGTAGGTACCTACATTAGCTGTTTTATTTGAATAAAAAAACCTGCAGTCGTGCTCTGTTTAAATATATAAAGTTATTATTCAGAAAAAAATATTATGAAGTACCTAAACAAAACAGTCAATGAACCCAGGAACATGCGACGGGGCTGTTCAAGGGCGATAGCCGCAATGCTCGTCAAACTACGACGATTATCGAAGGAGAGTGGATGAAATATAAACTCCTTATTCATAAAACTTAAAATGCCTCTGCTAAATAAAATGTGCTTTGTCCCTTTCTTACGAACGCAAATGTCAAAGTGACAAATAAGGACAAACGAATTATAACGCCGTGTATGGATACGGCCGATAGTATAGCTACATTAGTGGTTTCTAAGTAAATAATAATATCTTGTATACTGATCAAGCGGTAGTTGAGGATGTGACATTAAATTTTCAGAATTTCATTTTCTGGGTAGGTAGTAGGCATCTACAATACCTACTAGTGGCTCTATCAGCTCTGCTGCAGACTAAGCATTTCTATCTGTTCAAAAATGATTACCAAAAAATATTAATCTTCAAACCTGCTCATATAAATTCACGAGAATCGGTTGAGACATGCGACCTGTAAGGAACAGCCAGACATACGACCTGTAGGGAACAGCCAGACATACGACCTGTACGGAACAGCCAGACATACGACCTGTAAGGAACAGCCAGACATACGACCTGTAAGGAACAGCCAGACATACGACCTGTAGGGAACAGCCAGACATACGACCTGTAGGGAACAGCCAGACATACGACCTGTAGGAAACAGCCAGACATACGACCTGTAAGGAACAGCCAGACATACGACCTGTAAGGAACAGCCAGACATACGACCTGTAGGGAACAGCCAGACATACGACCTGTAGGGAACAGCCAGACATACGACCTGTAGGGAACAGCCAGACATACGACCTGTAGGGAACAGCCAGACATACGACCTGTAAGGAACAGCCAGACATACGACCTGTAGGGAACAGCCAGACATACGACCTGTAGGGAACAGCCAGACATACGACCTGTAGGAAACAGCCAGACATACGACCTGTAAGGAACAGCCAGACATACGACCTGTAAGGAACAGCCAGACATACGACCTGTAGGGAACAGCCAGACATACGACCTGTAGGGAACAGCCAGACATACGACCTGTAGGGAACAGCCAGACATACGACCTGTAAGGAACAGCCAGACATACGACCTGTAGGGAACAGCCAGACATACGACCTGTAGGGAACAGCCAGACATACGACCTGTAGGGAACAGCCAGACATACGACCTGTAGGGAACAGCCAGACATACGACCTGTAAGGAACAGCCAGACATACGACCTGTAAGGAACAGCCAGACATACGACCTGTAGGGAACAGCCAGACATACGACCTGTAAGGAACAGCCAGACATACGACCTGTAGGGAACAGCCAGACATACGACCTGTAGGGAACAGCCAGACATACGACCTGTAAGGAACAGCCAGACATACGACCTGTAGGGAACAGCCAGACATACGACCTGTAGGGAACAGCCAGACATACGACCTGCAGGGAACAGCCAGACATACGACCTGTAGTGAACAGCCAGACATACGACCTGTAGGGAACAGCCAGACATACTACCTGTAAGGAACAGCCAGACATACGACCTGTAGGGAACAGCCAGACATGCGACCTGTAAGGAACAGCCAGACATACGACCTGTAGGGAACAGCCAGACATACGACCTGTAGGGAACAGCCAGACATACGACCTGTAAGGAACAGCCATACATACGACCTGTAGGGAACAGCCAGACATACGACCTGTAGGGAACAGCCAGACATACGACCTGTAGGGAACAGCCAGACATACGACCTGTAAGGAACAGCCAGACATACGACCTGTAGGGAACAGCCAGACATACGACCTGTAGGGAACAGCCAGACATACGACCTGTAGGGAACAGCCAGACATACGACCTGTAAGGAACAGCCAGACATACGACCTGTAGGGAACTGCCAGACATACGACCTGTAGGGAACAGCCAGACATACGACCTGTAGGGAACAGCCAGACATACGACCTGTAGGGAACAGCCAAACATACGACCTGTAGGGAACAGCCAGACATATGACCTGTAGGGAACAGCCAGACATACGACCTGTAGGGAACAGCCAGACATACGACCTGTAGGGAACAGCCAGACATACGACCTGTAGGGAACAGCCAGACATACGACCTGTAGGGAACAGCCAGACATACGACCTGTAGGGAACTGCCAGACATACAAATGCATTTTTGTCCAAGCTGAAACGGAGAACCTTTTTCGAGAGTGTCCGTATTTTATGTAGGTACCTATATATTGTCTTCCTCATACAATTTTCATTATTAGGTAATTCTTTCATTATAACAATCATTAGTGCCCCTCTATTACGAGTATTGCTAATTTATTTCAGTGCATGGTATGGTACATCAGTAACAAATAAAGAACTATTAAATAAACAAGCATATTTAATGAAAGTCTGTCTCTCTCTCTTCCATCCTCTTAATATATAGATCTACAAACAATACAAATACCTATACTTACGTAAAACTATATTACACAGAATGCGGCTATAGAATAACTAGTGATTGTAAAGAAAACGCTTGTTTTATTAGTTTAGTTAAATTTGATTAATTTAAAATGTCGATTACTGATAGTTATTAACTTAGTTTAATTGGTAAAATGTAATAAATATACTATTGCAGTGCCCTTGCAGGGTTGTGTTGATACCTACATATTACTTATATAATAGTGATAAGACCTTTTGTACACACAAAACAATGATTAAATGATGATGATGAAATTATGTGCGTGAAATGTTTAGACACACCAATAATTAACAAAACATTTGAAACTTCCTCATCAACGCATAAAACAATCGGAGGAACCCCATCGTCCGCTAATACGAGTAGAGCAGGAAGCGAAAACGCCTCAAGGGAGATTCTGTTAACATTCACCTTGAACGCGTCAGCGAACGTTCTTCTTTACTCGATCCTAGTTGATCAATGTTGTGGAAATAAGTACTTTAAGTGTAACACGGTAATAAGTATAAGGGTTCAGTAGATACTCAACTAAAGAAGACACTGTAGCCGAGTCACGCGAATTTCAATCTGGAGGTTGTACCGGTCTAATCCCAATAAGCTCTAGTGTTCCCTCTGGTTAAGGAGGTCAGATGGCCGTCGCTTTCATAAAACTAGTGCCTATGCCAAATCTTGGGACTAATCTAAACAAAAACAGTAATCGAATACGCGATTTATTTACGTCCCGACAAAACATGGTATGGATAGTAAACTTAGCGACCTTACAAACACGCACAATGTTATAATTTAATCGAAGTTCATCAAATCGCATATTAATTGGAGTAGGTATGTTTCATCTGAATGTCACTTTAAGTGAGTATAGATATATATTATTCATAAAAAAATGCTCGTGCCATTACATAGTATTTTAAGGGGACTTAAATGTATTACGTAAGCCGACTGATTTGATGCCTGATCTGATTATTTTACCTCCGTTATCAAAACTTTCCAAACCCCGTTCATAAATTGAAGTTTTAAAATATGTCTCCATTGATCATCGGTGATCGCTGCCTGAAGCTTTAAGAATAATAATAACTTACATAGTCGCTTTATAAGATGAATAGCATTTCGTAATGAGATTTCACTGACTATTGTAATGGTAATATTTCTTGCTGACCCCCGATTACCGGTCCGTAAATATAATACAACTCTTTGGTTGTTATTCTTTACTCGCTCATACGTCTCCTCACACCTCTCACGCCTAACGAAACTAGACCTCTACCTACGCTTAGTTACTACGAATCGCGGCATCATAATATATTTGTGGGTGAGCGTTGAGATGAGCTTAAAACAAGTTACAGAACAGTGGGGCTTATGAATGTGGGCGGTGGACGAGTAGTCCAAAATAATAGCGAGGAAGCAATAAAAAACCAGAGCGTGGTCTCAAAACCGGTTTCCCGATGTTTTGATCCTAAAGAGTACTTGTACTTGCTAGCATTATCGTGTTAATTGCATGAAAACATAATCACTTATTATCTACGGACTATTTAGTTGCATTTTTAGCAACCGTTATAATGAACCAGAATTTGCAGCACTTAGTTCACTCATGTAAAAAATGAACTTTCATATAGCGGCTAGACCAATTGCAGTAAGCAGACGTGTGACGATATATCTAGGTAATGTAATTTACACTCAACAGCACAACAATTTATATTTAGTATGCCCTAGCTACTATTAAATCTGACATTTAAATACATTTTACATCCTTGATATTGTTCCATTTTAATATCATTTAAATTGCTTCTATTGCCTTATTATTATACTTTTAACATTATTTATCTATTGACTATTAAATATGTAGATTGTTTTTTAGTCTCATACACTTCTGACATCTTTTTGTGAATCCAAAAAAAAATACATGTAATTTTTCATTCATTTTGAAAAATTACATGTTTTATTTTTTAATAAACGATTTAGATCATAATCATAATCTTTATTTGCATTAAACATTGCCGGGTACGGTACAGGTGTTACAGAATAATTGGTAGGTTTACATGTTTAACCATAATTGGTACGCAAAATAATTCTATAAATCTATGTATATAGATCTAATCTAGTGTATGCCTTTAAAAAAAAACTAAAACAAATGTAGATATACCTACACGTTGTTTCCGGGAATATCCGTTAAATTCGGCATATTGCAGAGTACATGTACAGAAAGAAGAAAAATTTGCATTGCAAAAATTTCTTTTTAGATTTTTAAACAAAATAAATTATTGTAGCATTAACGGTTATTGACTTATTGTACAAGGGTCTTCAATTCAATCACATAAAATAAAAAAATATGTACCTACCTCCGAGTCAGTTCGTGCCTAATATCGAAAGACTCACTTTGTAATCCTTCATGTAGGTAGTAACCTTACAAAATTTAAAAAGCTGTTATGACGTCACAGTTAAGAGCCATGTACACTGGTCAAATCTGCAAAACTGATTAAATTAAACATTGAATATCTTGATAACAGTAAGAGTTAAGATACCAATACGAAGTTCTTGGATTGAATACCTCGATTATAAGACTTAAGATAATACTGTCTTCGAGAAATTAACTTTGATCTAAGCTATGCGCCCTTGCAATTAACGGAAATTGTCAAAAACACGTTGTATTAACCTCCCGCGTACAAAATTTTGTACAAATTTCAAAATTAAGTTTGAACTTTTACATATGTCAAAAAGTTCCTAATTGACACAAAATCGTAGTCGGGGCCCCAAGAGGTTATACTGTCAAAACCACGACGACCGATCGTGAAAAAATCGTACGTAAAAGTTACATAGACTAAGTTACCCAGAACAACGTATGGTTACTAACGTTACCGTACAAAGGTGGAATAACTAATAGACATAAAACATGCCTAATGAGTACAAACACAAAACCTGAAAACAATTTTTTTTAACAGGAATTAATCATCCTTTTCTGAGATAAATTTCCTTCGTCACGGAACCTTTCCATGCAGCTCGTGTCGCACATTACCGGTTTTTTGATTCTGAAACATTACTTATCTCAGCCATTTTCGTTAAAATATCTTTACAGCATTTCATTAGTGCAGATACGCAGTAGGTAATTACAAATACTAGCTGGTATAACTTTAAAAATCAATGTTTATACGGTTACTGCTTGAGGGTAAATGGAAATATAGGCGTTTTATCAGTTTATTAAACATTATGCAAGTGGATCAGGTCGCAACATTGTATATAATGTATATTTCAACACATTGAGATAAATACTACGGACTTGGTGGACATTTCATTAGCTTAAGGTGCTATGTAAAAATAAAACGTAAATTGCTTATACAGGGTGTCCCAGAACTACCAGGTTACAGTGACACCGGAGGTAGGTCAGCTCAAGAGGAACCTAACCAGTCTACCATGACCCCAGTAAAAGTTGCACGGTTTTCGAGTTATTACCGAAATAAAGATTTTCGAGAATTTTCCTCTTTGGTTATACATTTTTAGTACCAGCATCGACTTGGAAAGCTCTTAATAACAGTTTTTGTATGTATCAAATCATAAGTAGTTGATTCAGAAGTGCGAAGTGTTATTTTGTCAGTAACTATTGTAAAATGCTGAAAAAAACTTGATTTATTTTGATTTAAGTTGTCACAAAAACACAAAGTTTAACTTTGATCATGTGCCATGTTTTTTTATTATTAGAAACGAAACAAACAAATAACGTCAATAAATTAGGCATGTTATGCAGATTCAGAAAAGGTATTAATATCATTCTTACTTATAAACCCAGTTTTTTATCAAATTAATATTTTTATTCCTATATGGGTGGTCCCAGTGCCCGTCGCTGGCCTAATACTTGACATTTTAATCTTATTTCAAAACAACAGAGGTGAACAATAGGTGTCAACTTTAAGGCATTAAGGTTTCGGGCATTGGCACATTTACCTTATAGAAGTTAATTTATACTAAAAAATTAAGGCATCTCAAAATAGTTCGTCATTAATATAACCATCACACTACAATAAAATATAACCAATAAAAATACAAAATCAATATACAATGTCAAACATATCTGGGGGCACGGCAGTGCCCCTGCCAAGTCGAGTAAAACAAAGAGGCACGGCCGTACAATCCTTTTCTCGAAGCCATTCAGGCCATTTTAAACATCCTGTAATTTTGTGCTGTTTCATTTTCATAAAGTTAGTAACAGAATTAAAACTATAATCCAATAAAAAAATAATAAAACTATTTGCCAATATGAAAAATTTAAGTACCTACCTAATTAAATTTTAATGTTAGCTTTAGTTTAACTCAGATTTGGTTTTGGCATTTATGATTTATTTACATCTTTGTAAATATGTTTTGCTAGATCTATACTTAACTTGAAATTATTGACATAGAAAAACGAAGTAAAGTAAATATTTAAATTGTTGATATAATAAATCATCATAAAATCTAAAGAGCGTCAGCGCAGTGCCTGTTAATCTCCTGAAGATGCAGCTGCAATTCAATAACGATGGTAAACGTGTGGTAAACAATTATTGACCAAGTACAATTTCGAATGGTTGTGCATGGTATATTAATCTCATCCAATTCCCAGTATTGAGATGATGAGATCTAAGTGAGGTACCTATGTATATGTCACCGTTAGATTGTGAACACCGTCAGCTTATAATCTAAATTGCGATATTACAAACTGACGAAAAACTGTAAACTGTCAAAACCGTTCACAATTTAACGCATTATTTTTCGTTAGTTTATACTCGTAAACTATCAATGTCCAATCGACAAATTGTCAAGTGAGATCAAATCGGCATACACAAAGACTAGGTAGGTTAGGTTTGTTAGGTAGCTTCAGTTGCCCGAAGGGCAAACCGCCCAGAAATACATTGCTGGATGACGAAATAAATGGAATAAAATGTCTGGATGAAAAAAAAACATTCATGTTCTGATATAAGTGGAAGCTGATGCATGCAAGGGGAATAATTCGTTCAACCAATCAGCGCACATAGTTTATAAACTAACGAAAAATAATGTGTTAAATTGTGAACGGTTTTGACAGTTCACAATTTTTCGACTGTTTATAATATCGCGAGTAAGATTATAAACTGACGGTGTTCATAATCTGACGGTAACATATACATATCAAGGTCCACAAACAAAATATGAGTCGTCAACAATTTGCAGCGGATCTGATTTGCGCAAATTGCCAACTGGATTCAAGTAACCATTAAGGATTAATGAAGGATGAATTGAATACTGATTAGGGCTACGAAAAACGTCACAGGTACATAATATTTATGTAAAGGTACCTATGATTTAAATTAAGGCTAGTTGCATGTAAGAAAAATATAATATGAATACCTGATTCCATAATTTCCATATGAAATTTGAATTTTAGCCGACAAGTTCGTTAACGTTTTTCGTTTACCTATGATATCAAAAGGGAAATATTGTACTAGTGTTCTATCATTAAGTGCTTTTCAAAAATAACAATGTTTCAGCGTTTCAAAATGGTTTTCCTTGAAATCGCATGACGACGCAAGATTTTTCTAATCGTATATGGAATAGGGTACCTACAGAGATATTTTTTTGCCGAAGGATTTTGACCTTAACATCGGCATATCAAAGATATGGTTTTTTTATTTTTGGCAAACAAGCTTACGGGCCCCACTTGATGGTTAGTGGTTACCGTAGCCTATGGACGCTTGCAACTCCAGGGGTGTTACATGCGCGTTGCCGACTCTTTAAGTATTTATACACTCCTTTTTTGAAGAACCCCATACTGTAGTCCCTTGGGAAAACCTCGGTAGGCATTTATTGTTATGTTTCACTTGTATGTATTATCATTGCAATCATTACTCATGAATATCTGTCTATTTAAACCAGCTAGACAGCACTGGCTTACAACGAGGCAGCTTGACCTAATGCTATGTAATGCACTAGGAACTTGAAAATCCAATAACCAATATCGGAAATTATTTTATGTAATGTGGAAGTAACGCTATGGCTCATATAGCACCTACATGAAACACGGCGTGTTCTAAGGTAATTATAGAGGATGTTCGAAAAAATAACAGGGTAGCTTTGACATGTATATATATAACATACTGTATGTATACTGTATGTAATGACTACCTATATGTATAAACTGACTAACTCTTGCATTATAAAACAGAACAGCGATTTCAGTTCAGTTGAAGTTTATTGTCAAAATTATTAATGTATCGTTATTTTTAATTTATCGTAATCGAGTATCAGCGAATCGTAAGACAACAATAAATTTATTTTTATTTAATTTGTTTATTTCGAACCACATATAGTTCATATACAATCATTAAAATAAAGTACACATTAAAAATAAAATAAGACATTAAAATAAGACAATACAATTATTAGCTACAACATGTAAGGAGTTCCAATGCTCCACCATCGGGCATTCCAGCCTATCAACAATGGTGTTCAGGAGGCTGTTGTCGCTGCCTTGCACACGGCGCATCAGAGAGGCAACTCGTTTTCGAATTATAGCATGAAAACTATCAACTCTAGCCTCTGCAAACATTCCTGATGTGCTGCAAAAGCGAGGCAGCCCCAACAACATCCTGAAACCACTATTGTACTGGACGCGTAAGGCATTGAGAGCTCTCTGCGTGCACTTGGTCCACAAGCTACACGTGTAGAAAGTCTGACAAAATGCCTTAAAAAGGCTTATTTTGACATCCCTCGTACAACGTGCGAACCTGCGGACCAACATGTTGCTCCTCACTGCCAATGCCCTACGCTCCCGCTCCACATCGAGATCATCTGAGAGGTTCTCGGTGACCCAGTGCCCCAGATACTTGAACTTTGTGACTTTAGTCAACTCCGTTCCTCCAAGTTTAAGCGGTGGCACAGATTTCGGTTTTTTGTTTCCTGCCTTGAATACAAGTAGCTCGCTTTTCTTAGAGTTATATCTGAGACCGTGGGCCTCCACGTACCTCTCACAAATGCCAATCAAAATCTCGAGAGCCCCAATCGATGGGGCCAGCAGCGCCATATCGTCAGCGTAGCTAACGTTGTTCATAATTTGGCCACCAACTGAGCACCCAACCCTGGCACTGCTGAGCTCATCGATCAAGTTATTTATGTACAGGTTGAAAAGCCGTGGAGACGTCAACCCCCCTTGTCTCACACCGCATTCCAACCTGTACTCCTCCGAGTAAGCGCCTGCCCATCTCACACTGTTCATTTGGTTATGGTACCAATATCTTAAAATAAAAACCAGCTCTTTGGGTGTAGCTGTCTCCCTCAAGAGCTTTTCCCACAGTAAATTGTACGACACAAGATCGAAGGCTTTCGATAGGTCCAAAAAGCAGGTGTATACCGGAGTGTTACGCGAAGTATAGTAATGAACCGTATGCTTGAGTCGTAAAATCGCTGTTTCGGTAGAAAGCCCTGGCCTGAAACCGAACTGCGCCTCATTGAGCAATATATGATGAGAAAGATTACGATCAAGCAGACGGTCCAAAACCTTCGCCACCACGGTTGCTAATGATATGGGACGGTAATTATTTTTATCAGCATTATCTCCGGTCCTGTTTTTCGGTATTGGTACAACGATGGTTTTCATAAGCTCTTGAGGAAGATAAGTGTGACCAATGCAAAGGTTGAAAAACATCGCCAACACTCTAGGCAGGTGGATTCCAGCAAACCGTAAGTGCTCAACACTGAGGCTGTCGTGGCCAGGTGACTTTCCTTTGGTCATATCTGCCATCGCTGCAGCAATCTGCTTGGCAGTATAACGCTCGTACACACCCCCCACAACAGCCCCAGCGTTGGAAGACGCTGGCACCGTTCCTAGTGGAGATTCAATCTTAAAATGCTCCTTAAAGAGCTCGGCAATATGCTTTGGCTCACACTGTCCTTCAACACTAGCGGGCATACACGACCTCGTAAATAAATTTAAATACTCTTTCAAAAAAAGAGATAATACAAAAGATCACATAGCTATCAGTATTTCGGACACCCAAGTCATGCGTGTTGGGTCTATACGACGGGGTGTGTATGTACTGCTGAATGAAATTCTCTTAAAGAGTATTAAAAAAAAACTATAATCCACAGCCATACTAATATTATAAATCCGAAAGTGTGTATGTCTGTCTGTCAACTCTTCACGCTTAAACCGCTTAACCGATTTCGGTGAAATTTGGTATAGAGATAGTTTGAGTCCCGTGGAATGATATAGGATAGTTTTTTCCGGAAATCATCACCTAAGGAGAGAAAGGGGATAAACGAGTTCCACGCGGACGGAGTTGCAGACAGAAGCTATTGTGAAAACCAATGAAAAAAAATAAGGAATATAAACAAAGAGATTACTTCTCGCATTTTGGAGATGGAAAAACATACATTTTCTAATATTTTATAGAAATAAAAATAAATGACGTTAATCTACATTTTTAATTAAAACTTTCTGAAAATGTAATGTCGTAAACTATAATTTGGCACTTTAAGGGCGATTGTGCACTACACTGTCCGGCAGTCCAGTCCGATATGGCACGCCATTAAATGTAGGTACGTCAGCCAAGAAAGTGGTCTACCACTTTTCGACTTTATTGCATACAAAATAAGGTCCAAAAGTGGTAGACCGCTTTTTTGGCTGATGGTACATAGTAGTTTGTGCACTATACGTAATTTTACCGTCCAACATTCAATACAAAACATATCGAACCGTAAAAAATCGGACTGCCGGACAATAAAATTAATTGTAGTGCACAATCGTCCTAAGTGTTAAATAAATCAAGTTATTGGATTGTGTCGGACATGTGGATTGACATAAGCAACATGACATTTGTGTGTTCTGGAGGTTTCCGCTAGCTTACAATAATTATTAAATTCTACATATTTGCCATTGCACGTATTGCCTTGTATACTATGTTAGAGTGTTTTATCGTGATCTCTCACTACACCATCATATTCACACAATCCGTGTGCTTTAGCTACAGACGAACACTTTTTCACGGTGCGTTAAAAGTACTAATTAGGTATCATGTAGTTAAGTAATTATTTTACTTGGTAGACAATCTGCAGGGGCGGAATTCAACTTGTAAACAAATGTTGTTCAACAAATGAAATGACGGCTATACTAGTATGGACCAATACATCTATTTGGACATAAGCGGTCATATCACCGGCGTTTCGCAAAAATACCATCAATAAAGAGTTTGAGTTTTTCACTTTTGTTAATTATAATAAATTTAGTTTATCAATTTAAAAACTAAACAAAATATTTTAACAATAGGTACCTTTTTCTATTATCTATCTACTATTTTTCTTCTGCTAAGCCTTTTCCCATTATCTGAGGTTTACGACTTCCTTGGTCTGCCTTTTCTATTTTTGACTATTCTGAACTATACTGTTTAGCATATGGGTCCTCAATATGTCGTTGAAGGCTAAGTTTCTAGAAAATAATCATCCGCTACTTACAACGATGGTTGCTTATTGATTCCGATCACATTTCTCATCCATCTACGTAGTAATTATCATAAAATACGCGTTCTAAACTCGCTGCACGTTACATTGTGGCGTACAATAACGTATAATCATTAAAAGGATTTATTATGACGCTGTTAATGTCCGTAATTAAATGAGGCATGAAAAGATTTTACGTAGAGATTCAACAATACTTATAAAATTGCCTCTGTATGATTACAACTTGAAAAGGCCAGTGAGAGGCGCAGAGGTGTGTTTGACGGGGTTAATTAGTGTAGTGTACAGCGATAATACCTGACATAAAATAGCAGGATAAAATATTTGACACGTGCTAGCGGCTCTAGACATAGAGTCTTGTCGGATATAGAGATATCGGTAGATATTACCGAATGCTGGTGACTACCGCAGAGGGTTAATTTTATGTCAATATGTTTTGCGAGCTCGATCCCAAACATGCCAAGCCAAGGAGTAGGAATGAGCGCCCCGCCCGAAACCTGTGCGTCAAATCCTAATGATTAAAGTTTTGATTTTCACGACTTATGACTCCAAGGAAGTTTCTTCCTACTAAAATAAGACCCGAGAGCGAGTTTGTAGATTCAGAACCTTTTATAACCGGAGTTATTATAAAAAGTTTTCGTAAATTAAGTACACACTGAGAGAAAAACTAACTAAAATAGAGTAATTATAAGTAAAATATTACTTAATCCGAGGACGAGAAAGGTGTTCTAATAGCAACAAGTTGACTTTAGTAAATTCTATTAGTAGATTTTACATGTGTTATATTTGTAATACCAAGCGTGCAAGAGTAATATCCGAAACGATGACGTCATAGATAAACACAAACTGTTTTGTAATTACAAGTTTGCATTTGTGATTCCCACAACTACAAGCTTTGTAATTCCGACAGTGCTTTAGCAATATCGGAGGTGATGACGTCACGGGTAAAAACTAACTACTTTGTTATTCTCACAGTGCTTTAGTTATATCGGAGGTGATGACGTCACGGGTGAAAACTAACTACTTTGTAATTCTGACAGTGCTTTAGTAATATCGGAGGTGATGACGTCACGTGTGAAAACTAACTACTTTGTAATTCCAACAGTGCTGTAGCAATATCGGGGATGATGACGTCACGGGTGAAGACTGACGACTTTGTAATTCCAACAGTGCTTTAGTAATATCGGAGGTGATGACGTCACGGGTGAAAACTAACGACTTTGTAATTCCAACAGTGCTTTAGCAATATCGGGGGTGATGCACAGTAGGTCTTACTAAATGTTTTGCAATTCCGAACTAACCACTTTGTAATTTCGATAGTGCTTTAGCAATATCGGAGGTGATGGCACCATAGGTTTTACTAACTGTTTTGCAATCCCGAGCTGGCTATTGTTATTCCAGAGGACGTCATAAACGTCACAGGCAAAAACTGAACTTTTTGTAACTCCCAGCAATTAGGCGGATGCGGTTATACGGTAGAATGAGATGGATAATATAACCATCTCATTCCAGCGTTTAACCGCGTCCCGCTCAGCACCAACGTTGGCGTTTGGCATCAACGTATGGAGCCGGCCTTATCTTTGTCATTTAGAAGTTGATGACACCGTATAGGTCATAAATCATTACCTATCTCGAAGTACGATCTTTCAGTACACAGTAATTCTCGATCATAGGTCGATATAAGTGATGACTCATGAGCTAATAATGTCGTCACCTGCAAGATGGCAAAGAAAAACGCTTGGAATTAGTTTAGTTTTTACCCATACAAACATTATTATATAACGAATGTAAATGTATGATGTTATCACCTCCACAATGACCCAGAGCGGGTGTCTTATTATTAAATCAATAAGATATTTTGATATAAAAGGCAAATTGGTACTGTTTTTGAAATCTTCCGATCTGTTATTTTATCTTATTGATCTATATAAAACATTAAGTTTTAGTGGTTAAGGTGAATTGTATTTAAAACTGGTACTAATGTCATTAATCATTTATTGGTAATAAACATTATTCAATAATTATAGTGTCTATCCAATTACCTATATTACCTATATCTATTCAATTGGTTAGAGGTGACTGCGCTTTTGAAACAGTTGAAGAAGCAGATGATGACCGGGAACGAGAGGAACCTACAATTATCGCTTTTTCTCTTAACTGTCTTCGCCTGTTATATATGCATAACGTAATAACTTTCCAGAAGCATTGCGTGCTGTATTTTGCACTAATGTAGATATATGTATGGTGTGTAGACATTCCCAGTAGCTACAAAACAACACTCAGAATGTATACATGTGGTCAATGTAAACTTATATTCAATTCGATCATCTTCACACTCTGTGTTTCGCATCAAAAGATATTGTAAATTTTAATTGTTGCAGCAGACTCTTGTGCCCAATCCAGGAGCAGTTTTTTTAGAAATTATAATAATTGGATATTTTTTGAAAAGAGGACTGATCACTTATTCACAAGTAGGTTCCTCTGAGATTCTTCTAAAATGCCTTATTTTTGCCCTAGCAAAATAGCTCTTCCATCGTTAGTGCATTTCAATGTCTGCAGCACCTGGAACAGAATGGATAAAATAAACAAATAAATAAAGTACATACAAGGCACATAAAACTGATAAAAATAATTATACTAACATAACCAGGCATTAGTAAGTAATAAAAACAAGAACTTACGCTTGCTGTTCTGTTATGAAATCCAGTGTATTCAGACTCCAAGGATTTTAATTCAGTTTTCCAGTTCTCTAGCTTTGCTTTGAATCGAACTCTATCTCCAGCTATTGGAATAAGTTGATTGATTTCATCATTTCCTAAGAGTCTTAGTATGCCAGCATCGTCTTTTTCTTCTAAAACAATACAGAATATTATGTATTAACTAAATATCTACCAGCTATCAAACGCTTCAAACGGATTATAAAGGTACAAGTTCGTACGTCGCCTGCTGCTGCTGTCTGCGGTCGGCTATATGATCTTGTACCTTAAGGTACTGACCATAGCTCGGGCCCAAGACGCGCGTTCCGGGCGCTGCGTATTTAACGCTAAAAAGAGCGGAGGGCGCACTTACATACATGAATTACATGATACATGGAAAACGGAGAAACGGATCACGAAGTCACGATGGAAAACGGCAGAAGAGTCGTGACGACGACGCGTCCTCATCCTTCGTTTTTTCTGTCTTGCCTGAACGAGTATATGTACCTACATAAATTATCTAATCTAACACTATCCTCAACGAACAAGCTATATTTTTTACCTAGTAGGTATAGTAAAATATTTCTTTAAACTCACTGTTGAAACCGTCGGTGTACTCCGCGAGGCCCCAACTACAGAGAAGATTTCTCGTGGATTGTCCATTTTAACAGCTGGATTTTTTTCTTGCTGCACACTGCACTTGATGCTGCACATGGCATAAAACACTTGATTTTTTTGAATGTTTTTACGCAATGCAAAACGACGACACTCCCAGTAGGAACGAAAGAACACCGCAAAATGGCGTCGAAGTCGCGTTCTCGCGTGGCGTGGGCTGGTGCCAACATTACAACACTGGGAATCACTACGGCATTTTGTTGAAAATATTTAAGTTGTACTTGAAACACTTGTATTTAGTAATTACAGGAAAAACTGTGTAGTCATAGACAGGGTAAGACCCCCAAAATAAAAACATTTAAATTTATTTTATTATAATTGAAAGTATTATAGTAGTTTATGTGAATGTACATAATGAAGGGCATTAAACACGAGTGTGGGCTTATGTAACGAGCCGAAGGAGAGTTTCATTCGGCTCGTTTCATAATAACATCACACGAGTGAGTTCAGGAGGAACATTTTGCTCTATTTTACGATAAAACGACAAAACCATATGCCTAACTTATTAGGGTGACTATGATTTGGGCCGATGTGACCATGTATGTATAGGTAAGAATGCAGTTTCGTAGCTAAGTCGGCAGAGTACTTATGTTACGTTACAACACAATCCGTTAGTATTTATAATATTACCTTTTGGTAGGAAATATTACCTAATCCTAATAAATGACGTCACAATTTCATGGAGTCATGAGCATACGACGTTATAATTGAAATGCCCTTTCATCCAACATTTGACAGCTGTCATCCCAGTTATATTTATGTCATCATTTGCTGTCAAATATTGGATGTAAGTGCATTTTCACTATAGAAAGCATGTATTAAAAAATATTAATAATAGCAAAAATATGTAGGAGCATGATGTTTTACGAGTTTATTCGTGAGTGTTATTGTGTTATACAAGAATAATTTATTTTGAATGTAGTAGAATAGGTACCTACCCTATTTCGATTATTTCTTACTGAAATTACATCATCATCATAATATTAGCCGAAAGACGTCCACCGCTGGACATAGGCCTCGCCCAAAGAGTGCCCAAGTGACCAGACCTACGCCTCCCGCAGCCAGCGGACTCCCGAGACCTTTACCAGGTCATCACTCACTGGTTTTACACAACTTTTTTTTTGTTGCTTTAATCGTGATTTCCGATTTTGTACTTGGCCACCCTAATTAAAACGAGATGCAATTCTCTGGTATGGGTTCTCAGTCGGTCATGCTTTTGTTATTTGAAGGAATATACTCCCGAGGTGGTCCCATTGTCACCAATTTAGGATCTGATGATGAGAACCCAGGGAAATTGAGGGCAACCCTCAAATTTGATAGGCACGCATGTAGTGATTTTGGCATTTTTTATTAAAACTCGTGTATTTACCCTCAGAAATCGCAATTTTGGATAATTGAAACTGATGATGAAGACCACAGATGACTTATGGAACTACTCAAAGATGTGATGCATGTTCGCCGATTTCTCCGTCAATTGTGAACCGACTTCTAAAATTCTTTTAGTACTTTTTAGTACTTTAGTACACATCAAAATCACATAGAATACCATGAAAAACCAAATGTATCTGAACAACAATATTATACTTCAGACATTCCCGGTAACCAGGAAAATGAAAATTGTGTAGATGAAAATATTATACCAACCAGTCCTTCAGTATCAAACAATTCTGAAAAGTCGATTAATAGCCCTATGTTGAGAACTAAGAGAAAAATATAGATTCCTAGTTATTTAAGTGATTATATTTGTGAAAAGTAATTGTGTTTTTTTAAAATACTTTGATTTGGATAATATCTTTATATGCTACTGATCTTTAAGATTAAGTTACCATCATTGTCATTTTAATGTTCTATTCCACTAGTAATTCTTTATGAATTATCTTTCTAAAAGAAAAAGAGAACGTGTTGTGGCTGTATGATCTGTCCGGAGTTGAATAAATAAAGATAAGAGTTGCTTGTAGGCAACACCAGACAGCCCTGTTATGGCGCATGTCAAGTGTCCTACACGGCTCTCTAATTAATTAAATTGTGATTTTATTTATCATAAAACAACGTGTATCACAGTTTGTCAATATATTGCAAAATATCCGGCTAGTTCATTCGTTCAAAAACGCACACTACACGATTCTGCTTGATGGATGGTATTAGCGATACACAGCTATAAGATAGAGAGGCATAGGGATATGGATGAAGCAGAACTACCGTCTGGCCACCTTTTAATACTGACCCGATAAATAATTAGTGTTTAAAGAGCCGTTCAATACTGCTTTCCTACTAAGTATTGCAGATACTGACAAACCAGGATCATCAGTACATATTGAATCACCGTGTAATGGCCGCCAATTGGTGCCAATACCCTATTACCGTTACAGATTAATAAACTCATTTGGTTATTTCAATCAAAATTAATCTCTTAACGCATTCACTGCCACCGACGCGTATGTGCGTTCCAGTGACTTTCACCGTGTGCCATCGACGCACAGACGCGTTCGTAATTACGTAAAGTGCATTACATAAAGTACATTTTAAAAAGTGTGGCACCTGGCGAATGCCCAGGAAAAGGAGGTGGCAGTGAATGCGTTAAAAGAGAGAGTATTTTAGTGATTCCCACAGAAACGAACATAAACACAACAAATCCATTTACTAAATACCAGTAAACTTTGTAATATTAGCATATACTCAACTGGATTGTTTTTTTCAAATTCGTCAATGTAATTCCAGCGAACTTGTTTTGTTATTTCAATAAAAATAAAATGTAAACACAACACACACATTTTGCACATGGCAGCAACGTGGTTGTGTTGGCATTACAAAACTCGTTAGTGATTCCTACAGAAACGAATATAAACACAACAAATCTATTTAGTAAATACCAGTAAGATTTGTAATGTTAGCATATACTCAACTGGATTGTTTTTTCAAATGAGTCAATGTAATTCTAGCGAACTTGTTTTGTTATTTCAATAAAAATAAAATGTAAACACAACACACCCATTTTGCACATGGCAGTAACGTGGTTGTGTTGGCATTACAAAACGAGTTTAGTGATTCCTACAGAAACGAATATAAACACGACTCATCTATTTACTAAATACCAGTAAATTTTGTAATGTTAGCATTTAATCAATTGGTTTGTTTTTCAAATGAGTCAATGTAATTCCAGCGAACTTGTTTTGTTATTTCAATAAAAATAAAATGTATACACAACACACACATTTTGCACATGACAGTAACGTGGTTGTGTTGGCATTACAAAACGCATTTAGTGATTCCTACAGAAACGAATATAAACACAACACATCTTTTTACTAAATACCAGTAAACTTTGTAATGTTGGCATATACTCAACTGGATTGTTATTTCAAATGAGTCAATGTAATTCCAGCGAACTTGTTTTTTAAATATTGGCAAACTTTGTAATGCAGTCATTTACTAAAATCATAACTTGGAATCACAAATGGCTTTTCCAAAAATAGGTAATATAATTCGTAAAATTAAGAGAACAACAATAATAATTACAGTGATGAGTAATAAATAATGAACTTTTGTTTATGTTACATTTACCAAAGTCTATTTGTTGAAATCAGATTTAGTATTACTAGGCTGTTTGTAGAAATAGATAAATTCTATAAAAACCGTAAAACTTCTGTATTTAATAGTATAACTTCATTGTTTCCCCAATTACAAGTCTGTTTTTTAATTCCTGGTGTGGATTTTTTTCTCAGTGCAGTAGTAATTAACTTCTTATTTGCCAGGAGCCATATTATGTGCGTGCATACGGTTCAACACTTTTGTTAAATTGACCCCACATTTGCAACGAATAAATATGTAGAAGATAAAAGTGTGAGGTCGAAACATAATAGGCATGATGGCTCATGTTAATATTGATAACGTAGTGTTGCTAAATCAATAGTAAGCCATCAGATTATTGTAATAAAGTATAAATTATAATTATAATCATAAAAAGATCCCTTGAAAGACCCTAGAACCTAGGAAGACCTTGAAAGTTTAGAAATAATAAGCATTTTTTTTAGTGTCCAAGAGTAAATTTAAAGCTACCAATAGAATCCTTACGTTTTTATAGAAACAAAATTGTATGACAACTACATATATATACCTAAACGCAGTATTTCGCAAGCGAAACAGATATTTTCTTAATTTTCCATACAACGGTTAGTTAGTATAAATAACAGGTGTTGTGACGTCATACCTGTGTGTGAATTAGTATGAAGCGTTTATGGCTGCCGCCAGCGAGGTCAATGTTTGTCTCAAATTTTTGGGTATTTATGTTCTTTAATTGTAGTTGCATACAAACGTTTGTTCCTCTCCGTCTAAGCTAACTAACTTGTTCACAATTTGGTTGAGATTATTGAATGTACCGACTTTTGTGCCGGCTGACATTGGAATTGGATTCTTAGCCCTTGGACGGTGGAGTTGCTTTTGAATGGACTACTTTAATGTAGCTCGGCCAACTCTAAATAATTATCTACCTACCTACAATGTTGGTTATTTAACATACCATCAAATTGTATAAATTTATGATCCACTGCATAAATGTAATATAAGAAAATAAGTAACTTGCCGCATATTGTAAATACATTACTGTATATCAGTTATATACCTATATTGATGTGGGTTGACGAATCTTACTTCACCATGATACAGTTTTTAACTAGTACGGGAAGTAAAGGACTTCATTCTGCACCAATTATTTAAATTACAAAAGATAACTATGTGACTAGTTTCAACCACACTTCTTTGTACCAATAACTTCTGTTGTAATGAAATAAAGATTATATTATATTATATTATATTATATTATATATTATAAAAACTGGTACGAATGGCATCGTAAAAAAATCTTAGTCATCATCCCTATTGTCGCGAAGCCACTTTTGGTCACTCTCATGGCCTATCATAATATAGCTTAGCATAATATATGCAACTAATAAAGATACCCTTATAACTTGCGGAATTCTTTATATATCTGACATAGGGGCTGCCGCCTCGTGCGCGCCAGCTCCCTATGAGGTGTGGGGACTTTCGTCCCCGAGAATGTCCTCCAACCTTCCCTTATAGACATCCCTTACCACACAACTGATACTGTCCCAATTCATACGCCTGTTCCAGTACGCTGTTCCAGTCACAATTACCCGAATGCACCCTTGACCGGGTGGCCGAGACTACCGAACTACCCTGTTGTTACACTTGTAACTAATCCTGTCACACTAAAGAAATCCACAAGTAAGAACTGTGTTGTGTGTCGTACAGGTCACGTACATGCACGACCTGTAGGAAAACCTTATATGAATAAGGTGAAGAGAATGTGGACGTACATAAATACATCGCATCATAAACAATCATCGTCCGATCTGTGTAAGCACATGAACACACGTGTAAAAGATACAAAATCGTTAGAATATCATAGGACGCATCGAAAGTGATTATGGAAAGAGCTCACCCTGGTTTTCCTCCAAATTTACCAGTAATCCAGGCAATGAACTGACAACTTGTATGGAAAAAATTTCAAATTTGGAAATAATTTATAATAACAGATTTTTTCTTTGTAATGGGTATATTATCAATTAAATTTCAGACATCAAAAAAATGATAACTTAACTAGCTTATGAAAAGTCAGAAAAAATATTAAGAAACGGTTTTATCTTTATTTTGGTTCATTTACATTTGCTCTATAATATTCAAGATAAATAATAAAAAAAAACAATTCATACTTTATTTAAATATATTTAAATGCTTCCGGATGGAAAGTTTGTTGGATTCTTGAATAAAGCATCTAAGAATAATGTTTTAAAATTATATAAAGAAAAAAAACGCTATTATAAATTAATGTTTTTCAAAACCGTATTTTGCCTGGAGTACAGTACAAATCTTCACTTAACTGTTCGTTCCCAATATTGCCCTGAGGAACTCTGACTACCCGCCTAGTCGTCAACATTGTTATAATCATTATTTCTTGTAGGTGTTGCTACATAAAATAAAACGGCAGTTTGAGACATAATTATAAACATCAATGTAAATACTATCGTGAATTATGACCATTCACGACACCTATTAAAATAAACCCTCCTTAACTACTAAGCAGCTGTTTTTGTTCCTCATTATTCTTATCTTTAGCCTCTCAACATGGTATCCGTAAACAACTTGCAAATTAAAAAATAAAACTATACGTTAAATGCACTTCTAAAAACCAGTTTGAAGGTTCTATACCAATACGGTGATCTTTGATTTCAACAATACTCGTGTATATATTTACTCGTGCTAGTAATTTTCATTTATAAGTGTACACTGAATACGTTTTATTACATTTAAGTTATTTATTGTAATTAACCAAATATGGATTTATTCCGAAATAAAATTATTGATTGATTGATTGATTATAGAAGAAGTAAAGGAATTCTGGTTGAATACAAACTTTATGGAGAGTGAATTCACTTGGATTGTCTGGTGCTCCTCGACCATTTTCGCTACATATCGAAAAGCGCATGTTACCGGCTACTACGCTCAGTAGCACTAGTAAAATGTTGACACTGAAATAACCAATTATTAGGGCCTGGCGTTCTCATAAATTTAACTACGCGCTAGTTAGTAGAATCGAGTGTTAGCTAGAATGTACCGAAAAACTACAGTAAAAAAAAAATTACAGTAAAATCCCATTTCATTTTCTCTGTGCTGAGCTGACGTATCAAATTCAACTGTCACTTTTATGTAGGTATATTTTTAGGATTACTTATGTAGGTATGGGCAAAAAACTTTTCCCAAAGTGTCACATTCCAAACTATTTTTCTCAAATTATTAGTCAAATCAACTTATCGCAATTTTTCTTTGAGCAAAATTTTTTTGGCAAATTATTCTTTAATTAATAATTACTAGGTCATGTTTCATTTCTTCATGTATCATTTAGTCAAATGTATCGTTTGGCATTATACCATACTCGTCGCAAAATATTGCATGGCAAACAATTTATATTAATAGTATAATAGTACATAGGATTCAAATTAGAGTATGGTTCGTTAAGGCGAGGCCGGTTCACGATCTTCTCTCCCTCTCACTGAGCATAAGCGTGAGCGAGATGGAAGTGCGTGTTCGTGTGTAACATCACTTTTTAGTACAAATCAATAAATTTTTGGAATACTGGATAATTTATTAAAAATCTATCCGGTTATTGTGTTAGAACAATAAAAAAGCTATCCTTTTAAAAAAAAAAATATATAGATTGTCGTTGAAAATTACGAAATCTCGAACATTAAAGTTTATTTGTATGGTGATATTTAAGATTTTTTTACATAGTCAGCCATTTTTTTTTATATTATGTTCAGTTATTGTGTTTCTTTGTTTCTTTTTCAGTCTACAGGATTTTTTCTGTAGTTTAATTCTTCATTATTTCTTCACACTGGAAGCTCAAAAATCAATCTTTTCGTCAGATCGTGAACCGGCATCGCCTTAAACGGATAGAAATCGGTTCTGGCGATTCGCTGGCCGCTACCACAGAATAAGTAATAGTACTACGTACAGAAGGTTCTCTGTTAACAAATTCCCTGTTTAGGTACGCCAAACGTGCCTAAATGTGGCCATCCCGTTCTATCGCATGCAACGCGCTGCGACCCGTGCGAGCGTCCTGTATTAACACGTGGCAGCAACTGAATAGAGCCCTACGAAGGGGCGACCGGCATGTACTTGTAGCGATAAACACAAATCGCGAGTGAGCCGCGCCTGCCGCTCGCTCGGCTCGCGCGCTGTAGGGTCGCAGTTCTTCCTAACACTCCTTGCTTCGCTCGTCGTCGTACCTACACCGACCTGCCTTATTTACTTTTATTTATTTAACTTATCAATGATTAATGAGATAGATAGACTTTCTTATTGTAATAGTTTTTGGTACTAATTTGTACAAACTTTTCCTTATTTATGCAGTTAATTATATGTCTTTTGCCATTCATTAGTTTTTTATATTGGCAACTCGTGTATATTAGTAAAAATAAATTATCATTTGCCAAGCTTATGCTATAAATTGAGTGTTTGAAGTGACTATTTGAACCCTGAATGTGGACTTATAATTTTAATTGTATGAAACGTTTACACACGCTATACGATTAAATAAATAAATATGAACAAACTTTTTTTTGGAATATAATACTAGCCAAAGGAAAACTTTTGCTAAAAGAACGATTGCCTTAATAACAATTTAAAAAGTAAAATGATGCCAAATGATAATTTGACGAAATTAATAAAATGCGAACTGTAAATGTGCTCAAGATTCGTTTGGGAAATTAAACTTTTGCAATAAGTTGTTTGGGAAGTGTACAATTTGGCGAAAAATATTTTGCCCAAACGGCAGTACACCATATCTTTATATGTCAATAGCAAAGAGACAGCTAAATCGGAGATCGAAATTGATCATAAGGGGAGAAAAGTAAAGTGTTAGTGCGTAACTAATTCTAAATGAAATGCGTTGATTTAGTGGGTTAACTGCATACTCAACACTGCTGAAAATGGCAGGTACTGGAATTCTATTGAAACGTGTCTTAAAATTCCACCTTTCTATCCATACAGGTAAACTAATTTACATATTATGCATGTAAATAGTCGTATTTAATATCATGGTGTTTAGGGTTCCGTATCTCCAAAAGAAAAAAAGAACCCTTATACCTAGGAGGATTACTTCGTTGTCTGTGAAGACCCTTTTTCTCAGAAACGAACATAAATTTAAATTTAAACCTAAGTAAATATGCAATCTTAAGGAGCTTCCAAAATTCAAACTTCTACGTCGACGCAATCCAAAAATAAATGCCACATATTGCTGCATATTTTGATAGTCGCAAGTGAATCAACCTACCAACGAGTACAGGACACTTCCGGTTGTCCTAGAGTCATGAAATGTTGCAAGAAGTAAAGTCTACCGTTCCAAATTGAGGAATAAGTTTGAAAAACTTGTAACTCTATTGCACACAAATAATGTTTGAATAAAATATCCAGCGTAAATGGGCACCCAGTCCGGAACCCTAGTGCGCGAGTTCGACTCTCAATTAAGGTTTTAAGCTACAGATCCTCCAGCATGGCAGATTACGAAATATTACAAATCATAGGCGAATTATTTGCAATCTCACAATAGCTTTAAGAAAGTAACAAATCAATTAGATTTTACACGGACCTTAAAACTGAATAGCCTCTTAAGTTTTGTAGGTCCAGTTACCAATTTGTTGGTCATTTGGTCGGTTGCCTTACTGTATTTTATCTTTGTTGTGTTTTCTTACATAATCGCTCATATATTTTCATTAGTTTCATTCACCAGAGGATTGTATCACAAATTACGATGTATTAAATATGATTGAACAGGTAAGTAATTTTCCTTTTTAGATTCAAATGAAAAATAAACGGGCAAGTGCGATTCGGATTCGCTCACAGATAGAGGGTTCCGTACAAATTTCCACATACCTTGAAGATTGAAATAAAATGTTTTTTTTTTTATTTTTTATTTTTTATTTATTTAATTTGTTTATTTCGAACCACATATAGTTCATATACAATCATTAAAATAAAGTACACATTAAAAATAAAATAAGACATTAAAATAAGACAATACAATTATTAGCTACAACATGTAAGGAGTTCCAGTGCTCCACCATCGGGCATTCCAGCCTATCAACAATGGTGTTCAGGAGGCTGTTGTCGCTGCCTCGCACACGGCGCATCAGAGAGGCAACTCGTTTTCGAATTATAGCATGAAAACTATCAACTCTAGCCTCTGCAAACATTCCTGATGCGCTGCAAAAGCGAGGCAGCCCCAACAACATCCTGAAACCATTATTGTACTGGACGCGTAAGGCATTGAGAGCTCTTTGCGTGCACTTGGTCCACAAGCTACACGTGTAGAAAGTCTGACAAAATGCCTTAAAAAGGGTTATTTTGACATCCCTCGTACAACGTGCGAACCTGCGGACCAACATGTTGCTCCTCACTGCCAATGCCCTACGCTCCCGCTCCACATCGAGATCATCTGAGAGGTCCTCGGTGACCCAGTGCCCCAGATACTTGAACTTTGTGACTTTAGTCAACTCCGTTCCTCCAAGTTTAAGCGGTGGCACAGATTTCGGTTTTTTGTTTCCTGCCTTGAATACAAGTAGCTCGCTTTTCTTAGAGTTATATCTGAGACCGTGGGCCTCCACGTACCTCTCACAAATGCCAATCAAAATCTCGAGAGCCCCAATCGATGGGGCCAGCAGCGCCATATCGTCAGCGTAGCTAACGTTGTTCATAATTTGGCCACCAACTGAGCACCCAACCCTGGCACTGCTGAGCTCATCGATCAAGTTATTTATGTACAGGTTGAAAAGCCGTGGAGACGTCAACCCCCCTTGTCTCACACCGCATTCCAACCTGTACTCCTCCGAGTAAGCGCCTGCCCATCTCACACTGTTCATTTGGTTATGGTACCAATATCTTAAAATAAAAACCAGCTCTTTGGGTGTAGCTGTCTCCCTCAAGAGCTTTTCCCACAGTAAATTGTACGACACAAGATCGAAGGCTTTCGATAGGTCCAAAAAGCAGGTGTATACCGGAGTGTTACGCGAAGTATAGTAATAAACCGTATGCTTGAGTCGTAAAATCGCTGTTTCGGTAGAAAGCCCTGGCCTGAAACCGAACTGCGCCTCATTGAGCAATATATGATGAGAAAGATTACGATTAAGCAGACGGTCCAAAACCCTCGCCACCACGGTTGCCAATGATATGGGACGGTAATTATTTTTATCAGCATTATCTCCGGTCCTGTTTTTCGGTATTGGTACAACGATGGTTTTCATAAGCTCTTGAGGAAGATAAGTGTGACCAATGCAAAGGTTGAAAAACATAGGTGAATTACGAGTATATACAGGTACGAGTGCATTGGTGTTAAAATCTGCTAGATCCACATGGCGCCTTCTTCGGCGTGCAACATTTGGTCTTAAAATTAACTCTAAATTAAAACATTGAAATATAAATAAATGAGTTTAAGTACATTGCATTTAGGCTCATGTAATTGTTAATTGAATAAAAACATTCTGTAGTAACCAGTTACGCATTTTTTTTAGGGTTCCGTACTCAAAGAGTAAAACGGGACCCTATTACTAAGACTCCGCTGTCCGTCTGTCTGTCTGTCTGTCTGTCTGTCTGTCTGTCTGTCTGTCTGTCCTGTCTGTCTGTCTGTCTGTCTGTCTGTCTGTCTGTCTGTCTGTCAGTCCGTCTGTCACCAGGCTGTATCTCAACAACCGTGATAGTAAGACGGTTGAATTTTTCACAGATGATGTATTTCCGCTATAACGACAAATACTAAAAAACTGAATTTATAATATTTTTTTATACATATATATATATCATCCTCCTAGCGTTATTCCCGGTTGTGCCCCTAAAGGAGCCCGGGGTCCGCTTTGACACCTAATCCCAAGATTTGGCATAGGCACTAGTTTTACGAAAGCGACTGCCATCTGACCTTCCTACCTAGAGGTAAAACTAGACCTTAATGGGATTAGACCGGTTTCCTTACGATGTTTTCTTTCACCGAAAAGCTAACGGTAAATATTTCGTACATAAGTTCCGAAAAACTCATTGGTACGAGCCGGGATTTGAACCCACGACCGCCGCTTAGCAGCCGCATGCCTAAACCACTAGGCTACCGTAGCTTTTTTATACATATATATATATATATATATATATATTTTTACAATCTTTCATAAATTGGCTTAGTCCCAAACTAAACAAAGCTTGTACTATGGGTTATAGACGACCATAAACATATTTACATAGATAAATAAATACATAAACACATACAAAACATCCATGACTCAGGAACAAATGTTTGTGCTCATCACACAAAATAAATGCCCTTACCAGGATTCGAACCCGGGACCTCCAGCTTCGTAGGCAGGGCCAACTAGGCAACAGGAGGCTCCCATACAACAAACGTGATTTTTTTGCCGTTTTTATAGATAATGGTACGGAACCCTTCGTGCGCGAGTCCGACTCGCACTTGGCCGGTTTTTTTTAAATATATCAATGTTCATGTCAAGGAACCTTTTCGGCAGTTTACTACATAATGTGATGCACATACAATAGACATTTTCACTATAAACGGTCAAGTAACATCTAGACATACATTAATAATTATCCTTCCTTATGCATTTTTTACCGTTCCTGTTATTCACTTGGAACAAGTGCTCGTTTTCTTTGACAACTATGCATATTTCCTTGATGTACATACATGGAAGGGGGAGGATATTTAATTCCTTACAGGATGCATGGATGGATGGATTGGATGGATTGATTACGTACTTTAAATAAATACTTTATTTTTTATGATTTTATTAAAAATTTAATGTATAGCTTTTAGATTTTTCCCTGTACTGGCAGTATATATTAGACGATATTAGTTGTCAAATTTCATATTTCTAGGTCAACGGAAAGTACCCTAATTTTGATTCCCTTGAGAGTGTCAAAAACGTAGGTTTTTGTGCGCCATAAACGGCTTATCTTTTTTTCACGTTAACTTAGTAGTTTGGTTTGTTCACAGCTTCAAGGGACTGTATACTTGTATATGGTTTTAATTTCGACTCGGTACCTCCACGCGTTCTCGAGATAAAGGGTCTTGACAGACATACAGTCAGGCGGCCAAAGTGATCCTATAAGGGTTCCGTTGTTTCATTTTGATGTACCAAACCCTAAAAATGTGAGTAGATTACTGAGCAGGCCTATTCCGTGCAATTGCCACATCATTTGAGTGATGACAAAACGTTTGTTGTGCAATTATCATAAATCATAACTCAAGCTCTCTCTGTACTTTTTTAATACCAAATAAAGGTAAATGATATGTATAAAAGTTATATTAGAATCAGTTCATTTGTAGATATTGCATTTCTGAATACATGCAAATACAGTAAGTAATCTGAGTTTGTCGCATTGAACAACAAATGGGACCAATAATATTCACAAACGTCAATGCTACATGAATAACTGGCCAGCTGTTATGAGTAGGTATTATGACAGTACAACATATTGAATGCACGAGTACTTATGTATGTAAACTTACATATGAATCAATTGACTTCTACTTAGTGTACATGGGTAGGTTTATAACGATAACGACTATTTGCAATATAATCGAAGCACATGGCCAAAACATAAGGTTTATTCCTGTAGTTAATTTAATTCACCTGTGTAAATTCACCCAGGGGAATAACGACCACTTAAAGTGCACTTATTTCTCTTAAGAAAACCTCGGGGGTTTTAAGTAGTTTTATTAATTACCTTACTAATAACCTTTGAGTTCCATTAATTAATGGAGTTTGTTGTTGTTCTACGTCCGTACATCCGATTCAGTACACCGTAGGAATAACACTAGAAACCCTACACGTGACCTCCGGGTGGTGCTAAAAGAACAACAAACTCAGCAGCTGCACTGTTCCTTTTGAACCTCGCAGCGCACACTGGAACTCTATCAGCGACATCGATACGAATACATATATGTACCAGTATATAACCGCCATACGATAAATAAAGAAAAAAAGTATTCATTCGCCTAGGTGAATAAGGTTGACTGAAAGTATACTAAATGCCCTTACGCACAACCACGGTTGAATTAACTCTAGGGTACCCGCGCCCTTTTATGTAACACGGGAGCATTTTGCCGCCCTTATATAAAATGATGATTTTTTTTATGTAGGTACTTAATAAAAACATTCGGAGTTACTAATAAATGGTGAAATGACTTATAAACTATAATTAAAACGACATGTTTTTTGGTTCGTTTTATAAATGAAGCGCACTGGAAAAAAAAAGATTTTCTTGAAATTTAAGGATGTTTTCACTTTAATTGCCATAAAATTATAAATACTGATAACAAAAGTTCAAATTTTATGTTTTTATAATGTTAAGTATATAAATTACCAAATTAGACCCTGCTAGTCGATCACGTAACGCATTGTACGCGCGTCAAGTAGATTTAAATGTCACCTTTTCTATGGAAAAATGACAGTAAAAGTGTACGATCGTGCGTTTGGAACGTTATGTGTTTACCCCCATAAAGTATTAGGTGAACAGTAACTTTGACCATGCATTGTGACCTTTTTTGGTTCTTTATTTTTCAAGGTTTCACATGCTGTACTCCTCCTTTTGTGGGTAAATCCTAACTATCATATAGTAAAAGTAAGGCAAATTTATTTGTCTTTGGCTTTTGCAACCAAAGCAATTTGTGTCGAAAATATTAGTTTCAACAGGCAATGTAGATATACCTAACAAAGAAACCCCAGAATTAAAACTATGTTTACGAAATGTTATAATGTATTTAAAGTACTTTAAAACAAAGGCCACGAAACCAAATAATATCCCAACATACAATAATAAAACAATCGGGAGTTTTACTAACGTGAGTGCTCGTGCGGTTAGCAATTTTCCGCCCAACGTGACACGCTGACAACAATTCTATTTCATTATTATTTCTATAGCGTACAGGTAAAGAATAAAGGGGCAGCTACTGAAAAGCTTGAGTTTGACAAAATGAACATCGTGCTCTCGAATCCAGCTACAGGTGTATTAAATTAACTTTTTGTATACTTTTGATAGGCGAATTAGGTTGACTAAAACCGGACCTTGGGCCCTCGAATTCTGGCTCAGGTGCATTAACTTTACTTTTTGTCAACTTAATTCCCCTGATAGGTGAATTAGGTTGACTGAAAGTGAACCTTGCACTGCCGTTTTGCACCGTCAGCAGGTCACGGGTGCATAAGGTACACGTTTATTTAACTTAATTCACCCGTGGTAGGTAGCGAGTGCATTAAGTATACTCTCAGTAAACCTAATTCACTTTAGGGGAATTAAGTTGACTTAAAACATCTTGCGAATTTGAGCAGTGCATTGATTCTTATTTGAGTGAACTTTATTCTCCATGATTTTATTTAAAATATGCATTTTTAGATTTTAGTTAGTATAGATATTGAATATGTAACAGTAATTTTATTAAGGTTTTCTAGAATGTATTTAAACTAAGTACCAAAGTTGTTTATACGATTTTCCAAAGGTTATCCAGTTCATGCTTAATTATAATTTTTAAAATCGTCCTCACCTTAAACTGCATGTCATTGCGATGTTGAATTCACATAAACATAAATCTGCCATCCCATATACGATATCAAGGCTTTAACTTTCGTCAAATTTTTGCAGTTAACAAAACTTTAGCAAGCTTATCCGTATCTGTTATCAGAGGAGTGAGGAGCGCACGCGCACGCCAGTTGATGCTCGCGCGCCGCGAGGAAGACACATCCGCGCTCGCAGTGACCGATTCAGTGCGCTTGGTATAAACAAACCGTGGAACGTGGAACCAGCCGGTGATTATATCGAAGGGTGCGTGTGTTCATAATACACCCTTTTTTTCAGCCAACTTTAATGACGTCATTCAGGATTTTTTGGTTCTGTTCAGGAACGTGCATTGTAACTTCAGTCAATTGACTGACCTGAAGTTAGGCTAAGTATTATTGAAAATGGAAAATGGACCGCGTCGTATTTTAAATTAAAACTAAAATATAAATGTACGTCAACAACAAAATATGTTTACACTTTTGCACCTTATTCCATTGTAATAAGGCGAAAACTGTAAACATATTTTTGGCGTCGACTGTACCAAACGCAGTGATTGACACAATCCGCCTCAGGATGTAATTCTGTGGTTATTTATGTGTGTCCGTTTCAGTGTCAATCAATGCATGAATAAGTAATTATTTCAATAACTGCTGAAAAAAAGTCTTTAAAGAATTATATGAACAATTAGTAACATGATAATTTAAACAACAAGTACTCTAATAAAGACGTCTAGATAATGCGAATTTAGGGTCGCAGTTGGTCAGCCAAAACCGACAATGTGGGTAACATCTGAATAATTATTATGAAAACTTGTTGTTATAATAACACCGTTATATTATTGTGTAATATGTAGTTGCTTATACGCGTAGCAACCGTGAGATGAAGTAATTGCACATTCAATTTTAATCCTTATACCCGAGCAATTCTGACTAAAACGGTGTAAACTGTGCCTAGTCATGTAAAGTTAATTTTTATAATATTCTGCAAGCGATTAAACTTTCTCCAGTTATCTGTAAGTACCCTTATGCAAATGCTATCGCCACTTAATCTTCTGTAAAACAAATGATACATAATTCAACTACAAATTCAATTTATTTGACCACCGACTTTCAATATCTTGCGAATAATTTGTTCATTTTAAATTTCCATTAGAGATACCTTTAGCCTGATCTCGTAGCATAGAGGCTTCATTCAATCTCATTCCCCTTAATTTCATTCATAAAAAATGGCTCAATTTGTAATAATAAATCTTGCTATAAATATTTTTCAAGGATGAGAGTTCTGTTTGTTATTTAATTCATTTATGATAATCTTGTCCATTAAATCAATCGACGTAGATGTAACCTTAAAACAGTGCTAATAAGCATAATTATGAGTCAAAAATGATAAACCACCGGGTTTTATACAAATCATATTCACGGACTTTATGGTCGTGGGAACTGGTTTCTGCTTTAGTTTATCAATAACGTATAGTTAAGAGCACTTTGGATGTCAAAGAAAACATTTGAAAGGGTAAATTATATCAGGTGTTACACTTACAAAGTGTTTCCTATAATTTTACATCGTCTTTTAAACAAAGTCATGTTAGTTACACCATTTATAACTCAAAAACAGCTGAAACGATTTTTATGATGTTAAATTTGTCTTCACTCCGAATAGCAGAATAACTAATAATGCATAGAAAATTTCAAGTATTTTTTTACTTTCTGCATGCTGTACAAAGTTCGCGGGGTCAGCCAGTTTTAAATAAAATATGACGATGCGTCAACTGACAACGAAGCGGTGATGGGAAGGAAAGAGGCGGTAGACCTTCGCAATTAAAGACGCGTAGCGGTCACCGTCCTGTCTGTCCTCGTCTTTGTAAATATCTTATATGTATGGGCTTCTGAATCTTTATCTAAGTACTAACAGTAATTAACAAATTAGCTTTTCTCGATACAGGCTAATACAATGAACTATGCTTTGACATAAAGTTATTTCGTAGTAATGTTTGCCCATTTCAAAATAGTATCCAAAAGTTGCACTTTTAATAGAAACTGGTCAAGTAGATTATAGATTTTCGAGAATTGAAAAAATAAATTTGTATAGAGAATTGTTTATATTTTTCCTGTAATATTTACGTTAATCTTAATCATAATTAAATGTAAACAATTCGATATTTTTGCTTGGAAGTTTAGAGTTTAGAGCCCGCAGTAAGCTCGATTCTCCATACAAACGAAGTTACGCTCTCATTTTAAAACGACTAGCTAGTTTGCTCTGAAACTTTGTACTTAGAATAAGTTAAGTACCACAAATACAGTTTTTTTTTTTTTATACAAAACTTGTTTTTGCTGTATTTCATTTGTTTTATAAACTGGAGCCATAGAAACTAATTACAGACCTAGATATTTTTATTTAATTTGTTTATTTCGAACCACATATAGTTCATATACAATCATATAAATAAAGTACACATTAAAAATAAAATAAGACATTAAAATAAGACAATACAATTATTAGCTACAACATGTAAGGAGTTCCAGTGCTCCACCATCGGGCATTCTAGCCTATCAACAATGGTGTTCAGGAGGCTGTTGTCGCTGCCTCGCACACGGCGCATCAAAGAGGCAACTCGTTTTCGAATTATAGCATGAAAACTATCAACTCTAGCCTCTGCAAACATTCCTGATGCGCTGCAAAAGTGAGGCAGCCCCAACAACATCCTGAAACCATTATTGTACTGGACGCGTAAGGCATTGAGAGCTCTCTGCGTGCACTTGGTCCACAAGCTACACGTGTAGAAAGTATGACAAAATGCCTTAAAAAGGGTTATTTTGACATCCCTTGTACAACGTGCGAACCTGCGGACCAACATGTTGCTCCTCACTGCCAATGCCCTACGCTACCGCTCCACATCGAGATCATCTGAGAGGTCCTCGGTGACCCAGTGCCCCAGATACTTGAACTTTGTGACTTTAGTCAACTCCGTATATATCTCATGTCATTGTATATGCGAAGTTTCGTTAAAATCCAACTCGTAGTTTTAAAATGAGAACGAAACTCCGTTTGTATGGGAAGATGAAATTCGGCCGAGCTTACTGCGAACTCTTAAGGGGAAATTGTATTTATTTTTCTACATAAATCGAAATTTAACCACTGTAAAAATAGAAAAATCATTTCAAATCAAGTTCTTTCACATGATACTCCATTTGATCTAGTAACTAGACTTTGAATCTTTGCTTATGTTGATTTGCCCTCGGCTATGTTAAACGGATACTTTTTTAATACAGTTGGGTTAGTTCAAATCGAATGGCATAAGTAGTCCGGACATATAAAGTTGTGATAGACGGATATACTTTATTTGCACCTGTATTTGCCTGTAATTTGAATAGAATCCAAACGCATCTACAAATTTAAATTAACCGTCACAATGCACGACACTCGCGCCATAACTATTTTGGCACCTTCAATCATAATTCATAGCAGTACAGGTGAACAACAGAGTGTCAATCATTGGAATTAAGGTGTCAATCAATGGGACGTTTACTTTAGTCCTAATAAACAAATAGTCATTAGCAGCCTATACGGCGTTCCCAAAAGTCAACATCATCCTCAAACGAGTGATAGTCATCAAATCGATGGAAATTGAACTTTGAATTTCTTATGCTGTACTTATTACACAATTATCAAAATGCATTTAATACTCTATTAAGAAAACGCAAGTTTTTCTTCAATTATCTAGCAAGGCAGTGTTATACTATTTTGAAATTCTGACTAAATAAGCCATTCTTTTTTTTGGATAATGCAGTTCCGCCTGCTAACAATATTTATAAACTTCAAATTAAAGGAAAACAATTTCAATTTTTCCTTTAATTTTAAGTTTATAAATAAGCCATATTTTGAAGCTACTTGCCTAATCAGAGAAGTAAATATTTTTTTCAGTACAGTAGGTTAAAGTTAGTTGGTCTAACGATTTAAAGTACATAAATACATTTGGAAACAAGTGTCATTTTATTTAAAACGGTGGCACTTGTGTTTTAACTTTAGTGTTTAATTTACAGAAGGGTTAATCACGGTTACTTCCAATAAAAATATTAAAGAAAAGTAAGCTTTTGTAACGGTAGCTTTTCGGTGAAGGAAAACATCGTGAGGAAACTGGTCTAATCCCAACACGGTCTAGTTTACCCTCTGTGTTGGAAGGTCAGATAGCAGTCGCTTTCGAAAAACTAGAGCCCAAACCAAATTTGCATTGACGACCTCTGTAGCCTAGTTGGTAGTGACCCTGCCTACGAAACCGGAGGTCCCGGGTTCGAATCCTGGTAAGGGCATTTATTTGTGTGATGAGCATGAATATTTTTTTGTTCCCGAGTCATGGTTGTTTTCTATGTATTTAAGTATTTATTTATCTACTAGCTTCTGCCCGCGACTTCGTACGCGTATAAATTAAAGCTTACATGTTATTTTCCTGTCTAAAGCCATACTACTGGATAATTTGTAATTAACGATTTATAATATTTTTTACACTACGTCGGTGGCAAACAACTTATAATAAGTGGTTACTGTAGCCTATGGACGCTTGCAACTCCATAGTTTATGCGTGTATCGGTTCAAATTCTCGTTCAATCAAAACACCCTCACAAACGTCGTCATCGTCAATCATATTTAATTATTTAATATTTTGGACTTAATGCCACAAAGCATTATCTTTCAGTCAACCTTAAGTCAAAGCAGATAATATTTGGTGGGAAGTATGATTTTACTATAGACCCATTCATACAATTTTCTGGACATTCGGTAGGTATTTAACTGTGGCATGCCCCTATAACTTCAGTTGTGTACGTATTTTCTGTAAAAACCCAAGCATTTGCTTTCGGAAAGAGTCTGTGAGGTAAAATTCCTGTTAATTTTACCTCACAGCATGCATGCATGTGGAACAACAAAGTTATTGATTTGAAGTCGTTTTTTAGATGTAGAGCAGCAAACCAAGCAGTTTTATTTTATCTTCAGAAAATTTAATAGCTAGCTAGTAACAATTTTACCTAAGTCTCCCTCTTCAAAAAATACTTATTTTCTTATCACGCTTTTAACTTCCTTTTAACCCCTCCTTCTCATGTTTTTTTAAACACCCTGAAATAAGTTTACTTGTACTGACATGGAATATAGACGATTCATGACTCTCATCTCAGTTTTGAAATCGCTGAAAATAGTTTCCTGTAAGTATATTTACGAAGTTTTAAGGCTGAGAGTTTGAGTTGCAGGACCTATTACCTAAACAAAAGGTATCCGAACTGCAAACGAAGTATAATATTCCATGTAAAGATAGAGCATCCAGGTAAACTTAAATATTATTCGTCCACGAGCACGCACTATCATCCCCGCGTGTCTTGCAAGCGAAACATGAGGATCGAAGTCGAGGAGGTGAGCGGCCAGGCAAGCTAGGTTTTGGTGGCATTCGTATATCAAGCTAGCAAGCAGTGCTTGTTGTACTTATTTACTGTCTGAGAGTATCCGTATGTTTGTGTTTTCGACTTGTCGTCTCTTTATGGCATTGCAAATTATCCCTACGCATTCAGCCCGGAATGCCGTATTTTGTACACCCAGTGGTTTGGATATGTGTATGTTGAAATCCTCTAAGAACACACCACATCCCGTTCCCGTATTTGTTTTTGAACCATCTGTAAAGATTCTAAGATTTGTTTGGTTTAGTCCCTCTTTCGAGTATTCCGTCATCGTCAGTAATATGCCATAGTCTTTCCTTCAGAGCGCGCTCACTATGCGAGCCCCCACGGACACTCACTATCCCCGATTTTCTTGCAAGCAAAACCTGAGGAGAAGACCGCAGTTGAAGAAGTGAGTGGCCAGGCAAGCGAGGCCGAATGCTGAGTTTCTCGTAGGGGTGAAAGGTCCAAAGCGTCTCTCCAGAGCGCGCTCGCTATGGGAGCCCCCATAGACACTCACTATCCCCGGATGTCTTGCAAGGGAAACCTGAGGGTCCTAGTAACGAAGGTGAGTGGTGACGCAAGCGCAGCTGAAGGCCGAGTTTTTCGTAGGACCGAAGGCAGAAGCGCCCCTTGAGAGTACGCTCACTATGCGATCCCGAGGGCAAGCGTACGTGGGCACTCACTATCCCCAGATGTTCTTTTAGCGAAACTCAAGGGCCGAAGGTAAGCGGCGAGGGACGGGAGGCTGAAAGCCGAGCTGCTCCATGAATTTCTATTTAGTTTCGCGCTTTGTTAGGAAACACCTATTCTAGTCTAGACATACTTTTTAAAAGCCTTTCCTATTTTTGTAAAAAAATTGAGAATAATTATTATACATTATTTCTTACTTTACAATACAAATACTCTTTATTGCACACTTCTTGACGTTTTTTTTCTCGAATATACTTTATGTTAATTAAGTTCCTAAGGCATCGAATCTTCTATTAACTATATTTCTCTGCGTTTTTGAAAATGTTCAACAAAAAAAAACTACACAAAAATGCATGCCGGTCTCTGGGTTTGAACTCGTAGACACCGACTCCGTTGGCTATAGGCCAAACCACCGGGCTACGTATGAGTTGTAAGAACACAATTTATTTTCGAATATGGTGACAACGTGTTACCATGGTAATGAAACTGTTATAATCCCGCTCTCGCAACATTATAATCTAGTCTCTAGTCACCTCAGCGCCTATTTTTCATCCCATATTTTTCACGTTTTATCTATATATTGCTCAAAGTTTCAATGGAGATGTTTTTACTTTCCAGTCAAGTTTATGCTTACCAATTTTCAAGTCTTTAGCTCATGGATTCAAGGAGTTCCCATACAAAGTCCAACCCCATTTTTTACCCCCTTTGAACCCTAATTTTTATATTTTTATAGCCTATAGCCTAGTTAGTAAAAGTCGCATATTGATCCATTCGCTCGTTTTCACGTGATGCCGTTACATATAAACAGACAGACAAACCGACAAACAGACAAACAGATAAACAGACAAACAGACAAAAATTCTAAAAACTGTTGAAGTGTGTTCTGTTATCGATTCTAAGAGCCCTCAATTGATTTTTTTGCCAATATCTTCAATGTACAGACTTTCAACCCTCTACAGCTTTATTATATGTATAGATGTAAGTATGTATATCGTCGTCTAGTAACCATAGTACAAGCTTTGCTTAGTTTGGGACTAGGTCGATTTGTGTAAGATTGTCCCAATAAAAAAAAAAAAAAAAAAAAACTTGGGATTTGGTGTTCAAGCGGACCCCGGGCTCCTTGAGGGACAACCGAGAAACGCTAGGAGGATTATAATTCCGTATTATCAAACTGCAATTAGAATACGATTGCAGGTGACAGTTTTGCCTTTCCACCAGAGATGTGCGAACTGCTGCTAAGCCATGCCATCCTATGTTGTCATAGCTCATAATAGCTGCACTAATCGATAGTTTGGTAGGGTCACCGTCATCGAAATCGATGAGGAGGACTATATAATTATATTATATGTTTTCATATATTTGAATCGTAGCTATAGCTGGTGCTATTTACGTGTCAAATGTATGGAAACATAGCATAGCATGGCATAGCACATCTCTGGTAGAATGTGTATATGAAATGGCAGCTATTAATTCCAATACCATTCTAATCGCAGTTTGGTTATACATTAAGTTCTGATAAACTCATAAGCAAAATCAAATATATAGTCAAAGATCAGGATAACATTTTATTTGATTATAGTTTAAAATATCGGTCTAACACAAATCATAAAATTATAATTAATCTGTTAAAAATAATCAATCATGGAGTTTATGGCTTATTAATCAGGTTTTATGTCGAGATTTATATAGCCTGGACTATAAAGATGAAAGCTACATTTTGTTAATGCTCTAGTAAATTGCGTTAAGCCAGGCAAAATGTCAGTTGTTGAAGAAAAGAGTCCAAGGTTTTAGACCCGTTTATGCCTGGTTTTTCATTACATTAATTCATTAGAAATGACATATTGTTATAATGGCTAGACGTTAGAAGCTTTTAAAATGAATAATTTATCTTGGAATAAAATATGGTGTCTATTGGAACTCTTAGGGTCATTGATTAAACATGTTATAATATTGTTATAATAATAAAGAAAATCTGTAATAAAAAAGAAAAATAGGTCGACTTGAGACCTTAGGGCCCTGGGGGGAAAGTGCCCACAGGGTCTTTAAAGAGTGCTCGAAGCGACTCGCCGAAATAACGGGTGACCGGAGGGCTGGCTCATACCTCGCACAGAGGATAAGCATTGCCATCCAACGTGGCAATGCTGCCAGCCTTCTGGGCACGTTGCCCAGCGACGGCGAACTCGGTCAAATATTTTATTTGTAAGTAATTTTATTTTATAAGTAGTTTAGTTTTAGATATAAGTTATTTTATTTGATAAGTAGTTTAATTCCTTGGATTTGGTCGACTTGTGAATACTCAAAGTGAAAGAAAATCAATTGAACTACTAATTTACCATTAAAATCTGTTTTTTTTTTTTCATTATATTGCTTAAGAAAATACTACAAACAATGGGTACCTAAAACTAAAATTCATTACTAAGTAAGCTAATCTTAAAGCACACGGCACATTAGCCGACACAAGGGCCTTCCGGTCAATATCATCGCCTACGACATATAAATTGTTTTCCAACAAACCGCATTGTGGTTTGGCAGATTAATTGTACCTATGTAAATTTAGCTATAAGCCTTAAAGAGAATAAAACTTAAAATAAATAAATAAATAAATAAATAAATAAATAAAAATGGTTTTTTTTTCAGATTCCTTAGATCCATAGCATAGCATTGTTAGTTACATATACTCGTAGGTACTAATTCAGTTGCTGACTGTACTTCAATGCAGTATTTGAACGATTCAGCTATTTACTTGTTTTCTCATACAACGTTTAATATGCGCCTTAAGGTTGTGAAGTCGCAATTAGGCTGTCAATTAGTAGGGAACGTTTTCAGCACTCGCCAGCCATGTCTGACTTTAAATTGTATAGTTGGTCCTATAAAAATATTCGATCATCTCCAAGAATGAGTTCGAAAGGCAGCGTGAAAAAATTTACATTTGCTCAACGCGGTTAATTTGCTATTTAGCAAATCACTTAAGACATTTAAATATGTAGCTTTGTGCCTACTTTTGTTGAAAGGTGCATGTTGCTAATTTTTTCCCGGTTTTCCTTAAATAATTAAATATGTATAAAGTATAATATAAAATGTCAAATATAGTGAACAGGTATTAAGACTAACAGTCGTACGAATCAATTGATTGCTCTTAGATGATTCATTCATTCATGAATGCACTATGTAAAACATAATAAACTTGACATTACTTCCGCATTTTTCTAAGAAATAAAAATAATAGTGCACCTGTTTATTGTTAAACATTAAAAAATCTTGCTTTGTCTCGATAGCGCAGACTTACGTCGATAACTTCATTACCATTCCAGTGCTACTTGTTACGTGTAGATGGCTAGGCGATAGCGTCGCAAGACCTGCTTACAGAATGTTGCTTTGAATAGGTACATCATTTTAATAAGTCTGTAGGAGGACAATAATGATCACAATATTTATGATATGACATGTTTAAAATTTATTTTAAGGAATACATTTTTGATGAATTGTATTCAATCTCCGGTTAAATTTAATGTTAGCTCGCAATAAGTATACCAAATTTGGTCATATCATCCGTATAAATCCATTCGATTCATTGTGCACATAGTATCTACTTGACATCTGTCTCTAAGGCAGGGCTTCCTAGCTCTAAATAAGGTATTGGTTGCATTTCACTTCGGCCATTATGAGTAACCGAATGCACTCGTTTCTCCACTCACTCTTAAGTATAGAAAACTCGATGGCTTCGGCCAGGTGCATCCTATTTGCGGATAGGCTAATGCGGAAAGTTGCATTATTTATTTGTATCCTATTGGTTTAAATGCCTACGTAACAGCGCATAATTTGTCAGTAATATGGAGAGATTCACTAAATCACACAGTTGAAATAAAGGTGTAAATATTTTTCGTTTCTCTACTTAAGGCTGATTGTATGTAGGACGAAGTCGGGTTACTTAATAAGTCGTGGTCAGCAGGGAGCACACAGATCCAAAAGAGTGTTGCCATTTATTAATCGACTTAGATAGTGTAGATGTAGTGTAGATATGAATAAAGTAGGCACGTGAAAACGTACTTATAGTAACGTATCTTTCTGTAGTTTCTAAATGCTGTTCTGCTTTTATGTATTTGTATTGGTATATGGCGGTCACATAATGGAAACAAAATATTTATTTAAGAAGTCATGGACACTTTTTCACGGACAGGGACAATTTATGTAAACAAAATAATCGTGTTACTCATTGTACTGCGTTGCTTGAAAAAAGCGCTTCGGGCTACGTGTCCCAGTAACAATGACTAACAACATTTTTTTTAATTTAATTACTAGTGTAAGTAGGCACTACAAGTTATCTGTCGATATCTCCTAACTCACGCTTATCCCTGTTAAGTTAGTGGACGATACTGTTCCGATGCCAAGTATTAGTGCGTAGAAATAGCTTCATTATTTAATCGGGTTACATCGTATTTACCAATAAAGGGCCTTGCTTGTTCGATATTTAATCTGGTTTGTCGTTTACAAGTGCCCCACGCTGTCAGCTCCAGCAATCAATCATGAAGCCACGATCACCATTTTAGGTAAATTGAATTAAATACTGAATAATATCAAACCTTTTTTTCCAATTTATGGTCAAATTTATTACAAGTCGATGTCTATAATATTAAAGTCAGTTGAATCAGGCGAATTAAATTTACTACTAAATTGAACATTTAAGGGCTTACTTCTTTACTTTACGACGCGACGGCGTTAAAATGACTCGTCATAAAATGGACTTAAAAAAGCAAAACATAAGTGAAAAAGCGACGTAGTAGCGACAGGCGCTAACGCCATTTTTGCTTTGCACATATATAGACGCCTGCTGCGATAAGGTCCCTTTTTCCTAAACGACACAAACCACTAAGTAAATGCAAATAATTTTCAATATTATAAGCTTTGGACCAATACTTAAATGAACATGAGTCCAAATGGTGATATGACTATCGCGAACTAAATAATATAAATAATCATGTATAACAATAATAAAATGTCATGTTAATGGCTCTAAGTCGAATCAATATGATAATAGATATCCAACGATGAGGCCATGTAAATGCACTGTATTTAACATACGCACAGCATAGAGGTAACAAGATACACACGTCGCTTTAATACACATACGTATTATCGGTACTAAGGAACACAGTCGCACACATTTGCACAAATAGGTACCTTCTTTAACGGCCCAAGTGAAATTAAATCGTATGTCAAAGTAGGGTAAAACTTTTATACTTTATAGTGACGTCTCACATCGGTATACTATTTACGTCAATTTTGTCGTTGAAGTTTTAAAATAAAATAGATAAGTTTAGATAGATAGCGTAAACTCATGCTGAACAATATTAGCGCAACTTTACAGTGTCTTCCAATTTATTCCATCGAGTTAAAAAACAAAAGTTTTGAGTATCAAAGAAAAATAACACCGCAAAGTTAGTCTTGCAGGGGAGATCTAGTACAAGTTAGTGTACTCGGGCTTCCAAATTTTATGTTGTTGACAATTGACAATCTACCGGAAACGGACGCTAAGGACAATCTATTGCTACTGGAGGGCACATTAACAGGGTCTAACAGGCTACGCTAGAGGCATCCGTGAAATTGAGCAAGTGTGACAAATGCTCTACCGATTTAAACTTCAATGCTTCCATTGAATAGATGCCGGGGAGGTAAATGAAACATGGTTGCATGATATTAACGCTACTTAGACCACACCTTAAACTGGACTGTATTTTACAGCTGGACTGGGTTGCTTCATCTAATTCTAAACACAGACTGCGTTCCGACGCCCAATTCATTTCGACACACCGACTCTTCCCATGCCGCGGTCGACCCAACAAAATGTCTCTACTATTTCGAAACCATATAGGTACATGATAGAATTGCTTGCAATATAGGTATATATTTCTGTAATAATATTGATAACATTGCCAAATGTCATCGGATATTCGTATAATACAGGGTCGACCTTCGGACGTTCTTTCGGTGTTACTTAACCAGTTATTTATGTTTTAGATTGTTGACAAATGAGTGATCTTTAAATATCACCCTAAGTCTCGTGATGACTTTTCTGTATCAAGCTTGTATGACGCTAATGGTCCATGTCACAAAGGACGACTGGTGCAAGCATCATTTGCAACTCGTTAAAAGCAATATAAATTTAAGTGATATTTTAATTGTTACGACAGGAACTAAACACCTATTTAGTTGTTCCATTACTTTTAAATATAACTTTTATTGGAATAAAAAACCAATAGTTTTGCAGTGGTAAACAGAAGCTGACCAATCCTACATAAACACAGTACAAAGACTGTAATCAGGATGAAGCCTATCCCTTTTCCAGAAACTAATCAGTTGGTATTCTAATATATTTCAATGAAATAACTCCCAAATGACGTTAAGTAGTTGTTAAATACATAGCTTGAGGATATTCGTGACCAATGTTTAATGGAAATATCAAGGCACAATGCTGAAGTCGCATTTATTTACATTAAAACCGTACCAAGCCCGTATATTAAGAAACCGTGGACCTAATTATGTTACAATTACCGTAACGTACGATCTTTTGTTAGATCGGTGATAATTGTTCGTTTAACAAGGGCTACCAGATGCCAGATAATGTCAGCTACCATTAGACACATGCAATCTGGTTGTTGCTTCAATTTGGAGGGCCTGCTATTATTTTGCACACTTTTAACTTTGACTAAGTGAAGTTAAAAGCTTTGACAAAGTGAGTCATGGACATGGTTGGGTTGGGAGTTTCTCTGAATGAAGGGTCAATCTATAACGAGGTGAAGCGCCAGCGAGCCAACAGATAAGCTAGCAATCGGCCAGCGATAAGAAATGGAACTTAAGTAGTAGAGTGTCTTCCAATTTTTTTCACTGAGTTATAAAACATATGTGATTATTGTGACTGAATGATAATTTTAGTACAACATTTTTGAGTATCGAAGAAAAATACACAAAATTAGTCTTGCAGGGAAGATCTAGTACAAGTGTACTTGGGCTTCCAAATTTTATGTCGCTATATATGTTCACAATTGACAAACAAGCTGCCGGTAATGGACTCTAAGGACAATCTATTGCTACTGGTGGGCACCTTATCGGTGTCTAACAAGCTAGGCTAGAAATGAATAGAAACAGAAACGATAAGCGCTGGAATAAATGTGTTCTTTAGTTGAGACTCAGACTCGGTGAAGTGACAAACCACGCATGGTGGCTGACAATAAGTAGCTGACATGCTTGACCGCGGATCGTTCTCGTATATTAGGAGATACCTTTGTCCAGCTGTGGGGTGGCCAATGATGCGGAACATTGTTTGATTATGTTTTTTTCTCGTCGGCGATATTCAGAAACTCTCGTCAATAAATATGCATTAGTAAATCATGTGAATTTTGTAATTAACCTAGTAAACATTCCCGTAATTACTATTTTACTTAAACGCATGCCGCGTTATTTACCTACTACTGGGTGGGAGGCAGTTTAAGCAGCTTACAAAACCTCAGAAATCATCCGCAAACTCGTCTTCACGTCGTAGCATTGTTTTGCATTAAGTCTAATAAGTAAATAACATAGGATTAAGTAACCCGAGCCATGTAACGACTTGTTCTGATTCCTCCGTTGCACAGAACGACCCGTGTACCCATTATATGCTAATTGGAAGAGACACGCGAAATTGCTCAAATTTAGAAAGTATGTTCCTAATTTTTAAAGCAAATAAAGTTTGCGATGTATTTTCAAGAGCATTAACGATGAATGATGACAGCTTAATAAGCATAAGTACAACATTTGTTAACTCGAACATTGATTACCGATGAAACGCAATATGTCTTTTTTTCGTGTAGGTATTTGTGCAAGTTATGTGAAAACCTTGTTAATGCTAACATTGAAACTTGCTTGGGCATAGTTATTAACCTAAGCTTCTTACAAAAACAGGTATAGTTAATCATTGATTAATTAAAAAAGTTTGGTAACATCCAGGTAAGTAACCTTTTATAGTACGAGTTCATATTTTTTTAATTCAGTTCTTATAATTATATTTTTGAAGTAGCCTTATATTTTTGATCAATGAATTTTTGATTAATTGACTTCTCTGCCTTTTAGAATGTCTACGGTACGTAAAACATGGTAAATTAAGAACACCCCGCGGTTTCGACCGACGAGTGATTTTTGAGGCGGCCTTCCGGTATGTTGCACTGCGTACAACCATTTTAACCACTCAAATTCAGAATGATAACTAAATTACGATTATGTTATGACACAATCTTGCGTTGATAGAATGGATTCTGATACCGATGTTACTACAGTTTTACGTAAGGGAACTCTTGGCGTCGTCTTGTGCTCTGTGGAAGGATCTTGCGTCAACAGGTACCATCGTCTTTGGGGGCAAAGATGTGGCGTGGAACCAAAACTGAGATCGTGCTTGCAAAATAAGTCAATGTGTTACGTAATGAGTTGCGGTAAAATGAAGGATGGACGCGCAGTGCATCGCCGATAGGCATGCCGCCGGCGCCGGCTTAACTCAAAATGGCGTATGTTTTTGCGCGACCAACAGCCCTTGGTCATTTGGTTCCGTGCTAGCGATGCACGCTGCGTGCTGTTTATATTTAATTCGTAATTTGTTTGAATGGTTTGCTTTTTGAACGTTGCAGGATTAATGGCTCTATAAATTCAGTGCTGCATGTCTGTAAAAGCGGTTACTTTCTTCATCATTTTTGAATTTTTAATACATTTTTGAATTTATAATACACGCAATGCTGCATTTTAAAATGAATGAAACCATTTACTGCTCATGACATCATTGAACATGGCTTTCCATTCTATGGAACAACAGGACGAAGTCGTTTTGATATTATAACTGCGATCAGATAGGGAATTAAGAACTGAAAGAATCTCGTCCTCGTCCCAGTGATCAAAAAAAATATGCAAAGATACATCACGATTTCGAATTTCAACACTTGATAATTCTTTTAATCACTCATCTTCTACAATTTCCTTCACGTTATAAGAACATATCCTAAAAATACATCCGTACTACTTATACCTATATTTGCAAGGATATTTCGAGTAAGAACCTGGGTAAAAAGACCCGTTGAAAGCTTTTATCTATTTGTATTGGTTTTGATTTTATTACCGATTTTTAAATTTTGTCGGAATTGGGTGAAAAGCTCGATTTCATGGAAATATATTCAAAAAATCTGTTAAAAAATTCCAGCACTGAACGACTAAAATTCCATCCGCATTTGTCACTCAAGGGGAAATAATGCGGAATACTCCCTCAAAATAGTACTAATATTGTACGTATGGAACTCGTATCGTTAGAGTCCTTACGTTATCCTGGGTGATAAACAGTATGTGAAACTATAATCGGCAGTCGGGTAGCAGTTATCTTGATATGATTGGTATCCCGAGTTAAAATGACAATAGCCATATCTACTAGTATTTGTAGCATTCTTACAAATGGTAATGTAACCGACTCTTTTAAGAGTTGTATACCTATTCGACCTATTCCTTATCAAATTAACTTTTTGTACTATTTAAATAGTCGTAGTAGTTGTCGTATAATAAGGTCTAAATATTTACAAAGCATGACTAATACTGTTCTATAAAATCAGTCTCACCACAGCAACATCAAAATATTGCGTGGAAATTGTCAGAAGCAGCGACGGTGTGACAAACAGCCGACCTTGCTCAGATTGATGCAGCATGGTATCACGACCGTGACAAACCCCGTGGAACTGGTATTCTTGTGGAATTAATAGCGTATCGGGCATTAGCATCTCCGAACTGGTTTCGTTTATGCAAGTTCTACGCAAGAGTGGCAAGAGGTCGTGCTATTGTTGCTACCTATTCCATGAGGTTTGCATTTTTAACCACCGACGCAAAAAGAGGGGGTTAAAAGTTTGACGTGGCTGTGTGTCTGTGTATCTGTGTGTCAGTCTGTGGCATCGTATCGGGGTTTTTTTTGTCCAAAAGCTGACGTGATCAAGATGTTTTTAGCTACGTTTCAACAAAATCGATTCGGCCGTTTTTGAGATATTGAACTGAAAAATGACGGGGGCTTTTTTAACTATTCTAAGTTGTTAATTATTGAAGAGGATCAGATGCCTCAATTTTTGTACACCACGACTCCGAGTAAGAGACGTCACACACCTTATTTCTATGGAAATAAGCAATTGTGTTTGCAAGCTAAATAAATAGTCAATTGACCTTTGAATACTGTCATTATTTTCATAAAGACATAAGGCGTAATTCGTGCCCCCTAACCGGTTCGTCGTTATCGCATCTGCGCGGCTATCACAGGACGGCCCACTTCGAGCAGCACGGCCTTCCTAGTCGCCTTAGATATATGAATAAATCAATCAGTCAAATAATCTATCATTTCTAGCGGGGGGGGATTTGCTGTAATGATAACACTAAATAATAATATCAAAAATGACACAATACACCGAAAAAACTTGCACACCTTCATACATTTTTGTGTACGAAGCATGCCCACTTGGGCTTGTACTTTGACAGAGGGGAAATGGTGCGAATGCCTACTCCCTTCGGTGTTGCTCGAAGGACGGCCCATGAGCTGTGTCGCGGCGACATAGACTATCCGTCTCTTTCTAAGCGTTTTAATTAGAACACAGCTCACAGGCCGTCCTGTGAAAGCCCAATTTCTAAGCGTTCTAATTAGAACACAGCTCATGGGCCGTCCTGTGATAGCCAAATTTCTAAGCGTTCTAATTAGAACACAGCTCACAGGCCGTCCTGTGAAAGCCCAATTTCAAAGCGTTCTAATTAGAACACAGCTCGTGGGCCGTCCTGTGATAGCCCAATTTCTAAGCGTTCTAATTAGAACACAGCTCACAGGCCGTCCTGTGAAAGCCCAACTTCAAAGCGTTCTAATTAGAACACAGCTCGTGGGCCGTCCTGTGATAGCCCAATTTCTAAGCGTTCTAATTAGAACACAGCTCACAGGCCGTCCTGTGAAAGCCCAATTTCTAGGCGTTCTAATTAGAACACAGCTCGTGGGCCGTCCTGTGATAGCCCAATTTCTAAGCGTTCTTATTAGAACACAGCTCACAGGCCGTCCTGTGAAAGCCCAATTTCTAAGCGTTCTAATTAGAACACAGCTCGTGGGCCGTCCTGTGATAGCCCAATTTCTAAGCGTTCTAATTAGAACACAGCTCACAGGCCGTCCTGTGAAAGCCGTGCCGTTTCGCAATTTAATATGTTTTGGGCGCTCGTAAGGACACGTTAGCTCAAAATTAAACGAGCGAAACACATTGAAATTTGAAACAAATTGAAAATGACGATCAAAATCAGACCTCTGAACCGCGTCCAAAGTTTTCCTTGCAACTATAAATACATTGTTACAGCAGATATCAATTAACGGACTTTATTACTGTCACGATCAAAGGCGACGTACTAGTCTATGCACTTTACTAAAGTACCAAGTCTGTGACTAAACATCCCACAACGGTTAACTTTCAATTTAAAATTGTCGAAACACCACCATCTTCTGATGTCACGCACACTGTCGGTTTTGTAAACTGTGATACCGCACGGATGACTTGCGGTCTGCACTCGAGACTGTAAAATTATTTTCCCACTCTTCCTTAACGTTACGAAATAAAGATGGCAATACCATGACCCTATTACCCAATAATGTGTAAGCTATTTAATCCCAATCTTGTCTAGAGAAATGGCGAAGTGTTGACAGGGTACTATTATTCTATGTAGACATGACTGAAAGCAGAGTTAAATAATAAACATTGCGTGACCACGCGTACGGCACACGTAACGCACTCTTTAACCTCTATTAGGTACGAGAGAGAAGTATTGTGTGGGTGATATAATCAAGTGAAGACATCAGGTCACAACTACAATGGAGATTATTTGATATTGTGTTCATCGTTGATAGTTTTTTGCCGGCTGAAGATGGACGTAATTTTTTGTAACTTTTTGTGCGGTGCAGTCGTGTCAGAGATCAAGTATTGATTTGTGTCATTTAGTTTTCACTGACTATTTGAAATGAATAAGACCAACTATGACTTGTCAATTGTTAATCATTATGTAGGCCCTAAACATAAATTATGATTTATGAGTCTTTAGATTTCAAAATACCTATGTACCGAATTTATATTATACATATCGGAATTAACGTATTGAGTAAAATAGCCTTTATAACTAACTTTACCTAGCAATAGACGACTTTGCAAATCAACAGTACCAGACCAATCGAAGAGAAATTGAAAAAAAATAATAAATCTAGCTTGGCACATTCAATTCCGTTAGGTTACCGGTCAATTTAAGGTTTAAACAAAGTTTAATACCATACAACTTATTCTAAATTGCATTAAATACGTTTTTTTATAACATTTTATATTTTTAACGCATGTAGTGGTCCTTAGAAAGCATTATGTGGTGTGATAAAGTCAAGTTAAAATTGAAGTAGCTATACAATGAATAAATAAACGAATAAATATATATATTTTTTTAATTTTTTGTTTCTTTTTCATTGATAAAAAAAATCTTCAAAATTTTACAGTTCAAATAAAGCAAAGCTTATTTTCTCACTATGGTTCTAAGTATGTTGACATCCGATCTGCGCAAGCGTGTTAAATTTCGGTTCAATGGAATATCTCAAAGTAGGCCAATACCAACTTACGACTGTAGCTACTAATGTACACCTAATCGTATACATTACAAACATGTCAAGTTCATAAGCTTACAATCAAGCAGAAAGGAAGTCGTCATTAAAATCTATGCGCGGAACCCACGTCAATATTAGCACATGTCATTTACGCGGCATCCGCGCGGTCGTAACCATAACGCATTGCGCAATCGTGACCGTGAACTCCAGCGCATCAATGCCGCCCCAATAATCTGACGTTGAAGTAAAAGTGTCTAACCGCTCAATAATAACGTTGTCAGTTAACAAGGCAGGCCCTGCTCATCTTAGCGTCATAGTGGTTGCATCCCGAAGGAGCCTGGGCACACATTAACTTAACCCCAGCGATAGGCGTAGGCATTCCTTTTAGCTGCCTGACCTTCAAATCTAAAAGGAAAACTAGAAGTCTAGTTTGCTTTCTTGGAATTAGGTATTTTCAACTGAATGGTTAAATTCACTGTTAGGCGTTCTCTAGCGGATTAACTAGTAGTAAGTAGTAGTAGTTAACACTTAAAAAAGAACAAGTACCTACATAACAGAAAATAAAAAAAAGTTATTTGTACAACAGCGAACTTATCCCTTCAGCTAACCTTTGAGTAGCTGAGTAAAAAACAAGACATGGCAGACTAGTCATGCACAACAACCTAGATCAACCGGTTAACGTGGCATCTAAAGCACAGAAGAGGTTGTATCCATTTAAAGCGGTTTCCCATCCAAGACCCAAGCTGTGTTGTTATTGCTTTACCTACGCAATTGATGTGATTGTGCGGTTGCCGCCGAGAGGCTAAGAGTTCGCAGGGCAGCAACATTCCTAATCGATCTCTTCCCCCTATTGTTCAAGAACTGTACTCAGCATAAATAATAAACGAGATTGAGGAAATTGTTTAGTATTTATTATCTTAATTGCTTGATGATTGCGATTTGTCGTTAGAAGCATGGTTTTATGGGTTAAGAAAAGTTCCGCTCATAGGCATACGATTACTCGCAAACTACGTACTAGATAATTTATAAATATTATATTATTATACTATTATGTGACCTAATAGGGCTGGTTAGAGCTACTCTTAATATGGAGTCATTATCTACGTATGGGACCTAAACTAACGCGGAAATTACTTTGAATACCTTTTGTATACTTAAATGAAGCCGGGTTAGCGGTCTGTCTTTGTCGGTTTGATTTCGTGTTAGTGTCATGGACAATAAAATTACACCAATAATGAGATATCTAAATATACAGTTTGTATTTAGATGCAAAAATACTTGAATGCGTGATTTTAACGAACAACCTACAATAAAAACTGTATCTAAATGAATAACGTGTAAATAAATCTTTATTTCCATGATTAGATAGATAGTATCCAACATCATATTTATACTAGAATGCATTTAGAAAAAAAAACCATCAATAGGATTTAATGACCATAAATAAATGTATTTTTAGGAACACAAAATTACGGAAAGGTATTGTATTAAACCTTGCTACAGGCCAAGCGAATTAAATCTTTGCAGTAGGTACTTATATAAAGAATTGGTGAAACTTTTTTTTATCTATGTATTTATGCAGCACACTATAATATAATGCCCGGGCCAGCAAATTACGTTGTCCGATTCCCGTAAAGGCTGTTTTGTCGAGGCTTATCTAAGATTCGAAATGCGATCACATTTGAATTACTGTTTTTGTTTGCTGTGCATTTTTTTGTAACAGAGACTACAGAGTCAGTAAACGTGATCCTAGCCTACTGCTATTATATTTGTGAAAATTAGTACGTAGTTAGGTTAAATCCCCAAGAGATCAATTTGGGGGATGAGTTGATACCCAAAAGATAGGGGACAAAAACCAGTAGTGTAGTGTAAAATGCTTACTGATACTTTCAAGCCAATAATCACACGTTTACAATGAATAAATGGCAGTCGTATTAAGAGTCTGGTTGTTGAATTAACTATATTTTCGAACACCCATCCTCATAGTAGGTATCTTCATGATTTTATATGTTAGTTAAATGCTTTATCTCAATCTTTCCACCTCTAATTCCACTGCTACCTAATGCCCTTGTTAAATAAACCCAAGTTTCCTGCGATTAGAATCTATAAAAGATGTCAGTCCTTACAACGACCATGCTTTATTATTTCCTTGTTCTTCATGTAGTTTTAATTACCGTGTTCCTTACACAATGGCTTGTTATTAAAACAATAACAGTTTATACCCATGGATTTCAGCGGCGGTTTTTGCTAAGTTAATTAATTAATTGAAACGTTAAATTATTCTGAGACGTATCGCGTAAGCGGATGTGTAGCTCATATTTAAGTGGTAAAAACAAATACCGTCAAACATGCCTACTTTGCCACCAGGGGGAACTTTGCCCAAGTGGAAAATTTTAAAATTTGCTTCTTGGGCAAAGTTCCCCCTGGTGGCAAAGTAGGCATGTTTGACGGTACCCATTATTTTGTTTAGATAATGCTGGAATACTGGACCTATTATTTTTACTGAACTGAACTTAGTTACTGTATTACATATATATACATTACATTTATTTATTTACATCGAATATAAAAGTAATGGATGAGAATCGTGAATATTTAAATCTATATATTATACGATTCTAAGGCCGTGTTCTCCGGTTTAACGCACGCCGTATTGTAGCGGCTTACAACTTGTAGCTGCACTTCCATACAACTTGACTACCAAGAGGCCCAGCCTAGCGTAACTTATATACCTACGCTTATAAAACGTCAAAATAGCATACCAGTTTTACTGTAACAACTGATAGAACCCTTATCGTTTAACACATTCAATGCAAAGAATCGCTACGCACTACGCCCGTAGCCGATTCAGTGGTTTTCCCCTTACGTAGCGGAAAGCGACTACGGCATAGGCGTCCGCTAGGCGGGTTCCTGGCAGTCAGTGAAGTGTCAGTCGTTTCTTCTTATTCTTAAGAATAAATTTAAGAGACTGTTAAAAAAGCATTACCTATACTCAGATATACTACTACTACTGTTACTAATGAATCTATACATATAATAAAGCTGAAGAGGGTCGAAAGTCTGTACATGGAAGATATTCGAAAAAAAATTGGCTAGGGATACTTAGAATCGATAACAGAACACGTTCCAACAGTTTTTAGAATTTTTGTCTGTTTGTCTGTTTATCTGTTTATCTGTTTGTCTGTTTATCTGTTTGTCTGTTTATGTGACCGCGCATCACGTGAAAACGGCTGAACCGATTAAGATGAAATTTGGCATAGAGATAGTTTGTGTCCTGGGAAAGGACTAAGGGTAGTTTTTATCCTAAAAATCAACCCCTAAGAGGATGAAATGGGGGGTGGAAATTTGTATGGAGCTACTTAAACCGCTGCACCGATTTAGATGAAATTTGGTATATGATTAGTTTGAGTCCCGGAAAAGGTTAAAAAATAGGTTTTATAAAATGGGGGGGGTGAAAAATTGGATGTAACCCATTTTGATGAAATTTGGTTAAGAGGTAGTTTAAGTTCTGGGGAAGGACATTGGATAGTTTTTATTCCGGAAATCTTTCCCTGAGGGGGTGAAATGGGGGGTGAAATTTTGGATGGACTCCGTTTAGATCAAATTTGGTATAAATATAGTTTGAGTCCCGGAGGATGACAATGGATAGTTTGAATCCCGAAAATCATCCCCCAAGGGGATGAAATAGGGATGAAAATGTGGATAAATCCCATTTAGTTCAAATTTGGTATAGAGATAGAAGGAGTCCCAGGGAAGGACAATGCATAGTTTTTATCCTAAATCATCTCCTGAGGGGGTGAAATGAGGGGTGAAAATTTGGATAGAACCGATATAGATGAAATTTGGTATGGAGATAGTTCAGAGTCCTGGGGAAGGACTTAACATGATTTAAGTCCAGAAATCATCTCCTAAGGGGGTGAAATGCGGTATGAAAATTTGGATGGAACCCATTTACGGTATAGCGAGTTGGAGTCTTGGGGAAGGACATAGGATAGTTTACTCCTGAAAATCATCCCATAAGGGGGTGTAATTGGGGGTGAAAATTTGTTTGTGACCCATTTTGATGAAATTTGGTTGAAAGATAGTTTGAGTCCCGGAATATGACAACGGATAGTTTTAATCCCAAAAATCATCCACTCAGGGATAAAATAGGGGGTGAAAATTTGGATAAAACCCATTTAGATGAAATTTGGTAAATAGATAGAAGGAGTCCTAGGGAAGGACAATGCATAGTTTTAATCCCGAAAAATCATATCCTGAGGTGGTGAAATGAGGGTTGAAGATTTGGATAGAACCCATTTAGATGAAATTTGGTATAGAGAGAGGTAGAGTCCTAGGAAATGGTGGATGAACATTTGGATTGAACCCATTTACGGTATAGCGATAGATAAGGAAGGACATAGGATAGTTTTATCCCGAAAATCATCCCCTAAGGGGGTGTAATTGGAGGTGGAAATTTGTTGGTGACACATTTTGATAAAATTTGGTTGAACGATAGTTTGAGTCCTCGAAAAGGACATATAATAGTTTCTATTCCAGAAATCATCCCCTAAGGGGGTCAATTGGGGGTGAAAATTTGGATGGAACCCATTTACGGTATAGCGGTAGTTGGGAGTCCTGGGGAATAGGAACATTAACATAACATAAGTAAATTGACGTTCCAAGGGTAAAGGTACCTTATGGCGGCCTTAGTTTTGAAGATGTTTTCTAAAACGGGGTAAAAAAGACGTTTGATTATGGCTATTTTGAAAACTATTAGAAGTAACATATAAAATGTTTAAATTACAAGTCAGTTAATTTAATCCTACGGTTTAGTAGAAAAGGTCCTTACGGCCGTGTGATATGAAAATATGCAAAATAATACTGAAAAAAGCCTACATGCATCGATACCCTTTCCTTCATACAATCCATACTAATATTACAAATGCGAAAGTAACTCTGTCTGTCTGTTACCTTTTCATGCTTAAACCGCTGAACCGATTGAGATGAAATTTGGTATAGAGATACTTTGAATTCCGAGGCCTTCCCAAAGAGTCCTTACTAAAGATAGTTTTTATCTGGAAATTCATCACCTAAGGGGGTGAAAAGGGGGGAGAAAGTTACGATATAAACGAGTTCCGCGCGGACGAAGTCGCGGGCAAAAGCTAGTAACTAAATATTTTTGTAATGAATGCCTTACCTAGAGACTGCCGCTCCCACAGTCAAACTGTCACTACAATTTTGTGGGGCAATGTTTAATTTTAAGCATGTAAAACATTGTACTTATTAAAATAAATAAATAATAATAAAATAATTCTTCCCAAACACATTTCTTAACAACAGCAATTCACCGCATTCGATTTTCTTCACACTCCCAATGTTAACAAAATAACGTGTCCACCTATTCGAAAATGCGCAGTTTTTTTTTATATTGCCTTCGGTGCGTGTTCCCGTTATAAATATGCTATGAGTTCTTACACATCAAAAGAAAGTAAGCGACGTCTTATTAAATAAATTTAATAATGAAATTCAGCCATCTTAAGTAACTTTATAGATTCCTTTTGTTGTACCTAGCATAAGTAATACCTACTGTATATATACATTGTGTGTCTACGACCCGGGCTTTTTTTAAAGGTTTAACCTCCTTTAAAAAATATCCTTTAAACGTATATTTATAATGTAATCATGATATTAATTTAATTTATGAACTAAATTTCAGACTTTGTTAATTTTCTAATAAATTTTTAATTGCCAGCAATGTACAGCGAAGTAAATTGACACGTTAGTGTAAATGACAGCTCTTCATACTTTGTTTAGTACGACGTCATACACCTAGTACATTGAAGGTTCGGATTTTGGAAATTTAGTTGTGCAGTTAATTTGCATAGTTATGATTTACTAATACGTGCAAACGATTGTTAACGAAGCATATTATCATCAGTCTTAATAAAAGCCCGGGTCGTAGACACACACTGTATATTACTTCTTATTCATACTTACATCTTAAGTTTTAATAAATTTAAAAGTAATGTTAATATATTAACACGTAGTTTAGATACATGATCTCATTATAATAGTCGTACCGTGTAATGAAACCCTTTCTTTTGTTATTTTATTTAAAACTAGCTATATATACTTACCATGATTTGTTACAGATAGAATTATTAATTTTATAAGCGAATGAATGTTGTGCTTGGTAATTATTGAAATGTAAAAGAATTCTCCATATTTGAACTATGTTACTTAAGCAACTCCGTAATTTACATTTTGTTACCTTGCCTTAGTAGATAAATAAATAAATACAGTTTTTAGCTAATAAATTGTAAAATCAATTAGGAGCGTTGTTTGCCAACAAACCGCATTGTGGTTTAGCAGATGTAAAGTTAGCTATAAGTTAGCTATAAGCCTTAAAGATAATTATTATTATTATAATTTTTTATTCATATTTTCGCTTGCCATATGCAGGAAATCAAAACCCTTTACCGTGAAAGCCCTTTTCCACAGGCCTGATAAAATTCAATCTGTCTGTCTTACATTACAAAGACGGACAGGGTAAAACGTTTCTCATTTCACCTGTAAGGGCGTGTATCCACCAGAGCTATGCGAGGTTGCGAGGCGGTGAGCGAAGTAAAAAAACACCAATAGCATTGCTGGGTGCGCTCGCGCATTGCTTCTTATTGGTGCATTAATTCTTTGCTCACCACCTCGCAACTTCGCACAGCTGTCGTGGATACTAATCCCAAGTACATTGCCTTGTGATTCTACTGCAGTCACAAGTGTCCATAGGCGACGGTACCTGCTTAACATCAGGCAGGCCGTAAGCTTGTTTGCCACGGTCGTTGTATAAAAAAAAACCCGGCCAAGTGCGAGTCAGACTCGCACACGAAGGGTTCCGTACCATTATCTATAAACATACATACATACATATAATCACGCCTCTTTCCCAGAGGGGTAGGCAGAGATCACGGATCTCCATTTGCTACGATCCTGACAAATCACTTTCGCTTCACTCACTTTCATAACATTTCCCATACATGCTCGTCGGTTTAGGGTACTTTTGACCTGGCCTTTCTGTAAGATTTCTCCAATTTGATCGGAAAAAGTTCGCCTAGGTCTTCCCCTTCCAACTTGCCCTTCCACTCTTTTTATATACACTCTCTTCGTTAATCTTCTTTCATCCATCCTCTCTACATGCCCAAACCACCTTAACATACCCTTCTCAATGTTCGTGACTATATCTCTATCTATATCTTCTATGTATTTATCTATACAAGTATGTTTATCGTCGTCTAGTACCCATAGTACAAGCTTTGCTTAGTTTAGGACTAAGCCGATTTGTGTAAGATTGTAAAAGAAAAAAAAATATTTATTCTGGTTTTTAGTATTTGTTGTTATAGCGGCAACAGAAATACATCATCTGTGAAAATCTCAGCTGTCAAACTATCACTGTTGTTGAGATACAGCCTGGGCCCTGGTGACAGACAGACAGACATACAGACAGACGGACAGCGGAGTCTAAGTAATAGGGTCCCGTTTCACTCTTCGAGTACGGAACCCTAAAAAAAGATCTTCGCCTTAACGTGGCTGTTACAACGACTGGATAATGAACCAGTTAATGTGATCCCAGATCCAGGACACACAATAAAACTGACTAAATAAGTTAGAGGTGTCAAGTATTATTATGCCTCCTTATGTTAATCCTCGCGGAATGGACGAGCTGACCTTGTCCCATGAAATTTATGATGTCATTTGATAAATGTGCGCTAACCACACTCATTACTCGCAAAGTGAGTTAGATCCAGCGATATTACAGAAATGAGCAACGATATTGAGTCATGCGCGTAGGTGCCAGTAGCTTTTTATGGAGTGTTTATTGCAGAACAATATGTGATGTGAACATATTTATGTTTAAATAAAAGAAAACTTTTCTGCATCAGTTCTAAGTTTCTAACTACCGACACAACGAATCCTCATATCAATAAACGACCAGCAACGCGCTTGTGACTTACTTACCATTTAAAAAAAACATAAAAAAAAAATATCTATCCAAATATCATAAACCCTCCATGATGCGTTCAAGAACTGTTTTGTTAGAACAAATTTCTTATCTGTGTAAATGTTATTATTACTAAATAATAACATCGATTTCGATAATATTATTTAATTCGAATTTCGAACGTCTCAAAAACAAAGAAATTTGATTTAACCTCTATTCTAATATCAGTCGAGATGACGTTTAGTTCGAAATGAATTGTCAATTTGCATACAAATTTGACAAATGTCGCACGTAAGTAAGATATCGAACGATATGACAGTTGGATCCAACTCTAGTTTGTCTCTGAATTAAAAAAGAACTATGACAGCTGCCAGAAAACAACGCCGCGATGCCGGTCATAATATGCGGCTCCTGAATGCATCATGGAGGCTTATGATAATATGTGGATATAGTAAGTGTAAGATAAAGTAGTGTATGTAACTATACATAATTAGGCATTAAGATACTCGTGTTATGTTATTATGAAACTCGTATTTAATGTCCTTCATTATGTACAGTCACTTAAACTACTATTTCGGGATAATCTTTCAAAACCTACACATCAAATAAAAAGTACCTATATAAATAGAATCGATCCACATCGGGACGAGTGTAAAAGTTCGATACTTTACAGGCTTTGACAAAAAGGAACAAGTATCTAACAGACTTATTATTAGCTCTATAAACACCAGTATTTCCGATAATTTCCGCATATTACTTCGTGCATTCACGGGAACGAAGTTTTGTTTCATTTTTGGGAATGTTTCACACATTAATTTGGAATGAACATATTATTATAAAGAACTTAAACATGAATAATTTAAAAGGAAAACCTTATTTTTTACATTCATACAAACTAATTAAATATAACTTCAATGATCGTTGTTTGTATGCAATGCAGCCAAATAATTGAAAATATTGGCGTATTGACACTGAAAGTTAAGGATGTTAGTGTTGGAAATACGATTACAACTCTTAATGTTTGTGACACTGTTTGTGATAATTAATAATACAACTGTGCATATGAAGAGAAATCCCTTCACGCATGGTCACACATGCATTAGCGTTTGGAAAGTAAACCCTATATTTTAGTATTGGAGAAAGGGCAGGTCCACTCATCTGGCCCTTCCTCGTCGCACGCTCAACCGGGACACGTAACCACACGGCTCGTATGATAACTTGTATGTGCAGGAAAAATTACTATAAATATGTATTCGTTGAAACTTAAGTCTGGGGCATAAGGTTTAAAATTGTATAGGTACATGTTTTTGAAACTGAGAATAAGACGGCGTAATGGTTCATTACGTGCTCTCAACACCGTGGCAACCCTACTTACCGTCACTCTCCCGTCGCAATCAAAATACTCAAGTGATGCTTAAATACCTTGAAACCCTCGTAAAAAGCGGTTGTGACGTGGACGGACGGACCAAATACGTATAAAACGAATTGTTTAAGACGTCCTCGATCCTACTTACTCGTATGAGACTTGAAGGCTCTGTGGGAGGCTCTTATAAGCAGATTAAATATACTTAACTAATGTTTGTTTTGACGGAAGATAGAAACCGTGATTGGTAATAGTTACAGTTACCCAAGAAAGCGTTCGAACAATTTTTTGACTCCATTATTTTTGTATTGAGGTACACAGGTAATTGACCGCTTTTTGGCGGGCTATACCTACAATGTGTAAATTTGATACGGGCGAATATTTTGATGACGATTAGTGTCGGTCCTAAACAACACATTAACATACATGTCGTTAGGTAATTGCTTATTTTTTTTCACGCTATGTATTTCACTACACGTCATGTCATTTGCTCACGACACCCATAAAAGTCAAAAGTTTGTTAAGTCAAATTAGTTTGGACATAATACATTGCTGCTCGGTCATAATGAAAAAAATATAAACTCTTTATTAATTAACCTATAATTTTGACATTTTCAATAATTCGTGTACCCAATTAGCGTGTGCTATTAAATATAAATTAAATCAGTGTCAGTTTTGAGACGAAAGTTACAAATGTAGTATACAAATGATGTGAAAATTAACTTTGTTCACATTTAAATATCGTGTATATGCATATAATTTATACATTGAAAAGAAAAAGTTATTTTATACAAATTAAATACTTAATTGTCGTCACAAAACTGACACTGAGTTAATTTTTGTTTAACAACTCACGCTAATTGGGTACACGAATTATTGAAAATTTTACAAAATTGCTTTTTCATATCATTTGTACTTTCAAAAACTATGGCTGGTTAAAATATACGCCCATTTGAAATGTACAGGCTGTATGTTCAAGTTTCTAGTTAAAATAAGCTTCGGCAACAAACACCGAAAAAATTACAAGTAGGTACTTATAGGTTATTTACTAGAGTAATTAAGTAGGCACCCATTTATTAACAGTTGCTGTTATTAACTGTCGATTGAATCAAGGTTCAGATTTCACAGGCTGGAAAATTGCCGCACAATTATCATCGTACTAAGTGTCAAAATGGCCTGGAAATAATGGCTAATTTGCAAGCTTAGTCCAATTAAGTTACTAATAACCGTCGATTCATTATTATTAGCTACTTAACGAATCAATCAGCTGCCGTCCAATACTTTACCTTCATTAGTAGGATGCGAACAATATAAGCAAAGTTATTCATGGATGGGGAAAAAAGGTTTTACACGCAACGTTATTTGGTATACAGTAAGTGATGATTAAATTAGATTAGATAAATTTATTTCATTTTAAAATGTAAATGTCATTTTTATAAGTAAATTAAAATAGCAAGAATTCACAAAAAGATGAAGTGTATAAGAATAACAATAATATATATATAGACAGTTTATTAGGCAGGCGTCCGATGTTTCACCCAATAGCCCAGCCACTAGTCCATCATTTTCACCCAATAACCAAATTTCCTTTAGATTCCATCAACAGCAATAGTCCCTATACACCCCAGCGGGTGCTGTCTCTGTGTGCGTCCCATGACACGGGCAGGTACAGCATCCGCTCGGTGTACTCCTTGCATTTCATTAAATTGTCAAAAGGGCCTCTACGTGTTGGCTCAGTTGGTACTTTGTAGGTACCTAGCCCCACGCACGCCTCCCAAAGGTCCGGGACATCATTGTCCCGTGAGCGGGAAAGACAATAATATAAATAGTCAAATCAAAAAACAGTGCAAAATAAAAACAAACAACACAATCATAATATTATTATATAACTATTGCGACATGGTATAATATAATATAACTATTTGCCATTGCGGTTCTCATATTGGTTATTTATTTTTCCGAAGTATTTCCGGTGCCTGTGTTTTTTTGAAGGGGAGACTTTTTATGAATAAGATTCATCGATGATGATTGGTTGATGATAATAATTGATCGAATTTGGTTGCACACACTGATCTGGGACATCTATGTTTTATACTAATTCTAGCTGCCCGCGCGGCTTCGCTACGAGCGCAGTCAAACCCGCAGGATAACATATAGCCTATCTACATATGTCCAGTCAGCAATTCGACGCAATCTACAAGGGAAAAAAATTATGAAATCGGATAGGTAGCTCCGGAGACTATACCTATTTGAAAACTTATTTAGTTTATAAAGACGTAAAGTTCGTAAATGTGTACCTTTGTGAGTTTGTGGCTTTGTAAGTAATCTCCGAAAATACTCATCCATATTCAAACATTCTTTCGCTTTAGTATCCTCAAACCAAACGAACGACTGAGCCAATACGAGCCAATACGATCCCAGTCGTCTATTTGGTTTGAGGATAGTATAGTAACTACGCAATCAAAGACTTCAAAAGTTCTTATTCCCTTTTAATAAAGACTTTTGACGTCTTCGTTTGGGTCAGCTACTTTTGATACTGACTGTACCATCGCTTGCGTTCTGTGTAATGCGCGGGCGGAACCGCGCGGGCAGCTAATATTTAAAAACTATAAAAGTTTCCATTCTGCCCAATACTAAAATATGGAGAGTGTACTTTCCAATGTAGCATCTCGCTAATGTGTATAATAAAATTAATAAAATGTGAATGTGATGTCATGCGTTTCAGAATATGTGCAATTTTACGATTAATATGATAATCTGTAGTAGGAACGTCAATGTCAACTTAGTTAAGTGCAACGGCATTCAAAAATTTACATTGCGGTCTATTAAATAGGTGGGTGTGATCAATTTGCATTACTTGTCCTGACTAATGTTGCCTCTTTGTTATTTGACACATTGTCAAGGCACTGAGCCAAGGAGAGCCAATTATTCTTAGCTGCCTGAGCACAACCGCGGTGAACATAACAGGGAACTTGCATATTTTTATTTTAATACGAAAATTAAAAGTAAAATCCAGCATTAAAACAATTGTAGCATTAAACCTTTCTTATGATTTATTTTTCTGATGTTATATGCATTTGAAATCTGCACGCGCCGGCACCCCCCGAAAACGCTCTTTATTAAACGGGCTTATGCTATGACGTCACATCATATATTCTCGGCGCGTTTACTATGGAGTAAGTCATTATTTTCAATTATCTCCACAAAATTTGCGTTTGAGTCTATACTTGTCATAAAAAATATCGTTTCTAATTTAATATTCTGTGTAACTGTTTTATTTTATCAAAAAATTAATTTTTTTCGTCATTTAACATGAGATAAAAACGAATAAAATCGTTATTTTTTTCTTTTGTATGATATCTCTACGTATATCCGCATCGATTGAGTGCAATTTATTCGAAATTGAAGTCCCATGCAAGTTCCCCATTAGCTAGAGCGGTATCTCAACTACCGTCGCTTAAGACCTTTCTACACGCGCGGCTCATGGACTGATGTACCGCTGACTATCCCGACTTGCACGCACGTTTACTGTATCGACGCGTGTGCGAGTGTACGGATCTTTTTTACTGCTTGTAGCAATTTATCTACTGAAAGAAAGAAAGAAGACATTTATTTACTACACAAAAGACACACAGAGACAAAGGGAGTAGACATACATTACAATTTAACACATATTGTGTGTGTCTTCGCGGCAGTGAATCGGTCGCTGTCTCAGCATTATGCCGAGGTGTCAGACAGACACCTACAGCGCTGATTTTCAGACAGCACCGTACGTGACCCACAGAACGCAACACAACATAAGATCACACACATAATTATTGTATAAAAAAAATAAAAAAAACAGTAATAAATTTGTAAAATATGTACGAGTAGCCAAATGGGATAGAAAAAAATACAAAGCAAAAAACGCGACACGGTTGGGATAGGAAAGTGCTGGATGGGTTACGATTGGGATTTCTGGAGCGTCAACAAATACTGTGACGCAACGCACTAGGCTCGTCTAACAGTGCATCAAGTATCTCATTGTCTATGCAGATATTCCAAGCACCGGCTAGGTATAAAAGTATAGCTTTTTAAATTGCAAATTACAACCGCATATTCTAGTGAAAACAAATCACTTAATATGCATACAGAAAAGTAACTAAGTGTTGTTTATGCATGGATTTCTTGCGATTACGCTTATTATTAAATAATGATGATGATAATATGGCGTTTAAGACTGAATAATGCTGCTTAATAAAAGAGAAGATTGCTCTTCAGGGTTATTTAACTCGGAGGAGTCACGGTGGTTGGCTAGAGGAGAGGTGTCACTCACGCATTTCTCCTCTCATTGTGATTTGTGAGAAGCATCGAATGTCGGGCGATTACAGACGTGGTAATAAGGCCAGTAAATATGCAAAATGATGGTTTCTGAACCGCTAAGGTTTTTAAATAAGCCAGTGAAAATAACTGGATACGGTAAATCTTATTATGAATTAGAACATTTTAATTTCTAGTAGGACTAAATACCTATACCTGCTATATTAATATAGGTCCTACTTAATTCTTGAAATGAAGCCTTTTTAACTCAAAAATCCGCTGCTTTAAAACTACAAGTAATAATTTCCGAAAAAAATATTGGTCATTTATATTCTTTCTATGGTATAAGGTAGTAAGGTAATTAATTAATTAATTTATATTTGTTAATTATTATAATATTAACTTATTAATTTTTCAATTTGTGATTGTCAAACATTTTAATTTTAATTAAGTTCAGATTTTATTGTGTACCTAATGATTGAAAATGTATTCTTATGGGTCATTGACACCCGTATTAAATGATTTTTATATTTATTTATCTAAAATCTGAAAGTAGCTTATTCCGAAATGATTATTCGTTTTGACGCTATGATTAGACACTATTTTTTTTTAATAATGTAGCAAGTTGATAACAAGCTTATTGAGCTAACATCAGAGTGCGAGCGGGACATCATTTTGGGGTTACAGACTAAAGCGAGTTGGCAAGCAAAAAAGCATTTCTCAACATCATAGCCGACGTACAAGGCGGCGGGCGCGTTCCTAATTTATTGCAGAGAGCCGCCTGCCACCGGAATGCAGCTCCGCTTTATGACAAATTCCCTCACACGCTTAGGGAAATAAAATACCCAACTAGGCAACCAACTGGAGACTGTCGCACAATTTATTACAACTCGCATGAATGATGTTTGACATAAAATGACATCGTAAATCCTGGCAAAGACCGATAAGATTGATAATGATATACGATTTAAAGCCAAATCAGACACACATTTTGAAATTTAAAATGATTTACGTGACCTACTTGTGGACAATTTAGATAACTCTTTAGTTTTAAGATGCAAGTACCTACCGTGCTTGATCGTTAATAGTTAATTAAGTCGAAATTGCTGATGAACCGTAGTTATTTCCAAATTAAGAGTCTCGAAGTTCATAGTTTAATTTAAATTGCTTAACAAATTCAATATCGTTTGCCGTGGTAGAAGACACTTTTCTATGACTAACAACACCAACTCAGTTTATTATTATACCTACGTTATGAAATGTTATAATAAACAAAGACACGTGTTCGAGTAGTTATAATAATATATTTTGTGATTAGGTACTTTGTTTTTGTGTATGGAATAAATATCGGCTCATTGACTGTTAACAAAAACATTTGAGTTACCTATGTTTTCGTGTTAAGTGGCAGCTTGAAGTGGTATTCGGCATCCGCCTCTATCGCAATGATTGTCTACAAATTACCAATTCACCAGAATTTCACAGATTCTCTAATGCTCACCGACCTAAAGCGGCTCATAGCGAATCTTGGCCTCCGACACGAGTTGTCAATATTTGTCCCAAACTTGCGCCATTTTCCGCGAAGTCATGGCATTTCATTATGTTTTTTTGCAAAAAAATGTATTTATTGATTGATTAATTGATTGAAGATCGGGTAGGTTTGATTTGATGACGTCGTTCCAACGATACCTGGGACGTTCTACGGGTCGCCGCCCTACCGGATGGCAACCAGACCCTCTTCCATCCTTTCACTGTGCCCGAGCTGTCTACGGTGTGTTACCGGCATGCGGGCCTTTTTAAACGTAGAGTAAAGTAGTAGTAGTTCTTTAACTTAATTAATTTAATTAATAAACTAAAATTCAGAATTTATTAACTTTCTAACAATATTTAAATTGCCAGCAATGTACAGCAAAGTAAATTGACAAGTAAGTGTAAGTGATAGCTCTGCGACGTCATACACGTAGTACATTGATGGTTCGAATTTTGGGAATTTAATTGTGCAGTTAATTGACATAATTATGATTTGCTAATGGAACATATTATTAGCAGTTTACTTACACACTGTATATTATTTCCAATAACGTTGCTTTCAGGACTTGTGATGACTCACACTATTCATGTCTACATATTTCTATTGTACTGGCCCCGTAGCATGTCACTTATCACGCGATAAGTGACAAGATAGAGCATCCGTCCCTGGCTCACACCGTTCGATAGAACGAGACGACGATCTTGTCTTGTCACTTATCGCGTGATAAGGCCATCCGTGCTACGGGGCCAGGTTCCCAAACTCAACACGTTGGACATGCAGGAGACATATTATGACTGAGAAGGTCATTTGCGCAGGAGTTTGTTCTGATTGCAATCTCAAACCACCCATTCTTGCGCTCTACTCTGTCGACGCTTCACTAGTAATATTACACTCCAGCTCTAACAGTTATTATTCTAATGCCTTATGTCCCCATTATGTTAGATCAATCTTATTCAAGATATAAAGACAGAACCTGCAACGTAATGCATATCACTTAATAATATAATTTAATTATTGAACGTAATAATTGTACTAAAGAAGCATTGTGGCAATACTGTTATACGCCTCGAGTCAACTGACTTCAGCCTTGTAGTTTTCTGAACGTATTTAAAATTAGATATATATTTATTTATTTAATCGTCTGGCATTTAAAACAGAAACATAATAATCATAAATTAATTTTAAGGTTTGTCAGCCAATTGATGGCCTTGTCGCCAAGGGTGATCAGGTCTTCTGGAGGTCCGTCGGCGTAGCGCGTTATGGGGTAATCCTCGATTATATGGCGAATCGTTTGTTCTTCGGCACCGCACGAGCAAGTTGGGGATAAATATATATTATGCCTACCTATGCATTGTCATAAAAGTTAACTTAAACGCCGCCGGTTCTGAAAGACAAAGCGTTAAGACAACCTTTCATTATTTATGAAACTTCGTGAACATGATGTGTAATGAAAATTAAAGAGAAAGGTTTAAATTACGAAATCATCGATCTACGATCTAATATGAATGTACTTAGTCAATAATCCAGTCATTTACACATCACGAGCATTGCAGGCGGAGTGCATAATGTTACGCTGTAAAAAAATCAATAAGATTGCGATTTTTACGTTCTCGAATTAAAATTCTACATCTGATTATGCCCATGTTAACAATTCAAATATGTGGAATATAAATACTGATTCACGTAGTCGGTGAATATATATCAACACTTAATTCGCGTAACTATTGTATTATTAATAAATAATATCATCAATTGAATTAGGCAAATGTATTTTATTCTATACTATTTATTTCATACAATTTCACAGTCTTCAAACTGTAGTGTCTCTGAAAATAACAAAATATATACTCAACTACATCTCGACTTAAACACGTATCTCAATCGAACAATACCTTAAGTCGTTGAATATTTGTTGGGACAATGAGAGTGCTCGACGGATCTCTTTTCTTTTAAACACTTAGGGTACATTATTTAGCAAATATACTTCATTTAACCGTCATAATCATATATTTAAGAGCCAGGCTCTTGTCGGTGGAGCAATTTCCATTCGTCTCTATTCTCAGCTTTCTTCTTGACATCTTGGTACGCCACACTGTCTACTTTATCCTTGATTTGGCCCGTAAAAGATCTTATTGGTCCCCCTCTCTTCCTCTTTCCCTCTATCTTCCCGTCTATTATAGTTTCATGTAATCATCGTGTCGTAACAAGTGTCCAAACATTTTGCCTCTTTTGTTCTCTATGGTTTTTACCAACGTCCTTTTTTCTTTCACCCTTTCAAGCACCTCCACGTTCGTCTTTTTCTCTGTCCAGCTAATCCTCTCCATCCGCCTCCAGCACCACATTTCAAAGGCTTCCAACCGTTCTCTATTACGCTGAGTCATTGTCCACGTTTCGCTTCCATACAATGCTATGCTCCAAATGTAAATTTTTATAAGCCTCTTTCGAATATGGCTCGACATTCTGGCTTTGAAAAGAGACTTCTTGGCATTAAAAGCTTTCTTAGCCATGGTTATTCTTGCGATAATGTCCGGTGTACATCGGAGTCATTAGTGATTATACTTCCCAGATATTTAAATTGTTTTACTTGTTCTATTGTAATGTTGTTTAGAATGATTGGTCTATGATTTGGGTTTCTTTTTGAAGTTACGAGCGTTTTAGTTTTATTAATTAATAGGTATTTATTTTAAGCCCAAAATCCTAAAAAATTGTATTCATATCTGTAACTAATTCTTCTAATTGTTTTGATGAATTGGCAAACGCTGCGATGTCGTCAGCAAAACGAATAAACTGGATTATTTTTCCATTGAAATTAACCTTCTATTTTGTATAATTTTAAGTAGTATTTTGCTTGCTTGTGATGTTAAACTTAGTGTGTTATGTTCCTCACATTTCAAAGTATTTGCTTTTTAGGTAAAGTCACTACTGTAGAAGTGTGAAAATCAGTAGGGACGTGTCCAATATTATACATTTTAGTAATTATTTCATAAATTTAATCTTGAAGTATATCACAGTTTGCGTATTTTATGAACTCTACATAAATTTTGTCATTGCCTGCAGCTTTTTAGCAATTTAACCGTATTGTATATAAAATAATCCTCTCTCCTTTGGCAGTCGGGTAATAAAATAAAATAAAACAAAATCTCTACAGGTAGTTAATACTAAATAATATGAATATAAAATTTACATGTTCTTCTATGTCTACTATACTTTCGTGACGTTTTAACCCTCGTTCTCTCAACCATAAAGTTTATTACGTTCTACGTAATCAATTCGCAACTCAAACAAAAAACGCCGTTATCTATTACAAGTGGTCTCAATCTATTCGTATCTGTGCCATCTCGTGCGATAACGCATATACTTGTTACAAAGCGGTCCACTAAACAAGTCGGCGTCAACCATAGAAGCATCAACTGTTAAATGTCAAGCTCTATTTATGCTAACCATTGTTATGTGTGTGAAAGATTACCAGCCTGTTCACCTTTCTTCCAACAATTTCACAAGACACATTTCCAAACAACATCAAAGTTCATTAAAATGTAATTTATACTTCTACCCTGTAGGCACATTTTACTATGTTGAAAACTGCTTAGGCAGATCATATTGTGCACATTAAACTTTCAGTGACTAGGCAAAGCCTTTCGAAATTTTAAACTACCATTATTACAGCGATTCGGCGGCTTAGTGGTTTAATCTTTGTAATATGTAAATTATTGTTAATGTGGGTTTTGGAAAGAAATGTTGGTAATAACACTTGGCATTTTATTTTATTGTTGAACTGCCTCACCTTGAGCATCATACAACGGCTTTTATATCGACTTTTATTATTGTTTCAGCGAGAAATCGGATGATAAGGTAGACCAACCTTTCGACAACACAACATGAGGATCTCTGCGAGGTTACAAGTACGTAATTACGTATCGTAAATTAAATCTAAAACCCATTCAATTAAAACATTTTCCATATTTCATAATTCCTAAAATTGTAAAAGGCTTGGTCAGAATCATCATTTAATCTTAAATGGATGTTGCAAGTGTTGGAAGGTTACATACATTATTCGACATAAGTAAACAATGGCTAAAGAACGACTGTGCTACGTAATTCGCGGCATTTTTAAAAGATTTAGTTGGCTAAAATACTAATTTAAATTTGCAGCAATACAGCATTCATTGTAGAATTAGAAAGATATTTACGTGGGAAAACTTACTGAAGCCAGTCAAGGCGCAAGGCTGAGATCAGATCTTGATTGGAATTAAATTAATTTGAAATTGCTCCTCGGAAAGCGGATGCTTTCGTAATATGCTGTGGCGCCCTCATAAATTGCGTGCATAATCTGTTTCCTAGGGATCTAATAGGTAAGTAGATGTGGAACAAAGGGCATTTTGAACAATCATAGTTAATTTCTACGCCAGCATAGTTTAGTTTCAATATTCAGAGAATTATTATTGAAACATTTTATTACAAACTCTAACTAAAGTGATAAAAAAATTTTCTAGTTTAAATAGTAACTTACACTTTTACCTTTATTAGTGTCAATATATTCCTAATAACATGAAATTATGGCAATACCTGCGATTAAAGTAAATTATCTTGTAATTTTAAACAGTGTCAGCTTTGGATTATTAATTTTATTGGCAATGGCAAGCAATTGACGACTGCCAATAGAATTGAATAAGCAATGAGATGCATTGAAATTATGTTTTATGTTACGTGTAGGTAAGTCTTTAGGAATGTCGAACATACAATTATCATATAATTCATCATCAAATTAATAACATATATTAATAAAATCGTTAGTAATTCATTGTATGATATCTGATCATAGTTAGAGAGAAATGTAAGTGTAATTTTTTTTATTGGATGTCTTCTTTGAGCCGGTCCCGAAATAAAAAACCCTCGCCCGCTGATGTAAGGATTACCTATTATTAATTTCTTCGGTATGCCATTAGCCCCCTTATTGTGTACCAATAAAACGGTACCTTTTACCTGCATACGACATAGTAAATTTTGAGTGGTCCGGATCTCTAGTGCACAAACATGTATCAAAGTAGTCTGGTCAAACTTTCTTAGTCCCAACCTAATCAAATGAATCCAGACCAAAACAAATCAAAAAAAAAAAAAAAACCGAATCAAAATTAATGTAAGAGTGCAATTGTATAGTCATTTTGTCGTATAAACATATGTCACCACCAATCATTAGTCCTTAGACACATGTGGACGGTATAGAAGTAGTGCCTATCCAGTTAATTAGAATTTTAAATGACTCACCTGAGAAGTGCCTGGAATTACCGCAGCGCTGCAGGATTGCTTTAAGCGACAAATCGCTGTATTTATCACTGGTATTTCCAGGACTGTGTGATTTATAGAGAACGATTACAGATAACTTAGTTACACGTCATGTATCCAAACGTGCTCAGTGTTAAATATAATGTGGTTAAAAGTTGGCCTTTGTGATCAGCGTCGCTTTTATTAGGTACATCCGCGACATTTTACCTAGATTATAGAATTAGAGCCATGATACCTGTTTCCAGAAGGGAACATCTCTAGAATATCGCTTTTATTTAATGTCTGTTATTATCCTAATGGGTAATCACGTAACTTTTCGAATGCGCGGTAGAACAATTCAACTGTCATTTTTCATATAAAAATTAACATTTAGATCTCTACCTAACGTACGTACAATGCGTTACGTGATCTACCTGCTGATTTTGAAAGACGGCGTCACGTAAGTGGGGATATCCCTTAAACATTCCGGGGACGTCATATCTTGAATCTCGGATCGCGGCCATCGCATTAAATGCCTCTTTTTCCAGTTCCTGACTTGCCTGATGCTGTACGCATCCTGCGCACAAGCAATTATGGTGAAGTTCGGCACGAAGGACGGGCCCATCGAGCCGCCGCCGCCGGAGCGAGTGCTGCCGCCTACGCAGCCCTTCCGCGTCCCGGCGCCTGTGTGGGAAGAACGATCGAATGACACACCCGACCCCAACGCTCAATGGTAATATAGACATAACCTATCAGCTCAACCCTTCGGCGTCCCGACACGTCCGACTTGAAAGAGCGACTGAGAAAAGTATCTGACCCAATGCTCAATGGTATGATAGAGGTAACCTTAGAGCTCAAAGATAATTTATACTTAAATCGATCATTACATTATCGTTAGTGACGTCAATTCACACACCAGTTAGCATCGGCCCAACGCACGTCTAGGAATGTCATACATATCCGACCCAAATGCTCAATGTTATGTCAGATGTAACCATAGTACCTAGGTACTCAAAAAAATATCATCAATGATGCGATCAACCTTAATGTTCAATGGTATGACGGTCTAACCTCAGTACTCAATGAGACTGAAATTATCATGACATGAACGATGCAGGCAACCCTTATGCTCAGCTAGTATGACAGGTATAATCTCAACACACTAAGAAGTTAAGGCTACAGTACATTGAACCATGCGTTCTATTCTATCCCATCGCAATTTCGTGTTATCTAGATTAATTAAGCAATTAAGCATATTTTTAACAGACTTCAAGAGAGTTTACTCAAAGGAGTTACGACACGTAAGGCTATTTTTATTTAAACATCAAGGTAATAGCAATTAATTTATCATCATTGCACGATTGTGCCATCATTGTGAGGAGTTCGTTTATTTCTAGACTTTCCCACGTAGTCTTTAACATAAATTATGCAAAATAGCAAAGTTCAAGACCCAAATAATGGTCATGGTATTAGTAATTAATTCAATCGCGTTTTACAGGCGACCCCAGTTCTTCATACCTCAACCGAGGTATACTCAAGTTGTCTACTCTCCGCCACCGCTTAGCAATGCTCAACGATTCGTCAACTCGTACATACCAGTACGCCAACCAATACAAGGCCAGCCGATCCAACCTAAAGACTACTTCACATCTTCCCAATTCTTGAGCTCGCAAAGCTTACCCGGCGTCGGTCTGAGATACTTCCTTCCGACGTACAACCCTCCTGACCAGACTAAACATGCGAAACAGGAAGACGCTAGAGTGAATGCAGTAGAAGCGAATAATGTGAATGACAGGAGTGACTCATCCAGTGATCTACAATGGCAGTTTGAGAAGGATCTTACGAAGAGGAACACAAGAAACACCCAAGAGGTAAGACTTCATTACCTGATAGTTGAAATATTACCGCTCCTTACGCAAATTATTCAGACTCTTTAATTTAACATATAAAGAGTGGTGCATCCTAATTTAGTAACTATATGTTTTTTCTCCTATAAATAATGATACTTGATTAAAGTGTAAATGTATGAAGTCTAGGAATGACAAAATAAAACGCTAAAATGTGGATTAGCAGCTTAGGTTTAGGTAAAAAAATTAAGCCTTTAATGTATTTTTATTTATTTATTATTTATTTATTCATCGAAGATATAAAAACTTATTCTAAAACATGTCCCTGTAAAACTGTTTAAACAGTTTGCAGTTGCGTCCTGTGCGAATAGGCATTTTTTATGTTTGTGTTACTATTTAGATATTAAGTAACTATTATTAGTTACTATTTAGGCTATGTCTATTCGAATAAGTACGTACAAGAAGAGCTTTAATTAAGATTTTTACCCATATATTTTCCAGTACCTATTCTGACTGACATGACAAACTGTTTATATTATTATTAATCAAACCAGTCTTCAAAAAGGTATGTATAATTTGTTATGTTTCTTACACAGGCAATAGTAGCAGCGGTTCCCTACGTCTACCAGTTCCCAGCACACGTGTCCCGGTATCAGTAAAATACTAATTACATCCTAGGTATAAGTTTCAACAGTATCATCGCAGTTCTATTGAACCTGAAACAACTATTCAGTAAAACTTGTAACTATGCGGTTTTGATTTCATGCGATGTAGAACATTTTCTTTGGGTAACAACTTTACTGTTACTAAGGTTTACTTGGACACAAACTAGTTATAGTTTAAGGGTGCTTTTCCACCAGTTAAAAGTACAGTAAGCGGATCGTTTCATCCATACAAAAACTGAACTTTTGAGGTTTGGCTCTTAACTGGTTCTTCTTCCAAAATGTAAACTATCTGAACCATTTATCATAAACAGAATAATGAAGAATTTATCCGTATACGAAAAATTGTTTACATTGGTTACATTTTGGAGAAAGATGCAGTCCAAAGCTGGTTGTGGAATTGTCGTTTATGTATGAACGGAATTACCCGTGAAAGTTAAACTCTGTTTTCATACAAATCGGCTAACTGAAGCTATATGTGAGACTTGTATGGAAACGGAGCTCTGGCGGAAAGGTGATCTAAAGACACGCAATTTTTAGTTTGAAACGAAATTTAGACATTCGATGGATTTCACATACAAATTCACATAAAATCATCACACTGAAATCAGAACCGCAAAGAAGAGAACTAAATACTGTGATGTCATTAGATTGTATCGTAGTGTTAGGTAAAAGTGCCAGAAGATAAAGTATTTTGTAAAGCTACTGCGTAACAAACATTGCCAATGTCTCCTTGAGAACAAGGAACTCTTGTATGTTTCTAACTGGATACACGTACAAGTACGGTTAATATCAGATTGTATGGAGTAAATAAACTACGAAATTAATCTTTAAATTCTGATATTACACAATTCATACGAGTACTCGTATTGTAACGGTCAGTACTGAATATGTACTAAACTTAGTGCTGTAGATAATTATTAGGTATCTAAGCAATATCAGTGAAAAATCGTTTAAATCTATACAAATCTAACCTTATTGTCTTCGTAGACGTGATTTAAAATATACAATGTTTATAAAGTGATGTTATTTTATAGTAATTGCTATATTTTTCAAAGCCGTTATATAACCAGTATTGTTCAATACACATTATCCGCCGCGGTCCGCTAACCGGGGTCATGCTGTCATTAATATATGGATGATGGACTGCAATTATGTTATGATAATGACTTTTGGAGCACAAACCACAAAATAATCCTTACTCTGTGCTCAAATGCGGAACGAATTCGTCCGCTATTATTCGCCTTCTGATCTATAGAGTACGGATGACATAATTGTCTAGACTATTTTACGATGAATACAATTTTTGCATTCATTCGTAACTTTCGTTATTTACAAATTCTTTGGTCAAATACAATCAGTTAGTCTTATGGAAAAAAAAATCTGCTGATGAATGAAGTTATAGAAATGATTTCAGTTTTTTTGGTTTTAAGGCAGTGACTAAAATTTTATTAAATAGCACTAAGTTTGATATTATTGAGGTAAAGCTTAAAACTGTAAAAAGGAACTTTTTTCTGCCACGAAAAATGCACCTCTAAAATGTTGAACCCTCTCCCACTGTTAGGGACTTAAGTGTACATACTGAATAAAAAACATTCAATGAAAGACTATCTTGGAGGGTAATCTCGTAATTTCACGAACGCGCGACATCGTACGGAAAACAATAGGAATAGGTGTAACTACTTCTCACAGAGACGCTGTTGTGTTTTTTAGTTCTTGTTGGTATCTTTTGGGCATACCCTACTGAATAAATTCTAGAATATGTAAATATGCAAATTGTTTTTTTTGCACCCTAAAAAGTAACAAAACCGTGTATGATGTCGAATTCTATAATATTTTGAGGTGGGAAGAATTGGTTGTTATAAATTTCATTACACGTACAAGGATTTATAATATTTTTTATAAAGTTGCTAAGAACGCACTTTTTCCTATTTAGATATATTAAATGATAACATCACGTCATGATAAAATTAAACATCATGCCATTCAGTCGATATTGTTCAACCTCGAAATTTCGGGAAGTTTGATGAAATTTGGTACGAATGTTCGTTGAAAGCCCTGTTTTCGTCTCCCAAAAGTCCCCGGGTTGTAGAACGGCCGCTTTCTTGGAAAATGTACTCCATTCGTAAGAAATTCAGGTTTTGTTCAAAAACTACGTACTCTATGAAAACATGGTCGACAGCAACATTAAAGCTGAATACTATCTACACAAGCCTGTAGTACACAACCTTGACGAAAAAAATTGTCCTTCCAGGGAAGATTCTCCGAATTTGGAGCTCTGGAGAATTTCAAATCCAATTTGATTTACACAATAGGATATTAACTACATGAATAATAACATTTTACCCGACTACGGCTAAACCCAAAAGAATGGTAATGGATTAAATTTCTCGTTAAGTAGTGGTAGTTTGCTACCACCTCCAGGTCGAGATACTTGATGAGTTCCAAAAAAAGAGGTAGTTTTCGATTTCTCTTAATGCTAACAACGTGTTGGCGCACATCGAGTTTAAAAAAAAAAAATATGGCGGGCGTGAGTGGAGACCAAATCTGAAATCACAAATGCTTTCAGCACTTAATTTATCGGGCGGATTTCAATAAAAATGACATCAGTAGTTGGGTCTGTAAAACGCCAGTGCTATACACTATACATTTAACATTATTGATGCGGGCAGTATTACTGAAACTTCATAATGTGATGGTCAAAACATATTTTAGGGCAAAAATGGGGCAAAATACAAGTGACAGTAGTAAAGTTCACTACACAACTTAACCATGGTCTTAAAATTTGAACTTTAGGGCATAGGGGTTAACCGCTATCTTGAAATGTATACTTAATTTTGCATTTTTCTTGAAGCTTATTGACTTTATGGGCATGCCATATATGACAAGATGAAGCCTTAAATTAGGTTGTGTAGTACTTTTTAGGTGTAAAATTCAATAAGGTTTCATTGAAGTCAATAATTTTCAAGAATAATTCAAAATAATAAAAATGAAGAATACTTTTCAAGATAGCGATTAACCCCTATGGTCCCTAAAGTTCAAATTTTAAGACATGTAAACAGAGGTATCGGTGAGTGTGTGTAGTGAACTTGACTACTGTCACTTGCATTTTGCCCCATTTTTGCCCTAAATTTTTTTTTGATCATCTCATTATGAAGTTTTAGTAATACGCCCCGCATCAATAATGTTAAATGTATAGTGTCACAGACCCATCTACTGATGTCATGTTTATTGAAATCCGCCCGATAAATTAAGTGCTAGAAGCAAAGTTGTGATTTCAGATTTGGTCTCCACTCACGCCCGCCATATTGTTTTTTTTAAACTGGATATGCGCACACATTGTCAGCATTAAGATAAAACTAACACCACCTAATTTTTTGGAATTCATCCAGCATCTTGACCAGCAAACTATCATTACTAAACGAGTAATTTAATCCATTACCATTCTTTTGGGTTTAGGTCGTAGTCGGGTAAAATGTTATTATTAATGTAGTTCGTATCCTATTGTGTAAATCAAAGTGGATTTAAAATTCTCCCGAGCTCCAAATTCGGAGGATCTTCTCTGGAAGGACATTGAGGGAAAATCTCACATGTGGATGCATTTTTCTCCACGAAGACACGTTTTCTCGTCAAGGTTGTGTACTACAGGCTTGTGCAGAATTTATTCAGCTTTAATGTTACTGCAAACTATGTTTTCATAGAGTACATAGTTTTCAAACAAAACCTAAATTTATTACGAATGGAGTAAGATAGTCCCAAGATAGCGGCCTGACCCGGGGACTATTGGAAGACGAAAACGGGGCCTCCAACGAACATTCGTACCAAATTTCGTCAAACTCCCTGAAATTTCGAGGTTGAACAATATCGACTGTATTAGTATTAGTTCCAGCCTTAAACGTATATCGCCTGAACTATGAAAATATCAACTTGAATGCTTTTGAAGGTGTATTTCCTAACGCGCGTCGGAAAAATTACGCGATTGAATGGATACTGGAACTTCATTGATTACTTGGTCAGCATCTAAATTGTGCTTTATATTGTGTCCATGCTCTTAATTTTTGAAAATAGTATAAAGTAGTCAGTGTAATTTTTTACATCCATGGTCCATTTTAGGCACATTGATTTGATCATTACTTTAAACAAATCAGTTTCTTGAAAATTATTCTGTGTAAAACAAAAGATAATTGAGGTTCTCTACGAGTAGAATTATTTAATTATTGTTCTGACCGCGGAATTTTGCTTATGAACGTAATTCGTTGCTTTTATTTGTTTTTATTATGTTATCTAGCTGTAACTATAACGCTTGTAAATATGTACAATAAATAAAATATAATGACATAATTATAGTTTTGAAATTATTTTCTAAGTAGGTACCCTTAATTTTATTGAATTAACTGTTAGAAAATTTACAGGCTTTTAGATTGAGTAGTTTGTAACCTATATACTCGTATATATCAAAGTAGCCGGTGATTTGAAACTATTTGTGTACCTATAATCATTTGTTATATGTGTCACCTCTCAGGTAGCAAATCTACATTCAAAGTTTCTACAAACCATTGAACTTTTAGCAGAAGCAGACCGAGTTGGTACAGTCGGTATTAAGAGTCTCTTTTTACTATTAATAATTCACGACACCGATTATTTATTGGTCCAAAAAGGTAAATATTTTAAAATAAATAAATAAAATATTAAAATATTTGCGGACAATCTTACACAAATCAACCTAGTCCCAAACTAAGCAAAGCTTGTACTATGGGTACCAAACGACGATATAGATACTTATATAGAGAAATACATACTTAAACACATAGAAAACATCCATGACTCAGGGACAAATATTCGTGCTCATCACACAAATAAATGCCCTTACCGGGATTCGAACCCAGGACCTCTTGCTTCGTAGGCAGGGTCACTACCAACTAGGCTAAAGCGGTCGTCGAGTATAACACACTGTATGAACAGATAAGTATTATCAAACCGCGATTAGAATAAATATATGTACCTACATACTCGCATGTCAGTGTTTATGAACTGACAGCTATTCCATTTCCCAAACTCATTGCGATCGAATAATAAATGTGGCGGGTAGGTACGTAATAGCGTGGCATAAAACGTAACAAAGCACAGCACTATAATGTGTGGCACAAGCCGGACATAATCATCTCGATCTCTACGAGTCGGTGCGTACACAGTGTGGTGCCTGCGAAAAGACACTGGCCAGTAGTAAACTCACATCACATCACACACATTTGCAGTATTGCAGTACACTGCCAGACGTAGGCCTCCCCCAGGGCACGCCACCATAACCGCTCTCTCATTTTCGCCATCCAGTCGCTACCCTCCTCAAATCATCGGTCCATCTGGCCGGATGGCGTCCTTCACTATAAGTTTTCAAACCGTGGCTTCCATTCGAGAACCTGTTTACTCCACCGACCATCGGTTCTGCGACAGATGTGACCATCCCACTGTCACTACAGTTTGTTACACTTCTGAACTAAGTATGTCAGTTACTTTGGTCAATAGTAAACTATTGTCTTTCAAAGATTGTTGAAAACGTATAAGTATATAGTAGTAATAAGGAAGGAAGTCTTAAAATTACGGGGATACAGTTCTCCAAATTCCTCGACTATCAGCCATGATCAGAAACTGGATCTGTGTAAGGTCCTGATTGCCTGGTATCAGGTGAATGACAAGCAACGTAACGTCGTCGAAATATGCACACTGTAAGAGTCACATGGTAAGTATACACTAATGGTAAATATACGGAAATTATACCAAGGAAATTTAAAACATGTTGACGAAAAACTTCGTTATCATTTTGTGCAAGACTTGTCTAGAATGCTGCTAATGTTGTAACTAGACCTAGGAAAATATGCACGTGGCTTATTAAAACAGCTTAGTTATGAAGAAATCTCCCCTGCCTTGCACCACAAGAAAGACACGCTCATTAGGCCAAGTATCATCTCGAGAGGGCTGCAGTCGAGGCATTTCCTAGTAACTTGAGTCTACGGCTGCGAAGAGCGGTGGGGACAGAAAACATTATATTTCTTCGAAAGTTCTGTTTAAATTGTTTTTGTTTTGACAGTACATATCCTAAAAATACCGTTGTGTACGAAAATTATATTAAGTATTATTGCTTTAAAAAAAAAAAATGTACCCCAAAAAAGTAGAACTAGAAACGAATTGAAGTGGATAAACGATTATGTTGACATAATTCGATGCAAAAATAATGCTTGTCAGCTGGGTCATCGGTTTTTTGCATGGAAATACATATTTATTAAAGTGGTTACACTGTACAAATACGGAAGGCCTGGCCGTAACCGTAACAAGTTTCCGTTAACTGTAAAAAAAACGGACAGGTGCAAATTAGATAAGTACACCGAGTACTTAGTTAATGTGTTGTTTTTTATGAAATATTCTACAACATTGAACATTGCATATGTACTAAACGCGACGATTTATTTTTTAATGTTCCGTATTATTTTACGCTAAATCTACCGAACGGATTTTGATGAAACTTTCCAGTGATATGGTTCAATAATTTAGAATAAAATTTTAGCTAATAATTTGTACGTCACAGTCCAGAAGAGCAAGCTAAGTGCCCACACTTACTTGAGCCAATATTTTATTGCGTTGCCATGATAAAGCCCAAAACATTTTTTTATATTGATAAGCCTATTCTTGTATGAGTTAAGGGGCGTCCATTATTTACGTGAGGCGTTTTATGAAATTTTGACACCAATGTCCTGTGAGATTTTTAAAATGTGTTTCTAACCTAAATATGTTTGACGCCGGTCGCGCTTTCGGCTGGCTTGTGTATAATTTGTCCATATTTTTGTGAATGTCATGTATCTTTTACTTAATTTAATATTATTTTTTCGCAATTTTACTCTGTTTCTTGCGGTGAAAAATTACGTAATATGTATTTGCCGAAACCACCCATCTCCCCAAAGTAAGAGATGAGACTCGGCTCGACCCCCTCCCCTCCTTGAATGTCTTACGTAATGAACGGACGCCTCTTACCTCCAAAACATGTCAATAGTTCACATTTTAGTTTTTTTTTCCTTCGTCGAAATAACAACAACAAAATAATGTGGATTCATCCATATGAGTGACCAATTTAAGCTACGGACTAAACACGAATTATGTAGTACGCGATAAGAAGAAGGCGCCTTCCCTGTGGATTGACCGATCTACATACATAATATATAAATTAATGCAACAATGCTCAACGCATCGGCCTGGCGATCCAGCGAGGAAATGCTGCCAGCGTCTTCGGTACCATGCCGCAGGGGCCATTTTTAGATATATTTTAGTTTTATTTAGATGTATTTTAGTTTTAGTTTAGTTTAATTATAGTGGTGTATTTATTAAATGAAATAAAATGTAAAAAAAAATCTATATAAATATTAGTGAGCGTTACACAAATCGAAGTTGTCTCATGATAAGGTCAATATAGCTTGTGTTATGGTCACAAGACGATATATTTCATATAGAAAAACATCCAAGATTCATAAACAAATATTCATCATCACAGCAATATTTGCCCTTAACAATTTTTTTTTTGCCCTCAACGGGTTTCAAACCCAGGACCGTCAACTCCGCAGGCAGGGTCAATCGCACCTACTAGGCTAAACCGTCGTCACTCCAATGTCCAGATCAAAAGGATAATACAATATGCCACTTCTGCCTAGTAAGTTTTCTTAGTGCAACCAGCACACGTGTTCACAAGACCCTGTCGATGCAACATTAAGACGCGAACAGTTACTCTCCACGTAGATTACCGGCGCTATTAAGTCTGTATCAAGCCATTTTACCTCGTAATTAGGTTCCACTCATTATTGCGCCGTAGTATAAATGCTTCTTGTTTCTAAATACCAAACAGCCAAAACAATGAGTGAGCTAACACAGCGTCATTTAGAAATTACTTAATTAGTGACCTAGTGAAGTTTCGCGTTAAGCGTGAAGACGTGTTATTAGATTTCAATATCAGGTAAGAAATAATAAGTCTTTTATTAAGACCCACAATAAAAAGGTTATATTCATTGTATCGACCTATGGTCTGAAACCTTCAATAATTAGTTGGAAGGGTTTGTAGGAGTAGCAGTTTAGGTGTATAATTTTGATGACAGCAGACGATTACAACAACAGGAAATTTTCTTTCACAAGCGTCATTGCTCAAGTTTGCGCCAGCTTAGCAATTAATATTTAATTAGTTCCTAAGATCCGCCAGATCAGAAATTCCCTTATGTTGACGTTCTGTAAAGAAAAAACTTCGCCTTGTGTAAGTCGTTCTACGAATTCGCTTAGTATTTACAAAATGTTATGTTGAAAGGTAAATACCAAATATAGTAATAAATTGAAGAGCTATTTGGAATAGTTCACTACAACAGCCGGTTTCCTGGCTTAGTTTTGGCGTTTGTAGTTAGTATAAACGTTCTTTCCGTAATAACACTGGACGTAATTTTAATTTAAAACAATGTATAGGTACATACAATTTTTAGTTAGGTTCTTACTTTCACGTAGGTTTTGTTCAATTAAGATTTTACTGGTGTTCTTAGAAAATAACCGCAAACCTCGAATGTTGGATTTATGGAATCATTAAAAGCTTTACCGTCATTTTCTTAATTGGCCTACATTTTCTGCAACAAAATAGGTCCAATATCCTTACTAAGGATAGAAATGTGGAAAATTGACACGGCGCGGCTGGTTAACAATTTAGTGTAAATGATATATTTTTTCAATAACAATTTACTACGAGACCATTTGAACCGATAGCTATCATAGATGATTGATTTTCCCACAAATTAACAGATTAATTAAGAATTGGAATGAAAAGGGCAAATTCTTTGCTAAGTGGTATTTGCTATTAATTTATTTAGGTTGCCTGCTACATTTGTATCGTATTGGCCTATGTGCTATGTAAATACGATGGTTTGTAAATATTCAAGACGTAATTGCTTTAATTGGTTACTGATTTCGCATTCACCTAACGTAGGCAGTAGAATTTGATTGAAGTTTGATAAATTAATGAAACCAATTGATGATATTCTCTTTTGCTAAATATTAACATACTGATAATGTAGGTGAATTATCACACTGTTAAACATTATGCGTTTCTAACCCACTGACCCTGTCATTAGTGGGAGACTAATATGCTGTAGGTTAGGTATGGTATAGTTGACTTGTCGCATGGAATGCTATTCAGTGAGCAAATAGGGTATTTTGATTTTTTTACACAATTTGGCGAGGCTTACTACGATAACTACAATTTTATTCGTAGAATGATAGTTTTATATTTCCCAAGATGATAGAGTTGTTACTTTGTTTAATTTGATTTGTTTTGTGTGTCGGACCACGCGCAGTGTAGCGTTCCTTAGTTGTTTGTCTTTATTATATATCGCGATACACGCACGCGCCAATTAAACGTTGCGCTCGTTAACTTGTTAATGCCAACTTATCCTTGATAGTTTTCCTATTTAATTAATTAAGTGTGTACTACTGCCATGTTTTCCTTTTCAGTAGTAACCATTTAGCGGGCAGAGGATCGGACACATGACACGAATATAACCGGCCAAGTGCGTGTTGGCCCACGCGCAGTGTAGGGTACCGTAGTTTCCTGTCTGTCTTTGACCTTTGTTACATCGACACGCGCGCGCCAACTAAAAGTTGCGGTTCCGTCGCCCGAATTTGTACGAAAGTTGGCCTTTTCAAGTACATTTATTAAGTTAGTCGATTATTACTCGTTTTTAACTAAATAATAATACCTTTTTTTTTTACGGAGTGGAAATGCTCTTACGCATTCCCCCAGCCTAGGGTAAGCTATAATGGGGGGTATGTGGGACTCTCACCCTTCAGCCAACTCTATTTAAAGAGAACGGGGAGGGAGTCTACCCACTAAAACCAATCCGGCGTTTCCGTCCCTTCCATTAATGTGGGCGCAGTGGGATCGCGAGCATTCTACCACGAAACTAGTAATGCCTACCTTATCTTTGATAGTTTTCGGAGTAAATTCAATATATTTACTACTGCCATGTTATTTTTTCATATGCCCAGTAACCATTTAGCCGGCAGACGGCTAAAATTCGGGCTTTAAAGCCCAATATCACGCAAAAGCATTCCTGAATTAAAAAATGGCTTTTAAATACCCATTTTTATTTTAAACAAGCTATCCAACGATAAACCACATAATACGTTTACGGAAAATGTGTGTAGGGAAAGTACCTAAATAAATATTTTTTTGAAGATTGAAATCTTCTACTTACCGTTTTGTCGGCGTGATTGATTTATATACTCGTGCCGAATTACAGCTTTCTAGTAGGTAGTAGGGTCACTAAGATAAGCCGCAGCCAGACAGACGGACAGAGGGACGTGGCAAAACCGAAGGGTAACTTTTTAACTACGGAACCCTGAAAAGGTACACGCACGTCAACCAATAAAATATGTTGCATCATTCTCATTAGCTTGTCATTTGATAAAAGGTGACCCCAAAATTATCTTTTTAACGTATGATTATTGCAGTCCATGTTAACTAGATTTCAGCGACATTCCAAAATAATTACTACCCAATCATATTCAGGAGTGGTTTTTCATGCATGATCGGCCAGCCACGCAGTTTCATGAAAATTGTTGTAAAACTAGTTCCGTGGACGGATTTCACGCGGTGACCCCGTGTTTTTGTGCAATTATCCGTAGGTAATCCTGCAACTAATCATCCTTAATAACAATCCCATTGTACGCTTGCGTGTGGTCATCGCTGCTTCTCACGATTAATATCTTTTTTATTGCGGAACAAATACAATTAATAACACGTATTTCGATTTGTACGACTGTAGATAGCCAAATGGATGGCAAGCGATCGCGTGGCTCATCTTCTAGGGAATAGATGGATTGTGTCAGCAGTTACTAGTGAATCGGAAAAAGGTGAGGAGGGTTGTGCGTGAAAAACAAGTGGTAGAGGTCACCAAACAGTTTAAAGAAGGGCACATCTTTCCGGAATGAAGAGCACCATTGATTTTGACTAACCCAATGTTAATAGAAAAAAGAAACAGGTTAAAGTAGAGGTTAGGTAATATAGTACACAAGAAATAAATGCCTTAGTTTATCAATGATTTCAATTAGAGAAAGATAGGCTTCGCGTATAAAGCCCACGCTCCACTTTACACAGCCTTTTGCTACGATTCATCGTCAATTGAGTGAGAAACGAGATCATCGTGGTGCGTCATCTTTTTATGAAACATGAAAATTAACGTGATAGTTTTTGAGTTTATGTCTCAGTTTTATCCAATTGGGTGAGTGACAAAAATATTGACAGTGTCAAGACTCTGTCAATATTTTCTCAAGATAATCGATAAACACAAACGCACACACAATTTGTATTAATTTGTTATTAATACAAATTAAAATAATAAAATAATTACAAGTTTTTTTGACTATACAATTACATCTACATAGTTTCAATTCTATTCGTTTGTGCACTTTGATCACATACCTAACTAATACCTGGCCAAGTGCGAGTCGGACTCGCGCACCGAGAGTTCCGTACAAACCTTTTATTTATTAAAAATATTTTTATTAAGTATATGATGTAACTAAAAATGTACGGTTTTCGCAATTTTTCCTTTATCTGTCCTATAAGACGTTGCTTCGTACCAAATTTCATGAATCTGAGTTCACGGGAAGTACCCTGTAGGTTTTGTTTCCCTTGCGAGTTTCGAAAATTTGCGGAAATTTGCAGCATAAACGGCTGTATCTTTTGATTGCGTTGGCTTAGAAGTTTGATTTTTCACAGCTCTAAGGGACAGTAGATTTGAATATTTGATATAAATGTCAGCTTTGGACCTCTACGCGTTCCTAAGAAAAAGGGTCTTGACAGACGGACGGACGGACAACAAAGTGATAATGGTTCCGCTTTTTGCTTCGAGGTGCGGAACCCTAAAAATAGGGAATCAAATTTAATAAAGTTCCATGTTTAATTAGATTTAATGACAGCTCACCGGAAAATCTTGTGATATGGGCCGAAATTTCATTTGTCTTGACAGAAGGATGCGTCCTAGTCGGTATCAATTTTGTTTCATGATTTTGATTTTGAAAGACAGATACACATGAAAGTAGGAATGGAATATGCCTATTGAAATTGAAATTTATTGCGTATAATGAATTCAGGTTACAATTGCAGATATAGTTACATAAAGAAAGTTTCACTGAACTCTACCTTTGCAGGTGTACACGCTTATCTTAATAATTAATAGTATTACGTTTCATTAAAATGTCAACAATATTGTATACAACTTTTACCACTAATGTTAAATAATTAAACATACATTAATTGCATAATACAAAATTATTTAAGTTCCATGTATTCCTTTAAACTATAGAAACATTTATCTAAAATCCATGACTTAACTGCATTTTTAAATTTATTCATGTCTAATAATTTGAGATTGTCAGGTAACTTATTAAAAATGTCAATACACATAATAAAACAATTTTTTTAAGTAAGTTTCAGTCTCGCATAGGGCTTGTACAATTTTTGCGTATATTGTGATCTTACCGTCCTAGAAGACATTGATTGGACTTGTTGGAACATATATTGGTGTTTATATACAAATAAACATACCTCAAAAATGTACAAACTGTAAAGTGTCATAATGCGATATTTAATGAAATATGGGCGACATGATTCATCTTGTTTAAGTCCAAACAAAGCTCTTATACAACGCTTCTGAACCAAAAACAAATCTTCTTTATCCACAGAATTTCCCCATGTCACAATGCCATATCGTAAAGCAGAATCCACATATCCGTTGTATGCTATTATTGCAGCTTGAAGAGACACAACCTGACGAACCTTTCTGAGAGCATATACAAATTTGTTTACCTTAGAGCATAGGCTATTTACATGTGCCCGCCAATCGCAATGACAATCCAAAGTTATACCTAGAAAAGTTGCTTGTGACACTTCTTCAATAGGAGCACCATCATGATTGACGTTCAAAGTTAATTTATTGCTACGGGATGTACAAAATTGCATAAATTTGGTTTTGGTAACATTCACTTTCAAATTATTATAGGTTAACCATTTATTTGTCTAACGCAAAACCAATTCGGTTTTATGCCGGGTCGGGGTACAGCAGACGCCATTTTCTCACTTCGCCAATTGTGCGAAAAATACAGAAATGCACAGAAAAACCTGCATATGGTGTTTGTTGACCTCGAAAAGGCATACGATCGAGTACCTCGTGAGGTTTTGTGGTGGGCCTTGAAAGAGCAAAGTGTGCCTGGGAAGTATGTGGAACTAATTCGGTCTATGTATGACAGATGTTGTACACGCGTCCGGTCAGCGGCTGGCACCACAGACAGGTTCAGTGTAACGGTAGGCTTGCACCAGGGATCAGCTTTAAGTCCATACCTCTTTGTACTGATTATGGACGCTCTGTCGTCGGACATACAGGAAGAAGCACCCTGGTGTATGCTCTTCGCGGATGATATTGTTCTTGTCGGTGAAGACGCATCCGAGGTACAGAGCAGATTGGAGAAGTGGCGACAAAAACTGGAGAATGTTGGCCTGAGGATCAGTAGGTCCAAAACAGAGCATATGTTTTGTGACTTCGGCGGTCTCTCCAGTTTTACAGGCATAAAGCTAGACGGCGTTATGCTCCCAGTCTGCTCCGATTTTAAGTACCTCGGTTCGCTTGTACAGTGTGATGGTGATATCGACCGTGATGTCAAAAACCGAATTAGCGCTGGGTGGATGAAATGGCGACAGGTCTCCGGAACAATATGCGATGGCAGAATGCCTCCTAGGTTAAAGGGCAAAATCTATAAGACCATTGTGAGACCTGTCGTCATGTATGGATCGGAATGTTGGGCCTTAAAGGTGACGGATGAAAAGAGATTGCATGTAACGGAGATGAGGATGTTAAGATGGATGTGTGGTGTGACGAGGATGGACCGAATAAGAAATGTGTATGTAAGGGGAAGCCTAAAAGTAGCACCTATCGCGGATAAATTGAGGGCCAATCGCCTTGCGTGGTATGGGCACGTAATGCGGAGGGATGAAAGTCATGTGACCAAAAGAGTATTAGGTATGAATGTGGATGGATGTAAAAGACGAGGTAGGCCAAGAAAAAGGTGGATGGACTGTGTGAGAGACGATATGAAAAGAAAAGAAGTGAATGATGATATGACGGCTGACAGAGAAGTATGGAAGAAAAAGACATGCTGCGCCGACCCCAAGTAAATGGGATAAGGGCAAGGAAATGATGAACCATTTATTTGTCTGGGCTAATGTCATATTGATACTGTCATTATAAGTAGTCAAATCGTTACCTTCTATGATAATAGTAGTGTCATCAGCAAATAGAATACACTCATCTGAGAGCATGTTGGGCAAGTCATTTATATAAATTATAAATAAAAGTGGGCCCAATATACTCCCCTGCGGTACGCCATATTTATTTTCCATGAACGATGACCGATATGTCACAATACTTTTGCTTTGCGAACAGTATCCTAAAGTCTCTACACATTGAGTTCTATTTGAAAGATATGTCTTTACCCAGTTATATGCCGGACCACGTATTCCATATTTGTATAACTTTGTAAGCAAACGTGTGTGACATACAAAGTCAAACGCTTTACTCATGTCTAAAAAGAGTGTAGCAACAGGTACCCTGTTTTCAATACTTTCCATCACTCGTTTAATCAATTTGAACGCTGCGAGAGATGTGCTTCTGCACTTTCTAAATCCATTTTGTTCATCATTAATAATATTATGAGTATCTAAAAAGTTAATAAATCTCTTGTACATAAGCTTTTCAAAAATTTTGGAAAAAATTGGGATAAGCGTAATTGGCCTATAATTTTGCGGTGAATATTTAGGACATGCCGGTGATCTGTCCTACTACTGGCCCCGATTACTGTATCCCAAATTGTAACAAATACAAATCGATTACACTCCTAAATTCAAGAAATAAGGTTATTTGAAGATGTCGATTAAATAATAAACTTTTTCAACTACCGAACATTGATGATGATACTCGTAATTAGTCCACTGAATAGGTGGTTACAAATCTTTTGACGGGCTTGGACTTCTATTACTTGCCAATCGTTACCGCTGTATATTAATGGCTCAATATATTCATAATATTTTAGCTGACAGACAACTATTGCGTCTAGTTCTAGTTTCACGCGCATCTTCATTGTCCGGCCATCTAGGTCAACATGACAGTATTAGGTGAATCTTTTTCTCACGAAACAACTTAAGGCTTTGATTTGAATGTTATCATCATAAATTTACTTACATCATACATTTTTTAATTGAATGTTATGTGTATTAGGTATTGAATTTTATAATCATTACTATTATTAGCTAAAATACTTACTAACAAAACAACAATGATCCAAGTTGGTCCGTGAATAAACGAATGTATTATCATTATGTAGTTAGTAGAAATGTGACTCAAGTCAATACTTGATTTAAGCGTGAAGTCGTATTTAATGTATAACATCAATACGGGCTTAATAAGTAGCCGAACCCTTGGTGATATCACTGCATTACGCTATTACAAAATTACCTAGGAGGGAATGAATAAATCAATGGTTTCAATTACCGTCGTCACCTGGTGTATCATAGGTCATCGTCGTGACACTGTAACCCCAGGAGGGTCAATTATATATATTATAATCCATCACCCGTGCTATCCTTTTTGCTCTTCAGCTTTATCATTTACTACCAACAAAGACAACATGACTCTATAGCTACCTTCACGTGAAATTTACGTCGTCGAGTGACGTATGACTATTACTTTCGCGCGTTCACTTTCAATGAAAGTGTAAGTGACCGTGACCAGCTGAATGTGACGTGAGCTATTGTGACGTACTTTCACACCGCGTCACTGCTCCGAAAGTGACAGTGTTCGAAATACGTATCACACCTACTATCACACTTTTCGGCGTGCGTGACGTCAGTAGCGGGTGAGTTAAACACTTGCGAGGTAAGTGTTTCCCCTGACCGGCGGATGGACGCACAATTTACAACGCAACAAGGGAAATTGAAATGATTATTTGAACATCATCGATGTAACATTAGGTACAAAGTACATTGTGTGCGACAACGCTTGCTCTATTGGAATTACACTGCATAATGCTCCTGTGCACCTCCTCCTCCTGTGCAGTCCTCGCACCTGTGCTCTTCAATGTGTACATCCACGATATGCCCGAAACAACCAGTCGTAAGTTTGGATACGCAGACGATTTGGCCTTGGTAACACAGGATGCTAGCATGGAGGCTACCGAATTAACGCTAACAAGGGATCTATCTACCATGGACAACTTCTTTACTAAGTGGCGCCTGTGTCCAAACCCTACTAAAACCGAAGTAGCTTGCTTCCACCTGAACAACAAAATGGCCAACAAAGAACTCAATGTGAAGTTCAGAAACACCAGGGTTAAACATAATTCCTCTCCCAAATACCTGGGAGTTACCCTTGATAGAAGCCTGAACTTCAAACATCACCTTGAGAAAGTGTCTGCAAAGCTGAAAACTCGCAATAGTATCATCCAAAAACTCACCGGAACTACCTGGGGTGCCAATGCAGCTACTCTCCGGACCTCAGCATTGTCGCTGGTATATTCGACGGCTGAATACAGCTCTGCGGTCTGGCTGAACAGCGCCCACAGTTCCCTGGTGGACGTCCAACTCCACCACACGATGCGCCTCATCACGGGATGCCTTAAGCCTACTCCAACTTACTGGCTACCAGCCCTGTCCCATATACTGCCTCCTCATATGCGAAGAGAAAGATGCCTTGGACTCGAAATACAAAAAATTCGGGCATCTCCAACACTACCCGTCCATGAAGACCTAGCCGACTTTAAAAAGACAAGACTAAAGTCACGCCACCCTCCAGCGCTGAGATTCCATGATCCTGAACCAACTTCCAACCTACAGGAATCCTGGGCATCTGAATGGGAGTCAAGATCTCTTCCTGATGATATCTTCAAGCCTAATCCCAAGGCACGACCTACTGGATTTGAAGAGCCCCGACGCGTTTGGTGCATGCTGAATCGGATAAGGACAGGAGTTGGGAACTGTGCTTACTTATGGCACAAATGGAACTGGTGCGAATCAGCAGTGTGCCGGTGTGGAGCTCCCGAGCAGACTGTTCACCACACGGTATTTGACTGCCCTCTAACCAAATACCACGGGCAAGTGGAGGATTTTAAAACTTTAACTAAAGACGCGGTAGCGTACTTGAAAACCGTAAATCTTTGAAGTAGAGATATAAAAAACAAGCCATACGATAAATAAATAAATAATGCTTATGTGAAATATGTGGTAAAGAACAAATCAGTCCTAATATTATTTAGTTATTTTACAGCTATATCATATATAAGACACATTCATAATTTCATTACAGCAAAAAAAAGTGGGTCAGCTTTTTGAGGTCGATGATTTGAAACAAATATGCGTAAATTTAAGCCAATCCGACAGTTTATAAGGCATAAGGACTTAAAAGACGAAAACTATGAATTAATAAAAAGCAAAAACAAAACTACATACAGAAAAAGAGAGGGTCATTCAACTCATAATAGTTAATAGGGATTAGTTTAGTCTATTATTTAATTTATAAGATCGCATTTAGACTTGCATCTTCTTCAACGGTCATACAAAGTCGTTTCTATGGGTCATTGCCAGGCAGTTAATAGTTAAAAAATTTAGCCCAAAAGGGCATCTTAACGTGAAGTTGTCACTAGCAGCACGTATACAATAGAAATAAGCACAAGGTCCGTCGCTTGTGGCCAGCCAGCATGCGTTGCATAATTACGCGACACGAAAAAGGACATTGATGGGCTACAGCCGAGATAAGGTCCGGCCGCCATGTTTTTAAATATATTGTGAACATTTTATCGTCTTGTTGATAAAGTACTTACAGGCATAAGAAGCCACTGCGATACAATAATGGTGAATGGATAATTATGGTTGGTCGGACGTTATATGTTTTATGTTTATGTCGATATCCGTTAGGGTTGAATGGCTCGTGAAATAAAAGTAACGCTATTCCAAGCGTATTGTCAGTCTTTTTACTCTAGCGGCCTGTGGGTTCGGTATACAAAACGAGCTTACAACGCCCTACGAAAACAATACAACAAAGCCTTTAGAATGCTGTTGAGACTCCCAAAATGTCCGCCGAGACGCACACAAGCGGTTTCCACGCGAAAATGCGTAAAAAGATCACGTCGCTAATGGGTCGCGTCAGGGAAAGTCAGAACGGCATAGGTGATTGCTGGAAGAATTAACTGTACGATTATGTGGCACTGGATTCAGTTGGTCAAGACTACTTTGACGTACGTCAAGTAATCTTGACAGTCAGTGGACACCAATTTTGTAATATGTAAGTTCTGTTATAAGTAACTTACAATAAATGGACACTGGTCAGAAATAAATCATTTGAATTTGAAATACTGCAGGGATAATAAAATTATAAGTAAGTACTTATAATTTATCCCTGAGCTGATTGTGACAGCCAGGCAGTCGCGCGAACACACCATCAAGTGTCCCGCTCGCGGTGTCATCATGTGCCTACAATTTTAACCAAATATAAACTGATAATCAGGGTACTTTGCTGAAAAAAATCGGAGTATAAATACATACCCGCATATTTTTTACATTTATTGTACCAATTACCTAGGTACATGCTATGTAAAATAATCGATCCGGTAACATATATCAGCGTTGTGTTTGGATACATTTCGTCTTACTTTAAACCTAACAACAGTGACAATAATAAAACAATTGTCATAAATTGGTACCCAGTTGAAAGGGCACCGTTTTTTATGGGCATTGAAGGCACGTTATTGACTTTAAGTATTACAATTTTACTTTTGTGTGTGATAAAACTGAGTGGTATCATATTTTTAAGAATGAATGAACGAACGAGTATTTACAGCGAGTGTGAGAATTTAATGGTTCAATTATCGCAAAATAATGTTGACAGCTGTCATCGACGAGTCAAACTGTAACATTTTTTATAAACAACAGAGGGGTGATCATGTACCTAACTTCTCGAACGCACGTTAGGACAACTCAGCTGTCATTTTCCCATACAAAAAGTGACATTTAAATCTACCTGACGCGCTTACAATGTGTTACGTGATCGACCAGCTGATCAGCTATTGGTCCTAGACTCGCTTAATGGAAAGTGACATAAATGCCAAATACACTCAAGAGCAAAAGTTTCGGGTCAGTGAAATACCGTCATATTTCCTAAAATAGTGCAAGGTTGTACAGTTTTTTAATCCTGTCATGATCTTTATAAAATTTTACATCTAAACTGCAGAAATAAAAGTAAAAAAAAAACACGTTACCAGGTTTAAATATGAAAAAACCAACGTTAACGTAGCGTAGCGAGATATCGCAAAAATTCTCATATTTGGATGTCGATATGTTTATGATAGGATCCCGAAAATTGCTAATACATTTGGGTATTACGAAGAATAGTATATTATGTAAATAAGACTAGTGTAATAGTAGTTTATGTGACTGTACATAATGAAGGGCATCAAACACGAGCGGGGGTTTATGAAACGAGCCGAAGGCGAGTTTCATAATAACATCACACGAGTGTTTTAATGCCTAATTATGTACAGTTACATACACTATTTTATCTATCCACATATCATAAGCCTCCATGATGCATTCAGGAGCCGCATATTATGACCGCCATCGCGGCGTCGTTTTCTAACAGCTGTCATAGTTTTTTTTAAATTCAAAGACAAACTAGAGTCGGATCCAACCGTCATATCGTTCGATATCTTACTTACGTGCGACATTTGTCAAATTTGTATGCAAATTGACAATTCATTTCGAAATACGTCATCTCGACTGATATTAGAATAGAGGTTAAATCAAATTTCTTTGTTTTTCAGAGACGTTCGAAATTTGAATGAAATAATGTTATCGAAATCGATGTTATTATTTAGTAATAATAACATTTCCACAGATAAGAAATTTGTTCTAACAAAACAGTTTATTTCTATGATGGTCATAATGTGCGGTTCTTGAACGCATCATGGAGGGTTTATGATATTTGGATAGATAAAATATTTAAAAAAACCTATTGCGGTTATTTAATTTAGGGTGACCCGAAACTTGTATGTAGCTCACTGGTAATTTTGAAAAAACCTGTTAAGTGCGAGTCGGACTCGTGTACGAAGGGTTCCGTACCACTATCTATACAAACGGCCAAAATCACGTTTGTTGTATCGGAGCCCCCTTAAATATTTCTTTAATTCTGTCTTTTAATATTTGTTGTTATAAATAGCGGCAACAGAAATACATTATCTGTGAAAATTTCAATCGTCTACCTACCACGGTTCATGAGATGGGATACAGGGTGGTGACAGGCGGACCGCCAGACAGACAGACAGACAGACAGACAGACGGACGGACAGCGGAGTCTTATTAATAGGGCCCCGGTTTACCCTTTGGAAACGGAACCCTTAAAGCAAACAAACTAAGAGTGAACAAACTAAGTGCATTAGATAGATAGATAGATTCATTTATTTCATTTTGTAAATTTACATGTCATTTTTATAAGTTAAAATAGCATGAATTCACAAAAAGATCGTCAGAGTGTATAAGAATAACAATAATATAAATAGTCAAATACAAATAAATCAAAATAAAGAGCAAAATTAAAACAAACAAAACAATCATAATATTAAAAAGGTACAATATCAAGGAAGTAATTTGTTTAAATGTCAAATTTTATATTTTATTTTTTATAAGTCGCAGAATACCCCTGCAGCCTTTTGTTTCGCATCCAACGCCGTTGTTACGCAATCGTATATCTGATATGCAGCTGTTGTGGTACATCTATTTTTTCGATAGGCAAACTGTCTGTCCGTCAGTAAGTTGTTTGTCTCAAGATGATGCATTAAGGAGTTTGACACAATGGATTCAATAATCTTAGAGATATTTGGCACGATAGTGATAGGTCTATAATTGTCAACAGAGCTTTTTTCACCCTTGCCCTTATATACTGGACACACTCGAGTGCTTTTCAGTACATCGGGATACACACCGCAAGTGAACATGGTGTTTATGAGTTCCACGAGTAATCCATCGATGACCGGCCATACACACTCGAGTATGTTCAGTGATATGTCGTAAATATCTAGGGTCCCGCGTGTTTTTGTCATTGACATCAACGTACGATTGAGGTCTGTGAGTGTAACCGTGGGCAGAACATGTTGAGGTATGTCAGTGTTGAGTAAGTGATGTGTGAGGTACTGTACAGAGTCCGATTTGTTTATATTTAAAGTGTTGGTTTAGGTGTTCCGGTACTTTGCGAGGGGGTAAGTCTTTTCCACTTTCATCTTTAAGTGTGATGGTATGCATCAACGGTTTTTTGGACACTTCGTCATTGACTACGCGCCACATCTCTTTAGACGGATTTTTACTATTGACAATCCGGTTTGCATTGTACTCTCGTCGGGCAGTCAATGATTCTGATTTAATGCGGTCTGCGTGATGACTAATGCACTGAGCTAGACCATCAAATTCTGGATATTGACGTTTCATTACAGTTAAATCATTATAATTCATAATTAGATTTGAGAGGTTCTCTGTTAGCCATGGTACTGGTGTCTTATTCTTAATTAATATATTTTTTGTCGGGAAATGAATTTCAATATAATACCTTAAAACATTAAATAGTTTATCAAATTTATCGTCAATAGAAATCATGTCGTCAAATATAAAACTCCAATTATAATTTTCAATGTCAATATAAAATGCATAATGATTGATCTGTGTATAATCTTTTTTGAATAAAAGTGTTAGGCTTGTGTTTTTGTATCGGTGTCTTGGCAGGAAAAGTGAATACCTGAGCATTGTGGTCACTGATGGGGGTGTCCAGCGGCGCGGCCGCGACGCCCCGCCACCCGCGCGCCACCAGCCCGCAGTCGATGCTACTCGCAAATAAAATATAAAATTTTATATTTATAATTATATCTTAGTTAAAACTAAATGCCCGTTTTGTGCTTCGTCCGCGTATATACAAAGAAAGCAAACAAGAAAGAAACAAAGGATTTATTTTATTTTATCGTATGAGTAGGTTGTATTGCCTTACAAAGCTACGCCATCATAAATATCATCTCTATAATCTATAATATTAAGTACAGATAATGCACATCTTTAGTCATCATATAGTAGTTATATCATACAGTATGTATTTAATATAAATATAATGTGAAAATGGTTAATCAGATTCCCTTGACCGTTTAAAAACCGCGACGAAATGTATTAATATTCATGTTATAACCATGATAAGGCATTGGATGTAATATTATAAGTATTTAACCTCGAGATAAATGGACGCACCAGATCGACGTGACAATTCGCGATGCGCACCGCATCTGTAGAGGCAAACGAGTTTGAAACCCGTACTGACCCGCCGTGTCTATGCATAGTATAATAAATGCATTGAAGTTACTTGATTTTTCCCTTCATATAGTTTGCATAAACATTTTTTGCGCATTACGTTGTGCTATCGCCAATAACATCTCTCTCTTTTGCAATTGACTCAGTTATGAAGGAGTTAGAACATGCTGGCAAGCTTTATTGTTGAATAGAGACGATTCGAAGATACTATGTTACTAGTATCAGCTTTTTGGAATTAGGAATTAAAAAGAAAGCTTTAGTTTCCTCTCTTACATATTCATCAGTTTCAGAAAAAAACACGTCAATTAGTGGTATCGATTAATTTCAGTTATGCATCTTTTTTGTCGACTGTAAAAACAGGGCAAGGGACATAATCAGTTTAATGCTTGGGATAAACAAAAATCATCTTTCCGGTGGCCAATAGTTAAGGGCTTATGTTCATATATAATATGTTTTTATCACATATAATTATAGAAGAGGCAACGCTGTTTATGCGGATTCAGAGTTCAACCAAAAATTAGGCTTTATAGCCCTTAACTTTGGCAATGTCCACCGAAGAGACGCGAACCTAAATCTGACAATGACCCGCTTCATAATTGCGCTGTCACCGTTTTTCCAAAATATATGCCAAAACCATTTGTATCAATATTTCTGTTTCCGCAACGTTAATGTGTTCTGCTGTCATCTGAACGAAGATATTTTTATGTTAATTACTTTCTTGTTTATCGTAAGTGTATCGCAATGTAATGGCATCATCCGATGTATATTTTGAGCTTTTTACTGCAGCCTTATCTGCCAGAAGTGTCATAATGTGCAGTGCACGAGTTTAATAAAGATTAAATTTTATTCAGTCGTAGCAAAAATAATCTCAATAATCTTTGGTCGTAGGTAATTTAATAACATCAGATAGGCTGGTTATCCTTATTTATTTGGCCTAATGGACAAATCTCGGATACTTAGTGGCGTTACATATCAATTGGACAGTGTTAATATGAAATAATCGATCAAGCGACAGCGCTTAAGATAGCGCTTAGTTCGCTATTCCACAACACTGTCCAATTTATTTTTTATTTTTAAATTAAGAATACAATTTTGTTGGGTTTGGTATCTTTGTACTGAGCCATTAGGTAGAGAATGCCTTAAGACATCAAGTTTACTAGAGATGTGTATAGTGTACTCGTACTTCTTAGGGTATTCACCTAGAATCATGAAATAGGGCAAGAAACAAGGTCTTGGATCACAAATTAAAAGTAAAGTTTAAAAACCGTAAATATTTAATAACATCACAAAAATAGGTTCCCTTTACAAGGAAAGTGGGTACCTAGTAGGTAACCTACTAATTTAGTTTGAAAGAAATCTTTTCCCGAGTCCACCTCCGAAGTATAAAAAGCGAAAAATACGGCAGGTTATAATATTACCTGCCGTTTTTTTCGCTTTTTATACTTTATAGTCGGACTCGCACACCGAGAGACAGTATATTATACTCTCTCTCGGTGTGCGAGTCCGAATCGCACTTGACCGGTTTTTGATTAAAATTATGTTTGATTAGATAGATGTATTTAAAAATCGTCAACAGATGTGAATTATGAATTATATGTGAAGCCTGAAGACCATATTTGTTAAAATTATGTAATACATACATGTATTAATGTATACAGCAATGCATCAAGATGGTGTAATAAATAAGTCGATTATGTGAATCGAAATACTTCATTCATAAACATTAAAACATATTTCATGCCCAATAAAGCAAAGCAATACCTTCTTATGTTTTATGCAAAGGTTTTGGCGTATTTGTAAATTCCTATTCGTTGTGTGTGAAATGAATGACGTTTCCAGTAACATTGTCTGAGCGTCGAACTGTTGGCAGTCTTTTAGCATTGTCAATGGCATTTAATATAAAAAAAAGGTAAGTCAAAGAAAATAAAAGTTACATACTTGTTTAGTTACCGAGCTTAGGGAAATATTTGCAACAAGCGGATGTGAACGCAAACGCTCAAGAGAATGCTTACAATAATTATTAAAATCTTCATCGCCCACAGAGCTGAAGGTAGTGTGTAAGTGCAGTAAAACTTGGTAAAATATAAATATTGTACATGAATTTCGTTTATAAATTATCAGTAATATTGAATCAACCTGATGATGGTTCTTAAACTTGACACTCGCTCATGTTATTAGTTGTCTCATTCTTTTACTTACGAGTAGGTACTCATAAAATAAGATTAAAAATTGCCAGTGGTATTAAGCCCGAAGACGTGATTTAAGTATTGAACGACCGCGTTATTGACCGGCAAGAGAATGTCTATCCCACATTTACTCTAGTGAGTGCACAAATTAAGATCCGATGATATCTCACTCAACACGATGCAGATCTTTGTATTTGTAACACCTCGACGGGTCAAGGACCTGTTTACATGTGATTTCGCAACTAATGATGTTATCCGATGTCTAATTACTCAGCGCTCGGAATTCCTTCGGACGTCGGTGTCGATGGGTCAACCGGTGTTGGTGGGTTAAGTTAAACTTAATTAATTGGGTGTTTCAATAGACTCCGGATGCAATTAGTTTCGTCGCGTCGATATATTTCAAGTTTAAATTGAAGGTCACTTCAATTTAATGTGGGTGAGTACCGCTAACCTACAAAGTAGTTTTGAACGATAAACATAGTCTTTTTTTATAGATACTTCCCCTGTTGGACTGCTCAAAATATGACCAAGATGACATTACTCATTTGAGTTTTAAATGATGACATGGTACTCATTTTTAACAAATCTTCATTGATTAAATAATCACCTTTTTTACTAATTTGTTCACAACGTAAATCATGATTGTGTTTTGTACCAAACTGCCGTTTTAATCTCTCTTGCTATTTTATGTAGGTATACCTTCAAAAAGGCATGTTTTTATAACGACGAAACTAAATAAAGTTTTCATTCGTATGGAAGAAACAGACCGTATGAATATTCACTACGAATTTATAATAAAATAGGGCTTTGTAATGTACAATATAAATAGGCGCAGCGAAACTATGTAAGGCAAATTCACATAAATAATTCATTTTAGTGAAATTGAGTCCATAAATATTGTTACAAAACCGAAGTCCAATAAACAACAGTCGGCGCAAAACATTTAATTACATTAACAATATACGAAAGCTTCACACTTAACGTAATACCAATAAATCCCTCAATTGTTTATTAATCTTCTCAAAAGATTTACTTCGCCAATTTACAATTATGGGTGTGCTCAAACCGCCCCAGAATGTTGATCGTTTCTTTGAGTTCAATTGGTTGATGAAACATGGGATCATGCCATTTTTAGTAGGTAGGTATACTCTTGTTTTTCATTTTCTCAAATGTTCGTTGGGTGGGATCCTTAGTCACGGGAATCATAGTATAAAGAGGGCAAAGTATGTTATCTTCATACAAACGCACCGCGCGCGGCTTGTATGTGTGCGCCACAGTATCTGTCGCACACTCAAACAAGATCTCGTCCTGCGGGGCTAGCACAACTGACACAACAAGTGAGACAGGAGTCGCTGAGTCGCGCGCGACACGACTTAGTAGCAAGTTGTGTTAGACGTACTGCTTCGCGTGCAAAGCAGGTCGAGATTTTGTTTGAGTGTGCGACAGATACTGTGGCGCACACATACAAGCCGCGCGCGGTGCGTTTGTATGAAGATAACATACTTTGCCCTCTTTATACTATGCGGGCATACAGACATAGCACCTACAGAATAGGGAACTTGCATCTTTTAATTTTATTACGAAAATCAAAAGTATGATCCAGAGGAATATCAACTGTAGCATTAAAACTTTCTTATGATTTCTTATTAAATAAATAAATAAATAATAAATAAATAAATGATTTATTTCACAAAAACACTTGTTACATAATATTATTCTGATGTTATATGCATTTAAAATCTGCACGCGCCGGCACCCCCCGAAAACGCTCTATATTAAACGGGCTTATGCTATGACGTCACAACTTATATTCTCGGCGCGTTTACTATGGAGTAAGTCATTAATCTGCAATTATCTCCACACAATTTGCGTTTAAGTTTATACTTGTCGTACAAAATATAATTTCTAATTTAATATTCTGTGTAACTGTTATGTTATTTTATCGAAAAAACTATGTGTGTTTTTCGTCATTTTAACGTGAGATAAAGCTAATACAGTCGTTTTTTTTAATTTTATTTTTCTTTTGTATGAAATCTCTACTTATATCCGCATCGATTGAGTGCAACTTATTCGAAATTGAAGTCCCATGGAAGTTCCCCATTTTTTTTTTTTTTGGGAATCATTGCTGTAAGAAAAGTGACTAGAATAACTTTATCTGATTACCAAACGAGTGCATATTTTACAACAAAAGAGTAGACAGCTACCAATCGGACCGTTAATGATAATTTTATTACATCGCAACGTTTTGACTTACTTATTTTGCAAATGAATGGTAAGATTTAACGGAAAAACGGTTGAAAACCGCATTGTCTTAAATAACTTGGTGTTCGTAATTCGTCATATTTACATAATGTATTGTAGTTGATGTTTCATTGGATTACTGTTTGAAATTTATTCATGATAACATTAACATTGTTTATAACCACCTACTGTTTGTCAATACTTTTATGTTTAATATGCATTTTGGTAAACAGTTATTTTAATCTGTTCTATTGTTATTATAATATAAAAACAAAACACATACGAAGAAATAACATTCTCTACCAGTCAACCAATGGGTCAAACAGAAACATTTAAAGATCAGGTAAAGGGATTTTTCTTACCGCATACGTAGCTTATAAATAGACTGCTAAAAACATATCCCTTCCGTTCGGCTCTGCCGTCGTCGGGCAAAAAGTGCCTGCAAATCCAAATCACAATCTTCATACAACTGAAATCCATTTAGTTCAATTTGTAATTAAACATACAGACAGACATAATATAGTAACACATTCCAAAATAAACGTGAAAGTTTGTGTCTATCCAGTAATTTAAGTGTCGCTTCGTCATCAAAATTGGACATAGGCCGTATTTTTATGCGTACAAAGTTGCGGGCAGTAGTCAGTACAGTTAAAAATTGTAAATTGTATAAACTCATAATCATAAAAATATACTTTACGGTAAGTTTTGGAACCCGACCATGTTATACCTAAGAACGGCCGGCAACATGGAACATAACATATTAAATCGGAATGCGATTTATCATTGAATCCATTGTAATGTAGAAGGAAGTGTCGTATTTGAGAAATACAATTTGTATATAAATATTCTGATTTGACATTTTAAAAGTCATGAAGCAAGTTGTTTTGAAGGTTGCGTCATCATTTATGTGCAGTCTCGCCGGGAAGACAATTTATTAATTGCACATTGGAAACAGGTATCTGGCCCTATTCTGAATCAGAACTATTTCTATTATAGTTCATTTAGTTCTGTGCTGAAAATAAAACACGCAATATGTTTGTTTTTAACTGTAGTTTACTCTCCTGAAGCCTCCTATAAAACAATGGAATTCTCACATAAATATTCTTAAATTAAAATAAATACAAATGTACCTAATGCCATATTTTGCCGTTTTATTTTCTAAAGGAACTTGGGACGCAGGAGGATGCAGAGATATGTAGGTATATTTGAAAGAGTAAGTATTCAGTCAATACTTTTATTAAAAAGAGGTTAAATTTGTGGGTGTGTAGCTACACACACAAAGTTTTGTATGTATGGGTAAACTACTTATCCATTTTCCAAAATCCTTTAATAAGTATTACAAATATAGAATAACAAGCAAAATAATAAAGACAGACTTCACATTGCACGTAGAACCTATAGCCGTTGGGGCGGAAAGGTTCTCGAGTGGCGACCACGTACCGGAAGGTGGACTGATGACCTGGTAAAGGTCGCGGGAGTCCGCTGGATGCGGGTGGCGCAGGACCGGCCATTGTGGCAATCTTTGGGGGAGGCCTATTGGACGTCTTACGGCTGATATGATGATGATGACATATATATTATATAGAATTAACCTTCGATACTTAAATATGAAATAATACTACGTGCGTCAGGATGGCAGGTGGACCTCGGGAATTTCAATAAAATGTTTACAGGTCGTCGGGTGACAAGCAAAACTCGCTAAGTAACAAATACCTACTTAAATCAAAAATCGTATCTTGATATTGACTACGTACCGAGATACAGTTTTCGTAGTAACTTTCGCTTGTAACCCGACGAGATATTTGGCACTTTTTGTGTAGCACTTTTTGTGTACCTCTGTGTACCATTAATAAAACTCTGTGTACCTCTCTTGAAAACGAAAAATAGGTCCACCCCACCCATTATAGGTCTAATGCGAAGTACCCAAATTGAATCGGTACCAAGATACGGTCCCTGGCCCCTGGCTAGGATTGGTACTGTAAATTAAATGTTGTTTTCTCTGCCTTCCTTTTTCAGGAATACCGCGTGAGTATATGTTCTGTTGTTTTTTTAATTAGTTTTAATTTTTGTGAATAAGCCTGTGTGTTTATACTATTTATTGTGAGTGCTGATAATGGCGATAAGTTAACTAGTTCGGTTCTACTACTTATGGTAATATGAACATGCACACGCCCTATTATACATAGTCAATATTTACAAATGTTAATGTCCATGTTGACCGTGTACTTACTGACTTTGAATAGATCCACTTTCCGAATAAAATATTTTATTTAACTACAAACCGTAAAACGAAAACACGCACGCGAAATTGTTGTTAACGGAGGGTCCCACCAACTTATGGTTACAGACCGATTAAATTAACATTAAATATGGCGCCGGCAGCCCTCAACCCAGCGTAAAGCTAGCAATGCTATTGGTGATTTCATTTGATAGTTCTGGTTAAATAAGCTAAGAACAACTTAGCGAACAATCGTGCCTAGTGGCATTATCTGAATCAAGAGTACACGGTGTCCCTTACATATTTAGTAGCCACTAAAACTTCAACTGAGGATACAGCTAATTTAAAAGCCTCTAGGCTATAGTACTAATGGCGCCATCTTTCGGTTACAGCTCACATTTCTTACTCGAGAAACTCGATAAAAGACTGAACAACCTCTGTGCCATTCACTCCGCTAACCTAAGTGGACTGACATGCGTGCGAGTTTACCTTTGTTATAAGTTCTCAATAAAAGCACTAGAGGGTGTTTATTTCAAAAATAATGGGAACTAGAATAATGTTGGTGCTTTAATTTTACACTAAAAAGTACTACATAACTTTAAGGAAAACTCCTGTTTATATAAACTTCAGTAGTAGGCCATTATGCACTAACATCCAAATTCTGAACCAAATTTTCGCAGTGAGTCATGCCCATAAAGTCAATTGTTTTATAATAAAGGAAAATGCGAAATTAATAAAAATAAAGTAAGTATACTTTTCAAGATAGCCGTTGACCCCTAAGGTCCCTAAAGTTCAAATTTCAAGACAGTTAAACAGAGGTTTCAGTGAGTGTGTGTAGTGAACTTGATAACAGCTGTCACTTGCATTTTGCCTCATTTTTGCCCTTAAATCTGTTTTGACCATTACAATATGAAAATCCAGTAATACGCCCCGCATCAATAATGTTAAATGATATTATAAAGCACTGGCGTGTTACAGACCCATCTACTCATGTCATGTTTATTGAAATCCGCACGATAAATAAAGTGCTAGAAGCAAAGTTGTGTTTTCAGATTTGGTCTCCACTCACGCCTGCCATATTGTTTTTGTTTAACCTCGACGTGCGCCAACACGTTTACAGCATTAAGAGAAATCTAACACCACCTAATTTTTTGGATATCATCAAGCATCTTGACCTGGAGGTGGTAGCAAACTATCAATACTTAACGAGACATTTAATCCATTACCATTCTTTTGGATTTAGCCGTCGTCAGGTAAAATGTTATTAATGTATCTCCGATTTAAATTCACGGGGCGAACCCCGCCCATTTGGAAGGCGTGCGTGGGGATATAGATCCAACACGTAGAGGCCAAAGGGCATAATGTCATGTAGTACACCTGCTAGAACCCATTCACGGGTACATCGGTAGATATATTAATGTTATTATTAATGTATCCTATTGTGTAAATCAAAGGGGATTTGAAATTCTCCCTGAGCTTCAAATTCGGAGAATCTTCCGTGGAACATTGAGAGAAAATCTCACATGTGGATGCATTTTTCTCCACGAAGACACGTTTTCTGGTCAAGTTTATGCAAAATTTATTCAGCTTTAATGTTACTTTAGACCATGTTTTCATAGAGTACGTAGTTTTCGAACAACACGTGAATTTCTTACGAATGGTTTCCCAAGATACCCGCCGTTCTACAAAGTCCTGACCTGGGGACTTTTGGGAGACGAAAACAGGTGGAAGCCCTGTTTTCGTCTACATTCGTACCAAATTTCATCAAGCTCCCCGGGATTTCGAAATTGAACAATATCGACTGTATTAAGGATGACTTACGCTAGAACGGGCCGTGTCCGGGCCGGGCCATTTTCTAAGAAAAACCCCCGACGGCATTTTTTCGTGGCCGAGCCATACCCAAGCCTGGCCGAGCTACGGCCAAGGCTTGGAAGCGGCTCGGGGTCGGCATGGCCCGGCCGTGGCTCGGCCGGGCTTGGGTATGGCTCGGCCGCAAAAAAACGCCGTCGTTTTTCTTAGAATACGGGCCGGGCCGGATACGGCCCGTTTTAGCGTGAGTCATCCTTTAATGGCATTTTTGCAGTTTATGATTAACCCAATCAACCAAACTATCCAAAGATCCTTTTTTTTTTTTTTTTTTTTATTTATTTATATATATAATTCTTTTACAATACATGGCCAGACAGCGGACAAAACCCAGCAGGGTTTAACTGCCACTGCATTCACTCAATTAATATTTAGTTTATACATAGGATAACAAGCTTATAAAAATAAAGCGCACACGGCGATTGCCTACACAAAATGCGACATTATGACGTGATATGCTGTGAAGCACTTGGGATCCAAAGAATACATAGAAATTATTAATACACACGGAAGATAATATTAAAACTGATATGTTAATGTTAACCACTTGTTTGTCTAACATAAAAAAAGGATGTTAGGAACACTGTGTTTTCATAATGGTTAAATCCTGATTGATATAACTATGTTTACGCTGAACTAGTCTCTGCGGTTTTCAGAACCTTAATATAAGACGATATCAATGAGCAAATGACCGATAAAAATGGATAATGTCAGCTAGGTTAAATCTTGATTGATATAACTAGTATAGTATAAGTTTTAACATTAATGAGATCACATCGAGGGCTTTAAGCTAAAAGGGCACACCTATACAAAACAAAACACTATGCAAAATGCTTATTTTTCAGGTGAGGCAAAAAATAAATTACCTTTTTTCTGCATTTACCGATGCTCATATAAATTTGCATAAGCGTTTAAATTACTATTTTGATATGATTGAAATTCCCTGAAAAGTATTAGGCGTTTCTGAGAGTGTAATGAAAAAAAAACCCAATTTAATTATTATTTGTAACTGGTCGGCGAACTATTACTGAATCAAAATAATTCAAGTACGTTTACATATAAAGGTGTTGATGGATGTGTAATATTTCATATTTTTATTCAAACAGTAAACTTTCAGATGTTTTAAATGTACGAGTATTATTGTGTAGATGCCATTAGGTTTGGTTACGATTGTTTAATAATGTTTCTCGTAAAGTCTACTGTGGGTATCTTATCTTATCTTATCTAGGTGAGGGCCCTTTCGGATGCACTTCGACCCAGTGGGATCTTTTGTGCATTTGCCCTCTCCTTTATACCTGCTCCCAGGCTTGCTCCATCATTTCCACAAAGCGGATGATGCAGTTCGCCGGGAGCACCTTGAATTCCTTTGGTTGCGGGTAACCGTTACCAAAGTAGTTCATTCTTTGTCTGGGGTACTTGCTACTACTGTGGGTAAATGCATCAAGTCTAATGAAATATTAGGTCAAAAGTTTTTAGGTCTAACAAGGGAGAGCGACTAGTTAGTCTGTACATTTCAGCCATTAACCATTGTTCCATGTCCGTGACTCAGTGTCAGATTTCAATTTCCATACGGTACCAAGGTCAGTTTATATGGTCTACCGTGTGAACTTATCTACTTATTTACGTGTGTCCTACTTTCATTCTACCGTGCTAAAATATCAAGCAGCCGAAATTAGAATCATTGTGTACACAACATTCTTGTACTCTAGTAAAAGAAGATGTTTTCGTACCCTGACATGAAGTCTTTCTCATTTATCTGAATAATGTATTTTAGTTATTAGATCAAAATATTACTCATTCGGTGAATTCTAATCTAGATTAGTTAACTCTGTACTATACAACGATCATACAGATAATCTGTCCCTACAGTTTTGTGAGACCCTGGTAAATAAAATGTTATCATGTAAGTAGGTATTCACTGATTATAAAATTAATAAAGAATAATAATAAGATGTCTAGAAATTGATCTTACAAAATCGCAGATTATGTCTGTATGAAGATTTCGCATCCATTAATTTATTCAGAGTCAAAATAATTATTTCAAGAGTTTCATTACATTTTCATACCAGATTATGTGGGTACCTGTAGTACCTTATAATACTACATACAATTTTTGTCCTAAACGTAACAGCTTATTTCAACATTTCATATCGAAAAAAAAACGTAATTGTGTTAGATAGTACAGTCAGCATCAAAAGTAGCTACGCAAATGAAGATGTCAAAAGTCTTCATGAGAAAGGAATAAGAACTTTTGACGTCTCCGATTGCGTAGTTACTTTTGATGCTAACTGTACCAAAAATGAATAAGGTATTTTTTCATCATAGATCGTAGATCACGGATCAGTTATCATGGTGCAGGTTCTACCAAACGAAGCTTGACGGTCAACTGAGTACGTGGTCATTATGTTTCTTTCCTTGGCCGACTCAATGTAGTGGGTTTTTTACGGTGAAAAAGAGGAACTTTAGTTTTGCAATGGTTGTGTACCTACGTGTCACTTTCATTGCGAAATACTAATTAGATTAAATTAAGTACTCACCAAAATAGCGTTAGTTTAATAGTATATATTTATGCTAAAGATCATACGATCAAAGCAAGCGCTTTCCTTCCAATAAAGTACCTACTTAGTTACTAGCGTTTTTCAATAGCGTAATACTTATTATAGGTCGCAGTGGGCGGTACCTAAAACTATAGATGATCGATGTTCTACTTTCAGGTGAAGCAACATAACGAAAAACCACATGTTTTCATACCTGACTAGTGCTGCAGTCTGCAGTACTCATGCGTGATACAAATCAAATCGATTGTATTTCGCAGATAAACGATTCGCAATTATCGAAGCTCTTTGTTCTGCCATCGTCTTGGACCTCCACTCCGTCCAACCCTTTTACGTACAAATCGCATTTCAATATGACACGTTAACTCGACACGCGTGTAAGCGAGCGCGCGGGACCGATTGAAATGTGATTGGGATCAGAAGCGACGAAAAAAAGAGACCCTTTGTTTAATGAAGGGTTTGGCCGCCATTGCATTAGTGCCTTGTGCCAATTCTGCAACCGGAATATTGGCCATTTTTATCGGATCTTCGACGGGTAATTAGTGATTATGAGGTTTTTGACCGCATTCTACAACGCTAAGTAATTCAGATTTCTAGTTGTTTCAGCTAAACGGAGGTAGTTATGAAGATTAGTTAAATGCTAAATTTAGGTTGGGTCATGCACATTTAGCTCCTTTAGCTGGGTATTCTGATTTTCTGTTGGTGGACGCCACTATATAACTATCCAACAGGACGAGTCCATGTAAGAGGGTTATGCTCAGTAAGTTAATGAATAGGTATTAACAAGCAAATTTATAATTGCTTGCATTACAATTAAGAAGACTTTACCCTTTTGTAATTGAAACAAGCGCTTTGATCAATTCATTAAGGAAAGACACGGCTTTCGATCCCAATACGTTATGCGAGGCATTACCCCAGTTGCTACAAATAAGTTGCCTATAGAATTAAACACATCCAATAACCATTAAATGAGTTTCGAAAGGCAGCTACTAGACGATATTACAAGATGTATGGTGCACGTGCATTCCTGTGATATATTAAGCTTGTATTGAGATAAAGTAATAATGAACCAAAAATTGTATTGTCGAGCTGGATTCTTGTTATGGTTGGCAGCAGATGAAGTGTCTAAGTGAAGAAACTCCGGCTTTCCTACGAATGTGTTCAATTCAATGACTTTGTTGCCCGCCATTGTTGCTTTGGGACCCTGCTAATAAAGCGGTCTTGGTTTAAAATTCGAATAAAACCATCTTTCGTATCGAATATTTGTTATTAGAATAAATCGACTGTCATTTCCCCATACAAAAAACTACATTTACATCTACCTAACGTCCCTACGTACAAAGTGTTACACAGTCGCCAAGCGGAACTTACAAGTTTTCACAGGGTGCACAAGTAAATAACTGCTTGCTACCGGCTGGACTGCATGATTGTATGGTATCATTTGTAAGTATAACAAACGTAATTCCGTATTTAATCAACGTTATCCTATGTGCCCGGAGCCGTGGCAATACCAGCCAATCTCGCGAAGTTCATCCAGACGTTACACTTTTAACGATAAGCTCTCGTTTTGGAAAGCAATTGTAATCAGGTGTTGAAACTTATTCTACTAACTACCTATCGAATCATTATGATACCCTTATCATCGATTGATGAATGAAGCGAATGAAGGTCCCTACTATGCTCGCTATAGCCAAAATTGCTGCCATGTAGTATACGACGTAGTAGAATTTTGTCCAAACTGAAGTACCTTACAAATTCGTCTGCAGTAATCACTAGGTACTTCACACAATGCCAACACTGTAACGCAATGACCTGCCACGACCGGCGGAGTTTCATTAATGACATACTATTTTGATATTGCCGCTATACTGTGACCAAACCTCGGCTCACATTACCGTCCTGTCGTTTACTTAGTTCGTGAAGTTGTCAACGGTTGCAAACTGCAAAAGTAATGACCGATAATTAGATTATTATCAACCTCATCAATCTTGTCCGTAAGTCAAGGATGAGGCGAGATTATCTATATGGTCAAAATGTTGAGCATGTTCTATTATCAAGGTGCAATCAATCTTTCTTTAAAATTATCACTGAATAAAAGTGGCTGATAAAATTTCTTAAGTTTTTTTAATCCACATTTATAGGCATATATTGGCTAATACGCTCACTGTCCCGAACCAAATTTAACCCAGCCTCACATATGCGATCACACGGTGTCACAGGTAATATTTTGATACCATGATTATGGCAAACAAGCGTAGGACCTGCCTGCCTGAAACGGAAACCGAAAGCTATGGACACATACACTTTCCGAGGAGTCACATAGATAAATATGCACCGCCGTTCCTTTATTGACTTATGATAATAATGATTCGTTATAATAGTACATTGCTTAACAAGGGGCGTATGAGAAATATTGCAAACGAGAGTCTATCAGAAGCCCGACGCCGTAAGGCGGAGGGCTTTTGATGACTCGAGTTTGCAATATTCTTACGCCCGTGTTATACACAATGACTTTCATCACAATTGCGAGGAAATAAATAAGTACAAAAGACAGAAAAATCTATGTTTTATACAAGCACACCAATCAAATATTGATGAAATTGACAACTTCACTTCCGGATCAGTGCGTAGCTTCGAAATTTCAACCAATCACAGAGCAGTATTCTTGCAGGGCATAGCCTGCTCGATTTTATTTTCAAACCAATCACAGAGCAGAATTCTTGTCGTACGCGGCCGTCCAGATTTGTTTAACCAATCAGATCACACACAAGCTCATTACTCCCTTGGGACCATTATTTCCCGCGGGAACAATTTGGGCCATTGTCCTTCTGTATACAGGCATGGAATAACACCATTTATTTATGAGCAAGTGTGATGAAAATGTTATAATATTTACTGACAGCGAGACACACAAATGCAGGGTCCTCAATCTCAACACAGTGCATTTTCGGAAGCTCTGGCGACCTTGCCACCAGCTGGTCGATTACGTAACGCATTGTACGTGCGTCAGGTACATCTAAATGTCACTTTTTGTATGGGAAAATTACAGTAGAATTGTCCTAACACTCGTTTGAAAAGTTACGTGTTTACCCCTCGGGAAAACAATACCACATACTTAACCACAGAGCAATAATGGGCTTGTGACCTAATTTTTTTTTACTATGCCTTTCGAACCAGTTTTTGTAGAGGAACAAATGGTTGCATGGAAGCAACTACATTTAAAGAACATTCATACCCAAAAATCGAGTTAAAAAAGGACTTTAAAGTATGACGTCACACGTTGCAATTTGTACTAACCGTTGCATGGGTAATGAAGTAAATTGCTGATTAGGTCGCAAAATACCGCGTTTAGGTCCATATAGACGATAGCGTTTCTATAAAGACGTGAGGATTCTACTGGTTCTTTAAATTAACTCTTGGAAAATAAAATAAAAACTTTTTTTTCTGAACTTTAAAGGTTCATATCTTTTTACGATTTTAATTATATTTGGTAATTTATACTTTATTACAATCATTTGATAGTTAACTGTCCATTTAGCAACACGACGTTATCAATTTTTAACACCACGCAACAAGCCTATAGCAGCTGCTGATATAATAGCTGCGATCATTTGTAAAGTTGAGATACTCTCCTAAATAGTTGGGTTGCTCCATAGTCATATAAAATTGTCGAGTTGACATTCCGCTGCGCCTTAACCATAACCGTCACGTCAAGCTTTATGCCATAACAACTACTGACATACAACCAGGTCAATTACTGACAAATAATGCAAAACAGCATCTAGGAACACTAAGCCTAGGAAAGCATATATAATTTGAGTTATTCATAAATCATTGATATCTATCTAAGGAATTGATCTACTTTTCCCGGTTTGCATAATAGTTTGTAACCGTTTCATAATCGATGCCAATCGCTTGTCCCTACAATATTATAAGGTATTACGCGACAAATGGAATCAATTTAGTTAGGTGCTGCTGTTACAATATTAAAAAGTTCGCAGTCCCAATATAAAATGGTTCTGTTACACTGCCATTCCTAACGATTGATGATTTTCTTATCGAATTATTATTTTATCGCGCTTTTTAAAACTGTCTTTGGAAGAGGATTTTTCTCCCTTAGATGTTAGAGTTCCTTTTTGAATGGAATAATTTGATGCAACGCAGCCAACTCAAATCATCTCATGTTTACAACGTCTTTCCAGCTCACGTGAAAATGGTGTCTCGGACCTTTAGGTGGCATGCGTGGACTCGCTCAGGTACCCACAAAGTACTAACTGGGCCAACACCAACACGTAGAGGATATTATTATATCAACATTATCATGGAATGAAAACGGTAAATAAGTTTGTTGTACACATATGACGCGACGCAGGACCTACAACCAAACTCGCGGGAATTTCTCAACGTGCAGCGGTATTAGTCTAAAAAATGTTAAATACAATGAATTGGAAGCGATACCTAAGAGAAAATAAAATGAGATAATTTATTTCATGATAAGAAATTACAGTATAAATTCGCATGTAAATATTGTAAATGTAAAAATAGTTGATACCTGAGGTTTAAATCCAATTTTAGAAATGATTTATCATGTTTATCTATTTTCCGTCTTGTGCTTGTTGACACAAAGCACTACTGATGGCCTTGATGGGTGTGTATTTATGGAACGCATTGATATTAAGATATGATAAACGAAATTCTTAGTTGCAAAATGCAGCTCTAGGGTTTTTTTTGTACTAGAGCTTTTGATGTACCTATATAACAAATGAACAACTGCATTTGTATGAAGAACAATTCAACAGCAGATACGTAGGTACTCGTTATGGTCAGCACAGATAGTTCGTGAACCGTGATACTTCTAATCATAACAAAAATGGAAATGAGTTACAGATACAAACGTGACGTGCTTTTTTTATTATTACTGCATTTTTTTAATAGTAAACGTTATCAATGCAATTTATCTCATGAGATATTTAAAAAGTGGGTAAAATTACTGATTTTTATTATTGGCATTAATAATTTACTTTAAAAACAAAGTTTTAACCGACTTCATTTCAGTACTCCGCCAAGCCACATGAACATTTCCACATATATTTTCTAATTTACTACATGAACTGATTGCAAATACGTTGATTATTAAAGTAAAAAACCTAATCGCTGTATGTGGGCCGATAATATTTGAGGACTTCCGTCGATTCCTCAAGGATCTCACAATCACGTTTGGCAATTCGTCTATTTCAACGGAATGATATCAGAATGTGTGACGTACTTTTATATTTGGAAGTTCCACAAGCCATCTGTGGTCTTCATCATCACTTCAACTTCACCAAATTTATGATTACATACACGAGTTATAATAGAAAATACCAAAATTACTACACTCGTGCCTAATATATTTGAGTAGTTCCCTCAATTACTCATGATTTTCATCATCCAACTGGAGTTTTGAAAACAATGGGACCAATCTGGAAGCATATACTTTCAAATTAAAAAAGAATGGTACGAATCGGTTCATAAATGACGGAGTTCTGATGTAACACATACATACATACATATAATCACGCCTCTTTCTCAGAGGGGTAGGCAGAGATCACGGATCTCCATTTGCTATGATCCTGACAAACCACTTGCGCTTCACTCACTTTCATAACATTTCTCATACATGCTCGTCGGTTTAGGGTACTTTTGACCTCTGGCTGGGCCTTTTTGTAAGATTTCGCCAATTTGATCGGAGAAAATTCGCCTAGGTCTTCCCCTTCCAACTTGCCCTTCCACTCTTTTTATATACACTATCTTCGTTAATTTTCTGTCATCCATCCTCTCTACATGCCCAAATCACCTGAACATACCCTTCTCAATGTTCGTGACTATCTATCTCCATCCATTCCACACTTATCTCTTATCACACTGTTTCTGATTCTATCACTCAATTTCACTCCACACATACTTCTCAACGCTCTCATTTCTACTGCATTCACTCGACTTTGATATCTTTTCTGCCACACCCAACTTTCGCTACCATACATAAGTGTGGGCACCAATACTCCCCTATGCACAGCCACGCGTGCTTTTTGCGATATTTTCTGGCTGCCCATAAAGGCATTCAGTAGGAGGTAACAGACATTAAAAAATATATAAAAATAAAAATAAAAACACACTACTGAATTGAGAACGTCCTCCTTTTTTTGAAGTTGGTTAAAAATAAGATTCAGACCAAATTGTATCTAATCATACTTTTTGTGTGAATTAGCCACGAACCATAACTTAGCATTTATAGAAAATTGTAATTGAGGATGAAACGAATTTAATGTAAGAGTAAGGGCATTTATTACTATTTACAAATACTTCAAGAGCTGTCGATTGATAGAACTGAACTAGAAATTAATAAACTTATATTTAGGTCTTTATCTTTTAAAACTGCTAGTCAATACGACACCAGAAAATATAAATACCGACGGAACGATTTTTTCTTGACTTTAATAAAATACATCGAATTTAACATAGTTTTTAAATACATAATGTTTATATTCACATTGTATTTCATGAATTACTTTTAAGTTGACTGGTTGCAAACATAATAAAGAGGTTCCTAAACATAAATAAAAAGGTTGCAATCACTGAATTTGGCCATATTCTTAGGGTGTTAAGTAATGTTCAATATTTTGTCAAGCAAAACCATATACTTCTCCCGTGGTTTATACATTTTTTTTTATACTACGACAGTGGCAAACAAGTTTACGGCCTGCCTGATGTTAAGCTGGTACCGTAGGCAATGGACACCTGTGACTCCAGAAGAATCACAAGCGCGTTGTCGACCCTTTATTAACTTGAGGTTTCGCTGTGTTGGCAGATAGAGACATGCAGGTCCCTCACTCCCAACACAACGCACCCTAGGGAGCTCTGGCGACCTTACTTTATAGCATGCAATAATATAGCAACACAACAAAGCAGTGGTGCTATTATGGCTGCGGTCTTCTGTAAGGTGGAGGTACTTCCCCAGTTGGGCTGCTCCGCATACGAGCGAGATGACATTCCGCTGTGCCCTACCTCTCTTAATATTATTTGAGTATCTTATTTTAAAACAAGTACGCGGTTGCCACCAGCATTTGAAAAGTGTTTCTATTAAACCCTGATTTCATTACGCCAATTCTATTCAAAAATAATATTGCATATTAAAACCCAATCATGCGCTGCTCCTATGAATCACGTAAATTCACGTAGTTGCAATGCCTCGTTTTGCAAACTGTGTTACTCGAGTTTGCTAAAACCATTAGATCTGGGGCGCCATTGGGCTTCGCCCGAAGCATTGAGTGCTTCGTACTACTAGTAAATTACTAATGAATGACTGCTTTGTATGCAATACGATCGTGATAAGTAAAACTCAGGTATGGTAAACAGAGATGCGTGCAAATATTTTGAATTGTATCCAAGACGTCTTTTAACATAGTTAGCTGTGATAATGGGACAGTTTTGGCTGTCTCTGTTCAAACTGTGGAAACCCCCTTTTTCCCTTTTAGTCATTAAGAGACATTAGGTCAATGAGGTTTGTCTTATTTAATTTAACATTTTTATTATATATAACAATGTTGTGATGACAATGACATAATATGATTCTTCTGTTTAAATTCACGGGACAAAGCCCGGTCCTTTGGAAGGCGTGCGCGGGGATATAGACCCAACACGTAGAGGCCCTTTGGAGACGAAGCTTAATGTGATGATTCTTCTTATTATTATTATTTTGACAAATCTGATGTTATATTTGTCTTATATTGTTTTTGACTATTCTATTTAAATGCTTGTTTTTATTATTGTATTAGTATATATGTCTTACTGCATGGATTGACTCTTTATTGGCAATAAAGAAACTGAAGTGAACCCTCGATCTCAAGAATTTATGACTAGCATTAGCTTACTAACCACACAGTAAAAAAAAAACTAATAATAATAATAATGTTTATTTTACTACGCCGTGTATACCCTTTAAAACTGTGGATACATGTCATGCCAAACAATAATGAGAATGACTCACCTAGAAACCGGGATAGATAGCTTTAGAAAACTATTTATTTAACTAAACAGAAAATGAACCAGTATTTCCTTGCTCTTGTATCTATCTTATGGTATGTAGTAGGTGCAATTCAAGGCTGTCGTTTATCAATTCTCAATAAGTATTTGAGGGCAAATCACACCTTACAGAACTGGATAACACCAAACAGAGTAACAAACATAAATACGAGTAGGAACATAATATTAGGTTTAGTGTGGATAGTGCATACCCACAAGAAGCATGATACGTATAATTAGTTCTCAAATGTGTACGCAAACGTAGTTCAATCATTTTTTCATAGTAGCGCATCTGCTTATTAATACTTTTTAGGGTGCCGTACTCAAAGAGTAAAACGGGACCCTATTACTAAGACTCCGCTGTCCGTCCGTCCGTCTGTCTGCACCAGGCTGTATCTCACTGATACCGATATAGTTCCAGTTGAAAATTTCACACATGATGTATTTCTGTTGCCGCTATAACAACACATACTAAAAACAGAATAAAATAAATATTTTTATTGAAAATGGTACGAAATCCTTTGTGCGCGAGTCCTACTCGCACTTGGCCGGTTTTTTTTATTTGTATATTTACTGCTATTACGTAATAATACTTACTATCCACGCTGCTAAAATACTAGTAAAATAATTTTAGAAATTAGATGAGTAGATCCGGAGATTTCCCCCTACATATAAACACACCCATAGAAAGCACTCACAGAGTGTTCCTCATTCTTACAAAAGTTTAGGTCCAGTATTCAAAATTGTGAGTCTCAGTACCCAAACGACCACGCTGGTCTGGAAAACTGCTTTCCGATGATTTACTTTAAAAACAACGTTTTAACTGACTTCAATTCAGAATTTCGCCAAGCCATATACATTAACAGTTCCACGTTCCTATAAAATTTGAAAAAAAAACCCTCGATTTCTCCAGGATCCTATCACCAGATCCTGACTTTGAGTTGTGCTATTCTTATTGCATTTCAAAATTAGAATTTTGAATTCGACATGATGACCATGGACCACTTTGGTAAGGATACCTGTTCAAACAAAAAAAAAAAATATTTTCCAAATCCATCCACGCGCCTTCGGGTAGGTAAGCGGCCCGCGGGAAACATACATAACAAATAAAAGACTCTGACGATCTCACCTCCTTTTTGAAGTCGGTTTAAAATGAGACTTTGTTTCGTATTGAAAAATGTTGCCGGCATCGTTAGAACTGCTTTTGAGGTCGTGAAAACCAAGTTACAAAACGAATGTCTAAGAAACAAAAGAGCATTAAACAGAATGCTCGTTCGAACCTTAGAAGAAATATTGATCAAAAACCTTTTTCTACTTTCTTTTCACATAGTGAATATAAAATAAAAACGCGTTACAAATTATAAATCCTAACCTCTGACAGACATCTTCCAACACCTATTGAATCAAGGGTAAAAAAATGGTAACATGGAAATAACAACAGTGTGTCGCAACGCGAAGCAGCGTTGTTATAAATAGTGCGTGGTGCGGGAGCCGCGGTGTCAGTTCTCCTGTCGGCCGCGCTGAAGAGGACGAAAGTGACCCAGTGGACCAGAGGATATACACCTACAAACATGCGTGCCTTCCAAGTGAGTACGGAGAGCACATCGGTGCGGATACGTGAAAGGATGGTTAACACTCTCTCACATCCAGAAGCATTTTTAATTATTGCGTATCTACTCATTATAACGATAATTTTTTTACATCTATATTTATCATCAGTGTGAGTCAGCGATAACACAATGTGTGCAACTAGTGTAAATTATGGATACAATTTGGTAATGGGAGGAAGTTAGTTTTTACTCGAAGAATCATTTTATGTTCTAGAAATCTTTGTAGCAATAAACGACAATTTTTTTACCAAAAACCATGTATGATGTAACATTTAAATATAATATCTACGAAGAAAATGTTCAATTACAACCCGTAATATCTTATTATCGTTAACAGTTCTACAGTCATAGATTTGCTTGAAAAATATGTATTATTTGGGTCATTGTCAGATTTAGGTTCGCGATTCTTCGGTGGACATTGCCAAAGTTAAGGGCTATAAAGCCTAATTTTTGGTTGAACTCTGAATCCGCATAAACAGCGTTGCCTCTTCTATAATTATATGTGATACAAAGATATTATATATGAACATAAGCCCTTAACTATTGGCCACCGGAAAGATGATTTTTGTTTTTGTGACTGACAATGACCCATTTCAATTGTATTGCATAACCTGGATATGTCCTGCAAATATACATACTTGTGAGTTTAGCAGGAATGAACATGTCAGAATGAACAGGTTGTGATGTCAATATGGGATTTCCAATGATGCTCTCTACTTATGCATTATTTCGTTTATAAGTTAGAGATCCTATAAGTCTTGTTATCTTTGTAAGTAAAGCAACTTCCTCACTAAGCGGAGCGTTATCTGTATGCGGTATACTTAGAGCTTAGTAGTTTAGTTTTCTTACTCGGGTACATCGAAATATAAATACTTTACTGGGGACGTGGGGACCTGCATGCATTACATTATAATAATGGCCAAATAATGCAGGTACTTATCTACATGTTTAGGTACTACAGTTATTATTATTTGGGCGGCCGAGCTATGCTCGACGTCGCGAATAAAACCCTGAAGAAAACACCCTATCCTGCAAATGCGAGTCCAAAGTGTGAAATTTGTATATAAGGGTCAATTCATAACTGTCAAAAGTACATTCTTACTAATTTTACTCTATAACTACATCGATTTTTCACCCGCGTCGGACCCGTACTGTAAATCGATCGAAATTATTAGAACTATTTTTGAGGACCAATTTATACAGGGTGACTGGTAATTCGACCTATTCCTTGAAACGGGTTATACTAGAGCTAATTTGCAACAATTTATGTCCAGTCAACCAGGGCTCAAAACACGATTTTTTTTTAATTTTTCGCCTTGCATACTTAAAGTGCTGATTGTGACAAAAATGTTTTTTTACCATCCAAAAGGAAGTACTTTTGTCACAATCACCAGCTTAAGGCTGCAAGGAGATTTTTTTTCATACAAACTAAATACTCGAATATCTCGGAAACCAGCGAGTTTCGACCCCTAGTTGACTGGACATAAATTGTTGCAAATGAGCTCTAGTATAACCCCTTTCAAGGAATAGGTCGAATTACCAGTCACCCTGTATACAAATATTCAAATGATGCTCGTGTATAGGAATTATGAACAAGGGCAAAGAAATGCATAGTACGCTATAAGTGTCATTATATCATACACTAGCATCATAAACTACACATGATGTATCATTATATACTAGATGCCCGCGCGGCTTCGCCGGGTATTCCGTAGAACGCAGACGTTTGCCGCGGGATAAAATATTACCACCCAGAAAGTCCATTCTAACCACAGAAGAAAAAATAATGGAATAGGATGAGCAGTACCGTATATTAGGTACCCAGGCCATTTACATACAAACTTATAAAATTACAAAGCTTAAATCTCACAGAATTATTTGTCTCTTTATTATATTAGTATAGATACAAGTTGGTACAGTCGCCGTCATACATCGGAGCAAACAAGCACGTCACAAACATCGGAACACACCTCTATTTTCAAGGCATTAGGGTGCATGTGCCGATATTTTTGAACACCTATAGTGTACCGATGTATGTGATGGCGACTGTACATGGTGTTTCCTTAACTGTACCTATTATTATTCAATCGCAATGAGTTTGGAAATGGAATACCTTTCACTCCATTTAAACTTTGACGTATTTATATGGCAAAACTGTCACCCCATTCTAACCGCTGTTTGATAAAACTTCCTTCCAGTTTATTTCACCGCACTCAACTGTCGCATAACGTAATCAACGTAACTCTATGGGAAATGCGTCAAAACCTACATACGAACACGTTTGTATCGGAAACTAACAACGTTGCTATAGCGTCCTTCTTTTGTTACGAGCCCTATTGTTCTAGATTATAAGATCAAGCCCATACGTGTGGGAAGAGCATTGTTTTATGAACAAATATCTGCAGATACGGTGACCTCTGTTTGTATACCAAGGTTATGGTGATTTGATTTTCATTGATAACAGGCAAATCAAATTTCATTGTTTGTTTGGTAATTTGCATGTATAGGTACACAAAATTGATACATACCATGCATTTGTACACGCTACCTACTTAAATCTTGAATTGCGTGAGTAATATTTTTGTAAGATTTGTGAAATATAATATATTACAATTTAATAAGCTGCAAAAAATTAAATTAACTTATCATAAATCTCTTTGTAACATTTTTAATTGCATATGAAATGTATTTATTTTTATATAATTATTTGCAAGTTGCAACCATTATATAAAAAATTTGATTTAATTAGAAGCTGCAATATAATTAAATTAAGTTGACTAAAGTTGGTACTTGCCTATCGGCTCTCGTTTATGTCTTTTGTATGGAAGCTCCGGCTTGCTCCTTACAAAAATATTACGGCAAAGCCAGGTTCGTAAGTATACGACATTGCTATGGTCTAACGGGTAACGTTTTGGTGCATATTTAATACCAAAGTTTTACGGACTATATTGTTAAAGTACAGATAAATTTAATGATTTTGTTATTTTATATAGTTAATTACCGACAAATCTCATTTAATAGCCATGAATTACATGATTAATAAGTATCTACCTTATTTAAACATTTTCAAACAAAATGGAATATATAGTATGGTCATAATAGTCTGAAAACCATTTGTATGGAATGCGAAACGAAAACGTTCCCCATTAAAAAGCAATTTACTCGCATACTTCTATAAACCTATTTCAAAAAAGATATTTAGGTATATTCATTATAATCATATGAATCCTTAAATTCGATAATATTATGTACGCCGTTATAACACTCATTCAGAATTAATGTTTTATGGAAGGTAAAAATAAAGAAATATATACATCATAAATTAATTCACACGTGTATTCCCAACGGGGTAAACAAAGAAAATATACATTAAGTAATACATTTTATTTTATTAAACTCTACACAGAGACTTGTACTTAGTTCTCGTGTTTGTTAAAGTATGTTTTCTGGACATTGTATTATATGTGTCTCTTATATTCAAATATTTTTTATCCTCAATACGGCATGAGGATAAGAAAAGGTTGAACGCAATGTTGCCGCCGCATGACTTCGCTTACGTTGAAAACACACAGCAGCTATAAGAAAACAAAAACTCTTTGCAGGCGCGTATTATTAAAGTAGAGAATTTATTTGTTAAATTATTTTAAGACTAACTAAGACTAAAGTTATTTCCTAGATTTATCCATGTGCCTAATTGTGTCCTATTTCACTGCCTCACTACACTCGTAGCACTTCGACCTAGTCCGTAGCTGCTTAAATTCGATATGTAGCGAAAAGCATCTAAGGCCCTCTGCCGCATGTGTATCGTGATTGGATTAATTTCTTTATTGTTTTATGCCAGATTGATTTTATCGGGTCTAAATGTATAACAGAAAAATTGTTTTTTTTTAATTATCAAGTAATTGAATCATCACACACATTTCTAGGTATTCGTATTCGTCACCGTCTGCGCCGCCGTTAGCGCGGGCTACATCGGCCACGCAAGCCACGCTGGCAACGGGGGCTACGCTGGCCAAGGTGGCTACGGTGGCCACGGTGACTACGCTGGCCACGGTGACTACGGTGGCCAAGGGGGCTACAGCGGGCTAGGCGGTTACGCGGGCTATGGCGGCCATGGCTACGAGGGCTACAGTGGCCACGGGGGTCACGCTGTCGCGCAAGATGATGGTCATCATGGGGACTACTACGTAAGTACCAAAGAAGCAGTAGAAAAAAATTAAGATATTCGTTTTTGTGTGCCTGCGCTGCTGCTAGCTCGTGCAACGTTGGCCACGCAAGCTAGGTTGGCCGCGGGGCTATAGTGGCTAGGGCATCTAAGCTTCAGTGGCCCAGTTGGTTAAAGACGCTGGCGCTAATGTTCACAAATCAGGAGCTCACTTACCCATTTTTATCCAATTCTCAGGAGAAATACTTGACTGAATCAGGCGTTACTTTGCGGAATTTCAAGAAAAGATACTAGAACACCTAACAGTACGTATCTCTGCGGAACTTGGACTAGCTAAAATTGCTCGCTGTCTCCAGACTAAACTACTCACCTTAAACCTAGAAAAAACTAATCCCACCAAAAACATTACATGTAAAGTGATTGCCAAGACTCCCTAGCTCATATAGCTTTCAACGTTAAAAAGATATCTGATCATAAGTAGCGCTAAGCTTCCTACTCCACATGGCGTTGGTTACTTTTTCACTACCAGCCACGCTCTAAAAATTCTACATCTTGGATAAAAAGTATAGCTTTGTTGGGCACATCCCGGTCACCGCATAGACTCTCGTGCGGAATGAATTTATGATAATATTAATAAGCGACCTTCAAAATTAGAATATATAACTGTCGAGAACCAATCCAACCAAATTGCTCCTGCTCAACCATCAATAAATTTAAAGCTATTAAATAATATATCTAGGCGTGTAATGATTGGTCAGCGTCTCACATGGCACACTCACAATGAGTTGATAATTTCTCGCATTCGAAAACTTATATGGACCTTTAAATCTCTAAGACACATCTAAAAACTTCTAAATCAAATTTATATTACTTTAGCACAATCCGTTCTCGTTTATGCATACCGATCTGGGGAGGTGCCACTAAAACAAAATTCCTTCAATTAAGTAGAGAGACCTCAGCGAGCTGCTGAAAGTCATGTACTTCAAGCCATACAGGTTACCAACTAGCAGTGGCAGCGCGTTAGAATTTTCACTGGACAACCCGTAGCCAAATAAAAGGGCTATTTTGTGATGATTTACTAGTTTGGTACTATATGTCATGAAATTTTAGGGAAGCCGGTGGGAATCGGCTTGTATGGGCGTTCCGCCACTGCCAACTAGTGACTTATTTGTGATGACTGATGGTGTTGAGCGATCTCGTCTTGTTTGAAATATTAACATACGCCGACATTGACGCAATACCAAAATACGCAAGGTGTGAAAGCCAAAAAATAAAGAAATGAAAAAGTTACTCCCTCTGCACGTGCAAACATGCAAATAAATACAACAAAGTTCAACACATCACCAACAATAATGGAAAAACCTAGACACGTGTCTCATACAAAGTCATTGCACTAGACCTAATGTGTCTAAGCTGTGGTCATAATGCCTCCTAAAGCTTCAAAGATTATTTTTTTTATTTTCTGTATTGTTAATCAACGTCTCCTACCAGTATCTCTTGGTGATGCTTCGTAGAGAGGCAAAACACGTGTCTAGGTTTTTCCATTATTGTTGGTGATTTGTTGAACTTTGTTGTATTTATTAGCATGTTTGCAAGTGCAGAGGGAGTAACAACGCTACAAAGAGACGCTTCGAGAGCTTTGTAGCTTTAAACGATGTATTAATTCAGCACAAATGGTAAATTTAAATTATTATGCGAATCTGAAAAATTACACTTTGAAAAACCTCGACATGGAAACATAGTAACATTGTGAAATCTGATGAATATGTCAAAATTAATATATCCAACTTCAAAAACTTTACCAATCAGAAATACGTCATAATATATATCATCAATCATTGCACAGAATAATCGACTAAAATTTTCATACTGAATTTCATTATCAATTCAAATAATACCAAACATTCTCTTTGCACTTCTGGTCTTATTTCAAAATGGTAATTTTTTGTCCCACAAAGAGTCGCTAGAACTAGAACGTACAAAATTAGGTATAGCATTTTGTTTTTCCGCTTCGGATCAATGGAGCATGCATACAATAAAATAGTTTCTATAGGCCAACCGCAAATAAATAGATATCTTTATCAAGATGAATGAACCTTGTTATATAAAAAATGTAACAACGACGTCAGTTTTTCTAAACGGTATCAATTTCTATCCTAACCGCTTTCAATTCTCTTCTATACCAAAATGTACTACTCAGATTATATTGGTCAATAAATTAAAAAAAAAAAAAAAATTTTAGTTATTTTTTGCTCGCGACTTTATCTGTGCGGTAGCTTGTCAATTGCAGTTCCTTTCCACCTGCAACGAATTACCCTTTCACTAAATTAGGGGATGATTTACGGGACATAAAGTAACCCTTTGTTTTTAACTTTTAATGAAGTTAGTTTGTGATATAAAATAAGTTTAGCATAGTTGCGCCCTGTATGATTAAATCCCTTCGTAATATTTTTAATTGCATGTGAAATGGTTTTCTTTTTTATAATTATTTGCAACCTGTATTAAAAAAAAAATGATTTAAGTGTAGATGCTGCAATATAATTAAATTAGGTTCACTAGTTACTTATTTATCGTATGGCGCTTACACACTGGTACATATATGTATTCGTATCGATGTCGCTGATAGAGTTCCAGTGTGCGCTGCGAGGTTCAGAAGGAACAGTGCAGCTGCCGAGTTTGTTGTTCTTTTAGCACCACCCGGAGGTCACGTGTAGGGTTTCTAGGGTTATTCCTACGGACGTAGAACAACAACGACTAGTTAAAGTTGGTTCTTGGCTATCGGCTCTCGTTTATGTCTTTTGTATGGAAGCTTACAAAAATATTACGGCAAAGCCAGGTCATGCTATGGTCTAACGGGTAACGTTTCGGTGCATATTTCTTAGTTTTCATACCAAACGTTTTACGGAATACATTGTTTAAGTGCAGATTAGTTAAATGATTTTGTTATTTTATTTTAATCTTTGAATTAAGATTTCGTACACGAAACTAAGATCACATACTTTTTAATCCTGGAGCTCCACGAGCTCGTCACGGAGCTCGTATAGTTTCATAAGATAACCGCCAGCAGTCATCTTATGAATCCAGGAGCTGTATAAGATAACTGTGAAGACATCAACGCGCAAAATTACTAAGCTGCTGTGCTTCATTTCAGCAGGGCGATTTTCAATAGATACCAAGTTTGTTTAATAAATTATTATTTCCGTTGACTCGTAGAAAAAGTATTGTATAGAATAGTTATATAATTAGCTTTTTAAGTCTCGTACCTTAATTAGGCCACTCAGCAAGCTTTATGGCCTAAACGTGGTACTCGACTTAAAAGCATCCATTATATAACGATTGCATAAACTACTATTAGTTAATTACCGCTATATGGACTAATCTCATTTAATAGCCATGAATTTCCTGTATGAAATTAGCATATTGTGTCGGGGAGCCTTAATGTATTTTCAATACTATTGCTGGACGATGGCGTCATTACCTAAACAGCAATAAGTTTCTGTCAATAATGTAATTTTTGGTACTAGCTTTTATCACCGACCGTACTTTAATGTACACCGTCGTCAACTACTCGTTAAGACGATTCTGACGAGGAAACTCAACGGGGTAACGTCTGTTAAGTACTGAATTCACATGGCCACCTTCTGTCTCCATCATCATAATAGCTGGATGGTACCATAATTATTCATTGAATAGTCATTCAAACTATACTTAATAGTATTTTTCACAATCGTGTTATAATAGAGAGCTTTTTAGTCGAGTACCGTGTTTAGGCCACGAAGCTTGCTGAGTGGCCTAAGTAAGGTACGAGATTAAAAAGCTTGATTATAACACTATTGTGAACAATACTTTTTGTACGAGTTCATTAAAATTCATTTTCTACGAGTCAACTGAACTAATTAAACAAACTCGATACTGTTGAAACGAAGTGCAGCCTATCGCTTGTACGCTCGTTGATATCTTAAAAGACATCAACGAGTAAACTCAATAATCAAAGCGATTCTATTGGTCCAATTCATTACAGTTCGGTAAAGCTGCCACGTGATTGGTCGAATTTATTTTAGTTCTATTTTCAAATTTTTTTCGGTTGTCTAGAGCGTATCGAAACAGTTATTTCGGTTGTTTTGGAACTAACAGACTATTCAACGATGATAAGAGTGACGTTGCAGTATTCTGTATGAAATCTTAATACACATATTTTAATCGTCGAGTACAAAAACCCATAATTTCAGCTCAAACGGTTGAAGATATCTGCTTAAAAATTGAGTTGCAAGATTCTACCCGAACTAACATAGTTACATACATACAAGTTAAATAGAAGCTTGTGAAAAAGTAACGATGATTGGTTTTACGATATTTTTATGTTGTTCAGAAAACATTATATTATTGCGGAATAATATGTTATACTGTTAAAGTCAGTCCTGGATATACACATTGGAGTGTTTTGAACAAAATATATGAACTTTTAATCGATACAATTACTTAAATAAAAAGAAAACCTTCAATGCCTACAGAAACGAATAAATGCTCGTCACACAAATATTTGCTCTTAAGTACCGGGATCATCAGCTTTGTAGGTCATACATTAGTCACAGATCATAATTATTTAATGAAGTCATTATTTTATCAAAACAGTCAACATACGGTACTGTGAATATACATCATTTGCTTTGTTCCTTAAAATTATAGTGTCCTTCAAAATATACGTCACGTTGACAGTAATGGCCATTAGTTTGATGTGAGTTATATTCCGGACGCATCGCAGGAAGCCGGTGAGGTTATTGGATGTTTGCCATTTTGTATGACGGTGCTTCATTTAGGTTTCCGCAGCCTAATTGCAAGCGACGCCATTGATGCTTCAAACAATATTCAACCGAAGGACGAGTCAATGACTGCGTTCGGAATATTTTCTCTATGAGGTAGAGTACTGCCTTAATTGGACTTTTAAACTCTGGATTGACATACATTCCAGGGGAAAAACGTATTCAGACTATTAATTGTGTATTGAATAGTATTATATCTAAGTGAGCTAGTTATGTTATGCGATGTTTGCTTTGCGAATAAATACTGTTGAAATAATCCAAGTGCGAGTCGGACTCGCGCACGAAGGGTTCCGAAAGTACCATTATCAATAAAAACGGCAAAAAAATCACGTTTGTTGTATATGAAAAAAAAAAATTTGTAATCTGTTTTTAGTGTGTGTTGTTATAGCGGCAACAGAAATACATCTGTGAAAATTTCAACTGGCTACCTATCACATATTCACATACAGCTAACAGATGTAACTAACAGATAATTTCGTATTGACAGAAGTTTACTTAAATATAAGTAAGAGGCTTAATGGCTTTAGTTGTCTGGTAGAAAATGTCGTATGACGCCGAGTCTGTATCTTATTGTCTGAATTTAATGGCATTTTTTTTAATTTTCAGTCGCATCCCAAATACGCGTTTGACTACTCAGTGAAGGACCCGCACACTGGCGACCACAAGACCCAGTGGGAGACCCGGGACGGTGATGTTGTAAAAGGTACCAAGTTCTTTAATTTTATGAATTCGGAAGTTAAGATACCATTGGATTGTCTTAGTTTTACAAACAAATATCGTCACTGAATGAATAATAATAATTATAACATTAGGTACTTATTACTACTTACGTCAACGGGGTCGCCAATGATTTTTTGTGGCGGGGGCCACAGCACTCGGCCATGTACCCCAGAGAAGGCGGCGAAAATGCCCAGAACGAGCCCGCAGGGGCAAAGCGCGAGGAGGGCTCTAGTGCGTTCAACCTGAGATCCTAGAGTCCTCCGAATTACTTAGCGCAGATGGCGGTTGACGTGGAGTTTTTAGTGGGTAGAAATACCACATAACCCAGACCTCCCCCGAGAGCTGGGTACCTGGTTCGCAGGTTTTCTCCACGAAAAAAAAAAAAAAAAAAAAGGTACTTATTACTTTTTCGTTGCATAGGTATATGTAATTTATCTAGTACCCATAGTACAAGCTTTGCTTAGTTTGGGACTAGGTTGATTTGTGTAAGATTGTCCGCAAATATTTATTTATTATTTATTTATTTAAAAATAAATTAGTCTGGATCGAAATTAAATTTAGTTAAATATAAAAAAAACCGCTTTCTAGTAACCCTGTTTAGGTTGGATTTTAATATAATTTCTACGACAGATCAGTATTAATAAACTCCCAACTTTAAACCTTTTGTTATTGTAAAATGTAGCGGATGCAATGGCCTTGGTTTAATTGTATAGGCGATGTCCCAGCGCTGTTCAAAATACATATGCAAATGAGACATTGCTTAAAACAATATCACATTTTTGAAACACCTATTTTTCAAGTAATTTTACTTAGCAAGAAGATACATGTCCATATTAACTCTCTTTGATCATAAGTACATTAACATTGCAGGCGCCTACTCCCTCGCTGAACCCGATGGCACCACTCGCATCGTCGAATACACCGCCGACAAGCACAATGGCTTCAACGCCGTAGTCAAGCGCATTGGCCACGCCCATCATCCTCAAGTGTACGGCCATGAAGCACCCGGTTACCACGGGTACCACTAGATGGCGCTGATATCAATGAACCGCTATACCAAATAGTAACGATCGATGTACATTACATACATATAATTCGTGCGAATTAACTTGAGACCTCGCTCGTACGACGTTAGTACGCGCTTGAGTCTCAAGTTAACTCGCACGGGATATAGATGGCGTTAAGAGTATTTAAGTTGGAGCTCAAGTTTTCTTCGGAGATATGAAGTTCTGTGATAGAAAATGGGTCTATGTGTATTTTCAGTGAAGTACTGTTTTAAAAATAAATAAGAAAGAAACGCGTGTAAACAAATAAAATAACTTCACATGGACTTCTGATTACAAACGTTTTACTATTTCCTAACTGCATGATTGTGATTTATAACTTCAAATGCAGATAAAACGATAATTTTCATGTCTCGTTATATTAGACTCGTTATTTTATCTAATAAACCTACGCTTCTATTACCTACGCTTCCATACACGAAGTTGAACATAAATGCATGTAGACAGTGAATAAACCAGTGTCGGAAACTAATTTATAAGTGTTTGTCCGATAAAAAGTGAGTGGGAACTGTTTTATACATCTCAAAAATAAAGTATTTAAACGATATTTGTTTTTATTTGCTTCCGATGTCACAATCTAGATTAAATAAAAAACACTTCCTAATACAACAGCGATACATCATCGTTACAAAAAGCAAGCCATGCATGAAACATCACAAAGTAGTAATTAATAACCGTTGGAATATGAATAGAGATTATGTCTAGTGCCTAAAATATTACTTAGTCGTAACGCTCGGATGGATATGACAGCAAATCATCTACAGCGAAGAGTGCATACTAATGTAATTTCCACTAGGTATAATAACTTATGAGTGGAAAAAAGTCTGCCATTGTTTTTAAGACGATTGATATGGAGGCGGTTGTCGACATTTTTCATTGTTCCTCCACAATGTTATTACATGTAACTACACGGTTGTTGCTTTACGCATTTAATGGAGCTTATCGTACGTCCAATCGTACAATGAATTTCCGCCATTTGCTGATAATCCAACTTACGCACCAATTTCTAACGTATGCCCATTCAAACTAATTATTGTACATAAACAGAAATAGAAAGCTGATGTGAAATACATAAAAAAATGTTTCTGTTCCTTAATGCAAGCTTCTTATGAAATGGAAAAACAACTTCGTTTTATTTTAAAGTATAGAGGTAGAAAATATAAATTTTAAATAGGTACTATTTTATTGTATAAATAGGTACATAGGTACATTTGACCGGGTTAGTCTAGCTCAGTGTTTTTCAACCTTTTTCATGGCGCGACCCGCTAGAGTAAGAACCCAAGCAGCCGCGACCCCCAGGGGGGTCGCGACCCACAGGTTGAAAAACACTGGTCTAGCTAGTGGGTAGTGACGCTGCCTGTGAAGCTAAATGTCCTGGGTTCAAGTCCCAGTAAGACAGATATTTGTGTGATGAGCATGAATATTTGTTTCAGAGTCTTGGATGTTTTCTATGTATTTCAGTATTTATATCTATTAAATATATCGTCGTCTAGTATCCATAACACAATTCTTAGTGAGCTTACTCAGGGACTAGTTCGATTTGTGTAAGATTTCTCCTTAATATAGTTACATATGTGTATATTCAAATTCAAATTCAAAAATTCAAAATTTATTTATTCAGATAACATGATCCATTTTGTTAGTAAAACATTACAATTACAGCTATGTGTTAGTATTGGATTAGATACATTAAAACACATTAAGATACATTCAAAACTTAAATTCTAAATTCGATTTGACAGTTTTAATCAAACCGAATTGTATTATATTTCTTTTTATTTTTTTAGCCCCTGGGCGACCTCGGATGAAAATGGAGAAAATACAGAGAAAACAAATTTTCCCGGACATGTGACCTATCTAGTTCGATTTCTCGCCCCCGTAACCACCTACACTCCAAATTTCATCGAAATCGTTAGAGCCGTTTCCGAGAACGTGATTGCAAATGTATATATATATATATATACATACATACATACATATATATATATAAAAATATTGCTCGTTTATTTGTATAGGCATTGAAGATTATATTTATAAACCCAATTCGGTTAACTTATTAGTTGTATATCTTAATACTAACTACGCATTTAACTCTAAAAAGTCCATTACTTAAAAATTAAATACGGAATTTCCTGACAAGTAATAAATTATGAACAGAACTGGTATCTATTTAACTAACATTATTCACTATCAACTCTTTAGTAGCAGTCTAAGATAAGGTGAACGATCTGAGATTAATCGTCTTTTCTCGTTTAGTCAACTTGACATTGTAAAATATAATGTACGTTGAGCACAGAAGGCAAAAATGTGATCATTAATAAAATAATGAATCGTCGTCAATACATGTTTTATTGACTGCCGAATGATACATATTTTTTTTTATTTATAGTTCCAAATAATTCAAACTTATCGCAGAGTTTCATGATTAGGTGCAAAAGCCATTAATGGCTTATTTACAGCTATAGTTCGGTCTAACTATTTACTAAGTAGGTATGTTAATTTACATTCACAATTTTTTTTTGTATAACACTGATCAATTGTTTGTTGCTAAACAAATAAAAAACCAGCCAAGTGCGAGTCGGACTCGCGCACGAAGGGTTCCGTAAGTAGGTAGCATTATCTATAAAAACGGCAAAAAAAACACGTTTGTTGTACGGGAAAAAAACAAAAAAAAAAGATTTATTGTATTCTGTTTTTTAGTATTTGTTGTTATAGCGGCAACAGAAATACATCATCTGTGAAAATTTCAACTGGCTACCTATCACATACAGCTAACAGATATAACTAACAGATACAGCCTGGTGACTGATAGACAGACAGACAGACAGGCAGACGGACAGCGGAGTCTTAGTAATAGGGTCGGGACCCTATTACTATTCCTATTTTACTCTTTGAGTACGGAACCCTAAAAACAAATAGTTCTGGAGATGAAAGTGCAAGTTTTTTCCACCATGATGGGTTCGTGGTAAATTATGGCAGTCTGTTTGACTGCACCTCGTCACACGCCACTGTTACACTTGTACAAGCGCGTTCACTTTCATTGATTTGCATGCCTAGTTTCATTAGCAATTACTGTGCGTTAACATTTTTCTAAATCACGTGTCTCATTTGAATAGTAATTGTTTATCGGTAATCCAATTCTTTTACGTGAAACAGTTGCAAGTAGGGATGGGATGGGATGCCTTCATAAACATAACACAAACATTAAATATTTTGTACGCTATGAAAGAAATTTCTGGTGGTAGATTTTCTACCTGTTGTCGCCAGCCGTTTGGTGAAAGATATACCTACGGACAAACCTTTCTGAGCGGAAACCTCCCTCAGAGGTATTGAAACTTAACAGTGACGACCATAGTAAAGACGTCAAAAGCTCTTATTCCCTTTTAATTAAGACTTTTAACGTCTTCGCTTGCGTAGCTACTTTTGATGCTGACTCGGTCAGCTCCAAGTATCCATATGTATCCAATTTTCAACTTTATTCCACCGACATACGTTCGTAAATGTAAACATATTTATGATGCTCACTGTACAGTAGAAATAATTCAGATCTAAACTAAAGGTTCCGAAAAAGCAATAGCTTAAGCCTATTATGAGTTTTTATACTGTTTAATATTAAATATTAGAGCTACATAAATAACTCCTGCTACTCTAGTTTAAACATTATCGTTGTTCGAGTCAGACTACGTATAATTAATTTAAGTTGCAATTAGATTAGATAGATACTCTGAAATTGATCGTCAGTGCATCCTAGTGCCGACTGCAGTTATACGTGTGTGAGTGCGTATGCACACTCGGGAGGTGCGAATGGATGCGTTTATATATAGGTAAGTAATGGACAATGTGGGGCGTCTTCGCGTTGGCAACCTTGGATATGGACACGTTAATAAAATTGCGTCATAAAATGTAAATTAAAAAATAATAAAAAAAGCTTTTGGTGATTTTGTTTTGTGGTGGTGAAAAGTTACCTGGATACCGAATGTCGACAATGGCGAAAGTGCTTGCATTGCTGGTAGGTAGTTAAAATTAATTATGTAATAGTACCTAGATTAAAATATATAACTAAACGCTTAAATATTTTTAGGGCCTCTTGGCGCATCTTTTAGTATTAACATGTCAAGAAGAGACTGACGTCGTGGAAGAGGAAGCGATACAGCACGATACTAATCAAGTGAGTTATAATTATTATGATATGGATTCATTAAAACTTTTTTTTAAAGAACTCCGTATTTGCAACGCTTCATATATTATATTATTCGATTTGTTTCACTTTAGTTCTTTCTCTTCCTTTCTGTCAATTAAAACCAGTATTAATTTGGTATTGATTCCGTGTCGGTAAATAATATGTAAATTACGAATTAGCATCGATTAAGTACTCTAATTTATGCAGGAAGCTCGTTTTCTTCACTTTCATTGAATTTCTTCGATTTTGTTTTTATGGATTAAACGTGTTTAGTATTTTGTCCGCGATAAAAAGAATACACTCCACTTTTAAAGCCCAACTTGCATTATTACAATTAAGAGTTTCACTATTTTATGATAAAAGTAGCCTCAAAATACCTAGTGATTTTTATTGTACAGGAAGACATTAAATTGTATATATATGTTACCGTCAGATTATGAACACCGTCAGTTTATAATCTTACTCGCGATATTATAAAATGTCGAAAAATTGTGTACTTCAAAACCGTTCACAATTTAACGCATTATTTTTCGTTACTTTATAAATTATCAATGACGAATCGTCAAATTGTGAACTAAATCAAATCAATATGATTCAGAATGCACCATTGTGCGCTGATTGGTTGAACGAATTATTATTCTTGCATCAGCTTCTACTTATGTCAGAACATGATTGTTTTCTTTGCATCCAGACATTTTATTCCATTTATTTCGTCATCCAGCAATGTTTTTTTTTTTTTCGTGGAGAACCGAGGTACCCAGCTCTCGGGGGAGGTCTGGGTTATGTGGTATTTCTACCCACTAAAAACTCTTCTCTGGGGTGGCCGAGTGCTGTGGCCCCTACCAGAAAAATGCCTGGCGACCCCGTTGATCCCCTTAATTCGCCTTTTACGACAGGCGGGGGAGGCCGAGTTAGATTATAAACTGGCGATTTTCACAATCTAAGGGTGACATATATATAGTAGACAAAATACATACATTTAATAAATAAATAAATATTAGGGGATCACTCATCACGCAAATATTTGCCCTTACCGGGATTCGAACCCAGGACCTTCAGCTTCGCAGTGTCACTTCACCACTAGGCTAACCGGTCGTCAAATATAAATATTATTATTTTTATTTGTAATATGTTTCCAAATAAATTTAATATGTTAATCTTTATATTGCTAATCTTTGAATACAGAAAACATTTCTACGACATATGGAAAACAGTAGTCAATTTGGCAGAAAATATCTGTCGACTACCTTCATAAGGATAATATGTTAAATAATAATAGCATTTTTTCAAATTAATATTCATATTAGTAAATCAACCTGTGTAATCAACACTCTCGGCGAAATAGGCGCTACTATAAAAATATCACATGGATATATTCTACAGATCGCCATACGATTAAATAAATAACCTATATAATCTACGTCTTACTACTGGGCAGATGCCTCCTCTCGCGCATGAGAGGGAACGGCCAGTAGTCCCACGCTAGCCCAGTGCGGATTGGGGACTTCACTTACACCTTTGAATTTATTCGGCAATGTATGGAGGTTTCCTCACGATGCTATTTTCTTTTAATAAAACACGAGTATTATTAAAATAAAAAAGGAGTCCGAGGTCAGTCATAAAATCATGTACCTATAAAGTAAACACGCCGTAACGCCATTATTATCTGTTTTTAATAGACCCAACAAAATATTAAAAGCTCAAATACGAGAGCATTAACATACCGGTGCCGCTGCAGTCCACTGTGGCGAAACCCATAGGAGTATTCGCGTAATACTTGTATGCCACGGATAGTTCCACTAATACCAGCTTTTTGAAGAATGACTAAACTAATTGAATTAAAACTATCGTGCATCAGATTTAGAATTATACAAATTATCAAACGGTCTCCGCTCACGTATGGCTGGGTTGCTCCAAACCGCCTGTAATCGTAAGCGATGTTCGTTAAAATCTTAATGTATGGAAAGTTTGACAAGTTTATATGGAATGACGGCTGCTAGCGCCATATTTAACGTTGATCGGCCTGTAATCTTAAGTTGGTGCAACACTGTGACTGACATGTGTTAGAAAAAAATATGTTTAACTCTTTTATAATTAGGTATAACGACTAATCCATTATTTCATATCCGATAAAAAATACACGCTGTACAACAACGGTTTATCTTTATAATATACTCATTTCACATGGTATAAAATATTGAACAATTTTTCTATAGCTTCATATTATCATAGCCTGATTCTTCTTAAAACTTCTAATATTTACTATGAATTTAAAAAAAAATATTCTAATGATAATACCTTCTACATCATACCTACATCTAGCAGGAACTTGTAAATGTTCCCTTATCTCATAATTCCTCCAACATATGCACAAATAGTTATGGAAAGTGGTCATTGGTTGTCGCAACCGATCGATATTGCCACCGATGTAGCTCACCCACTTTTCTCCCACTCAACTCGTTCGGTCGCAGTAAAAGTACTCCGGCAACTCGTTTCGGTCACTTTCGGCTTCTTATGATGTCAGTATTTGACCTTTTAATTTAATTGCGAATTATGTTGGCCGGTCAACGTAACATAATTTTAAGAAGTCACACCAGTTACCATTGGACGGAAACGCTAGTGAATAGAAGATTTTTTAATAACTACATATTTAAAATAACGTTTTGGTGTATGATATTTTATGTCATTATTAAGTCAAGTTTAATAAAGAACCAACTTTCTAAGCTATACCGGTACCGGTATTCGGTACTAGCTACCAAAAAACTAAAATAATATGTTGTAATACATGCATAAACATTATTCGTTACATCTTCAAAAAAAACATCCAATCATCAACATATTTTGCTCTCATCTAAACAGACTCGGAATCAGCCTTCAATAACAAACAAAAGAACTCACCTATTACATACCTGTCAAATTAAGCCCTCAATCATGTAGTTTCGATCAGTCATACATCATAATCAAGCATATTATGTAAAGATTATAAAACGAGCAGACAGATGAAAATGAAAGTGTAAACGAAAGCGAATCCGTCATTGGCATTGAGTAACGCAACGCACGTGCGCAGGCGCTCGTCTTGAACTTGGCGGAGATGAGCAAGTGACATTTACCGTCTGTTTACAAACATAACTTGTCCTAGTCGATGTAGGCAGATAGTAGACTATTAAGTCGTTAAATCTGCATATTGCAGTATTGAAATTATCTAATATTTTTTTACATTTATAAGTAGCATTTTGTCTCGTTATGCGAAACGTTATTAGTTATCAGACTTGTTAAGGAGCCCTAATAACCAAATTTCAGAATAAATATTCCAGTTTGCATAAACTTGAAAAGAAACTTATGACTAAATTACCATTTTTTGTATTGAAACTTTGTGTTGATCAAATAATGTGAGTAGGTACCTATAGTTATTGCGGATACCTGATTATAAACACGTGTACACCAAAGTGATGAAAAAAAATTCTGCTAGGTATATATAAATAAGCAGTGAAAACAGGGCAACAAGTTTTATCAAAAAAAGATACACCAAAGCTGTAAATTATGCGCATTCTTATTAATTTATACGATCAGTCGATCACTTAGTTATAAATTTTAATATGGATTATGTACAACCTAACAATACTTACGTCTTGATACTCGTAAATTTATAATTTTGAACTCTTAAAATATTATACTTCGCTTTTACTTTTCGGTCTTTGAGCTGTAATTTGTAGATAAGAGCTGTAGTTTGTTTGCTTATAACGATTTCATTGCACAGTTGATGAATAAAACAAGTTTTCTACTTTTTTATTCTTGTAGGGTAGGTAATATTTACATAATTTTTGATGGATGGCTGATGACAACACACTTGCCCGCAATAAATTATCTCCATTGTACCACACACATTCCACTCTCATGGAAATAATTAAACCGATCATTTATTATTCAGCATACTAAACTGTAATTACTAGGCATGCGATGAATTGTCATAATGAGTAAAATACGGCGGTTGCTCACGCGAGCTATCAATTCACACATTCTTTGCTTCTTTTTTACGTTGTTAATAATTTAATTAACGGTTTGGTAAAAACTGCTTGGTTTTCAGGGAAATCCTAGTTATTCCTTCAGCTACGGGGTCTCCGATGCGAGCACCGGTGATATCAAATCGGTGTGGGAGTCCAAAGAAGGTGACACTGTTAAAGGTGAGTTTGAAACAGTACTAAACTATTTTTTTTCAATCAATTTTATTTCGGACATAGTCCATAAATTGTTAGTAACATATTACTTAATTCTTGGGTTAGTATTAATATTAATATAGGTCTAGGTGTAAATACATAGGGGGACATGCAGCTGCACCCAGTGCCTCAGCCACGGTGAGTCCCACCGGTCGGCCAGCGTGCACAGGATGGTATTCGAGCTGGCGCACCACCGTCTCAGTAGCGAGCAACACCGCTTCCTGATGATCGCGTGGAAGTCGTCGATCCGCCCCTCCGCGAACATGCCCGAGGTGCTGCAGTGTCGCGGCAGCCCGAACACCACCCTGTACGAGTTGTTGTATTGTACTCGCAGAGCGCTGTATGCCCGCTGCGTATAGCTGATCCATATGCTGCACGTGTAAAAGGACTGGCAATATGCTTTAAAAAGCGTAGCCTTTACCTTATCAGTACATCGTGCCAACCTACGAGCCAGCATGTTGCAACGCACAGCCAGCGCTCTGCGTTCCCTCTCCATGTCCATATGGTCACACATGTCATCCGAGACCCAGTGGCCCAAATATTTAAAATGCTTGACTTGAGCTAAGGGAGTACCACAAAGAGTCACAGGGGAGACTCTGTAGGCCTTATTACCTGCTTTAAATAGTATAACCTCGCTTTTTTAGCATTATATTTGAGCCCCTGGGCCTCCGTGTATGACTCACATTTGCGCAATAAACTAGTTAAGCCACCCACTGAGGGGCTCAGCAGCACCATGTCATCCGCGTAGCCGATGTTATTCAAGAACTTATATTTATGTTATTAACCCCCCTTGCCTTATCCCGCATTCATATACGAAAATAACTTATATTTATGTTATTACAGTAACCATAAGCCTTTTATTACAGGTCATTATAGTGTGGTTGAACCGGATGGTTCTACAAGATCAGTGGAATATTCAGCCGGTCCCAATACTGGCTTTACAGCCGTAGTCAAAAATGATGGCGAACCTGCGGAAAGAATTGGTCGCAGTCTGTTCGAAGAAAAATCTCAAAGAGATTTTGGGAAGTTTTACGACTTTTCTGAAGATTCAGATGATGATAGAGATTCATACCTGCCAACTGATAGGAAAAGAGCAAAACACCCATTCGAATCGCTATTCAAAGACTATTCTTTAAGAAAACGGCCAAAGTATCCAAAAGATTTAGAAGCAAGTGAGTTTACTCACAGCATAACTATAAAACATCCTCTCGATGAAGCTGGAAATGAACCACATAGTCACCAAGGGATACATTATGATCCAAATTGCAAAACCAAACATAAAGAAACTAGCAACCTTTATGGAAATATGGTAGAGCTCGATTTAAGCAAGAGATACCCAATTAATAAATTGTATCAGCCGTCGACATACGATGACGACATGCACAATTCTCCATCTAACTACGATGTGGAGAAACTAACTAGCCCGTATAATTACAACGGACAGTTCAAGTACCCTACCTATTCAGAAGCCGATTTGAGACAATTAGCGAACAAATACAAAGGCCGTCCTATTTATGAAAACGAACACTATCCATTAGCTGATCTACCGTCACCAGACAAGTATTATCCTGACGATTTTCCTCCGCGACCGAAGAAGAAAAACAGGCCACCAAAGATTCCAGATTACAGCTATCCGAGTGATGACATAAACGATTACATACTGGTACCAAAGAAGAAGTTTAAGAATCCTCCGAGAATCCCCGATGATTATCGACAAGAAGAAGAAGAAGATTACGATCGGCCGCATTACTCTAACGACGATAATGATGATGATGACGACCGAGACCGACCACGCCAACCGAACAAGGGCGAGAAAAAAGTAGTCCGTAAAATTATAAAAAAGAGAAAGCCGATCATTAACCTGCTAGATATCCTGGATATTTAATTTCTTATTTAATAATTACAAACTAGGTTATAAATCTGCTTGAGATAATTTCTAAGATTACTGACTGAACGATAGACTGAATTTAAATTAGTTTGTTGAATGGAATAAGTTTGGCCGTTTCCTGTGAATTCAGATAAAGATTATTTGCTGTCTTATCAAACAAAAAGTATAGAAATTTTATAAATTATAAAATCATTTATAAAATGATCATGATTTAAAATTAAATTATAAAATTGTAACAAAAACATTAATGAATATGAATGGGATCTGTATGTTTAAATGATAAATACATTTGTTATTAATTACATGATTGCATTTGTAGGGCATTCAATTATCATGATGAAAGCAAAGTAGGTATTAACCTTAGTATTGAAATATCTTCATTTATTATGCTGTTTTTATGAATAGTAGATCAGAATAATGAGCTGAATTTAATAAAAGAGACACGAAACATACATGAATCTTTATTTGTATTTAATACTAAAAAGTGTAAGTAATAAACAGTTATATCGAGGTAAATAACATAATAAAAAGACAAACGATTATTTTTACCTTTTTTAATTCCACTACCCACGTTTTTTTATCCATATCCTACATTCAAGAGCTATAAAAATCCTATAACAGATATGCACGTTATTTTGACTTATTAGTCTGTATTTTTAATTAGTTTACAGAGTTTTTAATCAGATCTGGCTGCATTATTAAGTAGGATGGCTATGAAGTGATCAAGATTCAAAACCTCGATCCAAGAAAAAACCAAGGAGCAACTAAAATCAAGAAAATATTATTGGTAAGGTAACTCATTGTAAGGACCTACAACAACGCATAGTTCACAAAAACAAATGGTTATCTTATCTAATTATTTTCTAGTCTGAAGTCACTATCTAGTAGTTGCATACCTAGCTCAATAGATCGCTGGAATATAAACGTGGACCAGGCCATTTTATTCGATTATGACGAAACCATACTTAATGTTCTATGCTTATCTTAAGTTATGTTGATGTAGTAGTTTCATACTTAAAAGTTGCAATACATATTACAATGTTGTTTTTTATAATCTTTTATTCGAGTTAGGTTTAAGAAAAAAGAACATGAAATAAAATGGACTTCATTATCAGAATGTAGGCTTTCACGGGGCGTGTCTAAACAATTATGTGAATGTGTTACTAATGATTTTCGGCGAACAGTATCAGTTATGAGTCTTGCGCAAGAGTCTTCAATGATAGCGAAAGTGCCAGTGGCGCGCAAGTGGGACCGTTACGTCACAAGGACGTTGGGTTATTTATAACTTGTTTACGGTAAAGGGTCTTTTTTGTTAAACAAATAAAAATGAAATGACGGAATCTAGGTCAGTAAGGAACGGTCAACAAACGTTTTGTCAAAAATCATGAATACCTAGTTTATAGTTACAACAGGTAAAAAAACTCAAGAAAGCCTCTTGTATGTTTAAGTAATTGTAACAGTCCACAGCTACATACCTTAATTATGTTTTTTACCATGTTGTATGTTGATTGTTGAATACTATTTGTTCATCATTCATCATCACCACAAAATCTTTAATATTTAAGATTACCTATAGTAGGTAAGCTCAAAATGTATGTATAAAAACGAAATAAACAATAAAAATCTTGTTGAGCTGTCGTTACGAATACGGTACAATTTTTACATCTCATTTTGTGAAGTAACTTTTCATACACGAATATTGAAGGGCCTTACAATTCACATTGGCTTTCGATTATTATACAATTCTTAGTATCACTAATCAACATTATGTTAGTATTGTTACAAGGCAGTTTGCGAAATGTAATTAACACCAATTTGACTTCCGGCTAGGCAGTAGATCCGGCAAATACTTATGTTTTATGAACCGTATTAGCCTACTTCTGCATGACGCTCTAGGAAATTGGAAATTACTAAACTATAGTAAGGTACCGTAAAATGGAGTAACTTGGGTCGAAATAGACATTCAAACCTCGATGAAAAAAAAATTACATGTGGCACGTTGATTTTTAGACATAAAAAGTGTTCAGGCCCCGTAGCATGGATGGCCTTATCACGCGATAAGTGACATGATAGAGCATCCGTCCCTGGCTGACACCGTTCGATAGAACGAGACGACGCGCTTATCCTGTCACTTATCGCGCGATAGCCATCCATACTACGGGGCCAGGTCGTATGATTTTTGTTTTTTAATGATTATCTGTCGTATAGTTTTATACTTAATCTTAACGATAAACACAAAAATAGCGAGAAAACCTCACCCCGTAGAGGAGTTAGACGGGATAGCAATGTGGGTGAGCTGGGAAAATGTATGGGGAAAAACTTTCGGATTGTGAATTTCGGATTAGCTTGCCTCGCTCCGCGGTCCGTCCCACTCTCCGCTCATATTTATCGTTCCTCTTCCGCATGGTCACTACCCGCAACCCTGGTTCCATTTCAGGCCATATAATCTTTCACCTCTCACTTCTAGAGACTCCACTCTTTTTTTAAGTTATTATTTGGCTACTCCGTGTTTCCGCAAGATAAGAAAATATGTCTAAAAGTATAATACAATTACTTTTAGGGCAACCTGAGCCAGGAAATCAAGGAAACAACTGAAAATACCGAATTCACAATTTGTCATCTGACAACGACAGTTTGATATCTATTGCTGGGTCGGTAAGTAACCATGCTGTCCTGCAAACACCTTTACTCGTCGAGCGAGCGATGTATGCCGAATAGTCATAGTCAAATTGGTGAAATAGGGACCAGGAAATTAAATTAATTAAATTAAATTAAAATTTATTTATTAAAAACAATACACTTAAATTATAAACGTTATATCCGTCAGAAGCCAAACTAGGCTGAGCCTAAATATAATCTTGGCCGCTTGTGAGTGCGATTAACACGAACTACTTAAAATATTACAATTTTTCAGTACCAAACTCTAATTCCTGTCTAATTAAAGCGTGTATGTACGTGAGTGTGTGTGAAATTGATAGTAACATATACAATATCGTTAACAAATACACATACATAGGTTGCTTTATAACTGTCTGTTTGTGATTGATGATGTTTTTCTCTGAGGGCATTACGTGATCGTCAATACGTTTGGAACGCATTTGTAAATTATACAATAGTAGACGTGAGTGATGGCCGGATAATTATAACATTATTATCTATTTGCCTTTGTTGGCCGAAGCACCCAACATTTAGTTAATTTAAAGTTAACAATTTAGGGCATTTCGTTCACGATATTTGACGGAAGAGGACATGACAAAGTGGAGATTTTGACGACTATGTCATTCTGATTTTGAAATACAGAGACATCAAAAAAACTTGTTCCCTACTGTCAAATATTGCGGACCGCGTCCTAGCCCAGGCTAGATCAGACGGATAAGCCCGTAAACGTACGGGACTGGGAAAAAAATGTACAGACTAGGTATGATGTGGTTTTCACAAACGCATAGTTTTCATTCATAAGTTTGAAAGAATATTTGGTGACTGGAGCTTTATTTTAAATGGGCAAAGCTTTACACAAAATCCAGATTGTGCACACTTGCGAATAGTTAAGTATTATAGAATAGTCGCAATTCTATAATCGTTCGCCTAGCATATCAAAACATTAGCCACAGAAAAGACAATTTCGACCCTAAATCTAGGTACTATGGTATCGTTTTCATTATTATGGAGTGTAGAAAAATATATATAAAGTGTCACAGGTAAATACCTACAAATTACGAAACAGACTAATCATCGTTTAATCCCAATCATTCGCGTGGATTCAGACTCTAAAGCTAAGCCAATTGTCACGCCGCATGGCAGCAACCCTAATTGCACAAGAGTAATTGTAGAATTAACTAAAATAAGAAAGTGATCGAGTTGACATTAATGCGGTTATTCGCGGTTATGTATTATCTGCGCGCACGCAAGCTGGACATTCACCGGTGGGCGCGGCCGTGACACGGCTGGCATTGTCGCAATGCGGTGTATTCCACTCGAGTTTCGGTTTTTGCTCCAGTCAAGGTATCAATATTTATCTGTTAGTTATGAGGGTAACGGCGATTATAAATGAGCGAACGAGCTGTCTAAATGAAAAATACAGATATCTGCCTGACGTTTGATTGTGAAACAATCCTTCGATTTCGTCCTTTCATTTAATATTGGTCTTTACGGGTTATATAAACGTCATCGAGATCTAACGTTAAAAGATTGTCTAAAAACACGACTCATAATCATCATTTGAATAACACAACTTAACCTTTAACCTTCTACCTACAGGTTCAGACAAATCGACAGATATCTTAATCATCAAGCGCAAAGTCATGGACATGTGTTTGTTATATGACATACTGAACTATCGCTTGGACTGTCCCGAATTGGTCTCTCAAATAATGTTTAATTCTCGTCTTCGTCGCACTCGTCATACCCCAATGTCACACAATGGCACCAACTACGCTAAGAATAACGTGCTCACACGAATTGCTCGAACTTATAATGCGGATTTCAGTAGCGTAGATATATTTAGATATTCAAAGGCATCTTTTAAAATGCAAGTAATTAATAGTGTTAAGAATAAGCAGCATAAAATGTTTTAGAAATAGGTAACTCACCTCTTATCATGTTTAAAAATGTTGTAGTATTGTACATAAGTTACTAAATCTATTTGTTTAGAGTAAATATGGGATTAATACAATAATATTGTCACTAGGATAAAATATAGCAATATATTCTCATTTGCGGTAACCTATATAGATTGACATGCTTGGTTATGCTTTCATCTTCAAAAAAGAAAAAAAAACAATGACTTAAACTTAATTAAAAAAAAAACATCTCTCTTTCACACATGTTATGATAGTCCGTTCAACTGTCAACTTTACATATCAAGTTATCTAGGTAAACCTGTAATTGGCCATACTACTGTGTATTATATTATAAGTTACATACTTTGTATCGCTGTTGGTTTTCTGAATAAATAATAATAATAATAATTACAGTCTATCCAGTGGTTATGAAGATTCGAGTGCAGAACAGAACTGATAGATAAGAAACGGGATCTACGATGCCACAGACAGAAACACAGATGCACATGTTCCAATTTCGGCAGACGGAAACCTATGAAGCATAGTTTTGATATAGGCTCACAACGTACAGTCATCAGCATTAATGTCTGCCGAAACAACGCACGCATTTACTCGTATACTTAAACACGACACGACTCTAAATATGTCTAATGCCATAACGACGTGTCACATATTTTTGCCGGCTTTGTTATGGCAGATATTGATGCTGGTGACTCTACACCAATTGCCTACTTAACGCATTCCTCTCTTTTACCAAGTACTTCAGTAGATTAGGGCCCGGCCACAGTTTGCGGTGCGGCGCGGCGCCGCACCGCAGAGATGTGGCTGGACTCTTTGTCCGAGAATGCAAACGTTTTTTTAAGGATTGTAAGTGCTAAAGCACTAAGCTTTAGTAATATCCTTAAAAACGTTAAAGGGGGGGGGGGGGGGCTTTGCAAATTAGTAAGGCTCCTTTTTCTTCATACACCACTCTGATTTGGAAAAAGGGTCCTTGGATATCGTGTTGGTACTGCACTGTAATCAGTGCTTAATATTGCTAACAGGGCTTGACGTTATATATAGCTCAAAGTAGTTTGGCACCGTAGTTAATTGAACGAGCGAGCGAAGCGAACGAAGTTCTCCGTATCAGCTTGGGCCAAAATTCTTTCGTATGTCCGGATGACCGGATGTTCGGCTGTTCTTCTCTACAGGTCACATTTCCCAACTGATTCTCGTGAAATTAATGTAAGCAGGGTTAGGTTTTTTGGGCCGGATCAGCTTTTGAAAAGCATTTATTTTGATACATTACTGGACTATTTCTTGAGTTCTACAGCTCACAGAGCTACTTGTAGCGTAAATCGCCAATAACTGGCCACCTCATACTAAAAATGAACTCAATTCACCTATATTAAAGTGAGAAGTAATTAAATATTCAGAAATTATAAGATTTGGTGAGCCACAAAAAAAAATTTTGTTTGCAATAAAAAAAAATCAGGCAGCAATCCCTGTTCCGCAAATAATTTAGATAATGGTAAAAAATTAAATCATAAATAGGCAGCTTACAATAATACAAATTTGCATACTAAACATTCAGTCCGCAAAATAACTACTTGATCAGCAAGATTCCATGATTGATCAGCAGCTATTTACGAAATTTCAGTTACAGGAAACTTACGGTTCATGATCATGAGATATAATTTTTTTAAGTTATTTCTTTTCATACATGTTGGAAAATTTAACACGCAAAATTAAATTTTGTGTCATGTTTTTTACCTCTGTACATCGGATTACCTACCTATACTACTCTAAGGCAGGTCGGTGTAGGTACGACGACGAGCGAAGCGAGGAGTAGGTTGAACTGCGACCCTACAGCGCGCGAGCCGAGCGAGCGAAGCGAGCGTGCCGCGGCAGCGGCCGGCGAAGCGCCAGACCCGACTTTACGGATAATACAAATACGCCTCGATGGTTAACGGAACGTGAAATGACAACTTTATATGCAGTACAAAATGATTTTTTTTGCTTACCCTCTGTGTGCTTACCAAAAACCATCTTATATAAATTCATAAATAATAAATAAATATTTGCGGACAATCTTACACAAATTAACCTAGTTCCAAACTAAGAAAAGTTTGTAGGTACAGTCACGGAATGAAAAGGTTGATCACCTTAAGATCTGTTTTTGCTTGCTCAGTATAAGTTATCCGTATCTGCTTTATCGACCGAGTGTCAGACACATTCCGTCATAATTAATGTAATTTCCACTACATGGCCTACAGATACGTCCACTATGAGGATTGACCTTTTTGAATTTTGGAAAACGAGTTAAATAAAGAAAAAAAACGTTTACAAGAAATAGCAATGATGACATTGACAGGCCCTGTTACTCACATTTTTAGTTTTAATAATATTAAGGGAAGAGGATTTAATCATTACATTTATCAAACTTGACACCTTCTTGACACAACGTAATGGCAAGATCAAATTAATAAAAAGGTTTTAGTTCAACTATTAATAGTCAAGGAAAATTTGTAAAAAGTTAATTTGAACTTTGTTGTCAAACAGTTGAACATAATTTTCAATACAACACTCTCGTCTGATACACAGTTTAAAAAGGTAACATGTGCTTGCAACGCGTAAATGATTAGATTTGAAAACTGATCAACCTTTTCATTCCGCCACTGTACTATGGGTACTATTTAGGCGATGATAGAGATACTTATATAGAGAAATAAATACTTAAATACAAAGAAAACATCCATGACTCAGGAACAAATATTCGTGCTCATCAAACAAATAAATACCCTTACCGGGATTCGAACCCAGGACCTCTTGCTTCGTAGGCAGGTTCACTACCAAATAGGCTAAAGCGGCGGGGTATAATTAATATTACTGTATTAATTATAAACCTACAAAAATAACTGCAGCCATCCAGAATGACATAAATTGCTGATTGATTTTGAAATGTTTGCTGGCCATGAGTTCTTGTTGCTGATCAATTAGCTATTTCTGTTCACAAATTATATTTTCCTGCTCACAAAAATACCAATAATATGCTAACAATTTAAATAACACCCTATTAGAATTAATTTTAAGTAGGTATAAGGTGTTAATTACTGGCCACCCTTCAATAACTGGCCACGTTATACTAAGTTGAATTCTGTTTGTAGGGGAACAGAGTTCATTTTAGTATGAGGGGGTCAGTTATTGAAGGGTGGCCAGTTATCGGCGATTTACCCTATATTTTCTTTGATATCAACACAAGAACGATGAAAAGGATCAACTTGTGTTGAAATTGGGTACTGTAATTTTTTATTATATCATGACATGATGGAGCTTAAATAAGAATAAGAATAATTTATTATTGGACAAGCACATGATTACAGATTATACAGACATTATCCGTGGGGTTCCAAACTAGGCTGAGCCTGTATCTTGGGACCCACTGAGTCGGTTAACAAATCTCTTCAGACACACGTCACAAGAAGCACGAAGAATAGATTGATATCGTTCACTTAAAATCTTAATGAACGATTGTCATGACATTTAAATGCAAATTATTGCATAGAATACTACTATTAAGTAGGTACATAATTATAGATTGTGATCTATCTATTTGGTGAAAGGAACCAAAAAAGAGATCACAAGTGGAACACAACTGCCACGCGCCGTCGAAATTGTAGATTTGTGTCTCGATTTGTCCACCGGTTGCCTTACAAATCCGATACCATTATCCTAATAGTGGCTGATTGAATAAGTTATTCGATAACATTTGAATAATTTGAACTGAAGTAAACAAGCACTTATATGGTTTATGATAAAAATCTGTTTGCTATCTAGACTAGAGAGTGTACGCCAACTAATTATACGATCCTAATCTAATCTCAATAGGTACAGTCAGCTTCAAAAGTAGCTGCGTAAACGAAGACGTCAATAGTCTTTATTAAAAGGGAATAAGAACTTTTGACGTCTTTGATTGCGTAGTTAGGTACTTTCGATGCTGACTGTACCTATGCCGGCGGTAGACAAGACCCAGAGATCCGCCTTTGTCCAAAAAGAAGAGAAGAAATACATTGAAGATAGTGCTACCCTAAAAAGTGTTATCTTCTATATTTGTTCTGAGGTAACAAACATTTAAAAAAAATACATCCGCATTGAGAAAAAAAGAAGTCCTGACTGACTAACTGACTCATCAACGCACAGCCGAAACTACTAATGTTAGAGTGTTGATTTTTGCAAAGTAGGTTACTATTATAACGTGGGCTAGGGATAAGAAGGGATTTTTGGTTATTCCAAGGTGCAAAGTTTGTATGGGGGAAACTTTTTTTTGAGTTAGAGACTTAATCTTTTTTAGAAAGATTACTATCAAAATACAAAAATCTTTCAGCGTTTTAGAAATGTCCGCCCCTAAAGGGGATAAAAAAGGGGCAAGCTTTGTATAGGCAACACTTTTTTTTGAGATTGAAACTTTATAGAAAGATTACGTATTAACATACAAATACGAGTAGAGTACTTTCAGCGTTTTAGAAAAAATTTCCCCCTGAGGGGGTTAAAAATGGGTGCAAGGTTTGTATGGGGAACACATTTTTGAGCTAGAGACTTGAAACTTTGTAAAAAGATTACTTATTAAAATACAAATAAATTAAATTCAGAGTTTTTTTTTTAAATTCATCCACACTCTTATGTGTTAAAGGGAGGTTTTAAGTTTGTGTCGAGAGCAAGACATTTTTAAAGTAGGTATGAGATTTGTAACTTCGGTTTTAGACTGTTTGTTTAAAAACTAGAAAATATTATCAACGTTTTTTATTTGTTTATCCCATAAGAGGGTTAAAAGAGGGTTTAAAGCAAGGAGGGTGCATCGAGAGCAATCATTTTTCTAAGTCGATAAAACATTCTACGTGGACGAAGTCGTGGGCACTGTTGCCCGCGACTTCGTCTACTTTATTACACAAATGAAAAGTACAAAAAGCGGACTAAATGCCTTTAGTTATTCTACACCAGTCAACCGCAGGGCTAAACAGAAAAGCTTATAGGTGCAGACAGTTGATAAAAAATAAACAAAAAAAGGATAAATCTAACTAATGAAAGTACATTTCCTACTTAATATATTTTTATAGAGACAGTTTAGTTTACATGTAATTAATACTTAGGTACACGAAAACCTCCGCACGAAACGGATTATCTATTGTCAGTTAAATACCTTGTTTCAGTATGGAGATATAGTACTCGTACAGGCGTGAATTTATGTCATGCATGTTTATTATATTTGCGGGGTCATAAAAAAATATATTTTTATGGGTAAAATCTACCAAATCTGATTATGTCTACATTATTATAAATTTTCATTTATTTTTTATTTTTTTATTATCAATTTTTATGGGCCGTGTTCAGCATGATAAAAAACCATGCTGTTTCCATGCAACATTTTTCTTAAAAACACCGACACGTGGTCTCCTGGCTAACGGGGCAGAACAATAACAAATAATTTATCGACCCATTTGCACTAGCATGTATCGTAATAAATCCTTAGTTCGAACGACAGTTACTCGCTCCCTCACGTACGCCCTGAAATTATGAGTCGAAGGAGACCTGCCATAATTTAGCGAGATACATATTCAGTACAATTATTTTAATAGCGGCTCTGGTCGGGTTTCAATATTTGAATACGATCTGAAACGAGTAGTTTGTGCAATGCTAATGCTGTATTTATGACTCAGAAGTCTTTTAATTCGAGCATTTTGATTGTAAACCTAAATGATAGAAAAAAAATTGTATACTTAAGTATATATAATTCTCAAGTCAGTAAAGGTTGGCCAAATGGAATTAAGCCTATTTAGTCGTTTATCTTTTGGTATTTTAATTTTCTACCCGTTAATGTTAAATTAAGTATTTGTGAGGTACTATGCTTACTAAAAGGTATGAGAATAAATTTTAATTACAAATGCATGCATTACATGCTTCTCAAGTGCTGAACATTCTAACAACCAAAATCAGAAACTGGAATTATCAAGCTCAACTTTTTATTTCACTACAAAATATGAGTGCCACATATGATTTGAAAGGAATGCTATAGCAGTTTGCACCGACACAATTTTTAAAAGGCCTTTCGATAAGTACTTGGCCTGGAAGTGTTTTAACCTTTACACTTTTAAACTATGTAAATTTGTATTCGTAATGAACCTGTTTTAAAATCAACTTTTTGAAAGGATTTATAATATTATTTTAATAATTTTCCTAAAATGGGCTATTTTCATCTTTTATTATTTATATATTAGTTAAGTATTTAACATAAGTTTGATGTGCTCTGCCTAGAGCACATCAAACTTATGTTAACTAATATTGAAATATTAAAATAGCGAAAGTGTTATAGGTACACGTATGAGGCTTAAGGCCTCTATTTCTGTAATTTAAGTATTAGAGAGAGAAGAGAATTAGAACGAGAGTAGGGAGAGAATAGAGCAAGTTTGGTGTAGCCTCTGTAGCTAGCCGCATCAAAGCTCATAATAGAAAGAAATAAAAGAAAGAAAGAAAAGAAAGACAGAAAAGAAAGAAAGAAAATGCATAATAAGATAAATCTATTATATTTTAGGATCGCTGTCATCGAAATCGATGAGGAGGATATTTATTTTAAATATACGAGTACATACCTATCCGACATTATTATCTGGACTGGAGTAAGCAAGTGGGAGGTTAATTGTTGTACATGTATCATTCCACGCAAGGATATTGATTATATTTTAGTTAAACAGCATTTACACTTATTGAAGTATAAAGAAAAACATGTATTTACAATATCTGTATTTGTACATACTAGCAAACATTTTACGGATAATACTAGGCTTTACACAAAGCGTGTCCTGTGTTCTTCACAAGGTTCTTTGGAATTATTTTTATATATTCTTCACAAAGTAAAAATGAGACCGTGAAAGATTGCAAGTTGTAAGAAAAGCTCTTGTGTAGTGCCACAACCAATATTAATTTAGCAGCAATATTATTTCTTGACGGCAGTCCTCTTAATAAATTCCATATTTATAAACAAGTTTAATGTTGCGATACTGCACGCAGCGTTTAAAATGTTAACACGACACTCATGTAGGTACCCAAGTAAACGAATTAATTTAATTCAGTAATAATAGTTAATAATCATAATCATAATTTATTTCCCATATAGGTATGCTAAGATACACTTATGTCCGTCAACAATATACAAAAAGATTTACACTTACAGATTATCGCTAGAATAATTATTTACTAGGTGTTACATTTCTTAAATCTAAATCCCAAACATTTTTGTCCGACATATAATCCGTCACTTTTAAATAATACGATTAACAATCTTTTTAAATTTATTATCCGATAAGTTTATTATGTGATTTGGGATTTTGTTGTAGAAATGAATACAAATGATTTGCTTACTTTTGCTAGTCGTAATCGAGGTCATAATGTTTATAACATACTATACTAGGCGCCCGCACGGCTCTGCTCGCACATAACAAAGAACACAAGCGAAGCCACGGGGTTAAATACAAACTTACCAAGTTACAACCTCACCGCCATTTACCTCTTAGTAATCTTCTATCTTCTAGAAGGGGAAGACCAAGGATAAGTTACATGAAACAAATAAAAGAAAAACCGGCCAAGTGCGAGTTGGACTCGCGCACGAAGGGTTCCGTACCATTATCTAAAAAATCACGTTTGTTGTATGGGAGCTCCCCTTAAAAAAAAAAATTATTTTGTTTTTGGTATTTTTTGTTAAAGCGGCAACAGAAATACATAATCTGTGAAAATTTCAACTCTCTAGCTATCACGGTTCTTGAGATACAGCCTGGTGACAGACAGACGGACGGACCGACGGACGGACAGCGAAGTCTTAGTAATAGGGTCCCGTTTTACTCTTTGAGTACGGAACCCTAAAAAGTAGCAGTCACGTCGTATAGAGATGTCAAGGAGGCGGCCCTAGATAGAGTCAGATGGAGGGAGCTACACCGACACGAGTCTAACTCTTAAATATATGATGATGAATCTTCTATCTATATCTTCAGGGTGTGCCCTGTAACAGGAGCAAAAAATTAAACGGTATATTATTAACTTATCAACAATAATAGTAGTTTATGCAATCGTTATATAATGGATGCTTTTTAAGTCGAGTACCACGTTTAGGCCACGAAGCTTGCTGAGTGGCCTAATTAAGGTACGAGACTTAAAAAGCTAATTATATAACTATTGTATACAATACTTTTTCTACGAGTCAACGGAAATAATAATTTATTAAACAAACTTGGTATCTATTGAAAATCGCCCTGCTGAAATGAAGCGCAGCAGCTTAGTAATTTTGCGCGTTGATGTCTTCACAGTTATCTTATACAGCTCCTGGATTCATAAGATGACTGCTGGTGGTTATCTTATGAAACTATACGAGCTCCGTGACGAGCTCGTGGAGCTCCAGGATTAAAAAGTATGTGATCTTTGTTTCGCGTACGAAATCTTAATTCAAAGATTAAAGTCGACGAGTAGAAAAAACATGTAAGAACATTGATACCTCCGCTAAGTTCAGTCATAACCATTAACTAAACGATGCAGGCGATAGGATCGAAAGTCCAATTATAAACTCCAAAATATGTATCTGTATTAATTATCGGCATACAAACAAAACATCCGGCGAGAAACGGACAAAAAACAATTACATATGAATAGATCCTGGTTTCCTCTCGTTAGCAGAGCAGGGCTGTTATTCGCAACGCACTAATGCGCCTCACCTCACCCGTCACGCCTAACGAAACTAGACCTCTGATTTCGCTTAGATACTACAAATCGCGGCGTCAAGATATATTTGTGAGTGAACGGTGAGGTGAGGTTAAAACCAGTTACAGAATTGCGGGGCTGTACACCTGTCGTTGCGTAACTCGCCAAGCCGTTACAAAACGGCTAAGAAAAGAATAATCTGAGCTAAAACACCCGGAGGTGTAGTATTACTAAAGATATTAATTGCCTACATAAACTAGAATGGGACTGCTAAATATTTGCTTGCTTTGTTTGGGTGTTGGGTTCCGGCACTTCACTCACTTCTAACTAAATAGGTATACCTTTTTGGATGTTATTTGCGTTTTGTAATATCTATAATTAGAGCTATGAATCTTGGTAACTTTTTACGGAAATTCGGCACAAAGCTTTTTCATTGATGATGCCTATTATTATATTTTTTTTTTACACAACGTCGGTGGCAATCAAGCCACTACGGCCCGATGTTAAGCTGGTACCGTAGCCTATAGACACTTGTGACTCCAGAAGAATCACAAGCGCGTTGCCGACCCTTTATTCACTTGAGGATTCGCTGTGTTGGCAGATAGAGACATGCAGGTCCCTCACTCCCAACACAGCGCATCCTAGGGAGCTCTGGCAACCTTACTCACCACTAGGAACACAACACCACATGATTCATAGCATGGAATAAAGCAACACTACAAAGCAGTGGTGCTATTATGGCTGCATTCTTCTGTAAGGTGGAGGTACTTCCCCGGTTGGGCTGCTCAACATACGAGCGAGATGACATTCCGCTGTGCCCTACCTCTCTGAAAATATACTACAAAAATCTGTTTTCCGGATGAAAAAGTGGGACTCACCACATCATTATTACAAATTACCAAACTGCTCATCATATCATACATTGTTTAATAATTTGATGATGCTAGGAAACCCAAAAAAACACGATTACTTTTTATATCGGCCACTCTGGTAATGTTCCCTCTACAAAAAGCTGTTAGTAGTAAAGAACCGGGCAACATAATCTGCATTTATTTAACTATTAGACTCTGATCATTGCTCTTTTGACACGTGCACAAACCTGCTTCACCATCTTCGCAGCGAGTCGGAGGTTAACGACATCACATCGGAAAAGGCTAGATGAGTCATTGCCAAGGCGCAGTGAGACATCTGGCCGAGACGCGTCCTGATAGCCTCGACACTCAGAATGGTAATGAGGTTGTCAAATCGAAACCTATTTCTAGACTGCATAATTAACAACTGTATCGATAGCCTGTATGTTTAATATTACCTCAAATTGTAACCATACATAGCTTTTAGTACTATGAACCGATATTATTTTTTTTTCATATTGTAAGAAAATTGTAAGTTAGTCTTTCAGTTGAAAATTTATCGAGCAGCAATGTAATGCTTACACTCATTTGACACATGGAAGTAGCGGGTTACTTGTGACAGTTGTGACGTCACATCAGTAAGACAATGTAGTGATACTTTGCGTGCTGAATTATTTTACAAGGAAAAAAAAGTTAGTGGTTAAGAAACAAATTCTTGCAATATCGGTTCATAGCACCTACTTTTAACATATACTTTTTTTAATTTTATTTTTTGACGGAGTGGAAATGCACTTACGCATCCCCCCAGCCGGGAAGCTATAATGGGGGGTATGTGGGACTCTCACCCTCCAGCCATCTCTATTTAAAGAGAAGGGGGAGGGAGTCTACCCACTAAAACCACTCCGGCGTTTCCGTCCCTGCCGTTAATGGGAGCGCCATGGGATCGCGAACATGTCACCAGGACGCCCCCGCGCCCTAACATATACCTACCTCTGGTTACAACTTGGGGTAATATTAAAAATAAACGCTGTATACTAAAGAGATAATCTATAGGAACTTATAATACCCACCGTAAGGACGTAATATCTGTGAAATTTGTAAGTTTTTGGATTTGTAAGGGCAAACCTGGTATATGGAAAGGATATTGGAATTATCTATGCCAGGATGTTTTTTGAAGAGCAGTTCCACTGCCTAATATTAAATAGTATGTGATAAGACCAACTCAAAGTAGGACACTATGTTCAACTAAATAATACCTTAGATAGGTATCTCGTAGTTAAACGTAGCATAGGTACTCTAGTAGTATAAACATGAAGTTGAATATTTATTGCGCAATTTATTTAAAGCACGTACGTTGTGGAGTCTGCAACAATCTCGCGCAGCCCAAATCGTAATTGTATGCGGAGGCGTTGGAAACGCGTGCGCATTGTTTCGAGGCACGCGGCCATTCAACCATTGTTATGTTAATTCGCTATCAAACCATCATAAACCACCAGACTTTTGGGATTGGCACAACTATTTTTGCTGTTAGATCTGAAGATATACACACGACGTGACCTCATAATTAAGCTGCCTTAGAACATTCACGAAGTGTGGACATTGAGGCAGCGCTTTTTAAATAATTTAAGTCCTTTTGTATTTACGATAAGTTTTATAAAAAAAATACCACTTTCAGTTACATATTAATTTTGGAATTTGGCGTGCGGTTTTTGAAAAGTCTTAGGGAGAGAACATCAATGTTTATGGATGGTATCGATAAATCGAAAGTTTTTTATTTGTGTCTTTATAAAATAATACCTCAAACTTTCCGATGATACATACTCTTTTGAACAGTAAATGATGAAAACAATTCAAAATATCGGGAACTTTAATCCGTTTCATTTGCTTTATTGAAATGAGTACCATTACGAAAATCTTTATATTTTATAACGAGAACAAATTACTCATCCCTCTGAGACTCTGACGTTAGGTGGCCTGAGTGCTTGTTCGCCTACCATTTGATATATAATAAAAGAGAAAATATAATTTTATTATTTTGTTCGGTGAGTTTCCGTCTTTTTATTATAAAATATTCTTGGTCGTTTAATTTGTATATTAGGTACATAAAGAGCAATATATTGCAGAATTTTATGCATTATATTTAACAACCGGATACTTTTCTAACAGCTTCTTTACTTTCATTTGCTTATTACGAGCCATTTCAAACGAAATTAAATACAAGAGAAGTCACACACAGTCTGCCAATATGACGTATATATAAATTAAATACCAACTGATTGAGTTTTGAATACCAATATGCCAGTGTTAATACATATAAGATATATATATATATAGTTGATAAGCTAAGTAAGTATTTGCTTGCAAATGTGATTAAATTTAGATAAATAAACCACAATGATAGAGTGAATTACTAATAAATCGATATTAAAAAAAAGTAAAGTTATAAAAGCAGTGCTCCCCCCTAAATATGTCAGCCCCCCTATTCTGTAACTTGTTTTAAGCTAACCTCAACGCTCTCCCACAATTATACCTTGACACCGCGATGCGTAGTAATTAACTGAAGGTAGAGGTCTATGTAGTTACGTAACGGGTGACCGATGGGGTGAGCCAAATTAACGCGTAGCGAATAACAGCCCTCTAGTCACACACAAAATTCCGAGCCCTGATAATTACTATGCTTATAAAGAGCGAAAACTATTAAGTTCCAGATTTAACAAGCACTGAACATTGAAGGGATACTATTGTGTTCCAGCCTTGACATGATTGCGGAACCAATAGTATCAGAAACAGTAATAAAACACGCTTTATGGACTATTAAGTCGATATTAATCTTAGATTTTATAGAAATTCATTAAAGTGCGGCAGAATTATAAATAGACTTAGTCATTTTAAGGTGTAAGTCCTTATAAGTGGATACCAGACTAATATATTTATCTGAATTTCCATTACTACCAACACCAATTCGTGAGTATAGGCAATATGTATTAGCATTAGAAAAGCATGGACATTCAGATAGACCTTAAAAAAACATTTTGAGTTTTTTTTTTACTTTTTGTAAGTAAGGGATATTTTAATACTATAGTATTTACTGTCAACGCATTGTGTTTGTGTCATTGTAGAACTCTATGAGATGCTATTTAATAGGACTGTTCCATAGTAAAAGTAATGGATCGCTAAATGTCCTGCTATGTTAAAAAGATACCTAAGTAGTTTGTTACACATATTATGCAGCTAGTTACATTAAGTTAGACTAAAATTCATTCTAATGTATTTAATTGGACAATAAACATCCGAAATCTTGGACGCAGTCCGCATTCTAGAATTTACAATTTGTGTAATTTCGGTCTATACTTTTTTGGTGAAAAGTTTAAATTTCGCGAAACCGCAGTGTGGTCTGACGTTGAGCGTATCCAGGCAATTCTCACGATCTAGTTTCAATGCGGCCCCGCCCACTAGGCACATACAGTATACATTTACCTACACCGGGTATAGCCATGCGGGACTCTGGGTTGTACCTATAGGACATATAGCCGCGCTATAAAAGCGTCAGTTATCTGACAATTTGGCACAATCCGAGCCTTAGCTTACAGTGAACTAACGTCCTAGCTAGACTAAGCTCCCACAATGATAGCCAAGGTAATGTGTACTTCAGTGAGATTGTGATAAAGGTGTGGCTGGGACCAAAAAGTTAGAAGTGATAAGCTAGGAAATGCAAGTGTGATATCGTGTTGGTTTTGTAACATTTCCTTTTTAAAACAGGCACCCATTAATGTGGAATTGCATTATAAATAGGCATACATGAATTTGATTTGCTTCACAAACTTTTGAATTAGTATCTCTTTTAAAGCGGATAGTTTAAAGTAATCTAGTACTAAGCTACGCTCGTAGCGCTACGTTATAGCCCGTAGCAGCATATCTTCCGTATGTAGCGAAAATCGTCGATAGCTCTCTGATTAGCGTTGAATGAATTGGGTTGAGAACAGATAACCTCGTGATATGAAAGGGATCAGATTAACCTCTCTCCAATTTCAATGTAACTGTTTACTTTACAATGTAAATGTTGCCATCAGATTATGAACACCGTCAGTTCTTACTCGCGATATTGTAAACTCGAAAAATCGTGAACAGTCAAAACCGTTCACAATTTAACGAATATTTTTTCGTTAAATTATAATCTATCAATGTGAAATAGTCAAATTGTGAACTGAATCAAATTAGCACGACGAGGAACGTAACCTGTGCGCTGATTGATTATACGAAGTATTCCACTTGCATCAGCTTACACTTAAATACGTCAGAACATGATAGTTTTTTTATCCAGACATTTTATTCTAATCCTTTCGTCATCCGGCTCAGGGGCTCCCCTACTTCTAGGTGGTTTGCCCTTCGGGCAACTGAAGATACCTAACTAACCTAACTTTCCTACTCTTTGTGTACGTTCCATAGCAAGCCGATTTGATCTCAGTTCACAATTTGACGATTCAACACTGATAGTTTATAAAATAAAGAAATATATTGCATTAAATTGTGAACGGTTTTGACAGTTTACAATTTTTCGACAGGTTATTATAAGAAAACTGACGGTCTTCACAGTCTAACGGTGACATATACGTTCAGTTATTTTAATAAAACCTTAATTTGGGTGTTTCTACGCAATAAGTAATTTGTAGAAAAGTACAAATAGTCAAACGTCCCAAATCCAGTATATTTAATGTGTCTTATTTTGATCGTCGAGTCGATCTTCATCATATTTCTGATTTTAACTTTCTTCGTATAGTGTTTGATATTTTTCAACCGAAAAAACGGAGGAGGTTCTCAAGTCGACGCGTATATATATTTTTTTTATGTATGACCACGCATAACTTTTTACAGTGTAGTTCGATTTTGATAATTCTTTTTTTATTGGAAAGGGTACACCCCGGAGTTGGTCCCATACAAATTTGAAAAAAAAACCAACCTTAAGGGTAGGAACATAGGGGATGATTGATTTATCTTCGGTTAAAACTTTTAAATTTAATTATTACATCATATCAACAACCATTAAGGGTAGGTACAGACTCGGCCAAGAAAACCCCGTAATTCACTTTTTATAAGTATTTTCACGCTATCAGAAAGTAAAAATCCGGAAGCGGCATACTGCACAGATAATTTTTCCTTCTTTCGTTCGTTGTACTCCGCAGGCTGAGCCGTAGCTAGTATTCATATTCATATCCTTTATTCATAAAAAACAATATACATTGCGTTTGAAATAGGTAGGTGTAGGTACATAAGCTCGAAAGTTTACATCAAAGTATAATAAGTAAGTTAAAGCGAGTTCCAAATTAGTTATAAATTCACAATCACAATATTATATAATTCATGAAATAAATTTCAATTCACAATAAAAAATAATAAAAATAGCACACTACTGACAATTTAAATAATTTAGTTTTAATTAGTAAAACATAATGAAAATTATTAAAAAAAAATTAAATAATATAATTACATTAATTATACACAGCCAATAAATAACTTAATTATTTTAGTTTGTTACAATTTTGAGTAATCTATAAACTAAGAATCTAAAATCATTCCTAACTTTGCAGGTGATCCTTACTTGTGCGCTCATCAGCATGGCGCGTGGAGGCCTTATTGCCGGCCCGCACGGCGCGCTGTCGTCGTCGACCCTGGTGCTGGGTGGCCTGGGAGGCCTAGGTCATGGCCTGGGAGGCCTGGGAGGCCTGGGCCATGGTCTGGGGCCTGGGCTGGCCCCAGGGCTGGGATTGGGATACGGTAAGGTAGCTGGTTAATTTTGGGGTCCAAAATTAGGAAGTATGTCGGGATCCTTTGGAATTTACACAAAAAAAAATACATTCCTACTTAAATAGATGAATAATTAAATATATGGGGACAACCTTACACAAATATACCTAGTCTCAAACTAAGTAAGGGATATACTGTGGGTACGTACAAGACAACGATATATTTACAAACTTATATGGATAAATAAATTCATAGAAAATAACTACCCTTACAGGGATTCGAAGCCAGGACCTCCATATGCAAAGTAACTACGAGTACCAACTAGGCTTAAGTGGTCGTCACTTGATTTGAAATATCTCGAATGAAGCAAAATGATCACGAGTCAAAATTATTTTTCTCTTGCCTGGTTCTGCTACTATTACAAATAAGGCCAGTTTCTAATGTCCTGACAAGTCGGATCAGGGTATCCACTGTTGTATTATTTCCAGGGCACGCCGGGGTGGTCGCGCACGCACCGGTGCTGCGCGCGCCCATCGGCCTGGCGCACGCCGCCGCCCCTGTTGAGATATATGTGAGTACCTAGTACGAGTAGGTATATTGTACATCTTGTTTTCTTAGGCACCTCCTCAGAAATATTTGTTATATACCTTAAAGTTCCTACTCTAGTACTCCTTGTCAGGTTTCGGGAAGGACTATTTGTCATATTACTGATGAGGATTATTTACTTTTGGCCTAAAAGTAACCTAACTCCTTGAGAAGTTTAAGTGATATGATCATTCCTTGACAGGGACAAAGTAAGTACCTACTTAGATCAGTAGATCTGGCCCCGTAGCATGGATGGCCTTATCACGCGATAAGTGACAAGATAGAGCATCTGTCCCTGGCTGACACAGTTCGATAGAACGAGACGACGCTAATATATTGTCACTTATCGCGTGATAAGTAGGCCATCCATGCTACAGGGCCTGCTGATTCTCATGCGTCCCTCTCCTAACGAATGCATACCAAGTTTGTCAATTTGTCTCGTGAGTGCTTGTGCTTCTACTTAGGTTTTAGAAATAATATATCCCGGAAAGAGTAATGTAATAATAATCCAGTTTCTACCCAACTCAACCGTCAACCTCAACTTATAATGTGCTGTTCTCGGAAATAAGTAGGTACAAATAGCCAGCTGAAATTCCATGATTTGTATGAGGAATACAAAGCTGGATATTTTCCCTGGAATGTATAGTCCCATCACTAATTTACCGCTTACGCAGATTGACAACGAAACATGTGGACAGTTTCAGGCCAGTGGTAATTTTCAGCATGCAGCATCACTGGTGGCATTATTGCTCATGACATTAATAGTATTGTCCCATTGTTTCCAGGCCCACCCCCGCTACACTTTCAACTACGGCGTCGCCGACGGCCACACTGGCGATCAGAAGAGCCAGTGGGAATCACGAGACGGTGACGTGGTGAAGGGACAGTACTCACTGGTTGAGCCCGACGGCACCGTGCGCACTGTCAACTACTCCGCTGATGACCATAATGGGTACGATCTTGTAAAATTTCTGTCAAAATTTTCATTTTTGGTACAAGCTTTTATTGCCGAGTGTACTTTTCTGTATACCATCATCAACTACTCATTGAGACAATTCTAACGAGCACAAACTCAACGGTGTTAAGTCGGTTAAATACTGAATTCCCATGGCCACCTTCTGTCTCCATCATCAGATCAGCTCGATGGTACCATACTATTGAATTGTCATCCAAACTATACTAATACCCAAAATGTCAGCTGAATCAGATTACGGCAAGTGACTGAAAAATAGATTGCAAATTTTGACGGACAACTTACATACTTACATACGAACAAGTCAAGTTAATATAAAGCTTGTAAAACTATGGTTAGTTAGTTAGGTAATAGTGACGTGGTTATAGGTAATCTTAAAAAAACTTGGGACAGTCACGGTGACAGTTGAGTTTATATGACAACACTTGCGGATAGCCACGCAAGTTAAGACAGTAAATAGTGATCAAGTGACGGTCGGCAGGGAGTTTTTCTCTCCACCATAAAGGTGGTCCTTAAATTATCTAGTTGGTGTTGGATTGTAATCGAAGTAAGGTAAACATCCTAGTCTTCGACGTTGCACTAGTGTATGACATGGGCACTTTATATCAAAGTGACATGGCCTAAATTCGAATGATGAAAAAATCTCTTAGTTCGAAGTCAACCCACATTGCTTTGCTACGCAACATCGAGGACTATAGGACGTTAACCTTAGTTTGCCAGATTTAAGATTATGGGTAACTTAACTCGATGAACCAACTTTCACAGATGAACGCAAATGCCATCGTAGATTGCCAATATTGCCATTTACTTATTAAAAAAGCCTCAATAAAGGTGTACATAAAAGTCAAAGTTGTGATATGGAGTGACCATACCACCGTATCGAATTGTATAGCCATAAGAGACGTTGTCGCTCCCCGACGAACCTGTTTTTATCCACCAGCTCCCCTAGCACCATCAACGACATCGCTTTGGGTCACCTTAATGTGAAAGAAACCATAGTAGTACGCCCATAACAAACATTTCACGACATTTGGTACAGAAACACCTAACGCATCAAACGAAGCCAGTAAAAACATTCAATAATCGAAACCGGTCGGGAATTAGATAATATGAACAAATCCGAAACTATTACAAGCCCATAAAAGTTTAACGGTGGTAACGGTTTAGCCTCAAAGCCTGCGATAATCGTCGCCCTTGACACTGTGGCTTGGTTTTCGGTTCAATGACTTCAGACTTGGAGCGTGCCAACGTCGGGTAAAAAACTGGTGCGTGGGTAATGGATGTTTAACAGCAATGCATTAATGGTGATAAGTTTTTAAATATTTGACAGATTTTAATGACATTGTAAACATTATCGGAATATCTTCAGCAGTCGTTTGGCAGTAGGTTGCTTTCTCACATAAGTTTACCTACAAGTAAAGTAAACGTCCGAATGCTTAACACTATGGTCCATTAATTGAAACTTTAAATCTTCGTTGTCATCATCATTATCATCATCATATCAGCCGAAAGACGTCCAATCTTAATTCATATCAATAGAGGCAAACAGCAAGTGTCAACTACTAGGCATTAATGTGTCTAACAATGGGATGTCGTATTTTTTCTGAGTTTATTGGGGTCCAGTGTACCTACATTACTTACACTGCTAATTCCGCCATTACTCCAGGCAAAATACGGTTTTGAAAAACTTTAATTTATAATAGCGTTTTTTTTCTTTATATCATTTTAAAACATTGATCTAAGATGCTTTATTCAAGAATCCAACAAACTTTCCATCCGGAAGTATTTATATAGATTTAAGAAAAGAATGAAATGTTTTTTTAAAATTATTTATCTTGAATATTATAGAGCAAATGTAAATAAACCAAAATAAAGATAAAACCATTTATTAATATTTTTTCTGACTTTTCAGAAGCTAGTTAAGTTATCATTTTTTTGATGTCTGAAATTCTGTTGGATTTTGTCACTAAGTAACTATTTAATCGATAATATATCCATTACATAAAAAAATCTGCTATTATAAATTATTTCCAAATTTGACATATTTTCCATACAAGCCGTCAGTTCATTGCCTGGACTACATAGGAATAATGGGTATTTTTATACATTATTCTGTGTGTATCGTAGAGTAAGCTGTGGCGTAAATGCATATAGTACACTCTCAAAACGAAACAATTTAATAATAAAAAGATAGCTATGGTCTATAGCAACTTTCAGAAATTGTACGAAAACGCAGGACAATTATAAAAGATTGTCTAAACAAATAAATATCATAGTCATCTATTAGTATCGGTCTGCTCAAATGTCCCGTAAGAGTCATTTCACTACCGTAATAGGCACTGGAGTTTACAGAAAACCGGTCTCATTTTCCTTTTTAGAGCTGCAGCAGCAGCTCTGAAAAGGAAAATGAGACCGGTTTCGGCTAGCATATTAAGAGGTAATTATTTCTGATAATTGCTTTACATTAACTTATGGAAATTTCTTGTGTGTTTACAGATTCAACGCGGTGGTAAGCAGACAAGGCCACGCCGCGCACCCCGCAGCCGCTGTTGTCGCCGCCCCAGCCTACGGACACGGCCTCCTCCACGGATAAGCAAACTCCACAATCGACGACACCTATTTATTAATTAACTAGACTAAGCACGGACGGAATGCGACAACGAAACGAGAATGCTTCATGGTTAACGTTCAAAGACAGTCCAATGGACAAACAGAAAGAGGCTATGCGTTTCATAAGGTGTATCCATCCTGGGACTTGACGGCCCAAATTAGTATTATCACTCAGTCATCCCAACATTAGGATTTAAACTTTTGTATTATACTTCCTCGTAGCTGTAAGTCTTTCGTTTTCCAACTTTTAGTGTTGTACAAAACTCATCGATTTGAATACAGTTTATGAAACGTCACGACAATGCCTACGAGGTGCTGTAAAGAGGCCGGTTTTTGTGACTGAAGATGACGTAAAATAAATATTACTTATACTTTCAAATTTACTGGAAATTTTATTCCGTCTTCTAAGCATACAAGGGCATTTTCGCGAGAAGAGATGCATCTTAAGGGATCTCACCGAGTAAAAATTTTCAATTTTGTAAGCAAAATTAACAATACTATTTGACGACCGCTTTAGCCTAGTTGGTAGTGACCCTGCCTACGAAGCAAGAGGTCCTGGGTTCGAATCCCGGTAAGGGCATTTATTTGTGTGATGAGCACGAATATTTGTTCCTGAGTCATGGATGTTTTCTATGTATTTAAGTATTTATTTCTCTATCTAAGTATCTATATCGTCGTCTAGTACCCATAGTACAAGCTTTGCTTAGTTTGGGACTAGGTTGATTTGTGTAAGATTGTCCGCAAATATTTATTTTTATTTTTTTATTTACTACAGATAAAAGTAACAAAATGGATTTTTTTCAACTTTTACTCGGCGACGTCACTTATAATCGCATCTTCTTCTCGCATAAATGCTCACCAACTACCTAATAACTCCGTCCGTGAACTCTTAGAATAGTAGGTACTCAGGTTCGGGAGAAGTCGTTGATTTTGGCATAAGAACTTGTAAAAGGCCAAGCGAGAGAGAAGTATAGACCCGATTAATAATCTTACGAGCTCACGAAGTAATACAACAGCATTCACAGAGCGCGTATGAAAGTGATAGTTGCGACAAATTAAAACTCGTTTGCTACCCTTTTATGCGCTTGCGCGCGTTCTTTGACAAAACTTGTCGCCCTGAAAGTAATTCAAGTTTTCATTTTGGAGTATAAAAACTGAAAGCAATTACGTATTGGCATCATTCATTTGCTAAGTTTACAAGACTTGACACAAGCAATATGTTCAACAAAGTAAGTATAATTTGCAATTAATGCACTAATTTAATACTTTTAAAATTGAATAACTTAAAAAAAAATGATAAATGGAAACCAGATATGATTACAGAAAAAACAAGACAGCATGTATTCTTAACAATACTTAAGGAAACATACAGAAGAACCTATTTAGTCACTTATTTTTTTTATGATTTGTAGATCGTCATCCTTGCGGCGGCGCTAGCAGCGGTGTGCGCCCAGGAGCACGGTCACGGGCACGAGCACCACGGGCACGCTGTATCCTCTCAGTCCTTCGTGCTGCACCAGGTGCACGACCAGCACTCCCACGGGCAACACGCCACCCCGCACCACGAGCACGTCTCTGTGCACCACACTGCCCCCGTGCACCACGAACACGTGGCTGTGCACCACGCCGCCCCACACCACGAGCAGGTTTCTGTCCACCACGCTGCCCCCGTGCACCACGCCGCACCAGTTCACCATGCTGCCCCCGTGCACCACGCCGCTCCCGCTCACAACGAACACCACAAGGAGGAACACCATGAATACTATGTAAGTTATAAAAACGGTTACGTGAAACGAGTAAATTACAAAATGTTGATGGCATTCAAACACTCCTGCTGACATCTTACAATGTGCTCCAGGCTCACCCCAAATACGAGTTCTCGTACAAGGTGGAGGACCCGCACACCGGCGACCGCAAGTCCCAGCACGAGTCCCGCGACGGCGACGTCGTGAAGGGCGTTTACAGCCTGCACGAGGCTGATGGCTCTGTCCGCACCGTCGAGTACAACTCGGACAAGCACACCGGGTAAGGCAAACAAAACAATACCTTATGTGAGTATTAATAAAGTTGACATTTGTTTGATAATTATCTAGCAATTATGTTGTTGTTTTTCAGATTCAACGCGTATGTGAAGCACTCTGAACCCATCAAGCACGTCCAGCCTCACCACCATCACAACTGATCGGACTAAATACCAGCGAGTACAGTACGCGGCACAAAAGTTTGCGTGTCTGAAGTTAGCCTCGAGTCGCCTCCCGCATACCCGTTCGACCCCTCTGACACATTTGCGGCGCTACTAGTAGCTAACATCAGAATCGTTAACTGATTTTAATCGTATTGTATCTGTGTTTGTTATATTGTTGAACTTATCGAATAAATAGTCTAGTCTCCAAAATTACTTCTTTGTTTGATTTGATTACATTAGTGCTATTGATTGATATTACCTTTGATTAAAAACTACGGAGTACTAATAGCTTAATAAGTTATGTTAAAATAGGAACTGGTTTTGACAGAAGCGACTTACCTTCCTTATCAATTACCTCCATAACCATAAACACTAAATTAAAGAGTTTATTCTACTTCCCAAAATCTTCCTGATGGTCAAAGTGCGTTCCACTGCTTTGTTAGTATTGAAACAAAGGTCAAAAACTTAGACAAAAGCGTTCTAAATCTTCACATAAAAATTTGAAAGTTAGAAACGCTCGAGAAATCTTTTTTTAAATCAAATACGAATGAACTACTACCTAAGTTCTTAACTATAACTCAATTGGTAAACCCAACCTAACCGGATTTAAACCCACCCCGGTTTTAAATCCTGTGAGGTTGTTATTTTCAGCGTATTAGGCCTTTATAAATTCCAATAACAATAAATAAATATAATGTCAGTGTATAATTAAAATAAAGTATCCAGAATAACATGAAATTACGAGACCGTAGTAAAAAACGCCTACAGATAATAACTGTAGGTACTAGCTGTTGCCCGCGACTTCGTCCGCGTAGAACATTAGTAAACAGTCTAAAACCGAAGTTAAAAATCTCTTCCATAAGAAGGTTAAAGGGGTTTCGAACCCTTTTAACCTTCTTATGCAATGATTTCTTATGGGGATCCCATCCCTTTGGGGGATGAATTTCAAAAAACGCTGAAATGAGTTTTGTAATCTTTTAAAAAACAGGCTATTTTTTACAAATATTATTCTTTAAAATTTTCTTGATCTCCAACTACATACAAACTTTGAACCCCCTTTTAACGCTTACAGGGGAAAAAGAAAAAACGCTGCAAGTTTTTTTATTGTAATAAGTACTTTTTCTACAACCTATCAAGTCTCTAGCTTAAAAATAGTGTTTCTCATCCAAACTTTGCACGCCTTTTAAACCCCTTAAGAGTTGGAATTTTCCAAAACGCTGGCAGTACTTTTTTATATTTTAATAAGTAATCTTTCTACAAAGTTTTAAGATTCTAATGCAAAAAAAGTTTGCGCTTTACAAACATTGCACCCGCTTCTCTCCCCCTTAAGGGCGAAATTTTACAAACCACTGAAAGTAATTTATTTGTATTCTAATGAATAATATTTCTACACAATTTCAAGTCTTTATCTCAAAAAAAAAGTTTCCCCCTTACAAATTTTGCTCCCCTTATTATCCCCCTTATTATGGGTGAATTTTTCAACACGTTGGAAGTATGCCGACGGACTTAATCAATAAGCTTAAGGATTCCTAGTAAGAGATATCGAAATGCCCTGGTTTAATCAGCTTATAAAGCTGATTATTAAGGGGTGCAAAAGACAACTCAAACGGTCCCAATAAAATTGATAATGTAACCTAATAAAACCCCAAAATTTTCTCGCTCTCCAAGTATTTCGATTATAATTTATAGCAACAAAAACTAGTTGCCGACCTAGATTTGGCAGATCCCATTGTGTTTAAAAAGCTTCATGTTATTCCATTTATAAACTGGAGCCATATAAACTAATTACAGACCTAGATATACCTCATGTCATTGTATATGCAAAGCTAAGTTACAATCCAACACGTAGTTTTAAAATGAGAACGAAATTCTGCCAAGCTTACTGCGGAGTGTGGACTCAATTAAGTTATTATTCGACCTCGATGAGTTTGGGAATGAAATGCTGTTCTTCGTATAAACTTTGACCTCCAGCAAAACTGTCACCTCCAATCCCATTATAATCGCAGTTTGATAATGAATATGCCAATTAAGTTTAATTGAGGCTTGGATTGTTAGTCTAAAGACACTGCACTGAAATACCTGATAAAGAAGACCTGGGGACCGATTTTTGACTTTCGAGCGCTCGACTTTTTCACTCGAAAACAGTCAAAAATTATGAAATGCTATTTTGAAATAGCGATAGAAAATTTTAAAACGAGTGGCATTGACCACTCGTATTTAATGTGTCAAATGAGTGTAAGCATTAGGTACATTGCTGCTCGATAATTTTTCAACTGAAAGACTAACTTACAATTTTCTTACAATATCGGTTCATAGTACTAAAAGCTATGTATGGTTACAATTTGAGGTAATATTAAACATACAGGCTGTAATATGTATACCTGTGTGTCAGGAACTTGAGAGGTGGACATATGCTGTATATTTTTTCACTGCTCAGCCTGCTTTCTATGTATGGGATAGCTACAGGTAGAATCGTTCATGCGTATCGAACAATGTGCCGTAAAACAAAAATCGCCAAACATACTTGGCAACAATTTTTGTGTATGTGTTATGTTTAATTAAAGTCATGTATGAAATAAGTTTTTAACGTGGTGGATTTACTTTGTTGCCTTTTACTGGATTTTTGGTTTCATAGAGACTTGTCTTGATCGGATATCGAAATCTGGCATCATGATATATCGCAATTAACTACTGACGTAGGTACCTTAAATCCTAGTGATATTTAATGTTAAGCACCATAACATTTTGGATTGCTAACGCATGGGCTGCCCATTGTTGCAATTGCAACTAGACTGGATGTCTATATTCTAAGTCATATTTTGAATATTTTGGTACAAAAGTTAACGTGAGAGAACTGTTGCATATAATGTACTGGATTTTCGGCTTTGACTTTGAATTTGATTTCATTGAAATTGGCTACTGCAACTTACCTCAAATTTTAATGATATTTAATGTAAAGCAGGGCTGCGCATATATTTATTCCATCATATTTTGCCTAGTTTAGTAGGTACAAAGGTTAACGTGAGAGAATTGCTGGCTTATTACTGGATATTGGCTTCATTGAAACTAATATTAATAGCTATTATATGTGAAATTATTGCAATTAGCTACTGATGTCCATGAAATCCTAAATGATGGTTACTATTAAGTATCATTAGTAAAGCATTTTCAGATTTTAAATTGCTTACGTGTTAGGCAGGGTGCTTATTGCTGATTTATGCATAGTCCGTACAATACACCCAAGTAGCTATAATGATTCTTCCTCTATATTGTTAACGTCGTTGGTCAGTAGGTACAAGGACAGTATATTATAAAATTTATAAAGCAGATATAACTTACTTTTTTGCTTGTGAACGTCAAACTTCGGGACATTTATTTAAAATTGCGGAATGTTGTCACTAAAATAATTACAAGACTCTGTACAAAATAAGAAGAAGTTACTAAAATTATCTACAGTGGTTGCCCAATACTGGCACAAGACTGCATACTTTGAAAGTCTACAAATTATAGTTCATTTCGAAACATATGTAAGTATTTCTGTTATTTTTTAAATGCTAAGCATACTTTATTACATGGAAAGGGCCTACTTTATTTCTAAATAATCAATGCAATAAATATTAAATACGAGTGTGTCACTAAAACTCAACAAGTGCTTCGAATGCTCCGAGCGACATCCGAGTAATGAGAAATTGGTGTACTCAATCCTTCGTCAATCAAGTAGTCAATGAACGTAACACTGACTCAAAACTCGTTCCCCGCCCTCTTACGTATTCCGACCTGTTCATCCACTCAAAAATTCAAGCTCAAGTTTTGAGTATAAAAGGCAACGGTACTTATGAGATAATATCATTCAGCATCATACTTTACAAGCATACACATCTCAAAATGATCTCTAAAGTGAGTTACATTGGATTAAGTGTCTTTAATTAACACATTAGTATTTTTAGTGAACAATTACATCATAACTAAGTCGTCGAGTGCCTAATTAATACAATGACCGAAAGTGATCTAGTGACAGCGAGTGTTTAGCGCGTAATGTTCTGCGTTTGAATTACTCACGTGATTTCTTCTTCAGGTCCTGATCGTTGCTGTGGCCTTAGCGGCGGTGTGCGCACAGGAGCACTACCAACACGGACATGGACAGGAGCAAGGACAAGGCCACGGACACGGACATGGACAGGAGCAAGGACAAGGCCACGGACACGGACACGCCGTCTCCTCCCAGTCCTTTGTGCTCCATCAAGTCCACCATCCTCACCAGGAGTCCCACCACGACTCCTACGAACACGCCCCTGCACACCACGAGTCGTACGAGCACCAGACCCATCACGCTCCCGCTCACCACGAGCATGTAGTCCAAGTGCATCATGCCCCTGCCCATCAAGAGTACCACTCCGCCCCCGCCCACCATGAACACGTTGTCCAGGTCCACCACGCTGTTCCCGAACACCATGCCACATACGAGCACCACTCCGCCCCTGTCCACCACGCCCCCGCTCACCATGAGCAAGTCCAAGTCCACCATGCTGCTCCCGAGCACCACGCTGCCCACCAGTCCCACCACGAACACATTGTCCAAGTCCACCACGCCACCCCCGTGCACCATGCAGCCCCCGTCCAGCATTCCGCCCCCGTCCACTATTCTGCCCCCGTCCAACATTCTGCCCCCGTCCAACATTCTGCCCCCGTGTACCATTCTGCCCCCGCCCACCATGCCGCTCCCGCACACCACGAACACCAGGAGGAGGAGCATCACGATTATTATGTAAGTCCATCAACATTAATAAATATTTGCGGACAAACATTAAACGAATAACAAGACATTTTTTATGAATTCTAATAATTTATATGCTATGCCACGGTCTATACTAATTTGTCACCTCTTTTTCTCCAGGCTCACCCCAAATACGAGTTCTCCTACAAGGTGGAAGACCCTCACACCGGCGACCGCAAGTCTCAGCACGAGTCCCGCGACGGCGACGTCGTGAAGGGCGTTTACAGCTTGCACGAGGCTGACGGCTCCATCCGCACAGTAGAATACGACTCTAACAAACACACTGGGTAAGATTTGTCATTAAATTGATTCATTAAAATCTCAAAGTACTTCGTACGCCTGAACTCATAAGTAGCTGAGCCTCTTGATACTTGTCGCGTTCACCCGTTCGAAAACTTCGTATGACTGTTTAAACATGTTGTCAAGGCATTACGGTACAAAGGTGTTATGCCCCTTATGAGAGTTATGAGGCCGACCATACAAGGCTTCCATACACAAACTTTTATAAAAAATGAATGAGTTTTCATGTTTCGATTCTTATTTCAGTTTCAACGCGTACGTGAAGCACTCCGAGCCCTCCAAGCACATCCAGCCCCAGCAACAACACTACCATCATTAAGTTATAACCATTAACTTATTTCAAAGGACTGATTGTTATTAATGTTGACTTTGTACATAAATTAAAATATTTAAAAATAATTTATACTGTTCTCATTTTTATTAACAACATTCATCTGGAGAGAAGATGAAATTGAATGTATCAAGGGTGTTATAAATATAACATATTTATGTAAATCCTGAAGTGGACATTTACCTAGACACGCGGTAGCGTGTCAAGCCAAGTTCAAGCAAAGGAACTGGCTAGCCAGCGCCAAGTGTAATATTACACGAACCGATTGGTGCCCCTTTTGACCCTTCTATAACTCAAAACCTCTTTAACGTAAACACATAAAACTACGTGAGTTTAATTATATCCATAAGGACATCTGGAAGCCCCAATTTCATGAAGCTAGCTCAAACGGTTATAAAGATATGAAGGTCAAAAAGTCGTAAATTTTAGCACTGACTGACTGACATATAGTACCTAAACCTAACCTACTTTCAGATGACCTAGAAGGACAAAAATCTAAAAACAAAAAAAAGATAAAAAATAGGGGGGTCCCCATACAATTTTTAGGGTTCCGTACTCAAAGAGTAAAACGGGACAACTAAGATTTCGCTGTCCGTCCGTCCGTCCGTCTGTCTGTCACCAGACATCTCAAGAACCGTTGAAATTTTCACAGATTATGTATTACTGTTTTCGCTATGACAACAAATACTAAAAACAAAATAAATTATTTTTTAAGGAGGTTCCCATACAAAAAACGTGATTTTTTGCTATTTTTATAGATAGTGGTACGGAACCCTTCGTGCGCGAGTCCAACACGCACTTGACCGGTTTTTTTTTTAACAGTAGCGTTGGAAGTTCCAACTTGGAACCGTTACAAGCAGATATTTGAAACTATCCCAATATATGTATTATTATATTAAAATTGCTATATAACAGAAATATAAAAATAAAGTGAGTCAAAAAATAAGTGGCGTCCCCATACAAAAAACGTGTAAAACGCGCTAAACAACCGGCCAACGGTGTGTCGTAGGCGGCGCGCGGCACCACATAATTATACACAGAACAGAAGTAAATCTCAATACCTGCCTAGTTTTCTTTACAAAAAGTAATGATACCCCACCAACAACATAAATGTAAAAAAGGAGAGCCAAGTTCAATAAAAAAATATGCTTGGCTGTGGGCTTCGCCGCAAAAAGAATGGAGATCTAAATGAGTGCCAATTTCTATGCAAAATCCAAAAATGTCTTTATAAGAACAAAATAACATTATGAACAAGTATTAAACTCTATGTGTTTGTTTTATTGGATACCTATAACAATTGCTGTTATTTAAAAATGTGAGATCCTAAAGTACGAGTAGGTTAGATTTGAGTTTTTATCAGAATTAATATATATATAACTAGCTGTTGCCCGCGACTTCGTCCGCGTAGAGCTTAATACTTAGAAAATATAATGCAAACAAACTTCTACCATCTTAAGGGATGATTTCCGAGGCAAAAACTATTCTATATCCTTTGAAGGGTCTCAAATTATCTCTATACCAAATTTCATCTAGGTACATGGATTTTATCCAAACTTTCACCCCCTATTTCATACCCTTAGGGAATGATTTTCGGGATAAAAACTATCTAATGTCATTCTTCGGGACTCAATTGACCTTTATACCAAATTTCATCTAAACGGGATTCATCCAAATTTTCACCCCCCATTTCACCACCCCCTTAGGGAGTGATTTCCGGAATTACAACTATCCTTTGTCCTTTCCCAGGACTCAAGCTATCTCTATACCAAATTGTATTAAAATGGGTTCCATCCGAATTTTCACCCCTAATTTCACCCCTTTAGGGGATGATTTCCGTGATAAAACCTATTATTTGTCCTTCCCCGGGACTCAAACTATTTATATACCAAATTTCATCTAAATCGGTGCAGCGGTTTAAGTAGCTCCATACAAATTTCCACCCCCAATTTCAGCCCCTCAGATATAAAAACTACCCTTTGTCCTTTCCCGGGCTCATTTCATCTAAATCGGTTCAGCGGTTTGGGCGTGAAGAGGTAACAGACAGACACACTTTCGCATTTATAATATTAGTATGGAAGTATGGATTATTAGTATGGATAGTATGGATTATTTCCGCTTGTCTTCCAAATAGAGGTGTAGCTGTAGACTCACTTCAAAAGAAAGAAGAAACGAAAAACTCATTCAAATATCTCAAAAAATTACGAAGCTACAACCGTTTTAATGTCGCTTGTTAGAGTGAGAAAACGATCAGGGACCGTGACGTCACTATCCTCGAGCGTCATAGTAAAAAACAATCGTTTCATTATAAAGGTGCGTTTTGCGGAAAAGAGACGCAACAAACCCCCTTTTAAAACTTTATACACTTATAACTTAGTGATTACCTATATAGCCTCTTGCGTTGTTTTTTTTTCGAGATAATACAACATTATGATTATTTTGTTTAGTGTCTACATCCCTATTTTCGATAAGATAAGATAAAATAAGATTTCTTTATTGTCAGAACTGTGTACATTTAGTTGTTTTGGGTAAAATAAAGTCCAACAGCTTGCCCATTTCGGATGTACAATATTAAACTTAAAGCTAGTCAAATATACGAAAACAATAACAACTGTTGGTTCCGGACATCGTCACTTAGCTTAAGTAGTTATTTTTAATGCATTTATAGTATATTTCGTGAAATGGAACGTATTCATTAGCGACAGTTAGGTAGGGTAGTTGTCTAGTTTTTTTTGACATTAGTAAAACGCCAGTTGAGGGTATATCGTTTGATGGCTGACAACGGCTCCGCGCGCAAGCCCATTCGTCGCGCCCAAAGATCGCAAATTTGGTGAAACACGTCCCAAAAACCTTCGCATCGACCAGTGCTTCAGCAGCTCGCGCCTGTGGAAGTGTGGACTGTCGGTACCGACTCATCTGTTCGCCGGGCACGCCGGGGTGAGCTGGCCTTCGTTTTCGATTACTTTCACTGGCATTTCTCGTTGAAAATTGTAGCTGTCGTTTCGCAAAAAATACGCAATTTCCCTGCTCGAGGGCGATTGTACATTTGGTACTTCTAACCGGATCCTCCTAAAAGTGAGAGCAGCTAACCTGCCTCATGGCCAGGAGTGACGTTTGAACCATTTTCGTATCGAAAAACTGTCGCTAATTTCGTCTCGTTAATATTTCGCTAATTTCGTATCGCTAAATATTTCGCCTCGCGTCTCATTAAAATTGTCGTTTAATTACCTATAAGTAGGTGGGAAAACATTCCACTAGCAGTGTCGAATCCGTAGCCATCATTATCATAATCACACGAATATTGAAATAAGTATTAAATTGTTACACCTAGGAACGTAATTAATCGCATAGTAATTCAAATTAATAATTTTGAATATCGATGTAAATTGTTGAAATTGATGATGCAATTAATTACACGACCGAATTGAGTAGACATTAACGTGATCTAAATACTGCTTGAACCGAGTACATTTTAAAATTAGTCGGGTTATACTGCACCGCGTGCCATTTCTTATGCTAACCTATAAATACCGGCGTTGATTTGATGACTTTAAAACAACGATAAAAAAAATTTAGTTATTGTTGTTTTGTAAAGTGAATAACAAATAGACAGATATATAAATACGTTATATCAATTGCAAGTTCATTGACTTTCATATACTTAGTAAAATTAAGTAATTCTACAAAACAAAAAATATAATTTGCATATTTTGTCCCTATACAATTATCGTGCATTATTGTTGAATAATGTTCACAGATAGTTGTCCATTAATATTCACATAGTTACCTAGCAGAACCTAGATACTCATCTATTCAATAGCTTGTTATTAGTTGACTAAATTATTGAAGTAAGTAGGTAGGTATAGAATTTGGCTCGAGGAAGTGTGAACTCGATTATTATAGGATTGATCTTCGAACGTCATTTATGCACGTTAATTTACAAGTTAAATAAATTGTACCCATCGCTTCGTTCGTAAATAATTTATTCGTAAATATCGAACGGGATCTAAAATTTATAGTTTGATCACCTTGTTGATTCGTGTAACTTGATTAGGTACGTACCGCTCTCAAGAAAATAAAACTTTCTTTGTAATTGTTTATTCGTCTTGTATACTCGTTAGCTTCGTATGTTCTGGACCTTATTATATAGGCAATAAGGTCGAAATTCGCTCGACATACCAGAGTGTTTGTTTAGTAACACGTTGTTTACATTGTATTACTTGTAACTTAGTTGTGATTTAACTCACAGATATTTAAATTCAAGATGTCTAAAGCACTCGCTCGGCGTAACTTGCAATTAAAACGCGAAATATCGATGAAACGAATTGATGAATGCTTAGCGGCCGGATTGCAAGCCAAGGTGGATTCCTCGCGATTACCTTTGTTTTTGTCTAGGTACAGCAAAATAGATAGTTATTGCTCGAGTTTTGAATCGCACCATTTGAAACTCATTTCTGAAATAACGGATGTGAATGAGTTAGACCAGGAAGATTTGATTCGACAGGATTTCGATGATAAATATTTTCAAATAATTGAAATCCAGTCTTTATTGTCCTCCGGCGGCGCTAGTGCCGAGAGTGGGACAGCCACATCCGACTTGTCCGTGAAATTACCTCGTTTGAACTTGGTACACTTCGAAGGTGATATCAAGTTGTGGGGCACGTTTTATGACATGTTCAACACGATGGTACATCAGAACAAAAGACTGTCAAACATTGAACGATTTTCGATTTTGATTTCGCTTCTTTCGGGTGAACCGCTTCAGTTAATAAAAGGATTTCCCTTATCGGATAGCAATTATTTAGACGCTTACGCCGCTTTGATCGACCGGTACAACAACAAACGAAAGTTAGCCTTTCGTCATTGGGAAGAAATTCAAAGTGCTACTTTGAACTCGAACTCGCCCAGCGAACTACGCCGTCTAGTAGACACCTTTAAGGAAAATATTGCTGTGTTGAAGAACTGGAGATTTCCTGTCAACGACTGGGACTTCCCATTGTTTTATTTATTGATCAATAAATTGGATTTAGACACTCGTCGTCGTTTCGAACTGCAAAACGACAGCAAGGAGGTACCTTCTTTCAACTCGTTATTAGTGACGTAACACGTGAGTAAGGCCGGGCAAGCTTTGGAACTCGCCGAACTCACAGACGGTACCCCCGCGGCTCGCGCTGCCGCGGCACCCGCGCGCCCCGCTCGCGCTCAGGGCGCCCCGCGCGCCTCGACCTGGCGGCCCGCGCCCGACAGAGCGCCCGCTGGAGCAGGTTATAAGACAATGATTGCTAGTAACGCTGCTCCACTTGAGTCGTCCTGCGTACTATGCAAGTCGAACCATGATCTTGCTAAGTGTGTAGATTATCGCAATAAAACGCCTCACGAACGCTTTGCGGTTGTGAAGGACAATAGACTATGCGTAAATTGTCTGCGTTCCGGACACGTGGTTAGATTTTGCCCTTCGAAATCTCGTTGTTTGAAGTGTAATGTTCCCCATCACACTACTATACATTTCGATAATGTCGGTAACCTCGCGCCCGGCGACTGTACGCCGACCTCGAGTAGCATCGCCGCCGCGTCACTGTCGCCACCCTCGTCGTTCGTCAACTCGAGTCACTTGTCCGACAAACGGGTAAATATGCTCGTTTCTGATGCAACGCCCATGAGCCACACCTCGCTTTTAGCCACTGCATCCGTAGACGTATTAGACGGTTTCGGTAGCTACCAAAGAATTCGTATTGTTGTTGTCAGTGGCAGTCAGTCGAACTTTATCACGAAACGTTGCGCACAACGCCTCGGACTTTCGGTTCGCAAGACAACCGCTTCTATCGAGGGTATTGGAGAAGTGGCCGCCCTGGCAACTTCCTGTGCGACCTTAAATATTCGTAACATCAAGGCTGATTTTGAAACGTGCATCGATGCATTTGTTACGCCCAAAATTTGTAGTAAATTGCCTGCTGTGAAACTTGACAAGGAACAGTTGCCCCATTTTAGCACACTGGAACTCGCCGACCCTAGTTTTGCTACACCTGGAGTCATTGACGCCTTGGTGGGGGTGGATGTCTTTTGCCAAATATTTTCGGGTAACCGTCACGACTATGGTCCAGACGGACCCTCCGTTTTCGAAACTAAACTTGGATGGGTTGTCATGGGAAAGGTCTCGTGCGCATCTTCCCATTTGAAATCTTCGTTGTTTTGTTCGATCGAATCGCTTGATACCCAAATAAAAAAATTCTGGGAAATCGAAAATCTCCCCGACGCCTCCCCGTTAAGTGATGATGAAGTCATGTGCGAGGAAATATTCGCTTCAACCCACGCACGTGACTCCGACGGGAGGTACATCGTCCGTTTGCCTTTTCGAACCGTCGATCCTCGTTTCGGTGACTCACGCACCCTTGCTGAGCGCCGTCTAGTCTCCCTAGAAAAGAGACTTTCTCGTAACCCTGAGCTCCGTAAAGACTACAACAGTTTTATGCGTGACTACTTGGATGCTGGCCACATGGACCCTGTGGCACCTGATCCACACGGGCGTGCTTATTACTTAGCACACCACTGCGTGCTCAAACCGAGCAGTACTACCACCAAGCTCAGAGCCGTCTTCGACGCTACTGCTCAGCCTGCTGGAGGCTCCTCGTTGAATGATCAGTTGCTCGTTGGACCTAAACTGCAATCTGACCTCGTATCGATACTACTTCGCTTTCGTTTACATGCGGTTGTCTTCACAGCCGACATTCGCCAAATGTATCGACAAATTCTAGTCTCTCTTATCGATCAAGACTTCCAACGCATTTTATTTAGGTTCTCCCTTGATGAGCCTATACAAGAATTTCGCTTAAAGACCGTAACTTACGGTATGGCCTCGTCCAGCTTTCTCGCAATTCGCGCCATAGTTCAATTGGCGATTGATGAGGGTAGTAAATATCCTCGCGCAGCTGACACCCTTAAAAGGGACATTTATGTCGATGACATAGTGACTGGCGCTGAGTCCGTCGAATCAGCCCTCGACCTTCAATCTCAGGTCATCAACCTTTTGGGAAAAGGTTGCTTTGAGCTTAGGAAATGGACGAGTAACTGTCCACGATTGCTCGAGAATCTCAACCCAGAACACTGCCACAACAGCGCACTCTCTTTCGATTCGGAACCGACATCTCCTGTTAAGGTGCTTGGCATGGAGTGGAATCCGTCTGGTGACGTGTTCACGTTCACAGTTAGTGCACTTCATGAAAGGTGCACTAAGAGAAATGTTCTTTCGGAACTGGCTCGTATATTCGACCCTCTTGGGTTTCTGACGCCCCTGACCCTCTCGTTCAAGCGTATAATTCAAGAGCTGTGGACTCTAGGCCTAGATTGGGATGAAATTGCACCTAACAACATCTGTCAGAGCTGGCATCGCTATCGTTTGGATCTTGACATACTCTCTTCTCTCGAAGTCCCTCGATTCGTTCCTTCGAAAGAGTCCTGCAGCGTTCAGTTGCACGGCTTCTGCGACGCCTCCGAGGTAGGATACTCTGCTGTTGTTTTCTTTCGTATTCGACATGGCGATGGCAGTATCACGATACATTTGATTATGTCTCGCTCAAAGGTTGCTCCTCTGAAAAGGACTTCCATTCCTCGTTTGGAGCTTTGTGCTGGCATATTATTGACCGATCTGGTTAGCCACATAAAAGACATTTACGCCGGAGATATTGAATTTGAGGAGACATACTGTTGGTCGGACTCCACGGTAACGCTCGCTTGGTTGCGTTCACCATCACAACGTTGGAAAACATACGTTAGTAATCGCGTTAGCCACATCCAGGAAAGGATACCTGCAGCACATTGGCACCATGTTCGGTCCGAGTGTAATCCTGCCGATTGCGCCTCTCGTGGGGTGACGGTTCGAGAACTCGTAGATCACCCCCTGTGGTGGACGGGTCCGGCGTGGTTGGCACTGGATAGTAAAGTGTGGCCAGTATCGTTGTCATCTATTGAAGAACGTGAGGGTGACTGGATGGAGGAACAGAAAGTTCCCAAACAGACGTCGTTATTTGTTGCCATCGACCAGTTTGACGATTTCTTATCAAGACATTCGAGTCTTAACAAAGCTAAGCGAATTGTAGCTTACATTCGTCGTTTCGTACACAACTGTCGTAAACCTGATGATAGACAAGGCGGCCCGCTTGTTCAATCAGAACTCGATGGTGCCCAAAATATTTTGGTTAGATTAGCGCAAGAAAAGGCCTTCTCGGATGAGATTAGGCTCATACGAGATGGCAAAAAATTGGCCAAACAATACAGAAAACTCAGTATTTTCATAGATGAATGCGGTTTGTTGAGGGTGACGGTAGGCTTATGCACTCTGAACTCGATTATGATTGCAAACACCCTCTACTGCTGCCTAGTAAGGGTCGCTTAACACTCCTTGTCATCGATCAAACACATCATGACAACCAACATCCTGGATTAAGAACTTTACACTTCTTGATAGCACAAAATTTTTGGATCCTCGCTTCTAAGCGCACGATTAGTTCTCGCTTGGCAAAATGCATAAAATGCTTTCGTGCCAATCCAAAACCTTTGGTGCCTCATATGGCAGATCTTCCAAAGACACGAATTTCGCAGATAAAACCTTTCTCGTGCATCGGTATTGATTTCGCTGGACCTTTTCCCACTCATATAAAACGTTATCGTGGGGCTAGGCCATTCAAAACCCACATTTGTCTTTTCATATGTTTCGCAACCAAGGCAGTTCACATCGAACTTGTAATCGGATTGACAAGCGAAGCTTTCCTTGCTGCCCTACGTCGATTCATCGCTCGTCGTGGTCGTTGCCAACTTATCCATTGTGACCGAGGTACCAATTTCGTAGGTGCCTACAACGCATTGTTACCTCTAATGCAAGATGCGGCCTCTCACGAAAATATCGAGTTCTGCTTTAACCCACCAGCGTCGCCACACTTCGGTGGTATGTGGGAAGCGAACATCAAATCTTTTAAGACACATCTTTCTCGCGTCGTTGGGAATCAAATTTTGACCTACGAAGAGTTTCTCACAGTTGCTGCCCAGATTGAGGCTGCTTTAAATTCACGCCCGCTCTGTGAGATGAGCTCTGATCCAAATGACATGTCAGTATTGTCTCCCGGACATTTCCTTACATTAGAGCCATTGACGTCGCTTGTAGAAGCTCCTATCAACGATGCAAACATCTCTATTTCGAATCGCTGGCAACTAGTGCAAAAGCTACATCGCGACTTTTGGAAGCGATGGCATATGGAGTATTTACATATATTAAATCAACGCTCGAAATGGCACTCGAACGCTAATGAACCCAAGATCGGAGCCTTAGTTTTAATTAAAGATGAACAACTCAAACCACTCAATTGGTCTCTCCACCGAATTCTTACCTTGCATCCCGGTAAGGACGGCATATCTCGCGTAGCTACAGTCAAAACACAGTCAGGTGTTATGCAAAGTAGGGTAGTTGTCTAGTTTTTTTTGACATTAGTAAAACGCCAGTTGAGGGTATATCGTTTGATGGCTGACAACGGCTCCGCGCGCAAGCCCATTCGTCGCGCCCAAAGATCGCAAATTTGGTGAAACACGTCCCAAAAACCTTCGCATCGACCAGTACTTCAGCAGCTCGCGCCTGTGGAAGTGTGGACTGTCGGTACCGACTCATCTGTTCGCCGGGCACGCCGGGGTGAGTTGGCCTTCATTTTCGATTACTTTCACTGGCATTTCTCGTTGAAAATTGTAGCTGTCGTTTCGCAAAAAATACGCAATTTCCCTGCTCGAGGGCGATTGTACAACAACAATAGTATTCCCAAATAATTTTAACCATATTCACACATAAAATAATAATTTAGATCTATCCGACATCCGTATTTTCTTTTAAACCACGAACTTCGGAATTCGAAAATATTCGGGTATCTCTATCTCTATCGCACTAACAAATGACAGGAATGCAGAAGGCCTACCGCGAAAGGCATTCGAAGTTTCCCCTCTCTGTCATACTTACAAGTTCGTACATAAGTGCGACAGAGAGGGAAAACTTCGAATGCCGTTCGCGGTAGGCCCTCAGATATACAAACTTCGAGTTTCGGTTTTCGTGGTTTGGCTGAGTACGCAAAGAGCGCGCGCGCGTGCCATTCAAAAAAACCAAGTTTATATTGTTCGAATTTGTTGTTACATTTGTACAAATTACGCCTTAATTCGACATTTGCGCATATAAGTTCGCATATCAAAATCGATTAATTTTATATTTGCTTCTGGTACCTATGTGTCTTGTCAATGTATATCGTAGACGGGATTAAAATTATTAATAGGCGAAAGAAAGGCAAAGCAATTTTGTCCGTAGTATTTCTTATTACTGTGATTTTGACATTTCTTTTAGCTGACAGATGTGGCGGCGATATACTTTAAGAATAATAAATGAAAAATTAAATGAAGTCGTATATTACGGAAAATAAATTAATTGTCGCAGCCGGATAAAAACTATCCTAAGTTGCAGCTGGAATAATAATGTACCTATATAAAATGTTTCATATTTTTCCGTCCATGGGATGCTGAGAACATTCGTACCACAGAAAGCTTAGTTTCAAACTGGCTTATTCTTTTTTTAATTTAGAGATTTATTATAAGTGGAGATTATGTTGAATAACTTTATAAAATGACTGATGTAATGAAAACTGTCAAATCTAACCTACTTTAAGATCTCACATTTTTAAATAACAGCAATTGTTATAGGTATCCAAAAAAGCAAAGACATAGAGTTTAATACTTGTTCATAATGTTATTTTAATCTTGTAAATACATATTTGGATTTTGCGTAGAACTTGGCACTCATTTAGATCTCCATTCTTTTTGCGGCGAAGCCCACAGCCAAGCATATTTTTTTTATTGAACTTGGCTCTCCTTTTTTACATTTATGTTTTTGGTGGGATTATATCCGCCGAGCCCATCTGCCTCACGAAGTTCCATCCGTTTCACGAATTTTGTACCTCTTACCGTAGCATGAGCACAAGGTAGGTAAAATAGAAAAAATATGTACCTACCTACGTACTCAATAAAGATGATGACTAAGATTTTTTTACAATGCCATTCGATCCAGTTTTTAGAGAGGAATAAATGTGTATATGGGAGCAACTACAATTAAAGAAAATAAATACACAAAAAAAAGTGCAAACAAATTAAAAACAAAACAAACCATAAGCAAGAGCTGTCATATTTCCCATTTCTCACCAAAATACAGTTCAAAATGATGTTTCTGTCAAAAAAATCATTTTTCGCACAAGCTTTTATAGCCGACTTTACTTTTCTGTATACCATCATCAACTACTAATTGAGACGATTCTAACGAGCCCAAACTCAACGGGGTTACGTCGGTTAAGTACTGAATTCCCATGGCCACCTTCTGTATTCATCATCTGATCAGCTCGAAGGTACCATTATATTGTATTGTTATCCAAACTTTACTAAAACCCAAAATTTCAGCTCAATCGGATAACGACAAGTGACTGAAAGTTTTAGTCTGCTATTCATTTAGTCGTAGAAAAAGTAATGTCTCCAACGGTGTATAACTGGTCTAAAAACGCTCGTGGCGTCTTAAAGACCCTTCGTATACAACAGTTCCATAATAGTATTTTATGCAACTGTTGTATAAGAAGGGTCTTAAAAGGCGAGTGGCGTGGGTTGCGCAATTGAAGACGCCACGAGCGTTTTTAGACCAGTTATACACCGTTGCATACAAGACTTTTTCTACGACAAATTTTAAATAAATAGCAGACTACAGAATAGTTAAACTTTTCAGGCAGCAAGTTTTCTATTCGTACTTTTGCTACTCACGCAATTTCTTCAGGAGTGCAGTTATTAATTTCTTCGACCATTTTAAAAGGAACATACACTTTTGTCTTCACAAACACGAATAAAATCATAATAGTTTAGGACTAATAGTTTATTCGTCTTTTCATTTTGAACTGTATTTTGGTGGGAAATCGGAAATTTGACAGCTCTTGCTTATGGTTTGTTTTGTTTTTAATTTGTTTGCACCTGCCATCCGAACGAAACCGAATCCGGACCCGGACCGAATTCGAACTGTTTATTTTTATAAATAATACCAAGAATTTATAAAACATGTAATTTAACACACAATAGATGATGATTTATTATTATTGTAGTAAATAATTATAATATACAAATGTTAAATCGTAAATAAATACTTTTATTTCGAAATATCTGTTTATGAAGTTATACTGCAATATAGCGGCCGATTAAAAAAAAAGTTAAACAGTGCTTTTATGAAAAATGTATGAACCAAAAAAGTACGCTAAACAGTGCGTTTTTGGGCCATAGAGCATAGAGTTTTTCGACGACTTATTAGTGGTGTCATTGTATTTGAGCTACAGCCTATATAAATGACAGATAACGGTACAGGAGTAGAAAAAATACTATTGATTTGTTTTGAAATCGATCGAAATAAAAGTGATGTAGCATAGCAATATGATATAAACTGTATTAAAGAGGGGTCTTTTAAGAGACCTTTGGGCAGCCAGAGTATATGAAGCAACGAACTTGAGTAGTACTCGTAGTTGTAGCTAGTCCATCAGTAGCCGATATACTGTATCTAGTCGAATTAGTCGAAATAATTTACAAACAAAAGTTATAATGACCTGCTCTGACAGAACCAAGCGTTCATGTCCGGTGTTTAGTTTAAATTGCGTTCATATAAGTAAATAATCATTGAACGTCAATTGTAGACGTCCATCGAATGTTTTCGTTTTTTGTTCAGATAAGATCACATGACTTTTCGAACGAGGCGTAATGTAATGACAAATCAACTGTCATATTCCCGCAGAAAATAGTACATTTCGATGCTAGTGCGGAAAGTATGTCATTACGTCAGGAGTACCGAGATACTCGGGACGAGTGAACAATGACATTTCCTCACGTGTATCGAACGACGTTTTTTAAAAAAAGATATGAAAAAATAAGAAAAACAACAAGTTAGGCTTTTCTGAACAAATTCATTATTTTATAACTGTACTAGCTAACCCGGCGAACTTCGTTCCGCCGTAGAAAATGCAAAAAAAAAAAAATAGTTATTCTGCTATTCGAGGCGAAGACAAATCCAACAAATCAAAAATCATGAAAATCCATTCAGCCGTTCTCGAGGTATAAGCAAAGGAACTAACACAACTTTATTTTATTAATATAGAAGATTACAATGATGTTACAGAATTAATAATATAAAAGTTTCGAATTTCTTACTTGTTGTTTTTCTTATTTTTTCGCAACTGTATTAAAAAACGTCGTTCGGTAGGTATACGTGGAAAAATGAAAACTAGTTCGCGAAAATCAACTTTCCGCACGCTAAACAGCTACTTTAAGTAGCACTTATTGAGCAACTGTATAAAAAAATACATTTAGATCTCTTCCTAACGTACAGTATACAGTCAGTATCAAAAGTAATTACGCAATCGAATATGTCAGAAATTCTTATTCCCTTTAAATTAAGACTTTTGACGTCTTCGTTTGCGCAGCTACTTTTGATGCTGACTGTACAATGCGTTAATCAATCGACAAGCAATTGATATGATGTTAAATTATGAAAACGCAACGTTGTTTATAAATAAGTAGTATTTATTTAATAATCAACATGGTAACAATCAGGCAATTTCCGGTTCTTAGTGATGGTGATGATGCTCGGGCTGGATATGCTTGGAGGGCTCGGAGTGCTTCACGTAAGCGTTGAAACTGAAAAAAAGGAAATACTTATGTGATAGGTACTAATTAGAACTCAAAGTATTTCATTTAAAATAGATTTTAGCTTGCGTTACCTGTTGCATGTTACACCAAAGATACGCAAACTTATAAGTCGGATGAATTAAGTAATCTATTTTAGTTTGATACGGTTAGGTATTTCTTACCCGGTGTGCTTGTCCGAGTTGTATTCGACGGTGCGGACGGAGCCGTCGGCCTCGTGCAGGCTGTAGTAGCCCTTCACGACGTCGCCGTCGCGGGACTCGTGCTGGGACTTGCGGTCGCCGGTGTGTGGGTCCTCCACCTTGTACTCGAACTCGTATTTAGGGTGAGCCTGGAGAAAATTGTAAGATTAAAGTATTGTTTGAATGCCATCAACATTTTGTATTTTACTCGTTTGTAGTCGTGGTCCTTTTTATAACTTACATAGTAGTCATGGTGTTCCTCCTTGTGGTGTTCGTTGTGAACGGGAGCGGCGTGGTGCACGGGGGCAGCATGGTGAACTGGTGCGGCGTGGTGCACAGCCACGTGTTCGTGGTGCACGGGGGCAGCGTGGTGGACAGAAACCTGCTCGTGGTGTGGGGCGGCGTGGTGCACAGCCACGTGTTCGTGGTGCACGGGGGCAGCGTGGTGCACAGAGACGTGCTCGTGGTGCGGGGTGGCGTGTTGCCCGTTGGAGTGCTGGTCGTGCACCTGGTGCAACACGAAGGACTGCGAGGATACAGCGTGCCCGTGGTGCTCGTGCCCGTGACCGTGCTCCTGGGCGCACACCGCTGCTAGCGCCGCCGCAAGGATAACGACCTTTAAAATTAAAGCTAGTTAAGCAGGCTAAAGGCATGTCAGACATTATGGTTCACTTAACAGACCGCACATTAATGAGGGTTGTTTACTGGTATCCACGCGCTCTCTTAACGTCACTCTTCCACGCATTGTGGTAAATATATCATAGCGAAACTTAATATCTAACATTATAGATCAGCGGGGAATCGAACCCTGTTACCGTTGCGTTGTAGTGTTTAGACTTAATGGAATGTAATCAAAAAAATTATTTTACAACATTATTATTCTGATTTTTTTGTAAGTTTAGTAAAATATATATATTTTTTATTGTTAATAACAGATTTATAAATTTAAACTTACTTTGGAGAACATTTTTACTTGTGTGTCCTGATGAACTTCGTAAGTAAATAATATCAAAATGTAACGAGACCCAGTTTTTATACACAAATCTCACCTGAAGTGTACTCGTCTGAAGCCTACTGGGTTTTGTGGGCGTGTTATTGACAAGGGTGTCTGGCAAGTCTTTCTCGTAACTTACCGATTACGTATGCAGAAATGTTTGCTCCAAATATTTGACTTGTTGCAAAAATGCTTCGTATTTTTTAGTTTTCTTGATGTATCTGGCATGATTTTTGTTAAAACGATTCGTTTTAAAAGGTGTTTTAATAATAATGTGTCCCACGGCCGGTTTCGGCCATTATGACTGCTGTCATCTCCGTATTTCTTTGTAAAACACGGGCATAACCGTGAGGTTTGCGAGTCACTCTATTAAGACAATAATCTGTGCTATATATTTTTCTGTCAAATTGTGTCTGATAGAGATGCAACTATAGTTATTGTTTAGTCTTAGTATAGTTTAGTTTAGTAGTGTACCTACTTAACATCTAAGCACTAATTATTAGTGCTTAGAAGTTTAACAATTATGGTTAACATAAACGATTCGATATGATAAATAAAATAAAGAGATCCATTAAAGGATTTAGTAACCTTTTTATGTTCTTATTGTTGACACCGGCTGGTGCTATGAATGACCCTGCATGACAAATATACGTTTTTCTAATCTCCACTTATAATAAATCTCTAAATTAAAAAAAGAATCAGCCAGTTTGAAACTAAGCTTTGCGCGGTTCGAATGTTCTCAGCATCCCATGAACGGAAAAATATGAAACATTTTATATAGGTACATTATTATTCTAGCTGCAACTTAGGATAGTTTTTATCCGACTGCGACAGTTAATTAATTTTCCGAAATATACGACTTCATTTAATTTTTCATTTATTTTTATTGAAATCAAACGCTGCTCCAACTGTCAGCTATAAGAACCATCAAATTTTCGTCAAAATGGCGGAATTGCTTTGCCTTTCACTTATTAATAATTTAAATCCCGTCTACGATAGACCTTTACGAGACAAATGCTAAAATATAAACCATAAAAAAATATTCGATTCTGATATGAGAACTTATATGCGCAAATGTCGTTTTATGTCGTAATTTCAATAAATGAAATCAACAAATTTGAACAATATAATTAACACGAATTTGTTTTTTTTGAATGACAATGGCACGCGCTCGGCGCATTCAGCCAAAGTACCTGCGGCGCTACCACGAAAACCGATACTCAATGTTCATATATTTGCATCCCTGTCACTCGAGTATGGTTAGTGCGATAGAGATAGAGATACCCGAATATTTTCGAATTCCGAAGTTCGTGGTTATAGCTCAGGAATCGAAAATATGGTAAATAATCATAATGTATTTTCTCGAAAAAGAATTTAAAATAAATATAGTCAAATGGAGAAAAAAACAAAGCAAGAGGTTATATAGGTAATGATTAAGTTATAAGAGTCCAAAGTTTTAAGAGGGGGTATGTTCTGTCCCTTTTCCGCAAAACGCACCTTCATATGAAACGATTGTTTTTTACTATGACGCTCGAGTATATTGACGTCACAGTCCCTTATCGTTTTCTCACTCTAACAAGCGACATTAAAACGGATGTAGCTTCATAATTTTTTGAAATATTTGAATGGGAGTTTCATTATCTTCTATCTATTTATACATAATAAATGCCTATGTCCTGACTGACTTATTCACTCAATCACTCACTCATCAACGCACAGCCGAAACTACTAATCTTAGAGAGTTGATTTTTGCACAGTATGTTGCTTTTATAACGTGGGTTAGGGATAAAAAGGGATTTTTGAAAATTCTATCCCTAAGGGGGTAAAATGGGGGTGCAAAGTTTGTATGGGAGAACCTTTTTTTTTGAGCTATAGACTTAAACTTTGTAGAAAAATTAGTTATTAGAATACAAATGAAACACTTTCAGCGTTTTGGAAAATTCCACCCCTACGGGGGTAAAATAGGGGTGCAAGGTTTGTATGGGGGATACATTTTTTTTTTAAATAGAGACTTAAAACTTTGTAGAAAGATCAGTCATTAGAATACAAATAAAGAACTTTCAGGGTTTTAGAAAATTCTACCCCTAAAGGGGTAAAATAGAGTGCAAAGTTTGTATGGGAAAAACTACTTTTTTTTAAATAGAGACTTAAAACTTTGTAGAGAAATTATTCATTAGAATACAAATTAAGTACCTAGATTCAGTGTTTTAAAAAAATCTACCCCTAAGGGGGTAAAATAGGGGTGCAAATTTTGTATGGGGGAAACAATATTTTTTTTAAATAGAGACATAAAACTTTGTAGAAAGATTAGTCATCAGAATACAAATTAAGTACTTTCAGCGTTTTAGAAAATTCTACCCCTAAAAATAGGGGGCTAAAATAGGGGTGCAAAGTTTGTATGTGGGAAACTATTTTTTTTAGCTAGAGTCCTAAAACTTTGTAGAAAGATTATTTAAATACAAAGAAAGTACTTTCAGCGTTTTGGAAAATTTCACCCCTAAGGGGGTAAAATAGGGTGCAAAGTTTGTATGGGAAAAACATATATTTTTTTAATAGAGACTTAAACTTTGACGAAAAATTACTTATTAGAACATGAAAAATACTACATTCGGCGTTTTACAAAAATCATTCCCTAAGGGGGTTAAAAAAGGGTGCAAGGTTTGTATGGGGAACACTTTTTCTGAGCTAGACACTTAAAACTTTGTAGAAAGATTACTTATAAAAATACAAAAAAAAAGACTTTCAGCGTTTTGAAAAAATCTATCCCTAAGGGGGATAAAAAGGGGTGCAAAGTTTTTATCAGGGAAAGTTTATGTTTTTGAGTTAGAGACTTGAAACTTTGTAGAAAGATTACTTATTAAAATACAAAAAAGAACACAAATCGTTTTAGAAAATTCCACTCCTAATAGGGTTAAAAAGGAGAGCAAGCTTTGCATGGGCAACACTTTTTTTTGAGTTAGACTTAAAACTTTGCAAAAAGATTACTTATTAGAACACTAAAAAAGAACTTTCAGCGTTTTAGAAAACTCCATCCCTAAGGGGATCCTTAAGATCCTTAAGAAGGGTAGCCAGTGTTGTGTGGGAAAAACTTTTTTTTTACTAGACTTAAAACTATTCCAAATGTTACTTATTAAAATTAATAATAAAGTACTTTCAGAGTTTTAGAAAATTCCACCCCTAAGGGGGTTAAGAAAGCTTTGTATGGGCAACACTTTTTTTGAGCTAGAGACTTAAAAGTTTACGAAAAAAGTTCTTTCAGCGATTAGAAAAATTCAACCTCTAAGGGGGTTTAAAAGGGGGTTCAAATTTTAAATGGCGAGCAATAAAATTTTAAAATGTGAGTAAGAGATTTTTAAGAAGAGACTTCGGTCTTATTCTGTACGTTAAAAGACTACAAAACTGATTTCAGTATTTTTCCAAATTCATCCCCTAAGAGTGTTAAAATTGGTTCAAAGTTTGAGTATTTCAAGGCATTTTTAAAGTATGAGATTTTTAACTTTGTTTTTAGACTGTTTGTTCACAAACTAGAAAATGAACATCAACTTTTTTTTTAATTATCCCCTAAAAGAGAATTCAATTTTTTTTATTGAGAGAAATCATTTTCTAAGACGATAAAAAGTTCTACGCGGACGAAGTCGCGGGCAACAGCTAGTATAAAATATGTGTTAAACAGTGTGGATCACACTTACTGTAATCATTAGTTATATAAGTAGGTATGCATAAGTAAGTACCCGTAATATAAATTAAAAAAAATTGTACAGTAGCTATCAAATAATATATGTCAGTTCAATTTCAGGGTGCTCAAAACTAAATATGCACTCTAACTGTTCGGATATTTGCGAGTACCTTGTTCGCTGCAACATACCATGGCGATTGTATTTGTATGTACCTACTCAAAATTTAGGGTTCTATTCCTTGGCCTACCTCGTCTCTTACATCTATCCGCATTCATACCTAAAACTCTTTTGGGCACATAACTTTCATCCCTCCGCATTACGTGCCCATACCACGCAAGGCAATTGGCTCTAAATTTATCCGCGATATGTGCTACTTAAAGGATACACTTCATGCCGCTTTTTATTCGACATTTTTCTAGCTATTTCCTTATCCATTTAAAACTAGTGGTAGTGTGAGCTGTAGAACTCGCGAGGGTGTCTTTCTCGAAAAAATAAATTTATAGGAAAAACAGAAGACCGCAGCCATAATAGCACCACTGCTTTGTAGTGTTGCTATATTATTGCATGCTATGAAGTATGTGGTGTTGTGTTCCTGGTGGTGAGTAAGGTCGCCAGAGCTCCCTAGGGTGCGCTGTGTTGCGAGTGAGGGACCTGCATGTCTATATCTGCCAACACGGCAAACCCTCAAGTGAATAAAGGGTCGGCGACGCGCTTGTGGTTCTGCTGGAGTCACAAGTGTCAATAGGCGACGGTACCAGCTTAACATTAGGCAGGCAGTAAGCTTGCTTGCTACCGTCGTTATTTAATAGTACGTTGTGATACAAGTGAGCTATGTTGATCATTACATCAGAGGCGGAATTGTCACGCGAACCGCAGGTGAGCGTGATAATCTGATAATAGAGCCGAGGATGTAATTATCAAAGCTCACGCGTATCATACGACGTTTTTCAACACATTTGCGAGGAAAAAATCCTTTTCATAAAATGAAAATGTTACAGGCTCCTAAGTTGTTTCCTTTAGTTATTGATGACAACAGGTTTTTACTCACATACATTTGTACATCTCCAAGAATGTACAGTGGCGTCAATTATATTTATCACTTTTCTAGTCACCACGAGTCAACATTTTTAATAATAACCAAACACGCATCATCAATGGTTACAAATATTTGTGAAATTACTTATAATGGCACGCAACTATTTTTTTTTCGTGAAGTTCGCGCAGTGCGCCCGCAGCGAGGCTTAGATGAAATCTCTAAACAGCCAAAATAAAATAAATATTTTCGTATTCAATATAAATTCATGTAAAATGTTATCAAAAGTAAATAGTTTTACTAAATTTAATGTTTTTATATCATTTCCAAGAAGAAATAGTCAATTAATTCACATGAAGGATTTAATTTGTTTAGTCGAGTAAGACTACATTTGGCGAGAATTAAAAACAAACATGTATAACCCGGTCAATTTAAGAATCCGCCGAGTCCATACATACACCTTGCTGCAAGGTGCCAACGCGTCTTAATCGGGATATAAACATGACAACACGAGTGTCGTAATGTTATAAAACACGCGTGTTTAATACCCAGGATTATGAGGCACGTTACGAGCAAATGTGTTGAAAAAATATTTAATAATCCTAAAACTGAATCGACGAAAAAATTCAATATAAATTAACGAACCTGCTCAAAAAATTTCACGAGAATAGTTTGAAAAATGCGCCCTGAAGAGGAGAACCGCTGGACAGTGGGACAACGGGACATCCGGCCATGGGTACGAACGAATTTCGGCCCAAGCTGAAGCATAGAACTTCGTTCGCTTCGCTCGCTCGTTCAATTAGGTACAGTGAATTATGATTAATCCACCCAGCGAACACACCACTCGTTAGGTAGGTATCCAGTTAGTGTAAATGAGAAAATCTTTATTTTTTTTGTTATGCGGTATATAAATTAATTAATTGTTTAATGTTTCGCAAACACTTAACTGAGTTACTTTTATAATATCAATTAACACACATTGTAATATTTTTTTGTTTGCGTAAAGTACTCGTAGTTACGTAACGTTTTAAAAGAAATGCGATGCGAAATGACGAACAAAATTACATGATCATGATCCAAAACAGTTTCACATATAAAACCACATTTTTATTGTTCATATTTCCAAACGTAATTGAAATGTATATAATATATGTATTTAGTATTGATAATGTAATATTCGATGACCACCGGATAAGCATAGGTTACGGTGACCCTATTTGCGAAGCTGACTGTCCCGCGTGCATATCATCAGTCCTTTTCGAAGACAAGAAAAAAACAGTTGATATGTTGTGCTAACGCCCGTTCAAACAGTTACGCAATTACCCTGCTGGTTTAAAATATCGGTAATGTAGACATTTATTTAATTTTATTGAATCATAAAGTACCTACAAAGTTTGGTTGTGTATGGATGGAGACGGGTTTTAAGAAACAAACGCACTCTCGGTGTCGGAATTTTCCATTAAGTACCATTTTGCATATAAGTTTACAATGCACTTGCTCTGAAAGAGCCCGTTTATATGGTTCAACATTTCCAAGGGAAGTGGTCTATGCCGGCAAGGCGGCGCCGGGCGGGGCCAGACCATGCGGAAATGGATTTAGGCCAAAATTTCCGCACACTGTGCGAGAATGAGATTTCGTGACAATTTAAATTTCACCTTTTAATGTATATTTTTTTCTCTCCGCTAACAATAATAGAGATGCCCGATTTGGTCCGGGAACCTATCAAAGGATACCGGAACCAATCGACCGCATCTCCCCTTCAAAACCCGAAGAACCCGCTCCACCCAATGAGTAGGCACTTGGCGGGGCACTGAGTAACAATAGTAGTAGTGTATCGAAATTGTTTTTTTTTTATTTATACTACGACGGTGGGAAACAAGCTTACGGCCTGCCTGATTTTAAGCTGGTACCGTCGCCTATGGACACTTGTGACTCCAGAAGAATCACAAGCGCGCTGCCGACCCTTTATTCACTTGAGGATTCGCTGTGTTGGCAGATAGAGACATCACTCCCAACACAGTGCACCCTAGGGAGCTCTGGCGACCTTACTCACCACCAGGAACACAACACCACATACTTTCATAGCGTGCACTAATATAGCAACACTACAAAGCAGTGGTGCTATTATGGCTGCGGTCTTCTGTAAGGTGGAGGTACTTCCCCAGTTGGGCTGCTCCACATACGAGCGAGATGACATTCCGCTGTGCCCTACCCCTCTATAAAATTGTTTAAAAATTAGATTCCAATCAGTTTTTAGGGCCTTATTATACTTTTTATATAAATCTTTTACCCTTGTGTTTATTTTTACGTACTCTACTCTTCTCTGTTCTTCTTCTTTATTCTTGTACTGTTTTCCTTTTCTTTCTTTCTTCGCGTGAAATTTTGTGAGCGGGTTTGTTAACTATATAGTTTAATTTTCGAGTAACTTTTTTGAAACTAAAAAAAAGACATTCTTGCAAGTTCACCTCAGAGAGCCATGTATGCCAGTATGTATACAGAATATTTATCTTCAAAGGAAACTGCAGCTTATACTGCCTCTGTCAAAAGAGCGAGTTTAATTTTCCTAAAATTAAATCTTTGACACTGGCGCAACACATACCAATTTCTTTATCACATTCATAACAATAAGTGCCAACTATCAGGAATTAAGGTGTCAAACCTGCTGACGTTTTCTTTCTATTTTTCTTATATTTGCTTCACCATTCACGAATAGGAAATGAATGTCAGACATTTCGTATTTGAATGTGATTTGACTACTTGTGCTGACTGGGTAACTAGTTCCGTCCATAAGGCGTTCGTGGAAGTGATATTGATTTCCAGTTGTATGTTTGGAAATGAAGTTCTTTGTGGTTTTATCGAATTTTGAAGGAAACTGTAAACGTTACTTCTATTATTAGATTTGTAAAGGTAAGTTAACACGACCATCGATTGTGCACACAATTATTAGAACGAGTATAGTATAGTATTTTGAAATCAGCGTCGTGGGTAAATAAGGATTATTTTTGATTATATTTGTAACACTCTGTCCAGTCAATCATGTTGGCCATGGATTTTCTATTTTAATATTTTTTATTTTTTTTGTTTAGGTAATGACTCCATCGTCGAGCAATACTATTGATAAGTCATAAAGACAACTATGCGCTAGAGGGAGATATATATACTCCCATCGCATTCCAACGCATAACCGTGTCCTGTTCTACGGCCATGATGGCACATTGTGCAAAGCAGCCTTTTAACTGCCGATAGTTTTGGGTAGGTACCCTCAAGAATTGAGATACCTAATATATGTATATGATGACAAAGTATAGTTGATAAAAGCATGTTTCAGAGTCTAATTACTTATTACCGGCACACTGCACACAATAGGGTAGCGATGCCCTGAGCTTTTGTTACATATCAGATTCCATTTATTTCATGTACTCATACTCGTATGTCTTCATATTCCTTATTCTTAACATACAACACATAACCCAAACATACATCTTATTTTTAAGACATATTCTAGTACATATTGTATATCAATGGAATAAATGGTTTTGACTATGACTACAAAGTAAAATACAGTATTAATAAATTATTTTTTAATTACACATGTAACAACAAACAAACAAACAAACAAACACACAAACAAACACACAAACAAACACACAAACAGCGTCAACCTCAGTTCTGATGATGCTCGTGCCCGTGCTGGCGTTGTGGCGTGTGTTTCACTACCGCGTTGAATCTGTAACGGACGAATATGGTTACTCTACTGACCTAGTCATTAAAAAGCTGCCAAGTGCGAGTCGGACTCGCCCATGAAGGGTTCCGTATAAAAAAAAACTACTTACTAGATCTCGTTAAAACCAATTTTCGGTGGAGGTTTGCAGGGTAATGTACATCATATATTTTTTTTACTTTTATCATTCTCTTATTTTAGAAGTTACAGGGACGACGACGACACATTTTACCACTTTGGAAGTGTCTCTCGCGCAAACTGTTCAGTTAAGAAAAAAAAATATTGTAAACCTCAAAATTATTTTTGAAGACCTATCCATAGATACGTATGGGTATGATGTTTTTTTTTTTTTAATTTCAGTTCTAAGTATGGGGAACCCCCGAAATTTATGTTTTCTTTTTCTATTTTTGTGTGAAAATCTTAATACGGTTCACATAATACATCTGCTTACCAAGTTTCAACAGTATAGTTTTTACAGTTTCGGAAAAAGTGGTTGTGACATACGGACGGACAGACAGACAGACAGACATGACGAATCCGTAAGGGTTCCGTTTTTTGCTATTTGGCTACGGAACCCTAAAAACGAGATGTTTCCGGAAGTTTCGTTTACGGGTCAAGTTTATAAGTGATATAGTGAACTATAATTATGTATACTATAAGCATTGTGACTGTTATAAACAAACAAAAAATGAGATAAATTTAATTAAGAAAATCGGATATGAATTGGTGTTTAAGACTACGTAGGATTCTAATGGTGCTAGGAGTCGTCAATCAAATTTATTTGACTAAGGGCCTATTTACGTTTTAATGAGTGATTAGTGCGACTTAATAAAAATGCTACTAATATTTGCAGCAAACGTATGAACTCGCGCTAAACTTTTATACTATCACAAATCAAAGTGTAAACACGTCCTTATGTTCCTTTTGTCAATCAACTACAAGCTTGATTGACAAGAGGAGCTCCTATGCAAGGACAAAATCATAATGATTGTAAATTAATATAGGCATATCATTTTCAAATTGAGTGAATAACCACGAATTCGTACAACAAACTTCGGTAGAAACGTTAGAGTTTATATAAGGTGACTAGCTTTACTATTAAGCTCTGAAAATCTTTTAAACGGTAATACATTAATATTTAAACAATAACATTACCCGTGATGTTTGTCGGAAGTGTACTCCACAGTCCTAATGGAGCCGTCAGCCTCTTGGAAGCTGTAAACTCCCTTCACGACATCTCCATCGCGGACTTCATGTTGGTACTTGTTGTCGCCGGTATGCGGATCCTCTACTTTGTACTCGTACTGGTACTTAGGATGAGCCTGGAATCGTTAAATGATAGACATCTCCTTAATTTACCTATGTGAATGCGTAAGACTAGGTAATCTTGATTAAAATGCATGAGCAGAATACTTAAGTCGAGATAGAAAGCTGATTTCGAACCGGATGGTCAGTGACAAAGCACTTAACATTCTGATGTTGGCAAACTTACGTAATAGTCGATGGGCTCTTCGTGGGATTCCTCGGAATGAGAGGCGTGGTGAGACGGAACATGGTGGGATGCAACATGATGTTGAGGAGCATGGTGGGATGCAACATGATGCTGAGGAGCATGGTGGCTTAGCTCTTCGTGACTGTAGTGCGATTCGTAGTGAGAGGGCTGGTGGTGAGATTGATATTTGTGCGTGGTAGGGGCATGGTGGGCAGCAGCAGCTTGCTTGTACAGTGACTGAAGGGAAATTCCATTATGAAAGTGGACTGGCTTGTGCTCCTCTTCCTGTACGTAGTGGTAGACTGGTGCTTGTTGTTTGGCGCTAGACAACTGTATCTCATGATCAGCGGGCTCGTGAACAGCCTGCGCTGACCCGGCCTGTTCCTGGCTCTCGGTTTGATATTGCAATTCATAGATGGGAGCTGGTTCCTCTGGAACCTGGTGGATGTATTCTTTTGTTTGATCATGACGCGCTACCGTTTTAAGGGCATAATGGTGCTCCTGACAATACGAAGCCCCAACGGCGAGAGCTAAGATTAAAGCCTGAAACAAGAATCACTCTGTTAACACGTTCTATTAGCACGAATATATTTGATCGGACTAATATTACACCACAGTGGACACGCACTTTAGCGAACATTTCGATCCTTCTTCTTTCACTTCCGCGGTTGAACTGATGAATTAGCATAGTCATAAGCTCAATATATACCGCAGATGTTACAAGAGCGAATTGATTGAATTTGTTACTGCTGCGGGCATCATGTCCGTAACGCGCCTGGCGTTGCCTTTGTATGACGTAATTTACGTAATCAATGTGAAGGCTGCCAGGCCGTTAAACTAGTGCATTTGCAAATGTTGCTACGTATAAAAACACAATAGGCCTCCGTTAGCTATACATTAACACATTCCATGTCAATGTGTTCATAAGAAAGGAATCTGTACTACTACTTACTTCAGTGGCAATTGATACAAATTTTAAACTTACGTGACAATTTATACAAACATACTATTAAATAATAATGTCAGTGTAATTAAATATCATAACATTATCCATTAAATAAAAAAAAGGATAATGAAAATTAATATTTACTTTTCTCACATGTTACGTACATGTTACACTAAAAAGTTAATTTGCACACATAACACCTAATATGCTTGTTGTTAACAACGATTTTTTCTTCCTGTAAAATATTCTTTAATAAATAATGTTAATAAAGTCAGACAATTGAAATTAATTTTATCGCGTATATTATGTAATAATAGGAGTATGTAATTTTCGTTCTAAGTAATGAGTAATAATCGCGAAAACCACAGACAATAATATATTATACTCGTGATTGATTAAATGTTTCAATTGACTATGGTTTATGGTATATATTTTTTGTTTTAGTAGCTGCTACTTTTTAGGGTTCCGTAGCCAAAAATCAAAAAAACGGAACCCTTATAGATTCGTCATGTCTGTCCGTCCATATGTCACAGCCACTTTTTTTCTGAAACTATAAGAGCTAAACTGTTGAAACTTGGTAAGTAGATGTATTTTGTGAACCGCATTAAGATTTTCACACAAAAATAAAAAAAAAACATTAAGTTTTAGGGGGGGAAGTTACACACAGAACTGAAACTAAAAAAAAAAAAATCATCAAACCCATACGTGTGGGGTATCTATGAATAGGTCTTAAAAAATGATATTAAGGTTTTTAATATCATTTTTTTCTAAACTGAATAGTTTGCGCGAGAGACACTTCCAAAGTGGTAAAATGTGTATGTAACTTCTAAAATAAGAAAATGATAAAACTAAAAAAAATATATGATGCAAACTTCCACCAAAAATTGGTTTTAGCGAGATCTAAGTAGTTTTTTTTTAATACGTCATAAATCGTAAACCGCAATTTATTTTACGGAACCCTTCATGTGCGAGTCCGACTCGCACTTGGCCGCTTTTTATTTGTATTATTATATTAGTTATGATTATGACTGTGAGTTCATAAAATTCTAATCTAAATTCTAGAGGATATTTTGCTTTCTAATGATATGCAGCCAGGCTTTTACGTATAAATGATCTGACGATTTATTATCAAACTAGCTGTTGCCCGCGACTTCGTCCGCGTAGAACTTTTTATCGTCTTAGAAAATGATTTCTCTCAATACAAAATTTGAACCCTCTTTTAGGGGATAATTAAAAAAAAAGTTGATGTTCATTTTCTAGTTTGTGAACAAACAGTCTAAAACCAAAGTTAAAAATCTCATACTTTAAAAATGCCTTGAAATACTCAAACTTTGAACCAATTTTAACACTCTTAGGGGATGAATTTGGAAAAACTCTGAAATCAGTTTTGTAGTCTTTTAACGTACAGAATAAGACCGAAGTTAAAAATCTCTTACTCACACTTTAAAATTTTATTGCTCGCCATTTAAAATTTGAACCCCCTTTTAAACCCCTTTAGAGGTTGAATTTTTCTAATCGCTGAAAGAACTTTTTTCGTAAACTTTTAAGTCTCTAGCTCAAAAAAAGTGTTGCCCATACAAAGCTTTCTTAACCCCCTTAGGGGTGGAATTTTCTAAAACTCTGAAAGTACTTTATTATTAATTTTAATAAGTAACATTTTGAATAGTTTTAAGTCTAGTAAAAAAAAAAGTTTTTCCCACACAACACTGGCTACCCTTCTTAAGGATCTTAAGGATCCCCTTAGGGATTGAGTTTTCTAAAACGCTGAAAGTTCTTTTTTAGTATTCTAATAAGTAATCTTTTTGCAAAGTTTTAAGTCTAACTCAAAAAAAAGTGTTGCCCATGCAAAGCTTGCTCTCCTTTTTAACCCTATTAGGGGTGGAATTTTCTAAAACGATTTGTGTTCTTTTTTTGTATTTTAATAAGTAATCTTTCTACAAAGTTTCAAGTCTCTAACTCAAAAACATAAACTTTCCCTGATAAAAACTTTGCACCCCTTTTTATCCCCCTTAGGGATAGATTTTTTCAAAACGCTGAAAGTCTTTTTTTTTGTATTTTTATAAGTAATCTTTCTACAAAGTTTTAAGTGTCTAGCTCAGAAAAAGTGTTCCCCATACAAACCTTGCACCCTTTTTTAACCCCCTTAGGGAATGATTTTTGTAAAACGCCGAATGTAGTATTTTTCATGTTCTAATAAGTAATTTTTCGTCAAAATTTTAAGTCTCTATTAAAAAAAAATATGTTTTTCCCATACAAACTTTGCACCCTATTTTACCCCCTTAGGGGTGAAATTTTCCAAAACGCTGAAAGTACTTTCTTTGTATTTAAATAATCTTTCTACAAAGTTTTAGGACTCTAGCTAAAAAAAATAGTTTCCCACATACAAACTTTGCACCCCTATTTTAGCCCCCTATTTTTAGGGGTAGAATTTTCTAAAACGCTGAAAGTACTTAATTTGTATTCTGATGACTAATCTTTCTACAAAGTTTTAAGTCTCTATTTAAAAAAAATATTGTTTCCCCCATACAAAATTTGCACCCCTATTTTACCCCCTTAGGGGTAGATTTTTTTAAAACACTGAATCTAGGTACTTTATTTGTATTCTAATGAATAATTTCTCTACAAAGTTTTAAGTCTCTATTTAAAAAAAAGTAGTTTTTCCCATACAAACTTTGCACTCTATTTTACCCCTTTAGGGGTAGAATTTTCTAAAACCCTGAAAGTTCTTTATTTGTATTCTAATGACTGATCTTTCAACAAAGTTTTAAGTCTCTATTTAAAAAAAAATGTTTCCCCCATACAAACCTTGCACCCCTATTTTACCTCCGTAGGGGTGGAATTTTCCAAAACGCTGAAAGTGTTTCATTTGTATTCTAATAACTAATTTTTCTACAAAGTTTAAGTCTATAGCTCAAAAAAAAAAGGTTCTCCCATACAAACTTTGCACCCCCATTTTACCCCCTTAGGGGTAGAATTTTCAAAAATCCCTTTTTATCCCTAACCCACGTTATAAAAGCAACATACTGTGCAAAAATCAACTCTCTAAGATTAGTAGTTTCGGCTGTGCGTTGATGAGTGAGTGATTGAGTGAATAAGTCAGTCAGGACATAGGCATTTATTATGTATAAATAGATAGAAGATAATGAAACTCCCATTCAAATATTTCAAAAAATTATGAAGCTACATCCGTTTTAATGTCGCTTGTTAGAGTGAGAAAACGATAAGGGACTGTGACGTCAATATACTCGAGCGTCATAGTAAAAAACAATCGTTTCATATGAAGGTGCGTTTTGCGGAAAAGGGACAGAACATACCCCCTCTTAAAACTTTGGACTCTTATAACTTAATCATTACCTATATAACCTCTTGCTTTGTTTTTTTCTCCATTTGACTATATTTATTTTAAATTCTTTTTCGAGAAAATACATTATGATTATTTACCATATTTTCGATTCCTGAGCTATAACCACGAACTTCGGAATTCGAAAATATTCGGGTATCTCTATCTCTATCGCACTAACCATACTCGAGTGACAGGGATGCAAATATATGAACATTGAGTATCGGTTTTCGTGGTAGCGCCGCAGGTACTTTGGCTGAATGCGCCGAGCGCGTGCCATTGTCATTCAAAAAAAACAAATTCGTGTTAATTATATTGTTCAAATTTGTTGATTTCATTTATTGAAATTACGACATAAAACGACATTTGCGCATATAAGTTCTCATATCAGAATCGAATATTTTTTTATGGTTTATATTTTAGCATTTGTCTCGTAAAGGTCTATCGTAGACGGGATTTAAATTATTAATAAGTGAAAGGCAAAGCAATTCCGCCATTTTGACGAAAATTTGACGGTTCTTATAGCTGACAGTTGGAGCAGCGTTTGATTTCAATAAAAATAAATGAAAAATTAAATGAAGTCGTATATTTCGGAAAATTAATTAACTGTCGCAGTCGGATAAAAACTATCCTAAGTTGCAGCTAGAATAATAATGTACCTATATAAAATGTTTCATATTTTTCCGTTCATGGGATGCTGAGAACATTCGAACCGCGCAAAGCTTAGTTTCAAACTGGCTGATTCTTTTTTTAATTTAGAGATTTATTATAAGTGGAGATAATTATATAACACAGACGACGAGTTTTTAGTTTTTTACCTACTCCGCAGCAACTATTATAAACTGCTAAGTAGGTAGTAGTGGTACAAATTGATACAGTTGGAAATAATCAAAGCAAATATTATAGATACCTATTGTGTTGATGGTTTTAGACCAGCTACAATCTGCCTTAAATATTTTTTTTGCGAAGGAATGCTGGAAATGACCATACACAGTGAAATCACTAATTATATTACATAGGCATCTAATTATGAGTAAAAGTCACATCAAAGTAATTACTCACAATTGTTTCTATAATTGTAATGTTCAACATACAATCTAGGATTGATCTACTTCAAAAGTGAACTTGCTTAGTATGTCCATATTCGGTGCTTTTTCCTCGTATATCTCCTTGCGAACAACATTTTCTAAACCTAGTAAATTTTTTTACTCACTTTTTATGCGTTGTCGGTGCGGCGGCTGTCAGCTTTCACTACTATTTATATGTTTCTAGATTATGAGCTTTGCATTTTAAGCTGATAAATTAACTGACTTGAAGTTTACAATTTCTACGGATTTTTTATGCCTACGCTTGGAAATAGGATTGCGTAAGGGCTAGGTCAGTTACTAGCTAAAATAAGTATTCAAATGTATACATAGCTACAGTAGGTTAATTAGCTCATTAAATGGTACTTTGTAGGCAACTGGATTAGCTGCGGAAATATTTTTTCCACAGTTCATCATAGAAGCCATATTTTAAGTACCTTTATGGTTTCGATGTTGTCACAGTTTTGAATTGTTTAAAAGCGATGACATGACATTTTAAACTATGATTCAAATCCATTTTTTTTCATTTAATTATCTATTTCATCGTTTACTTAATTGGTCCCTTGATTTGCGTTATTGTTAAGAGCTAAAGATTGCCATTTGACATTCGCGATCAACTTATCGCGATATCAACTTTTTTGTACTTATTAAAATAAAGAAAAAAAGAAACTGACTTCAATATTATAACTTTAATAACAACTTACAAGACTATACTAAACAAAGAGGTATTTAATAAATACTATTGCAGGTCCTGGCTGTACAATTAGTGATGGCTTTGATGATGGTCATTCTTCACATTAGCGTTGAATCTGTAATTAAAATAAAATGAGATTTTAACATTAAACCGTTATATACACTCATGAAAAAAATAAACAAATCGGATGAGTAGTTCCGGGAATTATCCCCAACTTATAAACTTAAGTACAAAGCTACGAACTTCACCTCTTTACAATAATGTAAAGAGATTACCGTACCTACCATTAATACAGGGACTTAGTAGTAAAAATATACCATGTCACTTTTTTAACTAAAACGAAGGGTCATGCATGAATTTTCTTTTCTACGTAAAAGTAGAAAGGAGCATGTGAAGTGCATTGCGCTAAACAAGCACGATCATTTGAGTCACAATGTACATCGTAAAGTGGCGCGTGCGCCCGTCCGTCCGGTGCTCTCGGATGTGCGTGTGTAATAATATGACGTTACCGACCGATATTGAACTTTAGCCAATCATTTACTCGATTTCTCTATTCAGTCACTGGTTCATTACAAAAAAAAGATATAGGAGACGACTTTGGTTAAACGTTTTTTGATCGATGTTTTACGATATGACGTAATGTATAAATATGTCTCGAATATGGAGTAAAGTTTGAAAGTCATCGCAATTAAATTAAGATTTTGTAAAAAAAACAAATTGTGTTACCCGTTATGTTTGTCAGCGGAATACTCGACGGTGCGAACCGAGCCATCAGCCTCGTGCAGGCTGTAGTAGCCCTTCACGACGTCGCCGTCGCGGGACTCGTGCTGGGACTTGCGGTCGCCTGTGTGCGGGTCCTCCACCTTGTACTCGAACTCGTATTTGGGGTGCGCCTGGAAAATATAAAGTTGTTTTTGAGAGAACAATGTGTAATATTTTGGTGGTAAAATAATTTTTAAACAACTTGGCGGGATTGTAGAGTTTACATGCTCAGGCATTGCATACAACTACCTATCTGTTTAATTTAATCTATTTATTTATTTACTGAGTAATAACAAGTAGGTAACGAATTTCATTAAGGAATTGATAATTTTCAAAATGATAAACTTAGATAGAAGAAAATGATAAACACAAAATAGTACGAGATTTGTGAAATCAATAATATTGTCAGTGAATGGACGTGCTTCTAAAACATGACACAAAACTCAGTAAAGATTATAGCATTAATATTAATAACATTTACGAATATTGATTTCATTGGCTATAAAATAACGAATGGTACAGTCGCCATCACATACATAGGTACACTATAGGTGTTCAAAAATATCGGCACATGCACCCTAATGCCTTGAAAATAGAGGTCTGTTCCGATGTTTGTGACGTGCTTGTTTGCTCCGATGTATGCGATGGCGACTGTACCAGAGTACCTAAACGCACATAAATAACTTACATAGTAATCCTCATGGTGTTCTCCCTGCTGAGGTTGGTGAACTTCTTGTTTAATCGACGAAGACAAGTGAAGCTCAGGAGAAGACTCATAATATACCGGAGCAGACTCGTCATGCAGTACCGGCTCGTGTTGAACAGAGACAGTCTGAAGCACTGGCGCTGGCTGATATTGGAGAGACACTGCCTGTTCTGCTGGAGCTTGATGCACATACACTGGTTGCTGAAGAACGGGAATAGGCTGAAGAACTGGCTGGACAGGTTTTGCTTGGAAGTTGGCAGGAGTGAAGAAATGTTGGACGGGAACCGGTGGCTCCTGATTTTGATGGACAGGCGCGGGTTCCGATGGAATGTGGGTTCGGATAACTGGAGGCGGGAGATTTGCAACTTCTTCGGGAGTAGGTAAGACGTAAGTAGGGACTTGTTTGTTAGATGAAACAGATGAAAGTGATGAGAGAGATGACAGTGACGAATAGGATTCATGGTGGTCAGGTATTTCGTAGGTGGTATGCGATGGGAAGGAGTGTTCAATTTTCTTTGGTACTTCGTGTGTGATGACGGTGGAGTATGAGAGAGAGTGGTGCTCCTGGCAATGAGCCACTGTCAAAATGGCCACAACGGCCAAAACCTGCACAAAATACATGTATGTTAGTGCACCCACGAAGTTTGTTCCGTTATTACAGTTATTTGTGCTACACACAAAATAAAATTACACTTGTTTAATATTATTATTGATTATTTCAAGAACGTACCCTAGTTATCATTATGATGTTAACTACTCTAAAGCACTTGCAAAATTAACTCGGTCTCAACAAAAGCTCTCGATTTTATACATCGCATTAATTTACTCCGTAACTGGTTTGTTCAGTTTCGGAAGCCGACATACGATATGCATTTTTGCAATTCTACTTTAAGTAGTGTAACTTGCATATGGATCGATTACATAATACCAAGTGTAATCAAGGTCTCCGTTTACTCATGGTTTACGACGGTGAAATATGAATTGATTGACACTTAGAAACCTACGCCTTACATTTTTTTAATATAACTATAAATTAGTTTAGCTACTCGTTTTATACGCAAAAAGCCATTATAAACACACACACATATATATCTATATATATATATATATATATATCATCATCATCATCATCATCAATGGCCTGTAGCATCTATAAAAGATGATTTAAGCAGCGTCCATTAAAGTGCGTCACTTGCGTACGTGGCTTGTCAGGTCAATACGAGAGCGACAATGACGCCCAGTGACATGTAAATGTCATACACATCGCTGTTGGAGGCGCAGCAGCGCGCTGGTGTCTCAATGCTCGTTTGTGGGACAATAGGTCAAACCAGGTGATATCATGTACTGTCACGCCTTCATTAAGTGACTTCCTCCATTGGTCTCGGTCCTGCGATTGATTTTCCCAGTCCGTGGGGTCGATCTTGAAGGACAGCATGTCACGTTTTGCGCTGTCCTTAAAACGTAACAGCCCTCACCTTAGCGTAAGCTACTTCACTCAGGAGAGTTTTACGTGGCAAACAAGAGGGCTCCATCCTGTTTGGCATACGATGTCCAAGTTTCTGCTCCGTACAAGAGTATGGACAAGATGCAAGTCTGATATACTATCATCTTCGTATTAACAGTAAGGTGTCTATTATCCCATACTCTTGTACTGAGCTTTCCGAACATCGTGGAGGCCTTGCCAATGCGGATGTTGATCTCTACATCCAGTGAAAGATTATTCGTCACGCTGTAACGTGGCTCCTTTATGCTCGGCTGAAATTCAGGAGACCACGTGACAATAAAATATAAAATAAAAAAAATATAAAAAATGTGGTGTATCGAAACTGGCTTATCTGCAGTCAGGGGCTAATGAAAATGGGATATTAAATAAAAAATGTTATATCTTATGATTTGTTTTATTTCTACACACTGAACAATTCTTTCCCCTTTTGGAATATTAAATCACTAGGTTTCAGGTTTTCCTTAATACACCTTAAGTTATGTTTTGCTACAATCGGTAGAGCTTCCGTGTAATATGTTCGAGAGTGATTTACAATTCCAAGAGGCCTACGAAATTAGGTGTTAGTCCCTACGTGTTTATGCCATCATTAAGTAACTTTTTGAAATCCTAATTCCCTACTATATATAATATGCTTGACACCGACCTTCACACTGGAGTCATACTTTCTTAGCTCCGCAGATGTTGGTGTGTCAGCCGCTGAGCATATCTTCTTTCCCCGGTGTTTAAATCAGGAGAAGCATGAACCCGTTGTCGAGATGAAGAAAATAAACTTCCATCGAAGCATCAAAATGGAATTTGCGAAGCTAATGAAGTTTGAAGAACCAGACCAAGACTGAGTAGATCAGTCCAAATTTAACTTTCTTCTAAAGTTCTAGAGGAATATAAAGTTTTCCCTTATCGACTGAAAAGAAACAATTATTTTCATTAGCATGGATCTATGTGGAAATCTAACCTACACTGGATATGATGTTGAGAAATTCTATCTTACCAGTTAAACACTCCATAATGGAATATAGTTCAGCTGTCGAACCCGCCCTTCCACATGTATATGAGGCTGCATTTGCTGGAAAGAGTACCACATTGTCAGAACTAAGGATAACAGAATGAACCTGGTGCTTGTGTAAATTTTGGAGAAAACTACTTACACTTGGGCCGATGTAGAAAATACAATCTAATGCACCATCTCTACTTGCACTGCCATCCGAAAAGGCTCAAAAATTCTTGTTTAGCCGGTGATGAGACCGGATTTAAAATGCTCAATTCTTCTAAGCCTCCATGTCAGCTTTCCTCCAGCAATCTCCTCTTCCCTCTCTGCTCCCAGACTCGATATTGGGTTACCAGCGCAGAAGCAATCAACTAACCACTTTTTGTATTTATTAAGGAATAACATTAGATTTTACGTACGGACATAATGTCATTATTTTTAATTTAATTTATTTTACTTCTTTTTATATAATTAATAATTTAAATTGATTGTTTCAATAATTGTTATTCCTTAAAACCCCTACTTTATTAACTTGAAATCCGAACATCTCTCATCTTGCTGGCAACTCTGACCCCTAAACAATTAATCCTATTGGCTACTGTTTCTTTTTAATTATATGTGATAATTACTTAATAATTGCCAGCATGATGAATTAATGTTGTACTTAGAAAATATATCCAGCAAGGAATCATTTGAGTAAATGATTTTAACGCTAATTAGAAGAAAGGAGTGTCGATCGAAATACTGCTATGTTACAACGCTAGAACCGAGGTAACAGAAATTGTCCACAACTTCCAGAGGCGAATCATCCAACGAAATTGTCGGGGCCTGATCTACGCCTTGTGCTATTACGACCGTCTTTTTAGCATTTATATACATCGAAAACAACTTACATGCCGCATCAAATTTATCGACCATACCTTGAAGCTCCTCCGGTGACGTCGCGACGAAAGCGGCATCATCGGCGAAAAGCAAACTGTCAACGTATAAATCTTCGCGATATTTTTTGGATTTCAACAGTGAGATGTTGAACAATTTACCATCAGGCCTAGTGTGAAGATGTATGCCATGAGTGGTATCGCCGAAGGCAACTTTCAAGAGAACTGAGAAAAATATACCAAACAAGGTAGGTGCCAACACACAACCCTGCTTTACTCCTCTGCACATTTCAAAAGGGTCTGAAGTATCACCATTATAGACAACGGAGTCCTTCATGTCTTGATGAAAATGTTTGATAAGGCTTAAAAGTTTAGGAGGGCAACCAATACTTTGCAGTACCGTGTACAGTCCCTCTCTGCTAACTGTATCAAATGCCTTATTTAAATCGACAAAAGCTACCAGTAGGGGAGTTTTTTGCTCTCTGCATTTCTCTTGGAGTTGACGAAGGGTGAAAATCATGTCAGTGGTAGAGCGTTGAGCACGAAAACCGCACTGTGCCTCTGGATAGACACGATCTGCTAGTTTCTGTAGCTTGGCCAGGATGATACGGCCAAGCAGTTTTCCAGCAATGCTCAGGAGAGAGATGCCGCGGTATGAGTAACAGTTGCCGCGGTCACCTTTCCCTTTATATAGCGACGAAGAAATTGCAAAGGAATGGAGCTACGCACTGTAATTTGATGACCTCAGCAAGGATGCTGTCAGTACCTGGGCTCTTCCCAACCTTTAGTTTCTGAACAGCGGTATGGAAATTTTCAATGGTAGGGATGTTGTCAAGATCATTCCACACTGGCAATTTGGGGATGGACTCAATTGCTTCTGGCTGTATTCCTATAGGCTGAGAATAAAGCTGCGTATAGTGTTCTACCCAGCGATTGAGTTGACGAGCTGAGTCAACTATCACAGTACCATCTATCTCTTTTAGAAGAGTTGTTTTTGATGGAGAAGGGCCGAGAGCCTTCTTTGTGCCTGAGTACACACCGGCAAAATTTCCCGAAGTTGCGCTGGCTTGGATGCTTTTACAAACATCAAGAAAATAGGCATTTGCATAATAGCGCGTATTCCGTTGAAGATTAGATTTTGCTTCAGTCAATTTTTCCCGTGTCTTGTCGCTGGGGCTGAGGCGATGATGCAGTGCTGCCTCTCTTTTTGCATCAAGAAGTGGTTGGAGGTGCTCAATGTTTAGCTGAAACCAGTTAAATTTAGCTAGTTTTACATAACCAAAAGCCTCTGCTGCCGTATCTGTAAGGAGGCACTTTAGTTTTGTCCACTCCTGACTGGCGCTCATGTGTAAATCCCAGGAAGCTGTTTGTTCTTGGACTACCTATATTTCGATGCTTTTTGATGTTGGAGCCCTTAGTTTTTTGCATCCAGTGTTACGGTTATTTATGTATATATATACATAAATATATGTCAACATTCACTAAATAACCAATTAGTCAATAACTTCAATAAGCGTAAGGATACAGCTGGAATAAGGATATTGAATAATATCCGGGATGTTAGTCCATAAACACGAATCTAAGATCATACTAGGTAGGTCAGTATTAAACGCGGATGTCTAAAATTGCTTTATTAATTGTTATTGTTGATAATTGAGCCTATTTCATCGCTTAATCGTCATCCAATCGGAAACCACGAGGGTCGCGAGTAAATTATGAATTAGGTAAAACATCTATTGTAAATAATACGACCAGTCGCGTCAATTTTTACCTGTAAAACAATTATAAAACCTCATTCTGGTTGGAAATACTCTTACAGACTAAGACATTTGTATGAAATTGCAGCACAAAAAAAAACTAATGTAGTTTGAAAAAAATTAAGATATTTTGATGTAAACAGTGTACTTATTTCCATTAAAATCCAACCAAAACAATTGTGATATGAAATTTTTGATAAAAGTGTAGGCTTTATCTGAAATCGCACTAACTACTATTATTTGGTGAATACTTGAACATTTTAATATAATTGTAAGGGATCTTGCTTCTTATTTCAGTTGTTGATGCCTGTAAAATTGTTCAAATAGAGTTTCATAAACGCAAAATATTTGATACTAACCGTAGAAAAAAACAGATTTGTGACTTTATTAAAAGCAACCTAGGCTTAAGTATTAAATAAAATTAGCATCTGCTAAAATTAGCAGATGGCAAAAATACTTGAAAAGAGGATTATACCTTTCAAGAACTTTCTAGCAGCCTGAGTTGTTTCTATGAAAGTGTGTTACTGCCATGCCAGCTCAACTTGGTGTTTACACTACCGTGCCCCCAGAATCGTTACCTGCCAAGTGTCCGTCATTGCAAGGATATTTTAGTCGGTTAGTCGTTTTTTCATCAACCTGCTTTTGTGTAAGTAATACATAGCTACACTTTTATAATTGGTAGATGACGTGTTGTGTTACTACGGCCTAGAACTAACAGGCAATCTTACATGCGCCAACTACGCAATATTGGCGAATGGCGAACAATTTTCTAATAATTAGAAAATTGTTTACAATTTTTGCAGCGTGTTTACAGTGAAATCAATATTACCTTGATTTTTATTTCAGTTATAAAAGAACGGATTTTGTTGAATAGCATCAGTTACATCTCGTCTTTGTTCTTACTGTTGGATTACAACAGCTATACAAATCAAAATGTATTTTAAGGTAAATAATTCGAATAAATTAAGCACGAAATTAAATTAATAGTGATAAGTAAGCTGTGAAGAAGTGACGTATAAAAAAGTGTTTTACTTATGTAGTTTGATAATCGTCTCCAAATAACTGACAAAATATCAGCATTATGCAGTAGCAAATTTAAAGTCAAAAACGGTTTTGTTTTTCACAGATATTAATAAGTACTCTGTAAACAACAATAAAATTAAAAAATAAATACCAGTGGTTATAATATTTTTAATTTAGGTTCGTTATTTTGAAGCTTTAAACCCATCATAATGCGGAAAACACATAGATGTTCAATCTACGGGAAAACATGATAACACGAGCTCCGCATGCAGAAAGCGGGCCACAGAATATAATAGTAGTATTACCTACTGTCGCGAATCATGGCAGTTGATGATATCGCGATGACTTTAACTCGTGGTCGAACCGTGTGGTGCCGCCTTAAGAGATTATTTGCGCTGGCAAGGTTATGATATATTTGCGATACAAACCCGGGCGCCAACGATCAGTGAAAATCTATTCCTGATATTCTTTCAGGTGGTGTGTCTTACCGCTCTCGTGGCTGTGGTGGTCGCACAACACGGCCACCATGCTCCTGCGCACTCTTCTGTGCACATTACACGCCACCACGGCCCGGAGCATAAGGTGATTCTCTCCCATGTGGAACATGGCCACGAACACGGACACGGACACGGACACGGACACGGACAAGGCCACGAACATGTCGATTACTACGTAAGCACAATTTTATCAATTATGTAAGACAGTGTTTGTCTGCGCTGTTCTTAAATTGTCTTTTTACAAACATAGGTAAAATCCCTTCATGTTTTAACTAATAAAATTAAAGCAGCCGCGACCCCCTTGAAGAAGACCCCCAATGCTTGAAAAACACTGATGTAAGTCACACCTCATTGAGTTTAGTGTCTTCCTTAAATTGCTTAATGTAAGCAACGAAGAACTGATGTCTGATATGTAAGTTGTGTAGGTATTATCTTTATCGCGAAAGTTTCGTGCATTTCTGTTGTGTGTTAATTACTAGGCACGATAACAATCTTATTATATTACTTAGGGTATTCAAATCCCGGTAAGGGCAAATAGTTATTTGGGTAATGAGCATGAATATTTGTTTCCGAGTCCTGAATGTCTTTTACGTATTTAAGTAATAATATTAATTAACTCGCCATCTAGTACAGTCAGCAGCAGAAGTTGCTAAGCGTTCCTAGTGCTCAAAATGATCTGCACATGGACTCTAATGTCAAAGGAATAAGGATCTGTGTAAGTCATTTTGAGCGTGTTATTTTGCTTAGCTACTTCTGATGCTGACCGGACAAAGCCTTATTGAGCTTAGTACGAGGCTAATTCAATTTTTGTAAGATTGTTCCTTTATATTTATATATATGACCTAATGTGGTGTCGGGTTAGAATAGCACCACACCCTTTCTTCCCGTGGGTGTCGTAAGAGTCGACTATGGGAACAGGGTTGAAGTGTGTTGTGGGCGATGGGCTAGCAACCTGTCACTGCGACATCACATTTTGTCGATCTTTTCATACCCACATTTATGCTAAAAGTGGCACTGGAACACAAGTTTCATGTGCTCTGCCTACCCCTTAGGGATAAAGGCGTGATTGTATGTATGTATGTATGTATGTATGACCTAATAACATTTTTTGTCCTAAATTAATATACTTACAGTATAAAGCGTGAATTGTGTTTGATCAATTCTATTAATTTATAATTATGGATAATGAAAATAAAACCTAATCTGCATCATAAATATAATAATTCTCTACGAAAAACTTTAGTAAATGTATTTAACTGTACACTTATAAGGCTCATCCCAAGTACGAGTTCGAGTACAAAGTGGATGACCCGCACACAGGCGACCACAAGTCCCAGCACGAGTCCCGCGACGGCGACGTCGTGAAGGGCCATTACAGCCTGCACGAGCCCGACGGCTCCGTCAGGCACGTGGAGTATAACGCTGACAAACACTCTGGGTATGTATACTATTACGTTCTTTAGTTTCTGGTTGTGGGATTTAATGAAAGAAAATGTAAGTTGAAATTTTCACATATTATGTATTTCTGCTGCCGCTATAACCACAAATACTTAAAACAAAATAAAATATTGTTTTAAGGGGGCTCCCATACAAAAAACGTGATTTTTTGCCGTTTTTATAGATAATCTGTCACCAGGCTGTATCTCAAGAATCGTGATAGCTAGAGAGTTGAAATTTTCACAGATTATGTATTTCTGTTGCCGTTATAACAACAAATACTAAAAACAAAATAAAATATTTTTTTAAGGGGGGCTCCCAAACAACAAACGTGATTTTTTTGCCGTTTTTATAGATAATGGTACGGAACCCTTCGTGCGCGAGTCCAACTCGCACTTGGCCGGTTTTTTAATAGTGTATTTCACGACGTTCAATGCAAAAAAAGTTTACTCCAATGCAAAATTATTCACGGTAGTTTTGTGGTACTTTGTCCATCGCTGTCGAAAATACAGATATTAGCATTTTTTTAGGTGCAATTTTATCCTTCTTAAGAAAACTTTTTAGGAAACTTCGTATGCTCGACATATTTCACGTTCTCGTCCGTTGGACCATTGGTGTTCTCAAAATAAAAGTTACCTTGCCACGAATTTCCATTTTAAGTGCCATAATGATTCGTCACCCATAAATCCCATAAAGCAAAAACCGCTAGTTTTTACATTTTTTGACCAAATGACGTAGCCGCATTTTCCGAGTAAGTTTATGATTTTCGGAGACGGCGGGCTTAACTTTTCTTGAACGATTGAAGATGCCCATGTCTTTAAGATATGTTTTTACAGTTTTGGCGTCATATTTGATTTTCCTCTGAGCTCTCTGTAAGATTTTGCGACTCCGCCGGCCGTATTTTTCTTTAATCGAGCCCCCTCAGAAAACTGGCTAACCTTGAACCCTGAACCAGTCCTTCTGGTAGTACTTTTTCTCAAAGAAAAGGACACAAAAATAATATAAACAGAGCTTCGGGTCTCACCCATTTGCACAAAATGTTTCACTATCTTCAGTTTCGGCCGTAGGGAATGTGTACTGCAGAAATTACAAACAGTTTCGCGACGTCGTTCTTCTTGATTTACCATAATTTCAAGAGAAAAAATCTCATGCCTATGAAATTTACCAGGTTGATTGACAGATATATAAACTTTAAATTAACCATAAGATGCCATTGCTGTCTCGATTTTATTTAAACATTTCACATATTTTAAACTTCGTGCAAATTTCATTCCGCATACGTTACGTTTGAACTTAAGTCAAAAAACGATACTTATTGTTAACTTTGTTATCTACATATTGCAGAATACGTAGAATTGATATGAACTTAAGTCGACATTAACACAATAATGCTCGTCAAAGTAAATAATATTACCTACTAACTTACTATTACTCAAGCGGATCAAGTCGAAAAGAGTCTTCGGACAACGATTAATTTTTTTCTTATGTATTGGCTTGTTTTATGTAATTTTTCTCTCCATTTTTTACAGTTTCCACGCCAACGTGAAGCATACTACTCATCATGTTGTTCCTGAGCATCATCATCATCAATAAACCAGATTACCGAGGCCTGTCTCGCGATGCTGATACTTTTTCATTGATTAAAGTAATATTGCAAATATATTTTTGTTTTTTCTCCTTGAAAAGTAAATTAAGTAGGTACACAAAAAAGACAAATTGCGCACCAAAGAAAACAATTTCAGAAACTTTCGCCTCATATAATAATAATAACAGCTGTGTATACCTAGCTTTGGATTATTGTGGTCTTAAAGGGCCTATCTGTGCTATTGGCTTCGGCCACACGCATGCGCGACATAGGTCCAGGACCCCATAGTCCCGAAATATGACAAAGACATAATAAGAATAAAGCCATTTTTTTCAAAAGATAACTGTTTCTAACCGCATAAATTATACATTTATAATATTATACAGGGTGACTGGTAATTCGAGCTATTCCTTGAAAAGGGTTATACTAGAGCTAATTTGCAACAATTTTTTTTAATTTTTCGACTTTTTAGTTTGTTTGAAAAAAAAATCGCCTTGCAGCCTTAAAGTGCTAATTGTGACAAAAATGTTTTTTTACCATCCAAATGGAAGTACTTTTGTCACAATCACCAGCTTAAGGCTGCAAGGAGATTTTTTTTCATACAAACTAAAAACTCGAATATCTCGGAAACCAGCGAGTTTTGACCCCTGGTTGACTGGACATAAATTGTTGCAAATTAGCTCTTTCAAGGAATAGGTCGAATTACCAGTCAACCTGTATATTATGTTTCTGTATACAATTTAATACATAATATTTATTATTTATATCTTAGATTATAGTAAAACCCAGTGTTACACATGCTACATCAATTATTTTTTCATTGATTTTATACAATTTATATAAAAATATATTTATGATTTTAATTGTAAATCTACTGGGCTGTCCATTTGCGGTCATAGGACTCCTCCCTCCTGTTGCATTCCTCTCTGTCGGCAGCTACTCGGGGCCAAGTGACACCAGCCTCATATACCCATTTCAAAAAACAGACAGTGTCAGCACTGACACATCTCTTCTAGACTACTGTAGAGTGGTCGAAAACGAAATAAAAAAGTAAAACTGACTTTTTTTCTAGCAATAAAGCGAATGTAAATAAAGCAAGTTCCCTTTCCCAGCGAATTCTCACAAGTAAATCTTTGAACGTTACGGTAGTTGGTCATCCAGTTATCATGCTCCTAGCGTTATTCCCGGTTGTGCCCCTAAAGGAGCCCGGGGTCCGCTTTGACACCTAATCCCAAGATATGGCATAGGCGCTAGTTTTACGAAAAAGACTGCCATCTGACCTTCCAACCCAGAGGGAAAACTAGACCTTATTGGGATTAGACCGGTTTCCTCACGAAGTTTTCCTTCACCGAAAAGCTAACGGTAAATATTCCGTACATAAGTTCCGAAAAACTCATTGGTACGAGCCGGGATTCGAACCCACGACCGCCGCTTGACAGCCGCATGCCTGTACCACTAGGCTACCGTAGCTTCGTAGGTAGTTTGTCATCCAGTATAGTAAAAAAAAGTAAAGACAAACTTTATATACCGATACGAGTATACTAAATTGCCCTTGGAAGATATAATGTAGACGATCGTGAGACGACATTATTTTTAATATTTTTGAGAAGTGTTGTAATACATTCAAATCGTGTCGAGGGTGAAAGGATTAATGTCTCGCTTGAATTCATATCAAAGGGCCCGATATAAAGTGCATTAAAATAAACTACTTACCAAAGTATAGAATGTTTGTGTTAAGGACTTATTACTTAAGGGCAAACGACCTCGTAACACTGCACTTGAAATTTTGAATGAACGGGTTTTTGAACTTGCTCGTTAATAATTTCGTTAAACGATACAGTATATAAAAGCTACAAGTACTAGTTGTCATACATCAATTACAATTTGGTAGCTGAACGTTCAACAGCTTTAAAAATATGTACTCAAAGGTAAGTTGATTTTATTATTTTCTTGCAACGAAGTAGGGCTTTAAACAGTGATCGTGAGCTTATTATATACCATTCCAAGGAATTCCTAAACAAAGACGTCTTCTTATTTTTTGTCCAGATAATCCTCGTCGCCACTGCCCTAGCCGTAGCTGCTGCTCGGCCACAAGAAGGGCACGGCCATAAGTACGAACACGGGCACGCGTACTCGTCGCAAAGCATTGTCCTTCACCAAAGTCACGAACACGAGCACGGACATGAGCACGGACATCAGCAAGGACATGAGCACGAGCATAATATTGGGCATGTGCACCACGAGCCTGCACACATCGTGTCCTACCACGAGCCCTCCCACATTGAGTCTCATCATACCCACCATCACGCCGTCTCTTCACAAAACATCCAGCGGCACGACGTGCCCGGCAAGGCGCCCGCCGGCCACCACGACTACTACGCGCACCCTAAATACGAGTTCGAGTACAAGGTGGAGGACCCACACACCGGCGACCACAAGTCCCAGCACGAGTCCCGCGACGGCGACGTCGTGAAAGGCTACTACAGCCTGCACGAGGCCGACGGAACTGTTAGGATCGTGCACTACACCGCCGATAAGAAAACAGGGTATTTTTTTATTTAAACTATGCGTACAAAGTTTTTGTCAATATACAAAGATGCGGTTCTACGTTTGAAATTACTATTCTACGTTTAGATCCCACATTTGTTGACATGACATGCAAAATGTCGCAGTTTTAATAACGTCAACTGAACGAAAGTTTGTTATAATTTAGTGTCAAAACCATATTCTTCTTCTTTCCCAGATTCAACGCAGAAGTGAAGCGTGAAGGACACGCCAAGCATGAAGTGCCCGCTCATCATCATTAAGTGTCGTTATAGTTCCTGAAGGAAGTGATATTTATTTAGTTTGTTAATAATGTTACATTAAATGTAATAAAGCTATTATCTCATCTACTCCTTGTGTATTTCTTGGTTTAATATGGTATTTATTGCATTTAGCATCATATTTGATGAAAATTTCCAGTTGTTCTGGTCTGATCCAGCCCAGCAATTATGATACTTGTTTTAGCCTCACCTCACCGTTCACCCACAAACATATCTTGACGCCATGATTCGTAGTACCTAAGCGTAATCAGATATCTAGTTTCGTCAGGCGTGACGGGCGACTTGAGGCGCATAAGCGCGATCTGAGTAACATACCTGTAGTCAGAGCCTCTTTTCATTTTATTGTATTTTCATTCCGTTGTGGTCCTTCGTGTGATGAAAACCATGTAAAAATAATAATTAATAAAAGTCAATAAACGAATCAGATAGGTACTAAGCAGTGATCGGAATTGGTTGGGTATAAATACCTAAACTTGCTTTATTTATTTATTCGTATGGCTAAATTAAAAATTAAAATCGTTCTTAGTTAAAAAATGCATGCAAATTAGAGCAGATTATATTTCCCGGATTAAAAATATTAGTTATATAAAAGTAAATCCCATAATTGTATCCCGGATGTATCAATATTTCAGTAGTAACAGCAACACTATTTTTTTTACTTTACATGAAATCACCATAACGTTTATTTTATTATATTATTAAAAACTGTTCTGTCTCTTTTACCCTCGTCACATTTTGTGTTTAAGTGAAAAAGATAGACATTAAAGTAGTCTTTTTTATTATATTGCTCGTGGTTCTTATTATTATAGTGTGAAAGAGAAAGCAGACGTCGTTATCACTTGTTGCTGCTACCTGCTACCCTTTTTAGGGTTCCGTACTCAAAGAGTAAAACGGGACCCTATTACTAAGACTTCGCTGTCCGTCCGTCCGTCCGTCCGTCCGTCCGTCCATCCATCCGTCTGTCCGTCCGTCCGTCCGTCCGTCTGTCTGTCACCAGGCTGTATCTCAAGAACCGTGATAGCTAGAGAGTTGAAATTTTCACAGATTATGTATTTCTGCTGCCGCTATAACAACAAATACTAAAAACAAAATATATTTTTTAAGGGGGGCTCCCATACAAAAAACGTGATTTTTTTGCCGTTTTTATAGATAATCTGTCACCAGGCTGTATCTCAAGAACCGTGATAGCTAGAGAGTTAAAATTTTCACAGAGTATGTATTTCTGTTGCCGCTATAACAACAAATAATAAAAACAAAATAAAATATCATTTTAACGGTGGCTCCCATACAACAAACGTGATTTTTTGCCGTTTTTATTGTCAATGGTACGGAACTCTTCGTGCGCGAGTCCAACTCGCACTTGGCCGGTTTTTATGTGTGGATAATAAATTGACAATACAATTGCATACCGTTTTTTGTCGAGTACAGGCCGTGTTTATACTGTGTTTCTATGATATTTAACGTTGGCTTGTTTACTGGAATTTCATGTGCTAAGTATATCTACTTGATTACCTGGGCTGAACTCGGATACTGACTTTGCTTTGATTTGATTTGACGATTACTGGATACTGAAAACACCACGAATACTGCAAGACTACCAAGTTTCAAGGTAACGTATTATTTTTCAATTATAATCCAAAGTTAGAAAATATAAGGCTCAAATTTACGGTCTTGAACCTTGATAATGGCGTCACTTGGCCATGTAATGTTACTGTACTGTACGTTAATCAACACGTGTAAACTTGCAAAGGGATAATTATTTTCATTTTATTTTATTTGTATTTGCACTTAAGTAATATCTATTAAGAATGTTACAAAAAATAATATATGTATAAGAATCCGTTTATATTATTGGTTGTTTTATTTTGTGCGTATTGATTGTATTGAACTCGAAATACAATGTTTTTTATCCCATATTAGTTACTTAGTAATTTCCCGGGACTTTGGTCACGGTAAAAATATATTATAGTCGTAAGGAAGTCTCCAATTTTTGTCTCTGTGCTACTAAGTTTAGGTATTTATACTCTGCCTTTTCAGATCACTGGTACTAAGAGTCAGATTAGTCAAACTAAAATCACTCAATTCAAACTAAGTCACTAGGTAATTCATTAGGTAGACCGGTCGCTGAGATTAGAGAATTTCATGTGTGGTAAGAATTTTATGTGTTGCTGAAATTTTTCTTCTACTTTACTGCATGAGGTTTGCTTTTAATACGGACTTCCTAAAATACAATCTATGTTTCAGTCAAAATTATGCCATAATAAAATAAATAAATAAATAACTACAAATACAAAATCATTTACAAAAAAAACATGAATAGGTATTTCGAAAAAGAACTGAAACAAGATTTGACCTCTGACTTTGCTCTCTGGTTTGTCTACATGTAATTTATTTATTTATTTAATATTTATTGCACGATAGAATAACTTATGGTACACAAGGTGGACTTAATCCTATTAAGCATTCTCTACTAGTCAAAATCAAATAAATTGTGGGCATCGCAACTTGATTTAAACAAAAAAATATACTTTAGTAATCTAAACGTATACGAAGGACTTAAGATACAATACGAAATTATATTTATTATTATTTATTTATTGAACTCAAAAAATACTTAAAACTTATAGGTAAGTACAGATTTTAATTCGCCAAACTGTATTCACAGTTTGTTGGCAAGTGATTCACTCTCTCATATAAATACATAAGTATAATCAATTTATACTTTATGCCTTAATGACGTCATCCGTCGGGCTCTTGTCAGCGTAAGCGTGTGCCAGCCATTTTGGAACATCCTGGCCTGGCCCGCGACGACGGCAAGAGACCCGACGGCATGACGCTCATACTGGGCCGTGGCAGATGGGGCGGCCGCATATCTGGGACGCAACCTGCCTTGATACCCTGGCACCGTCTTATCTAGCCTCCACGTCCTTGAGGGCAGGCGGTGCGGCGGTAGCGGCAAAAGCCGCGAAGCACAGTAAATATGCTGGCCTGACAAACAACCACATATTTGCAGCCTTCGCGGCCCTTGGTGTCATGAATGACGCCCACAGGCTTTATAAAGCTATTAAAAAGAAAATGATGGAGAACTCGGCAGACTTTAGGGCTGTGCTACTTCCTCGGTCAACGCATAGGAATAGCTATATCCAACGAGGAAATGTGGCCAGCCTTATGGACAGCATTCCCACAGGCAACTATATACTAATAATTAGTTTTTCAAACCACATGCTCGACAATGCCGAATTATAGGTCATGTAAACCCTACCGAAAGCAAGACATTAAATCCCTTGGTATTAGCCGGGTTATAATGTTGTACTGAATTTCATTATAACCCGCTGGTTAATAATATGCTTTAACTTTTCATAATTCTTATTACTATATGCATAAAGTTTAATTTTGCTAAACACAATTTGTCCTAGGCCATGGCCTACTTGATTTGACAAAATAAATGAAGTTTGCCTCCGTGTGAACCCCGGTCCGGAGGAGCGCGGTGCTCGAAATTCGAATTTCGAATCGAGGACCACGGCTTGTGCTTTCGAATTTGGAACGCCGCGCGCCTTCATTTGTTCACGCGTGACGAACAAATCGAGTTCTTGTAGGTGCCTATAGAAGATTTAATTTCAAAAATAATATTGAAAATGTCGAGTGATGAAAGTGTTTTGACTCCTGAGTTTATCAAATTAGATGCCATAGGCATTGTCAACAATCTGCTGCCAGAGAAGTCAAAGGAAAAATACCTAAAAGCCTACAACGATTTTGACAAATGGAAAGCTGTAAAAGGCGTAAAGTCTGTGTCTGAATCAGTGCTTCTGGTCTATTTTGAATATTTGTCAGCTACAAAGAAGCCAAGTAGCCTGTGGTGTATATATTCGATGCTGAGGGCAACAATAAGTGTCAAACATGACGTACAAATTAATACATATGCCAAGTTATTGGCCTTTTTAAAAAGGAAATCGGATGGACATCGAGCAAAGAAATCAAACATTATTTATCTACTGAGCCTGTTTTTTTGTCTCGCATAAGGTGTGAAAAGTAGAGTATACATCTCGGGGATAAGACTGTTTTAGTCTTGGGCGGTTGAACCCCTCACTGCACTCAGGACTCAGTCTTAATTCCCTCGCTTCGCTCAGGAATTAACTTATAACTCCCTCGCTACGCTCAGGAGTTAAATTATGAGTCCTTCGTTACGTTCGGGATTCAATTCGCTCCCGTGACATAAAACAGTGCTTTATCCCCTTGGTGTATAATCTACTATTAACTGTAAAGGTTTAAGTTTTATTTTGTTATTTTCTTTTCTCTAAGTATGTGTTTACGTTAGTACATTTCACCTGGTGGATTGAGGGTTAAATGTAAAGTTTTAAGTTTTTTTTTGTTATTTTCTTTTCTTTAAGTATTACACTGTTATATAAAAATATATATTAACACATTCATTCAAATAGGTACATATAAATATAGATGAAACTTAAAAATCTGACTTTTTCAAGATAAGCCTGTTTGGAGATTGCCTAACTTTGACATGGAGACTGTTTCTTAGGCGAGCTACTTGAATGGAGAAGAAATTGAACATGAAACAAGTAAGGTGAAGCCGATAAGACAGGGAAGGGTTGCCGGAGGAGCGAAGTTGATGAAATCGATTGACACTGTAATACTGGATAAGAGGTTTACGGTTTCGGGAGATTGATTTATATAATATAATGTTATAACCTATTCGTAGTCGATATCAAAACATAAATAAATATATTGTTTAAATGTTATTACATATTACCATAAAGCCGAAAAATTTACGAGCTGCCGAGTGCAGTGTCACACATATTTATTATTAAATTGTGGAGATTTTATACATGCAAAAGGTCGCAGTTTCAAATTGAATAAACCCAGTTTGCATTTTTTTTTCCTTTTTAATTTTTACAAATACAAAAAAAATTGGTTCACGTGATAAATTATATGTACACTCAGCGTCAAATACTCTGTAGCAGTCAAAGTGGCCAAATAGTTTGGTACACCATACTAAATATACGTACTTATGTTGTACTGAACTATTTGACTATTACTTTGGTTGCTACAAAGTATTTGACGCTGAGGCACACCTTTGTACCCATGACAGTAACTTCTACGATGCCACATTAATTTTATCTCCACTTATAATAAATCTCTAAATTAAAAAAAGAATCAGCCAGTTTGAAACTAAGCTTTGCGCGGTTCGAATGTTCTCAGCATCCCATGAACGGAAACATATGAAACATTTTATATAGGTACATTCTTATTCTAGCTGCAACTTAGGATAGTTTTTATCCGACTGCGACAGTTAATTAATTTTCCGAAATATACGACTTCATTTAATTTTTCATTTATTTTTATTGAAATCAAACGCTACTCCAACTGTCAGCTATAAGAACCGTCAAATTTTCGTCAAAATGGCGGAATTGCTTTGCCTTTCACTTATTAATAATTTAAATCCCGTCTACGATAGACCTTTACGAGACAAATGCTAAAATATAAACCATAAAAAAATATTCGATTCTGATATGAGAACTTATATGCGCAAATGTCGTTTTATGTCGTAATTTCAATAAATGAAATCAACAAATTTGAACAATATAATTAACACGAATTTGTTTTTTTTGAATGACAATGGCACGCGCTCGGCGCATTCAGCCAAAGTACCTGCGGCGCCGCTACCACGAAAACCGATACTCAATGTTCATATATTTGCATCCCTGTCACTCGAGTATGGTTAGTGCGATAGAGATAGAGATACCCGAATATTTTCGAATTCCGAAGTTCGTGGTAGCTCAGGAATCGAAAATATGGTAAATAATCATAATGTATTTTCTCGAAAAAGAATTTAAAATAAATATAGTCAAATGGAGAAAAAAACAAAGCAAGAGGTTATATAGGTAATGGTTAAGTTATAAGAGTCCAAAGTTTTAAGAGGGGGTATGTTCTGTCCCTTTTCCGCAAAACGCACCTTCATATGAAACGATTGTTTTTTACTATGACGCTCGAGTATATTGACGTCACAGTCCCTCATCGTTTTCTCACTCTAACAAGCGACATTAAAACGGATGTAGCTTCATAATTATTTGAGATATTTGAATGGAAGTTTCATTATCTTCTATCTATTTATACATAATAAATGCCTATGTCCTGACTGACTTATTCACTCAATCACTCACTCACTCACTCATCAACGCACAGCCGAAACTACTAATCTTAGAGAGTTGATTTTTGCACAGTATGTTGCTTTTATAACGTGGGCTAGGGATAAAAAGGGATTTTTGAAAATTCTACCCCTAAGGGGGTAAAATGGGGGTGCAAAGTTTGTATGGGAGAACCTTTTTTTTTTGAGCTATAGACTTAAACTGTGTAGAAAAATTAGTTATTAGAATACAAATGAAACACTTTCAGCGTTTTGGAAAATTCCACCCCTACGGGGGTAAAATAGGGGTGCAAGGTTTGTATGGGGTAATTTTTTTTTTTTTAAATAGAGACTTAAAACTTTGTAGAAAGATCAGTCATTAGAATACAAATAAAGAACTTTCAGGGTTTTAGAAAATTCTACCCCTAAAGGGGTAAAATAGAGTGCAAAGTTTGTATGGGAAAAACTACTTTTTTTTAAATAGAGACTTAAAACTTTGTAGAGAAATTATTCATTAGAATACAAATTAAGAACCTAGATTCAGTGTTTTAAAAAAATCTACCCCTAAGGGGGTAAAATAGGGGTGCAAATTTTGTATGGGGGAAACAATATTTTTTTTTAAATAGAGACTTAAAACTTTGTAGAAGGATTAGTCATCAGAATACAAATTAAGTACTTTCAGCGTTTTAGAAAATTCTACCCCTAAAAATAGGGGGCTAAAATAGGGGTGCAAAGTTTGTATGTGGGAAACTATTTTTTTTAGCTAGAGTCCTAAAACTTTGTAGAAAGATTATTTAAATACAAAGAAAGTACTTTCAGCGTTTTGGAAAATTTCACCCCTAAGGGGGTAAAATAGGGTGCAAAGTTTGTATGGGAAAAACATATATTTTTTTAATAGAGACTTAAACTTTGACGAAAAATTACTTATTAGAACATGAAAAATACTACATTCGGCGTTTTACAAAAATCATTCCCTAAGGGGGTTAAAAAAGGGTGCAAGGTTTGTATCGGGAACACTTTTTCTGAGCTAGACACTTAAAACTTTGTAGAAAGATTACTTATAAAAATACAAAAAAAAAGACTTTCAGCGTTTTGAAAAAATCTATCCCTAAGGGGGATAAAAAGGGGTGCAAAGTTTTTATCAGGGAAAGTTTATGTTTTTGAGTTAGAGACTTGAAACTTTGTAGAAAGATTACTTATTAAAATACAAAAAAAGAACACAAGTCGTTTTAGAAAATTCCACCCCTAATAGGGTTAAAAAGGAGAGCAAGCTTTGCATGGGCAACACTTTTTTTTGAGTTAGACTTAAAACTTTGCAAAAAGATTACTTATTAGAATACTAAAAAAGAACTTTCAGCGTTTTAGAAAACTCCATCCCTAAGGGGATCCTTAAGATCCTTAAGAAGGGTAGCCAGTGTTGTGTGGGAAAAACTTTTTTTTTTACTAGACTTAAAACTATTCAAAATGTTACTTATTAAAATTAATAATAAAGTACTTTCAGAGTTTTAGAAAATTCCACCCCTAAGCGGGTTAAGAAAGCTTTGTATGGGCAACACTTTTTTTGAGCTAGAGACTTAAAAGTTTACGAAAAAAGTTCTTTCAGCGATTAGAAAAATTCAACCTCTAAGGGGGTTTAAAAGGGGGTTCAAATTTTAAATGGCGAGCAATAAAATTTTAAAGTGTGAGTAAGAGATTTTTAAGAAGAGACTTCGGTCTTATTCTGTACGTTAAAAGACTACAAAACTGATTTCAGAGTTTTTCCAAATTCATCCCCTAAGAGTGTTAAAATTGGTTCAAAGTTTGAGTATTTCAAGGCATTTTTAAAGTATGAGATTTTTAACTTTGGTTTTAGACTGTTTGTTCACAAACTAGAAAATGAACATCAACTTTTTTTTTAATTATCCCCTAAAAGAGGGTTCAAATTTTGTATTGAGAGAAATCATTTTCTAAGACGATAAAAAGTTCTACGCGGACGAAGTCGCGGGCAACAGCTAGTACCTGAATAAATGTGGTCGTCGGTGAGCGACTCGAACTCGCACTTGAGCTGTTTTTTTTTATTTTGTCTTGACATACTCGTATATGACCTAATTCAGTCCTCGCGAAGGGTGCGGGCAGCTGAATCCGCGAAATTCCCTATTAATTACACATGACTTCTAATGGAGTAAGCGGTCGGTGCATACTAATTCAAATCAATGATAGGTGAAATGTGAGTGGAAGCATGGTAGAATAAAACAAGGTAAGGCATTCTCGTGACAGTTCGTGACGTCAGAGTATCTTGCCTCCGTCACCAGCATCCTAAAAATGGCAGACTGTCAGTGTGTTGCCACTGTGTGAAAGTAAATTACCCGAGTAAAATGCATTACTTCACTTAAATACGTTGAACTGCTAATTGTATACGAGTATATTAAATGAAGTGTAAGCCTTATAAATGTGTGGCAAATTTTCGTAAATCAACTGTAAAAGTTAACGTTTCTTAATTTTACCTTAACTAGGGTACACTTTATTTGAAAATAGCTCATACAGCTGTCTTTTCATCCCAATTAAATAGATAAACTAGGTAACATTTTTTTAATATGCATTTAGGGGCACAACCGGAATACCGCTAGGAGAATGATGATGCATTTACAAAACTCTTTGTTTGTATGGAAGATGTCAGTCAATGGCAACATTTGTCTGCCAACATTGCTTAATGGCAACATTTGTCTGCCAACATTGCTTAATGGCAACATTTGTGTGACGTAGACAAGATGCATCGTCGGGAATGACTTATTTTACCACTATGAGTGAAACTATATTTTATGTGCTGTTGTATGTACTTTAGCGGTGTATTAACTATATATACAAAATAAGCGTATTGTGGCTCCTTTCTGAATGAATTGCACATGGAGACTTTGACAAAGAATTATGTGGGTTAATCTCGGGTTGATTCATTTTACAGTGTTTCAAAATGTGCTCGATTGATTATGAGGAGCTCCCATCGCAAGGACGTATGTTGCCGGCGGTAAATTGTAAGCGGCCTTAAGGCGTTAAAATTCATAAATTCAAAAACAATCATACTTCATAACAATAACAGAGATTTAATAACAATTAATGAACAATTTTATAAGTAGGTAATGTCGATGATTATGTTCTCTTTAATGATGATGTTTGGGAACAATGTGGTGTGTGCTGTGCTTCACCTCCGCTTGAAAACTGAAAAAAAGGAAAAGATATTATTGTAGACTACTGTGTACTTAATCTAATAACTACCGTGCCCCCGCCAAGACGAGCCAAGCGAAGCGCTACCTTTTCTCGAAGCGCTTCGTCGTTTTTTTGAACCCTCATAACTATTAGGATTATACCAGATAAACAAAATTCTCGACATATGATGTCAACAGTGTACTTATTAAACATATAAAGTTTCAATTGCATAGCTCTTATACTTTAGATTTTAGTGATATCTAAAAAAAGCCAATTTCGTCACTGACTCACTCACGTTGATCATCAAAACATCTAGGGTACTTCCTGAAGTCCTAGAAAGCTGAAATTTGGTATGTTAGCTAGTATTAGTACACAATCAACAGAATCATTCATAAAATTTGAACTTTTACTCCCCAACCCCTTAAACTAGGGGATGCAATTTTCTACGAGACTTCTGCAAATTTTGATGCTAGAGGTCTGAAAATTGTAATGGGGACTCCTTATTATAAATAATAAAGTACGTATTTCAGGATTTTTAGAAAATTGCCCCCCCGTCCTTTAAATTAGGGGATGGAAGTTTGTATAGGTTTTCCTATAAACTTCATTAGAAATTACCTTACAAAAAGGAATGAGATCCCACCAAAACATTACATGTAAACTGACTGCCAAGACTCCCTAGCTCATATAGCTTTCAGCGTAAAAAATATATTAGATCATAAGGAGCGCCAAGCTTCCTACTCCACACGGCGTAACCTGCCACTACCAGCCTCGCCCTTAAATTTTTATATCTTGGCAAAAAAGTATAGACCCGTCGCTTATAAATTCATTCAGCGAGTCAGTCTATGCGGCGACCGGGATGTGCCCAACAAAGCTATACTTTTTAGCCAAGATGTAGAATTTTTAGAGCGTGGCTGGTATTGGTAGGTTACGCCGTGTGAAGTAGGAAGCTTGGCGCTCCTTATGATCTGATATCTTTTTAACGCTGAATGCTATATGACCTAGGGAGTCTTGGCAGTCACTTTACATGTAATGTTTTTGGTGGGATATTTTATTTAGAATGATATTCAAAAGTGCACTATAAATAACTGTGTCTTAATATCTCACCCAGTCTTTTTATCGCTGTGGTAGTGCACGTCCCTGACGGAGCCGTCGGGCTCGTGCAGGCTGTAGAAGCCCTTGACGACGTCGCCGTCGCGGTGCTCGTGCTGCGTCTTGTGGTCGCCTGTGTGCTTGTCCTCCACCTTGTACTCGAACTCGTATTTGGGATGCGTCTATTATCAAAAAAAAATATTAGTACGTGGCAAAATATGCGTTTTTTTTAAACTTTGGCTGTCTGACGTTGGATAATATTTTGTTCTCTTAATTCTTGTTTTAATCAATATTTTCCCTTTCCTGTTGATACGGTTTCTCCTCTCCGCTCTTATGTGATAGTTATGTTTAATATTATACTTGTATGTGCATATATATCTATAGCCTTTCTTGTAGTTTGTTGTACCTGTTGCATTTGTCTGCCTCTTCTCGTTTCTACTCTCATCTACTCAAAGGTTAACTAAAAGAGATCCCTCAAAGGGATAAATTCGCCTTTGTACATAACTTATCTTGTTGTTAATTGACTACTATGTTTATTTTGTACAATAAACAGTTTTACTACTACGACTACCGACTACTACTACTACTATACACTTACGTTGTAGTCAACGTGCTTCACGTGTCCGTGTTTGTCCTTGATGGTGACCTCCTCCGCGTGTCCGTCGTGCTTGGAGATGTGCTGCGAGGAGTGTGCTGGCTCATGTTTGTGCTCGTGTCCGTGCTCATGTTGAGCCACCACCACGCTGACGAAGGCCGCTAGACACACTACCTGTTTTGTGGAAAATTTGGAATAAGTTCTCAATTATCAAAAAACACAGATTTTTATTAAAAAATACTTTCCGTTATTACCTTGTACATTTTAATATTATTTCAATATACTTTGTCGAAGAGCTGTTCTGAACTGATACACTTTCAAAACCGACCGCCTCTTTTATAACACAGTTACGAATAATAAAGAATTAATTGTGAGATAAAGAGAAATTAAGACACTGTCCAAATACAGAGCCAGTAAAAAATATGTCGCAAATGGTTCGTTCAACAGGTTCTCATTTCTTTGTTAATGCTACACTGAACAATTAAATTGATTGATCGAATCAGTGTCTGGTATTTTATGGTATTTTCTAAATTAATACCAATCTAAGGAGTTTATATTGTATCAAAATTTCTCCGATGTTGTTCCAATATAATCCTGCTTTCATATAAAACTGTTATCATTGAGCGTTAAATATTTTGTAAACGTTATTTTTTGTTGACAAATTCGTTGTAATACGAACGACGTAAAAAAATGTTATTCTTATTATTCAAATAATTTTGTAACATCAGAACGGACGCTATAGGGATGTCTGTGAAGTTAGCATATCAAGTTTTAGCAGATCACGAAATTATTGAAGTTCTATTCGCATGCACCATAGTTCTATAGTTCCTGATACATTTTAGCAATAGTTCTGGGGTTTTTACCGAAAAAAATAATCCTATGTAATTCAAACAATTGATATGCTAACTTCACGTAGCATATCATTTTCCTCCAAATGGACTCAAAATTAATATTCTGCCTTTTCATAGAGTACTCTACAGTTCCTGATACTTTTCACACATAGTTCTAGCATAAAAAATTAAAAAAATCTTTAGTTTTATTCAATGATATGCTAAGTTCACACGTGATATGCTGATAGTTTATGAGGAGTTCTAGGCTTGTTTTTGGCCTTAAATAATAGATCTAGTCACAAAGAGCCTAGAACTCTGGAGTTCTAGGCTCTAGTCTTACACCTAAGGCCTAAAGAAAATTTAACAAAAATGCAATTTTTGACATTATAGTGCTATACGATGACAAATATATAACAAAGGATTCTGGCTTGTTTGCTAAGCAATTAAAAAGATTTACCTATATTTAATACAAATAGGTGTTCAGATTATAGCCCTAGCAATTTATTATAAAAATCGTAAATATTTTTCATATGCAACGATTTCAAGCAGATGATATGCTAACTTCACAATGTTCACACGTGATCTGCTGTTAGTTTATGAGGAGTTCTAGGCTTGTCTTTGATCTTCGTTGATAGCTCTAGTCATGTAGAGCACAGAACTCCAGAGTTCTAGGTTTTATTGTCACATCGAATACCTACATAAATTTTAACAAAAATGCAAATTTTGACATGCTACTGCCGTACAAACATTTTTCAAGTGCTAACTTCACACGTGATCTGCTGATAGTTTATGAGAAGTTCTAGGCTTGTTTTTAGCCTAAAACGATAGCTCTAGTCATGTAGAGCACGGAACTTTGGAGTTCTAGGTTTTAGTGTCACATCTAATGCCTACAGAAATTTTAACATAAATGCTTATTTTGCCTTGCTACTGGCTGTACAAACATTTTTCAAATGCTAAATTCACACGTGATCTGCTGATAGTTAATGAAAAGTTCTAGGCTTGTTTTTGGCCTTAAATGATGGCTCTAGTAATGTAGAGTACAGAACTGTAAAGTTCTAGGTTCTAGTCACACATCGAATGCCTACAGAAATGTTAACGAAAATGCAAATTTAAACGTTATGTGCTATAGGATGACAAAAAAAATCAAATCATTCGGGATTGTTTGCATGGCGATAAAACAGATTTACCTGTTAGGAATAGAAAAATGTTCATAATTAGGCTGTATACCTTAGATTTAAAGAAAGAAAATATTTTTCATATGCAAAGAATTCAAGCAGATGATATGCTTACTTCACAGTGTTCACACGTGTTCTGCTGATAGTTTATGAGGAGTTCTAGGCGTGTCTTTGATCTTCTTTGATAGCTCTAGTCATGTAGAGCACAGAACTCCAGAGTTCTAGGTTTTAGTGTCACATCAAATGCCTACAGAAATTTTAATAAAAATGCAAATTTTTAGATGCTACTGCCGTACAAACATTTTTCAAATGCTAACTTCACATGTGATCTGCTGATAGTTTATGAGAAGTTCTAGGCTTGTTTTTAGCCTAAAACGATAGCTCTAGTCATGTAGAGCTCAGAACTTTGAAGTTCTAGGTTTTAGTGTTACATCTAATGCCTACAGAAATTTTAACATAAATGCTAATTTTGCCTTGCTACTGGCTGTACAAACATTTTTCAAATGCTAAATTCACACGTGATCTGCTGATAGTTAATGAAAAGTTCTAGGCTTGTTTTTGGCCTTAAATGATGGCTCCAGTAATGAAGAGTACAGAACTGTAAAGTTCTAGGTTCTAGTCACACATCAAATGCCTACAGAAATGTTAACGAAAATGCAAATTTAAACGTTATGTGCTATACGATGACAAAAAAAATCAAATCATTCGGGATTGTTTGCATGGCGATTAAACAGATTTACCTGTAAGGAATAGAAAAATGTTCAAACTTAGGCTGTATCCCTTAGATTTAAAGAAAGAAAATATTTTTCATATGCAAAGAATTCAAGCAGATGATATGCTAACTTCACAGTGTTCACACGTGATCTGCTGATAGTTTATGAGGAGTTCTAGGTGTGTCTTTGATCTTCTTTGATAGCTCTAGTCATTTAGAGCACAGAACTCCAGAGTTCTAGGTTTTATTGTCACATCGAATACCTACATAAATTTTAACAAAAATGCAAATTTTGACATGCTACTGCCGTACAAACATTTTTCAAGTGCTAACTTCACACGTGATCTGATGATAGTTTATGAGAAGTTCTAGGCTTGTTTTTGGCCTTAAATGATGGCTGTAGTAATGTAGAGTACATAACTGTAAAGTTCTAGGTTCTAGTCACACATCGAATGCCTACAGAAATGTTAACGAAAATGCAAATTTAAACGTTATGTGCTATAGGATGACAAAAAAAATCAAATCATTCGGGATTGTTTGCATGGCGATAAAACAGATTTACCTGTTAGGAATAGAAAATGTTCATAATTAGGCTGTATACCTTAGATTTAAAGAAAGAAAATATTTTTCATATGCAAAGAATTCAAGCAGATGATATGCTTACTTCACAGTGTTCACACGTGTTCTGCTGATAGTTTATGAGGAGTTCTAGGCGTGTCTTTGATCTTCTTTGATAGCTCTAGTCATGTAGAGCACAGAACTCCAGAGTTCTAGGTTTTAGTGTCACATCAAATGCCTACAGAAATTTTAATAAAAATGCAAATTTTTAGATGCTACTGCCGTACAAACATTTTTCAAATGCTAACTTCACATGTGATCTGCTGATAGTTTATGAGAAGTTCTAGGCTTGTTTTTAGCCTAAAACGATAGCTCTAGTCATGTAGAGCTCAGAACTTTGGAGTTCTAGGTTTTAGTGTTATATCTAATGCCTACAGAAATTTTAACATAAATGCTAATTTTGCCTTGCTACTGGCTGTACAAACATTTTTCAAATGCTAAATTCACACGTGATCTGCTGATAGTTAATGAAAAGTTCTAGGCTTGTTTTTGGCCTTAAATGATGGCTCCAGTAATGAAGAGAACAGAACTGTAAAGTTCTAGGTTCTAGTCATACATCAAATGCCTACAGAAATGTTAACGAAAATGCAAATTTAAACGTTATGTGCTATACGATGACAAAAAAAATCAAATCATTCGGGATTGTTTGCATGGCGATTAAACAGATTTACCTGTAAGGAATAGAAAAATGTTCAAACTTAGGCTGTATCCCTTAGATTTAAAGAAAGAAAATATTTTTCATATGCAAAGAATTCAAGCAGATGATATGCTAACTTCACAGTGTTCACACGTGTTCTGCTGATAGTTTATGAGGAGTTCTAGGCGTTTCTTTGACCCTCGTTGATAGCTCTAGTCATATAGAGCACAGAACTCCAGAGTTCTAGGTTTTAGTGTCACATCAAATGCCTACAGAAATTTTAATAAAAATGCAAATTTTTAGATGCTACTGCCGTACAAACATTTTTCAAATGCTAACTTCACATGTGATCTGCTGATAGTTTATGAGAAGTTCTAGGCTTGTTTTTAGCCTAAAACGATAGCTCTAGTCATGTAGAGCTCAGAACTTTGGAGTTTTAGGTTTTAGTGTTACATCTAATGCCTACAGAAATTTTAACATAAATGCTAATTTTGCCTTGCTACTGGCTGTACAAACATTTTTCAAATGCTAAATTCACACGTGATCTGCTGATAGTTAATGAAAAGTTCTAGGCTTGTTTTTGGCCTTAAATGATGGCTCCAGTAATGAAGAGTACAGAACTGTAAAGTTCTAGGTTCTAGTCACACATCAAATGCCTACAGAAATGTTAACGAAAATGCAAATTTAAACGTTATGTGCTATACGATGACAAAAAAAATCAAATCTTTCGGGATTGTTTGCATGGCGATAAAAAAGATTTACCTGTTAGGAGTAGAACAATGTTCGAACTTAGGCTGTATTCCTTAGATTTAAAGAAAGAAAATATTTTTCATATACAAACAATTCAAGCAGATTTTATTTATTTATCGTATGGCGGTTACACACTGGTACATAGTTACGAGTATATGTATTCGTATTGATGTCGCTGATAGAGTTCCAGTGTGCGCTGCGAGGTTCAGAAGGAACAGTGCAGCTGCCGAGTTTGTTGTTCTTTTAGCACCACCCGGAGGTCACGTGTAGGGTTTCTAGGGTTATTCCTACGGACGTAGAACAACAACGACCTCCAAGCAGATGATATGCTAACTTCACAGTGTTCACACGTGATCTGCTGATAGTTTATGAAGAGTTCTAGGCGTGTCTTTGATCTTCGTTGATAGCTCTAGTCATGTAGAGCACAGAACTCCAGAGTTCTAGGTTTTAGTGTCACATCAAATGCCTACAGAAATTTTAATAAAAATGCAAATTTTTAGATGCTACTGCCGTACAAACATTTTTCAATTGCTAACTTCACATGTGATCTGCTGATAGTTTATGAGAAGTTCTAGGCTTGTTTTTAGCCTATAACGATAGCTCTAGTCATGTAGAGCACAGAACTTTGGAATTCTAGGTTTTAGTGTCACATCTAATGCCTACAGAAATTTTAACATAAATGCTTATTTTGCCTTGCTACTGGCTGTACAAACATTTTTCAAATGCTAAATTCACACGTGATCTGCTGATAGTTAATGAAAAGTTCTAGGCTTGTTTTTGGCCTTAAATGATGGCTCCAGTAATGAAGAAAACAGAACTGTAAAGTTCTAGGTTCTAGTCATACATCAAATGCCTACAGAAATGTTAACGAAAATGCAAATTTAAACGTTATGTGCTATACGATGACAAAAAAAATCAAATCATTCGGGATTGTTTGCATGGCGATAAAAAAGATTTACCTGTTAGGAATAGAAAAAATTAATTTGAAAAAAATAGTTTTCCCAAAATATCACGTGACAAACCAATTTCTCAAATTAATCTAGTTTATACAAGTTTATTCTAGGAAAGGGGCAATTTGGCGCAAATGGGAAGCCAATTTATGAAAGTTTGTTACATAAGTTTCTTAAAATATCACGCCGTTAGCCTACGAATGTCAAATAACGTTTTGTATGGTAATCGAACCACCTTAAACCGAAGTTACAAATCTCTTACCTTCAAAATGTCTTGCTGAGAGAGCAAGACATTCTAAGTTTGTAAGAGGTTCTAAGTTTGTATAGATACAAACTTAGAACCTCTTTGAACCTTCATAGTATAAGTCTGAAACTGTAGTTAGACATTTCTTACTTTAATAATGTCTTGCTCTCTATACAAACTTCAAACTCCCTTTAACCTTCTTAGGCGATGAATTAAAAAAAACGCTGAAATAAGTTTTGTAGTTTTTCAGCAAACAGTCTACAACCGAAATTTTGTAGTCTTTTAGCAAACAGGCTAAGATCGAAGTTACAAATCTGATACTTACTTTAAAATTTTCTGACTCTCCATACCAACTTTTAACCCCCTATTAACGCTTTTCAGAGAAAAATTAAGGAGAAGTTTTTTTTTGTTGTAATAAGCATTTTTTCTACAAACTATCTAGTCTCGAAAAAAAATTTTTCCCATACGAACCTTGCATCCCTTTTTAACGCCCTTAGGGGTGGAATTTATCAAAACGCTTAAAGTACTTTATTTATATTCTAATAAGTAAGCTTTCTACAAAGTTTCAATCCCTAGCTAAAAAAATGTTTCCTCTATACAAATGTTGCACCCCCTTTTAGCCCCCTTAGGGGTGGAATTTTCTAAAATTCTTTCTACAAACTTTTAAGTTTCTATCTCAAAAAAGAGTTTCTCTTATACAAACTTTGCAACCCTTTTTAACCCCCTTAGGGGTGGAATTTTTCAAAACGCTGAAAGTTCTTTATTTGTATTTTAATAATTAAGTTATCTACAAAGTTTTAAGTCTCTTGCTAAAAACACCGTTGCCTCCATACAAATTTTGCAATCCCTTTTAACCCCCTTAGGGGTGGAATTTTCTTAAACGCTGAAATAACTTTTTGTTTTTCAATAAGTAATCTTTCTACAAACTTTTAAGCTTCTATCTCAAAAAAGAGTTTTCCTCATACAAACATTGCAACCCTTTTTAACCCCCTTAGGGGTGGATTTTTCAAAACGCTGAAAGTTCTTTGTTTTAATTTTATTAAGTAAGCTTTCTACAACGTTTTAAGTCTCCAGCTAAAATAAAAAAAAATCCTCCTTACAAATGTTGCACCCCCTTTTAACCCCCTTAGGGTGGAATTTTCCAAAACGCTGAAAGAACTTTATTTGTTTTCTAATAAGTAATCTTTCTACAAAATTTTAAGTCTCTCTGCTAAAAAAAAAGTTTCCTCTTATACAAAATTTGCATCCCTTTTTAACCCTTCATAGGGGCAGAATTTTCCATAACGCTGAAAATTATTTTTTTTGTATTCTAATAAATAATATTTCACAAAGTTTAAAGTCTCTTGCTCAGAAAATAAAGTTTTCTCCATACAAACTTTGCACCCCTATTTAACCCCTTTATTAGAAATGTGTTTTCTGGCTGCAAAAGAAGGTAACGTTAATTAATGCATACACAGAATATTATGTGTATAATATTTATCAATTATATACCAAACATTTGTGTGTTCTTGTATTCTTAAGACTTGGCAATTATATGTATATGAAACTAAATAATCCCCAAATATCCACCTTGCTACGCGGCATTTTCATAGCGTTCTCCTTGACTTTTCGCTTTTCAAATTCACACACGTCAAGTCAGATGAAGTAAAACTTGGTCACCTTGGTTTTTAAGTTTTTTAACCTGAATTTTTTTCTGCAATTTTGCCACAGTGTCTCGTGCATTGTAAACATGTTCTCGAGCTTTAAACGTTCTGTAACGCATTTGCCTAGAATCAAGAGTTTTGCCGCCAAAAAAAGTTACGTCAAAAAAAAAACACATACTTGCCCAAGCTATAGTACTTGGAAGCTTTTAGATATCGTTTTTCATTTGAAGAAATCTTTAACCATTGTACTTGTCACCACTTAGTAATTTCTGAATTGAATAAATGTTCATTCATGCATGCAACTTTATCTGTAATATTAACGCAATTATTACTAATTTCAACTAGCATTGCATGATTTAGTCTTTAAAAGTAAAAGTTCATTACGAGTAATGCGAATGTTCCCCTTGCAGCTAGCTATTAATTATATTGTATCCCGTGTTGTAGGTGCGGGCTGAAAAACAGCGTTGTATAGCCGACAGGCTATCAGCAAACGCTGAGCCCCGAGCCTATTGTCGCATCATTTATTTTCTGCATTGTGTTGTTTTATATAAGTATCTACATCAGTGTTCGATTTTGTGATTTTGTGTTTTTTTTGTGTTTTTTTGCGACAATAAATCTTTTTTTATTTTTTTATTTTTTTTTATTTTAATTTACATCGTAAAAAAATATTTGCGATTCCTGAAACGTCCAATTTTGTCAGCTGTCGCAATTTTTTTCTAGAACCTTCATGATTCACTGCGTTTTTGAAAATCTATCACTATATATTACTAAAAAAATAAAAACTATTATTACTTAAATACAAAAACTGCATACCGGTCGCTGGGTTTGAACTTGGGAACACCGAGTTCGTAAACCACCGGACTACGTATCAGTTGTTAGAACATGATGAATATTCGAATACCGTGACGTGTTATTTATTACCAAGGTGACGAAACCTGTTATTCCCTGCGGTCGCATCATTATTAATCTGTAATCGCCTCACCACCCATTTTTCATCCCATTTTTTTCACGTTTTATCCCTACATTTCACAAATGTTGAATGGGGTTATTTTTACTTTCCAGTCAAGTATATGCTTGCCAACTTTCAACTCTTTAGCTCATGGATTCAAGGAGTTCCCATACAAAGATTAACCCCATTTTTTACCCCCTTTGAACCCTAATCTTTATGATTTTTATAGGCTATAGCCTGGCTGAAGATCCATTTAACGTTTTAGTAAAAATCTCACATTAATCCATTCACTCGTTTTCACGTGATGCTGTTACATATAAACAGACAGACAAACCGACAAACAGACAAAAATTCTAAAAACTGTTGAAGTGTGTTCTGTTCTCGATTCTAAGAAATCTCAACTGATTTTTTGCCAATATCTTCAATGTACTGCATACAGACTTTCGACCCTCTACAGCTTTATTATATGTATAGATGTATAGATAGATAGATAGCATTTACTTACATTTATGTAGCAACTACTCAAAATTATAAAAAAATACAATCATCTGTTTTGTGTTTTATCTTGCTATACCACTAAAATTACAAAATATGCATTTTGATTTCAAAAAGTAACTGCATGAAGAGTTTTCAATTGTACCGTCGAAGGGCAATTCGTTTTCCCGCAACACAGAATCTGTTGAAAATAATTGATCAAAGTCTTGCGGTTCATGATTTTTTTTATAGTGTAAAAAGTGACACTGGAGCCCGTTGCCCTTAATGTTATAAACTCTATCTATAGAAATAAAGATAAAATACATTAATCTGTCAAGTGCAAGTTTAACTTGCATTTGACTGGTTTTATTTTTGTTAAAATTTATTTTGCATTTTCGTTAAAATTTATTTAGGCCTTAGATGTGAAATTTAAACTAAGAACTCCAAAATTATGTGCTCTTCATGACTAGAGCTATCGTTTTAGGCTAAAAACAAGCCTAGAACTTCTCATAAACTATCAGCAGATCACGTGTGAAGTAAGCATTTGAAAAATGTTTGTACGGCAGTAGCATGTAAAAATTTGCATTTTTATTAAAATTTCTGTAGGCATTTGATGTGACACTAAAACCTAGAACTCTAGAGTTCTGTGCTCTTCATGACTAGAGCTATCAACGAAGATCAAAGACACGCCTAGAACTCCTCATACACTATCAGCAGATCACGTGTGAACATTGTGAAGTTAGCATATCATCTGCTTGAAATCGTTGCATATGAAAAATATTTACGGTTTTTATAATAAAGTGCTAGGGCTATAATCTGAACACCTATATGTATTAAATATAGGTAAATCTTTTTAATTGCTTAGCAAACAAGCCAGAATCCTTTGTTATATATTTGTCATCGTATAGCACTATAATGTCAAAAATTGCATTTTTGTTAAATTTTCTTTAGGCATTAGGTGTAACACTAGAGCCTAGAACTCCAGAGTTCTAGACTCTTTGTGACTAGATCTATCGTTTTAGGCCAAAAACAAGCCTAGAACTCCTCATAAACTATCAGCAGATCACGTGTGAACTTAGCATTTGAAAAATGTTTGTACAGCAGTAGCGTGTCAAAATTTGCATTTTTGTTAAAATTTCTGTAGGCATTAGATGTGACACTAAAACCTAGAACTCCAAAGTTCTGTGCTCTACATGACTAGAGCTATCAATAAAGACCAAACACAAGCCTAGAACTCCTAATATACTATCAGCAGATCACGTTTGAACACTGTGAAGTTAGCATATCATCTGCTTGAATTCTTTGCATATGAAAAATATTTTCTTTCTTTAAATCTAAGGGATACAGCTTAAGTTTGAACATTTTTCTACTCCTAGCAGGTAAATCTGTTTTATTGCCATGCAAACAATCCCGAATGATTTGATTTTTTTTGTCATCGTATAGCACATAACGTTTAAATTTGGATTTTCGTTAACATTTCTGTAGGCATTCGATGTGTGACTAGAACCTAGAACTATACAGTTCTGTACTCTACATTACTAGAGCCATCAATTAAGGCCAAAAACAAGCCTAGAACTTCTCAAAAACTATCAGCAGATCACGTGTGAAGTTAGCACTTGAAAAATGTTTGTACGGCAGTAGCATGTCAAAATTTGCATTTTTGTTAAAATTTATGTAGGTATTCGATGTGACAATAAAACCTAGAACTCTGGAGTTCTGTGCTCTTCATGACTAGAGCTATAAAAGAAGATCAAAGACAAGCCTAGAACTCCTCATAAACTATCAGCAGATCACGTGTGAACATTGTGAAGTTAGCATATCATCTGCTTGAAATCGTTGCATATGAAAAATATTTACGGTTTTTATAATAAAGTGCTAGGGCTATAATCTGAACATCTATATGTATTAAATATAGGTAAATCTTTTTAATTGCTTAGCAAACAAGCCAGAATCCTTTGTTATATATTTGTCATCGTATAGCACTATAATGTCAAAAATTGCATTTTTGTTAAATTTTCTTTAGGCATTAGGTGTAACACTAGAGCCTAGAACTCCAGAGTTCTAGAATCTTTGTGACTAGATCTATCGTTTTAGGCCAAAAACAAGCCTAGAACTCCTCATAAACTATCAGCATATCACGTGTGAACTTAGCATTTGAAAAATGTTTGTACAGCAGTAGCGTGTCAAAATTTGCATTTTTGTTAAAATTTCTGTAGGCATTAGATGTGACACTAAAACCTAGAACTCCTAAGTTCTGTGCTCAACATGACTAGAGCTATCAATAAGGACCAAACACAAGCCTAGAACTCCTTATAAACTATCAGCAGATCACGTGTGAACACTGTGAATTTAGCATATCATCTGCTTGAATTCTTTGCATATGAAAAATATTTTCTTTCTTTAAATCTAAGGAATACAGCCTAAGTTCGAACATTTTTCTATTCCTAACAGGTAAATCTTTTTTATCGCCATGCAAACAATCCCGAATGATTTGATTTTTTTTGTCATCGTATAGCACATAACGTTTAAATTTGCATTTTCGTTAACATTTCTGTAGGCATTTGATGTGTGACTAGAACCTAGAACTTTACAGTTCTGTTTTCTTCATTACTGGAGCCATCATTTAAGGCCAAAAACAAGCCTAGAACTTTTCATTAACTATCAGCAGATCACGTGTGAATTTAGCATTTGAAAAATGTTTGTACAGCCAGTAGCAAGGCAAAATAAGCATTTATGTTAAAATTTCTGTAGGCATTAGATGTGACACTAAAACCTAGAACTCCAAAGTTCTGTGCTCTACATGACTAGAGCTATCGTTTTAGGCTAAAAACAAGCCTAGAACTTCTCATAAACTATCAGCAGATCACATGTGAAGTTAGCATTTGAAAAATGTTTGTACGGTAGTAGCATCTAAAAATTTGCATTTTTATTAAAATTTCTGTAGGCATTTGATGTGACACTAAAACCTAGAACTCTGGAGTTCTGTGCTCTACATGACTAGAGCTATCAACGAAGATCAAAGACACGCCTAGAACTCCTCATAAACTATCAGCAGATCACGTGTGAACACTGTGAAGTTAGCATATCATCTGCTTGAATTCTTTGCATATGAAAAATATATTCTTTCTTTAAATCTAAGGTATACAGCTTAAGTTTGAACATTTTTCTACTCCTAGCAGGTAAATCTGTTTTATTGCCATGCAAACAATCCCGAATGATTAGATTTTTTTTGTCATCGTATAGCACATAACGTTTAAATTTGCATTTTCGTTAACATTTCTGTAGGCATTTGATGTGTGACTAAAACCTAGAACTTTACAGTTCTGTACTCTTCATTACTGGAGCCATCATTTAAGGCCAAAAACAAGCCTAGAACTTTTCATTAACTATCAGCAGATCACGTGTGAAATAAGCATTTGAAAAATGTTTGTACAGCCAGTAGCAAGGCAAAATTAGCATTTATGTTAAAATTTCTGTAGGCATTAGATGTAACACTTAAACCTAGAACTCCAAAGTTCTGAGCTCTACATGACTAGAGCTATCGTTTTAGGCTAAAAACAAGCCTAGAACTTCTCATAAACTATCAGCAGATCACATGTGAAGTTAGCATTTTAAAAATGTTTGTACGGCAGTAGCATCTAAAAATTTGCATTTTTATTAAAATTTCTGTAGGCATTTGATGTGACATTAAAACCTAGAACTCCAAAGTTCTGTGCTCTACATGACTATAGCTATCAACGAAGGTCAAAGACACGCCTAGAACTCCTCATAAACTATCAGCAGAACACGTGTGAACACTGTGAAGTTAGCATATCATCTGCTTGAATTCTTTGCATATGAAAAATATTTTCTTTCTTTAAATCTAAGGTATACAGCCTAATTATGAACATTTTCTATTCCTAACAGGTAAATCTGTTTAATCGCCTTGCAAGCAATCCCGAATGATTTGATTTTTTTTGTCATCGTATAGCACATAACGTTTAAATTTGCATTTTCGTTAACATTTCTGTAGGCATTCGATGTGTGACTAGAACCTAGAACTTTACAGTTCTGTACTTTACATTACTAGAGCCATCATTTAAGGCCAAAAACAAGCCTAGAACTTCTCATAAACTATCAGCAGATCACGTGTGAAGTTAGCACTTGAAAAATGTTTGTACGGCAGTAGCATGTCAAAATTTGCATTTTTGTTAAAATTTATGTAGGTATTCGATGTGACAATAAAACCTAGAACTCTGGAGTTCTGTGCTCTTCATGACTAGAGCTATCAAAGAAGATCAAAGACACGCCTAGAACTCCTCATAAACTATCAGCAGATCACGTGTGAACACTGTGAAGTTAGCATATCATCTGCTTGAATTCTTTGCATATGAAAAATATTTTCTTTCTTTAAATCGAAGGGATACAGCATAAGTTTGAACATTTTTCTATTCCTTACAGGTAAATCTGTTTAATCGCCATGCAAACAATCCCGAATGGTATGATTTTTTTGTCATCGTATAGCACATAACGTTTAAATTTGCATTTTCGTTAACATTTCTGTAGGCATTTGATGTGTGACTAGAACCTAGAACTTTACAGTTCTGTTCTCTTCATTACTGGAGCCATCATTTAAGGCCAAAAACAAGCCTAGAACTTTTCATTAACTATCAGCAGATCACGTGTGAATTTAGCATTTGAAAAATGTTTGTACAGCCAGTAGCAAGGCAAAATAAGCATTTATGTTAAAATTTCTGTAGGCATTAGATGTGACACTAAAACCTAGAACTCCAAAGTTCTGTGCTCTACATGACTAGAGCTATCGTTTTAGGCTAAAAACAAGCCTAGAACTTCTCATAAACTATCAGCAGATCACATGTGAAGTTAGCATTTGAAAAATGTTTGTACGGCAGTAGCATCTAAAAATTTGCATTTTTATTAAAATTTCTGTAGGCATTTGATGTGACACTAAAACCTAGAACTCTAGAGTTCTGTGCTCTACATGACTAGAGCTATCAACGAAGATCAAATACACGCCTAGAACTTCTCATAAACTATCAGCAGAACACGTGTGAACACTGTGAAGTTAGCATATCATCTGCTTGAATTCTTTGCATATGAAAAATATTTTCTTTCTTTAAATCTAAGGTATACAGCCTAAGTTTGAATATTTTTTGATTCCTATCAGGTAAATCTGTTTAATCGCCATGCAAACAATCCCGAATGATTTGATTTTTTTTGTCATCGTATGGCACATAACGTTTAAATTTGGATTTTCAATAACATTTCTGTAGGCATTTTATGTGTGACTAGAACCTAGAACTTTACAGTTCTGTACTCTGCATTACTAGAGCCATCAATTAAGGCCAAAAACAAGCCTAGAACTTCTCATAAACTATCAGCAGATCACGTGTGAAGTTAGCACTTGAAAAATGTTTGTACGGCAGTAGCATGTCAAAATTTGCATTTTTGTTAAAATTTATGTAGGTATTCGATGTGACAATAAAACCTAGAACTCTGGAGTTCTGTGCTCTACATGACTAGAGCTATCAAAGAAGATCAAAGACACGCCTAGAACTCCTCATAAACTATCAGCAGATCACGTGTGAACACTGTGAAGTTAGCATATCATCTGCTTGAATTCTTTGCATATGAAAAATATTTTCTTTCTTTAAATCTAAGGTATACAGCCTAAGTTTGAATATTTTTTGATTCCTATCAGGTAAATCTGTTTAATCGCCATGCAAACAATCCCGAATGGTATGATTTTTTTTGTCATCGTATAGCACATAACGTTTAAATTTGCATTTTCGTTAACATTTCTGTAGGCATTTGATGTGTGACTAGAACCTAGAACTTTACAGTTCTGTTCTCTTCATTACTGGAGCCATCATTTAAGGCCAAAAACAAGCCTAGAACTTTTCATTAACTATCAGCAGATCACGTGTGAATTTAGCATTTGAAAAATGTTTGTACAGCCAGTAGCAAAGCAAAATAAGCATTTATGTTAAAATTTCTGTAGGCATTAGATGTAATACTAAAACCTAGAACTCCAAAGTTCTGAGCTCTACATGACTAGAGCTATCGTTTTAGGCTAAAAACAAGCCTAGAACTTCTCATAAACTATCAGCAGATCACATGTGAAGTTAGCATTTTAAAAATGTTTGTACGGCAGTAGCATCTAAAAATTTGCATTTTTATTAAAATTTCTGTAGGCATTTGATGTGACACTAAAACCTAGAACTCTGGAGTTCTGTGCTCTACATGACTAGAGCTATCAACGAAGGTCAAAGACACGCCTAGAACTTCTCATAAACTATCAGCAGAACACGTGTGAACACTGTGAAGTTAGCATATCATCTGCTTGAATTCTTTGCATATGAAAAATATTTTCTTTCTTTAAATCTAAGGGATACAGCCTAAGTTTGAACATTTTTCTATTCCTTACAGGTAAATCTGTTTAATCGCCTTGCAAACAATCCCGAATGATTTGATTTTTTTTGTCATCGTATAGCACATAACGTTTAAATTTGGATTTTCGTTAACATTTCTGTAGGCATTTTATGTGTGACTAGAACCTAGAACTTTACAGTTCTGTACTCTACATTACTAGAGCCATCAATTAAGGCCAAAAACAAGCCTAGAACTTCTCATAAACTATCAGCAGATCACGTGTGAAGTTAGCACTTGAAAAATGTTTGTACGGCAGTAGCATGTCAAAATTTGCATTTTTGTTAAAATTTATGTAGGTATTCGATGTGACAATAAAACCTAGAACTCTGGAGTTCTGTGCTCTACATGACTAGAGCTATCAAAGAAGATCAAAGACACGCCTAGAACTCCTCATAAACTATCAGCAGATCACGTGTGAACACTGTGAAGTTAGCATATCATCTACTTGAATTCTTTGCATATGAAAAATATTTTCTTTCTTTAAATCGAAGGGATACAGCATAAGATTGAACATTTTTCTATTCCTAACAGGTAAATCTGTTTAATCGCCATGCAAACAATCCCGAATGGTATGATTTTTTTTGTCATCGTATAGCACATAACGTTTAAATTTGCATTTTCGTTAACATTTCTGTAGGCATTTGATGTGTGACTAGAACCTAGAACTTTACAGTTCTGTTCTCTTCATTACTGGAGCCATCATTTAAGGCCAAAAACAAGCCTAGAACTTTTCATTAACTATCAGCAGATCACGTGTGAATTTAGCATTTGAAAAATGTTTGTACAGCCAGTAGCAAGGCAAAATAAGCATTTATGTTAAAATTTCTGTAGGCATTAGATGTAACACTAAAACCTAGAACTCCAAAGTTCTGAGCTCTACATGACTAGAGCTATCGTTTTAGGCTAAAAACAAGCCTAGAACTTCTCATAAACTATCAGCAGATCACATGTGAAGTTAGCATTTTAAAAATGTTTGTACGGCAGTAGCATCTAAAAATTTGCATTTTTATTAAAATTTCTGTAGGCATTTGATGTGACACTAAAACCTAGAACTCTGGAGTTCTGTGCTTTACATGACTAGAGCTATCAACGAAGGTCAAAGACACGCCTAGAACTCCTCATAAACTATCAGCAGAACACGTGTGAACACTGTGAAGTTAGCATATCATCTGCTTGAATTCTTTGCATATGAAAAATATTTTCTTTCTTTAAATCTAAGGGATACAGCCTAAGTTTGAACATTTTTCTATTCCTTACAGGTAAATCTGTTTAATCGCCTTGCAAACAATCCCGAATGATTTGATTTTTTTTGTCATCGTATAGCACATAACGTTTAAATTTGTATTTTCGTTAACATTTCTGTAGGCATTCGATGTGTGACTAGAACCTAGAACTTTACAGTTCTGTACTCTACATTACTAGAGCCATCATTTAAGGCCAAAAACAAGCCTAGAACTTCTCATAAACTATCAGCAGATCACGTGTGAAGTTAGCACTTGAAAAATGTTTGTACGGCAGTAGCATGTCAAAATTTGCATTTTTGTTAAAATTTATGTAGATATTCGATGTGACAATAAAACCTAGAACTCTGGAGTTCTGTGCTCTACATGACTAGAGCTATCAAAGAAGATCAAAGACACGCCTAGAACTCCTCATAAACTATCAGCAGATCACGTGTGAACACTGTGAAGTTAGCATATCATCTACTTGAATTCTTTGCATATGAAAAATATTTTCTTTCTTTAAATCGAAGGGATACAGCATAAGTTTGAACATTTTTCTATTCCTAACAGGTAAATCTGTTTAATCGCCATGCAAACAATCCCGAATGGTATGATTTTTTTTGTCATCGTATAGCACATAACGTTTAAATTTGCATTTTCGTTAACATTTCTGTAGGCATTTGATGTGTGACTAGAACCTAGAACTTTACAGTTCTGTTCTCTTCATTACTGGAGCCATCATTTAAGGCCAAAAACAAGCCTAGAACTTTTCATTAACTATCAGCAGATCACGTGTGAATTTAGCATTTGAAAAATGTTTGTACAGCCAGTAGCAAGGCAAAATAAGCATTTATGTTAAAATTTCTGTAGGCATTAGATGTGACACTAAAACCTAGAACTCCAAAGTTCTGTGCTCTACATGACTAGAGCTATCGTTTTAGGCTAAAAACAAGCCTAGAACTTCTCATAAACTATCAGCAGATCACATGTGAAGTTAGCATTTGAAAAATGTTTGTACGGCAGTAGCATCTAAAAATTTGCATTTTTATTAAAATTTCTGTAGGCATTTGATGTGACACTAAAACCTAGAACTCTGGAGTTCTGTGCTCTTCATGACTAGAGCTATCAACGAAGATCAAAGACACGCCTAGATCTCGTCATAAACTATCAGCAGAACACGTGTGAACACTGTGAAGTTAGCATATCATCTGCTTGAATTCTTTTCATATGAAAAATATTTTCTTTCTTTAAATCTAAGGTATACAGCCTAATTATGAACATTTTTCTATTCCTAACAGGTAAATCTGTTTTATCGCCATGCAAACAATCCCGAATGATTTGATTTTTTTTGTCATCGTATAGCACATAACGTTTAAATTTGCATTTTCGTTAACATTTCTGTAGGCATTCGATGTGTGACTAGAACCTAGAACTTTACAGTTCTTTACTCTACATTACTAGAGCCATCATTTAAGGCCAAAAACAAGCCTATAACTTTTCATTAACTATCAGCAGATCACGTGTGAATTTAGCATTTGAAAAATGTTTGTACAGCCAGTAGCAAGGCAAAATAAGCATTTATGTTAAAATTTCTGTAGGCATTAGATGTGACACTAAAACCTAGAACTCCAAAGTTCTGTGCTCTACATGACTAGAGCTATCGTTTTAGGCTAAAAACAAGCCTAGAACTTCTCATAAACTATCAGCAGATCACATGTGAAGTTAGCATTTGAAAAATGTTTGTACGGCAGTAGCATCTAAAAATTTGCATTTTTATTAAAATTTCTGTAGGCATTTGATGTGACACTAAAACCTAGAACTCTGGAGTTCTGTGCTCTTCATGACTAGAGCTATCAACGAAGATCAAAGACACGCCTAGATCTCGTCATAAACTATCAGCAGAACACGTGTGAACACTGTGAAGTTAGCATATCATCTGCTTGAATTCTTTTCATATGAAAAATATTTTCTTTCTTTAAATCTAAGGTATACAGCCTAATTATGAACATTTTTCTATTCCTAACAGGTAAATCTGTTTTATCGCCTTGCAAACAATCCCGAATGATTTGATTTTTTTTGTCATCGTATAGCACATAACGTTTAAATTTGCATTTTCGTTAACATTTCTGTAGGCATTCGATGTGTGACTAGAACCTAGAACTTTACAGTTCTTTACTCTACATTACTAGAGCCATCATTTAAGGCCAAAAACAAGCCTATAACTTTTCATTAACTATCAGCAGATCACGTGTGAATTTAGCATTTGAAAAATGTTTGTACAGCCAGTAGCAAGGCAAAATAAGCATTTATGTTAAAATTTCTGTAGGCATTAGATGTGACACTAAAACCTAGAACTCCAAAGTTCTGTGCTCTACATGACTAGAGCTATCGTTTTAGGCTAAAAACAAGCCTAGAACTTCTCATAAACTATCAGCAGATCACATGTGAAGTTAGCATTTGAAAAATGTTTGTACGGCAGTAGCATCTAAAAATTTGCATTTTTATTAAAATTTCTGTAGGCATTTGATGTGACACTAAAACCTAGAACTCTGGAGTTCTGTGCTCTACATGACTAGAGCTATCAACGAAGATCAAATACACGCCTAAGACTCCTCATAAACTATCAGCAGAACACGTGTGAACACTGTGAAGTTAGCATATCATCTGCTTGAATTCTTTGCATATGAAAAATATTTTCTTTCTTTAAAACATTGTGAATACTAAGTTGGAACTTTTAACATAGGTACGGAATTGCTTTCGGCCATTTTAATACAAGTACTCCCGTTATGCTTATAACGGAAATTAATTTCGTACATCTAAGTTTATGTTAAAAAAAAAAAAACTGTTTATTTCTTTTTAAATTACATTTTACATCATACCGACGAGGCCTAATCTCATTCTTTTGAGATTTTAGGTAGCCTTATCGAACTTAAGGTTAACATTTTATCTATGTCAGTCAATTATTTGGTGTATTAATTACTAATTATCATATTTCTCCGTATTTTAGACTCATCCTAAATACGAGTTCGAGTACAAGGTGGAGGACAAGCACACAGGCGACCACAAGACGCAGCACGAGCACCGCGACGGCGACGTCGTCAAGGGCTTCTACAGCCTGCACGAGCCCGACGGCTCCGTCAGGGACGTGCACTACCACAGCGACAAAAAGACTGGGTGAGATTAAGTGTGATTTTCTTTTGGTTTATAATGTAGGTTAAAAAAATGTCCATTGCCCTAAAAGGTACAGTGGCCCTTTACAAGAAAGAGAAAAGTATTTTTTGATAATAGAATTGTAAGTAGTTACGAAGATACACTTATAGAGAGAGAAAAAAAACCGTTTCTATTAACCAGGCGAAATTTAATCTAACCTATGTATCACAAAAAATGTACAGGTTAAAGCTTATCCCTTATTTATTTAGCTGAAATCTTTGAAGTTAAATTAATTCATACATACTCTTTTTTTCAGTTTTTACGCGGAGGTGAAGCACAGTACACACCACATTGTTCCCATACATCATCATTAAAGACAACATCATCATCAAAATCATGGAATTGTTCACATTTTTTTATTAAGTTTTGTACCTAGTTATAGTATCTGTTGTTTTTATGAAAAATACTTTTTTAATAAGTGATATTTTTATGATTTGGTATACCTTCACTTTTATATATTTATTTAATAAATTTATTAAGAATTTTGTTGTTTAAAAAAATCTGTATGAGTTCTGACGTATATTAATAATAATGTGGAATACAGTTTCATTCAGTTTCAGCTTGTCTGAAAGAGATCGCTTGAAAGCGATAAGAACGCCTGTTGTTACCTCTATTTATTAAGTTAATTTTTTGTAAGTAAGATCTTTCTCTCGTGTCGAGGTGCAATAAAGAGTATTTATTATTATTATTGTTATAAATTAATTCCTGTGGCACTAGAAACCGTCGTGTACAATGAACATAGATGTTGGCCTCCTTAAAAATTTGCTTTTGTTTCGCTTTACCTTTAACTGCATCTATACTCTGCTGTCTTTGATCCTTACAGGATATCGAGTCCCAGTTTGAAATAGACTTTACAGTTTTTTTATTGCAGCCTTTCAGTAGCTGGCTATCGCTTCTTCCTGAATCAGTTAAAGTGTTAAAGTGACAAATATTTATTTATAAAATACTATCACATTATGTATCATTGTCATGTTATTCATGTGATACTTACATTTTTTTATTTTTTCTCACCAATATATTATTATATTATAGCTGACAGATTATCTTTATTTATAAAAAGCAAATAAACAAATATTTACAACAAATATAAATATAAAAAAAAGAACGGATGGTTGTATGTAGATATGGGGTTAGGGGGCGATGTTTGGTAGAGCTGCCCCGTCGTTGTGATACATTTAAGGCAATAATTAAGCACAGCGTCCAACACAACGCGCTTTAACACCACCATCATTATTAGTTGGTGCGTTTTTATATACCTATTATAACTTTTTGGAATATTAATAGTGGTTAAAATCTAAAATACCTAATCTTTAGAAATTTGCTTATTATTTTACAACTAAACAAATTGCTATGCAAATATTGGACAGCTGATATCAACAAACAGAATTATTTTATTAAGTAAAGTAATTGTCTTAAAAGACCAGTTTGAATTATAATTATGTGTAAAAAGACAAAACCTATTAGAAATATAAGGTTCTTTAATAATAAATTGAATAATTATGAGCGTTGCGTGGAGTGTTCATTATAGTACTTGATGATTTATTTAAATGATGTTTTAATGCGAGTAGACGTAGGAACATAGAGTTCGGTGCTCTATCATTTGACGAGAAAGGTTTAACAAATAGCCATTTTAAAATCCATGATTTATATTTATATGACAAACATTCATAATATGAAAGATTTACTTGACAAACTACTTACTCAATTTTACATTCACATAAATATTAACAATATGATCAAACAAACAAAACAAACAACCAAAAAGTTATTGTTACATGACTAACTATGTTCCTTCATAAAATTCTTGGTAAGTTGGTAGGTATCTAAAATAATATGCTAGAATTTATGTCACTAGTGAATGGGACGCGCCTCTTTCCGGAGGATAGAGAAATGGGAAGTAGCAAGCCGTGTAACTCTATGTATTTTTGAAAATAATATGGACCGTTTAATTTTATTTTTTCCTATTTTTGATACAAAGAAGACTAGATTGAGCATAAATAATTCATATTCCGGTGAAACTTAAAGTATCAAGTTGGGATACCCAGTTGTTTGTATTTGGCCACTTGCGTCAGCTCTAAGGGCTTCAGAAGACTATTTTTCATTCAAATTTTGTCTGATGACAATTTGTCGGTAACCTATCGCAATTACTAAATTTCATTTCCCAACTGTATCGTTTGTCCAAATTTTCATTTAGGCAAAAAGCCTCTAAAACCCGAAAGCTTTTAAAAATACTAAGACTCTAGAACCCATTACATTATGTATATAACCTAGGTTATAATCGTCGGGTGACAAGCAAAACTCACTAAGTAACAAATACCTACTTAAATCAAAGATCGTATCTCGATATCGACTACGTACCGAGATACGAGGTTTTGAAGAGCAGTGACAGTTTTGGTAGTGACTTTTGCTTGTCACCCGACGATTTGTTCTATAATCATCCTGAAAATGTCATAGCTTCTAAGAAAAAAAACACTTTTAGGACAAATGAAAATTCGGACAAACGATACAGTTGGGAAATGAAATTTATTGATTCAGGTAACCCAATTTGTCAAACAATTGTGAACTGTGTAGTTCATTTTACAGTGACATCCTACTATATTCAATTAATGGATAAGGAAACGATCCACGTGCCAATTTACTTAATTTTGAAAGGACTGAAATATGTGCATAAAAATAGTAGTTACCTATTTGCAAAAGAGATTGTGGAAAGAACTTATTATTCAAAGGGCAAATGACCTCGTAACACTGCACTTGAAATTGTTTTTAAATAAACTGGTTTTTGAGCTTGCACGATATTAAAAGTTTCAGTACCTATATAAAAGCCGTAAATGTAAGGTACCATACATCAATTATCACTTACCATTCGAACGTTCAACAGCTCTTAAAAACATGTACTCGAAGGTATGTTTATTATATTTTTTTGCCATCACCTGCCGGAGATGACCGATCACCACTCATATTAGTATTTGTTTTAACTGTGATCACGTTAAACCACTCCAAGTTTTTTGATCCAAAAGGTCTCTCGTGTTTAGTTTTACCTACTCATTTTTTTTTATAAAAAAAAAAATATTGTTTATTTTGGACTAAGTCCGTATAGGTAAAATTCATTGCTACATTAAAATAAACATCTTATTGTTTAATTAGGTAATCCTCATCGCTACTGCCCTAGCCGTAGCTAACGCTCGGCCACAGGAAGGGCACGGACATAATTACGAACACGGACACGCGTACTCGTCGCAAAGCATTGTCCTACACCAGAACCAAGGACACGAACATGAGCACGAGCACGGACATGAACACGGACATGAACTTGGACATGTGCAGCTTGGCCATCTGCACCACGAGCCTGCACACATCGTGTCCTACCACGAGCCCGCCCACATTGAGTCCCATCATACCCACCATCACGCCGTCTCTTCACAAAACATCCAGCGGCACGACGTGCCTGGCAAAGCGCCCGCTGGCCACCACGACTACTACGCACACCCTAAATACGAGTTCGAGTACAAGGTGGAGGACCCGCACACCGGCGACCGCAAGTCCCAGCACGAGTCCCGCGACGGCGACGTCGTGAAGGGCTACTACAGCCTGCACGAGGCTGACGGCACCGTCAGAATTGTGCACTACACCGCCGATAAGAAAACTGGGTAAAAATAAAACAACGTTCTGCAATTTGGTACGGCGGAACAAGTTCTTTTACAAACAAACATTTAAGTTTTTCATCAAGTCTGAATTTTCCCTGGCTTCACTTTTTTATCTTTGATGTACAGTTAAGGTCACCAATATGCATATACCCACAGTTACAAAAATATGTATACAACAACTTTACTTCCGTAGTAATAAGGTCTGTATACATATTTCTGTATGTTTGTGGTTTATACATCACTGTACTTAGACTGTAGTATCAAAGTTTAAATTGACAACATTTGTTTTATTTTGTTTAAATATTGTTTTGCTCTTCTTTCCAGGTTCAATGCCGAGGTGAAGCGTGAAGGTCACGCCAAGCATGTAGTACCCACTCATCATCATTAAGTTACGTTATGGTCTTAGAATTGAATGTTTTTGATTTGTGTTTGTAATTGTGATATTTGTTTAGAGTGTTACTTAATTGTTATTTATTAATGAATTGTAATAAAGCTAATCCTTCATCGTGACTTCTTGTATGTTTCTTCAATATATATCATAGTATCCTTATGTTACACATGCCCTCGAGGATTGCATTAGCATTTTGGTTGCGTAATTTCGACATTGAACCTGGACTCGTTAAAGAAAACCTCGTGCGGCGTGGCGGCAATATTTGGTCGAACGTTTTTAACTTTATCGATCGGCATAATTTGTAACTAAACTTTCCAAGAACTGTAAACATCCTGCGTCGTCCCCAATGCAACGTCCACAAAAGCTGCGATCGGAAGCTAACTGATTTATTAAAATAAAATTATAACTACCTTGACACTTATCATAAGTAACCTGATCTGGCACTCCAACCAACAAGTCAATTAGTTATTCGGGTGATTTTTGATGTGACTTTTATATAATTTTACATAATATTTTTCCAAATATAGGTATTAAAATAACAACTAAACGGACAAGATATTAAGGATCCCAAGCAACACACTACTGCATTTCACAGCTTATCTTATAGCTTTATGGTCTAAATGAATGGTTTAACAGTGTTTGATAAAACTTATAGCTTTAAACACAACTCAAAATTGTGTATGAGTTCATCCTGTCACTTGTAGTTGCTTAGGAACTTTTTTTTGTTTCTACTTACTTATGGTTGGGTAAAGTCGATTTTGCTACTTAAAGCATGCAGGTTTTAACTGTCACTAGAAGCAATAGTGATATATAAGGCCCTAAAATCACTTATAAGCAACTGTTACATATTTATAAGTGGGTACATACCCTTGTTTGGAACTTTTAATTCCAAATGACAAGTATAAAAGAGCAGTATATCACCAATAGTGGCTAAAGAGATAATTTTACGGCCCTTCTAGGCCTTAAAGTTGCAATCACTTTAGGTTCAAAAAGGGCCGTAAAATTATCTATTTAGCCACTATTGGTGATATACTAGTCCATTATAACATTAGGTCAGGTTTTTAACAGTTTTATTTCTTATCAGTATCAATTCCTTATTTGATTTAGCACTTTAAGTATAAATATTCCAGATCAAATCAAAGGCACATCGAAATTAACAAAAGTTTCACGGTATCAAAACATTCACAAAAATTTAGTGCTTATTTCAAAGCCTGAACGTGAAGTGTTAATTACTCACCAAACAGATGTATAAATCCAAAATTCAAATTGCAGATCACATGTCATTCACTTTTAAAAAACACAACTTATTGATTTACCTAATTGTTAAATTGCCACGCCACTGAAAGGAACTTTGGCGTCGCATTTATCACTCATTGACCGAACTCAAATATTATTATTCATCGTTCAATAAATCGTCGCCCACTGCGCATAACCCATAGTTCTAAATAATTGCCACTTAAAGTAATCGTGTGATCTCTTATGGATTCAATTTAGAATCAAAAATAAGGGAATTATTTACACCTATATAGAACTTAGTCATGGCTGTACGGGGTGGGCCCTGTAACAGGAGCAAATATTCAAAAGGACGCTTTCTTAGAGCATTTGCAGTTAACAAGGGGTCTCATTCATTTTCAAAATTTTTGGTTTCGTAGAAATTTTGATCTAAAGTTATGACCTTCAAGTAATGTATCTTGGCACTACGAGATCATAGCACGGCAGTCAATGCAGATTTTGAGGTATTATCATAGATAATGAGTCGTAATAGTTTTTGCAGTTTTGTTTTCAAAATATATTTTTGTGATATTTTTAAATTTTATTTCATTTTTTTAGTGTTACAAAACAAAAACTTACTCATAGCACTCCAGATGAGTAAAAAAATACAAGTAAACCTACTTTAATTATTATTTTTTTCACGTAAAACCACTTCGAATTAATTGTTTACTAAGTACAAGCTTCAAAATCTACAGTTTAATTTTGCTGCCCAGTGTGCTACTTGGAGACTGGAAAGATTCTCAACAGCTCTATTTAATCACCTCATGTTACGCAAGGTAACATGAGGATATTATCCTTATCCTGGGCGAGCATACGGATAGGAAACAAGCTAATAATCATATGAGCATGCCGAAAATCAATTACTTTAATTTAATGAGATCGTGCGTCGTGCTATGGTGTCGGCCAACGTACCGTGCATCCTAGAGCCCCCGGGTCTGTCTCGAACTGACGGAAAAAGACCGGATGGGTTGACGTTGGTTCCTTGGCAGAGAGGGCATTGTCTTCTATGGGATGCCACTTGTGTTAGCACATTTGCAGCGTCCCATCTAAGATACACCATTAAATCAGCTGGTTCGGCGGCTGAAAATGCCTCCAAGTTCAAACACACCAAGTACTCTGCCTTGGAACCAACCTACGACTTCGTTCCAGTCGCTGTAGAGACAGCTGGGCCCTGGTGCAGCGAGGCTCTCGGGCTTTTCAAGGAGTTGGGCAGACGTTTGAGGGAGAGGGGTCTGGACCCCTGCTCTGGGTCATGGCTCGTCCAACAGGTCTCAATTGCTGTTCAGCGAGGCAATGCCGCAAGCATTTTGGGGACCTTTGGTTCGGGCATGACGCAGAGCGGGATATTGTAATTCGACTGCTTAGTTACTACTGATTTTTAATTTTTTGTGATCATTATGTACTGAAAGCCCGCATGAAAATGCTTACTTAAATGTCGTTCATTTTATGACGATTGAAGCGCATTATGTGTTTATTAACACCTGGCCAGTGTAGGTATATCTGCTGCTGACTGTAGTCTGTCATGTTCAGCAAATTTTCATATTGTACAGATCAGGCTAATTATATAATTAAACATGTTCAGCAAGTTAAGATTAGTATAACAGCGGATTCATGTTGTCAGACGTGTTCAGCAAGTTATGATATTTTACAGATCAGGCTAATTATATTATTAAACACTAGCTTCTGCCCGCGACTTCGTACGCGTATAAATTATAGCTTACATGTTATTGTCATGTCTAAAGCCATACCTACAACTGGATAATTTGTAGTTAACGATTTATAATATTTTTTACACCACGTCGGTGCCAAACAACTTATAAGTGATTACCGTAGCCTATGGACGCTTGCAACTCCATATATAGTTTATGCGTGTATCGGTTCAAATTCTCTTTCAATCAAAACACCCTCACAAACGTCGTCATCGTCAAAAATATTAATTTTAGTTATTTAATGTTTATTGCAAAGGCTGGACTTAATGCCACAAAGCATTATCTGTCAGTCAACCTTAAGTCAAAGCAGATAATATTTGGTGGAAAATATGATTTTATTATAGACCCATTCATAAAAATTTCTTGACATTCGGTAAATAACTGTGGCATTGCGCCCCTATAAATTCAATTGTGTAAGTATTTTCTTTAAAAACCCAAGCATTTGCTTTCGGAAAGAGTCTGTGAGGTAAAGTTAACAGGAAGTGCATGCAAGTGGTACAACAAAGTATTGATTTAAAGTCGTTTTTAGGGTTCCGTAGCCAAATGGCAAAAAACGGAACCCTTATAGATTCGTCATGTCCGTCCGTCTGTCTGTCTGTCTGTCTGTCTGTCTGTCCGTCCGTATGTCACAGCCACTTTTTTCCGAAACTATAAGAGCTATACTGTTGAAACTTGGTAAGTAAATGTATTCTGTGAACCGCATTAAGATTTTCATACAAAAATTGAAAAAAAATATTAAGTTTTAGGGGTCCCCATACTCAGAACTGAAACTCAAAAAAAATTTTTTCATCATACCCATACGTGTGGGGTATTTATGGATAGGTCTTCAAAAATGATATTGAGGTTTTTAACATCATTTTTTTCTAAACTGAATAGTTTGCGCGAGAGACACTTCCAAAGTGGTAAAATGTGTGCCCCCCCCCTGTAACTTCTAAAATAAGAGAATGATAAAACTAAAAAAAATATATGATGTACATTACCATGTAAACTTCCACCGAAAATTGGTTTAAACGAGATCTAATAAGTAGTTTTTTTTTAATACGTCATAAATCGTAAACCACAATTTATTTCACGGAACCCTTCATGTGCGAGTCCGACTCGCACTTGGCCGCTTTTAAGTTGCAAATTAAGTCTGTCCGAATCAGTAAACCAAGGAGTTTTATTTTATCTTCAGAAAATTAAATTGATACTAGCTAGAGCAGTGTTTTTCAACCTGTTTCATGGCGCGACCCCCCTAGAGTAAGAATCCAAGCAGCCGCGACCCCCAGGGGGGTCGCGACCCACAGGTTGAAAAACACTGAGCTAGAGTAACAATTTTAAGTCTCCCTCTTCAAAAAAGACTTATTTCCTTATCGCACTTTTAACTTCCTTTTAACCCCTCCTTGTCCTAATGTTTTTTTAAACACCCTGAAATAAGTTTACTTTTCCTGACATGGAAGACGATTCATGACTCTCATCTGAGTTTTGAAATCGCTGAAAATAGTTTCCTTGTATGAGTATATTTACGAAGTTTTAAGGCTGAGAGTTTGAGTTGCAGGACCTATTCCCTAAACAGAAGGTATCCCAACTGCAAACGAAGTAAAATATTACTTTTTGTATAAAGCAGTTACGCTAACGATATTTATAAACTTCAAATTAAAGCCACACGCCTTCCTAAAGTGTTGTGAGAAGGAACTGATTGAAAGATTTAGGAGCTGAGATAGATTGTTCCGATAGCTCAGTTGGTTAGTAGCGACGGGCTATGTATGCCTGTGGTCGCCGGTTCAAATCCGGCTCGGAACCTAAATTATTAAATTTTTCCTTTAATTTGAAGTTTATGAAGTATAATATTCCAGGTAAAGATAGAGCATCCAGGTAAACTTAAATATTATTCGTCCACGAGCACGCACTATCATCCCCGGGTGTCTTGCAAGCGAAACCTGAGGATCGACGTCGAGGAGGTGATTGGCCAGGCAAGCTAGGTTTTGGTGGCATTCGTATATCAAGCTAGATGTGATGTTATCACTGCTCAGTGCTTGTAGTACTGATTTACTGTCTGAGCGTATCCGTATGTTTGTGTTTTCGACTTGTCGTCTCTTTATGGCATTGCAGGCTTCAATGATCCCTTCGCATTCAGCCTGGAATGCCGTGTTTTGTACACCTAGTAGTTTGGATATGTGTATGTGTAAATCCTCTGAGAACACACCACATCCCGTTCCCGTATTTGTTTTGGACCCATCTGTAAAGATTCTAAGGTCTGTTAAGTTTAGTCCCTCTTTAGAGTCTTCCGTCAGTAATATACCATAGTCTTTCCTAAAGACTGCAGTTTTTGGTATTTTGTCGATTGAAGCTTCCATCATAGGTAGGCTTGTGATCAGTTTGTTATGGATCTTCATGTGGGGTATGCCTAACTTCGTCCCTATGGACGGATGGATGTAGTTTCGGCTTTTCAGGCGTATTGCCGTCGCAGCCGCCTCCTTTTGTATGTGCATATGTAAAGGTAGTAGTCCTAGCGCTGATTGGTAATCACGTAACGTTCCGAACGCGCGTTAGGACAATCAAACTGTATTTTTTTCATTTAAAATTTGACATTTAGATCTATACCTGACGCGCGTACAATGCGTAACGTGACTGACCTGCTGCTGTGTAAGGAAGTAAACATATGCTATTGGAAGGAAAAAGTGAAAAGAAAAATTGTAAACCAAATATATTGCAATCCACTGCTTTGATTGGCCGAATGCCCGAAGCGTCACTTCAGAGCTTGCTCACGTGATCACTTACTATCCTGTGGTGTCTTGCAAGTGAAACCTGTCAGCCGAAGTCAAGAAGATGAGCGGTGAGGCAAGCAAGGCCGGGGGCCGATTTTCTCGTAGGAATGAAAAGCCTAGAGCGTCCCTTCAGAGCGCGTTTACTATGCGAGCCCCCACGGACACTCACTATCCCCAAATGTCTTGCAAGCAAAACCTGAGGAGAGGACCGCAGTTAAGGAAGTGAGTGGCCAGGCAAGCGAGGCCAAATGCTGAGTTTCTCGTAGGGATGAAAGGTCCAAAACGTCTCTCCAGAGCGCGCTCCCTATGGGAGTCCCCACATACACTCACTATGCCCGGATGTATTGCAAGGGAAACCTGAGGGTCCAAGTACCGAAGGTGAGTGGCGAGGCAACCGCAGCTGAAGGCCGAGTTTTTCATAGGACCGAAGGCAGAATCGCCCCTTCAGAGTACGCTCACTATGCGATCCCTTGGGCAAGCGTACGTGGGCACTCACTATGCCCGAATGTTCTTTTAGCGAAACCCAAGGGCCGAAAATGAGCGGCGAGGGACGGGAGGCTGAAGGCCGAGTTCCGCTCCATGAATTTATTTTTAGTTTCGCGCTTTATTAGGAAACACCTATTCTAGTCTAGACATACTTTTTAAATTAAATTAAATTAAATTAAAAATCATTTATTTCGGACTAATTCATCCATAATTTGTTAGTAACAATATATTAACTTAAAAAAAAAGCCATTACTTTTTTTTTGTAAAAATGTTGAGAATAATTATTTTACACGATTTCTTACTTTACAATACAAATACTTACTTATTGCACACTTCTTGCCGTTTTTTTGTTCTCAAATATTCTTTATGTTAATTAAGTTCCTTAGGCATCGAATCTTCTATTCACTAAACTTCTCTGCGTTTTTGAAAAGGTTTATCATCATCATCATCATTTTCAGCCTGTTATCGCCCACTGCTGAGCATAAGCCTCTCTTCGCGTAGGCCACTTATCCCGGTCCCGTGCTAGTCTCATCCAGAAATGACCCGCGGTCTTTTTTATGTCATCAACCCATCGAGCTGGTGGACGACCAACGCTTCGTTTTCCTGCAATTGGCCACCAATCCGTTAACGTTTTGGTCGACCTACCGTCACGCTGCCTGGCAATATGTCCTGCCCAGCTCCATTTGAGTTTGGTTATGACTTCGGTGACGTCACGCACCTTAGTGCGACGTCGGATCTCAATATTCCTCACTCGGTCTTGTAGCTTAATGCCGAGCATGGCACGCTCCATGGCTCTCTGTGCTACCCGTACTTTATGCACAGTCTCCTTTGTGAGCGTCCATGTCTCAGCACCATACGTCATTGTGGGCAGGACACACTGATTATAGAGACGAGTCTTCAGGCATTGTGGAACGTCAACGGATTTGAGTATGTCATCTAACTTGTTGAATGCCGCCCAACCCAGCTGAATACTCCTGGAGATCTCTTTGTTTTGATGTTCCTTGTCAAAGGATAGAGTATGACCAAGGTAAACGTACCGCTCAACCATCTCCAGTGACTCGTTCCCAACTGTTATTGCTGAATTCGAGTCACCGGAAATGCTCGCCATAACCTTAGTCTTGGACATATTCATCCTGAGACCTTCCTGCAAGGAAGCATGGTAAAGGTCTTGGATCATATTTTGGAGCTCATCCAGGGTCTCGGCAAACAAAACAATGTCGTCGGCGAATCTCAGGTGCGCAAAGGAACACTCCATTTAAAAAAAAAAAAAATACTACACAAAAGGGTCATTGTCAGTCACAAAAACAAAAATCATCTTTCCGGTGGTCAACAGTTACGGGCTTATGTTTATATTTACTATGTTTTTATCACATAGAGTTGTAGAAGGGGCAACGCCGTTTATGCCGATTCAGAGTTCAACCATAAATTAGGCTTTATAACCCTTTAACTTTGGCAATGTCCCCTGTCTTCCCGTGGGTGTCGTAAGAATCAACTAAGTGTGTTGTGGGCGATGGGCTAGCAACCTATCACTGCAACATCACATTTTGTCGATCTTTTATTTTATACCCACATTTATGCTAAAAGTGGCACTGGAACACAAGTTTCATGTGCTCTGCCTACCCCTTTTAGGGATAAAGGCGTGATGGTATGTATGTATGTATGTGTAATGTCCACCGAAAAGACGCAAACCTAAATCTGACAATGACCCAAAAAGTGCATATCTGGGTTTGAACTCGCGGACACCGACTCCGTAAGCTATAGGCCAAACCACCGGACTACGTATGCGTTGCAAGCACACAATGAATTTTCGAATATGGTAACAACATGTTACCATGGTAATGAAACTGTTATAATCCCGCTCTCACAACATAATATCTAGATATAATGTTGCGAGAGCGGGATTATTACAGTTTCATCTCTAGTCACATCAGCGCCTATTTTTCATCCCATATTTTTCACGTTTTATCTATACATTGCTGAAAGTTTCAACGGGGATGTTTTTACTTTCCAGTCAAATTTATGCTTACCAATTTTCAGGTCTTTAGCTCATGGATTCAAGGAGTTCTCATACAAAGTTCAACCCCATTTTTTACCCCCTCTGAACCCTAATCTTTATAATTTTTATAGCCTATAGCCCGGCTGAGGATCTTCACTTAACGTTTTAGTAAAAGTCGCATATTGATTAATTCGCTCGTTTTCACGTGATGCCGTTACATATAAACAGACAGACAGACAGACAAAAATTCTAAAAACTGTTGAAGTGTGTTCTGTAATCGATTCTAAGAGCCCTCAATTGATTTTTTTGCCAATATCTTCAATGTACAGACTTTCGACCCTCTACAGCTTTATTATACACTCAAGAACAAAAGTTTCGGGTCGATGAAATACCGTCATATTTCCTAAAACAGTGCAAGGTTGTATAGTTTTTTAACCCTGTCATGATCTTTTTAGGGTTCCGTAGCCAAATGGCAAAAAACGGAACCCTTATAGATTCGTCATGTCCGTCCGTCTGTCTGTCTGTCTGTCCGTCCGTATGTCACAGCCCCTTTTTTCCGAAACTATAAGAGCTATACTGTTGAAACTTAGTAAGCAGATGTATTCTATGAACCGCATTAAGGTTTTTTACACAAAAATCTAAAAAAAAAATAAGTTTTAGGGGTCCCCATACTCAGAACTGAAACTCAAAAATATTTTTTTCATCAAACCCATACGTGTGGGGTATCTATGGATAGGTCTTCAAAAATGATATTGAGATTTTTAATATAATTTTTTTCTAAACTGAATAGTTTGCGCGAGAGACACTTCCAAAGTGGTAAAATGTGTGTCCCCCCCCCCTGTAATTTCTAAAATAAGAGAATGATAAAACTAAAAAAAATATATGATGTACATTACTATGCAAACTTCCACCAAAAATTGATTTGAACGAGATCTAGTAAGTAGTTTTTTTTTAATACGTCATAAATCGTAAACCGCAATTTATTTCACGGAACCCTTCATGTGCAAGTCCGACTCGCACTTGGCCGCTTTTTAAAATTTTACATCTAATCTGCAGAAATAACAGTAAAAAAAACACGTTACCAGGTTTAAATCGGACTCGTAAAAACCCATGAAAAAAACAACGTTAACGGAGCGAGATATCGCAAAAATCGTCATTTTTGGATGTTGATATTTTTATGATAGGATCCCGGAAATTGCTAATACATTTGGGTATTACGAAGAATAAACTATTCTATATATATATAGAATAGTTTATTATGTCAATAAGACTAGTGTTAAATATAAAAAAAATCCTATTGCGGTTATTTAATTTAGGGTGATCCGAAACTTTTGCTCTTGAGTGTATGTAGGTATAGGTATAGAAGATAGATGTTCAGCAACTTTTGAAAAAATAATATACATCGACATTTGTTATTCCCAGATGTCAATGAAGATGTGAATGTCACACTGTTCAGTTACAAATAAATCTTTATAGTGTGCAGGTTTTTTGAAATTTTGGATCTGTTCATGGACTTTCGTTGCTGACTGTACATTATTAAATTTTCGCGAAGAAATAAGTACCTAGTACATACACTTAATCAAAATAACTTATTTTGTTAATTCCTAACGCGAGGTATAAAAGTTTTTTAAAGCGATAACTAAAATTATTGTAAGAAATATTTGGAACGTTAAATAAATTTGGCAAGACTAAGCACCAACATACTACGTTTTCACGCAACGGTCACGCACAGAACACATCTCTTATGCACCATTAGAAGTATGTTAAGTTGAGCTCATGTAGGAACTTAAGGTTATATTTTTTTTTTATACCTCGTATATAATCGTTTCTTGAAGCCCAGTAAATTTTTGCATTAAACTGATAAAAATATTTCAAATCTTAGTAACTTTTCAAACGATAATTGACATACCTATCGGGTTTAAAATCGAAACTGCTAATATGGAAACTCGATTACAACATAGCATTTGTCAGAATAATTATGGAATTCTACCCTTGCAATATTTGTATAAACCTAAAGTCATCATGAGTGGTGACCATGCACCGGAAGACGCAGCGTCGGTAGACCCCCGACAAGGTGTGCCTACTGATGACCTGGTTTACCAGACCTTTAGGTTGCGGGAGTCCGCTGAATGCGGGTGCCACAGGATCGGTCACTTTGCCAGTTTTTGGGGAGGCATACGTCCAGCCAGTGGACGTCTTTCGGCTGATATGATGATGATGTGAAATGATGAAAGTCATCATTATTTGAAACTATAATTAGGTATTTACATTCCTTAAATCATTGTGGCATATGCTTCATGAATCGTCTAAAAAAGGGTATTTTTAATGAGCCCGTGTAAATAATTTAAGATTTACTCCTTCAAATTTATGAAAGTAATTGTGACAAGGATTCGTTACTCTAAGGGCAAAGGACCTCGTAACACTGTACTTGATATTCAATTTCGAATGAACTGGTTTTTGAACTTGTTCGATAGTAATTCGTTTAAAGATACAGTATATAAAAGCCAACAGTACAGGTTGCTATGCATCATTAACCAATTGATATTTAAACGCTCAATATCTCTTTAAAACATGTACTCAGAAGTAAGTTGAAATAATAATCTCCTGCCAAAAATTGGAAGCATCTGCGACATTAGTCCTTTTTACAGTTACCATCCTATTGTTTTGTTTGCTATGATGGCAGAGCTCTATCTTCATTATCTAAAAATCCATAAAAAATTAAAACGATGTTTATTATTTTATGTAGGTTATCCTCGTCGCCACTGCCCTAGCCGTAGCTGCTGCTCGGCCACAAGAAGAGCACGGCCATAAGTACGAACACGGGCACGCGTACTCGTCGCAAAGCATTGTCCTTCACCAAAGTCACGGACACGAACACGGACACGAGCACGGACATGAGCACGGACATCAGCAAGGACATGAGCACGAGCATAATCTTGGGCATGTGCAGCTTAGCCATGTGCACCAAGATCCTTCGCACCTCGTGTACTACCAAGAGCCCATTCACACCGAGTCACACCATACCCATCATCATGCCGTCTCCTCACAAAACATCCAGCGGCACGATGTGCCCGGCAAGGCGCCCGCCGGCCACCACGACTACTACGCGCACCCTAAATACGAGTTCGAGTACAAGGTGGAGGACCCGCACACCGGCGACCACAAGTCCCAGCACGAGTCCTGCGACGGCGACGTCGTGAAGGGCTACTACAGCCTGCACGAGGCTGACGGCACCGTCAGAATTGTGCACTACACCGCTGATAAGAAAACTGGGTAAAAGAACTCAATAAATTCTATATTAAGAGGCTGACAAGACCAAATTTGTTGAAATAGCACATCAAAAAAAAAATGAGTTAATATTCATCATATTTCCAAGACCGCAGACGGACTCGAAACATAATTGGATGAAATCGGCTCCATAGATAATAATTGCAAAGATTGGTTTTAAAATCATCTTAAACGGTTCTATGTCCTTATTTATTTGACGTATGGGTCTACAAATAAAAACATGAAGTCCACATATTCATACCTAAACCGCTGACGAGCCATATTTCACAAATAATCCACACTTTTTTATTTCAATATTTATTCATTATTTTCGTCTAAAACCTGGCCGCTCAAATAACACTCGCTCTCGTTTTCTCCGATATAAATAGACAGTGTGCGCGTTTTTTGTGATGACAGCGCCTTAAATACAAAACTAACTATTTTGGTACCTAAGTAAATATATTTCAAAATGCGCACAAAAATATTTTAAGAACGTTCTCTAGTTTTCCGGAACGGTACAGAGTTGAAATTGTGAACATTTACTTGTACGATTTTTAATAAAGACCATTTATCTCTTCTTTCCCAGATTCAACGCCGAGGTGAAGCGGGAAGGTCACGCCAAGCACGTGGTACCCACTCATCATCATTAATTATCGTAATTCTTCCTGAATTAAATGTTATCGTTTTGTGTTTGTAATTGTGATATTTGTTTAGATTATTACTATTTAGTTATTAATTCAAATGTAATAAAGCTAAGCTTCCATCATTACTTTCCGTGTGTGTTTTCGTTATTAACATGGTATTTATCGAGGTTCTCTATCGTTTAAAAAAAACATTTGACAAATGATCATTTGACAAAATAATCATTAGAAAAACATTTCATTTGACAAACGCATCATTTTATAATTAATCAATAGACAAATACACGTTTGGTAAATGTTTTAATTTAGAAATGCGTTCAATGATAAATAACTTATCATTAGAAAAACATTTGTACCACACAAGGATTATTTAATAAATTTGTCATTAGACAAAACGTCGGTAGATAAAATGATCAGTTGATGAAAATACGAAAACATGAAGTTTTGATATATTTCACAAATTCTTAGTATGTTAATAAGAAAAAAAAGGCGAAACTAGTGAAATACTTGAGTAGTTTTTTTTTTGCTTCGCTGTTTGGCACAAAACTAAACTAACCTAACTTATTTTTAAAACATTTTCTCATGTACTTGTCAAACAATGTATTTTTCAACACATTTGCTCGTAACGTGCCTCTTATTGTGCCGCTTTTGGGCTCATAATCCTGGGAATTAAACACGCGTGTTTAATAACATTACGACACTCGTGTAGTTATGTTTATATCCCGATTAAGACACGTTGGCACCTTGCAGCAAGGTGTATGTATGGACTCGTCGCATTCTTAAATTGACTGGGTTATACAGCTTTGTTTTTAATTCTCGGCAAATGGATTCTTACTCGACTAAACAAATTAAATCCTTCTTGTGGATTAATTGATTATTTCTTGTTGGATATGATATAGAAACGTTTCATTTAGTAAAACTATTCACTTTTGATAACATTTTACATGAATTTATATTGAATAATAAAATATTTATTTTATTTTGTATTGGCTGTTTAGAGATTTCATCTAAGCCTCGCTTTGGCGCAGTGCGCGAACTTCACGAAAAATAATAGTTGCGCGCCATTATAGGTAATTTTACAAATATTTGTAAACATTGATGATGCGTGTTTGGTTATTGTTAAAAATGTTGACTCGTAGTGAATAGAAAAGTGATAAATAGAATTGTCGCCACTGTACATTCTTGGAGATGTACAAATATGTGAGTAAAAACCTGTTGTCATCAATAACTAAAGGAAACAACTTAGGAGCCTGTAACATGTTCATTTTATGAAAAGGATTTTTTCCTCGCAAATGTGTTCAAAAACGTCGTATGACACGCGTGAGCTTTGATAAGAGCTCACCTAAGGTTCGCGTGAAAATTCCGCCTCTGATGTAATGATCAACATACCTCACTTGTATCATAATGTACTATTATCAAACATTTGTTTTTAGTGATATATTTATCAAGTTATGCTTTCATTAAATGAATTGTATCAAGTAAAGGTTTATCATGAAAATTTGACGGAAAAAAAATTGTCACAACGTCGCTGCGCCTTCAAAAGTCGCTATGTGATTTTTATTGATTTTTGTATTTTGATGCCAATTTGAACTTTATTTTCCAACGCATATTATGCTCCAAAAACACCAATGAGCTATGATCACTATTTTCAGAGTTATGAGTATGTCGGTATGTGATGTTCATATATTAGATGTCCTTACATTAATCGCTTAGTAACCACGTAATTTTCTACATTCGTTAACTAACAGGAATTAAATTATTGCCCCCGTTATGTAGTTTTCGACAGATAGCGATAATTTTATTTGATTTTATCATCATAACAATAAAGTTCTTGCGCCCGATATGTAATTTTTGGCACATAGCGGAATGTTTGTACTTGTTTGTGGATCCAATCAGGTTTTAAGATTGCGCGTCAAATGGGTTTTTGATGGGCACATGGCGTTTTTTAGGGTTCCGTAGCCAAATGGCAAAAAACGGAACCCTTATAGATTCGTCATGTCCGTCTGTCTGTCTGTCCGTCCGTATGTCACAGCCACTTTTTTCCGAAACTATAAGAGCCTGTTGAAACTTGGTATGTAGATGTATTCTGTGAACCGCATTATGATTTTCACACAAAAATTGAAAAAAAACATTAAGTTTTAGGGGTCCCCATACTCAGAACTGAAACTCAAAAAAAAAGTTTTATTTAGTAACCATATAACTTTCGAAAAATAATTATGTGACAATAAGGAACAAAAATCTGTCTACTCAGCTAAATGAAATGTAGTAATGTGCTAGTAAGGCACTTAGCGGTTATTGGACGACTAAAACTATTATAGCTATGTGCCGAATGAATTAAAAAGGTTTTTTTATTTAATTTGATTTTACATATTATTTACTTTTTCAGAAGTTACCTAAAATAACGTAAAAAGTCACAAGACATGGCCATAAAAATACTTGTTCGTCTGTTGTAATTAATAACCAAGAGAAGTAGTTTTTTGCGTTTCCTGTAAAGTAGGTCCAAAACACTTGGCGATTTGTGTAGGCGCAGCGACGACATGTTGTTTTCGAAATGATCGGTTCGTCAAATAATACCATTTATCAGGCACTTTAATCAAACATTCACGTTATTCAGGGCTAGTCCTGATTTCAGATACTTCTTTCATTATATATTTCACTTCAATCTGATCCTTCATTTAGTTAAAATAGTAATTCAAAATAAATAAACCGATGTAATTTCTTCGTCTTAATATAGATGATATGATTGGAGCACACAGTGGCCGCGACGAAGAAATGAGTTAGTTCCGGTAAATATGTGTGCGCGCCTTGTCAGTGCACACGTCAATGTGTGCGTGAATGGCGTAGGGTTAGTATATTCGCTGTAGATGTTCAAGTCGCTAGACGGCGTCATTAAAAACAAGTGTTCACACGGCTGAATATTATTAAACCAACATAAATTGTCAAATATACTTTCGTATACTGTATTAAAAAAATATTTTTGTACTCGACGATTAAAATATATGTAATAAGATTTCATAGAGAATACTGCAACGTCTCTCTTTTCATCGTTGAATAGTCTGTTACTTCCAAAACAACCGAAATAACTGTTTCGATACGCTCTAGACAACCGAAAAAAAATTGAAAATAGAACTAAAATAAATTCGACCGATCACGTGGCTGCTTTACCTAATGTAATTACATTTGTAATAGTTGTAATGAATTGGACCAATAGAATCGCTTTGATTATTGAGTTTACTCGTTGATGTCGTACGCTCGTTGATGTCTTTTAAGATATCAACAAGCGTACGAGCGATAGGCTGCACTTCGTTTCAACTGTATCGAGTTTGTTTAATTAGTTCAGTTGACTCGTAGAAAATTAATTTTAATGAACTCGTACAAAAAGTATTGTTCACAATAGTGTTATAATCAAGCTTTTTAATCTCGTACCTTACTTAGGCCACTCAGCAAGCTTCGTGACCTAAACACGGTACTCGACTAAAAAGCTCTCTATTATAACACGATTGTGAAAAATACTATGACTTTTTATGTAAGTATGTATGTTTATCGTCGTGTGGTACTTATATTAGCAGTGGGTTAAACAACCTTGCATATTCATTTCCTGGCTATAAGTTGTATATTTTGAGCACCGAGTGTTTAAAGAAACGCAAAATAAAACAATTTATTACTCAAATATTATTTATTATGATTGGAGGAATACATTTCAAATATTACGTACGCTAAAATATTTTATTTTAAATTATTTGTGTTTGAATGGTTGTTGGTTTTAACGATGTTATAAATTCTCAACCAAATAATAGTACATTACTGCAAAGGCCGTGAAGTAAGGGATTGATGGACGAGTTTGGGCTAGACGGCCGAGTCGTAGACGAGGCCGGATACAACGAGTCCAGCAATCCCTGTTCCGGCCGAGGCTTGTATAGTGCTTTTCTCAAACGATGTGAGGAAATAATAAATAGTTATTTGTTATACAAGGGTGCAGTTATAATTTAACCGCGAGTGTGGAATTGAAACACGAGCTAGCGAATGTGAGTGATTTAAAAATAGAATCCTTTTCACCTCACTAAAGTGAGAAAGATTCTAGATAAAAAAATCTAAAAAAGAAAAGAAAAACATTAAAAAGAATAATATTAAAAAAACATTACAAGAGTAAAACAAAAAGAAAAAAAATATTAAAAAAAAACAACAAAAAAACAAAAAAAACAACTAAAAATACAAAAAAAACGCCCAAAAAAATGACAAAAAACAAAAAAAAGGAAAAAAAACTAAAAAATGGACAAAAAAAAAAGAAAAACAAACAAAAAACATTAAAAAAAAACAAAAAATTAAAAAAAAAAACAAAAAAGGAAAAAAAAAACAAAAAACATTCAAAAATCAAAAAATACAAAAAACTAAAAAAAAAGAAAAACAAACAAAAAACATTGAAAAAAAGAAAAAAAAACAAAAAAAATGAAAAAAAAACAACTTAAAAACAAAAAAAAACAACTAAAAAAACAAAAAACGCCAAAAAAATGACAAAAAACAAAAAAAAAAGGGAAAAAACAAAAAAAAATTACAAAAAAAAGAAAAACAATCAAAAAACATTAAAAAAAACAAAAAAAAACATTAAAAAAACAAAAAAAAAGGAAAAAAACAAAAAAACCACAAAAACATTAAAAAAAAACAAAAAAAAAACAAAAAAGCATTAAAAAAAAAACAAAAAAACGAAAAAAAAATTAAAAACAAACAAAACATTAAAAAAGTAAAACAAAAAGGAAAACTTGAAAAAATTTAAAAAAACGACAAAAAAAACAAAAAACATTAAAAAAAGTAAAACAAAAAGGAAAAATAGATAAAAAAAAACTTAAAAGTAACATAAAAGACCCAACAAAAATTTTAACATTAAAAAATAGACAAACATCAAGAAAAGAAAAGATTTTTTTTTAAATCATTAAAAACGATAAACAACACTAAAAAATATACGAAAAATAACAAAAAAAATGTAAAAAACAATTTTTTTTTTACAAAAAACTAAAACAATTAAAAAAAGTATTGGTGGTTGGCAGTATGTATTTTTTCCTTTGTCTGTTTAATATCAGTAAGCAAATTTAAAAAGTTTGAGTAGCGAGTTTCGATTAGTAAATATTTTTAACGCCTTAATTAAACTAGGCATTTACCCCCCCATGTTCTTGAATTTCAATACCGGTATAATAATTTCATGACATCACACCTACACCTAAATACATTTTATCATATTTACATATACCGTAGATCTGATTTGTAATATTCATAACACTAACTTAGGGCTTGTCCCATATATGACGTCGTCGATTTTTGACCCCTCCCCCCCTCTATCATCATCCTGTTAATTCCTTGTATGGAACCGCCCCGCCTAATAAAATGACTACCGTCATCCAATGCGCTTTTAGCATAATATGTTGCTACTGGCATATGCTGAGTGGCATCCAGTTTGTTGCATTTCTATAGTGGTTTTTAAACACATGTATAATTTCTATTTCACACCAAATATTTATTTCTTTCTTTATATTTGACCATAGTTTAAATCATATAACTAGTCCGTATCTATTACGCACTAATTAAAGTTATTATTCTATGCTATTAACAATTATTACATACACTTATCCTAAGGTTGTTATCCTTTAATTATATGAAAGATAAAATAAAGCATAATCAAATGATAAACATGAGTATATTTTATTAAATAAAAAGAAGTATACGTTTGAAAATAACAGGTACCTACCTACTAAATAACAATTTGTGAACAAATTACTGATGATGTTTGGGAACAATGTGGTGGGTGCTGTGTTTCACCTCCGCATGAAAACTGAAACAGTAATAACATCAGTTAATATATACCATTTTAAAATATTCTACTAACATATATGTAGTTAAAAGCTATTCTTTATTAAAGCATTTAATGCCATTGAGATAAGAATAGACATATTATCTGGGCTGAGAAAAAATGACTTTCGCTATATCTGTGTCCCTTTATTATTCTATAAGAGAGGACTGCAAAGTCTCACCCAGTCTTTTTGTCGCTGTGGTAGTGCACGTCCCTGACGGAGCCGTCGGGCTCGTGCAGGCTGTAGAAGCCCTTGACGACGTCGCCGTCGCGGTGCTCGTGCTGCGTCTTGTGGTCGCCTGTGTGCTTGTCCTTCACCTCGTACTTGAACTCGTATTTGGGATGCGTCTGTTTCAAAAAAAAATTACTTATCATATTTAATCACTTCAACAATACCAAAAATACGTCTACTTATAGCATAATAATATCCAATACAAAATGGGTGCTTCTGCGTGAGTGATATTAAAGAAGGACACATTAGATGTCAAATTAAACGAATGAATTTTAAAGCATTTGTAAAATGCAAAACGCATGCATTTCAAATTATAATAAAAAACACACATCTGACATATTCTGTAACTGCCGTCCGCGGGATTTACCTGCCACAACACGCACGCACTGCACGTGCCCCCGGGAGGTGCTAACTAGTGACAATCCTATAGGCGAAATAAACGTTCTAGTAAAGACTTAAAGAGTGATATCCACTTGGCGAGAAATGCTGGTATAATTTAACACCTGACGCTGTCACGTTTCTCGGGAGTCTGAATGTGGACTTATAATTTTTATTCCATTACACATGTATACACGTCGGGAACCTTTTCGCCCCAACGGCCGTCGGTTCTACGTGCAATATGCCCCGCCCACTAAAACTTAAATTTAGCGATTCGGAGAGCTATATCGGTAACCCTGGTTCTGATGCGATCACGCAGAAAAACTCCCAACATAGCCCTGTCCATTGCCCTTTGGGTGACTTTGAGCCTACTAATGAGGCCCATTGTAAGTGACCATGTATGTATATAAGGTAAAAAATATATTTAAATAAAAGTACGCATGTTTAAAAAAATAAGTAATTGTTAGGAAATAGGTAAAATAAATCGGTCAGAATAAATGACTTCGAGTTATATCACTCACGTAGTAGTCTACGTGCTTCTCGTGCCCATGTTTGTCCTTGATGATGACCTCCTCCGCGTGTCCGTCGTGCTTCGAGATGTGCTGTGAGGAGTGCGCTGGCTCGTGTTTGTGCTCGTGTCCGTGTCCATGCTGAGCCGTCACCAAGCCGACGAGGGCAGCTAGATATAAAACCTGTTTTGTGGGAAACTTGGGATTAGGTTTTTTTCAGTTATCAAACATCACTGGTTTTCTTTCATTAAACATATATTTTATGATTACCTTAGGAAACATTTTAAAATTAGTTATAATAAAATTTCGTTACGCTTGGTTAAAGAACAGATGTAAACTGATACATTTCCAAAATCAACTACTTCTTTTATAATACAGTTGATATGAAGCTGTAGGTATTGAGTAAAGAGTTATTTAATGCTTGACAATAATTAAGACCCCTTCCAAATAAAGTCTCTGTAATACAAATTTCGCAACCAGTTCGTTCGACGGACACTTTTTAAAATTTATTTGTGAATGAACAGTCAAGTACCTATTGTTGTAAATGTTTTATTGTATAGATAGGTACCTAATACATACTCGTATGTTATGACTATTTGTATGCCTTATGGCGAAGACATAGTGAGACCTGTACGATGTTCATAACACCTCTGTATGTAATGTACCTATGTTTTAAGCATAAACGATTTGATTGATTGATAAATTGATAAGTACCTACATTAATATTGTAACAACACAACAATTAAATTTTTCTTACATGCATCTTCAATAAATTAGGCACAAACAAGGGTTGAATTGGATCCTGTAGCCTTATCAATTTATTGTTATACTTATTGTAAGAAATTTAGCTTCTAATTATATTTTAGGTAAACATTAGTATGCACCTTACTTTATTTTGGCTACGTACCATGCACTTACCGTCAAGCTAAGGCCCTACACAAATCGTATGAAATTGAAATGATTATTGCTGCTGTTTTGTAGACGCAGTGCTTACAAAATGTATTAGACAAGTTTATAAAATCTGTGCGTGTACAAAGCAAATTTAATAAAAATATCAATGTAACATTCAATGAATGCAAAATTTGTGAACGAACTTTTATGTTTACGAACGTTTGTTACACACAGTGCTTACACGACCGGAGGCCTAATTTTATATCAACTAGGCATACATTTTTATTGAAATCAATACCGGTTGCGTTGTTGTCAGGTCTTATAAAAGACGTGGTTTATTTTGAAATTGTATCAGTTGATAACTGTCTTTGCAACAGAAGTACAAATAATATTATTTGAAAATGCACTTCAAGGTAAAAAAATAAACAATATAAAAAAAGTCGTATGTATCTTGGGTAATAGTATTCAGCACCTGCTACAGTTTTTAAACTTAACTAATAATCAAACGCCCACAGGTTATGTGTCTAGCTGTCCTCGTAGGTGTGGTGGTGGCTCAACATGGGCACGGACACGAGCACAAACATGAACCAGCGCACTCCTCGCAGCACATCTCTAAGCACGACGGACACGCAGAGGAGGTCACCATCAAAGACAAACACGGACACGTGAAACACGTCGACTATTACGTGAGTACAGTTGACAATGGTTGTTGTTAATCTGATCCTTGTTATACCTACTTAATCTTCCAAAAAACAGTAATTCAAATGACTGTTTTAAGAGAAAATTCAAAACTAAGTGGGAGTCATAAATCCTTACAGACACATCCCAAATACGAGTTCGAGTACAAGGTGGAGGACAAGCACACAGGCGACCACAAGACGCAGCACGAGCACCGCGACGGCGACGTCGTCAAAGGCTTCTACAGCCTGCACGAGCCCGACGGCTCCGTCAGGGACGTGCACTACCACAGCGACAAAAAGACCGGGTGAGTTCTTACAGTATTTCAATAATATTTAGTTTTTGAGACTTTATACTTTTTTTCATTTGCTTTCTTTATATTTTCTCATTTGAGCGTGATATAACTGGTTTAATTTTACTTTTTTTTAAACTAACAACCATTCTACGCTATGAGAAAACATATATAAATAATAAAATAAAAGTAAAATCATTTTGAAAAACATTTTTATTTTTCAGTTTTCACGCGGAGGTCAAACACAGCACCCATCACGTTGTCCCCAAACATCATCATCACTAAAGTCAACAAAAAATTCATGAAATACCTTGTTAATATTTTTTGTTACGTGTTGTTTTTATGAAATATATAATTCTTTTTTAAACCAGTTAAGTCTATCATTTTCTCTTTTTTTATACATTTAATGCCTTTTTTGTCCTAGTTAATTATTGAAAGGATCGTTGTGATATCATAGAGACTTAGGTTTAAGTAGGTTAATTTATTTAACTATAAAATGTAACATCCTCGACCTCATCAGCACTTACCATCCGTTTAGATAGTTGTCAAATGTGAACCTAATTAGTGTCCGACCGAAGGTACTAATAATATTATTTGTACATTGGCAAACAAGCTTACGGTCTGCCTGATGTTAAGCTGGTACCGTAGCCTATGGACACTTGTGACTCCAGTAGAATCACAAGCGCGTTGCTGACCCTTTATTCGCTTGAGGATTCACTGTGTTGGCAGATAGAAACATGCAGGTCCCTCACTCCCAAAATCCCAACATAGTGCACCCTAGGGAGCTCTGGCGACCTTACTTACCACCAGGAACACAACATGCAATAATATAGCAACACTTCAAAGCAGTGGTGCTATTATGGCTGCGGTCTTCTGAAAGGTGGAGGTACTTCCCCAGTTGGGGTGCTCCACATACGAGCGAGATGACATTCCGCTGTGCCTGACCTCTCTTAAAATATAATACCTTTATTGCCTTACCAGGGCAATGTTGCCAAATCAGCTATAGGTCCGGTTTACTTAGTTGAAGAAATTTAGTCACTGCATTAATGATTCTTTCTGTCAATGGATATTACGGATATTATCTTCCGTAGCGGAGCAGTGTTCCGTCATAAATATTTTTTATAAGTAGCATGTTAAAAAAAAAAACAAAAGTCTTATTCAATGCGTCAGATATGTAAAGGTTGTCCCAAAAATAACGCAAGATTGTTCATACATTATGTATGGAAAATCTTGCGTTCTTTTTGGGACACCCTACATATATAATTTAGTTCGGGTAGGAAAAGTCTGATAGTCAACTTCTTTCTGGAATTGGGATAATAATAAAGCATAACTTGAGACAAATGAGATCTTATTTCCCCAGGTATTTCGGGTCGCGTCCTGTGAACATTGCCAAAATTAGGAGATATTGGCTAATTATAGGGTGGACTCTTAAACCGCCTCAACAGCGTCTCCTTTTAATATCTTATGCGCGATATCTACCTAGCTTCCTACATATATATATACCTTTTAACTGTTGTGACTTTTGTGTTATAGAGATAACCCTTTCGTTGTGCATTGCAGAGTAATCCAACAAGAGGTCATCATTGTTATTTTTTTAATTGGGTATTGGACAACAATGAAAATAATAGTATTTTTCACAATCGTGTTATAATAGAGAGCTTTTTAGTCGAGTACCGTGTTTAGGCCACGAAGCTTGCTGAGTGGCCTAAGTAAGGTACGAGATTAAAAAGCTTGATTATAACACTATTGTGAACAATACTTTTTGTACGAGTTCATTAAAATTAATTTTCTACGAGTCAACTGAACTAATTAAACAAACTCGATACTGTTGAAACGAAGTGCAGCTCATCGCTCGTACGCTTGTTGATATCTTAAAAGACATCAACGAGCGTACGATATCAAAGCGATTCTATTGGTCCAATTCATTACAGTTCAGTAAAGCAGCCACGTGATTGGTCGAATTTATTTTAGTTGTCTGGAGCGTATCGAAAAGTAGTTATTTCGATTGTTTCGACAGTAACATGGACTACAACTATGAAAAGAGTGACGTTGCAGTATTCTCTATGAAATCTTAATACACATATTTTAATCGTCGAGTACAAAAATAGTTTTTTCATTAGCTTTATCTGTTATAAACATTACGAGAATACTTCGAAAGTATCAAGCTTTCATTTACGTTTGCTATTTGAAGATTTTTAAATTAATAAAAACGATCAATAAGGACGTTGTTTGATTGTGACGTCACAATCAAACAATCATCCCTACAATTAATACTAACGGAGCGTTTTTGTCGTTTTAAAAAAAGATGCTGATTTGACTTTTGCCAAATACCGAATTCAATTGCATTAATTTAAGAATAAGAAGTAAGTTTGTGTAGTTCAGTTAGGGACTACAATTTTCGAAAAAAGTTGATACAACAGAATAAAATGTATTGTGATATTAATTATAAAAAAAAATGCGTTTTAGAATTAGGTGCGAACTGTGTATTTCGTTACTCCCAAACAGAAGCGTTTACAACGAGAGAACGGATTCTACGTTTTATTGTAATCTTGAAGATGTTTGGATTTGGTGGATCAATCAACTTTTTTCAGTCACTAGTTTATTGTCATAGTTGCGTCTAAATAGATCACTTTTTAAAACTGTAGTTTTATGGGTCTTAGGGCGATTGTGCACACACAATGAATTTTAATGTCCGGCAGTCCGAGTTTTAATGGTCCGATATGGCATGAAATAAACGGATGATTGGCTAGTGCACTTGTCCGTCTTTTTACTTTTTACCCGCCCGGCCAATAATAATTATCCCAGAGTCATGAATTAGAGAACTTATTCCAGACCCAGTGCACAAGCACTGAAAGGTTTGGCCATTTTTAGGCCGAAACTGAAACTACGGCCGAAACATGATATTTTGGCCGAAACTAGCCGAAACCGAACCTTCGGTCGGACACTAATTAGTATTATTCATGACTTGGCCATAAATACGTGGTAGCTGTCACCTCGGACCGAAAAAAAACCGTCCGGAATGGGGAAAAGTAAGATGTCGAACGGTAAAATTACGTATAGTGCACAAGCTACTATATACACTCATAGGCGTGCCATATCGGACTGTAAAAACTCGGACTGCCGGACAGTAAAATTCATTGTAGTGCAAAATCGTCCTTTACTCCACCAATAGTAGTAAGTAGTAGTTCTTGTCACTATGAACCCCCTTTTTATTGAAGATGTTCTTAGCACAATAGAAGTCCATGTTGTCCTAAAGAATGCAGTTTTTGGTATTTTGTCAATTGAAGCTTTCATCATTGGTCATTTGATCAGTTTGTTATGGATCTTCGTCTGGGGTATATGTCTAGTTTCGTCCATAGGTAGTTTCGGCTTTTCAGGCGTATTGCCATCGCAGCCGCCTCCTTTTGTATGTACATATGTAAAGGTAGTAGTCCTAGCACGACTTCTAGTGCTGAGGGGTAATCACGTAACGTTCCGAACGCGCGTTAGAACAATCCAACCGTAAATTTTCCATGTAAAATTTGACATTTAGATCTACCTGACGCGCGTACAATGCGTTACGTGATCGACCTGCTGCTGTGTAAGGAAGTAAACATCTGCTATTGGAAGGAAAAAGTGAAAAGAAAAATTGTAAACCAAATATATTGCATTCGAAGGCCGATTTTCTCGTAGGAATGAAAGCTTTCAGAGCGCGCTCACTATGCGAGCCCCCACGGACACTCACTATCCCCGGATGTCTTGCAAGCAAAACCTGAGGAGAGGACCGCAGTTTAGGAAGTGAGTGGATGAAAGGTCCAAAGCGTCTCTCCAGAGCGCACTCGCTATGGGAGCCCCCACAGGCACTCACTATCCCCGGATGTATTGCAAAGGAAACCTGAGGGTCCAAGTACCGAAGGTGAGTGGCGAGGCAAGCGCAGCTGAAGGCCGGGTTTTTCGTAGGACCGAAGGCAGAAGCGCCCCCTTCATAGTACGCTCAATATGCGATCCCGAAGGAAGAAGCGCCTCTTCAGAGTACGCTCAATATGCGATCCCGAGTGCAATCGTACGTGGGCACTCACTATCCCCGAACCGAATGTTCTTTTAGCGAAACCCAAGGGCCGAAGGTGAGCGGCGAGGGACGGGAGGCTGAAGGCCGAGCTCCACTCCATGTTTTTTTTTTTAGTTTCGCGCTTTAATAGGAAACACCTATTCTAGTCTAGACATACTTTTTAAACGCCTTTACTTTTTTTGAAAAAACGTTGAGAATAATTATTTTTCTCAAAAATGGCCCGCAAAGTGAACATAACTCGCTACATATTGGAAGGTAAAGTGTAATGTTTAAGGCCAGATCAAAATTAAAAAATAATAGTTATTTGTGTCACAAATAGTATATTTACGGCGAGGGCGCTGTATTGAATCCTGAACGTAGCGAGGGATCCTACAATAGAATCCTGAGCGTAGCGAGGGATTCTAACGTAGGATCCTGAGCGTAGTGAGGGATTCAAGTGTTAACGCCCAAGACGAAAATAATTTTGCTCCTGAGTGACACATGTAACTTTTCACACCGACTATGAGGAAAACATTTGCAAAAAAAACAAAAAAAACAACAAAAAAAGAACAAAAAAAAGAAAAAAAAAACAAAAAAACAAAACAAACCAAAACAAACGAAACAAAAAAAACAAAAACAACAAAAAAACATGAAACTAAAAAAGGAAATAACAAAATAACCTAGAAAAATTACGAAAAAAATAAAAAAGAAAAAAATAATAATAAGATCACAAAAAAAAACAGAAAATGGAAAAAAATACAAAAAAAACTAACAAAAATACAAAAATAAGAAAAAAACAGCAAAAAACCAAAACAAAAACAAACAATCTAACAAAAAAACAACAAAACAATTAAAAACAAAAAATAACAGAAAGAAAACAAAAAAAAACAAACGAAACTACAAAACGAAACAAAAAACAAACGAAACTAAACAACAAAAAACGGAAAAAAATAACAAAAAAACAAAAAACAGCAAAAAAAATCAACCAAAAACAAGCAACAAAAAAACAAAAACAAAAAAACAACAAAAAACAAAAAAAAACAATTAAAACAAACGAAACAAAAAAACTAAAAAAAACCGAACAAAAAACAAAAAAAAAAGAACAAAAATACAAAAAAAAAACAAAAAAACAAAAAAAAAAAAAAACAAAAAAAATCTAATATATATATACGTACATTGCACGTAGAACCGATGGCCGGTGGGGTGGAAAGGTTCTCGAGTGGCAACCACGTACCGGAAGGCGCGGCGTGGGTGGACTGATGACCTGGTAAAGGTCGCGGGAGTCCGCTGGTTGCGGGTGGCGCAGGACCGGTCATTTTGGCACTCTTTGGGGGAGGCCTATGTCCAGCAGTGGACGTCTTTCGGCTGATATGATGATGATGATGATGATATATAAACGTTCGTCGATTACGATGAAATTACAATCGATTATTTCATCAAGATTCTATTGGCACATTGCGTGAAAGCTACAAACCAATGAATAAATTAAAAAAGTAGCTTGAACAGAAAATTTGCATTTTGCTCCCTCTCGTCGGGGACCAAAACTTACTTTTCTGAATGAGAGGTGTGAAAAAAACATTGCAGGCCGCCTGGAATGTTACATATGAATTCCTTTATTGGTCGAGTACCAAACTTTTTAAAAAGTAGAAACTGGCATAAAAAAGACGGCACAGGTCGTATTCAGCCAAATCAAGTCGTATTTTTCCGTTGCAAACGCGACATTTTTGTATGTGTCATAAAAAGATTGCGTTTTTCGGTGGAAAAATACACTTGCGATTCTGTTTAAAATAGTTATTTGTTGTACAAGGGGGGAAAGTTGTATTTTACCTGCGAGTGTTAATTTGAAACTCGAGCTAGCGAAAGGATTCTATGATTGACCACGAGCGAAGCGAGTGGTTCAAAAATAGAATCCTGAGCGTAGCGAGTGTTTCAACACACGAGACGTAAAATAACTTTTCACCTGTGTATAACACAAATCTTTTCACCTGACTACAGCAAGGAAAATAAGATAAAGGGTAAAAAAAGTAAAAAAAAACAAAAAAAAGGAAAATAAAATTTTTAAAAGTTGAAAAAAAAGATTTAAAAAAAAGTAAAAAATAAATAAAACACGTAAAAAAAAGTTTAAAAAAAAGTAAAAAACGTTAAAAATAAAAGTTAAACAAAAATATGTCATAAAATATACCAACAAAAAACAAAAATAAACATTTAACGTTCTACGTCATAGTACTTTTAACGTTCTACGTCTACTTTCTTCACATGTGGATAAAAAGCGATTTTCTCAATAGTTAACAAACAAACAAAAAGGCATTTCCGAGCTAGTGAGGTGAAAAAGAATTATGACGTTTAATTTTATGTAATTAGCAGTATCCTCAATTTGTATTAAATAATAAAGCTTGATTTCAATTTAGTCTTTTTTATTCCCCCATTTTTGAGAAAAGCACTATATTTGCCTCAGCCGGAATGGCAATTGCAGGCTTCGTATTATAATTAAAGGGACTCGCAAGCTCGTCCGTTTAAACAAAATACTCAGCCTGCAATTGCCTCCTTCCCGGCCACGGCAATAATGTACTATTACACGATTTCTTAATTTACAATACAAATACTCTTTATTGCTCACTTCTTGACTTTTTTTTCTCGAATATTCTTAATGTTAATTAAGTTGCATAGGCATTGAATCTTCTATCCACTAAACTTCTCTGCGTTTTTAAAAATGTTTAACAAAAAAAATTAATACTACACAAAAAGTGCATGGTGGTCTCTGGGGTTGAACTCGCGGACACCGACTCCGTAAGCTACAGGCCAAACCACCGGGCTACGTATGAGTTGTAAGAACACAATGAATTTTCGAATATGGTGACAACGTGTTACCATGGTAATATGAAACTGTTATAATCCCGCTCTCGCAACATTATATCTAGTCTCTAGTCTCTTCAGCGCCTATTTTTCATCCCATATTTTTCACGTTTTATCTATTAAATTGCTGAAAGTTTAAATAAGGATGTTTTTACTTTCCAGTCAAGTTTATGCTCACCAATTTTCAAGTCTTTAGCTCATGTATTCAAGGAGTTCCCATACAAAGTTCAACCCCATTTTTTACCCCCTTTGAACCCTTATCTTTATATTTTTTATAACCTATAGCCTGGCTGAAGATCCACTTAACGTTTTAGAAAAGGTCGCATATTGATTCATTCACTCGTTTTTACGTGATGCCGTTACATATAAACAGACAGACAAACCGACAAACAGACAAAAATTCTAAAAACTGTTGAAGTGTGTTCTGTTATCGATTCTAAGAGCCCTCAATTGATTTTTTTGCCAATATCTTCAATGTACAGACTTTCGACCCTCTTCAGCTTTATTATAAGTATAGATAGATGTATAGATGGATCTATAGTATTATTCATAATAAAAAAAACTGTCCAACAATTTTCCAAAATAACCTTCGTATGAAATCCCATCTCACCCTAACTACAGGGTGAGGAGGGATGTCCTATTTTTCTGTGTTTATCGTTAAAGTTATGAAATGGAACTTAGGTAGTTCACATCATAAAAACACTTAAATATAAACGGTCGGAACATTTATTAATAAAATTAAGTTTGCATAAAATGTAAAAGTACGATGTTATCGAGGTTTGAATGCAGCAGGACGGCATCACTAATGCGGCGGATGTGTGGCAGCGGTAACAGTATCCTGAGGACGCTGGCTGCGAGGCTGGATGCTCCATTACCTAGGCACTGGAACACCCTACATTGTGCAGGACCCTATGCTAGGGGATGGAGCATGAGACGATCCGAGAGCTCCGCTCTCAGACTCAATAGTATCTAAGGGCGGAATTACTCTTTTAAATTGATAGATGTTAGCGTTGTGGGTTTCAGGTCCAAATATGAAGGGATTGAAGCTTTCATTCGTTATCATCCTGTTAATTATGTATGTAAATAAGTTAGATATAAATTGCGTTAGATGCTATTCTAGGCTAAAATCAAGACTACAATTAAAAGTGTAGAAAACTCGCGTTTCGTCCAAAATAATTGGTTTAAAACATACTTCAGCATATTAATTCAGTATTGTTGGATTAGTGTATCATTTAATGTGTGCTAGATCTAGATTTATGGATTCATAAATTAGACTACTTAGGTTAATTGCAGGAATGGATCGCTGGCCAGCAAGAAAACGCGTGGACGGACGCGCGAGCTGCAGAGACATTCTACCCGCGAAGTCGAGAAAAGTGCTTATCGATCGGCACTGTGGGGCGAGGAACGCTCCCTGGAAAATGGGCCTTATACCCTTTTGTTAAGGTATATTTTCAGATGAGGAGTCGGATTAGTGGCGTGATCGTGTTAGTGTTGGCTATAAATACCCCGGCGGGCCGAGGAGCGTTTCACTTTTTTATGGGACGTCGAAGCGAGATCACGCTGCAGAAGGCAAAGGCGGCCAGGCTAGGCTGACCTCTGGGCGCGTACTACTTCGAGGCGGAACAAGGCTGGTCACCGCTGGGCTGCATTACGGCTGTTGCTGAGAGGAATTAGAGTTTGGTAAGGTCGCAAATGCCTTTGCGATCGTCTGGTGAGATTGAATATTTTATTTTAAAGTGTGACTAATCATAGTGAATTCTGGAATTTCTTAGGGAGTAATTATCTTGTGCGCACATTGTCTTGAATTGAGTGATTAATATTTAGGCAATATCTTTCTGCTCGTGAACTGATATGATCTTATATGATCACGTGTGTATTTTGAATATGTGGCGGTCTAATAGGTTTATCACCTAATAAATGCACTTAAGACATCATCATATTAGGATTCCGTATACTCCCATGAAATAAAGTGAACACTTATTATAGTCTAGTCATTGCAATCGACGCGGCCTGTTACTGTTACAATGGTAAATAATTCCTAATTGTATACCAGTATCTAGTGGTTAATTGTAGGTACAAATGAGGGAAATCTTTATTAAAATATGTGCTAATATTATATTGTAATTTATTTATGGAGGCGCGGGTCACCTTTTGCTCGGGGCGTCAAGGCGGGAAGAGGACATGCTGAACCAGGGACCCTACAAGTCGCTGAGACAGGCCGGTACGTGTCTGTACTATTAAGAGATTAAAATCTGGTGAGTGACCTTTATAATCACTGTATTGAATGATTCTGAAACTTATTAATTTGTTTTTGGGCTATTATCTAACCATTTCAACGTTATCATACTTGTATTTGTGTATCGAAATCTAGTTCTACTGTATATAGTTTGGTGAATATGCTAGATAAAGTACGAGCGGTTTATGTATAGGTTATGAACGGATCTAGGTCATTGGTCAAATAACTGACGATATTACAGAAATGTTGTTTTGTTCTACATATATATTACTAGTTGTTTTGTCACTGCGATATGATTGGGTTCTGTGCGCCCTTACGAGATAAAGTGATCAATTATTATACGACAACCTAGCTATAGCAATTGACTCGGTCCGTGGTACGTGTTGTAATATGAGAATAAATTGTTAAGGCGCGGATAAGCGACTAATGTTACTACAAGTACATCTTAGACCCGGTGGTTAATTATCGATATGGTTGAGGGATTCCTTAATAGGTGAACGTAGCTGAGTAATTTAATAATGTACACCTATGATTGAGTGCTCGGTGTCGCTGACTCTTGTCACCCAGAGCACATTGAGGACCTTGATTACGTCAAGAAGAGGTGTGCTCGCACCGGTGTTGATGGACTATCGTCCCTTGGACATACTTAAGACCTCGACTGTGTCGAGAGAAGTATGACTGCACTTTATGCGCTCTTCATGGATGTGTAGGCGGAGCGAGTGGCTGAGGGTCCTCAATCTTGCAAATTGGGGATCTTCCCCGGTCAAGCTTCCGTCTTAGGCTTAACAAACCTCTTAATAAGGGGTGCGGTTGCGTTAATCTATGAAGGAATCAAATATACCTATAGGTATACCGTGTGGGATTCCTTAGCCGAATGAATGTAGCAAGGTAATTTAGTTCATGTACGCCGGTGATCGCGTCGCTTGGTGTCAGGACTCTTGTTCTCAGGGCACATTGACGACCTTGGCCAATGAGGATTCGCTCGTAAGAGGTTCCTTAGTCAAGTGAGATGTGACCGCACCTTAAGCACCGTCATGGATGTGTCATCGATTAGGCAAAGGTATTTAGAGTTCCCAATCTTGCAAATTGGGAGTTCTCAGTAGCTGAGCTATCGATTTGGTTTAGTCAAAGGCCTCTTATCTAGAGGCCTTTGTTATATTGATTTTGCGAGGGAATCCAACACTTTCACTCTTAATATCAGTAATATTTAAGTAGGTCTCTTCTTAGGTGGGGCCGTTTTATTGGGATCTCAACAAAGGTCTCACGGTGGGTTGGTAATTAATTATCATTCGTCAGTTCAATTGTGCATTGTCGTATATTTAACATTGTTCCGACTATATAGTGCCTTTGAGTTGATTGGGTGAGATTGGTTGCTAAGACACTGTGTTACATCCATTGAGATATTTTGGGGATGAATTGTATTATAAATTGCTTAGGAAAAGTCAGTACTAATTGGTATTAGATTTGATAGAAATAACGATAGGGTAGGCGGAATCAACAGATGAGGTGGGATTACTAGCGAGTACGAGCAGCCGCGAGCGAGCGAGAGGCGAGCGCTACAGTTCGCTAACAACTCTAAGATTCATCGTTAGGGAGAATCGATATTACACTAGACATTACGCCATTCATGTACCTGTAAGTAAAACATGCACTAATATTCTATTTCAATAGACTATCATCACATCATCATCAATATCTTGACTTATGATTATTTTCATTATTATATCATCGCATCATCATCAATATCTTGACTTCTTCATGATTATTTTCATTATTATATCATCGCATCATCATCAATAGAGATCCCATCATGGCCAACACAAGTTGACCACTATTGTATTGCGAGTCTGTTTAAAGGGCGTCACCTACCACATAGCGTAATTTATCACTTCCCACAACTTAGTATAATAAGGAATTTATGCCCACTTTAGCCTCCATAATTGTGCATCACTTAATGAGACTACTGAATTGTAAATTAATTCTAAGGAACTGGTATAATTGTCTTACTTAAGTTATAGGTTCTACTAAAATGGGGTTAATGTACAACTTCAATTAACATGTAACTTTTTCCCTTTATAGAAATACAAACTTCATACTTCTCGAAAAGGGCTGGGTCTACACGCACAACGCGGGGCCTAACCACTAGACGAAATCACACGCCAAGCCACTTCACCAGCGCGAATCACGTATAGCTTAGGTCTAAATAGGTCTTCGAGGTTAGGTTCCAGAGATAATAAATTCTAGGTTAGATTACGGCATTGTAGGCCTGGAGTCGGACGGTTTTTTATTTGACCGAATCTCTTTCCGTCCGGCAATATCCTAGGAGATGATTTGGTCTGTTAAAGTACTCAAGCTCGATTACTTTAACATAAATAACGAGAGATTCTGTAGCTGTAGGATAGATTTACCTAGACTAGAATAAAACCCAACCTTTCTAGTAGGATCGGCCGGAACTAACTCGGTTTTTCTATTCGCTTTGGTACGAGTTAGTATTTATAGGAACAAAGTGGATATCTAGTACAATCGAGTCTTGATTTTACTGGATTAATTAGTCAAAGGTTCTTTAGCTTCAAAACAAACAAAATTAATTTGATATTTCTATGGTAAATAAATGATTTATTTTCTCGCTTACTATCTGTTTAATTTTATTCAATAGCTTTTCCTTCAGGTAGGATTCAATTTTCAGACGACTAGAAGCTTCTCAGGAGCTTCAGCTTTCAGATAGGGGTTAATTTAAGTTCAGAATAGGAAAACATAAAAAGACAGCCAATTTATGAGGTTGAATCGTTACAAGCATCTAACTCCATTAGGATTATAGGATTAAATTAATTTGTAATACTAACCTTAGTCATAATTCGTGATTGTATACTAACAACTTATGGACATTACCTAGTCCGAAACAAATAAAGAATTGAATTTTGAATTGAATGTCAGTTTTGTCCCTACTGACCCCGTTTTACGGTACTTAACCAACTAGATGGTAAGTAGATGTATTCTGTGAACCGCATTAAGATTTCTACACAAAATAAAATAAAAAACAATACATTTTTGGGGTTCCCCATTCTTAGAACTAAAACTCATTTTTTTTTTCATCAAACCCGTGTAAATGTATCTATGGATAGGTCGTTAAAAATTATATTGAGGTTTCTAATATAATTTTTTGTTATTTTAATACGGGTCTATATTTGGAAAAACATTATGTAAAATTATATAAAAGTCACATTAAAAATCACCGGAATAACTAATTGACTTGTTGGTTGGAGTGCCAAAAAAAAATCTATCTATGGTCTTCAAAAATGATATTGAGGTTTCTAATATAATTTTTTTCTAAACTGAATAGTTTGCGCGAGAGACACTTCCAAAGTGGTAAAATGTGTGTTTTTAATACGTCATAATAAATCATAAACCGCAATTTATTTTACGGAACCCTTCATAGTCGAGTCCGACTCGCACTTGGCCGCTTTTCGATTAACTGAGTGGTTTTACATTAAAATTTGTTACTAGAACTCTCGTTTACACAGTCTAATCTCTGAAACGGGCAAAGCTTGTGTCTATTTATAATGGATGTTGTTTAATTAATATTAAAGCCCTCGCCTCGCTGCTGAGACGTGTGACAGGAAATTAGAACGGCAGCCTGAAGATGTTGGGAGGACCAATGGACTCCCCTGTGTAAGCATTGTGTCGATGTGAGGGAGGGTCAAATTAATTTAAATACTTAATTTAGACATTTTGCCCTACAGTGCTTTACTGCAAAAATTTAACCGATTTCGTCACTAACACTTATTTTTTTAAACCCAAATGTACTAACCTAAAAATCAAAATTTAGAGCCTACAAAAACAAAGAATAAACAATTTACTTCTGCTTTCTTCATCTCTGACGTTACTTTGTATTCAGATACTAAGATATCGCTGGTGTAATGAGAGACTGTGATTCTTATCCTATACTTTTAAACGAGCAATATTTGTATATATATTTGCAATCACGTTCTCGGAAACGACTCTAACGATTTCGATGAAATTTGGAATATAGGTGGTTACGGGGGCGAAAAATCGATCTAGATAGGTCTCATGTCCGGGAAAATTAGTTTTCTCCGTATTTTTCCCATTTTTATCCGAGCGGAGCTCGGTCGCCCAGGGACTTTTATTATTAAGTGCCTATTTACATGCAAAACATTGACGATTGTAAAATATCTCGAAAATATTGGAAAAGTACATAAGCATTAAGATATAGTTCTAGATAATGTACCGTACTTATAACTAGTGAAAGTTCATTCTCAGGCTTAAAGCATTTTAAATTATAACAATATTATATCTACTGGTATTTTGTCCTTGCCAAGCTACACTCGTTGCACTACGTTGTTGGCCGTAGCAGCTTAATCTCCAATTTTGTGATGAAAAGCGCTCGTAGCCCTCTGAATCGGAATGAAGATCTCATTGAATGATGTGGATTTTTTCGTCATTCTTTAGTAATAACCCTATATTTAGAGGAAGGTGTATTCTTGTTTAAAACGTCATAACTACAAGTTTTTGTATAACATTTATTCAATTTATATTTAAGCAACGGTTTTAAAAACTATAATACATATAAACAAAAAAAATACAAATAGAATCGTTTAATGGTGATGGTGGTGTTCAGGCACAATGTGGTGGGTGCTGTGCTTGACCTCGGCGTGAAAACTGTTAACAAATATGAATTCCATAAATAGCCGAAAATAATGAACCAAACACTTGTTATTTCAAATGAAACGCAACTTCTTCATCCTAAAACGAAATATTATTATAAAACTCTAAGAACTCACCCGGTCTTTTTGTCGCTGTGGTAGTGCACGTCCCTGACGGAGCCGTCGGGCTCGTGCAGGCTGTAGAAGCCCTTGACGACGTCGCCGTCGCGGTGCTCGTGCTGCGTCTTGTGGTCGCCCGTGTGCTTGTCCTCCACCTCGTACTTGAACTCGTATTTAGGATGTGTCTGTGATAGATGAAAATAATATTGAAAGGTATATCCTGAAATAACAAAGCAAAGAACAAAAAACAAAAACTCACGTAGTAATCGACGTGCTTCACGTGTCCGTGTTTGTCTTTGATGGTAACCTCCTCCGCGTGTCCGTCGTGCTTGGAGATGTGCTGCGAGGAGTGCGCTGGCTCATGTTTGTGCTCGTGTCCGTGACCATGCTGAGCCACCACCACGCCGACGAGGGCAGCTAGACATAAAACCTGTTTTGTTGGAAACTTGAGATAAGGTTTTAGTTAGCAAACATTTTTATTAAATAAAATTAAAATAGATCGTATGATTACCTTACGATACATTTTAAAGTTATTATTTGATTTCGTTACACTTGGTTAAACAACGGATGTTGACTGATACATTTCCAAAACCAACAACTTCTTTTATAACGCGGTTTTTTTAAAGCTGTATCATGTTAAGAGTTAATTAATGCTTGACAGTAATTAAGCCATCTTCCATATAAAGCGTCCTTCATAAAATTTTCGCAAACAGTTAGTGCGACAGACGTTATTCGTTAATAATGAGTATTAGACACAAACACTACTGGTTGAATCGGTTCCTGTAGAGTTATCAATATATGTTATACTGTAAGGAATTAACTACAAATACATTTTATGTAGGTACTTTAAAGGCTAAATAAGGCAATGATAAAAAAAAATTAGGTTTCAGAGCTGAATATCTAAATATGATATATATATTTATGTATTATTTTATCGAATAATATAATAATCTAATCTGATTCATCTGCTCTTTTTAATTATGCGTTGTTTTGTATTTTGTTCACTTCGGAAACCAAAATTGAAGCCTAAGGCCGTCAGCTTTGCGGGCTGAGTCTTTCATTATGTATCAAATAGGAATAGAATCAAACTTCAGTTCGGTTTTGCCAGTTTTTAAAACAGCTGGTCAAGTTTGTAAACCGTGGATTTGTGGAAGTGAAAATTAAATAAAAGTAACAATGCAACATTCAATGAATGCAAATTAGGTGAAAGAACTTTTAAATTTACGAAATTTTTATTACCGATCGAAGTTCTCATTTTTCATTTACTAGGCATACATTTTTAATGAAACCAATACCGGTTGCGTCAAATGATGTCAGGTCTTATAAAAGGAGTGGTTTATATTGAAATTGTATCATTCGATAAGTATCTTTGCAACAGAAGTACAACAAATTGTAAGCGCAATTGGCTGCTTTATTCGATTAAGGAACAAATATCATCGACTTGAGAGTGCATACGAAGTCGCGGAAGGTGAAATTCAAATGAAACAAACATAGTGATTGAATTACTTACTGATTATATTGATCCTTCACTGTGTTAACTTACCATTAAGACACAGTATTAATTAATAGTATTAGACTAACACACAATACATTACAAATAGTATTTGACTTCTCCCTGGCTAAATCAAGACTGACTCCGAAAAATCCCTCATGGGACCAGGTCGCCACTACATTGACGTTACTTTTCCCTCCATTACTATCGACCAATCAGAGAGCCGCAGTAACACCTGGCGGTCTCTGATTGGTCGAGCGCTTCCAACTGTCAGTCCTGCTTTAATCCAAGTTTTAGGTCATAATACATACTCATTTATACAAATTAATGATTACCACTGCGTATTAACTATATAATTTCTAACAGTCGGCCATCCAAAATAGATGTAACGACCTCGCACATCAAATCGTAATATTAACTAACAAATAAGAATAAATAATACGTACGAGTTTATACCCGTGTAATGGAATACATTTGCTACACATTGTCAAAATATGTTGGATTTTGTATTAATATATCATACACATGGACCAGCTGTAGCATTATACATCTGCGATTATCATTATTTCATGTTTACAACTTATTTCATTAATAACATAACGATATGAATCACAATAAACAATCTAGAGTGTACTCTATGGATTTGATTTACTGATTTGCAAGTAAGTAGACATTATATCACGGCCTGTAAGAGTAAACTACTTAGTAATATAATATAAACATTAAATTTTATTATTTTTGGCAGGCTTTATTTCATGGCCTGAATTTTATTCGCAATCGGGCATTATTTCATGGCCACTGCGAGTGATGTATTATGTATTCGCATACGGGCATTATTTCATGGCCAGTGCGAGTGATGTGTCATGTATTCGCATACGGGCATTATTTCATGGCCAGTGCGAGTGGTGTATTATGTATTCGCATACGGGCATTATTTCATGGCCAGTGCGAGTGATGTATTATGTATTCGCATACGGGCATTATTTCATGGCCAGTGCGAGTGATGTATTATGTATTCGCATACGGGCATTATTTCATGGCCAGTGCGAGTGATGTATTATGTATTCGCATACGGGCATTATTTCATGGCCAGTGCGAGTGATGTATTATGTATTCGCATACGGGCATTATTTCATGGCCAGTGCGAGTGATGTATTATGTATTCGCATACGGGCATTATTTCAGGCCAGTGCGATTCAATAAAATAGGCATTATTTCATGGCCTGGACACTGAAATAAATGGGTTAGTGATTACTTTCAAAAATAGGCATTATTTCATGGCCTGAACACTGAAATAAATGGATTAAAGATGATTTTTTTAAACAGGCATTATTCCATGGCCTGGACACTGAAATAAATGGGTTAATGATAACTTTCAAAAACAGGCATTATTTCATGGCCAGAACACTGAAATAAATGGATTAAAGATGAATTTTATAAACATGCATTATTTCATGGCCTTAACACTGAAATAAATGGGTTAAAGATGATTGTAATCAACAGGCAATTATTACATGGCCAGAAAACTGAAAATATGGGTATAAGATGATTTTCATTTATTAACTGCTATGATGTTCGAAATACAATTGCACTAGTGCATTATTTTTTTAACATTAACATCAATTTTGAACTTAAGGTTTAAAATATTTATAAAACAAAGAAAAGAAGAGAGACGAGAACACGATATGACACAGATAACAAATATAATGGACAATGTACACCATCATCGTCTGAAGCCCAATACAAGACTCGAACTTGTGACCTCTGCATTGCCGGTACATATATAAAATTTTGTATATCACACTAATTAATTAGTAGCCTTTCATTATGGAGGTCTGAAATAATTCACCCTAGGCTTGATTTTATCAAAGTAACTGCTACTACAGAGGAATAGCGTCTATAACCATTTTTCATCATCTGAGTGTCAACAATCTGCTACCTATGAACATCGTATATTTTAATTAGTCCATATGGACCCTAGAACTTAAGTAAATATATAGTTTTTTTTATTATTTTCAGTCGCTGGGATTTGTTTTTTGACACGTACTAAATATCCTACCTCGAACTTTTAGGACTGCAACGTTTTGCAGCATAGGACAATATCTGAGCTTCGTGTGAAGCTTTACGAGCTTCGTGTGAAGCTTTAACGGGCGCATTTATGTCTTCTCTCATTTCATCTACACATTTACGATCAGCGCTAGTAACATCGGTACATACTTAACTCTGGAAGAATGCGACTTTCACTAGGTGCCATTAACCAATTATTTATTTGGTGGCAAATAGCGCCTCAGAGGGGGTGCGATTAAGCCCTTGAATTTAAAGTAGTAAGTATGTACAATCTTCATTGCACATCAAGCATTTGGTCTCAACCGTGCCAATGCTATTGGCTGTCAAACCGTCCACCAAATTTATATTATAGCGTTCTACTTGCCCGTGACCCTGGGTGTGGATACAGCGTTCAATACAGTAATATTTAGTATTCCTATCGCACAAAAACTTCCCAAAGATCTCACTAGTGAAAGATATATATGATTCATCGAGGGACGCCAAAAAATACCCAAAATATTTTCGGAATACATTAATCTTACTAACAACTATGGACAATGTTCCGAAATAAATTATTTGAATTGAATTGAAAAATTGAATTAATCGATGTTCCTAACAGGCTTCAAGTAAGCGTTTTTAGTGTAAGAGTCTATAAGAACCAGTATATAAGCATTGCACCCTTTCAAAAGCGCATTTTAGACAAAAGGTAACGTGAATTCAATATTGTGAAATAATTAGGTATAATTGTAATTTAATTTAAATAATATATGAATAATATTTAATGTATAAATTGAATTCCAAGTTTTATTATGTATTTAGAATATTTAGATAGGTACAATGCTCTTTATTTATTTAAAAAATTTAAAAGTCCTTCTTTATCCCGAGATGAAAGGTTTTCTTCATATCCTGAATCAGCCTCAGATATGTCAGGAATACCAATTTGTTCGGAATCTACTTTCCTCCCGAGCTACACGATCGCGATAAATCAAAGACTCATTCTTCAATAAGCAGAGATTACGAGGAGAGCAAACAGCTACAATATGTCCTACTCCTCCGGCAGGCATCCACAATACCCCAGCTACAACAGAATAACTCACCCCGTTATGAACTATACGAGTAAGTCCTCCTTCCACAAAAATCTCCCCTTTGAATACTTATGGGTTCTGGACGCACCCCTATAAAGGTAGGATCGAAAATTTCTAAATCACGATCGCAATGTTATTTTGAACTCGTTACTAATGGTCACTAATTGATCAAATTAGAGTGTATCCAAGTGATGACTGATCTTTTGTATAACGGTGTGAGGTTGTTCTGTATAGGTTTATCCTATCAACAATTTAAATGGCATAACATCTTTGGGTAAAATTAACAAGTCCTATTTAGCTTCAACGTCATCTATGTATAATGATTTGTACCCATAGAGGTAGAATAGAATAGAGAGACTCGCCCACACATACCTACACGCATGAGTGACAAGTATGCATGCATAGACAATACCGCAATTGGGAACGAGATACAATGTCACATTTTCCGTCCCTCCCCGCGCATACGGAATCTTTGCTGTTTGCCACCACATCTGTCAAAATATTGTACATTATCCTTCTAGCGTTATTCCCGGTTATGCCCCTAAAGGAGCCCGGGGTTCGCTTTGACACCTAATCCCAAGATTTGGCATAGGCACTAGTTTTACGAAAGTGACTTTTATTTCTTTTTAGTTAGTGTGTGACTGAATAAATGATTTATGATTATGATTATGATTGACTGCCATCTGACCTTCCAACCCAGAGGAAAACAATACATTATTGGGATAGCCGTCACCGATATAACACCACCAAATCACAAATGACATTAGACGTCAATAATGAGTCTTCTGATACTTCCCAATCTATTAAGGTAAATTCACCACTATCTATTTCGGGCATACGCTAGGACGGCATCTATTATATTTTTATCGAATTTTGGAGGGTAGTAAAATACTATACACCCATATCTCCGTTGACAACTTGCTTATTTCGGGCATACGCTAGGACGGCATCTATTACATTTTTATCGAATTTTGGAGGGTAGTAAAATACTATACACCCATATCTCCGTTGACAACTTGCTGGGTCGACTGCCATTTGCGACCATGACCGGTGAAACCCGTGTAGAAAGGTCAGAAGTAAAGGTAAATAAATATGGCGTTAAAACCGTGAAAAACAATAATTTAAATATGTGTACAAAGCGCGAGTGTTTAAAGTGTTATATCTATAGGTATACGTTGTACTACAAAGTTACCGAATCCTCAAGAGTAAGGGAAGATTACTAGTTATATTGATTCCATTAGTTATAATTATTAAATAGCTTCATAACCTCCGACACCTTAACCTGAGGTATCCCGCCATACCAGGAAAATAGGCAATTAAATTTAAATCAAATCAAAATACGGACTAGAGTAGACTTTGTTCTTTTTCTAAAATCGAATGATGCAAAACAAATGCAACTCTGTTCTAATTTAAATTGAATATAAATTCCATTGACGGGAGGATGCCGTGAATTCGCGGCACCGGGAGACAACAGGACGTAAAGGACCGTATTCACAAACGCTGTTTTAAAATATTTGTCTTTATATTTCTAACATTACTCGCATACGTTAGCGATTTATTAGAATTGTCACATATTGGGCTGCTTCCGCAACAAGCCTAGCAGAACGATCATCAAGTCCATGCAAAATGCATTCTACTGCACGTTTGCCAACAATACACACATCTATTTATCAAAACTAACTTTTCATAATAACACTCTTTAAGCGGATTAGAAAACCTAGCTCTTTTAGCAAGATGAAAATGGAAAGACAACAGATGGTCGACCCTCGTACCTTTTAACTTTGGCAAGGGAAATTGTACGATCCGTTTTTCGACCCGGCCGTAAATACTGGTGCATTTACCTTATGCAACCACATAGTCAAAGTCTATTTCCTCTTACATGGGTCGAATCCAGGTACAATATTATTCATACCTAACTTCCCTATATTATGGTCAATTTAATAGTCTCTAAACCGATACAAGATCTACTTATATGTTAGTATTATGAGAAGGCTCACCGAGATGTCCCTGGTGCGTCGTTCACTATGACCGCGCTGCCCACTGGCGGCCCGGCTGCATGCCCGCCGGCTGCCCGACGTGGCTGCACTGTCCGCTGGCTTCCCGCGTGGCTGCGCTGTCCGCTGGCCGCCCGCGTGGCTGCGCTGCCCCTCTGCGCACCCGCTGGCTGCCCGCGTGGCTGCGCTGTCCGCTGGCCGCCCGCATGGCTGCGATGTCCGCTGGCTGCCCGCGTGGCTGCGCTGTCCGCTGGCCGCCCGCTTGGCTGCGATGTCCACTGGCCGCCCGCATGGCTGCGATGTCCGCTGGCCGCCCGCTTGGCGGCGATGTCCACTGGCCGCCCGCTTGGCTGCGATGTCCACTGGCCGCCCGCTTGGCTGCGATGTCCACTGGCCGCCCGCTTGGCTGCGATGTCCACTGGCCGCCCGCGTGGCTGCGCTGTCCGCTGGCCGCCCGCATGGCTGCGATGTCCACTGGCCGCCCGCTTGGCTGCGATGTCCACTGGCCGCCCGCTTGGCTGCGATGTCCACTGGCCGCCCGCGTGGCTGCGCTGTCCGCTGGCCGCCCGCATGGCTGCGATGTCCGCTGGCTGCCCGCGTGGCTGCGCTGTCCGCTGGCTGCCCGCGTGGCTGCGATGTCCGCTGGCCGCCCGCATGGCTGCGATGTCCGCTGGCTGCCCGCGTGGCTGCGCTGTCCGCTGGCCGCCCGCATGGCTGCGATGTCCGCTGGCCGCCCGCATGGCTGCGATGTCCGCTGGCTGCCCGCGTGGCTGCGCTGTCCGCTGGCCGCCCGCATGGCTGCGATGTCCGCTGGCTGCCCGCGTGGCTGCGCTGTCCGCTGGCCGCCCGCATGGCTGCGCTGTCCGCTGGCCGCCCGCATGGCTGCGATGTCCGCTGGCCGCCCGCGTGGCTGCGCTGTCCGCTGGCCGCCCGCATGGCTGCGATGTCCGCTGGCTGCCCGCGTGGCTGCGCTGTCCGCTGGCTGCCCGCGTGGCTGCGATGTCCGCTGGCTGCCCGCGTGGCTGCGCTGTCCACTGGCTGCCCGCGTGGCCGCGCTGTCCGCTGGCTGCCCGCGTGGCCGCGCTGTCCGCTGGCTACCTGCGTGGCTGCGCGGCCCGTTGACCGCCCGCGTGGCTACGCTGCCCGTCTGCGCGCCCGCTGGCTGCCCGCGTGGCTGCGCTGCCCGCTGACTGCCCGCGCTGTCCGCTGGCCGCCCGCGTGGCTGCGCTGCCCGCTGACCGCCCGCGTGGCTGCACTGCCCGTCTGCGCGCCCGCTGGCTGCCCGCGTGGCTACGCTGCCCGCTAGCCGCGCGACCGCTGACTGCGCCTCCTGCTCCAGAGCAGCGGCTGACGCCCCCCGCGAGGGCCGACTGGAGCGACCGCGCAAGCGCCGCGCCGTCTGACTGCTCGCCTGGCGCGGCGTCGGGGCGTGCTGCGCAACCGTCGATAACTCGATGTATCCTTTGTGGGACTCGTGGGGATATAAAGTTCCCTTCCACGAGCTGCTTCTTCTGTTATATCCTGAAACGTATAATTTGTTCGCGAAGTCACTGATGAAGGGTACAGTAAAACTATTAAGCGACACAAGAAGCAAGTATAGCTCCAGAAATATTTTGTATTTTTAGTAAAAAAAAAGGAACAAATAAAAATGTATTCCGACCAGAGTTTTATTTAAACACCAATACGCATTCAACAACAGCTACATTATCATATAAATTTAATAAATATTATTGTTTAATAAATAAGACCTACTACTACTGGTACCTGTATAAACCCGGATAAAGGGCGTCAATCCTGAAGCCAACCTTGTCAACGCACTCAGTAGCTGTACATTATTTTATTAGCAACAATAAATACACGCTCAAGTGGATTAAAAGTCGAAGTGGAATAATGCGTCGCAATCATACATCACCCTGCTTTGAACCATGTGACCTAACATTTTAGCAATTCTAGCTGTTGAATGACTCTTACCGCGGTATTAAAAGCTTTAACCTTTGATATTATTTTACAAAGAAACGAACTAGCAGCATACGCTCTGATTATAGGAACAAAAACAAGTTTACGTGGGCTTAGTGGTAAGTTTAAACAAAAGGAGGAAAAAAAATAGTAGTGAGCTTAGTACTTTTAAGGTCCTTTTCTTATCCCACTTCTGAGATGTAAGCGCAATTGGCTGCTTTATTCGATTAAGGAACAAATATCATCGACTTGAGAGTGCATACGAAGTCGCGGAAGGTGAAATTCAAATGAAACAAACATAGTGATTGAATTACTTACTGATTATATTGATCCTTCACTGTGTTAACTTACCATTAAGACACAGTATTAATTAATAGTATTAGACTAACACACAATACATTACAAATAGTATTTGACTTCTCCCTGGCTAAATCAAGACTGACTCCGAAAAATCCCTCATGGGACCAGGTCGCCACTACATTGACGTTACTTTTCCCTCCATTACTATCGACCAATCAGAGAGCCGCAGTAACACCTGGCGGTCTCTGATTGGTCGAGCGCTTCCAACTGTCAGTCCTGCTTTAATCCAAGTTTTAGGTCATAATACATACTCATTTATACAAATTAATGATTACCACTGCGTATTAACTATATAATTTCTAACAAAATATTATTTAAAAATGTACTTCAAGGTATATAAAAAAAAATTATATCCCTATTTTTTCTTGGTTTCTGTTATTTACGCAACTGCAAAACTTAACCAACAATGAATCTCCCAACAGGTAGTGTGTCTAGCTGCCCTCGTCGGCGTGGTGGTGGCTCAGCATGGGCACGGACACGAGCACAAACATGAGCCAGCGCACTCCTCGCAGCACATCTCCAAGCACGACGGACATGCGGAGGAGGTCACCATCAAGGACAAACACGGACACATGAAGCACGTCGACTATTACGTGAGTGCAGTGGACAATAGTTAATCTAATCCTTTTTATACGTAATCTTCCAAAAACAGTAATTCAAATGACTATTTTTAGAGAAAATTAAAGACTAAGGGGACGTTTTAAATCCTTACAGACCCATCCCAAATACGAGTTCAAGTACGAGGTGGAAGACAAGCACACAGGCGACCACAAGACGCAGCACGAGCATCGCGACGGCGTCGTCGTCAAGGGCTTCTACAGCCTGCACGAGCCCGACGGCTCCGTCAGGGACGTGCACTACCACAGCGACAAAAAGACCGGGTGAGACTTTATACTTTTTTTCATCCGCTTTTTTTGTTTTCTCATTTGAGAGTGATAATTGGTTTAATTTTACTTTTTTTTAAACCAACAACTAAATAATACTGTGCTATAATTTCTTTGAGAAAACATATATAATAAAATAAAAGTAAAACCATTTTAAAAACATTTTTATTTTTCAGTTTTCACGCGGAGGTCAAACACAGCACCCATCACGTTGTCCCCAAACATCATCATCACTAAAGTCAACTAAAGTTTTATGAAATACCTTGTCAATATTTTTTTGTTACGTGTTGTTTTTATGAAATATAATTATTTTTCAAATCAGTCAAGTCTGTCATTTTCCTTTGTTTTATACATTAAATGACTTTTTTGTCGTTGTTAAAAATTTACAGGATCTTTGTGATATCATAGATACTTAGGTTTAGGTTAATTTATTTAACTATTGAATGTAAAAACCTCGACCTCATCAGCACTTACCATCCGTTGAGATAGTGGTCACATGCGTACCTATACGTAATAATAATAATACAAAATCGTCAATAGCATGAAATAAAAATATAAAACCGAATGTTAAGAGTTTTAACACCCATAGTAAAAAAGTATGGTTAAATAAAAATCGTCCGAACCTGACAGTGTTAAAGAAACGATACAAATATGCACATATCCTAATAACGAGTTTTGATATAATATTCGGAATTTGACTAAAAGTAAAAACTATCGAACTGAATTTAAGTACATAAAATAGCAATAAAACAAAATAGGAATAAAAAAATATAATAAGAAGCATACATATTTTTTTCTGAGACTAGAATGGTTTCTATTTGCATGTATTTAAATAGTGGCCTGTAATACGAGTAGGAGCAAATATTCAAAGGGACGCTTCCTTAGAGCATTTGTAGTAACCCCTTGTCCCACTCCTTCTAATTTTTTTTGGATTCGTAGATATTTTGATCTAAAGTTATGACCTCCAAGTAATGTATCTTGGCACCACGATATCATAGCACATCTGTCAATGCGGATTTTGAGGTAACATCATGTAACGAGTCATAATAGTTTTTGCATTTTTGTTTTCAAAAGATATTTTTGTCATTTTTTGATTTTTATATAATTGTTTTTAGTGTCTTTAAAATAAAAACTTACTGATAGCACTCCAGACGAGTAAAAAAATACAACTAAACTTATTTTAAACTTAAGAAAAAAAAAAAATTTTTTTTTTTTCAAGTTTACCATGTGGAAATAATTGTTCACAAGCTTAATAATCTACCGTTTAATTTTTTGCTCCTATAACCGGCCACACCCTGTATATTAAACAAAATTAATTAATAAATATTAGGGAACAATCTTACACAAATCGAACCAGCCCCATAGCAAGCTCAATAAGGGTTGTGTTATGGGTACTAGACAAAGATATATTTGACGGATATAAATACTTCAATCCATATAACAAATTCAAGACTCAGAAACAATTAGTCATGCTCATCACAAAAATATTTGTCCTTACCGGGATTCAAACCTTCAGCTTCGTAGGCGGCGTCGCTACCCACTTGGCTAACCGGTTGTCAAAATACATAGCTTCGTCTAATTTCTACAACAAAAGTCCTACTGCGTTTAATATGGAGTTAAATTGATTTGTGTAAAATTCTTCTGTTATTATTAAAACAAAGCTAATCAACACAATGATAAAGTTCTGCGACCCAGCGGGACTTGAAACCACATAATATCTTTATTGCCTTACCAGGGCATTGTTGCCAAATCAGCTATAGGTCCGGTTACTAAGTTGATGAATTTTGTCACTGTTTTAATGGTTTTTCTGTCAATGGATATGACGGATATTATCTTTCGTAGTGGAGCAGTATTCCATCATAAATATTTTTTATAAGAAGCATGTTAAAAAAAACAAAGTCTTATTCAGTACGTCAGATATCTTAGTTTTATAAGTGCTAGGTTACTTCAAAGCTTAAAACGACCCAATGACATAGTCCGCAAACATACGCTTATTACACAAATCTGTTAACTATAAGCGCAAAAATCATTACAGCCTGACATTTCCTTCTTATAAATTTTCCAATTTTTTTTTACGATTGATCAAGTTTCGGAGGAGGAAACAGTCGAGAACGAAACCTCGATTCTTATGATTTTTTACTTAGGACTTTTCGGAACTGCGGTTGTCCATATCACACTGATTTTTGGGGCGGTAACGATCTGGTAAATACGTACACAGATTAAAAGATGTTAGGTAATTGTCGATACTAAAGATCGATATCCCAGTGGTGTGAAAAGTTATCGATAAATCGAAAGCAATCGATATCTTCTTTTTATATTATGGACTTTTCTGAGAAGTATAGAAAGGGAAATTCACTTAGTCAAAATATTTTATTATTATTGAAGGTAAGTGAAAATAGTTTCATTTAGAATATCATAATACCGTAAATTACCCTGATAGTTCACCTGCTGAGCAAATACCCACAAGGGCAATGCTTAGTTAATAAATGTGTATTAAACTGTGAATTAACCCGTTTAATTTATAAGATAAAAGGTAGGGTAAAGTCACAAATAGCATGACAATTTTACGAATTTTTCTATACATATATGATCTCAAACCGATATGTTTGAAACTTGAAAAAAACTTAATAAAAACTTAAAAATAAAGGTTAACAACAGGCGGTCTTAATATACGTAGATACATAATAAGGACATAAACATCTGTACATGACTCTGTTGTCAATGTCATAAAGGCATGTACAGATATTTATGTCCTTATGTATATACAGTCAGCATCATAAACATGTATGCACTTTTCGACCTTATCCCTTAAACTCTCAACTTAGCTTATACGGTCTTAAGATGTATACTTCATCATAAAGAACTGACTGTACTGTACAGGTATTGAGGATGTCAAATGGTCTTGTAAATCGAAGTAAATTTTTCGTTTGAGATAAATTTGAGGTTTTCTCCGCTTAGCAATCATATGTACTTAGTCGTTTTTTCTTCAGATCTACCTCTTTTACCCATTCTTATCTATCTGATAAATGTAACGAGACAATTAAGCAGTTTTTTTAATTTTTCAAAATAATAATGGGTATAACAATTCCGGTGCTCAGAGATAACATGTCATCAAGTCATTAAAAAAATAATCGTCATTATACAAATCAAAAAAGAGTCAATGTTCAAGGATTCGATCCCAGCGCCCAGCAGCACTTTTTGTTAAATGTTTTTTTTTAAATTCATAATGATTCATTTTCAAATCGCGAAAAGCATGAAAGTTTCTAGAAAAAGACTAATAGTAGGACCGGGTTTTCGTTAAATTGAAATGTTGTTCAGTTTGTTGTTTAAAATCTTATACCAATACTAAGACACAAAAAACTGCAGTAAAAAGTAGACTAGCCCTTAAGCTAATCTTAGTATTGGTATAAGATTTTAAACAACAAACTGAACAACATTTCAATTTAACGAAAACCCGGTCCTACCTATTTGATTTTCATGTTTGTAATTTATGTAGTTTTTTAAATTTTATATCAATATAAAGCACATTTTAATGCCGCATTAACGATACTCTTAAAAGTCAACAGTGGTCAGTCAACATTGCAGATAAATTTGATGACATTTTATTCTTAAGGTTAATGGTGCGTGTCTGTGTGCGTGCGTGCACACAAGCTCAAGCACGGCCCCGCCTCCGTCAGCGCAACAGAAATATTTATTGGGAATTCTCGAATATGAAAAAAGGCTTAGCTAATGTAGGTACGCTCTTAATATCTTATGCGCGATAACCATAACTTTACCCATAACGTTTAACTTTTGTGACTCTATAACCCTTTCGTTGTGCATTGCAGAGAAATCCAACAAGAGGTCATCATAGTTATAATTTTTAACTTGGGTATTGGACAATAATGAAAAAAAAGTATAAATTATTTAGAACTTTAAATAAAAATAAATAAAAATTTTTTTTTTTTCTTTAGCAACAGATAAACATTACGAAAATACTCGGAAAGTATCAAGCTTTCATTTACGTTTACTATTCTACAACTTTAAAATTCATAAAAACGAACAATAAGGACGTTGTTTGATTGTGACGTCACAACACAGTAATCCCAACAAATTCCATTGTAACGGAGAATTTTTGACGTTTCATAAAAAGATGCTGATTTGACCTTTGTCATATACCGAATTCAATTGCATTAATTTAAGAATAAAATTTATTGTGTATCTTCGTTACACTTGTTATAATCTTAAAAAAATTAAGATTGCGCTTATTAATTAGTAGAAATATTTTTGTACCAATTAATTAATGAAATAAACAGTATTTTTTTATTTTTTTTATTGTTGTATAAATAATGAAAAAATGCGTTCCTGAATTATTCTTGATTCTAAGCGGTTTTTCATTTCTAACTAGAACTCTCGTTTACACAGTCTTATCTCTGAAACGGGCAAAGCTTGTGTCTATTTATAATGGTTGTTGTTAAATTAATTTTAAAGCCTCGCCTCGCTGCTGAGACATGTGATGGGAAATGAGAACGGCAGCCTGAAGATGTTGAGAGGAGCAATGGACTTGGACCCCCTGTGTTAGGGCACTGGGTAAGTAAGGAAGGGTCAAATTAATTTAAATACTTAATTTAGAGTTTTTGCCCTGCAAGTTACAGTGCTTAACTGCAATTATTTAACCAATATTGACCACCAACACTTAGTTTTAAAAATCTAAATGTACTTACATAAAAAAGAACATTTTGAGCCTCAAATATTATTTTTTAAATATTTTAATTTATGTTTTTCAACACTTTTACTACAAAAAGAAAGAAAAGACAATTATTTCTGCTTGCTTCATCTAACTTAAAGCTTACTTTGTTTTCATAAACTAAGATATCTCTGGTCAATGCCAAAAAAATATAAAATTAGAATCATAGTGTCTAACAATTTAGACACTATGATTCTTATTTTATTATTAAGTACCTACTGTTTCATTAGACCTAATGTTTCACTAGACTAATGCATTTTCTATTGAAACATTGAACTTTTCGGGTTTTCTTTGAATATCATCAATAAGAAGTAGGTTATACATAAGACTTGACGATAGTGAAATATCCAAAAATATTGGAAAAGTAGGTTCACCAGCATAAGATATAGTTTTAGATATTTATTGTACTTATAACTAGTGTAAGTTGATTCTTAGGCTTATAAGTCTTATAACATTTTAAATTATACCAATATTATATCTACGGTGTATTTTGTCCTTGCCAAGCTAAACTCGTAGCACTGCGTTGTGGGGCTTTAGCAGCTTAATCTCCAATTATGTAATGAAAAGCTCTCGTAGCCCTCTAAATCGGAATGAGGATCTCATTGAATAACGTGGATTTTTTCGTCATTCTTTATTAAATACCCTATATTTAGAGGAAGGTGTATTCTAGTTTAAAACGTCATTAGTACAAATTTTTGTGTAACATTTATTCAATTTATATTTAAACAACGGTTTTTAAAAACTATACTATTTACGAAAAATTACAAATAGGATCGTTTAATGGTGATGGTGGTGTTCAGGCACAATGTGGTGGGTGCTGTGTTTAACCTCGGCGTGAAAACTGTAAAGAAATATGAATTCCATAAATAGCAGAAAATAATGAACCAAACACTTGTTATTTAAAATGAAATGAAACTTCTTTTAACAAAAACGAAATATTATTATAAAATTCTAAGAACTCACCCGGTCTTTTTATCGCTGTGGTAGTGCACGTCCCTGACGGAGCCGTCGGGCTCGTGCAGGCTGTAGAAGCCCTTGACGACGTCGCCGTCGCGGTGCTCGTGCTGCGTCTTGTGGTCGCCTGTGTGCTTGTCCTCCACCTCGTACTTGAACTCGTATTTAGGATGTGTCTGTGATAGATGAAAAAAGTATAGAAAGGTATATCCTGAAATAACAAAGCAAAGAACAAAACACAAAAACTCACGTAGTAATCGACGTGCTTCACGTGTCCGTGTTTGTCCTTGATGGTAACCTCCTCCGCGTGTCCGTCGTGCTTGGAGATGTGCTGCGAGGAGTGCGCTGGCTCATGTTTGTGCTCGTGTCCGTGACCATGCTGAGCCACCACCACGCCGACGAGGGCAGCTAGACATAAAACCTGTTTTGTTGGAAACTTGAGATAAGGTTTTAGTTAGCAAACATTTTTATTTAATAAAAAATTAAATAGATCGTATGATTACCTTACGATACATTTTAAAGTTATTATTTGATTTCGTTACACTTGGTTAAACAACGGATGTGGACTGATACATTTCCAAAACCAACCACTTCTTTTATAACGAGGTTTCTTTAAAGCTGTATCATGTTAAGAGTTAATTAATGCTTGACAGTAATTAAGACGCCTTCCATATAAAGCGTCGTTATTAAAAATTACGCAAACAGTTCGTTTGACAAACGATTTTTACTACATTTATTCGTGAATGACCAGTCAAGTGTTTAAGTGTTCTTGCAACAATAATGGAATTAGATTTTTGTGACCTACATCAGCGTTTTTCAATCTGTTGATCGCGAAATATTTTCTACAATAAATAAGTTAGTAGTAACATGATATCTCAATAAATTAGACACAATCACTGTTGGTTGCGTTAATATCAATATATGTTATACTGTAAATAATGAACATCTTATACATTTTATCTATCCAAATATCATAAACCCTCCATGATGCGTTCAATAATCGCACATTATGGTCACCATAAAAATAGACTGTTTTGTTAAAACAAATTTCTTATCTGTGAAAATGTTATTATTGCTAAATAATAACATCGATTTCAATAATATTATTTCATTCAAATTTCGAACATCTCTGAAATCAAAGAAATTTGATTTGACCTCTATTCTAATATCAGTCAAGATGACGTTTAGTTTGAAGTGAATTGTCAATTTGCATACAAATTTGACAAATGTCGCACGTAAGTAAGATATCGAACGATATGACAGTTGGATCCAACTCTAGTTTGTCTCTGAATTAAGAAAAAACTATGACAGCTGCCAGAAAACAACGCCGCGATGCCGGTCATAGTATGCGGCTCCTGAATGCATCATGGAGGCATATGATATGTAGATAGATAAAGAAATGTATGTAACTGTACATAATTAGGCATTAAGACACTCGTATGATGTTATTATGAAACTCGCATTCGGCTCGTTTCATAAACCCACACTCGTGTTTAATGCCCTTCATTATGTACAGTCACATAAACTACTATCATGTGGCTTACAAGCTAAATTAGGCAATGATAAAATTGTTATTGAAGTTTCGGAGCTGAATATATAAATATCAAATAATGTATAATAATCTAATCTGGTTCATCTGTTTTTTTTTAAACTATGCGTTGTTTTGTTTTATGTGTCGAATAAATAATTCTTTCTTTCTTTTCTTTCTTTCAATAAATAAATAATAATTAAAAAACATCAAACCAAAACAAATTACCATTAAGGGAGGAACTAGCTCCATAGTTAGCCCAATAAAGGCTGGTCTCATGGGTACTAGACGAAGATACGATTAACAGATGTGAATGCCCAAAGACATTGAAGCCATTTAAAACTTACAAACAAATTATTCCTGTTCATCACTAAAATGTATTTATGCACTTCAGACACTGGAATTGAAGCCTAAGGCCGTCAACTTTTCGGGCTGAGTAATAAATATAATAATATATAAATATTGGTCTTTATTATGTATTAAATAGGAATAGGATTATTCTTCAGTTCAGTTTTGCCAGTTTTTAACAAAATTTACTAGTCAAGTGTGAATTTGTGGAAGTGGAAATTAAATAAAAATACCAATGTTAAATTCAATGAATGCAAAATTGGTGAAAGAACTTTAAGGTTTACGAAATGTTTATTACACACAGCGCTTACACGATCGAAGTCCTAATTTTTAATTAACTAGGTACTCAATTTTATTGTAACCAATACCGGTTGCGTTTTTGTCAGGTCTTATAAAAGGAGTGGTTTATATTGGAATTGTATCAGTCCATAAGTGTCTTTGCAACAGAAGTACAACAAATATTATTCAAAAATGTACTTCAAGGTAAAATATAAAATTCTTATTTTGTCTTGGTTAACAGACAAAAGCACAAGACTGCTACCTGCAAAAGTTTAAAACTTATCCAACAATGAATCTCCCAACAGGTAGTGTGTCTAGCTGCCCTCGTCAGCGTGGTGGTGGCTCAGCATGGGCACGGACACGAGCACAAACATGAACCAGCGCACTCTTCGCAGCACATCTCCAAGCACGACGGACATGCGGAGGAGGTTACCATCAAGGACAAACACGGACACGTGAAGCACGTCGATTATTACGTGAGTGCAGTTGACAATAGTTGTTGTTAATCTGATCCTTTTTTTACCAACGTAATCTTCCAAAAACAGTAATTCAAATGACTGTTTTAAGAGAAAATTAAAAACTAAGGGGGAGCCTTAAATCCTTACAGACACATCCCAAATACGAGTTCGAGTACAAGGTGGAGGACAAGCACACAGGCGACCACAAGACGCAGCACGAGCACCGAGACGGCGACGTCGTCAAGGGCTTCTACAGCCTGCACGAGCCCGACGGCTCCGTCAGGGACGTGCACTACCACAGCGACAAAAAGATCGGGTGAGACTTTATACTTTTTTTTCATTTGCTTTCTTTTATTTTCTACTATTGCGCGTGATAATTGGTTTATATTAAATGTAAATGATAAACCACCAAAAATACTGTGCTATTAGGTATTTGAGTAAATATCTAGATAATAAAATAGAAGTGAAATCATTATTAACAATATTTTATTTTTATTTTTCAGTTTTCACGCGGAGGTGAAACACAGCACCCACCACATTGTCCCCAAACATCATCATCACTAAAATCAACTGAAGTTTAATGAAATACCTTGTTAATTCTTTTTTGTTAAGTACCTGTTGTTTTTTTATGAAATATAATTGTTTTTAAACCAGTCAAGTCTATAATTCTCCGTTTATTTATTTAGTGACTCTTTCTGGCCTTTTCAATATTCACAGGATAGTTAATGATTTCATGTAGAGACTACGGTTTAGTTTTATTTATTTCACTAAGCATAAATTTTTTCTAGAAAACGGCCAATAAAATGAAATAAAAATATAAAACTTAATGTTAAAAGATTTAACACAGATAGGTAATGAAAATGGTATGTTTAAAAGACCGCCCGAACCTAACAGTTAAAGAAACGATATGCATAGATCCTAGTAACGAGTTTTGATATAATATTCGGAAATTACCTAAACGTATGAAATATCGAACTTCACATAGCAATTATAACACAAAATAAAAATATAATATTATCATATACAGGGCATCCCACGCCTATGCCACATGTAGGGAATGTACCGTGAATATTTAAGATGGAACATTTTACTGAAAGAAAACATTATTTTGATTTATTAAACAATTTAAACTGCATTCATAGATTTTTAAATAAATACATGGTTGAACCGGGAATCGAACCCGCTAAACGAGAAAAAAAAATACCCTGTAGCTTTATCATACCGATAGAAAGGCTTCATCATAAGGATTATTTTTTGCAACGTAACATAGTGTCAGAAATAAAAGGAAGACCTTGCATTTTAACATTTGATGTGAAATTTTGTTTAGAAAAATGAAAACCTGACATTGCCGTAAGGACATACAACGGAAATTATCATTTTAAAGTACCTATTACTAATGAATGAATCAGTACTCGTACCCACTTGAGAAGTACGCACAATTTCCATATTATAATTTAAGTGCATGATAAAATTATAAAGAGATACGTAATTAGTAGGTACTATCGGCCAAAACCAGAGTCGACCACATTGAAGGCGCATTTTGGTTCCAGCCGTATACGGTGTGATGCTATAGCATTGCAAGCGATTCTGTTTTGAATCTGGTCGACTCTGGCTTTGGCCAATGGTACCTGGTTGTATGCAACAAATCGATTTTTTCTCCAATCAAGTTTCTGCTGTATCCTGAATCTGCCGAAAGACGCGATTTGGTCAATGGGACTCATTTTGAGCATTTGATAAATTAAATTGATTAATTTTGAATTAAAATGTTAAAATTCATGGTCTTCCTTTTATTTCTGACACTATGTTAAAAACACTATGTAAAATAATCCTTATGATGTAGCCTTTCGATCGGTATGATAAAGCAACAGAGTAATTTTTGTTCTCGTGTAGCGGGTTTGATTCCCGGTTCAACCATGTAATTATTTAAAAATCTATGAATGCAGTTTAAATTGTTATTTAAATTAAAATAATGTCTTATTTTAGTAAAATCTTCTATCTACAATATTCAAGGTACTTTCCCTCCATGTGGCATAGGCGTAGGACGCCCTGTATATATTTCAGAGTCTTGAGTGTTTTCTATTATATATTATGTATAAATGTCTTTATATCTATGTTCTTTTAATAATTTCGTCTAATAAGACAAGTAAAAAAATACAAAGTCTAAATTTTAACATAATTGAGCATAATATGGAATCAGTTCAATTCGTGTGAAATTGTTCCCTAATTATTCAAAACAAAGCTAATCAACACAATGAAAAAAAAACGACCCAGCAGGAAGTATAATCTTTATTGCCTTTCCAATTCAGCTATACAGGTCTAGTTACTAAGTCGATGAAATTTTGTCATTGCATTGATAATTTTTCCGTCAACGGATATGGTTATTATCTTTCGTAGTGCATCAGTGTTCCATTATATTTATTTTCTCATGTAAAAAAACAAAATACTTATTCAGTGCGTCAGATAATTATGTATAATATAGGCAAAATTTAATTCGGGTAGGAAAAGTCTAACAGTCAACCTCTGCCTGGAATTGGGATAACAATTTAGCATAACTAGAGAAAAAATAGATCTTACTTACCTACATAGATATATCTGTGAAAATTTAGTTTTTATCATTAATATAAGATTATCAGTGCATCGCCTTTACACTCACATACACTTTGCTACGCGGTAAGGCATATATTGAATATTATTTTACGTCATACCTGGCCATAAAGTAGGAATTACCGCACGCTATGCGTGCGGAAAACCCCAATTCCTGGCCAGATAGAGACGTAAAATGTTGTACTCACCACGGGCGGTAATAAAGAAAGCCTCAGAGCGCATATTTATTGCCCTTGCCTTCGGCTCGGGCATCAAATACCTGCGATCTGAGACATTCTTTGTTTAACCGCCCTAGGTAAGTAATGTACTATTACAATGCACTTGCTCTGAATGTGCCCCTTTATATGGTTGAACATAAGCACGGGAAGTAGTCGATGCCAGCACTGGTGGCGCGTGATGGACCGCGCCCGTGCGGAATGGATTTCAGGCCAAAATTCCCGCACACTATGCAGGAATGAGATTCCGTGACAATTAAGATTTCACCTTTTATGCAAATTTTTATTTCCTCGCATGATGCATTGTAAAATGTTGTATGATACACGTGCGGATAGCTAATTCCCAACTCGTGTCGATGAAAACACTCCCTAACAGTCGTGTTTTCGTCTATCGCTACGTTGGGAATTACCTACTTTCCGCACTTGTATCATAATAGTTATTTATGATAGTGATAGTGTGCGGGAATATTGTACTGAAAACCATTCCGCACGGGCGCGATCCGTCCGACGACGCCGTGCTGGCATCGAGCACTTCCCGTGTTTATGTTCAACCATATTTAAAGGGGCACATTCAGAGCAAGTGCATTGTAAATAACTATATAACGTTAAAAATGCGTTTCGGAATTGGGAGAATTGTGTGTTTTCTGGTTATTCCTAAACAAACAAACAGTATACAACGAGAGGACGAATTCTACGTATGTTGCCATGGAGATTTTTGGAATTGATAAGACACTCCACTTTTTTTGTCACTATGTAGTCTTAATCAACCTACATGGTACTGCTGGAATGCTGCCTGCCGCAGATGCGCATCGCTTCATCCGACAAAATCAACTCGTCCACGAATTGAAATTTCCCGGATTGCTGCAATAATGTACTATTTCTCCTCACTGCCACGGAAAGCCGTCTTTTATCCTTTAAAACCAGTGAGCAAAAACGCATTTTATTCACTAGTGGGCAAAGTAATTTGACCTTGGAGCGTATTTCATGTATCTCATGAAGCGTGATACCTAGTTGGACAGTTGAAATTTTCACAGATGATTTATTTATGTTGTCGCTATAACAACAACTACTAAAAAACAGAATAATAGTACATTACTTACCTAGGGCGGTTAAACAAAGAATGTCTCAGATCGCAGGTATTTGACGCCCGAGCCGAAGGCAAGGGCGATAAATATACACTCTGAGGCTTTCTTTATTACCGCCCGTGGTGAGTACAACATTTTACGTCTCTATTTGGCCAGGAAGTGGGGTTTTCCGCACGCATAGCGTGCGGTAATTCCTACTTTATGGCCAGGTATGACGTAAAAATAATAAATCATACAAAAAACTTTTCTAAATTAATTGTTGCCTTCATCAGGCGCTGAGTCTCAAAATGTACGGGAAAACTAAAATTAATAATGGGTATAACATATTTTTTTTTTTTTATTGTTGAAAAAATGCGTTCCTGAATTATTCTTGATTCTAAGCGGTTTTTCATTTCTTACTAGAACTCTCGTTTACACAGTCTTATCTCTGAAACGGGCAAAGCTTGTGTCTTTTTATAATGGTTGTTGTTAAATTAATTTTAAAGCCTCGCCTCGCTGCTGAGACATGTGATGGGAAATGAGAACGGCAGCCTGAAGATGTTGAGAGGAGCAATGGACTTGGACCCCCTGTGTTAGGGCACTGGGTAAGTAAGGAAGGGTCAAATTAATTTAAATACTTAATTTAGAGTTTTTGCCCTGCAAGTTACAGTGCTTAACTGCAATTATTTAACCAATATTGACCACCAACACTAAGTTTTAAAAATCTAAATGTACTTACATAAAAAAGAACATTTTGAGCCTGAAATATTATTTTTTAAATATTTTAATTTATGTCTTTCAACACTTTTACTACAAAAAGAAAGAAAAAACAATTATTTCTGCTTGCTTCATCTAACTTAAAGCTTACTTTGTTTTCATAAACTAAGATATCTCTGGTCAATGCCAAAAAAATATAAAATTAGAATCATAGTGTCTAACAATTTAGACACTATGATTCTTATTTTATTATTAAGTACCTACTGTTTCATTAGACCTAATGTTTCACTAGACTAATGCATTTTCTATTGAAACATTGAACTTTTCGGGTTTTCTTTGAATATCATCAATAAGAAGTAGGTTATACATAAGACTTGACGATAGTGAAATATCCAAAAATATTGGAAAAGTACGTTCACCAGCATAAGATATAGTTTTAGATATTTAATGTACTTATAACTAGTGTAAGTTGATTCTTAGGCTTATAAGTCTTATAATATTTTAAATTATACCAATATTATATCTACGGTGTATTTTGTCCTTGCCAAGCTAAACTCGTAGCACTGCGTTGTGGGGCTTTAGCAGCTTAATCTCCAATTATGTAATGAAAAGCTCTCGTAGCCCTCTAAATCGGAATGAAGATCTCATTGAATAACGTTAATTTTTTCGTCATTCTTTATTAAATACCCTATATTTAGAGGAAGGTGTATTCTAGTTTAAAACGTCATTAGTACAAATTTTTGTGTAACATTTATTCAATTTATATTTAAACAACGGTTTTTAAAAACTATACTATTTACGAAAAATTACAAATAGGATCGTTTAATGGTGATGGTGGTGTTCAGGCACAATGTGGTGGGTGCTGTGTTTAACCTCGGCGTGAAAACTGTAAAGAAATATGAATTCCATAAATAGCAGAAAATAATGAACCAAACACTTGTTATTTAAAATGAAATGAAACTTCTTTTAACAAAAACGAAATATTATTATAAAATTCTAAGAACTCACCCGGTCTTTTTATCGCTGTGGTAGTGCACGTCCCTGACGGAGCCGTCGGGCTCGTGCAGGCTGTAGAAGCCCTTGACGACGTCGCCGTCGCGGTGCTCGTGCTGCGTCTTGTGGTCGCCTGTGTGCTTGTCCTCCACCTCGTACTTGAACTCGTATTTAGGATGTGTCTGTGATAGATGAAAAAAATATAGAAAGGTATATCCTGAAATAACAAAGCAAAGAACAAAACACAAAAACTCACGTAGTAATCGACGTGCTTCACGTGTCCGTGTTTGTCCTTGATGGTAACCTCCTCCGCGTGTCCGTCGTGCTTGGAGATGTGCTGCGAGGAGTGCGCTGGCTCATGTTTGTGCTCGTGTCCGTGACCATGCTGAGCCACCACCACGCCGACGAGGGCAGCTAGACATAAAACCTGTTTTGTTGGAAACTTGAGATAAGGTTTTAGTTAGCAAACATTTTTATTTAATAAAAAATTAAATAGATCGTATGATTACCTTACGATACATTTTAAAGTTATTATTTGATTTCGTTACACTTGGTTAAACAACGGATGTGGACTGATACATTTCCAAAACCAACCACTTCTTTTATAACGAGGTTTCTTTAAAGCTGTATCATGTTAAGAGTTAATTAATGCTTGACAGTAATTAAGACGCCTTCCATATAAAGCGTCGTTATTAAAAATTACGCAAACAGTTCGTTTGACAAACGATTTTTACTACATTTATTCGTGAATGACCAGTCAAGTGTTTAAGTGTTCTTGCAACAATAATGGAATTAGATTTTTGTGACCTACATCAGCGTTTTTCAATCTGTTGATCGCGAAATATTTTTCTACAATAAATAAGTTAGTAGTAACATGATATCTCAATAAATTAGACACAATCACTGTTGGTTGCGTTAATATCAATATATGTTATACTGTAAATAATGAACATCTTATACATTTTATCTATCCAAATATCATAAACCCTCCATGATGCGTTCAATAATCGCACATTATGGTCACCATAAAAATAGACTGTTTTGTTAAACAAATTTCGTATCTGTGAAAATGTTATTATTGCTAAATAATAACATCGATTTCAATAATATTATTTCATTCAAATTTCGAACATCTCTGAAATCAAAGAAATTTGATTTGACCTCTATTCTAATATCAGTCGAGATGACGTTTAGTTTGAAGTGAATTGTCAATTTGCATACAAATTTGACAAATGTCGCACGTAAGTAAGATATCGAACGATATGACAGTTGGATCCAACTCTAGTTTGTCTCTGAATTAAGAAAAAACTATGACAGCTGCCAGAAAACAACGCCGCGATGCCGGTCATAGTATGCGGCTCCTGAATGCATCATGGAGGCATATGATATGTAGATAGATAAAGAAATGTATGTAACTGTACATAATTAGGCATTAAGACACTCGTATGATGTTATTATGAAACTCGCATTCGGCTCGTTTCATAAACCCACACTCGTGTTTAATGCCCTTCATTATGTACAGTCACATAAACTACTATCATGTGGCTTACAAGCTAAATTAGGCAATGATAAAATTGTTATTGAAGTTTCGGAGCTGAATATATAAATATCAAATAATGTATAATAATCTAATCTGGTTCATCTGTTTTTTTTTAAACTATGCGTTGTTTTGTTTTATGTGTCGAATAAATAATTCTTTCTTTCTTTTCTTTCTTTCAATAAATAAATAATAATTAAAAAACATCAAACCAAAACAAATTACCATTAAGGGAGGAACTAGCTCCATAGTTAGCCCAATAAAGGCTGGTCTCATGGGTACTAGACGAAGATACGATTAACAGATGTGAATGCCCAAAGACATTGAAGCCATTTAAAACTTACAAACAAATTATTCCTGTTCATCACTAAAATGTATTTATGCACTTCAGACACTGGAATTGAAGCCTAAGGCCGTCAACTTTTCGGGCTGAGTAATAAATATAATAATATATAAATATTGGTCTTTATTATGTATTAAATAGGAATAGGATTATTCTTCAGTTCAGTTTTGCCAGTTTTTAACAAAATTTACTAGTCAAGTGTGAATTTGTGGAAGTGGAAATTAAATAAAAATACCAATGTTAAATTCAATGAATGCAAAATTGGTGAAAGAACTTTAAGGTTTACGAAATGTTTATTACACACAGCGCTTACACGATCGAAGTCCTAATTTTTAATTAACTAGGTACTCAATTTTATTGTAACCAATACCGGTTGCGTTTTTGTCAGGTCTTATAAAAGGAGTGGTTTATATTGGAATTGTATCAGTCCATAAGTGTCTTTGCAACAGAAGTACAACAAATATTATTCAAAAATGTACTTCAAGGTAAAATATAAAATTCTTATTTTGTCTTGGTTAACAGACAAAAGCACAAGACTGCTACCTGCAAAAGTTTAAAACTTATCCAACAATGAATCTCCCAACAGGTAGTGTGTCTAGCTGCCCTCGTCAGCGTGGTGGTGGCTCAGCATGGGCACGGACACGAGCACAAACATGAACCAGCGCACTCTTCGCAGCACATCTCCAAGCACGACGGACATGCGGAGGAGGTTACCATCAAGGACAAACACGGACACGTGAAGCACGTCGATTATTACGTGAGTGCAGTTGACAATAGTTGTTGTTAATCTGATCCTTTTTTTACCAACGTAATCTTCCAAAAACAGTAATTCAAATGACTGTTTTAAGAGAAAATTAAAAACTAAGGGGGAGCCTTAAATCCTTACAGACACATCCCAAATACGAGTTCGAGTACAAGGTGGAGGACAAGCACACAGGCGACCACAAGACGCAGCACGAGCACCGAGACGGCGACGTCGTCAAGGGCTTCTACAGCCTGCACGAGCCCGACGGCTCCGTCAGGGACGTGCACTACCACAGCGACAAAAAGATCGGGTGAGACTTTATACTTTTTTTTCATTTGCTTTCTTTTATTTTCTACTATTGCGCGTGATAATTTGTTTATATTAAATGTAAATGATAAACCACCAAAAATACTGTGCTATTAGGTATTTGAGTAAATATCTAGATAATAAAATAGAAGTGAAATCATTATTAACAATATTTTATTTTTATTTTTCAGTTTTCACGCGGAGGTGAAACACAGCACCCACCACATTGTCCCCAAACATCATCATCACTAAAGTCAACTGAAGTTTAATGAAATACCTTGTTAATTCTTTTTTGTTAAGTACCTGTTGTTTTTTTATGAAATATAATTGTTTTTAAACCAGTCAAGTCTATAATTCTCCGTTTATTTATTTAGTGACTCTTTCTGGCCTTTTCAATATTCACAGGATAGTTAATGATTTCATGTAGAGACTACGGTTTAGTTTTATTTATTTCACTAAGCATAAAATTTTTCTAGAAAACGGCCAATAAAATGAAATAAAAATATAAAACTTAATGTTAAAAGATTTAACACAGATAGGTAATGAAAATGGTATGTTTAAAAGACCGCCCGAACCTAACAGTTAAAGAAACGATATGCATAGATCCTAGTAACGAGTTTTGATATAATATTCGGAAATTACCTAAACGTATGAAATATCGAACTGCACATAGCAATTATAACACAAAATAAAAATATAATATTATCATATACAGGGCATCCCACGCCTATGCCACATGTAGGGAATGTACCGTGAATATTTAAGATGGAACATTTTACTGAAAGAAAACATTATTTTGATTTATTAAACAATTTAAACTGCATTCATAGATTTTTAAATAAATACATGGTTGAACCGGGAATCGAACCCGCTAAACGAGAAAAAAAAATACCCTGTAGCTTTATCATACCGATAGAAAGGCTTCATCATAAGGATTATTTTTTGCAACGTAACATAGTGTCAGAAATAAAAGGAAGACCTTGCATTTTAACATTTGATGTGAAATTTTGTTTAGAAAAATGAAAACCTGACATTGCCGTAAGGACATACAACGGAAATTATCATTTTAAAGTACCTATTACTAATGAATGAATCAGTACTCGTACCCACTTGAGAAGTACGCACAATTTCCATATTATAATTTAAGTGCATGATAAAATTATAAAGAGATACGTAATTAGTAGGTACTATCGGCCAAAACCAGAGTCGACCACATTGAAGGCGCATTTTGGTTCCAGCCGTATACGGTGTGATGCTATAGCATTGCAAGCGATTCTGTTTTGAATCTGGTCGACTCTGGCTTTGGCCAATGGTACCTGGTTGTATGCAACAAATCGATTTTTTCTCCAATAAAGTTTCTGCTGTATCCTGAATCTGCCGAAAGACGCGATTTGGTCAATGGGACTCATTTTGAGCATTTGATAAATTAAATTGATTAATTTTGAATTAAAATGTTAAAATTCATGGTCTTCCTTTTATTTCTGACACTATGTTAAAAACACTATGTAAAATAATCCTTATGATGTAGCCTTTCGATCGGTATGATAAAGCAACAGAGTAATTTTTGTTCTCGTGTAGCGGGTTCGATTCCCGGTTCAACCATGTAATTATTTAAAAATCTATGAATGCAGTTTAAATTGTTATTTAAATTAAAATAATGTCTTATTTTAGTAAAATCTTCTATCTACAATATTCAAGGTACTTTCCCTCCATGTGGCATAGGCGTAGGACGCCCTGTATATATTTCAGAGTCTTGAGTGTTTTCTATTATATATTATGTATAAATGTCTTTATATCTATGTTCTTTTAATAATTTCGTCTAATAAGACAAGTAAAAAAATACAAAGTCTAAATTTTAACATAATTGAGCATAATATGGAATCAGTTCAATTCGTGTGAAATTGTTCCCTAATTATTCAAAACAAAGCTAATCAACACAATGAAAAAAAAACGACCCAGCAGGAAGTATAATCTTTATTGCCTTTCCAATTCAGCTATACAGGTCTAGTTACTAAGTCGATGAAATTTTGTCACTGCATTGATAATTTTTCCGTCAACGGATATGGATATTATCTTTCGTAGTGCATCAGTGTTCCATTATATTTATTTTCTCATGTAAAAAAACAAAATACTTATTCAGTGCGTCAGATAATTATGTATAATATAGGCAAAATTTAATTCGGGTAGGAAAAGTCTAACAGTCAACCTCTGCCTGGAATTGGGATAACAATTTAGCATAACTAGAGAAAAAATAGATCTTACTTACCTACATAGATATATCTGTCAAAATTGAGTTTTTATCATTAATATAAGATTATCAGTGCATCGCCTTTACACTCACAGACACTTTGCTACGCGGTAAGGCATATATTGAATATTATTTTACGTCATACCTGGCCATAAAGTAGGAATTATCGCACGCTATGCGTGCGGAAAACCCCAATTCCTGGCCAGATAGAGACGTAAAATGTTGTACTCACCACGGGCGGTAATAAAGAAAGCCTCAGAGCGCATATTTATTGCCCTTGCCTTCGGCTCGGGCATCAAATACCTGCGATCTGAGACATTCTTTGTGTAACCGCCCTAGGTAAGTAATGTACTATTTCTCCTCACTGCCACGGAAAGCCGTCTTTTATCCTTTAAAACCAGTGAGCAAAAACGCATTTTATTCACTAGTGGGCAAAGTAATTTGACCTTGGAGCGTATTTCATGTATCTCATGAAGCGTGATACCTAGTTGGACAGTTGAAAATTTCACAGATGATTTATTTCTGTTGTCGCTATAACAACAACTACTAAAAAACAGAATAAAAATAATATTTCATACAAAAAAACCTTTTCTAAATTAATTGTTGCCTTCATCAGGCGCTGAGTCTCAAAATGAACGGGAAAACTAAAATTTGACTTTCATTTGAAATAATAAAAAAGGTTGTTTGTCATATTTTTTTTATACAAGGGTGCAAATTTATTATTTAAATTAAATAAAGATGTTTTGCATGCTGCACTTTCCTCGCTACAGTGAGGTAATAGTACATTGTTTAACAAGGGGCGTAAGAGTAATATTGCAAACGAGAGTCTATCAGAAGCCCGACGCCGGAGGCGGAGGGCTTTTGATGACTCGAGTTAGCAATATTCTTACGCCCGTGTTATACACAATGTTTTTCATCACATTTGCGAGGAAATAAATAACTACAAAAGACATAAAAATCTAAGTTTCATACAACCGCACCAATCAAAAATTAACGAAATTGACAACTTCACATACAGATTTGCGAGTGAAGGGCGAGGGGGCGGGGCGTGGCGCCCCATGGCCTGCTAGATTTTTTTCAACCAATCACAGAGAAGAATTCTTGTGACGCGCGGCCAACTAGATTTGCCAACCAATTTGTTTGATTTGTTTTTAACCAATCAGATCACACACAAGCTCATAACTCCCTCGGGAGTTATAAATCCATAACTCCCGCGGAAAGTAAATCGACTATAGCTGCTCTATAAACTTGCCTATAATACACCCTTTACGAGCAAGTGTGATGAAAAAAGTTTTGTGTCACACACGTACACGGGTGCAAATGTAATTTACTTCTCGTGTGTTGAAACAAGGATTCTATTTTAGAACTTATATTTATTATTTTAGTAAGTTCAGCTATAAAGCCCTTTCGCTTGCTCGTGTTTCAATTTCACACTCGCGGGTAAAATACAACTTTGCAGCCTTGTATAACAAATAACTAAAAAACTAAGATATCGCTGGTGAAGTGAGTGACTATGATTATTATTTTGTTACATACGAATCATTGACGATTGTACGAGTGTGTACATTAGAGACAAATGAAATACTTATATGACTCGTGAAATATCTCAAGAATATTGAAAAAGTACACTAACATAAATTACGAACATAAGATATACTCGTAGTTTTGTATTATGAACTTATAACTAGAATTAGTTGTATTAAGTCTATTCTCAGGCTTGTTCCATTTTAAATTATATCAACTGTATTTGTCCTTGCTAGGCTTCACTCGAAGCATGCACTACGTTGTTGGCCGTAGCAGCCTATCTCCATTTATGTAATGAAAACCGCTTAAGAGGGCGCTCGTTTTTTGGTCAGGAATAAGCGAGAATGACGGATTTTTGACGTTGTAATTCTAAGAAACGGAGAGCTTTTTCTAGATCCTGATTACTTATTTGCATAGGTAAACTCCTCATATTGGTCCTAGCCGCCTCCAATTTACGAAGAACTGAATACTTTAACCGAAAATACCCGATTACCGACAGTAGTTTTCTGAAGAGAGCGCAGAGTCATAAGTTTGAGCCCCTAATACTCCATGATGTTATATGAGAACCTACTTGTTTTATTCTATTTTCACTAGCGTAATATGTTGCCATTGCGCCTAGCCGCCTCGAATTTTCCTTATTCTGCACGTATATATATGTAAACTGTTCTCAATTACACCATATTTGTCAACAAAATCTTACTGAAAACTCGAGGATTTTCTCATTATTGTTGAATTATTTGTGTATTGAATCTTACACAACATTAAAGTTCATGCTTGTTCCAACAAGATCCAGTCCAAAAAATATAAATTTAGTCAACATTTATATTTATAAATAATTATTCAAAACTAGTATAAATTTACCGTCGCGCGGGAATATATCTCAGTACCGGCTGAATAGCCCTCCGAGACAGACGTGTACTCTGTTTATTTGTGGCTATTCACGAAGCTAACCGGCCACTCTTCAGATAAAATAATATTATTTTGATCTCCGACTAGGCATAGTTGTTACCAACCTCGGGGTCAAACTATACTGGGGATACATTCGTGAGGCAAATCGAGACAAGTTATGAATTGCATAGCTATCAGATATGACGTAGTGTAGCGAAAAGGCTCAAACCCACAGGATATGTAACATTTAGAATTGAACCTTCTACCTAAAACAAAAGTCATACATTTCAATGGTGATATCTTGTGGGATGGATCCTTTTGTCTAAACTACGCGTTCTATAGTCAATTATTATTGTACGAGTGATCGTGATACTTGATAGATTTAATTTATTTACTTGTTACTATCAGTCCACCTTGTGGAGGGTCCGCTGCAGTTTCCGGTACGTAGTCGCCTCTCGAGAACCTCCCCGCCCCAACGGCCGTTATGATTAGTTAGTATGTATGTATGTATGTTAGTTTGGGCGAAATCTTCAAATTAGGTACAATTGCGTATCTTCGGTGACAATGCCATAATATCATAGAGCTGGTCTGATGATGGAGTCGGAAGGTGGCCATAGCAACTCCTAAACTCAACAAGATAAAGCCATTGAATTTGGGCTCATTTATTTGGTCATGGCACGGCAAGACTTTGGTGCTGGATGATTTCCAGAGTCTGATAATGAAGCTGGAAGGTGGTCATGGAACTCCTAAACTAAACTAGATAAACCCATCTAGTTTGGGCTCATCTGTTTTGTCTTGGTAAACACTTTGGTGATGGATGATTTCCAGGATCTGATGATGGAAGTTGGTCATGGGAACTCCTAAACTAAAATAGATAGACCTATCTTGTTTGGGTTTGTGTGATTTGTCTGTACAAGTACCCACGAACCAGCGACATAATATGCAGGGTTATTGAAAATAACAAGATGAATAAAAAACTTTTTAAAAAACAAGCTTATATGGCGTTTGTTAAGTACAGCACGATCCTACCTTGCATTTAGTTATTATTTTCGTTTATATATAATAATAACACACACCGGGGGTTTACACTGGAAAGGGAGATTTTTACGTGGTTTTATTACATTTCCGAGTCATCATCATCATCATCATCATATCAGCCGAAAGACGTCCACTGCTGGACATAGGCATCCCCCAAAGAGTGCCACAATGGCCGTTCCTGCGCCACCCGCATCCAGCGGACTCCCGCGACCTTTACCAGGTCATATCCCATCTAGACGCTGAAGAAGCAGCACGGTACAGCGCAGCGAGGAGTGGAGGCATGCCTGACTCGGCACGGGTCGCCGTGGACGCCGTCAGCGTCACAGATCTGCGGCGTGCCGCCAAGCGACTCAAGCCGCGCTCTTCGGCTGGACCGGATGGTATACCTCCATTTTTGGCAAGGGATTGTATATCTGTCTTAGAACCACCACTTCTTTATATATACAATCTTTCCCTGCAATGTGCCATATATCCATCGTGCTGGAAGTTATCCAGAGTAACCCCTGTACCAAAGAGTAGCGAAGGATCCGACGTGACAGGGTATAGGCCTATTGCAGTACTGTCGGTGTTCGGCAAATTATTCGAATCCATAGTGGACCATCTTATCACTCAGCAGATCACAGATAAAATGGATGACTCTCAGCATGGTTTTCGTCGAGGTCGGTCAACAACGACGAATCACGTAGTCTTGGTCGATTACATAGCCGAAGCTTTAGATGCTCGAGTGCAGGTAGATGCAGCTTACTTTGACTTTCGCAAAGCTTTCGATCTTGTAGATAACGATATCCTCCTGCGCAAATTCGCAGATATAGGATTTATACCTAGGCTCTTAAAATTCTTTGCCAGTTATCTACAAGATCGGAAACAATATGTAAAACTTACTGGATTCGAGTCTCAAACATACTACACTCGTTCTGGTGTAAGTCAAGGCAGCACGCTAGGGCCTACCCAGTTTTTAATCATGATTAATGATCTGCCGAGCGCCGTCAGCACGGCTAAATGTCTAATGTTCGCAGATGATATAAAACTTTTCCACCGTGTTAGGGACGACAATGACCGAGTACGTCTACAGAATGACAAAGACGCTATTGCTGAATGGGGTGATAACAATAGACTGGACTTTAACGCCTCGAAATGTGAATATATTACTTTTGCTAGACTCCGCTCACCAATCGCTACTGAGTACAACCTTCGCGGCAACCCACTTCAACGGACCGACGAAATAAGAGACTTAGGACTTACTCTGGACACTCGACTCGACTTTAGACAACATATTACGAAGACCTGCAAAAAGGTATCTAAAACGCTGGGATTCATAATGAGGATAGCTTCCCAATTTTCAACCTCCAAAGTCGCAATCATGCTATACAATGCGTATATCCGCAGTAGACTTGAATTCGGTGCAGTAGTGTGGGATCCGCATGAGATCAAATACAGCACAATGTTGGAGAAAATCCAAAAGAAATTCACCAGGCATATCTACAAGCGACGATACGGATACTATCCGTTCATGTACCCATCCCTGTTTGTTTCGGGAATGACTGGCCTTAACACGCTTGAGACTCGGAGAAAATTTATACATATAGTACACTATTACCAGCTGCTAAATAATAGAGTAGACAACGCGTCCGTGTTGGAACGCATGGGCCTGCAGGTGCCGCGAGCGAGTGGGCCGGCGGTTGGCGCGGAGGGCGGCGCGGGCGGCGCGGTGGCGGCGCGGCGCCCGCGGCGGCTGTTCGCTGTAACCGGCGAGCGCACGAGGCGCGGTGCGAACGCTCCTACTGCCAGAGCGCGCACAGCTCTAAACCATATAATACAGGAAGCCGACGGTATAGACATATTTGCTGACAGTATTGGTGTGTTCTGTAGAAAAGTATTAACATTCTTATCGCATAACAGAGTTTAGATTTAAACTGGGACATGTTTCTTGTTGAAGTTGTTTATGAGTTTATTTTAGTTTTTGTTTATTGTTTTATATCGTTACCGTATGTTTTAAATTTCGCATAAAGTGTGTATAAATATCTTTAGTTATGTTATGTATTTTGTAGGTACCACATAAGTGATTTGGTGTAATACTGTTAACCTATGTGTAAATTAATAAAAATTCTTATTCTTCTTCTTCTTATTCTTATCAGTCCACCTTGCGGGGGGCCTACCCACGCTGCGCCTTCCGGTACGTGGTTGCCACTCCAGAACCTTTCCGCCCCAACGGCCATCGGTTCTACGTGCAATGTGCCCCGCCCACTGCCACTTAAGTTTAGCAATTCGGAGGGATATATCGGTTCCCTTGGTTCTGCTGCGGATAGCCTCATTTCTGATGCGATCGCGCAGAGAAACTCCCAGCATAGCCCTCTCCATTGCCCTTTGAGTGACTTTGAGCCTTCTTATGAGGCCTATAGTAAGCGACCACGTTTCCGTGCCATATGTCATCACTGGCAACACACACTGGTCAAAGACTCTCGTCTTGAGACACTGCGGAATATTGGACGAAAAGATGTGCCGTAGCTTCCCGAATGCTGCCCAGCTGAGTCGGATTCGACGATTGACCTTCCCTTCGACATTTCCGAGTATCACTCTTTATTTCGAAATAAATGTTAAAAAAACCGGCCAAGTGCGAGTCGGACTCGCGCACGAAGGGTTCCGTACCATTATCTATATCTAAAAACGGCAAAATATCTATATCTAAAATCACGTTTGTTGTATAGGAGCCCCTGTAGCCTAGTTAGTAACTTGGTAGTGACTCTGCCTACGAAGCTGGAGGTCCCGGGTTCGAATCCCGGTAAGGGCATTTATTTGTGTGATGACCACAAATATTTGTTCCTGAGTCATGGATGTTTTCTATGTATTTAAGTATTTATTTATCTATATAAGTATGTTTATCGTCGTCTAGTACCCATAGTACAAGCTTTGCTTAGTTTGGGGCAAAGTCGATTTGTGTAAGATTGTAAAATAAAAAGAAACAAATAAAAACTAAAATAAAAATAAAAAGATGTATTCTGTTTTTTAATATTTTTTGTTATAAATAGCGACAACAGAAAAACATCATCTGTGAAAATCTCTATCTATCACGGTTCATGAGATACAGCCTGGTGACAGAAGGACAGACAGGCATTCAGACAGACAGACGGACAGCGGAGTCTTAGTAATAGGGTCCCGTTTTACTCTTTGAGTACGGAATCCTAATAAGTGACATAGGTTTTAGGCTCAGAACATAAAAAAAGGGAGAAGTGCCGTACTGCTTAATTCCAACCAAAACCGATGTCCCCAGTTTTCTCCCACCGCAGCGCCCATAGGCACACACATTGAACCGTGTAAAAACAAAGACTCGGGCGTTGCCAGTGAGTCTACGGCAACATGCAAACAAGGGCTGTGATTGGCTTAAACGCACTACACTAGGGGGGCGACAAACGTTAAAATTATGTTTTATCGACATTGATATTAAAATTAATATTATGTTATGATATTGATGGGTAACAACTTCAACAACATGGTAAGTTTATGTGGTGGTATTTAAACTTTTAGCTACAAGTTTAAATAACACGGGTTGTTAACTTACCATAAATCGCAAAAGTAAAAAATATTGACGAATACCTACAGAGTAACATAAACGGCTTTTTATAAGTTCGTGTTCACATACATTTAAAACTCTGGTCACATCGATATTTTTGACCTGTAGGTACCAGGCCGATCCGTATCGCATTTTGGCGCGAAATAATATGTCCATTACTCATATTACGAGATTTAAGGCTAAGGGCGAGTATCCACCAAAGATGTGCGGAGATGTGTTACCATACATGTTACACCTAGGTTTCAAGCAAGCGAGGTGTCAAATATTCGAAAAGTGTACGGCTCTTATTAAGAGGTTGGAAACATTTTTTCTTGAAAATGTTACGAACACATTAACTCTTCTCTGTACAGGAAACCAGTTAGGACCTCTGCCAGTAGCATCTATCCATTTTTTTAGTACCTACTCGGATTCTTTGGAAAACTGTAATAAGAAACCGAGATTTCTTCTTCAATTATCACATTTCAAATGAAAGTAAAAAATACTCATTTAAAATAAATTATTGGTAATAATATCACATTTTAAGTTGTTCTGAAGCCATTTGCAACTAAATTATATACTTGTATATACAATTTTAATATGTCTATTTACCGTTCATACTGCAACTTAGTGAAAATCTTATTAGTAGGTACCATAAACATTTTGTGCCTTTTAATCTTATTAGTATGTTATTAGTTACCTTTAAGATAGGCACCCAACCAAAACAAGTAATAAATTAAATAAAACAGCGAAAGTAGTCGAAATAAAATAACTAGTATGATATCGTACTTCTATTTTATCGATTACGCGTAAATTGTAACTGCACTTTGGCACCGCTCTAGTTTGCGACGCCAAGCAGCGGCCGTACCACAAAAAAATTCAAGCATCGTCCATATCCATAGTGGTTTAATACATTGCGCCGTGGTTTACTGTATTGAACGTTCAATGTACAACGCATAGAACAAAAATATGCTTTTTCGTTCGATATGTTAGTTCGATCCCGAGAAATGATGCGGCGTTGCGTTTATTTATTAAAATATTAGTTTTTACTGACTTAAGTGAAAATACTAATACTCACATGTGGTGCGTGACTCCACCATTTATGTAGGTTTCATTCCTATTTTTGCATGTAACCACGCTACAATTCGGCATTTTGAGTAAACGTGGAAAAACATTTCAGATTCACGGCAAATTGCGACTAACATGCGGTGGGCAGTGACATGCCCATTTGGCCATGTCGCACCGACACGCGCCAAGCCCCCGTTTCATATCTATCCCTTTTTATCATCTGAGGTTTTAGGCTTTTGAATAAAATCACGCATTAATTAATTGTATTCTAGATAAAAAGCTGTGTTTGTATAATTTATAATTTTCAGTTCCTTTGGTCAGAAACGGACATAGCAATTTCTATGAAGGGCAGTTTTTGTTTACTGTCCATAACAAAAAAAAAATCTTCAAGAAATGAATACGTCAGTATAGTTGTTATTTTCTAAGCCGTCCGTTCTGCAGTGCGGCGTTCTTTAGTGCGGAACGGACGGCTTAGAAAATAACAACTATACCCAGTAATTTCCTAGTAGTGGGTCGACTGGTATAATTTCATTACATTACTATATATAAATAAGACTCAGATAACATGCAAACTATTAATATCCGTAAAACAAACTATTATTCTTATTACTGACAACTTTAAAACTCGTTAGTTTATTTTATACTAAAAAAACGAAACTAAATATACTTTGTATAGTATTTTAATACAAATAGAAAACTTGTGCTCAAAAATCAAATACTTACTTTATTCAAGTTATCTAACTTCGCTAACATGATGTTCTAGAACATCATGTTAGCGAAGTAATCTTACCACTTTTTAGTGCAAGTATTAATATCGGTCACGGAGTGAATTCCAACGGTGCGCTATACAGCTATTTGCATCGGCAAGCTCCGCGGTTAGTTCTATCCCGATCGCACTTACATATAGCTAGAAAGGGACGGCACCCGCGGCTGGTGCGATCTCGCTGTGCATGTGGGGGTTAGGTACGTTTGTGTGGGTGGTAGTAGTATTTACACACACAAACGCACTACGCGTGTCAAAATACCGAATTCTGAGCGAGCGCTTTTTTGAAGAGCACTCTTAACCCTCTGAATTTGAATGCAAAAATCAACGATTTTCTATCACTTAATCATTAAGGGGCTACCCGAGTTTTTCATCGATTTTTGACTAGTTTTGAATCGATACAAATACTTCTGCATTACAGATAGAATTATAAGGTAAACGGCTATCGATTCTTCAATCTTTAATCTCCATTTTTGTGTACCATATTTTGAAAGAAATGAATAGTTCTTTTTTATGATTTCTTTAAACATTGTCTAAAAAAACACATTCTTTGTTATAAGATTGCTGTGAAAGATCTAACATATACGAAGTCTACATATTTGAGTTCATCTCTGGTGTCTCTATAAACGTGTGTAAGGTTTTGATTTTAAACTAATTAAGACAAAAGTTATGGCCCGAAAACCTGTTTTTTGGTCTAAATTGTCCTACTTTGATGCCAAATATCTCGAAGACAGTGATGTTTGAAGTGAATACGGGATAATATATTGCTTAAACCTGTTGTTGTTAATATGATAAGCTACAAAAAACATTAGAAAACTAAGGGATTCAGATTGAAGGTCATTGGCGTATGGGATCCTTATTATTATTAATTATATTATGTAGTTAAATACCATAAGTGCAAGTCACAACATTTATTTGATTTATGTTTTAACAACGGTTCTTAAAAACCATAATAATATTTACGTCATACCTCGCCATAAAGTAGGAATTACCGCACGCTATGCGTGCGGAAAACCCCACTTCCTGGCCAGATAGAGACGTAAAATTTTGTACTCACCACGGGCGGTAATAAAGAAAGCCTCAGAGCGCATATTTATCGCCCTTAACTTCGGCTCGGGCGTCAAATACCTGCGATCTGAGACATTCTTTGTTTAACCGCCCTAGGTAAGTAATGTACTATTACAAATAATAACAAAACAATCGTTTAATGGTGATGGTGGTGTTCAGGCACAATGTGGTGGGTGCTGTGCTTGACCTCGGCATGAAAACTGTTAACAAATATGAATTCCATAAATAACAGAAAATATAAACCAAACATAATTATGATACTTAAAATAAAATGCAACTATTTCAAACAAAAACAAAATATTATTAAAATACTGTAAGAACTCACCCGGTCTTTTTGTCGCTGTGGTAGTGCACGTCCCTGACGGAGCCGTCGGGCTCGTGCAGGCTGTAGAAGCCCTTGACGACGTCGCCGTTGCGGGACTCGTGCTGCGTCTTGTGGTCACCGGTGTGCGGGTCTTCCACCTTGTACTCGAACTCGTATTTGGGATGTGTCTGTGATAGATGACAATATTATTAGAAGGATATTAATGAAATACAAAGCAAAGAAAGGGACAATATCTTTAACATAACCAAAAACTCGCTAAACTTAAGTGACAGTGGGCGGGGCACACTTAGAACCGATGGCCGTTGGGGTGGAAAGGTTCTCGAGTGGCGACCACGTACCGGAAGGCGCGGCGTGGGTAGGCCCCCCACAAGGTGGACTGGACTGATGACCTGGTAAAGGTCGCGGGAGTCCGCTGGATGCGGGTGGCGCAGGACCGCTTACTTTTGCAGTGGAGCTCCTATGTCCAGCAGTGGACGTCTTTCGGCTGATATGATGATGAACCAAAAACTCACGTAGTAATCGACGTGTTTCACGTGTCCGTGGTGGTCCTTGATGGTGACCTCCTCCGCGTGTCCGTCGTGCTTCGAGATGTGCTGCGAGGAGTGCGCTGGCTCGTGTTTGTGCTCGTGTCCGTGCTCGTGTCCGTGCTCGTGTTGAGCCACGACCACGCCGACGAGGGCCGCTAGACACACTACCTGTTTTAAAAAAAATTAATTGTTAAATTTAAAAATGTACTGAAAAAACTGTAAGTAAACAGTAGCAAAAAGATGGTTAGTTCGTCTTCATGTATTTTATGCAGATTTTATCAGTGTTTTACCTTGCAGAACATTGTAAACTAAATATAAGTTGACAATACGGTACGGTTGTAGGTACTTGTTTCTGTTGTAAAGAGAATTGTCAACTGATACAATTCGAAAATAAACCACACCTTTTATAATACCTGAATTGTTAATAACGCAATCAGTATTGGCTTCAGTAAAAATATATATCTAGTTAATAATAATGAGGACTTCGTACAAGTAAGCACTGTATGTAGTAATATTTCGTAAACCTTAATATTTTTTCAACAATCTCGTATTCATTTAGTGAATGTGACATTGTGATATTTATGCTAATTACTTACTGTGTCTAAGAGGTTTGACGGCTTAAGTGCTAAAGTTATCATATTAAACCTTTTTTCTACTCCTGTACCGTTAACTGTCATTTATATAGACTGTAGCTCAAATACAATGACACCACTAATAAATCGTCGAAAAACTCTATGCTCTATTGGCCCAAAAACGCATAGTTTGGCGTACTTTTTTGGTTCATACCTATATTTTTCATAAAAGCACTGTTTAGCTTTTTTTTAAATCGGCCGCTATATTGCAGTGGTGCCAATATGATAAACAAATATTTCGAAATAATAGTTATTTGTTATACAAGGGTGCAAAGTTGTATTTTAACCGCGAGTGTGGAATTGAAACACGAGCAAGCGAATGGATTCTAGGGTTGAACCACGAGCTAGCGAATAGATTCTATGGTTGAACCACGAGCGAAGCGAGTGGTTCAAAAATAGAATCCTGAGCGAAGCGAGTGGTTCAAAAATAGAATCCTGAGCGTAGCGAGTGTTGCAACACACGAGACGTCAAAATAACTTGCACCCGTGTGTAACACAAATCTTTTCACCTCACTAAAGCGAGGAAAAAAACAAAAAAGTAAAGAAACGAAAAAATTAAAAAAAATATATTAAAAAGGGGGAAAAAAATATTAAAAATGAGAAAAAAAAATTAAAATCATGAAAAAAAAAACAAAATATTACAAAATTAAAAAAAACATTTAATAAAGAGAAAAAGAAAAAACATTGAGAAAAAAAAATAACATTAAAATAAAGAAAAACTTTTTAAAAAGGCAAAAATAATTTCAAAAAACATTATAAAAGACTGATAAAAGAAAAACGAAGCAATAAAATAGAGACAAAAACATATAAAAAGAAAAAAGTTACAAAAAACATAACATTAAGAAAAAAAACGTAAAAAAGACAAAAAAAGACAAAAAACATAAAAAAACATGTAAAAAGAAAAATGTTACAAAAAACATTATATTAAGAGAAAAAACGTAAAAAAAGACAAAAAAACAATAAAAAACATGTAAAAAGAGTGAAAAAAAAATTTAAAATAATGGAAAAAGAAAAATACTTGAAAAAAATCAATAAAAAATATGGCAAAAACGTCAAAAAAATATAAAAGAATTTCAAAAACCTAGAAATAATAAAAAAAAAACATGAAAAAAAAGGAAAAAACGTACAAAAAGAGAAAAAAGACCAAAAAAACATAATAAATAAAAAAAAACATTCAAAAAGAAACAAAACATCTATAAAAAGAAGAAAAAAGCAAAAATTATTGAAAAAATAAAAACAAAGCAATAAAATAGAGACAAAAACATAATAAAAGAAAAAAAGTTACAAAAAACATTAATATAAGAGAAAAAACGTAAAAAAAAGAAAAAAAAAAACTTAAAAAAAAACATTTAAAAAGAGAAAAAAGTGGAAAAATCACAAAAATAAATCAAAAAGAAAAAAACGTTCAAACAAAATATTTTTTTTTAAAGTGGAAAAAATAATAAAATCCTTGAATAAACACATTTAAATCAATAAAATATAAAAAAAAAACATTAAAATGTAGACGAAAACATCAAAAAAATAAATAGAATTTCAAAAAACATTTAAAAAAGAAGAAAAGAATTAAAAAAAGGAAAAAAACGAGTAAAAAAACCAAAAAAACATTAAAAAGAGAAAAAAAATACAGAAAAACATTCAAAAAGAAACAAAACATTTAAAAAAGAAACAACATTTTTAAAAAGGAGAAAAAGAAAAAAGATTTATAAAACAAAAAACATTTAAAAAAGAAAAAAATAATTAAAAACATTTAAAAAAAGAATAAAACATTCAAAAAAAGGTACCTAAATAAAATAAATCTGATGGGCGAAAAATGTCCTGTCTGGACTGGCCTTTACATGTTATTATGTTTAAGAAAGTAACTAATAACACGTTCGGATTTCAAATATTCTTTGCACTCTTGTGGATAAAATGCAGTTTTGCTATCAGTTTTTAAAGAATAAAAATGGGCTTTCCGAGCTAGTGAGGTGAAAATGTATTTTTTTACGATTTAACATTTGTATATTATAAATTATTTACTACAATAATAATAAATCATCATTTATTGCGTGTTAAATTACACGTTTTACAAATTCTTGGTATTATTTATAAAAATAAACAGCTTGAATTCGGTCCGGGTCCGGATTCGGTTTGGTTCGGATGGCAAGTGCAAACAAATAAAAAAAAAAAACCATAAGCAAGAGCTGTCACATTTCCGATTTCCCACCAAAATACAGTTCAAAATTAAAATACGAAAGATGATAAACTATTAGTTCTAAACTATTAAGATTTTATTCGTGTTTGTGAAGACATGTGTTACGTTCCTTTTAAAATGGTCGAACAAATTAATACTTGCACTCCTGAAGAAATTGCGTGAGTAGCAAGAGTACGAATATAAAACTTGCTGCCTGAAAAGTTTAACTATTCTGTAGTCTGCTATTTATTTAAAATTTGTCGTCGGTAAAGTATTGTATGCAACGGTGTATAACTGGTCTAAAAACGTTCGTGGCGTCTGTAATTGCGATGCTCGCCAAGGCTAGCATCGCAAACCACGCCACTCGCGTTTTAAGACCCTTCTTATACAAAAGTTGCATCAAATACTATAATTGTTCATTGTTTGTGTACTTTTTTTTACTAACAAAAATAACATTTTTGAATCATCGTTTAAATCTAATTAAAGTCAACTTGTTTTTGAATGTTTGCAAGAATCGTCATAACTCAAACTGGGCTAAGATTGAAAGAGCGAGCAAAGCGACAGAAGCTCTCTGCTTCAACTTCAGCCGACATTCTTTCGTATGTACGGTGTCTGTCCGGCTGTTCTTACCCGATTGCGCGAAATGAACAGGTTCAATAATCAAACAGTTTTATTTTGAACAATTCAGTTTATCGAAACTTAAAATAAATGTTTTTTGAAAAAAGTCTGGCTTGCGAGTTCTACAGCTTACAGACCCACCTTGTTAGGTAATAATATTCAGATAAATAGCCATTTAAACCATAAGTCAACTCTGGGTCTGTGTAACGAACTTATATCAAAATATAACAGAACCCTATTAATGCAAATTAAATAAATCAATTATTTTGTAAAAATAAAGTAGACCAGATGAGTAATCACGTAATGTTTCGATGGCGCGTAAGAACAATTTTACTGTCATTTTTCCATAAAAAATTCACATTTGGTTCTACCTAACATACAGTCGGGGGATAACGAATACGTACATAAATATCTGTTCACGCCTTAAGTAATGACATTGATATTAGAGTCCAGGGCTGTTATTCGCTACGCGTTAATGCGGCTCACCCCGCCGGTCACCCGTTACGAAACTAGACCTCTACCTACGCTTAATTACTACGCATCGCGGTGTCAAGGTATAATTGTGGGTGAGCGTTGAGGTGAGCTTAAAACAAGTTACAGAATAGGGGGGCTGTACAGATATTTATGTCCTTATTTATGTACATATTCGTTCACCGTCGACTGTACCACCTACAATGCGTTACGTGATCGATCTGCAGATACCATCCAAAATCTGTTTTAACTCTAAAAATATTTTGTTCCATGGGATTAAATATAAGTAAAATAATACAAAAAAAGTCCCATTTTTATATACATATATAACAACATGATTGATATAAGCCCTTGTGTAGTCTCAACAGGTACATTATTATAATAGGTAAATGGTAATCGTTTTTAGGGTTCCGTCCTCAAAGAGTAAAACGGGACCCTATTACTAAGACTCCGCTGTCCGTCCGTCCGTCCGTTCGTCTATCTGTCACCAGGCTATATCTCACTGATACCGTGATAGTTCCAGTTGAAATTTTCACAGATGATGTATTTCTGTTGCCGATATAACAACAAATACTAGAAACTGAATAAAATAAATATTTTTATCGATAATGGTACGGAACCCTTCGTGCGCGAGTCCGACTCGCACTTGGCCGGTTTTTTAGTAATGATTTTAAGATCCAAAAAGTACGGTACTTTATTAGATCTTCTTCTGCCTAGCGTTATCCCGGCCTTTGCCAGGGTCCGCTTTCCTACTCGTATTCCTCCACTTTGCATGATCCAGGGCGTCTTCCTTTACGGTATTTTATTAGATAATACCTAGAAATAACACAACACACCTTTGGAGCTTATTGTGACGTTGTTAAAAGAATTTACCTTCATGAAAGTATGCAATACACTAACTTAGCTCGTTTTATGCTCAAAAAGCTTTTTGCGAAACATTGCATTACAAAGCCTGTCGTGTTTGGCTTGCTTTTTAATTACTAATAAATAACATTGAAATCGATATTATCATGCCTTCACTATTATAAAAGAACCGTTTTCTTTGCTCATTGTATCAGTTCACCATTTAAATTCATTGGATTACCTGCAACGGAACAATACCAACTAAAATGTTCTTTAAGGTAGGTACAGTCAGGCAGGGGTATTAACATACGTACATAAATATGGACATAAATATCTGTACACGTCTTTGTGCCATTGACAATAGAGTCCTGTACAGATATTTATGTCCTTATTTATGTACATTAATACCTCTGACTGTACCTAAAAATGTAACAATTATAATTAATAAAAATACTATAAATAATTTTATTGGAAGTTTTGTAAAATAAATATGTATTTTTAGGTTGTAAGTCTTCTGGCCCTAGCCTCAGTAGTGATAGCTCAGCACGAACACGGACATGCTCACTCCTCGCAGCACATCTCGAAGCACGACGGACACGCGGAGGAGGTCACCATCAAAGACAAACACGGACACGTGAAGCACGTCGACTACTACGTGAGTTATTACATTTAAATTAATGTTTCTGTAAAAAAAAAAGTTTTTGGTACAAGCTTTAATTGCCGACTGTACTTTTCTGTATACCAACATCAACTACTCATTAAGACGAACCTAACGAGCCCAAACTCAAAGAGGTAACGTCGGTTAAATACTGAATTCCCATGGCCACCTTCTGTCTCCATCATCAGATCAGCTCGATGATGGTGGTGGATGTTGAATTGTTATCCAAACTATACTAATACCCAAAATGTCAGCTCAATCGGATAACGGCAAGTGACTGAAGAATGGATTGCAAATTTTGACGGACAAGTTGCATACTTATATACTTACATACGAACAAGTCAAGTTAATATAAAGCTTGTAAAAATATGAAATATTTTTTATTATAAATAATCATAACTTGACGACCGCTTGAGCCTAGTTGGTAGTGACGCTGCCTACGAAGCAAGAGGTCCTGGGTTCGAATCCCGGTAAGGGCATTTATTTGTGTGATGAGCACGAATATTTGTTCCTGAGTCATGGATGTTTTCTATGTAGGTATTTAGGTATTTATTTATCTATATAAGTATGTTTATCTTCGTCTAGTACCCATAGTACAAGCTTTGCTTGGTTTGGGACTAGGTCGATTTATTTATAACTCATCAATTCTAGGTTAAGAAAGTAAGTAATAAAGATTATATTATATTTTTCCATTATTTAGACTCATCCCAAATACGAGTTCGAGTATAAAGTAGACGACCATCACACTGGCGACCATAAAATTCAGCAAGAGCACCGCGACGGTGACGTCGTCAAGGGCTTCTACAGCCTGCACGAACCTGACGGTTCCGTTCGGCATGTTGCCTACCACGGTGACAAGCACACTGGGTAAGTAGAATTTTTTTTCTTAGCATTTTTAGGGTTCCGTACTCAAAGAGTTAAACGGGACCCTATTACTGAGACTTCGCTGTCCGTCCGTCCGTCCGTCCGTCTGTCTGTCAGCAGACGGATACCGTGATAGTTCCAGTTGAAATTTTCACAGATGATGTATTTCTGTTGCCGCTATAACAACAAATACTAAAAACAGAATAAAATAAATATTTTTATTGATAATAGTACGGAACCCTTCGTGCGCGAGTCCGACTCGCACTTGGCCGGTTTTTTGTAAATAACGACTTCAATTTTGCCAAAGATACTTTCTTACAGCAAATGCTTGTATTATTAAAAATAAAAAAAAATAAAACAAGTGATCTCGTACAATCAGATGTTCTTCCATACTGTAAGTATGTATCGAATCAGATCTTGAACAAATGTATCTGAGACTTCTGGTCCCTAGTTTTATACAAACAATAAGTAGAGACATCATGATATCAATTTCTAAACTTTGTGCCATACATTTTTAATTAATAAAATCTTTGTAATTGTGTATCTTCACTAGCTGTTGCCCGCGACTTCGTCCGCGTAGAACTTGTTATCGTCTTTGTTATTCAGAAATTGTGGTTAAAAATATTGTTCGTTTTTTCAGTTTCCACGCCGATGTCAAGCACAGCACCCACCACATAGTTCCTGAGCATCATCACCAGTAGTCAGACACTTAAACGATAATGTATTGTTTTAATTTACTGTTATTCCAGAGTGTTATGTAAATATTCTTGTTTGTTTTCAATAAATATTAATGTAGCAATTAACCGCATTAAGATTTTCGCACAAAATTGAAAAAAATGCTTTTGGGGTTTCTTCATACTTAGAAGTCTTAGTCCCCATTCTTAGAAGTACTTAAACTAAAACTCAAAAAAAAATTTTTCATCAAACCCATACGGGTATCTATGGATAGGTCTTCAAAAATGATATTGATGTTTCTAATATCATTTTTGTCTAAACTGAATAGTTTGCGCGAGAGACACTTCCAAAGTCGTAAAATGTGTACCCCGCCCCCCTCATCATCATTATCATATCAGCCGAAAGACGTCCACTGCTGGACTTAGGCCTCCCCCGAAGAGTTCCCAAGAGGTCCTGCGCCACCCGCATCCAGCGGACTCCCGCGACCTTTACCAGGTCATCAGTCCACCTTGTGGGGGGCCTACCCACGCCGTGCCTTGCGGTACGTGGTCGCCACTCGATAACCTTCCGCCCCAACGGCCATCAGTTCCCCCCCTTGTAACTTCTGAAATAAGAGAATGATAAAACAAAAAATATATATGATGTACCTAGGTAGGTACACCATGCAAACTTCCACCGAAAATTGGTTTGAACGAAATCTAGTAAGTAGTTTTTTTTAATACGTCATAGATCGTAAACCGCAATTTATTTTACGGAACCCTTCATGGGCGACTCCGACTCGCACTTGGCCGCTTTTTTCTATTATTTTCATAAAATTGCAGGGTTTCCGCTAAACACTTTATTGTCACGTTTTGTAACATACTTGAGATTATTCGAGTAGGCCAGATTGCATCAAACTAGTCCACCCAAAAAGCAAAAAAAAAATAATTAAAATTCGGTCACATTAAATAGATCTTCCATACGATATTGTATGTATTTTATGTTTAACTTACAAATTGCTTTTTCTGAGTCTTCTATAGTGATAGTTTTAACACGTCTTCGATTGTGTTGCTCTAGTTTGCTATTTAGTTGACCAACTTATAATCAGCATCAAATGCTGCCCAGCAGGGCTTTCATAACCTACACTATCAAGGGGCTCTAGTATATAAAATAACCTTTATCTATCCAAATATTATAAGCCCTCCATGATGCGTTCAAGAACCGCACATTATGACCACCATAAAAATAGACTGTTTTGTTAGAACAAACTTCTTATCTGTGAAAATGTTATTATTGCTAAATAATAACATCGATTTCGATAATATAATTTCATTCAAATTTTGAACGTCTCAAAAACAAAGACATTTGATTTGACCTGTATTCTAATATCAGTCAAGATGACGTTTAGTTCGAAATTAATTGTCAATTTGCATACAAATTTGACAAATGTCGCACGTAAGTAAGATATCGAACGATAAATGATAGTTGGAGCAGACCCTAGTTTGTCTCTGAATTAAAAAAGAACTTGACAGCTGCCAGAAAACAACGCCGCGATGCCGGTCAAAATATGCGGCTCCTGAATGCATCATGGAGGCTTATGATATGTGGATAGATAAAGTAGTGTATGTAACTATACATTATTAGGCATTAAGATGCTCGTGTGATGTGTTATTATGAAACTCGCCCCCGGCTCGTTTCATAAACCCACACTCGTATTTAATGCCCTTCATTATGTACAGACACATAAACTACTATAAAATAGTACCTATAAGGGACGAAGCTCTGCTCAAGACAAAATGTATCATTGATGTCAGGTTGTTAGGTAAAGTTATAAAGAGAGTCTAAAAGGGATTTTAAAACATAGTTACCATATTGTTAGCTAATTTAATGCATGATAACTTACAAATGAGATGCCCAACGTGATTAACAATTTGAAAATATGTTTTAGAATAAGTAAATAATACTTACTCATTTATAAGTAGGTATGTCGACCATAATACGCACTGTGCGCCAGTAGGTACTAACGCCTTTTTTCCGCTTGTTTGCACTGTAGTTTTTGTAGTCTTTAACAAAATAACCGATTATACAAAACTTCAAATTATAGTTTTAAAATATCGGCGACCTTATATCATCTCGTAGTTTGTTTTTCCTAAGAATAAACTTAATCTTAAGATACCTACCTAAGTTAAATCCGCCATCAAGACGGAAAAAAGCCTTTGATATGGCAAAGTTAAAAAAAAACTCAAATATCCTATTTATTTGTCTTTCTTTTCGATATTGTTACACATTATTACTTACTAACAGCATGTGAAGTCTTATAATACGCTATACCTACTTTACTGACTTCCTCGTTGTGGAGCCCTCGCCACCTAATCCCTTGTATTGGTGTAAGCACTAGTTTTTGCGAAAGCAACTGCTGTCTGATCTTAAAACTTTGAGGGGAAATCATAAGGTTATTGGAATTAGGTGTTGTCCAGTCAATAGGCAACTTGACTGTTCAGTTGTCATAGACAACAACCGGAATCGACGGCCTAAGACCCCGTTCCCACTATGTCGTCTGTCGGGACGACTTTTTATCGTGTGTCGTAGTGTACACCGATTTGTATGAGGCGACGACACACGTTAAAAAATCGTCCCGACATCCGACATAGTGGGAACGAGCTCTAAAGTGCAAAGCACGGAAGCAACACCATCAACCTCCGATCCCTATGTCTATATTTACTTGGCCGGCAATCCCTATTTTTCCAGCCTCTGCAGTAATTTGTTTTACTAAAGTGTACAGTATTGTTTATATTTGTTAATTTCTTGTTATCATTTGTTTTTATGGTTTCGTACTCAAAGAGTAAAACGGAACCCTATTACTAAGACTTCGCTGTCCGTCCGTCCGTCCGTCCGTCCGTCTGTCTGTTACCAGGCTGTATATCAAGAACCGTGATAGCTAGAGAGTTGACATTTTCGCAGATTATGTATTTCTGTTGCCGCTAATACAAAAATACTAAAAACAAAATAAAATATTTTTTTAAGGGGGGTTCCTATACAATAAACGTGATTTTTTTTGCCGTTATTATAGATAATGGTACGGAACCCTTCGTGCGCGAGTCCAACTCGCACTTGGCCGGTTTTATTAAGAATAAAATGCATATATAAGTCTTTTAATATGCTTCGTGCACCTTTTCCTATTACCTATCATGTTTAGTAACACATGATATCTATTACTTGGAATGACCCTAGGTCATACACATTGAGAAAGCCTTTTAAATTCTGATATGGTTAAAGTACCTAATTGGCGCGCAAAACTTCAAGGTCAAATAAATCAGGTTCTACTTTGCGATTTCACGTTTTTAACTGGTTTCAATATAATTTAACAATAACTGAAAAGGTGGCGCATATAAAAGACTCATGGGTCGCGAATAGAGATAGCATATTTCACTTGACTACCACCGAATAAACATCTTACGAAAACAAAAAAATACGCATTATGTATTCGAAGGTAAATTAATTAATTAAAAATTAATGATCATTTGGTTAAGTATTAGGGTACCTACCTAAAGTTATTGAGAGTCTTTCAACATGTATGTATCGGTAACGTAGGTATAATTAAAACATATTTTAGAGTCTAGCTTGCACGTGAAGACGCTTCAGTGAACTTATATCCTTCGTACTATAAACAATATTGGATACATAACTGAACGATAGAGAATGTTCAATACGTAACATTTAAAAAATACGCCTCCTTCTTAATTAAAGACTTTACTCACACAACAAAAAAACATTGGATTAAGTGACATACAATTTCCATTAGGTAATTCTTGTTGCTGCTGTTGTCGCTGTAGCCGTAGCACGGCCTCAGGAGGGTCACGGGCACGGACACGATTCCCACCACCACGCCGTCTCCTCGCAGCACATCCAGCGGCACGACGTGCCCGGCAAGGCGCCCGCCGGCCACCACGACTACTACGCGCACCCTAAATACGAGTTCGAGTACAAGGTGGAGGACCCACACACCCACGACCACAAGTCCCAGCACGAGTCCCGCGACGGCGACGTCGTGAAGGGCTACTACAGCCTGCACGAAGCCGACGGCACTGTCAGGATTGTGCACTACACCGCCGATAAAAAGACAGGGTAAGCAAAATATTTTCTATTTCCATTAAAGTAAACCCAATTTGATTTATGAATGAAAATGTTAATGTTATTATGCATTATGTTTGTATAAGAAAACCGGCTAAACGAATTCATATTTATGTACCATCCTGTGAATTCGAATTGGAAACGAAGTCTATTTGACTAGACCGTATTAAATTACGCATGCTCGATGCTCGTTGCCAGTTGAGCCAATTGTTACAAGCAAGAATGATCAGGAGATGCACTTTTTAAATAATTTAATATTTTTAGAAAGGTACATAACACAATATTCAAATTAAACTTTACTCGCCAGAACTAACAGAACAGTATGTAGGCGAAACCGCGCTCATTTTTCACAGGGCTATAAGGAACTAGTTGTACGTACTAAAATTAGGTACTTAAACACAAATATAAATCTGATTAAACTGGCTAGAAGTTGGAACAACAAAATTAAGGATTTTTTTCTTATAAGGCTTGCTTTTCACTGCTTTTACCACATAACTACAAAATTTTTTTTCGTTTCTTAATCAGTTAATGAGCTAGAGAGAGAGAGTAACCAATGAAGAAGAGCTGAGTAGAGTGGGGCAAACCAGGCAATTAGTTAGGAACTTAGAAAATAGAAGAGGGAAGATGATAGGGCACCTCTTACGACATGACAACTTCGTACTTAACATAATTGAACGAAAGATAGAGGGGAGGCGAGGAAGAGGAAAACCTAGAATAGACTACATGGAGCAACTCAAAAAGAGAGTTGATGTTGGGTCATATCGTGAGGTCAAAGAGATTGCGTGGGATCGGAGTAGATGGAAGGCCTCTTAAGTAAGAGAAGAAGAAGAAAAATCAGTTAATAATTTCTAACATTGTAGGATAAAAAACATAATGGAAATAACCACAACTACCAACTCCTGGCAAAAAGTCTTTTATTTACACTGTACGGATGTTGTGTATATTTTTATCCGTTATTAAATTTTGTTTCAGGTTTAACGCAATTGTAGAACACAAAGGGCAGGCCAAACATGAAGGACCCAAACATCATCATTGATTTCATTCGTTACCTACTATGATCAAAATAACCTCCTGTAAAAAAGTCGTTGTTACCATGATGATGTTTGTTGATCTAATTTATAAGTTTAATAAATACTGTAAATATTTCTATTTCTGAATTTCGTTTTTTGCCTACTCATTTTCTGTTTTTTAATAAAATGTATTTTTTGCCCGACGACGGCAGAGCCGAACGGAAGGGATATGTTTTTAGCAGTCTATGTTTGTATGTTTGTATGTTCCACTGTAGCGTTTTAAATACTGAACCGATTTTGATAAATGGGGTGTCAATCGATTCGAAATTATGCTCCGGGTAACAAAGGCTACCTTTTGTATGAAAAAGAGAAATATGATGGCTGTCACATACAAATAAGTGACTGACTTTGAAAAAAATATTTTGCTATCATAGCGTGTGGGGAATCAGATGAAAGAGGAGAAAATTTCGAGTTCAAATATATTAAAACATTATTAAACTTAAGTATAAAAAGCGACAGGAAGACGATTAAAGTTTATATTAGCCTGAAAGAATACTACTAGCGCTATCTATCGGCAATTCTGCAAATCATTTTGTTTGACAGGCGTTTTGTTTGAATATCATCGAAATCGCTGAGGAAGAAGTAAATACTGAGACTCATTACTCATTAGTCTCATTACCATGAAATATCGAACTCATCTCCAATTCTCTTCATTCTCACGGGTTCTTTCTATCAAGGCAGTGATATTTTCAGTTCGACTACCAGATGCAAGCAATGCACAGCCAACGCAACATCCGAAATCGCACATTCATCCTCAAATCCCCTACAGGGCTGGAAATCTTCAGATATTGACCGTGTGTTGATGTTTGGTGACAAATATCATAAGGTTTGCCTCGAAAATCTAGATATACAGCCTGACCATCTCGTTATCGATGAGTTGTTGCCTTGTATTATATTACCATTGCTACCAAAATCCAAAAGTTATACACTGGATATTGGAAGCGACGCCGCAGTAGCCTTAGTGAATCCTACAGCGACTGTACTTGGTGGCTATTATTATTAAAGCAGGACTGGAAGAGCTGTCACGATGTCACATCTTGCATTGTTACTTGCAATGATATTTCCGTGGCAGTAATTTCACAAAATCAAAAATTTTACTTTATTTGACTCTCACTCTCGAGGTCCAAAATGCCGCGTTGCACCTAGCGCTGGTCGTGCAGTGGTTTAGATTTTTCCAATACTACATACCTTATCAAAACACCTACATTTCGTTCTGGCAGTGGGTTCGAGTAGAGATATTCAATTTTCTCTCACAATAGTGAAGTCACATTTAACAGAAGAAGACAGCGCAGCATTTATTGAAGGGAACCAAGTAAATGAAGCCAGTTCGAACGAACTTCATGACGGAATAATAAGCAATACTTACTCTGTTAATGCCAAATGAGATTCCAGTACCGAAATTCGCGGAGGTAATATCAATCAATCAATCAATTCATTTATTCAGGGACCAACATAGATCATTATTGTAAGTAATAAAATAATACTTAGCTTGATATTAGTAACTATAAAAATAATAGAATAGCACACATAGTCAATTTAAAGCAATTATAATACAATTTAGGTCAGAATGAAATTTACATTAAAGGTAAGTAGCTAAGTACAGTCAATTAAAATAATATGTATATGAGAAATTCAAATTAAAAATGTACAGGATGTCAAGTTAAATAATTAATTACTCATTTAAACCACAAAATGTCAAATGTTATGCGACCTCGTAGTTAACATGTGTGTTTGTGTGCATGGAAACAGTCCACCCTCGCCTCTGCGAACATCCCTGACGCGCTGCAATATCGGGGCATCATTCACCAAGTATATAGCAAAATCAGAAACTGCACAAATACAAAAAGCAGTGAGTGACTGAAGCATTGACGAGAATTAGCGAACGAGGTTATTTATTTATCGTATGACGGTTACACACTGGAACATATATGTATTCGTATCGATGTCGCTGATAGAGTTCTTGTGTGCGCTGCGAGGTTCAGAAGGAACAGTGATAAGTAGATGCCTAATTGTCCTCTATACATTTGATAGTAATTTTGTAATATAAATATCAAGATTTTATGTAAACAGTTTTATAATATATACATATCAAGATTGTAACATGATTAAAAAAAGGAAAAATATGAAATAAATAGTCAATTAAGTTTAATATTTATTTAAATTACCCCATTGTTACCCTCACATATATCAGTCATATCACCAATATTATTTTAAATAAAATAGGATTTCAAATAAAACCCGACTACAAAACACATCTAAAAAGTATAAAATAAAATAAAATTTTAAAAAATAATACCCGACTCCGGACATGCGATCTGAAAAGTATTAAATAAGAAAACAATTTACTTCTGAAATCAAAACCTGACATTCAACTCTCTCATATTTGGATGAAGCCGTGGTCGCATGCCTTTGGTGCCTGAATATATGTTGATGCATGCGACCACGGCTTCATCCAAATATGAGAGAGTTGAATGTCAGGTTTAGATTTCAGAAGTAAATTGTTTTCTTATTTAATACTTTTCAGATCGCATGTCCGGAGTCAGGTATTATTTTTTAAAATTTTATTTTTTACCCATCCTATCCCTTCCGATTTACTACATATCAATATTGATTATTGCATTGCGTTAATATTTTTGTACAAATTATTTATTAGAACATTATGTATTTTTTACGATTTAAGACACTGCATTAAAAAATAAGAACTTCAAATTAACCCTTAAAAACTTGTTAAATTTTAATCGAAATATAGTAAACAGTTCGCGTACCTACTAAAAAAAATAGTTAACTTAAATTTTATTCTATTTACTGCCAACTCGTTTATTTTGCAAAAAACGCATTCAAATTTGATTTGATTTTCAAATTTCCAACGAGAAAAAAGTATCTCTCTTTCATTTTTTTAAATTACCAAGGAAAATGCACTTTGTATAGTTTATAAAAAAAATTCATGATTATATCTGTTCATTACCTTTTTTGACTAGTGCCAAAGCGGGCCCCAGGCTCCGTTAGGGCACAACCGGGAATTACGGTAAGCGGAAACGGTAAACGTATCATACGTTTACCGTTTCCACTTACCGTAATTCCTGGTTGTGCCCTAACGGAGCCTGGGGCCCGCTTTGGCCCTTGTATTTTTTTTTTGCAAACTTTCAAGTTTCTACCTAAAAAAAAGTTTCCCCGATACAAACATTGCACTTCTTTATCCCCCTCTTAGAGGGTAGAATTTACCAAACCACTGAAAGTAATTTACTTATATCTGTATTCTAATAAATGATTCAATTCAATTCAAAGTTTTTATTTCGGAAAATAGTACTTCATATAAATAAATAATCATTCTAAACAATTTCAAGTCTCTAGCTCAAAAAAAGTTGCACCCGACCTTATACACACCTAAGGGGTGGAATTTTCTAAAACGCTGAAAGTATTTTATTATGTAATCTTTCTATAAAGTTTTGAGATTCGAGCTCATAAAAATCCCCTTTACCAACATCGTACCCCGTTGGGGGGTGACCCCTTAGGGGTGGAATTTTCCACAACGCTAAAAATACTTTGTGAAACGCCTCGATAAGATCCGAAACGAATAAGTCTGCGGCTCGTTCAAAGTTGCACCGGTCACGGAAAAACTCCAAGAAAGCAGTATGAGATGGTACGGACATATTATGCGACGAGATGAAAACTACTCCGTGAGGAAAACCCTGAGCATTCCAAATCACCCCCGAGGAAGAGGAAGACCACCTGCAACGTGGTGGTCCAATGTCGAAAAAGAGATGAGGACACTTTAACCTGACTACATCGACAACCCAGGATAGAATATCCTGGCGCCAACGTACGAGGGGGCCCGACCCCATCTAAAATGGGAAATGGGATGGGCAAAGAAGAAGAAGAAAGAAGAAAGCTAAAAATACTTTATTTGTATCCTAATAAGTAATCTTTCTAAAAACTTTTAAGCTTCTATCTCAAAAAAGAGTTTCCCTCATACAACATTTGCAACCCTTTTTATTTAACCCTCTTTAGGGTAAAATTATTCAAAACGCTGAAAGTACTTTATTTGTACCTATTCTAATAAGTAATCTTTCTACAAAGTTTTAAGACTTGCTAAAATAATAAAGTTTCCCCCAATACAAAATTTGCACCCCTTTTTAACCCCCTTAGGGGCAGAATTTTCCTAAACGTTGAAACAACTTTATTTGTATTCTAATAAGTAATCTTCATACAAAGTTTTAAGTCTTTAGCTCAAAAAATAAAGTTTCCCTTATACAAACTTTACACCCCTATTTAACCCCATTAGGAGTGGAATTTCCAAAAATACCTTTTGATACGTTGCCTACGTTGTAAAAGGTAGTTCTGGTATAAATTTCAACTCTCTAGCCCCAGTAGTTTCGGCAATGCGTTGATGAGTGAGTGAGTGAGTCAGTCAGGATATAGGCATTTATATTTGTGTTCCCATAAATATAATTAGTATACTTTTTGCTGTCAATCCGTGTACGTGAACTGTAGTTCTTTTTCCTGGAGGTATCTATTTCTTAACATGACTCATCTTCAATATATAGATTACTCTTTCCGCTTGTCTTCCAAATAACATTTTATTATTATTTACTTCAAAAGAAAGAAGAAACGAAAAACCCATTCAAATATCTCACAAAATTACGAAGCTACAACCGTTTTAATATCGCTTGTTAGAGTGAGAAAACGATCGGGAACCGTGACGTCACGATCCTCGAGCGTCATAGTAAAAAATCAATCGTTTCATGTAGGTGCGTTTTGCTTAAGGGACAGAACATACCCCCTCTTAAAACTTTGGACACTTATAACTTAGTGATTACCTATATAACCTCTTGCGTTGTTTTTTTTCTCCATTTGACTTAATTTTAAGTTCTTTATGGAGAAAATACAACATTATGATTATTTTATTTAATATGTATCCGTATTTTCTTTTAAACCACGAACTTCAGAATTCGAAAATATTCGGGTATCTTTATCTCTATCGCACTACTCGAGTGAGAGGAATGCACATATACGAACTTCGAGTTTCGGTTTTCGTGGTATAGCTAAATGCGTAAAGAGCGCGCGAAGAGCCATTAAAAAAAACAAATTTGTGTTACATATATTATTCGAATTTGTTGATACATTTTTTGAAATAACGCCTTAATACGACATTTTCGCATATAAGTTCTCATATCAGAATCAATTAATTTCTTATGATTTACCTCTTGGTTTGTGTCTCGTGAAGGTCTATCGTAGACGGGATTTAAATTATTAATAGGTGAAAAGCAATGTCGCCATTTTGACGTTTCATAAAGCTGACAGATATGGCGACGATATACTTTAAGAATAATAAATGAAAAATTAAATGAAGTTGTATATTTCGGAAAATTAATTAATTGTCGCAGTCCAATAAAAAACTATCATATGTGACAGCTAGAATAATAATGTACCTATATAAAAATTTAATATTTTTTCGTTCATGGGATGCTGAGAACATTCGTGAGAGCACAAAGCTTAGTTTCAAACTGACTGATTCTTTTTTTAATTTAGAGATTTATTAAGTGGAGATTACATACGAATCATTGACGATTGTACGAGTGTGTACATTAGAATCAAATGAAATACTTGTATGAATATTGAAAAAGTACACTAACATAAGTTACGAACATTATATATAGTTTTGTATTAAGAACTTATAATTAGAATTAGTTGTAATAAGTATATTCTCAGGCTTGTAACATTTTAAATTATATGACCTGTACTTGTCTTTGCTAAACTACACTCGTAGCATACACTACGTTGTCGGCCGTAGCAGCCTAATCTCCATCTATGTAATGAAAACCGCTAAACCCTAATCCCTAAACGCTAATTTGAATGCAAAAATCAACGAATTTCTATCACTTAATCATTTACTTTGTTATCTATAACATTTTATACAGCATGTGGATTTATCATCATTCGTAGTATGTGCGTATAACTTAGTAATGTAGGTGTATACTAGTTTTAAATATAATAAGTGCAAGTCACAACATTTATTCGATTTAAGTTTTAACAACGGTTCTTGAAAACCAAAATAATATTTACAAATAATAACAAAACAATCGTTTAATGGTGATGGTGGTGTTCAGGTACAATGTGGTGGGTGCTGTGCTTGACCTCGGCGTGAAAACTGTAAACAAAAATGAATTCCAAAAATAACAGAAAATATAAACCAAATATAATCAATTTTGTTACTTAAAATAAAATGCAACTATTTCAAACAAAAACGAAATATTATAAAAATACTGTAAGAACTCACCCGGTCTTTTTGTCGCTGTGGTAGTGCACGTCCCTGACGGAGCCGTCGGGCTCGTGCAGGCTGTAGAAGCCCTTGACGACGTCGCCGTCGCGGTGCTCGTGCTGCGTCTTGTGGTCGCCTGTGTGCTTGTCCTCCACCTCGTACTTGAACTCATATTTGGGATGTGTCTGTGATAAATGAAAATAATATTAGAAAGATATTAATGAAATACAAAGCAAAGTAAAGCAAAATATCTTTAACATAACCAAAAACTTGCTAAACTTAAGTGACAGTGGGCGGGGCATATTGCTCGAAGAACCGATGGCCATTGGGGCGGAAAGGTTTTCGAGAGGCGACTACGTACCGAAAGGCGCGGCGTGGATAGGCCCCCCCACAACGTGGACTGATGACCTGGTAAGGGTCGCGAGAGTCCGCTGGATGCGGGTGGCGCAGGACCGCTCACTTTGGCACTCCTTGGGGGAGGCCTATGTCCAGCGGTGGATGTCTTTTGTTTGATATGATGATGAACCGAAAACTCACGTAGTAATCGACGTGTTTCACGTGTCCGTGGTGGTCCTTGATGGTGACCTCCTCCGCGTGTCCGTCGTGCTTGGAGATGTGTTGCGAGGAGTGCGCTGGCTCATGTTTGTGCTCGTGTCCGTGCTCATGTTGAGCCACCACCACGCCGACGAGAGCCGCTAGACATACTACCTATTTTAAAAATGTTTAATTGTTAAATTTAAAAATGTACTGAAAAAACTGTAAGTAAACAGTAGCAAAAAGATGGTTAGTTCGTCTTCATGTATTTTAAGCCGATTTTATCAGTGTTTTACCTTGCTGAACATTGTAAACTAAATATAAGTTGACAATACGGTACGGTTGTAGGTACTTGTTTCTGTTTTAAAGAGAATTGTCAACTGATACAATTCGAAAATAAACCACTCCTTTTATAATACCTGAATTGTTAATAACGTAACCAGTGTTGGCTTCAGTAAAAATAAATATCTAGTTAATAAAAATAAGGACTTCGTACAAGTAAGCACCGTATGTAGTAATATTTCGTAAACCTTAATATTCTTTCAACAATCTCGTATTCATTTAGTGAATGTGACATTGTGATATTTATGCAAATTACTTACTGTGTCTAAGAGGTTTGACGGCTTATGTGCTAAAGTTATCATATTAAACCTTTTATTGTTCATTGCTTGTATACTTTTTTTGACTTACAAAAAAAACTTTTTTGAAACATCGTGTAAATCTGATTAAAGTCATATATTTGTTTTTGAATGTTTGCAAGAATCTTCATAACTCAACTGGGCTAAGATTGAAAGAGCGAGCAAAGCGAAAGAAGCTCTCTGCTTCAGCTTGGGCCAACATTCTTTCGTATGTACGGTGTCTGACCGGCTGTTCTTAACCGAATTCGCGAAATGACCAGGTTCAATAATCAAAAAAAAATAATAATAATAATATGAGGTAAGGTGCCTTACTATAAGTACACACCTGCGCCAGTTCTCGAAAATGGTCGTGCCAAGCTCTATTGGGATCGATCTGTCATCACGGACAGGACTATTCTTGCCAATAGGCCTGATATCGTGCTGACAGATCGATCAAAACGCCAGGCAGTGCTGATCGACATAACCATCCCCCATGACGGGAACCTCGTGAAGGCCGAGAAGGACAAAACCAGCAAGTACCTAGACCTGGCACACGAGGTAACCGCCATGTAGGATGTTGATTCGACGATCATCGTCCCGATAGTCGTTTCGGCGAACGGTTTAATAGCGAAGAGTCTCGACCATCACCTAAAGAGACTCTCGCTAGATGGCTGGGTCAAGGGCCAGATACAGAAGGCGGTACTCTTGGATACTGCGCGGATAGTCAGGAGGTTCCTGTCTCTGTCGCCCTGACCACCGGTAGCTTAGGCCCCGCCTCGCTACCGGCGGCACACTAGGTTAGGATTTTATAATGATTTTATGTTTTGTGTGTATAGTTTTATATTTTACTTTGTATATGATTATTGTAAAAACCTAATCTAAGAAGGAAATGAAATAAAAAAAATAATAAAATAATATTTTGCGGACAATCTTACACAAATCAACCTAGTCCCAAACTAAGCAAAGCTTGTACTATAGGTACTAGACGACGATATAGATACTTAATAGAGAAACAAATACTTAAATACATAGAAAACATCCATGACTAAGGAACAAATATTCGTGCTCATCACACAAATAAATGCCCTTACCGGGATTCGAACCCAGGACCTCTTGCTTCGTAGGCAGGGTCTATAATAGTTTTATTTTGAACAATTCAGTTTTTCGAAACACAAAATAAATGTTTTTTGAAAAAAGTCTGGCATGCAAGTTCTACACAGCTCACAGACCCCACTAGTTAGGTAATAATATTCAGAATAATAGCCATTTAAAATAAGTCCACTCTGCGTCTGTGTAACGAAAGTATATCAAAATGTGACAGAATCCTATTAACGCAATAAATAAAATATGTTATAGAAATAAAGTAGACCAGAGGGGTAAACAGGTAGGTAGTGTTTCAAACGCGCGTAAAGAAAAATTTAACTGGGGTATTTACTAGGAAAATTTAAATTTAGATCTACCTGACGCGCGTACATAGCGTTACGTGATTGACCAGCAGGTCGATCACGTAACGCATTTAGATCTACCTAACGTACGTACAATGCGTTTCGTGATCGATCTGCAGATACCATCAAAAATCTGTTTTAACTCTGTTATTATTTTGTTCAATGGAATTAAATATTTATTTATTTATTTAATCGTATGGCATACATTATTTAGCCATTGAGTTTGTCACTCTTTAGTACCACCCAGAGGACACGTGCAGGATTGTGGTAGGTAGCTCCTGCGGATGCAAGTGACAGTTGTCCCCCTTTGTTATGTGAGTGGGCAACTCGACTGTTAGAGGTTCTTAAGCCGCCCGAAGGCCTCTAACTCGGCTTAACGACTACTGTCATAGACAGCAGCCGGGATCAACTGCTTAGCGTGCCTTCCAAAGCACGGAAGTGCTCATTTACAGTAACCACTCAAACAGGCGGTCGACCCATCCAAAGACTGACCGCTGCCATCTTTGCTTAAGCTTAACATTATCGTTTCCGACTCGCAGGTGCCGCTGGGCTATGAACGCTTCAAATTCGCTTCTTAATATTAGTTAAATAATACAAAAGGAGTCCCATTATTATATGTATAACAACATGATTGATACTCGTATAGGTCCTTGTGTAGTCTTAACGGGTATATCATTATAATTGGTAACTGGTAATCGTTTTTGGTAACGATTTTAAGATCCAAAAAGTACGGTGTTTTATTAGATTGTACCAAACAATAACACAATACACCTTTGGAGCTGATTGTGACGTTGTAAAAGTAATTTACCTTCATGAAAGTATGCAATACACTTACTTAGCTCGTTTAATGCTCGAAACGCTTTTTGCGAAACATTGTATTTGTACAAAGCCTGTGTTTGGCTTGCTTTTTAATTACTAATAAAGTACATTGAAATCGATATTATCATGCCTTCACTATTATAAAAGAACAGTTTTCTTTGCTTTTTGTATCAGTTTACCATCTAAATTCATTGGATTACCTGCAACGGAACAATACCAACTAAAATGTTTTTTAAGGTAGGTACAGCAAGGCAGGGGTATTAACATACGTACATAAATAAGGACATAAATATCTGTACACGTCTTTATACCATTCACAATATTGACAATATAGTCCTGTACAAATATTTATGTCCTTATTTATGTACGTATATTAATACCTCTGACTGTACCTAAAATGTAACAATTATCATTAAAATATACTGTAAGTAATTTTATTGGTAGGTTTATAAAAAAATACTGTATTTTTAGATTGTGAGTCTTCTGGCCCTAGCCTCAGTAGTGATAGCTCAGCACGAACACGGACATGCTCACTCCTCGCAGCACATCTCGAAGCACGATGGACACGCGGAGGAGGTCACCATCAAAGACAAACACGGACACGTGAAGCACGTCGACTACTACGTGAGTAACTACATTCAAATTAATAAGTTTCTGTCAAAAATTTAACTTTTGGTACAAGCTTTAATTGCCGACTGTACTTTTCTGTATACCATCACCAACTACTCATTGAGACAAACCTAACGAGCCCAAACTCAACGGGGTAACGTCGGTTAAATACTGAATTCCCATGGCCACCTTCTGTCTCCATCATCAGATCATAGTGGTGGATATTGAATTGTCATCCAAACTATACTAATACCCAAAATGTCAGCTCAATCGGATAACGGCAAGTGACTGAAAAATTTATTGCAAATTTTGACGGACAAGTTGCATACTTATATACTTACATACGAACAAGTAGTCAAGTTAATATAAAGCTTGTAAAAATTTTAAATAATTTTTATCATAAATAATCATAACTTAACGACCGATTTAGCCTAGTTGGGAGTGACGCTGCCTACGAAGCAAGAGGTCCTGGGTTCGAATCCCGGTAAGGGCATTAATTTCTGTGTTGAGCACGAATATTTGTTCCTGAGTCATGGATGTTTTCTATGTAGGTATTTAAGTATTTATTACTAGCTGTTGCCCGCGACTTCATCCGCGTAGAACTTTTGATCGTCTTAGAAAATGATTTCTCTCAATACAAAATTTGAACCCTCTTTTACGGGATAATTAAAAAAAAAGTTGATGTTCATTTTCTAGTTTGTGAACAAACAGTCTAAAACCAAAGTTAAAAATCTCATACTTTAAAAATGCCTTGAAATACTCAAACTTTGAACCAATTTTAACACTCTTAGGGGATGAATTTGGAAAAACTCTGAAATCAGTTTTGTAGTCTTTTAACGTACAGAATAAGACCGAAGTTAAAAATCTCTTACTCACACTTTAAAATTTTATTGCTCGCCATTTAAAATTTGAACCCCCTTTTAAACCCCCTTAGAGGTTGAATTTTTCTAATCGCTGAAAGAACTTTTTTCGTAAACTTTTAAGTCTCTAGCTCAAAAAAAGTGTTGCCCATACAAAGATTTCTTAACCCCCTTAGGGGTGGAATTTTCTAAAACTCTGAAAGTACTTTATTATTAATTTTAATAAGTAACATTTTGAATAGTTTTAAGTCTAGTAAAAAAAAAAGTTTTTCCCACACAACACTGGCTACCCTTCTTAAGGATCTTAAGGATCCCCTTAGGGATGGAGTTTTCTAAAACGCTGAAAGTTCTTTTTTAGTATTCTAATAAGTAATCTTTTTGCAAAGTTTTAAGTCTAACTCAAAAAAAAGTGTTGCCCATGCAAAGCTTGCTCTCCTTTTTAACCCTATTAGGGGTGGAATTTTCTAAAACGATTTGTGTTCTTTTTTTGTATTTTAATAAGTAATCTTTCTACAAAATTTCAAGTCTCTAACTCAAAAACATAAACTTTCCCTGATAAAAACTTTGCAGAATTTTTTCAAAACGCTGAAAGTCTTTTTTTTTGTATTTTTATAAGTAATCTTTCTACAAAGTTTTAAGTGTCTAGCTCAGAAAAAGTGTTCCCCATACAAACCTTGCACCCTTTTTTAACCCCCTTAGGGAATGATTTTTGTAAAACGCCGAATGTAGTATTTTTCATGTTCTAATAAGTAACTTTTCGTCAAAATTTTAAGTCTCTATTAAAAAAAATATGTTTTTCCCATACAAACTTTGCACCCTATTTTACCCCCTTAAGGGTGAAATTTTCCAAAACGCTGAAAGTACTTTGTATTTAAATAATCTTTCTACAAAGTTTTAGGACTCTAGCTAAAAAAAATAGTTTCCCACATACAAACTTTGCACCCCTATTTTAGCCCCCTATTTTTAGGGGTAGAATTTTCTAAAACGCTGAAAGTACTTAATTTGTATTCTGATGACTAATCTTTCTACAAAGTTTTAAATCTCTATTTAAAAAAAATATTGTTTCCCCCATACAAAATTTGCACCCCTATTTCACCTCCTTAGGGGTAGATTTTTTTAAAACACTGAATCTAGGTACTTTATTTGTATTCTAATGAATAATTTCTCTACAAAGTTTTAAGTCTCTATTTAAAAAAAAGTTGTTTTTCCCATACAAACTTTGCACTCTATTTTACCCCTTTAGGGGTAGAATTTTCTAAAACCCTGAAAGTTCTTTATTTGTATTCTAATGACTGATCTTTCTACAAAGTTTTAAGTCTCTATTTAAAAAAAAATGTTTCCCCCATACAAACCTTGCACCCCTATTTTACCCCCGTAGGGGTGGAATTTTCCAAAACGCTGAAAGTGTTTCATTTGTATTCTAATAACTAATTTTTCTACAAATTTTAAGTCTATAGCTCAAAAAAAAAGGTTCTCCCATACAAACTTTGCACCCCCATTTTACCCCCTTAGGGGTAGAATTTTCAAAAATCCCTTTTTATCCCTAGCCCACGTTATAAAAGCAACATACTGTGCAAAAATCAACTCTCTAAGATTAGTAGTTTCGGCTGTGCGTTGATGAGTGAGTGAGTGAGTGAGTGAATAAGTCAGTCAGGACATAGGCATTTATTATGTAGATAGAAGATAATGAAACTCCCATTCAAATATCTCAAAAAATTATGAAGCTACATCCATTTTAATGTCGCTTGTTAGAGTGAGAAAACGATGAGGGACTGTGACGTCAATATATTCGAGCGTCATAGTAAAAAACAATCGTTTCATATGAAGATGCGTTTTGCGGAAAAGGGACAGAACATACCCCCTCTTAAAACTTTGGACTCTTATAACTTAATCATTACCTATATAACCTCTTGCTTTGTTTTTTTCTCCATTTGACTATATTTATTTTAAATTATTTTTCGAGAAAATACATTATGATTATTTACCATATTTTCGATTCCTGAGCTATAACCACGAACTTCGGAATTCGAAAATATTCGGGTATCTCTATCTCTATCGCACTAACCATACTCGAGTGACAGGGATGCAAATATATGAACATTGAGTATCGGTTTTCGTGGTAGCGCCGCAGGTACTTTGGCTGAATGCGCCGAGCGCGTGCCATTGTCATTCAAAAAAAACAAATTCGTGTTAATTATATTGTTCAAATTTGTTGATTTCATTTATTGAAATTACGACATAAAACGACATTTGTGCATATAAGTTCTCATATCAGAATCGAATATTTTTTTATGGTTTATATTTTAGCATTTGTCTCGTAAAGGTCTATCGTAGACGGGATTTAAATTATTAATAAGTGAAAGGCAAAGCAATTCCGCCATTTTGACGAAAATTTGACGGTTCTTATAGCTGACAGTTGGAGCAGCGTTTGATTTCAATAAAAATAAATGAAAAATTAAATGAAGTCGTATATTTCGGAGAATTAATTAACTGTCGCAGTCGGATAAAAACTATCCTAAGTTGCAGCTAGAATAATAATGTACCTATATAAAATGTTTCATATTTTTCCGTTCATGGGATGCTGAGAACATTCGAACCGCGCAAAGCTTAGTTTCAAACTGGCTGATTCTTTTTTTAATTTAGAGATTTATTATAAGTGGAGATTACAAGCTTTGCTTTTTATAGTACAAGCTTTGCTTAGTTTGGGACTAGGTAGATTTATTTATAACTCATCAATTCTAGGTTAAGAAAGTAAGCAATAAAGATTATATTATATTTTTCCGTTATTTAGACTCATCCCAAATACGAGTTCGAGTATAAAGTAGACGACCATCACACTGGCGACCACAAAATTCAGCAAGAGCACCGCGACGGTGACGTCGTCAAGGGCTTCTACAGCCTGCACGAACCTGACGGTTCCGTTCGGCATGTTGCCTACCACGGTGACAAGCACACTGGGTAAGTAGAATTTTTTTTTCTTAGCATTTTTTCTGTACTCAAAGACTAAAACGGGACCCTATTACTAAGACTTCGCTGTCCGTCCGTCCGTCCGTCTGTCTGTCACCAGGCTGTATCTCACTGATACCGTGATAGTTTCTGTTGCCGCTATAACAACAAATACTAAAAACAGAATAAATTAAATATTTTTGTTGATAATAGTACGGAACCCTTTGTGCGCGAGTCCGACTCGAACTTGGCCGGTTTTTAAAAAATAACGACTTCAATTTTGCCAAAGATGCTTTCTAACAGCAAATGCTTGTATTATTAAAAACTAGCTGTTGCCCGCGACTTCGTCCGCGTAGAACTTTTACTTAGAAAATATAATGCAAACAAACTTCCACCATCTTAAGGGATGATTTCCGAGGCAAAAACTATTCTATATCCTTCGAAGGGTCTCAAATTATCTCTATACCAAATTTCATCTAGGTACATGGATTTTATCCAAACTTTCACCCCCTATTTCATACCCTTAGGGAATGATTTTCGGGATAAAAACTATCTACATAATGTCATTCTTCGGGACTCAAACGACCTTTATACCAAATTTCATCTAAACGGGATTCATCCAAATTTTTACCTACCATTTCACCCCCTTAGGGAGTGATTTCCGGAATTAAAACTATCCTATGTCCTTTCCCAGGACTCAAGCTATCTCTATACCAAATTTTATTAAAATGGGTTCCATCCGAATTTTCACCCCTAATTTTACCCCCTTAGGGGATGATTTCTGGGGTAAAGACTATACCATGTCCTTTCCTAGGACTTAAACTATATCTACACCAAATTTTATCAAAATAGATTACATCCAAATTTTCACCCCCCCCTTTTCACCCCCTCAGATACAAAAACTACCCTTTGTCCTTCCCCGGGGCTCAAACTATCTGTATACCAAATTTCATCTAAATCGGTTCAGCGGTTTAGGCGTGAAGAGGTAACAGACAGACACACTTTCGCATTTATAATATTAGTATGGAAGTATGGGTTATTAGTATGGATAGTATGGATTCTTTCCGCTTGTCTTCCAAATAGAGGTGTAGCTGTAGACTCACTTCAAAAGAAAGAAGAAACGAAAAACTCATTCAAATATCTCAAAAAATTACGAAGCTACAACCGTTTTAATGTCGCTTGTTAGAGTGAGAAAACGATCAGGGACCGTGACGTCACGATCCTCGAGCGTCATAGTAAAAACAATCGTTTCATTATAAAGGTGCGTTTTGCGGAAAAGAGACGCAACAAACTCCCTCTTAAAACTTTAGACACTTATAACTTAGTGATTACCTATATAGCCTCTTGCGTTGTTTTTTTTCGAGATAATACAACATTATGATTATTTTGTTTAGTGTCTACATCCCTATTTTCGATAAGATAAGATAAATTAAGATTTCTTTATTGTCAGAACTGTGTACATTTAGTTGTTTTGGGTAAAATAAAGTCCAACAGCTTGCCCATTTCGGACGTACAATATTAAACTTAAAGCTAGTCAAATATACTAAAACAATAACAACAATAGTATTTCCAAATAATTTTAACCATATTTACTCGTACACATAAAATATTAATTTAGATCTATCCGACATCCGTATTTTCTTTTAAACCACGAACTTCGGAACTCGAAAATATTCGGGTATCTCTATCTCTATCGCACTAACAAATGACAGGAATGCAGATATACAAACTTCGAGTTTCGGTTTTCGTGGTTTGGCTGAATACGCAAAGAGCGCGCGCGCGTGCCATTCAAAAAAACCAAGTTTCTATTGTTCGAATTTGTTGTTACATTTGTACAAAGTACGCCTTAATTCGACATATGCGCATATAAGTTCGCATATCAAAATCGATTAATTTTATATTTGCTTTTGGTACCTATGTGTCTCGTCAAGGTATATCGTAGACAGGATTAAAATTATTAATAGGCGAAAGAAAGGCAAAGCAATTCCGCCATTTTGTCCGTAGTATTTCTTATTAGTCTGTGATTTTGACGTTTCTTTTAGCTGAAAGATGTGGCGGCGATATACTTTAAGAATAATAAATGAAAAATTAAATGAAGTCGTATATTACGGAAAATTAATTAATTGTCGCAGTCGGATAAAAACTATCCTTAGTTGCAGCTAGAATAATAATGTACCTATATAAAATGTTTCATATTTTTCCGTTCATGGGATGCTGAGAACATTCGTACCACACAAAGCTTAGTTTCAAACTGGCTGATTCTTTTTTTAATTTAGAGATTTATTATAAGTGGAGATAAAGAAAAATAAAACAAGTGCTCTGGTACAATCAGATGAGTTATTCCATACTTAAGTATTTGTATCGAATCAGGGGACCGATTTTTGACTTTCGAGCGCTCGACTCTTTCACTCGAAAACGGTCATAAATGATGGAATTCTATTTTGAAATAGACATAGAAAATTTAAAAACGAGTAGTATCCACCACTCATATTTAATTCGAACGGTAGAAAGCAAGTGCCAGCAATTTTGACACTAGAATCGTATTTACTTTTATTTAATTTTCGTGCGCTCGAAAGTCAAAAATCGGTCCCCTGATCTTGAACAAATGTATCTGAGACTTCTGGTCCCTAGTTTTATACAAACAATAAGTAGAGACATTATGATATCAATTTCTAAACTTTGTGCCATACATTTTTAATTAATAAAATCATTGTAATTGTATATCTTCACTAGCTGTTGCCCGCGACTTCGTCCGCGTAGAACTTGTTATCGTCTTTGTTATTCAGAAATTGTGGTTAAAAATATTGTTCGTTTTTCAGTTTCCACGCCGATGTCAAGCACAGCACCCACCACATAGTTCCTGAGCATCATCACCAGTAGTCAGACACTTAAACGATAATGTATTGTTTTAATTTACTGTTATTCCAGAGAATTATGTAAATATTTGTGTTTGTTTTCAATAAATATTAATGTAGCAATTAACCGCATTAAGATTTTCGCACAAAATTGAAAAAAAAACTTTTGGGGTTTCCCCATACTTAGAAGTCTTAGTCCCCATTCTTAGAAGTACTTAAACTAAAACTCAAAAAAAAATTTTTTCATCAAACCCATACGTGTATCTATGTATAGGTCTTCAAAAATGATATTGATGTTTCTAATATCATTTTTGTCTAAACTGAATAGTTTGCGCGAGAGACACTTTCAAAGTCGTTAAATGTGTGCCCCCCCCCCCCCCCCCCCCCCCCCCTCATCATCATCATCATATCAGCCGAAAGACGTCCACTGCTGGACTTAGGCCTCCCCCGAAGAGTTCCCAAGAGGTCCTGCGCCACCCGCATCCAGCGGACTCCCGCGACCTTTACCAGGTCATCAGTCCACCTTGTGGGGGGCCTACCCACGCCGTGCCTTGCGGTACGTGGTCGCCACTCGATAACCTTTCCGCCCCAACGGCCATCAGTCCCCCCACCTGTAACTTCTGAAATAAGAGAATGATAAAACAAAAAATATATATGATGTACCTAGGTAGGTACACCATGCAAACTTCCACCGAAAATTGGTTTGAACGAAATCTAGTAAGTAGTTTTTTTTAATACGTCATAGATCGTAAACCGCAATTTATTTTACGGAACCCTTCATGGGCGACTCCGACTCGCACTTGGCCGCTTTTTTCTATTATTTTCATAAAATTGCAGGGTTTCCGCTAAACACTTTATTCTCACGTTCTGTAACATACTTGAGATTATTCGAGTAGGCCAGATTGCATCAAACTAGTCCACCCAAAAAGCAAAAAAAAATAAATATTAAAATTCGGTCACATTAAATAGATCTTCCATACGATATTGTATGTATTTTATGTTTAACTTACAAATTGCTTTTTCTGAGTCTTCTATAGTGATAGTTTTAACACGTCTTCGATTGTGTTGCTCTAGTTTGCTATTTAGTTGACCAACTTATAATCAGCATTAAATGCTGCCCAGCAGGGCTTTCATAACCTACACTATCAAGGGGCTCTAGTATATAAAATAACCTTTATCTATCCAAATATTATAAGCCCTCCATGATGCGTTCAAGAACCGCACATTATGACCACCATAAAAATAGACTGTTTTGTTAGAACAAACTTCTTATCTGTGAAAATGTTATTATTGCTAATCGATTTCGATAATATAATTTCATTTACTTACTTTAGTTTACTTCACCGTGATACAGTTTTTAACTAGTACGGGAAGTAAAGGACTTCATTCTGCACCAATAATTTAAATTACAAAAGATAACTATGTGATTAGTTTCAACCACACTTAAGTATTTGTACCTATAACTTCTGTTGTAATGAAATAAAGATTATAATATTATTCAAATTTTGAACGTCTCAAAAACAAAGAAATTTGATTTGACCTGTATTCTAATATCAGTCAAGATGACGTTTAGTTCGAAATGAATTGTCAATTTGCATACAAATTTGACAAATGTCGCACGTAAGTAAGATATCGAACGATAAATGATAGTTGGAGCAGACCCTAGTTTGTCTCTGAATTAAAAAAGAACTTGACAGCTGCCAGAAAACAACGCCGCGATGCCGGTCAAAATATGCGGCTCCTGAATGCATCATGGAGGCTTATGATATGTGGATAGATAAAGTAGTGTATGTAACTATACATTATTAGGCATTAAGATGCTCGTGTGATGTTATTATGAAACTCGCCCCCGGCTCGTTTCATAAACCCACACTCGTATTTAATGCCCTTAATTATGTGCAGACACATAAACTACTATAAAATAGTACCTATAAGGGACGAAGCTCTGCTCAAGACAAAATGTATCATTGATGTCAGGTTGTTAGGTAAAGTTATAAAGAGAGTCTAAAAGGGATTTTAAAACATAGTTACCATATTGTTAGCTAATTTAATGCATGATAACTTACAAATGAGATGCCCAACGTGATTAACAATTTGAAAATATGTTTTAGAATAAGTAAATAATACTTACTCATTAATAAGTAGGTATGTCGACCATAATACGCACTGTGCGCCAGTAGGTACTAACGGCTTTTTTCCGCTTGTTTGCACTGTAGTTTTTGTAGTTTTTAACAAAATAACCGATTACACAAAACTTCAAATTATAGTTTTAAAATATCGGTGACCTTATATCATCTCGTAGTTTGTTTTCCCTAAGAATAAACTTAGATCTTAAGATACCTACCTAAGTTAAATCCGCCATCAAGACGGAAAAAAGCCTTTGATATGGCAAAGTTAAAAAAAAACTCAAATATCCTATTTATTTGTCTTTCTTTTCGATATTGTTACACATAATTACTTACTAACAGCATGTGAAGTCTTATAATACGCTATACCTACTTTACTGACTTCCTCGTTGTGGAGCCCATCAGAGTCCCCTCGCCACCTAATCCCTTGTATTGGTGTAAGCACTAGTTTTTGCGAAAGCAACTGCTGTCTGATCTTAAAACTTTGAGGGGAAATCATAAGGTTATTGGAATTAGGTGTTGTCCAGTCAATAGGCAACTTGACTGTTCAGTTGTCATAGACAACAACCGGAATCGACGGCCTAAGACCCCGTTCCCACTATGTCGTCTGTCGGGACGACTTTATATCGTGTGTCGTAGTGTACACCGATTTGTATGAGGCGACGACACACGTTAAAAAATCGTCCCGACATCCGACATAGTGGGAACGAGCTCTAAAGTGCAAAGCACGGAAGCAACACCATCAACCTCCGATCCCTATGTCTATATTTACTTGGCCGGCAATCCCTATTATTCCAATCTCTGCAGTAATTTGTTTTACTAAAGTGTACAGTATTGTTTATATTTGTTAATTTCTTGTTATCATTTGTTTTTAGGGTTCCGTACTCAAAGAGTAAAACGGAACCCTATTACTAAGACTTCGCTGTCCGTCCGTCCGGCCGTCCGTCCGTCTGTCTGTTACCAGGCTGTATATCAAGAACCGTGATAGCTAGATAATTGACATTTTCGCAGATTATGTATTTCTGTTGCCGCTAATACGACAAATACTAAAACCAAAATTAAATATTTTTTTAAGGGGGGTTCCTATGCAATAAACGTGATTTTTTTGCCGTTTTTATAGAAAATGTTACGGAACCCTTCGTGCGCGAGTCCAACTCGCACTTGGCCGGTTTTATTAAGAATAAAATGCATATATAAGTCTTTTAATATGCTTCGTGCACCTTTTCCTATTAACTATCATGTTTAGTAACACATGATTTCTATTACTTGGAATGACCCTATAGGGCTACACATTGAGAAAGCCTTTTAAATTCTGATATGGTTAAAGTACCTTATTAGCGCGCAAAACTTCAAGGTCAAATAAATCAGGTTCTACTTTATGATATCATGTTTTTAACTGGTTTCAATATAATTTAACAATAACTGAAAAGGTGGCGCATATAAAAGACTCATGGGTCGCGAATTGAGATAGCATATTTCACTTGACTACCACCGAATAAACATCTCACAAAAACAAAAAAATACGCATTATGTATTCGAAGGTAAATTTAGAGTCAATTAATTAAAAAATAATGATCATTTGGTTTAGTATTAGGGTACCTACCTAAAGTTATTGAGAGTCTTTCAACATGTAGGTATCGGTAACGTAGGTATAATTAAAACATATTCTAGGGTCTAGCTTGCACGTGAAGACGCTTCAGTGAACTTATATCCTTCGTACTATAAACAATATTGGATACGTAACTGAACGATAGAGAATGTTCGATACGTAACATTTAAAAAAGATGCCTCCTTCTTAATTAAAGACTTTACTCACACAAGAAAAAAACATTGGATTAACTGACATACAATTTCCATTAGGTAATTCTTGTTGCTGCTGTTGTTGCTGTAGCCGTAGCACGGCCTCAGGAGGGTCACGGGCACGGACACGATTCCCACCACCACGCCGTCTCCTCGCAGCACATCCAGCGGCACGACGTGCCCGGCAAGGCACCCGCCGGCCAACACGACTACTACGCGCACCCTAAATACGAGTTCGAGTACAAGGTGGAGGACCCACACACCGGCGACCACAAGTCCCAGCACGAGTCCCGCGACGGCGACGTCGTGAAGGGCTACTACAGCCTGCACGAAGCCGACGGCACTGTCAGGATTGTGCACTACACCGCCGATAAAAAGACAGGGTAAGCAAAATATTTTCTATTTCCATAAAAGTAAGCCCAATTTAATTTATGAATGAAAATGTTAATGTTATTATGCATTATGTTCGTATAAGAAAACCGGCTAAACGAATTCACATTTTTGTACCATCCTGTGAATTCGAATTGGAAACGAAGTCTATTTGACTAGACCGTATTAAATTACGCATGCTCGTTGCCAGTTGAGCCAATTTACAAGAAGAATGATCAGGAGATGCACTTTTTTAAGTAATTTAATAATTTTAGAAAGGTACATAACACAATATTCAAATTAAACTTTACTCGCCAGAACTAACAGAACAGTATGTAGGCGAAACCGCGCTCATTTTTCACAGGGCTATAAGGAACTAGTTGTACGTACTAAAAGTAGGTACTTAAACACAAATATAAATCTGATTAAACTGACTAGAAGTTGGAACAACAAAATTAAGGATTTTTTTCTTATAAGGCTTGCTTTTCACTGCTTTTACCACATAACTACAATTTTTTTTTTCGTTTCTTAATCAGTTAATGAGCTAGAGAGAGAGAGAGTAACCAATGAAGAAGTGCTGAGTAGAGTGGGGCAAACCAGGCAATTAGTTAGGAACTTAGAAAATAGAAGAGGGAAGATGATAGGGCACCTCTTACGACATGACAACTTCGTACTTAACATAATTGAACGAAAGATAGAGGGGAGGCGAGGAAGAGGAAAACCTAGAATAGACTACATGGAGCAACTCAAAAAGAGAGTTGATGTTGGGTCATATCGTGAGGTCAAAGAGATTGCGTGGGATCGGAGTAGATGGAGGGCCTACTTTGAGCTACACCGACAAGAGCCTAGCTCTTAAGTAAGAGAAGAAGAAGAAGAATCAGTTAATAATTTATAACATTGTAGGATAAAAAACATAATGGAAATAACAACAACTACCAACTCCGGTCAAAAAGTCTTTTATATACACTGTACGGATGTTGTGTATATTTTTATCCGTTATTAAATTTTGTTTCAGGTTTAACGCAATTGTAGAACACAAAGGGCAGGCCAAACATGAAGTACCCAAACATCATCATTGAGTTCAGTCGTTTACCTACTATGATCAAAATAACCTCCTGTAAAAATGTCGTTGTAACCATGTTTGTTGATCTAATTTATAAGTTTAATAAATACTGTAAATATTTATATTTCTGAATCTCGTTTTTTGCCAACTCATTTTCTGTTTTTTATATAATGTATTTTTTACCCATCCTATCCCTTCCGATTTACTACATATTAATATTTATTATAGAATTGCGTTAATATTTTTGTACAAATGATTTATTAGAACATCATGTTTTTTTTACGTTTTAAGACACTGCATTAAAAAATAAGAACTTCAAATAAACCCTTAAAAAATAGTTAAATTTTAATCGAAATAAAGTAAACAGTTCGCGTAGTTAACTACCAAAAAAAATTGTTACTATAAATGTTCTTCAATTTTCGTTTAAGGGTTATGGACGTGTAGGTATTTCAATTTGCTCTGTCTTGATTTCGAAAAATATACCGGTCAACTCGTTTATTTTGCAAAAAAACGCATTCAATTTTGATTTGGTTTTCAAATTTCCTACGAGAAAAAAGTATACCTCTATGATTTTTTAGGGTTCCGTACTCAAAGAGTAAAACGGGACCCTATTATTAAGACTCCGCTGTCCGTCCGTCCGTCCGTCCGTCTGTCTGTCACCAGGCTGTATCTCACTGATACCGTGATATTTCCAGTTGAAATTTTCACAGATGATGTATTTCTGTTGCTGCTAAAACAACAAATGCTAAAGGCAAAATAAAATTAATATTTTTATTGATAATGGTACGGAACTCTTCGTGCGCGAGTCCGACTCGCACTTGCCCGGTTTTTTTTAAATTACCAAGAAAAATTCACTTTGTACAGTTTACAAAAAAATTGATGATTATATTTGTTCATTACCTTTTTTGACTAGTGCCAAAGCGGGCCCCAGGCTCCTTTAGGGCACAACCGGGAATAACGGTAAGCGGAAACGGTAAACGGATGATTACCTTTTTTTGATTATTTTTAAATATTACAACTCATAAAATTATTTTTCTGAAAAATTGCACCTATAGAGGTGTCTGAAATAACCTCTTAACTCTAATGGAACCCTCTGTAAATGAGACAGATATTTATTTATACATGGATATCTGACACACTGGGTAAGTGGAATATCTCTTCAAGCGAGACAAATTTTCCGGTCCCTTGATCGGGAGATTTTCGATATAAAAACTATATAATCCTATGTCCTTCCCCGAGACTCAAGCTATTTTTAGCATCATTATCATAATCATAATATTAGCCGAAAGACGTCCACTGCTGGATATAGGCCTCTCCCAAAAAGTTCCAAAGTGACCAATCCTGCGCCACCCGCATCAAGCGGACTCCCGCGACCTTTACCAGGTCATCAGTCCACCTTGTGGGGGGCCTACCAACGCCGAGCCTACTAACTACCTCTATACAAAATTGTATCTAAATGGGTTGTATAGTAGCTCCATCAAGTATTCACCCCCCTATTCACCCCCCATTTTACCCCCTTAAGAAATTATTTCTGGAATAAAAACTATCCTATGTCCTTTTTCGGAACTCAAACTATTTGTAAACCAAATTTCATCTAAATGGGTCACTCAAATCAAAATTTTCACCCCTTAGGGGAGGATTTTCGGGATAAAACTATCCTATGTCCTTCCCCAGGACTTCCAACTATCGCTTTACCGTAAATGGGTTCCATCCAAATTTTCACCCACATTTCACCCCCTTAGTGGATGATCTGCGGAATAAAAACTATCATATGTCCTTTCCCAGGACTCAAACTATCTCTTATCCAGATTGTATCTAAATTAGTTCCATTTCTACATCCTCACCCTCATTTCACCCTCTCAGGGTATAATTTTCGTTACAAAAACTACGCGATTTCCTTTCCCGGAACTCCAAACTATCTCAATACATAATTTCACCTAAATGGGTTCTATCCTAATTTTCATTTCACCCCGTCAGGAGATGATTTTCAGGATATAAACTATGAATTGTCCTTCCGTGGTTTAAGTGAAATTTGGTATAGAGATAGTGCTATACCAAATATCACTTAAATGGATTTTCTCCAAATTTTTACCATCTATTTCATCCCTTTAAGGGATGATTATCGGGATTAAAAATATCCGTTGTAATTCTGAAGTTAACTCTAAACCAAATTTCATCTAAATGGGTTCTATCCAAATTTTCACCCCTCATTTCACCCCCTTAGGGGATGATTTCCGGAATAGAAGCTATCATATGTCCTTTTTCAACCAAATTTTAACAAAATGTGACACAAACAAATTTCCATCCAATTACATCCCCTTAGGGGATTATTTTCGGGATAAAACTATCCTATGTACTTCCTCAGGACTCCAACTATCGCTATACCGTAAATGGGTTCCATGCAAATTTTCATTCACCATTTCTCACCCCCTTAGGGGATGATTTCCTCCTTTCATGTGTTCCGGAATAAAAAATATTCTATGTCCTTTCCTAGGACTGTACCTCTCTCTATACCAAGTTTCATCTAAATGGGTTCTATCCAAATCTTCAACTCTCATTTCACCACCTCAGAAAATGATTTTTCGGGATAAAAACTATGCACTGTCCTTCCCTGGGACTCCTTCTTTCTCTTAACCAAAATTCATCTAAATAGGTCTTATCCAAATTTTATTAATTTTAATTTATTCCCCTAATTGATCCCTGAGGGGATGATTTTTGGGATTAAAACTATCCGTTGTCATATTCTGGGACTAAAATTATCTTTATACCAAATTTCATCTAAATGGGTTCTATCCAAATCTTCAACCCTCATTTCACCACCTCAGAAAATGATTTTTCGGGATAAAAACTATGCACTGTCCTTCCCTGGGACTCCTTCTTTCTCTTAACTAAAATTCATCTAAATAGGTCTTATCCAAATTGTATTAATTTTAATTTATTCCCCTATTTGATCCCTGAGGGGATGATTTTTGGGATTAAAACTATCCGTTGTCATATTCTGGGACTAAAATTATCCTTATACCAAATTTCATCTAAATGGGTTACATCTAAATTTTCACCCCAATTTCACGCTATTAGGGGATAATTTCTGGAATGTAAAACTATCATATGTCCTTTCCCCTGGGAAAGTCTCAAACTATCTTTCAACCGAATTTCATCAAAATGGGGCACAAACCAATTTTCACCCCCAATTACAGCCCCTTAGGGAATCCCCTAAGGGGGTGTAATTGGGGGTGTAATTTTCGGGATGAAATTATCTTATGTCCTTCCCCAAGAGCTATACCGTAAATGGGTTCTATCCAAAATTTCCACCCCTCATTTCACCCCCTCAGGAGATGATTTTTCCGGATAAAAACTATGCATTGTCCTTACCTGGGACTCCTTCTGTCTCTTTACTCGTACCAATTTTTAACTAAATGGGGTTTATCCACATTTTCATCCCTATTTCATCCCCTTGGGGGATGATTTTCGGGTTTCAAACTATCCATTGTCATTCTGCGGGATTCAAACTATATCTATACCAAATGTTATCTAAACGGAGTCCATCCAAAACTTTACCCCCCATTTCACGCTCTTAGGGGAAGATTTCTGGAATAAAAACTATCCGATGTCCTTTCCCAGAACTTAAACTACCTCTAAACCAAATTTTATCAGAATGGGTTACTTCCAAATTTTCAGCCCCCCATTTTACCCCCTAAAGGGAAGATTTCCGGGATAACACCCATCCTTTGACCTTTCACGGGACTCAAACTATTTATATACCAAATTTCATGCAAATCGGTGCAGCGGTTTAAGTAGTTCCATACAAATTTCCACCCCCCATTTCATCCCCTTAAGGGTTGATTTCCGGCATAAAAACTTCCCTTATGTCCTTCCCCAGGACTCAAACTATCTCTGTACTAAATTTCATCTTAATCGGTTTAGCCGTTTTCACGTGATGCGCGGTCACATAAATAGACAAACAGATAAACAGACAAAAATTCTAAAAACTGTTGGAACGTGTTCTGTTATCGATTCTACGAGTAAGAATCCCTAGCCAATTGTTTTTCGAATATCTTCCATGTACAGACTTTCGACCCTCTTCAGCTTTATTATATGTATAGATAGATAGATAGATAGATGTAAAATTTCTTATCCCATTTTAATAAACGACTTTCATTATTTATGTATAAAATAGAAGTTTTAGTTCAAAGTTTTAGGTAAAACTATATGTATAATCAAACCTAAAACTTATTTATAGCATATTTATTCATTTACTAATAAACTGTCCAACAATGTTTTTAAGGTAACAATTAAATAACATCTTGTATTATTAAACAAAAATACTGGTTTCCGATTAGTGATGGTGGTGTTTAGGAACAATGTGTTTGACTTCGACGTGGTAATTGGACTTGGTGTCGTCCCCGTCGCGGTGCTCCTGCTGCGCCTTGTGGTCGCCCGTGTGGTGGTCTTCCACTTTGTACTCGAACTCGTATTTGGGATGAGTCTAAAATGCAGAAATAGTAGATTGTACAACAAGCGCATAAAACGAGCCATTTAACACGAGACGGATAGTTAAGTCGAGGGGTTAAATGGCTAATTTATGCCCGAGTTATACACACTGCTTTTCACTTTGATTGCGAGAAAATAACAAATAATTGCAAAATTAAATTAAATAATAGCTCATTCTGTCACTTAACTTTTTAAAGTTTTTATGTTTAATTTTCGACACGTGATAGTAGACTTAGGTCTTCATACTGCCAAGTCATTTAATGGTTCAATACGTTTTAAAATAATAATTGACTCCTATTTTATCCGGTTTTATTAATTTAGTCATGGAAAACACAAATGTAAAATCTATTAACCTCCTGCCTACAAGAGGTACTTTTTTGGAATATCCTATTGCAACTTTCAAATTATGTTACTTAGGACCTAAAATGGCTGGGAAAAATTAGGAAAAAAATCCCTTGTTTTTCATTGTAGTTTTTCAGTATGTCCTTTACAAAGTACATCAGCGCCTTATTGAGTTGTCCTTTTCAAAGTACATAAAACATCATCTGTCAATAAAATTAAAATAATCGAATTAGAACGAAAATGTAGACAATAATATCTTCAGGAACTTTGACTGTTTATTGAATGAAACTGAAACTCGTTTTATTAAAGTTATTATAAAATCTGATTTTACTTTACATTCTTGCCTGCAATTGTCCTTTGTGAAGACATAAGAAAGATATCCACCTAAATCTGCTTAATAATTTGGCCGAATGCCACCCTGCAATGTTTCTGTGGTGAAATACATCAATATTATTTAAACATAAACTGAAATTTGTTGTGATATCACGCAAAGTGGACTTTTTTTAAATAATATTTCATGACTTTTTACTACGACAGCACTTTTCACACTTATTGAAAAACAATTGTGTTTTACCAACTAGAGTTGATATTATGTGTTGAAATCCTGACTTTATTAACATTTTCATGACGTCTCATGTCTAAATAACTCTTTACAAATCTTCTCATAGTCTTGTAATGGCCAAGGTGTAGTATACTCGGCAGTAGCAGTTTTCCGTCATTACTGGTGAAATATACTTTAAAGAGTAGTCAGAATCATCTCTTAAGATAAATTTAGGATGTTTGCTATGTTTGTGTAAGTTTTTGTTAAAGTCATTACACAAAAACTAAAAATATAAGCATATGGTGTCCTTTGCACAGTATATATGTAGTATAGCCAAATTAAACCAATTTTAACATATTTTCGGACTCAGTTACCTACATTTGTTCTTTGCAGAGGACATAAAACATCGTGGCCTAATATTTCGAAAATATTGATTTACTTTCAGTAAATAGGTGTCTGGTATGTAAAAATTATTCTTTATTTGTGTGAAACTAGACAAAATGAATGTTAACTAACCTTGAACAAAAAGTTTACAAGTGATCAAAATGACCATTGCAACTGGAGGGCTTTGACAACAAATTTTATTTTCCGGCGCCATTTTTCAAAAATGGCTGATTGCTTTTGACGTTTATATTTGTGACGAAGTTTGACACTTAAATAACGAGTTACAATAGAAACGATGGGGTTGCCGTTGAAGAAAAAGCCGGCAGATTTTTTTGTTTCTTATGTCCTACCCAAAGTACAAATGTAGGCAGGAGGTTAAAGCAAATCAAATCAAATGACAATGTGTGTGGCTGTTAGGCGCGATTATATTTTACTTTGTGCACTAGAGCATAAAATTGGCAATTTGTGCGGCATACATCCAGCACAAAGGCGAATTTTGCGAGCATGAGAAGTGAAAAAAATATTTATCGCTCCGGCTCTGACTTTAAGGCAGGTAGGAAAAAGCCATATTATGTACCTCCTATCCTATTAAATGGCTGTGCTTTAAAGGATGCCGACAAGGTGAAGTATCTTGGTCACATCCTGACAGATACGCTAAGTGATGACCAAGATATTGAAAGAGAGCGTAGGGCGTTAGGAGTACGGAGCAACATGCTTACCCGCAGGTTTTCCCGATGTACTACTGAAGTAAAGGTTACTTTATTTAAGGCATATTGCCAGTCTTTTTACTCGGGTAGCCTGTGGACCAGGTATACGCTGCATGCTTGTAATGCCCTACGCATACAGAATAACAACGCAATCAGGATGCTGATTGGGTTGCCTAGGTGGTGTAGTGCGTCGGGTATGTTTGCGGATGCCCGAACAGACGGATTCCACGCTATAATCCGCAAAAAGATCGCCTCACTGCTAGGTCGAGTCAGGCATAGCTCCAACAGCATCCTGAATGCGGTTGCATGGCCCTATAATTAAGTTTTGGGTAGAGCAAAGAAAAAGTGTAGCCCAATTTGAACTTTACTAACCTAGTTAATAAGCCTTTACTAACAAGCTATGGATTTGTACTGTCCGAAATAAAGAATTTTATTATTATTATTAATATTTAAGGCTCGTGAGCGTGAGCGAGATGGAAGTGTGTGTTCGAAAGCGCGGATAGTATGTTTTTAGGAATATTTCAGTTAACGAGAAGAAATTTAAGTAAGTAAGAAAATAAAGTTATTGTTCATTAGTTTATGAAGAAGATTGTAATATTTCATCTTTTCTGATAAAAAAATGGAGCAGTAAAATGGTTGTAAGTGAAATAATATGGTTCAATTTAGGTTTTTTTTCTCTACTTTCTTTTGTTAAAATGGTTTTTTACGTAAACTATGTTACTTATCATATCTTGCAGATTATGATATATTTTTTCCGACTCTAAAATGTTTACGTCATATCATAATTCATAATGTATAAAATGGTTACTAATAAACAACTAATTTTTACGAAAATTTTAAAGGTCGAGCCTTAAAGTAAAAATCAATAAATCGCATTGTATTGTACTCACGTAATAGTCGACGTGCTTTTCGTGACCGTGGTGGTCTTTGATGGTGACCACGTGCGCGTGCCCATCGTGCTTCGAGATGTGCTGCGAGGAATAAGCGTGCTCGTGCCCGTGCTGAGCTACCACCATGGTGATCAAAACCAAAAGACTTACAACCTAAAAAACAAATTCGCATAATTTAATTTTACTTAAATTATTCCGGGTCATTTCTGGTGCAACGTCTGTCCATCGCGATTCAGCGCGGCAACGCGGCGAGCGTGATGGGCAGCTTTCCACCGGGGGTGGCTCGGGGCGAGCTTTTTGACTAAGTTACACTCATTGTACCTTTTTATTAATAGGCTTTAATTATTTAGTTCTGTTTCTGTATCAGACTTACAACTTATTTACCTACCTTAAGCATCATTTTCTGAATAATTAACTTGTTCAGTGCTTGTGATCTAAAGAAGGCAGACTGTATACTGATACCATATCGCAAAGAAATCTGTTCTTTTATAATACCCACATCGTAACGATATCCATTCTGGAGTAATTTATTGATAATTAACAATTAAGCCGCCCCCAATCGCCGTTTTTATAACATAATATCGCAAAACATGTGCATTCTCTACATTTAGCAACACAATTACATTTTTGTTACAATATCAAGGTCAGTAAAGTGAACGAATTTTTTTTATTCGATAAAACATTTGCAGAGAAAATATTTACTACTGCAACAATATTTACTTATTGTCAGTTTTATTTCATGTCTATATTTTATCTTTTCGACTTGGTCCAACGTCAAAATGAACAACGTTTTAGAATTACAACTAAATATTAAAACGAAATTTGTACAAGACGACCTTGCACGCAAAGCAGTCAGACTTAATTATTGACAATATCGACTTTATGCCATGAAGTGAATATGATTTCATTGATTATCAATTACATCACTGTGTTCTATGGTCCCTACTTAATAGATAAACGTACCTAATGGACGATATGGGAAATGAGTTTTTTTTTCTCAAATAACGATTATTCGACGGGCATCAAATCAAATCACGGCTTTTTATTGTGTCAGTGCGAAATGCTGAAAAGCAAAAATTAATTAACTATCTACAACAAAAGCCAAAATTGAATATGTTCGACCTCATTCAAACCTTTTTTTTTTTTTTTTTGAAGCCTATAAAGTGACCATTCAAACCTTTACATATAAATAATAGTCAGATAGTGATAAACCACTTTCATGGCTTACTGTACAATACCCGACTATATCGCGTCAGAGAACAATGTTTTGCGTGATTTTGTAACAGTCACCATATTCGGAGTTTAAATTTTTGACGGTCAATTACATTGCAATTCGATTACTATTGCAAAGGTGGCTATCGGTATTATAAAAACTGCGCTTTGTTTTTAACAGGTACCAGTTTTAAATCGAACTTCAGAAGCGTAACAATCATTTTTCTGCACCAAAATGTATTCTAAGGTTATTTTTTTTTTGTTAAATATTAAAGTATTTTCGTCTGTTATACATTTTTTTCTAAGTACATTACATTGGTCACGTCACGACATTCATATCAAAATAAATACAACGCATTACTACAACAGATGTACATAACTTTGACACGCACTCTTGCACACGTTATGGCTCTAGCGACACCTACGTCAAAATTTGGTCACTGAAGTGTAAGATTTAATGTGATGCCACTAGACAGGCTACTGAGGATCTGGTATTGAAAGAATATGCTAATAAACTGTGACTGAGTTCTAACTATGCAGTTGCCATTACTTTTATTGCCACGTCCGATATTAAGATTAAGAATTAGGTTTAAGTGTTGAGTGGTGTAATTCATAAAAAAAAAACTTTTTTAAGATTTTGTGCCTCGCTACCCTTATGGGAGTGGTAGTGGCCCAGCATGGGCACGGGCACGCACACTCTTCGCAGCACATCTCCAAGCACGACGGACACCCGCACGAGGTCACCATCCACGACCATCATGGACACGAGAAGCACGTCGACTACTATGTAAGTAATCTATAGTCCCGGGTCCGAGGTCCCGGGTTCGAATCCCGGTCAGGGCATTTATTTGTGTATTTATCACGAATATTTGTTCCTGAGTTATGGATGTTATGTATGTATCTATATGTATGTATCTATTATATATATCATCGCCTAGTACCCACAACACAAGCCTTACTGAGCTTACCGTGGGCCTAGGTTGATTTGTGTAAGATTGTCCCGTAATATTTATTTATTTATTATTTATTTATTTATAGTTTTGTAAAGTTTCTACCTTTGAACGAGTTCTAATAATATTGTGCTTACTTTTAGACTCATCCCAAATACGAGTTCGAGTACAAAGTAGATGACGACCACACGGGCGACCACAAGACGCAGCACGAGTCCCGCGATGGTGACGTCGTCAAGGGCTTCTACAGCCTGCACGAGCCCGACGGCTCCGTCAGGAACGTGCACTACCACAGCGATAAGCACACTGGGTAATTTAAAGCTTCTTTTTATAAAAACCTAGCTTCTGCCCGTGACTCCTTGCGGGTGGAACTCGTTTATATCGTAGTTCCATTAAAACTTTCACCTACTATTTCACCCCCTTTGAGGATGATTTCCGGGATAAAAGTTATCGTGTGTCCTTCCCTGGGATTAAAACTATCTCCATACCAAATTTCATGTCAGACAGACAGACACACAGACACACTTTTTCGCATTAATAATATTAATATGAATATTTTTGACTATTTGCCAGCATAGCTCCACCCGAACATGTCATCGAACGCAGGCGAACCCGCGAGATATCATATAGCTAACGTCTATCCCAGTTAAAAAACATTTTTGAAATCGGATGATTAATTTCGAAAATAATCCTCTACACCTAATCTTACAAAACTATAAACTTTATACCTCTTTATACAATTAGTATTGATTTTATACAAGTATAACCTAAAAGTATAACCTACTAATGATTGCCGTCAAATTTCATTGATATAATAATCTTGGTTAATTTCGTTTCTACGTTGTTTAAGGTTCCATGCTGATATTAAGCACAGCACCCACCACATCGTTCCTGAGCATCATCATCATCACCATTAGTCTATTAATTTATATAATTATATTTTACTCGATGATTGATTTTCAGTATCTGTGATAGCACATTTTTTTCGTTACCTACATATTGTTTTTTGTAAATAAAAGGAGACATGATAGATTAAATAATCGTTGTTATATTTACATGTTTTTACTTATACTCAAGTAATAGGTACATATATTATACTATTAATGCTTCATTTAAATATATGTAAATACTTCCGTGTGGATAGTATGTATGTATGTATGTATATAAATAACTTTATTGTACACAAGACACACGTAAAAATACAGACAAAAATAAGTTAAAACAGACGGACGGGGGACGGTTGTAGGATTCTTGAATAAAGAATCTTAGAATAACTGTTTTCAATTAAACAAACAAACAACAAGCTATTTCAAGAACATGTTTTGCAAAACACATGTTTTTCCTGGAGTTATAACAGGAAGTACAATATTGCAGAAATAATCAAGAGGAAATTACGACTACACTCAACAATTTTGTAAAGGACGATGACCTAGGTATTACATTGTAGTTACAAGGTAATGGGTCATCGCCCTTACATTAATGTAGCAACATCCCATACATTATTAAGACGGTATAAGGTAATGTTAGTAAAAAGCTTTAGTTTAGTCACTTTACAGACTCTTTTATTCCGTTATTTATTCTACCTAATTTGATGAATGACTATTTTGAAACGTCCCAATGCTCGACACCTCAATGCCTTATTTGACACTTATTATTCAGCTAGCTCTAATGTTTTGACATAAGATTGAAAGTGTCTACCATACAAATTACTTAGAATCAAAAAAAAAATGTTTACAATTCAGAAAATATCTTTTTTAATACAGTTGCTCAAAAAGTGGTACTTTTTATGGCTGCGTAGCGTGCGAGAAGCTCAATTTCTCGCACTAGTGCTTTTTACTTTTTAGTTCCAAACTATACTTTCGAAACGCAGTAATTTTATATTAGATTTTTTACTTGGAAATTATGAAATTAAAAACGCTTACGAATACTAGGAGTATTTACTTTTGATCACGTTAGTATGAAAAACATTTTTGAAGCTGAAAATGTACGCATCTGTAGGTAGACCGCTTAACTCATTCCTCGCTTGCGCAGCGCGCGGGTGGAGGGGTATGACGATAACGGGGTGCGGGCGCCGGGGTTTGCCTTCCGCACGTCGCCCGCAGCCCGTTATAGTCATACCCCTGCACCCGCGCGCCGCGCAGGCGAGGACCGAGTTAAACGGTCCACCTATAGGTACCAGGAGCGCATACGCAAGCAGAAGTTTCGATGCAGCCACTAACAGTTGAGATCGAGGTACAATAATATAAATTTATTTAAAGAATTCATTAATATATAAATGACGAATATTAATTTATTATTTTTTCGCAATTGTATTAAAAAACGTCGTTTACAACACGTGTGAAATGTCTTTTACCACTCGTACCGAGTCTTGCCACTCGCTTTCAGCTCGTGGCAAGATACCTCGGTACTAGTGGTAAAAAGACATTATTTTCACACTAGTTGTAAAATGTACTATTAAATACCTACTTATTTATTTATTTTAATTAGTGATGCGCTCTCTCGCACTAGTTCACGGGTATATTTTAAAATGTTGGTCGAGTATAGATTCGATAGTCAAGTGGTACTATTTTTATTTACTCAAAATAATATCGCTTTATACAAATGAACAATGGTTGAAATTTGAACGTTATACAGGGTGTTTGGTCCATCGTTTGCCAAATTCAAACGGTAGGTAGTTTGGGTCATTTGCTATCATTTCTGGCATTCAAAAGAAAATTCTGCCCACGGGTTTTTTTAAAATAAATTTCGTAAATTTCTAAGGGTCTCCGCGTTTTAACTTAAATTTATAAGAAAAGGAAGTGGTAGCGCCTATTTCATTATTTTATGTGTAATGGTCTACGTCTCTATCAAAGTCAAAATTATTTGCAAGTAACGTCTTTTAATTTTTTATTGACCCTCAAAAAAAATTCTAGATGCAAGATTTTCGTCGTGGGTAAATTTGATCTGCAATTTATAAAAAACTAATAGTACATTATGATACAAGTGTGCTAAGTTGGTCATTACACTTGAGTCGGTTTTTAAGCCTGAGCCGAAGGCGAAGGCTTAATGGAGACGAGAAGTGTAATGACCAATGCTCACGTGTTTCATACGACGTTTTTCAACACATTTGCGAGGAAAAAAATAAAAAAATAAAAAATGAAAATGTTAAAAGATATGTAATGAAAAGGCACTAGTGCGATTATGTAATGTAAAAGTCACGGCATGGGTAATATTCTGCAATATTTTGCTAATATTTAAAAAGATATGTAATGAAAAGGCACTAGTGCGATAATATAATGTAAAAGGCACGGCATGGGTAATATTCTGCATTATCAGTGTAAATACGCTGTAATAAGACCTACTTTACGAGCAGGTGTGTTGAAAAAAATATTATGATCTTAAAATTCTTTCAAAAAGTTTTCTAGTCTATCCTTTTTCTAATTTTCGGGCCAAAAAGGAAGCCGCCATTATCGTGACGTCATAACTAAAACACCAAACCACAGATTACTACTAGGCAGATAATTTGTGCAGAAACATATATTATAGAAACGGCAAATGTGCGTGTCTTTTTTATCTGTAGGCCTGATTCTGATTTTTGCATTTGCTGTTCTGACGTCACAGAAAACAAAATAGCGGTCGGCGTTTTTGGTCACGTAACACGTAACATAGAGATAATAAAACTACGATTGTAATTATCTAATTAAAAATAAATATTATGTTTTATAACAAATTAGTGTTATATCCGTATTTGTTATGGTATTATCTATAAAAACAAAATACTTTGATAATTTAATTTTGATATATGAAAATACCCTATTATGAATAGGTATCATTAAAAGTTCTGAAATGTTACTGCAATAAGTGGCCAACCGCTCAGGGTTAGTTAAAGTTAATCACTCTACTTTACTTGATTTAATTGATTAACTGGTTTATGGATTAACAGAAAATCTAAATTTGCAACGCGTATAAAAGACATGTGGGTCTGAGACTATGATATCAATAACCCTTCGACCGTTTCAGAACCAACATCGCCACCATGTACTCAAAGGTAACATTATAAAATGACCCTCTTCACAGGATAAAGCTAGATTTGGATAATAATTTTTCGTGGGCTTAATCTCTTTTTTCATTAAACAAACGTTTGAAAGATACCATCCCTTGTATCGAATTTTAAAGTTTTATTAAGTGATAGGATAACCTTTGACTCAGGGTTGCCAACATTCAGCAATAACCAATTAGAAAAATAATAATGACTAAGTTCAGTCGAGTTTCTCTTAGCCCTTGACTAAGTGGAAAAATTAAATCGATTTAAAAAATTAAAGGTGATTCTTGTTGCCGCTGTCGTCGCTGCAGCCGTAGCTCGGCCGCAGGAGGGTCACGGACACGACTCCCACCACCACCACGCCGTCTCCTCGCAGCACATCCAGCGGCATGACGTGCCCGGCAAGGCACCCGCCGGCCACCACGACTACTACGCGCACCCTAAATACGAGTTCGAGTACAAGGTGGAGGACCCACACACCCACGACCATAAGTCCCAGCACGAGTCCCGCGACGGCGACGTCGTGAAGGGCTACTACAGCCTGCACGAAGCCGACGGCACAGTCAGGATTGTGCACTACACAGCCGATAAAAAGACAGGGTTAGCAAACTATTTTCTATTTGTTACATAAACGTACGCCCAATTTAATTTATGTCACGGCAAGCGGTAGCTGTTTGTGTGTGGAATAAGTAATATAAATTACTAGATTCGATAGGTATTCATTTATACGTGAAAGATGCGCAGAAATTAGAAATGGCACCGTGGGTAGGTAAGGCTACTCAATTGTTACAACTTTTTTACTTCTCATACTGCACAAGATGCCACTTTTATGCTCTAGTGCACAAAGAAAAATTGTTTTAAAGACTAAGATAATCGGGCCTATAGGCCAGGCCACACACTAAAATTTCGTAGAATAAACTTGTCATTTGATTTGATTTGCTTTAATAAATTTCAAATCCGTGTTTTCCATTATTACATTAATAAAACCGGATAAAATTAGAGTCAATTATTATTTTAAAACGTATTGAACCATTAAATGACTTGGTAGTATGAAGTACCTAAGTATCACGTGTCGAAAATTAAACATTAAAACTTTAAAAAGTTAAGTGACGGGAATGGGCTATTATTTTATTTTGTTTTGCAATTATTTGTTATTTTCTCGCAATCGAAGTGAAAAACAGTGTGTAATTGCAGCAAAACTAAGGTGTAGAAAATAAATACACTTGCAAATACAACACGATAGCAATTTATTTCACAACTTTATCGAATTATCACATTAGGCTACGAAAATTAGTTTTAAATAGATTTGACATAATGGGGTTAGATATCACGGTTTGGTTATAAAGATTTACTTATATCACAGAAAATTACAAATTGACGGGTGCCTAAAGGAGTCCAATGTATAGCGAAATTTATCACTTTATTTTAAGCAAAGAAAGTATTACATAAATTCCCGTCAGGGAATCGTTGACTAACCCTTTCGAACGCCAAATAAGCAAAGGCAGACATTTATAACATCACGCGGTCAGATTGTGACGTAACAAATGAAATGTAGGACAATAACAGTATCCTAAATAAGTACACTCTGAATTAAAATCGCGAACAGCACAGCAATGTTGAGTAGCGGGTAACAAGCCGCTAATACGCTTGGTCGTAAGCTGCGTTCACGTAACAGCACGTGGATTAGGCTCACAGATTTTTCAAATTGTTGAATATGAATGAGTTGATGACGAATGCATGGTATGAATGGAGGGTGCTAGGGTGATCCGCGACGAAGAAATTCTAGGGGATATTCCGAAAGCAAGAACAGTGGCAAGCAAATTGCCTTGGTATAGGTATGTCCAAATAAATAATCAGTAACGGGCTACGTAAACACGGGGCGGGGCGTAAGCAGTTTGCGACCCTACGTTAACAAAAGTACGTGCTACAAATGCTGCGTGATGTTGTATTATAGAAGACTGGTTAAATGTTAACTTATCTTCTAAAAAATATATACTAATCGGACTCCGTAGATCCTGGACCGACGAACACGACGACTACGACGACAGCGAGCGAGGGGGTAAAGTTGAATAGACCGCGCCTGGCCTCGCGCAACACCGGAGCTGAATGACCGGCTCAACTTCTTCACCACCACAGGCTCACACCTCCTGACAGGGTGTCTAGCATAACGTCCAAAAGCGCGTGGTCGGTCTGCAGCTTCTCAACTGCCCGAACCCGACAGCCGAACACTGTTTGCAGATTCGGCCTTCAAAGAATATGACTCGTAGAGCCACCTCAGCGAGCGCTGATCACAAAAATATGGCAAGGGGGTGCCCCAAGCAAAAAAATTACTGCTCCACGATTTTTTAAAACTGTGAAACGCGCACTCCCGCGTTTGGTTTATCAATTAATCCGATAAATAATTAGCTGGATAGAATTCCCAACGCAGGCACAAAAATTCGCTTGATCTTTCGGCAGCTTCTATCGCCAGAATGAATTTTCCCAATTTGTTTATCAAAAATTGACAAGGTTCTGGCAAGATCTTCTACGAAATTCAAGTTTTGAATAATTTAATAAGGTAATAGCCAAAAATCAGCCAGACCCTAACACGACGTTAAGCAAGGAGATTTGATTCGGCAAATAATTAAATGAACCAATAAACGCCATCTACGAGAAAAACCTGACATCACATAGACAACTGAGAATGTATCTAAATACAACAAACGCAAGAAGTTCACCATCAAACGACCTAACTCCCAAAAAAGGAATTCAGATGGCGCAAGCAATAAGCCTGGAGCGGGCTTTTTCGCTACACTATCTACCCTCGCCGGTGGCTCGGGTGGATATAAACGTATCAGGTTAAATGGTTCATTTAATGGGTTTTTGTACAATTTACTAATTATTTTATACCTGTTTTCTTTTTTTCGCAGATTTAACGCTGTCGTCGAACATAAAGGACACGCTGAACATTTGCAGCCCAGCCACCATCATTGAGTCACTTGAAATTAGTCAACTAGATGTGCCAGAAAAAGTTCCTGTGGAAATGTTGTTGTTACGATGTTCGTTATTGTAGTTTTTAAGTGAAATATACATTTTAAATATACTTATAAACACTTTTTAATGAAACCACCGGATTTCTGAAACAAACTTAAACCTAATTACTTCTGAAGTACGTCCGTACTCGTCATAAATGCTCAAATAAATATATTGTTAAGGATTTAGTATGCCATATTTATGAAGAAACTTTTTATCTACCTATCCTTTTTTAGGGTTCCGTACTCAAAGAGTAAAACGGGACCCTATTACTAAGAGTAAGTCTGTTTGTCTGTCTGCCTGCCTGTCTGTCTGTCTGTCTGTCTGTCTGTCTGTCTGTCTGTCTGTCTGTCTGTCTGTCTGTCTGTCTGTCTGTCTGTCACCAGGCTGTATCTTACTGATACCGTGATAGTTCCAGTTAAAATTTTCACAGATGTATTTCTGTTGCCGCTATATATAACAACAAATACTAAGAACAGAATAAAATAAATATTTTTATAGATAATGGTACGGAACCAGTCGTGCGCGAGCCCGACTCGCACTTGGCCGGTTTTTAATTTTTTAAAGAGAAACGTTGTTGTGCGTCCTATGCTATGAGAATTGATAACGGTTTTTTTTTTCAACCACAGCCCAGCTTAAAATAAATTAGTAAGGTTTTTTTTTTAATTTTTTTCCTTTTTTTCGACATTCAAATTACTTTTAAATATTACAATTCAAGTTTACAAAACGTATTTTAAAAATCTCAATGTAGGTATATTCTACCAACAGTTAGTATAGCCTGACAAGTTCCTATTTAGCCCTGATATAGTGTCGCTAAAATCAGATTACATATGGCAATAATACGTGTACGTCATGAATAGTCGGGATAGTGTGTATTGGCATCGTGCAAGAACGAGTGAGATATACAATTTTATGTACTTGTAGATTGTGAAACTATGTTTTCAGGTAATCGGAAGAGCATGTCTAGTTGATAATAAAATATATCAAAGCGGACCTTTTGCCGCATCTCGAATTGAAAGGGCGGATTTTGTTTAAACATTCTTACGACTTTCTTTTCTCATGCCAAGTCGGTTGTCCCCGGTTTTCTTCCAGATTTAGGCAAATCTTGGAGAGTACAGAAGTCACCAAATTTATTTATTATCTTGTGCACGCCCGCGGGACTCAACTCGTACTTTTTAACCAGTTTTCTAATCGTCATACCATTTATCTTGCACCAATCGTCCAAAATATTTTTACGAACGTGTAAGCTAATTCGCCCCATGTTGACAGTCTGACAAAAGTAGTAATTGCTTTTTGTTGCAATTAAAAGAAAAGGATATAGTTCGTTATTAAAAAAAAATATGCTGATTTTATGTACGTACCAGTTTTTAGAGATGCCTAAAGTTGTCTACTTTCTTTCCGGTACGGTCCTTATGGTCGCCCAAATCAATAAATTAAATTTAAGTTACCTTTGATTACATTTTTTGGACTACGTTGTTTAAGTAATTGCCAAAAGATTAATGATAAATTAACATTAGGTAACGGTTTTTTTATACAGGATGGGCCCTGTAACAGCAGCAAATATTTATATACCCCTTGTATTTCATTCATTTTAAAAATTTTTGGTTGCGGAGAAATTTTGATCTAAAATTATGACCTCCTAGTAATGTATCTTGGCACCACGAGATCATTGCACATCAGCCAATGCAGATTTTGAGAAAACATCATGACTGTAATGACTCATAATAATTTTTGCATTTTTGGTTTCAAAAGATATTTTTGTGATTTTTTAATTTTTATTTCATTTGTTTTGTGTTTTAAAATAAAAAGTTACTCATAGCACTTCAGAAGAGTAAACAAATGCCAGTAAAATTATTAAAAAAAATATAAAAAACATTTTTTTTTTACCTAAAACCACTTGGAAATAATTGTCTACAAGCTTAATAATCTACCGTTTATTTTTTTGCTCCTGTTACAGGGCCCACACTCTGTATAAGCGCTAAATTAATTCTCAATACTACATGCGTAAAGTTTAAAACCTGTATGGTTAATTTAGTCCATAACCTGCGTAACTGCACTTTGATTTCGTATTGGTTCGTCCTTGAAATTATTTTTAGCCACATAAGACTGTATTTCGTAAAGTAAAGCATATTTTATTTCATATTAAATTTCATTCTGGTTTTGAAATGAAAGTATTAACGTGAAACTATTTGTGAAAGCTTTACGATTTCATACAATATGTGTGAAAAACTATTAGTGAAAGGTTTTATTTGACTTTCACTGTTCGTTTGTTGCTAAGTATGTAAGTATATTTGTAGGTTAGTAAGTCGTCCTTCAGCAAGTGCATACTTTCATTCAACGACTTGTGTAGCCATATAAGCTGAAATTTGCTGACAAAGCATTATATTAGCACAATCAAGCTGATAATGGAGACGGAAGGTAGCCATAGCAATTCCTAAACAACTTCTCTCTAATCAAATTTAAGAGTTATCCTCTTGTCGGTGGGGTATTTTCCACTTATCTCTGTCGTAGGTACGCCAGCTCCTTGACTCGCTGATACGACAAGCCACCAGTTTTTCCCTTTATATGGTCCATATAACTGCGCCGTTGTCTTCCCGTGCCTCTCCTTCCTTCTATCTTTCCTTCCATTATGGTTTTAAAGAAGTTGTCGTGCCGTATCAAATGTCCAATTATTTTTCACCTCAGCAGCTCGAACAAGCATATTTTGCTGCGTGAAAACAGTGAGCAAAATGCGATTTTGCTCACTCCGTGAGTCAAAGTAGCTTTTTAGTTTTGATATTGAGCAAAGACTACAATATACATACTGAGATAGACAGGCAACTCGACCAAATTGAGAAGGCATTTAATGGTTGCGTATACAGGCGCCATCTCTTCTGCGGTAGTTACAACTTTTCTTTGAATGTACAAAACATACAAAAAAGTGCGTCGGTCGTAGGGAACCCCGGATCATCGACTCCAAATACCACCGTCTGTACCCCTAGGCTACTGATGCCTTGTGACAATACGGCTTTATTATATTTTGAAATACCTTGACAGCCTAGCCTAGCAATCGCTAGAGCTTCAGAGAGTTCGCCAGCTATAGCTAAGCGTAACAATATTAACCCTTAATAGGACAGAGCATAATTTTTTTGGAAATTAAAATTTGAGTTCGATTTATGGGTATGTTGGGTATCTTGATCCAGAAAAAATACGTTAAAAGTGGGGGGGGGGGGGGGGGTAAGTGGAAGGGGGTGATTTCTGGAGGGAAATTATTTCCTCTTGTTCGATGATCGTATTGAAAAAATCGGTCCGACCGTTGAGGTAATCTTTATTATTTTCTTCATTTTAGGACTTTTTTATGAGTTTTCTTTGTGTCTTGTTATTTTCTAATACAATCTTAAAAATAAAACAGGGAAACTCATAAAAAAACAAACTTTTAATCGTATAAATATATAAACAAAACGTAAAATTTCGTAACGTCATCTTATAATTGGAAAAGTAATTACAAAGCCTCATTTTTATTTGTATTTATCACAAAATTACTAAAAAAACTAGTCTTATACATCAGTTTAATATTAATACACCATTTTACAAGTCAAGCACCTGTTTCACACATATAATTTACTTTAAAAACAAAGTTTTAACCGACGAAAAATCAATCATCCCCTATTTGCCTACCCTTAAGGTTGTTTTTTTTTTCAAATGTATATGGTACCAACTTCGGGGTATACCCTTTCCAATAAAAAAAGAATTATCAAAATCGAACTACTCTGTAAAAAGTAATGCGTAGTCATACATAAAAAAATAAAAAAATATATACGCGTCGACTTGAGAACCTTCTCCGTTTTTTTCGTTGGTTGAAAATACGTTAAAAAGTAATGGTTGTGTACTAAACTCAAACAAATAATATCAAAGACTATTTATTATATAGAAACGGGCTTCAAAACTCGTCATTACGTTGTATATCTTACTATATTTATTTATAAGAAGTTTACGGCGCGATTTTTTTAAGTTCGTGAGCGAACAAAGGGAATTATTTTACCACTTGGACCCTCCAACTTCAAAGGACATTTAGACGGCTAAAACAATGGTTTCAGACAGTAATTTCTATGCTAAATAACAAATAATACAGTTAATTGTACGTAACTGCCATCAAAACCCTCTTACCTGATTTTTTTTGATGGATCCGGACACTCATCGGCGAAAAACACTGTTGTTTACGATTTTTTCACAACTTTTGACTTTTTTTTTTTTTTTCCGTGTTGTGGCTTTTTGCTGCTTAGGCACTTTGCCAAACTTTTGACTTTGACATTGACGTGTGTTAACAGATGAAGTCTGAATGAAAAGTGTTGCCAGTATAATAAGTATAATACTTACTAAGAAGTGTAAAACTGTATGGTAGGTTTCATTAAGAGTTGCCGTATACAAAATACATAAATTTTTATACCAACAGACGAAGTGGGAAATAATATCCCCTTGTACTAATAAGGGTTAAGTAGATTGAATCTATCAAAAAATTGCTCGAAAATATGAGTGAAATGTGACAGTATTTTAACAATAATAGGTATGGTTAGTTTTTAGTGTTCTGTTAGTGTCACGCGAGACTCATATAGATTACTAAAATGTGCTTTAGTCTGTCCTGTCGAGCCTTGTCTCGCCCGCGCTCTCGCGTGCTTCTAGTCTAGCACCTAACTAGCCGCACTGAGGAATTAAAACAAGCAGTAACGAACCCCGAATCAAGTTTTCTTCCTGAATATCCACGAGACGAATAGGTACGTAAATGCCTATCGATGTATTTTCTATCGTGTCTATGTTCTCACGCCTGAGGTGAAAAGTTGTACCTACTTATGTGTTACTCGAGAGCAAAGTCATCATATTGTCAGTATAAACTTGATCACCGGCTTAATATTTTTTTTCTTAGAGATACATTATTATTTTTTTTTTGTTGGTGATTAGGGAACCAAAAACCGATATTTGCATGTTTTTCCTCATTTTGTTGGATAAACGTTCAGAGAGATACAGACGTTTTAATTCTGAAATTGATCAAATTAACCCCATTCCACGGTACGTAAGATGAGTAGTAGATGATTGGGCACAAAAATGAACAGCTGGCAATGAACAGTGCGAGACGCTGTGGCTTAAATTCGAATTAAGAAAAATCCTCTTAGTTCGAATTTAACCCATATTGCTTTGACATAAAGTGACCATGTCATATACTAGTACAGCGTCGAGCACTCGGACGTTTACATAACCAATTCAACAAATGACATGGGTAAGTACTTGAAATAATCCAGATTGTAGATGTTCATTACTTTACTCTTCTTTCACTTTCATAAGTAAGGGATGAAAATAAATATTTATAAGTGTAAGTAATTAGTTTTAATATTTATATTGCTGTGTAACACAGTGCAAAGTATTTAAAATTACATTCGTTGAAAAAAAAGTTTAATACAAATGATTTACTTATTAAAAAATAAGAACATGAGGAAGGATACAACAATTTTAACAATCAACACGCGGACAGAAGACAACATTCTCAACAAACATTTGGTATAAAACTTTAAATGCTCTCTTAAGATTAATGGTGATGGTGATGCTCTGGAACGATGTGGTGGGTGCTGTGCTTCACGTCAGCGTGGAAACTGCAATACAAAAAGTTTATTGTCATGTAATATTCAATTCAATTCAACAAAATTACAAAATACTAATTAATACCCATTTGGTTTTGTTTTTATTTTCTGTGTGTTTTTGTACACGATATAAGTTTGCCTATCTCGTTCTATCTACCTTCCTCTGAATTGCTCAAGGGTTAGCTGGAAGAGATCCCTTATATGAATAAGTTCGCCTTTGTACTATGATTTATTGTGTGACATGTATATATTTTAACCTGTTATTGTGTACAATAAAGTCCTTACATACATATTACTACTATATTTAGTTGAAATGGCTGATACATAATCTTCATAATTAGGCCTTTTTATATATATAAAATATAAGTACCAATCTCTCATAGGCAGTAATCCGCGTTAGTCCCTAAATTACCCCAGTTGGGTCTTACAACGAATGCTTGAATTTATTCGCCAAATGTATATATGAAAAGATCTGCATAATGACGTTGAGTGGTAAACTACCTTTTTATATTTCCTACTTAAGTAATATTTTATTGGTGCAACGTATCCAAATGTAAACTACCTAATTCCTAAGTTTTGGTAAGCTCACCCAGTATGTTTATCGCTGTGATAGTGAACATGTCTGTCCGAGCCGTCGGGCTCGTGCAGGCTGTAAAAGCCCTCGACGTCGTCCCCGTCGCGGTGCTCATGCTGCGTTTTGTGGTCGCCGGTGTGCTCGTCATTCACTTTGTACTCGAACTTGTATTTGGGATGTGTCTAAAAACAGATAATTAATATGTACCTAGTCTCTTCAAAATTCACATGAATATTACCATCAATCCGTGCTCACTCACAACTCAATGCGCTCTTGGTATCACCACCAGCATGTGATTTACTTGCGTGGCGATGGATGTATGTGCGGTGTATGTCTGAGCTTCTGTGCGGAGATGGATGACAGGCAATTAACTGTACCAATGTAATTACATGTGTTTTTAGGGTTCCGTACTCAAAGAGTAAAACGAGACCCTATTATTAAGACGCCGCTGTCCGTCTGTCTGTCTGTCTGTCTGTGCGTTTGTCACCAGGCTGTATATCATGAACATAAGACAGTGACAGTGAATATAAGACAGTTGACATTTTCACAGAGATGTATTTCTGTTGCCGCTATAACTACAAATACTAAAAAACAGAATAAATAAAAATAATTATTTTTTTCTTTACAATCTTACACAAATCGACCTAGTCCCAAACTAAGCAAAGCTTGTGCTATGGGTACTAGACGACGATATAGATAAATAAATACAAAACGTATAGAAAACATCCAATGACTCAGGAACACATATTTGTGCTCTTCACACAAACTTACCGGGATTCGAACCCGGGACCTCCGGCTTCGTAGGCAGGGTCACTACCAACTAGGCTACAGGGGGCTCCCATACAACAAACATGTTTTTTTGCCGTTTTATAGACGTACGAAACCCTTCGTGCGCGAGTCCGATTCGCACTTGGCGGGTTTTTTTTGTATTGTTACATCGTTTTCATGATGCATTGGTGTTAGGACTGTAATGTTTTGTTAACATGTTTTTAATAAATAAATAGATAAATCAAAGTCGTAAAAGTTCAATCCAAGAGTACCTTAAGTAATTCTAGACGTAAGTATTTAATGGAAAATCCATAACTTATCATAAGTATTCTGGTATTTTTATATTCAGCATGATGCCGTTATGTTGCTTATTGCCTTTATTATCATCCATGATTATAATACACTTGGAATCAAAGAAATCGAGCCACCCGTGCAATAAATTAAAAATTATAATTGTCTGTATTTGAGAAAAATAGTAATTCAAGTGTGAATTTAATTCGATGCCATTCTTGTATAGATACCTCTGCCCTCGGCTTTGCTATCTAACTCATCATCATCATCATCATCATATCAGCCGAAAGACGTCCACTGCTGGGACAAAGGCCTCCCCCAAAGAGTGCCACAATGACTGGTCCTGCGCCACCCGCATCCAGCGGACTCCCGCGACCTTCACCATCAGTCCACCTTGTCGGGGGCCTACCCACGCCGCGCCTTCCGGTACGTGGTCGCCACTCGAGAACCTTTTCACTCCAACGGCCATCGGTTCTACGTGCAATGTGCCCCGCCGACTGCCACTTAAGTTTAGCGATTCGGATGGCTATATCGGTTACCTTGGTTCTGCTGCGGATAGCCTCATTTCTGATGCGATCGCGCAGAGAAACTCCTAGCATAGCCTTCTCCATTGCCCTTTGAATGACTTTGAGCCTTCTTATGAGGCCCATAGTAAGCGACCACATTTCCGTGCCATAGGTCATCATTGGCAACACACACTGGTCAAAGACTCTCGTCTTCAGACACTGCGGAATATTGGACGAATAGCTTCCCGAACGCTGCCCAGCCGAGTCGGATTCGACGATTGACCTCTTTCTCAAAGTTGGACCTACCTAACTGGACAGTCTGTCCTAGGTATACATAAAACATAATCGTCTACAACTTCGAGCGTAAACTGTCCGATTGAAATGGGAGTTGGTACTACATGGACGTTTAACATGATCTTCGTCTTATCCATGTTCAGCCTTTGACCAACTCGCTCGGAGGTTTTACTGAGGTCATCGAGCATCTAACTCATGATCGTCCTTATTTGGTTATTGAACTCACGTGATAGTCAACGTGCTTCTCGTGTCCGTGGTGGTCGTGGATGGTGACCTCTTGCGGGTGTTCATCGTGCTTGGAGATGTGCTGCGAGGAGTGGGCGTGCTCGTGCTCGTGCTGAGCAGCAGCCGCCGCAATAAGGGCGAACAAACAAAACACCTGAAAATAACAATTACACATTAATATAAATTTCAGGATATATTCACTCACTATAAAACTCATATTTATGCCACTTTGATCGATTCTGTGCTATTTCCGCGACGACTGTCAAGTATTATTTGACGAACGAGCTAAGGGGTCTGACCTGGGGACCGATTTTTGACTTTCGAGCGCTCGAATCTTTCACTCGAAAACTGACAAAAATTACGAAATGCTCTTTTGAAATGGGTCATTGTCAGATTTAGGTTCGCGTCTCTTCGGTGGACATTGCCAAAGTTAAGGGCTATAAAGCCTAATTTTTGGTTGAACTCTGAATCCGCATAAACGACGTTGCCTCTTCTATAATTCTATGTGATAAAAACATATTATATATAAACATAAGCCCTTAACTATTGATCACCGGAACGATGATTTTTGTTTTTGTGACTGACAATGACCCAAATAGCGATAGAAAATTGAAAAGCGAGTGGTATTGACCACTCATATTCAATTCTATCGGTAGAAAGTTAGTGCCTGCAATTATGACACTAAAATCGTATAAACTTTTATTTAATTTTCGAGCGCTCGAAAGTCAAAAATCGGCCCCCTGCAGCCTTAATTTGCCCAACACTCTGTTACCACCTTTGACCAGATCTGCCATCAGCTCGTCTTGGCAAGTACAATCGCTTTCATAAATCAGATATCGCTTTTATCAAAATCATTGTTAGCTTGTGTTCATACCTTGGTATGCATAATGATTAGTTTTTGGAAACCTGCCACGGCTGATCTCAGATGCAAACTGATACATTTTGCCAGAAATTATTTTCTTTTATAATACAGACAACGGGGGCATTTCATTGCATTATTTAATCGGTAGTTAAAACTCTCCGAATGTGGAATGCGGATTAATCGATTTCGTAAAATAATATTGGCAACACTTAGCGTGTGTGGTATAACGCTATTATCTTGTTACAAACGAATTATGCAAAGCGCTATACTGATTTCTGCTTAAGTGAACGTAAACGGTCTTAATTACATGCAATGTAACATACCCAGCAAAAAACGGTGGTCCAACCGTTTGGAGGGTTAATTTAAATCCCTATTATTTAGAAACCCAAATCAATGAACTCCGAAGTGAACATCCAAATACCTATATTGATTATAATTGATTGCATTGACTTAGAAGTTTGATTTTTTACTGCTTGAAGGCACTAAATACATACTCATAACTACCTAAGTATTTAATTCAAATTTTAACTCAACAGACAGAATACGGTTAATCGTTTTGAGACGAACAACGAAGTGATTCTATTAACCCTTATCGCCTTTTGAGGTACGGATTCCTAAAACTTACTATATAATGACGCATGATAACCAAAAAAAACTACTATTTCAAAAATGTACGTGCAAGTTATTAAATAAACTTTACCAAATGTATGCAGCAAGTGCTATATTTTGCGACACTCAACGTTACGATGTCGATTGGCTGTGGCTTAATTTATAATTATCAATAAATTTAGCCGAAATGGATATTACTATGCATTCGGTAGTATAAAAGACTGAAATTCTTCAAAGTATGTATCAGTTGACAATCTGACTTCATTAGATCAACTTTAAGGAGCACTCTTAAAACAATGATGTTTAAAGTAAGTATATTTGACTAGATATGAGTTGAAATAATTAAATAAATAGATCTAGTTGTACACAGAGATACGTTGCTATTTATATTTTAAGTACCTGTACATTTTAAACAAACATTAAAATTATAATTTATTCAGAAAGATAATTAATAAAGATAACAGTAAATACTAAATAACAATACTTATATCATTTTAAGGTGGTGATTCTGATGGCTTTAGTCGCCATAGTGGCAAGTCAGCATGAACACGAGCATGCGCACTCCTCGCAGCACATCTCCAAGCACGACGGCCATGCGCAGGAGGTCACCATCAAGGACAAACACGGGCACGAGAAGCACGTCGACTACTACGTAAGTAAAATGCCATTATTAACAGTTTTATTGTCTTTCCCGCTCGCGGGACAATGGTGCATACCAGGGAGACGTGCGTCGAGCCGAAGTACCCAACAAAAACCACAGAGCGACTACTATACGCCATATTATCGACAATTTATTAAAATGCTACACCGTACTAGGTGGCAGGGTACACCGAGTAGACGCTGTCCCTACCCGGCCCGTGTCATGGGACGCACACAGAGACAGCACCCAGTAGCTCTAGTATAAGTTTTATCGATACATATACGTTTTCGAACGCGTTTGCGTTTTGTTTCAATTTGTATGGCAACGCGTAGTTCCTTATAGTTACCACCAGAGGCGCTGTTCGCGTTGCCATACAAATTGAAACTAAACGCAAACGCGTTCGATAACGTATTGTATCAATAAAATTGTATCAATAATTCTATAAAAATACATTACGAGATCTAAGGCAGTTGGCTGCGTCAGAAGGAAGGTCGAACAGTTCCGTTATAAGATGTCAGAGGGCAGCGTTGGACAATGTGCTCCATGGTCTGGATTTCTTCGCCACATTTACTCATAGCACTATCTTTCCAACCCTACTTGTGCTGGAAATAGTTACAACGACCGTGTCCAAGTATACTCGAAACTGTTACATTTAATTATTATTTCCTTTTTTGTGCACTTTAGACTCATCCGAAATACGAGTTCGAGTACAAAGTGGACGACCACCACACGGGCGACCACAAGGCGCAGCAGGAGCACCGCGACGGGGACGACACCAAGTCCAATTACCACGTCGAAGTCAAACACATTGTTCCTAAACACCATCACCACTAAATGGACACCGCAACTAAATTATTAAATGTCTGAATGTTATATTGTTGTTAGTTAAAAAAATGTTATTAAATAATACAAATGGTAAAACTTATTGCATAAGTTTTTATTTATGTATTTATTTGCGTCAGGCAACAAGCAAGGTCCATATTTATAACTAGCTGTTGCCCGCGACTTCGTCCGCGTAGAACTTTTTATCGTCTTAGAAAATCATTTCTCTCAATACAAAATTTGAACCCTCTTTTAGGGGATAATTAAAAAAAAGTTGATGTTCATTTTCTAGTTTGTGAACAAACAGTCTAAAACCAAAGTTAAAAATCTCATACTTTAAAAATGCCTTGAAATACTCAAACTTTGAACCAATTTTAACACTCTTAGTAGTAGTAAACTTTTAAGTCTCTAGCTCAAAAAAAGTGTTGCCCATACAAAGCTTTCTTAACCCCCTTAGGGGTGGAATTTTTTAAAACTCTGAAAGTACTTTATTATTAATTTTAATAAGTAACATTTTGAATAGTTTTAAGTCTAGTAAAAAAAAAAGTTTTTCCCACACAACACTGGCTACCCTTCTTAAGGATCTTAAGGATCCCCTTAGGGATGGAGTTTTCTAAAACGCTGAAAGTTCTTTTTTAGTATTCTAATAAGTAATCTTTTTGCAAAGTTTTAAGTCTAACTCAAAAAAAAGTGTTGCCCATGCAAAGCTTGCTCTCTTTTTTAACCCTATTAGGGGTGGAATTTTCTAAAACGATTTGTGTTCTTTTTTTGTATTTTAATACGTAATCTTTCTACAAAGTTTCAAGTCTCTAACTCAAAAACATAAACTTTCCCTGATAAAAACTTTGCACCCCTTTTTATCCCCCTTAGGGATAGATTTTTTCAAAACGCTGAAAGTCTTTTTTTTTTGTATTTTTATAAGTAATCTTTCTACAAAGTTTTAAGTGTCTAGCTCAGAAAAAGTGTTCCCCATACAAACCTTGCACCCTTTTTTAACCCCCTTAGGGAATGATTTTTGTAAAACGCCGAATGTAGTATTTTTCATGTTCTAATAAGTAATTTTTCGTCAAAATTTTAGTCTCTATTAAAAAAAAATATGTTTTTCCCATACAAACTTTGCACCCTATTTTACCCCCTTAGGGGTGAAATTTTCCAAAACGCTGAAAGTACTTTCTTTGTATTTAAATAATCTTTCTACAAAGTTTTAGGACTCTAGCTAAAAAAAATAGTTTCCCACATACAAACTTTGCACCCCTATTTTAGCCCCCTATTTTTAGGGGTAGAATTTTCTAAAACGCTGAAAGTACTTAATTTGTATTCTGATGACTAATCTTTCTACAAAGTTTTAAGTCTCTATTTAAAAAAAATATTGTTTCCCCCATACAAAATTTGCACCCCTATTTTACCCCTTTAGGGGTAGATTTTTTTAAAACACTGAATCTAGGTACTTTATTTGTATTCTAATGAATAATTTCTCTACAAAGTTTTAAGTCTCTATTTAAAAAAAAGTAGTTTTTCCCATACAAATTTTGCACTCTATTTTACCCCTTTAGGGGTAGAATTTTCTAAAACCCTGAAAGTTCTTTATTTGTATTCTAATGACTGATCTTTCTACAAAGTTTTAAGTCTCTATTTAAAAAAAAAATGTTTCCCCCATACAAACCTTGCACCCCTATTTTACCCCCGTAGGGGTGGAATTTTCCAAAACGCTGAAAGTGTTTCATTTGTATTCTAATAACAATTTTTTCTACAAAGTTTAAGTCTATAGCTCAAAAAAAAAAAGGTTCTCCCATACAAACTTTGCACCCCCATTTTACCCCCTTAGGGGTAGAATTTTCCAAAATCCCTTTTTATCCCTAGCCCACGTTATAAAAGCAACATACTGTGCAAAAATCAACTCTCTAAGATTAGTAGTTTCGGCTGTGCGTTGATGAGTGAGTGAGTGCTGAGTGAATAAGTCAGTCAGGACATAGGCATTTATTATGTATAGATAGATAGAAGATAATGAAACTCCCATTCAAATTTCTCAAAAAATTATGAAGTTACATCCGTTTTAATGTCGCTTGTTAGAGTGAGAAAACGATGAGGGACTGTGACGTCAATATACTCGAGCGTCATAGTAAAAAACAATCGTTTCATATGAAGGTGCGTTTTGCGGAAAAGGGACAGAACATACCCCCTCTTAAAACTTTGGACTCTTATAACTTAATCATTACCTATATAACCTCTTGCTTTGTTTTTTTCTCCATTTGACTATATTTATTTTAAATTCTTTTTCGAGAAAATACATTATGATTATTTACCATATTTTCGATTCCTGAGCTATAACCACGAACTTCGGAATTCGAAAATGTTCGGGTATCTCTATCTCTATCGCACTAACCATACTCGAGTGACAGGGATGCAAATATATGAACATTGAGTATCGGTTTTCGTGGTAGCGCCGCAGGTACTTTGGCTGAATGCGCCGAGCGCGTGCCATTGTCATTCAAAAAAAACAAATTCGTGTTAATTATATTGTTCAAATTTGTTGATTTCATTTATTGAAATTACGACATAAAACGACATTTGCGCATATAAGTTCTCATATCAGAATCGAATATTTTTTTATGGTTTATATTTTAGCATTTGTCTCATAAAGGTCTATCGTAGACGGGATTTAAATTATTAATAAGTGAAAGGCAAAGCAATTCCGCCATTTTGACGGTTCTTATAGCTGACAGTTGGAGCAGCGTTTGATTTCAATAAAAATAAATGAAAAATTAAATGAAGTCGTATATTTCGGAAAATTAATTAACTGTCGCAGTCGGATAAAAACTATCCTAAGTTGCAGCTAGAATAATAATGTACCTATATAAAATGTTTCATATTTTTCCGTTCATGGGATGCTGAGAACATTCGAACCGCGCAAAGCTTAGTTTCAAACTGGCTGATTCTTTTTTTAATTTAGAGATTTATTATAAGTGGAGATTACCAACAGGTATTTATTATAACGGTTTATTACGACAGGAGTGCTGGTGGCACCTAAACAAACCCCGATTGGCAAAGAACCCGTTTTTGATTTCATTCGGTAAAATACTTTGTGCTACTAAATAAATATTATATCAAGTGATAAAGGACTCGATCTGAGGATCAAAACGATTATAAAACTCAAATATAATTGATTCCACAGGGGACCGCAAAACTGGTAGCTTCCTATTCCTTCCATTTGGTATAATGCTAGGAAACTCTCCTAGCATTATGCCAAGAGTAGGGTTTATGCTCAAGCCTTCTCAAACTTGAGAAAACTCGAGAAATTTTGCACCATTCGAGACGAGAAAAAAGTGACTCTCGAGTCTCGGTAATTTTTTTGTCGTCTCGAATGGAGCCAAATTTCTCGAACTTGAATTGCGCCAGGCGTGACGTGCGACAAATTTTCCCCCAAAATCCCAAGTCACAGAGAAGTTTAATAAGAAAATAATCAACTAGGAAACGAAAATCCAATCTCGAGAGTTTTTTCCAAGCGCTCATGATAGTGAAGCATGTTTTCAGCTGAACAAAATATGTCAAAAATCGATTCGAATCGAAAAGACGAGTCGATTAAAATAAGTTTGTTAGTTATTTAAAAGGTTAACATCGCTTCTAGACTTCTAGAATAATTCTAGGTGTACCCAGTCTAACACAAATATGTACGAGTAATTCAGTGATTTGTAGAAATTATCTCAATCAAAACGAATAAATACCTATGATAATATGTATGACTGACTGATTTAAAACTGAATAAATTGACAATACTATTATTGAATGAATGAATATGAATGAATATATTTTATTTCAGGTCTTCACCGACCCATATAAGAGGTGTTAGTTACATTTTAATTATAAGGTTAGATTACAAAGCTTACATACAATTTAACATACAACATAAACTGACATACACAGAACATACACTTACTTACTATATTGCAAGGTAGATTTGACCTGCCCAATCCAATACAGAAGTATTGGACAGTCAAACCTACCAGCCATCATTTTCAGGATGCTGTTGGTACTTTTCCTCACTCGAGCCATCAGGGATGAAATTTTATTTCGCATAATCGCATGGAAGTCATTTGTGCGTGCCTCTGCGAACATCCCCGAGGCACTACACCATTTGGGCATTCCAAACAGCATCCTGAAAATATTATTATACGTAACGCGTAGGGCGCTATAAGCTCGCTTTGTGTACTTAACCCACACTCCGCCAGCGTAGAAAGATTGGCAGAAGGCTTTAAAAAGTGCAATCTTTACCTCTGCGGAACACCTAGCGAACCTGCGGGCAAGCATGTTACCTCTGACTGATAACGCCCTACGCTCCCTTTCTATATCCTGGTCATCACTCAGGTCTTCAGCAATAATGTGACCAAGATACTTAAAACTTTGTACAACTTTAAGTACAACTCCATCAAGAGTGACGGGGGGCACAAAATAAGGCTTGATTTTGCCCGCCTTGAAAACCATTACTTCACTCTTTGCGGAGTTGTACACTAATCCATGCTGCTTAGCATAAGCTTCACATCTTCCAACCAGCTGTCTGAGAGCTCCGATGGAAGGGCTCAGCAGCACCATGTCATCGGCATAACTTATATTGTTGAGACAGGTATCTTCAACATGACATCCCGCATGCATGCTGCTGAGCCCCTTCATCAGGTCATTCACGTACCAGTTGAACAGCAGGGGAGATGTTAAGCCACCCTAACGCACCCCACATTCCAGCCTGTAACCTTCAGACAGAGCATCAGCCCATCTCACATGGTTCCACTGATTTCGATACCAGTACTGAAGGATATTAACGCAATCCAGTGGAATACCAGCCTCACGCAGTTTACCCCAAAGTATATTATAATCAACCCGATCTTTCTGGCCGTATAATACCCGACAGTATGCTTCAAACATAACATTGCACTTTCTGTCGATAAACCTGCCCGAAAACCAAACTGGGTTTCATGGAGGTTGAGCCGCTTTTCAAGTATTGAGTTGAGCATACTGTCGAGTACCTTGGCAGTGGTGGTGGCCAGTGAGATAGGGCGGTAGTTTGCCTTTTCCGATAAATCACCAGTCCTGTTTTTGACTACTGGAATCACCACTGTTTTCATTAGCGCATAAGGCAGGTACGAGTGACCCACACACAGGTTGAGGAACATGGAGAGCAGTCTGGGCAAGTGAACTCCTGCGTACTTAAAATGCTCAATACTCAGGCCGTCATGACCTGGCGACTTACCCCGTTGCATTTTCTGAATGACATTTGCTATGTCTTTGGCAGAAAAATGCACGTCACGCAGGTTTCCGACGGCCCCAGTAGAGGGCACTTCGGTTCGTGAACTATCGAGCAGGGATTTTACTGAGAAGTGCTCCCTAAACACCTCAGCAATTTCTTTTTCAGTACACTTGCCACTAACGCTTACAGGCAAGCCGGGTCTCACGTTCAATTTATTGGTCATCTTCCAAAATTCTTTGAATTTTTTGTTCGCATAGGCCGTGGCAAGTCTGTCCATTTTAAATTGGTCTTGGCGATCTTGGCACCACTTTAATTTGGCTTTGAAATATCTCCTACTCTTATTCATTGCCTCAAAAAGCTTACCACAACGAGGTCTACCAGCGTTTTCCCATAAAAGAAAATGCAACCTAGCTTCCCTGTGCGGTTCGGCTACAAACTTATTCCAGCCTGCAATATATCCACCCTTTTTACGCTTATTACTTCTATGAGTTTCTTTCGAGGCAAGTGTTAGGGTGTCTATAATGCCGGCATATAACCTATCCAGGATGCGCTGGTGTGGATTATTGGAGTTTATAAATAATTAGTGATTGTAGTTGCAGATTTTTATTGTGAGTATAAAGAAACTCGATTTTACAATCAACTAAACCAGGGGTCGGCAAACTTTTAGCAACCAAGGGCCAACAGCCGAGGAGGCTCGCGGGCCGCAAGCAAGGGCTTCGCGGGCCGCATGCGGCCCGCGGACCGCCTGTTGCTTACCGCTAAACTAAACCCTAGGAGGGGTTTAGTCTGGGACTGCGAGAGTGAAGTGGTTGTTTTATGTCATCTTATCAGTTAATAATCCTAAATATTTAAAATACTAGATAACAATACAAAGGGCTAAAATATTTTAGTAATTATCCTAGCTAGAATTTGATTAGCCCACATATTCCAAAAAAAACTACGTGACAGATTGATGGTTATTTTTAAGTTTATTTTATTTCATCATCGTCCTCATTTTTGTGTAGTTTTTTTTTGTTAAACATTTTCAAAAACGCAGAGAAGTATAGTGAATAGAAGATTCGATGCCTTAGGAACTTAATTAACATAAAGTATATTTGAGAAAAAAAATGTCAAGAAGTGTGCAATAAAGAGTATTTGTATTGTAAAGTAAGAAATAGTGTATAATAATTATTCTCAACTGTTTTACAAAAATAGGAAAGGCTTTTAAAAAGTATGTCTAGACTAGAATAGGTGTTTCCTAACAAAGCGCGAAACTAAATAGAAATTCATGGAACAGCTGGCTTTCAGCCTCCCGTCCCTCGCCGCTTACCTTCGGCCCTTGAGTTTCGCTAAAAGAACATTCGGGGATAGTGAGTGCCCACGTACGCTTGCCCTCGGGATCGCATAGTGAGCGTACTCTCAAGGGGCGCTTCTGCCTTCGGTCCTACGAAAAACTCGGCCTTCAGCTGCGCTTGCGTCACCACTCACCTTCGTTACTAGGACCCTCAGGTTTCCCTTGCAAGACATCCGGGGATAGTGAGTGTCTATGGGGGCTCCCATAGCGAGCGCGCTCTGGAGAGACGCTTTGGACCTTTCATCCCTACGAGAAACTCAACATTCGGCCTCGCTTGCCTGGCCACTCACTTCCTCAACTGCGGTCTTCTCCTCAGGTTTTGCTTGCAAGACAATCGGGGATAGTGAGTGTCCGTGGGGGCTCGCATAGTGAGCGCGCTCTGAAGGAAAGACTATGGCATATTACTGACGATGACAGAAGACTCGAAAGAGGGATTAAACCAAACAAATCTTAGAATCTTTACAGATGGTTCAAAAACAAATACGGGAACGGGATGTGGTGTGTTCTTAGAGGATTTCAACATACACATATCCAAACCACTGGGTGTACAAAATACGGCATTCCGGGCTGAATGCGTAGGGATAATTTGCAATGTCATAAAGAGACGACAAGTCGAAAACAAAAACATACGGATACTCTCAGACAGTAAATCAGTACTACAAGCACTGCTTGCTAGCTTGATATACGAATGCCACCAAAACCTAGCTTGCCTGGCCGCTCACCTTCTCGACTTCGATCCTCAGGTTTCGCTTGCAAGACACCCGGGGATGATAGTGCGTGCTCGTGGACGAATAATATTTAAGTTTACCTGGATGCTGTATCTTGACATTTATTTATTTATTTATTTATTTATTTATTGAACCATAAAAATGTGCAACATGACAGTATTAATCAAAACGTTACAGCGATTCAACTTAACCTAAATTACTAAACAAAATCAAGTACCTACTAACTAGAAACTAAAACTAAAAACAATCCATGCGTCTCTCTAACACCCTCTTACATTCAGTCATCAGTCGCGACATCCCTGTTACAAACACATCACACTGCGGTGATGCTGTGAGCACGGAGTTGAGGAGAGCAGTCGCGCGAGGTATGGGCGAGTTTCGATACAGGTTCGTCCGCGAGGTCGCAATCGCCAAGAGAGGCACTCCAAGGCGCTTGTTCCGATAATCGTTCGGCACATTGAATTTGAGCATCTTTTCCACCAGATTAATGCTGTCAATTTTACTTGTTATGACATTTAAAATGAAACTGAGTAAACTTAGGTTTCGTCGCATTTCTAAGGAATCATGGAAGGAAAAGGAATGGAATATTATACTTCGTTTGCAGTTCGGATACCTTCTGTTTAGGTAATAGGTCCTGCAACTCAAACTCTCAGCCTTAAAACTTCGTAAATATACTTAAAGGAAACTATTTTCAGCGATTTCAAAACTGAGATGAGAGTCATGAATCGTCTATATTCCATGTCAGTACAAGTAAACTTATTTCAGGGTGTTTAAAAAAACATGAGAAGGAGGGGTTAAAAGGAAGTTAAAAGCGTGATAAGAAAATAAGTATTTTTTGAAGAAGGAGACTTAGGTAAAATTGTTACTACTTAGCTAGCTATTCAATTTTCTGAAGATAAAATAAAACTGCTTGGTTTGCTGCTCTACATTCGGACAGACTTAATTTGTTTCATAATTTGCAACTAAAAAGCGACTTCAAATCAATAACTTTGTTGTTCCACATGCATGCATGCTGTGAGGTAAAATTAACAGGGATTTTACCTCACAGACTCTTTCCGAAAGCAAATGCTTGGGTTTTTACAGAAAATACTTACACAACTGAAGTTATAGGGGCGCAATGCCACAGTTAAATATCTACCGAATGTCAAGAAAATTGTATGAATGGGTCTATAGTAAAATCATACTTCCCACCAAATATTATCTGCTTTGACTTAAGGTTTACTGAAAGATAATGCTTTGTGGCATTAAGTCCAAAAGATTAAATAATTAAATATTATTGACGATGACGACGTTTGTGAGGGTGTTTTGATTGAACGAGAATTTGAACCGATACACGCATAAACTATGGAGTTGCAAGCGTCCATAGGCTACAGTAACCACTTATTATAAGTTGTTTGCCACCGACGTAGTGTAAAAAATATTATAAATCGTTAATTACAAATTATCCAGTAGTATGGCTTTAGACAGGAAAATAACATGTAAGCTTTAATTTATACGCGTACGAAGTCGCGGGCAGAAGCTAGTGGTTTATATGTTGACCCCAGTTGAATGTATTATCTATTACCAAACCGAGGTATGTATGCTTATCCACTATTTCCAGTTGTTCACACTCACACGTATCGTAGTTTTTTGGTGCATGCGCTCATGGCTATGCGCTTTAATTTTAGGTGTGATGAGGCTTTTTTTATATGCAGAGTGGATATGCATGACCTTGGTTTTGTCATAGTTAATGACTGCTATGCCTACGTCGTGGGCCCATGCACACAGCCTGTTAAAGTTAGCTTGTAGGATGGTTTATAGTCAGTTAAATAGGGGTGCAAATTTTGTATGGGGGTAACTTTATTTTTTGAGGTAGAAACTTTAAACTTTGTAGAAAAATTACTTATTGAGGCTGAGGCTCCGTAGGTAATTATGATGAAATACTTGTTTACATGTTTACATCACTTGCTATTCCTTGTTACCGCTAATAATAAGCATAAAAATAAAATCATATGTAGATTGTTCACATAATATAGATAACAAAACATAATTATAAAGAGTGTATATTTGCCAACAAACTGTTATGCAGTTTGGCGAAGATTTAGATTAAGTTTATCGTAATTTTTGTTGAGTAAGATATAAATTAAAAAAAAAAAAAGAAATTCAACTCTATTTCTTTTATTAGTTTGATTCAAATTTCAATGTCATTTTGTGTTGTATGGTGGGCGCCACGAGGATAAAGATATTTTAAGAAAACACGACATTGATAATTTTAATTTCTTTTTTTTTTCATTTTTACGTTGAAAAAAGCAAAAATTTAATATCAGGAATTAATTTGGAGTCCTTGATTTATAAGAAAATATACTACAGATGGCTGCCCTTTTTAAATCCATCTTTGAGTCGCAAGGACCAACTCAGCAAAAGGAAATCTCTTAATCAGAAATCGTCGTATAATGAAGCCAACACCAGCAGCAACGTGTCATGTATTGTTCTTGGTGGTGGTCAGTAAGGTCACAAAACCCCTGAGGATGTGCTGTGTTGAGAATGAAGGTCCTTCATTTGTTTCTATCTCTCAACTCATATCCTCCAATAAACAAAGGGTCGGTCGGCAACGAATAAAATGTTATAAAATATAAACAATTAAAATCATCACATCACATAAAATTTGGTAACTAGTGGAAATAAAAAAGCTACATAATATTTATTATTATTTTTAATAATGCTACTGCAGCTACTGACGCGATCGAATCTATTCATATAAAAAAAATGAAATTATTAACAAGTTAAAATGATTTAATCCTTCATGATATTTTGTATCCATTTCGTATAGGAGAAAACGTTGGTATACTTAGTGGGCACCGACGACCCACAGTCACCCCCCTTTGCGCTGACTACACCGACAAGATAGAAAACTCCTTCCTTTTCCAACATGATTGGGCCACCAGAGTCGCCATTGCAAGCATCTTGTCCAGTCGTACTGGCGGCACAAAGCATGCTTCCAGTCAGGAGTGGGTAGTCATACTTGCATGTTTCTGGCGCCACCATGCGAACCTGGGCGTGCAATTTGACGAGTGATGCGCGCTTTGCCGTACCAGTCTTGCCCCACCCAGTAATGGTGAGTAGTGAACCTTCATACCAGCGTTTGTTTATGTTGAAAGATGGCAAGCAAATAGGACGAATGTAGTCTGTAATTAAAAAGAAAATTCTACTTTACAACTTAATTCCGATATCAATTCAAAAAGGTATAACATTTTTTTTTTAAAACCTACACTACGTTCAAGTATTGCAATGTGGAGTATAATGTACAATGTACTTTAAAAAGCGGAGTGAAAAAAAAAAGTTTTAATCTTTTTGAATTATGCTAGACTTTGCACAACATTTTGTGAAGATTTGCAAGGCCGCGATCTTCTTGCGCCGCTCTCATTTTCATATTATTTTTATGTTAATTATTATTAGTATTAGTTGAAGAGTTGGCTGTAGGCGTTTCTGCCTTAGCTCACATGCACACAACTTTAAGTTAAAAAAGGTTTGTGGGAGTATTCCATTTGTCACTACCTCATAGAGCCTAGTGAATTAGCTAAAATAAAAGTAATGACTTTACAACATAAACTTATTTTATATTTCATAAAATAAACTACATGAAATAGTAAGAGTTAAATTATTGCCCTTCGTCAGGGGCGGGGTAAGTATTGATATTTATTAGAATAAGTTTCCGCATAGTGCTAACAAGGCAAGGACTAATTGGAATAGGTACACCACTTTTCTGCACTAGAGCATTTTTAGAACAACAACGACCCACTTTCAGAGCATGAGATATGAAATAGTAGATTGTACAACAAGCGCATAAAACAAGCCATTTAACCTGAGACGTTTATCTTTAAATCCACCCGTGTCACCGGCGAGGGTGGATAGAAGTCAAGAGGTTAATTAAATGGCTAATTTATGCCCGAGTTATACACTGCTTTTCACTTTCATTGCGAGAAAATAACAAATAATTGCAAAATAAAATAAAATAATAGCTCATTCCCGTCACTTAACTTTTTAAAGTTTTTATGTTTAATTTTCGACAAGTGTTAGACTTAGGTACTTCACACTGCTAAGTAATTTAATGGTTCAACACGTTTTAAAATAATAATTAACCCCTATTTTATCTGGATTTTTAAATTTAGTAGGTAATGGAAAACACGGATGTGAAATTTATTAAAACAAATCAAATCAAATGACAAGTTTAGTGTACGAAGTTTTGTTGTGTGAGGCCTGATCCGATCTTAGTATTATAACAATTTTACTTTGTGCACAAGACTCTAGGATGTATGCTGCACAAAGTGCCACTTTTATGCTCTAATGACTAGAGCATAAAAGTGGCATTTTGTGCAGCATACATCCAGCACAAAGGCGAACTTTGCGAGCATGAGAAGTGAAAAAGATGTTTACCTGTATATGGAGCAGAGTATTCGAGTCTTAACATGGCAATGTCGTGGTAAAATGTGCCCCTTTGAAACACATAGCCTCTATGGATGTGTATTTTGTCAGGATGCATAATCAGGTTCGGGACGCACTTGCTCCCAACACAGTCAGGGTTCGTGTTTGTGTTGTACTCAGCCAAGGTGACCGCCACACTGAAATAGTTTAATTAATCTTTGATATCAATGATTTTTGATTCGACAGCTGGTTTAGTCTAGTGGGTAGTGACTCTGCCTACAAAGCTGAAGGACCTGGGTTTGAATCCTGGTAAGGGCAAATATTTGTGTAATGAGGATGAATGTATTTAAGTATGTAATTTAAACATATCGTCATCTAGTACCCATAACACAGGCCTTATTGAGCTTACTATTGGGCTCGTTCGATTTGTGTTAGATTGTCCCCTAATAGATATTTTATTTATTATCTTTATTTCATTTCCTTCTTAGATAAGGTTTTTACAATAATCATATAAAAAGTAAAATATAAAACTATACATAAAAAACATAAAATCATTATAAAAACCTAACCTAGGGTGCCGCCGGCAGCGAGGCGGGGCCTAAGCTGCCGGTGGTCAGGGCGACAGAGACAGGAACCTCCTGACTATCCGCGCAATATCCAGGAGTACCGCCTTCTGTATCTGGCCCTTGATCCAGCCATCTAGCGAGAGTCTCTTGAGGTGATGGTCGAGACTCTTCGCTATTAAACCGTTCGCCGAAACGACTATCGGGATGATGATCGTCGAATCAACATCCCACATGGCAGTTACCTCGTGTGCCAGGTCTAGGTACTTGCTGGCTTTGTCCTTCTCGGCCTTCACGAGGTTCCCGTCAAGGGGGATGGTGATGTCGACCAGCACTGCCTGGCGTTTCGATCGATCTGTCAGCACGATATCAGGCCTATTGGCAAGAATAGTCCTGTCCGTGATGAAAGATCGATCCAAATAGAGCGTGGCACGACCATTTTCGAGAACTGGCGCAGGTGTGTACTTATAGTAAGGCACCACAGAGATTATTTATTTATTATTATTTATCACTGATTCACAATACGTAGATTCTAAAGTGAAGACTAGAATTTTACAGGATTTTATAAGATTCACATTTTGTCCATCTTTAAAGATTAACTTAAACCCATAATTGGCCCTTAAATTAAATTTCATATGCTCTGCGTAGGTACTCTTTTTATAACAGGCGTAAGTTTATGTTTGTTATAAATAAGGGGTGGGCCCTGTAACAGGAGCAAATATTCAAACGGACGTTTCTTTAGAGCATCTGCGATAACCCCTTGTGTTTTTTATTTTAAATCTGAGAAATTTTGGCTTGAAGTTATGACCTCCAAGTAATGTATCTTGGCACCACGAGATCATAGCACAGCAGTCAATGCAGATTTTGAGGTAACATCATGTAATGAGTCATATTAGTTTTTCCATTTTTGTTTTCAAAAGATATTTTTGTGAATTTTTAATGTTTATATTTTTTTGTGTTATTACAATACAAATTACTTATAGCACTCCAGAAGAGTAAAACAATACACATTATGTTATTTAAAAAAAAATGTTTTTTGCGTTACCTACGTAATATCACTTGGAAATATTTGTTCACAAGCCTAATAATCTATCGTTTTTTGCTTCTGTTACAGGGTCCACCCTGTAAACGGATAAACGGATGTATATACACATAAAAATATTCAATGAGGTGTTTTGATTTTGCGAAGAATTGCTTTTGTGTAGCTAAGCAGGTCGATCACGTAACAGGTTGTACGTACGTTAGCTAGATCTAAATGCCATATTTCATAAGGAAAAATGACAGTTGCACTACCCTAACGCGCGATCGAAACGTTACGTGATTACCTGTCTACTGGTCGGTTTCGAAACGCATTGTACGTGCGTCAGGTAGATATATTATGTCACTTTTTGTTTGGGAAAATGTCAGTAACTCTAGTATAAGTTTTATCGATACATATATATTTTCGAAAGGTGTTTGCGTTTTGTTTCAATTTGTATGACACCGCGAACATACAAATTGAAACTAAACGCAAACGCGTTCGAAAACGTATATGTATCGATAAAACTTATATGTATCGATAATACCTAGAACTACAGTTTCCCCAGAGGTTTCCGCTGGTGAAAAAACATGTATACCAAAACTCAAAGTACTACTCAAATTATATTGGTCAATAAATCCTCCTAGCGTTATTCCCGGTTGTGCCCCTAAAGGAGCCCGGGGTCCGCTTTGACACCTAATCCCAAGATTTGGCATAGGCACTAGTTTTACGAAAGCGACTGCCATCTGACCTTCCAACCCAGAGGGAAAACTAGACCTTATTGGTCAATAAAAAAAAATGTTGATTTTCCTAACGCTCATTCAAAAAGTTTACCGCTGATCTGCGTTTTTGTTTACATCTATATAATTATATACAGGCGGCGGTGAAGCGACAAAAGTATGTTTCATTGGGCTCGGGGTATATTTTCGTCCCTTTTGCGGTGGAAACGGCGGGCTGATGGGGTGCTGACGCGAAACAATTTGTGCGTGACATAGGCCGTCGACTCAGGCAAAAGGGAGAGGACCCCCGCTCCGAATCGTTTCTGGTGCAGAGACTGTCCATAGCCATCCAGCGGGGTAATGCCGTGAGCATTATGGACACTTTTGTACCGGAAGCGATAACGAACGGGGTTAACTATGTAGTTGTAGTGTAGTTGACGTGTGTATTATATTATACTAGTTTTTTGTATTTAAATAAATTATATACGTATAATTATATAAAGCTGAAAGAGGGGGCGAAATATATTCGAAAGAAGTTGGCTGGGGATACTTAGAATCGATAACAGAACACGTTCCAACCGTTTTTAAATGTTTTGTCTGTTTATCTGTTTGTCTGTTTATTTGATCGCGCATCGCGTGAAAACGGCTGACTGGATTATGATGCAAACTTTACTAATCTATCGAAAAATCCCCGACCAGGATATAGGCTATAATTGTTTTAAAGGTTAGGGTTTAAAGGGGGTAAATAATGGGGTTGAACTAAGTATAGAAACACTTGATCAGTTCAAACGCAAGGGCACGAACTCAAGATATCCTTTACGGAGCAACAAGCATGGAGACAGGCTGGTGGCGGAGTACCATATACTTTCATTTCATTTCATTTCTGACTGGAAAGTTAAAACAACCCCATTCAAACTTTAAGCAATGCATAGAAAAAACATGAAACATACGGGATGATAAGAGGTACTGAGGTGACTCCTCAGCACCTATTTTCATAAAATGTTGCAAGACCGGGGTTATAACATTATCGTTACCATGGTAACACGTCGTCAAGATATTCGAAAATTCATCGTGTTCTTACAACTGATACTTAGTCCGGCGCTTACGGAGTCAGTGTCCCCGTTCAAACCCAGTGACCAGCATGCACTTTTCGTAGTTTTTTTTGTGATACATTTTCAAAAACGAACAGAAACTTTATTAAATAGAAGATTCGATGCCTAAGGTTTATTAACATAAAACTTTTTACGGCCTCCGTAGCCCTGTTGGTAGTGACTCTGCCTACGAAGCTGGAGGTCCCGGGTTCGAATCCCGGTCAGGGCATTTATTTGTGTCTATCACGAATATTTGTTCCTGAGTTATGGATGTTATATATGTATATAAGTATCTATATATTTGTCTTTTATATAATTTCGTCGCCTAGTACCCACAACACAAGCCTTATTGAGCTAACCGTGGGCCTAGGTTGATTTGTGTAAGATTGTCCCGTAATATTTATTTATTATTTATTTATAAAAAAAATATTTGAGAAAAAAATAAAAAAGTGTGCAATAAAGAGTATATTTTGAATTGTAAAGTAAGAAATCCTGTAAAATAATTATTTTAATTGTAAAGTAAGAAATCGTGTAAAATTATTCATGTAATCCCAACTTTATTACAAAAATGCTTGGGTTTGAACAGAAAATACACAACTGAAGTTATAGGGTCGCAAGTGGCATTGCATACCAACCGAATTTTAGGAAAATGTTATAGAGTTCCTACGTAACAGATAGTAAAATCCTACTTCCCACCAAATATTATCTGCTTTGACTTAAGGTTGAATGACAGATAATGCTTTGTGGCATTAAGTCCAGCTATACTACTATATGTAGATAGATTAGAGTTCACCGTTAAGTCCCGTTGCCTCCAGGAAATTCCAGATTCTTTGGGCGGTGATATGAAACTTCTTGTGGGTGCACTATGTGCCGCCCTAGGAAGGTACTTCTTTTATGCATGAGTGGTCCGCAGGAGCAGAGAATGTGCATTGCAGTCTCCTTTGTCTCCTGGCAGAACCTGCAGGTTGCGTCCTGCTTCATACCCATTTGAAACAGGTGTTTGTTCAATTTGCAATTGTGCCTTTTGAATTGTAATAACTCTTTAGACAGCTTACTATTGAACCCTTCGATCAGGGCTTTAGCTTGTTTTTGTCCTTTGGTGAACTTCCACGGCTTGATTGCCTCTGATTTTTCCGCGTTGTTTAGCAGAGAATATGCTTTCCGTTTTGTGATGCCACAGAACGGTTTCGGGCTGACCAGGACCGTGTCTGCGCGCTGCCTTGCAAGTTCATCTGCTTTTTCGTTTCCTACAATGTCGGAGTGCCCTGGTACCCATCTAAGTATGACTTTGTTGGAGTTCGCCAGGGTGTTTAGATTATTTTTACAATTCTGGACTATACTATGTAGATAGATACTTCGTTTGCATTATAGATTAAATAACTAAAATTAAATATTATTGACGATGACAACGTTTTTTAGGGTGTTTTGATTGAAAGAGAATGAAACGATACACGCATAAACTATGGAGTTGCAAGCGTCCATTGGCTACGGTAACCGCTTACCATAAGGTGTTTGCCACCGACGTGGTGTAAAAAAAATATGTATCGTTATTTATTTGAAAAATGGTCCACGAAATTAAAAATAACTTACTCATCGTTAGTAACGTTTGGCTTAACGAAGCAGTGGGCTGCAGTAAGCACATGGCGGGAGCTGACTAGAGATCCACCACATGTGTCAAAAGTGGTCACGGCCTGAAGTTGGCAATCATAGCAGGCTTTTCGTTTTTCCGTGTATTTATTCACGGTGACCCGCACGAGCCACGGATACTGGGCGATCCCTGTAGCTTTGCCCTCTAAAAGTGAATGTAGTGTTAATTGACAGATGCCTACTGTTGTTGGTTAGTTAATTCGACGTATTCATAGTTACGCCGCTTCCTCATTTGGCGGGGATCTGTCGGTGCAGAGGCGGTACTTATGTTAGTATCAACTGTCAGTCGAGTCAGTACCGATTACCGATTCTTCATTGCGCGCATACATTGAAGTGAGTGCTACCCGAATGGCGCGGGATGCGCGAAAGCGGTCGCTACGAAAGCAGTGCTAGCGCACCTTCCCGCTTCAGCGCGCTTGATGCTACTTCAGCGCACCGTACCGTACCACCCCCCACCAAGTAAAAAAGTCGCCCTAACGCAGTAAAGAATCGGTACTAGAGAGCTGGCAACTTACTCATATCGTACCGCCTCTGCGCCGACAAATCAAGAAGTCACCTTAGATAGTAAGCACAAAAATCAAAATCAAAATATTTATTCTGCAAATAGGCCACTAGGGCACTTTTACAAGTCAAAATGTACATCTAATGATGCATTATAGGTACATGATTCATCAATTCACGTACAATTATGTCTACAAGACTAGCAAGCAACCAGGGTTTAAGTAATCACCCTCCATAGTTTTTTCGGTTCCATCCTACTGTGTACTTACTTAAAGCCCGGGAGCCGCTTGGATTTGGATTTTGGCTCAAGTAAATTGTGTGTTGTGAATCTGGTGATTATTGAGGCTTGGCCGAATTTTAGAAATGTTGTTGTATATTTCATGATACTTTATTAAAACTGATGCATGATGGTAAAAACAATGTTTTAAGTTAGTTACCTAATTATTGAAACTTTGAAATAATATTAGAATTTTCAAACAAATTAAAGATTTAACTGTTACCTACTTATGTAAAAGAGAGTCAGTTGCCATGACAGAACTTGGCATTCACTGTTATAATTACTTACTTGTGATATATTTATCAGGAGCAATATGGGAGGCGTTTTCTTCAGTTGAGCGCTTGAAGTATTTTTTCTTTTTATCAGCATCTACAATTAAAATTTGACATGTAAAGCCATTTTTTTACGTCCACTTTGGTAATGGCAGTGGTGTTAGTTATTTTGAGAGCTAGAAGCGAACTTCTAGGTCTCAAAATAACTGAGTTAGACTATTTCGCTATCGAAATATAAAGGTACCTTTATTTTTTCCCGTACCGTAACCGCTTTTTAAAGGTACCGATATATCGACTTTGGCCTGGCGTTGTTGCCAATGCTTCCCCTGTAGAGTTCTAGCTCGCTTACTTTTCTCGATAACCTTTATAATACCGGTATTACAAATGTTTCGGTAACATTTAAAACCGATACCGCTAACCGTTATTTCAAAACGGTTACGGTACCGTATGCACAGGCCAATCGCCACCTATCTATGATAAAAGGTAGTTAATTTTATAATTTAGTTCAGATTTTATTGTGATTTTATTGTGTAATGATGGTTTGTGTGTGTATGGGTATTAAATTATTTTTTATTTTTTATTTACGTTCGCGCGGCGCGCTTAACCTTTACAACATAACGGTACCGTAATGGAATACCGGTTTTATACCGGTATAACCGTAACCGAAATCAGTCCCTGATCCAAACATATTTTTTCCACTTATGTACAGTAGCCATCACATACATCGGAGCAAACAAGCAACTGAACACAGCTCTATTTGCAAGGCATTAGGGTGCATGTTCAGATATTTTTGAACACCCTGTAGTGTACAGATGTATGTGATGGCGACTGTACTACTGTACTGTATACACAGCCATAAGAGTTTTTGCACAAATGTACCTAGAAGAATAACTTTTTAGATCACTTTATCCGATTAAACAACAAAATTAAATACAAAAAAAACGCAAAAAAAACAGCAAGGTTGTAACGAAACGAAATATCAAACTTGTACCTTGGTGCCATTGGTCGACTCCTGCATGTTGGCCGCAGCAGCCAGACTTTGGTTTCGGTAAGTAAGCCTTATTCTGTAAGCACTTCGGACCACCACCGAAACCACCTTGTCCTGATCCTGGCCGACCAGTACGGCCAGACAGACTGACATCTACAAATACTACCAGAACAAATGCTATTAAGGATAACGAACACTTAGCCATGATGGAAGACCGGTAGCTTCCCGCTACTATAGCCAAATCCAGTCAAGACCAGTATTAGGTCCTCTTCCTAGCGGCGTTCTGGACGCACTGTGTGGAAACGACCTTTACCTGGATATTTATAGGAAATTTAGGTAATGAGGAAAACACAGCCTCGTGCGCTTATTATTTAATATAACCTTTTATGGATCTATGTGGCTCCCTGCAACTTCCTTGTTTCCCATGAAATCATGGCTCGGGGAAAAAAGCCAGCTCAAACGAGGTTTGGTTTTGTTTCAGTACATAAAACAAGAGTATTATTCTCCACTTATAATAAATCTCTAAATTAAAAAAAGAATCAGCCAGTTTGAAACTAAGCTTTCTGTGGTACGAATGTTCTCAGCATCCCATGGACGGAAACATATGAAAAATTTTATATAGGTACATTATTATTCCAGCTGCAACTTAGGATAGTTTTTATCCGACTGCGACACTTAATTTATTTTCCGTAATATACGACTTCATTTAATTTTTCATTTATTATTCTTAAAGTATATCGCCGCCACATCTGTCAGCTAAAAGAAACGTCAAAATTACAGACTAATAAGAAATACTACGGACAAAATGGCGGAGTTTCTTTGCCTTTCTTTCGCCTATTAATAATTTTAATCCCGTCTACGATATACATTGACGAGACACATAGGTACCAAAATCAAATATAAAATTAATCGATTTTGATATGCGAACTTATATGCGCAAATGTCGAATTAAGGCGTAATTTGTACAAATGTAACAACAAATTCGAACAATATAAACTTGGTTTTTTTGAATGGCACGCGCGCGCGCTCTTTGCGTATTCAGCCAAACCACGAAAAACCGAAACTCGAAGTTCGTATATCTGCATTCCTGTCATTTGTTAGTGCGATAGAGATAGAGATACCCGAATATTTTCGAATTCCGAAGTTCGTGGTTTAAAAGAAAATACGGATGTCGGATAGATCTAAATTAATATTTTATGTGTGAATATGGTTAAAATTATTTGGAAATACTATTGTTGTTATTGTTTTAGTATATTTGACTAGCTTTAAGTTTAATATTGTACGTCCGAAATGGGCAAGCTGTTGGACTTTATTTTACCCAAAACAACTAAATGTACACAGTTCTGACAATAAAGAAATCTTATTTTATCTTATCTTATCGAAAATAGGGATGTAGATACTAAACACAATAATGATAATGTTGTATTATCTCGAAAAAAAACAACGCAAGAGGCTATACTCGTATAGGTAATCACTAAGTTATAAGTGTATAAAGTTTTTAGAGGGGGTTTGTTGCGTCTCTTTTCCGCAAAACGCACCTTTATAATGAAACGATTGTTTTTTACTATGACGCTCGAGGATCGTGACGTCACGGTCCCTGATCGTTTTCTCACTCTAACAAGCGACATTAAAACGGTTGTAGCTTCGTAATTTTTTGAGATATTTGAATGAGTTTTTCGTTTCTTTTTTCTTTTGAAGTGAGTCTACAGCTACACCTCTATTTGGAAGACAAACGGAAAGAACCCATACTATCCATACTAATAATCCATACTTCCATATTAATATTATAAATGCGAAAGTGTGTCTGTCTGTCTGTCTGTTACCTCGTCACGCCTAAACCACTGAACCGATTTAGATGAAATTTGTTACACAGATAGTTTGAGCCCCGGGGAAGGACATATAATAGGTTTTATCCCGGAAATCATTCCCTAAGGGGGTGAAAGGAGGGGAGGGGGGGGAATTTGGATGTAATCTATTTTGATGAAATTTGGTGTAGATATAGGTTAAGTCCTGGGAAAGGACATGGGATAGTTTTTACCCCAGAAATCATCCCCTAAGGGGGTGAAATTAGGGGTAAAAATTCGGATGGAACCCATTTTATTACAATTTGGTAAAGAGATAGCTTGAGTCCTGGGAAAGGACATAGGAGAGTTTTAATTCCGGAAATCACTCCCTAAGGGGGTGAAATGGGGGTGAAAATTTGGATGAATCCCGTTTAGATGAAATTTGGTATAAAGGTCGTTTGAGTCCCGAAGAATGACATTAGATAGTTTTTATCCCGAAAATCATTCCCTAAGGGTATGAAATAGGGGGTGAAAGTTTGGATAAAATCCATGTACCTAGATGAAATTTGGTATAGAGATAATTTGAGACCCTTCAAAGGATATAGAATAGATTTTGCCTCGGAAATCATCCCTGGTAAGTAGAAGTTTGTTTGCATTATATTTTCTAAGTATAAGTTCTACGCGGACGAAGTCGCGGGCAACAGCTATTAATTAATATTTTGCCTGATACGAGTATAAACTACTTACCGTAATACTTTTCGGTACCGCCGTGAGCAGATTTTCCCTTATAACTCACTATGTATATGTTCCTGTACCTATTGATTATCGATCGATAATTTTGTTTATTATACAAGGGGAAGTAGGTAAATCCCAATGAGTGGCGGTGAACAACACAAGTTGGGAATTACCTGTCCGCACGTGTGCATACAACATTTCACAATGCATCATGCGAGGAAAAAAATAATAATTACAAAGTTAAAAAATTTAATTATGAAGAAAAAAGTACCAGGCAAATAAATTTCCCGCACGGGAAAGCCTCGCTAGCACAAAGGACTTCCCGTGTTGATCCATATTAAGGCGTACTTTCTGATCTAGTGCATTGTGAATTATTTTAACATTAGCAATGAACAAAACTTATGAAAAAACACGGCTTCAACTTAAACTTACCATATAAAGATTTTATATAATCACGATGATTTTAATTCGTGTTCTGATATTTTTTTTCTGATTCAGTAATTTATAACATTTCAAACTATGTAATGATGCCTGAATCAAAAACTTCTTTTTTTACCCGTTTTTAAGAAAATCGCGAAATTGTATAAAAAGTGGTTTAAGCCGTGTGTGGCGTCAATACTACGTCTGCCATACAGAGCCGTAACGTTGACGTCATAATTTTCTTACGACCTTCTGGAATTCGCTATTATTCAATTCGATATTTCTGAATAAAAAAATTAGGGAGAAACAAAAAAACATGCGTGGGTGCGAATTCAAAAATCGCTTTTGTGTTTTTTTTATTTTTTTTTATTTCATATTTTGATTGCTTTTAATAGAATCCATTAACCTATGAAATCCTTTTTTTGATATCTTTATTGGTTTTGGAAATACAAATCCGCTATGTGTGCACCGAAGGAAATATGGATGTAAAAAAACGCTATGTAATTTATATTATCACATGGCGATTTTTTTCGTCCGTTTTGCATTATAATCAACTAAAATTTGCTCCAGATGGCGAGTTTTGCTTAGTAAAACCCTTAGTGAGATTAAAATTAAAATTTAAAATACAAGTTCGTATTTTACCTATCTGTTCTAGTAGGCCAATCAAATAAGAATTTTTCGAAGAATGAATTCCCATAAAGCTGAAAATCGTTGGCTAATCCCAGGAGGCTGTGCATAATCTTTTTTTAATGTAGCACAAAAACGGTACATCCGACAGAAAATGTATTCTATTTAATATTAAAGAAAGAATATAGAACTTCAAATTCGGTTCAATGGTATAGTCGAAATCAATAAACTATAAACTGGGAAAATTGTGTCGTTTATGTGCAAACTTCCATTTGGCGACTTTTCAAGACCGACATATCTTTAAAAAAAAAATACCTGCTGAAAAACCCATAGAATAAAAAATGTAGAAAATAAAATTTCACATTATAATGTGAAATTTTACGCTGTATACAGCGTGTCTCTGACTTTGGAGCTTTAAATTCAAATGTCGATTATGCTCCTGAAACGGAACTACTTTTGTTCTACAACTTTTCAAAAATACGTTATTTTTGTATTTTCATTATTCGATACAAATTAAATAAAATTTTCAATGTACATTATCCATTAGGTAGTTTTCATACTTGTCAGTGTCATGGATGTCAAATAATGAGGCCGTGTTTGCAATACATTGATGTACAGGTAAAGTTCAAACACTACCAAATTATAGAAATGATAGTTATTTTACAAAGTTGCGGAACAAAAGTGGTTCAGTTTCAGGACCATAATCGATATTTGCATTTAAAGCCCCAACGTCAGAGACACACTGTATACATTGAACTTCTTTAATATTTAATAATATACATTTTCCGTCTGTCGTACTGTTTTTGTGCACATGCAAAAAACTGAAAAAAGACCAAAAATTTCGCAGTTATTGGGCTCTCAAAAGTTATGCACACCTCCTGGGATGGTGCAAACTCAGATTACATGCATTTAGGACCAAATAAAGGTATTAAAACAATTTCCAGCTTTATGGGAATTAATTTCTCAAAACTTTTTTTTTATCTAATTTGCATGGGCTATAGATATGTTCGATACTACTTATAATTATAGTCGATATTGTTCAACCTCGAAATATCGGGGAGTTTGATGAAATTTGGTACGAATGTTCGTTGGAAGCCCTGTTTTCGTTTCCCAAAAATCCCCGTGTCAGGACCTTGTAGAACTGCCGCTATCTTGGGAAATGTACTCAATTCGAAAGAAATTCCGGTTTTGTTCAAAAACTACATACTCTCTGAAGACAAGGTCTAAAGCAACATTAAAGCCGAATAAATTCTACACAAGCCTTGACGAGAAAACGTGTCTTCGTGGAGAAAAATGCATCCACAGAGAAAAATGCAGAACGGATTCCTGCAAACTCTCGACAAAGAGGATTTTTGGAAACAGGGCCTCCAATTTGACATTCGTATCTTCTGTAGGTATGTGTACTCGAGATTTCGATATTTTACATAACAATATTATGTTATAAAACAAACTTAGCTCTTGGACTGCCAGAAACTCGCCTAGATGGCTCCCACTCCGTATTAGGCGATTTCCGCTACATACGGGGAAAACCATGGGATCGGCTACGTGCGTAACACGATTCTTGGCAGTGAATGTGTTAACCTAACCTACAGGGTTCTATATAAACAATACGCTTGTTACGATTTCAGAGAAAAACTGTTTCATGAAATGCTAATGCAAATGACGAATATGGCAAATAAAATTAGGTATGGATATGGATATCGAAAGTAGCCCTTACACTGTATTTATTTTTTTATAACTACAAAAATAAAATGCGGTTTTCAAAAGACACATCCAATTAACGGTCTGTTGTGGAAAAAATGTTTGTATGCCATTCGGTCAAAAACGGCCCCCTTTCAAGCAGATTAATAAAACTATAAAGGTAACGTTGTTGCCACTTTCGGAGACAAACATGATACGAATTAATTATTGACAAAGTATTTTGAGTAACAGGTTTATTCCACAACAATATCACAATACATTATTTTAGAAATTAACAAGAACGACGACAACGACTTAATGGTGGTGATGGTGCTCAGGTACAATGTGGTGCGTGCTGTGCTTGATGTCGGCGTGAAAACTAAAACAAATGGTATAATTAATACTAGTTAAAAAAACATTTGAGATCAAGAAGTTAATATAGTATCTTGTGGGAACTCGGTCTTACCCGGTCTTTTTGTCGCTGTGGTAGTGCACGTCCCTGACGGAGCCGTCGGGCTCGTGCAGGCTGTAGAAGCCCTTGACGACGTCGCCGTCGCGGTGCTCGTGCTGCGTCTTGTGGTCGCCGGTGTGCTTGTCCTCCACCTTGTACTCGAACTCGTATTTGGGATGCGTCTGCAATAAAGAAAATATATGAATTAACACACCTATTAATGATTTGAGAAAATAAATATAATGTCAACATTAACTAAACACTCACGTAGTAGTCAACGTGTTTCTCGTGTCCATGTTTGTCCTTGATGGTGACCTCTTCAGCGTGGCCGTCGTGCTTCGAGATGTGCTGTGAGGAGTGTGCTGGTTCATGTTTGTGTTCATGTTTGTGTTCATGTACGTGCTCGTGCTTTTGCTCGTGGCTATGCGGTTGCCAGTGAACATGTTCATGTTCATGCTTGTGTTCATGGCTCTGCTCATGTTTATGCTCGTGTCCGTGCTCATGTTTGTTCTCATGGATATGCTCTTGTTCATGTTTATGTTCATGCCAGTGTTCGTGTCCATGTTCATGTGTCTGTTCATGGCTTTGCTCATGTTTGTGCTCATGCCAGTGTTCATGTCCATGTTCATGTCCATGCTCGTGTCCATGCTCGTGTCCATGTTCGTGTCCATGTTCGGGCTTGTGCGCGTGTATGGTCGCTTTTATGGCCGGACCATCATGGCGCGATATGTACTGGGATGAATGCGCAATTTTGTGCTCATGCCACTGCGCTGCGGTTACCGATAGAATAACCGCTATATAGGTCACCTGTAAATGCAGAATATTAATGAAATCTAGTAATACACAGTCAATAGACAACAATAAAATAGGACAAAGTGGATACACAACTGCACATACAGCTAATACCAATCAGAATACTAAATGCGGTAACGTTTACAACTACCTTAGAAATCATTGCAAATACGAAGTTGTAGTCCTAATGAAACAAAAGTCAGGTGCGAACTGATACTGACTATCAAAAAACATTTTCTTTTATATAATACCGATAAGTACTCAATGCAAATGCATTTCATTTCATTCTTCGTTAATGGTCGTTGAGACAATAAAGCCCAATTTGGAGTTGTTAATAAGTTTAATAACGTTCTTGTTAAATATTTGATTGCAAAAGTCTACATGTCCTAATTTACACAAGAATAACAATTATTTTTGTAAAATAATAACAATTGAAATTGTATTTTAAGGCTGAATCTTGCATCTCCTTGCAGCATTAACTTATAGATTGCACTTCATAGACTTTTACTCGTATTGCTTTTCTGGAAAACGTAAAATATAATTTACACTCGTATAATAAACCAAGTAGGCAAAGTAGAGGACCAGAGGTCTCGGGGTAGACCACCCGCTAGATAAAGCACACAAATCATTGCACCCCGCACAAACTTCTCGCGAGGCCATTCGCGTGACTAAAGCCGCGGCCTATCGGAGCCTATGGAGAAGTCTAGTCATCAATAATGGAACATGATTGACGAGGGAACGGCTAATAATGATGATAATAAACCAAGACAAAGACTTTTTTTACCAAATACACCACGTCACACTTACCTAATAAAAATTTGATAAACATATTCGCACATACGACAATTACGCACAGTCGTATATTATGAACATTTCGGAGATTCAATATAGTTTGGGTTATTCCATTTTACGGCATAACTTTTTTAAGAGACTACGAGAAGCTTGGTAATTTTTACACAAATTTTGATTGTAGCAATACATTATAATATATAAGGATTGCACAAGAAAACGATAAGCTAAAAATCATCAAAAGGCTCGTGGTGATTTTATGGCACATTTGTTTCATAATTTATATGGAAGTGTCGTTTGAAACAACAGCAGATTAGATTAGATTAGAAAGGTGTTTATTTCTCTAGTTTATATGTTACATTATTTATGTCCATCAGGCCGGTGGTGTGTTCGGCCTGCGGGTGTGTCAGCTACTTACAATCTACCTATATGTATGTCTGAAAGATTTGTATAAGTGTCATGTTGTTTGTGATGTGTGCTTGTTAGTGTGTGCGTACATAATAAATTTATATAAATTTAAAAGTGATTTAATTTTGTCCTGTCTTACAACTATTCTTAAAACTAATTTCCTATAATCTATGGGACGTGGAGCGGTCGCTCGCTTGCTGAGCTGCCGGCTCCTCCATAGTCAATTTCTCCTAATCTAGTGTTAATTAGAAGTGGGTTGTGCTGCCTGCGTCCGATGTAGGCGTTACCAGGGGTATCTAGGTCCGCAATGTGCATTTCCCTGAATCGGCGCAGCATGTGTTCTGAGCAGGTTGCTCTCACTGTAACGTGAGAGTCACGCTATAATCCAATATTGGAAGCAGACAGCAGTTAGGTATAAACTATGGTAGTACAATTTCATAACATAGGTTAATCAGAAGGATGTGTTAAAAACAAGGAGGTTAATCTAGGCGATATATTGCGCTACCTCTTTAAAAACAAGTCTTGGAGGAAAGCGCGAATATATATCGCAAACCAATATGGCGAGTCAAATACGAATAGATCTCTTATGTTACTTTTGGAAAGTTATACGAATATCTTGAAATTTTAGAGAGGTCGATGGATTAATTAATTAGATGATAAATTAACTGAAACAACAAGCTAACTGCATTGATATCACATCGGAGCAATCGCGTTGTTTACATTTAGGACTTTCATATCTGGTATCATATTATTTTAGGTATTTGGTTTCATATATTTAAATAACGCTTGTTTAAATTGCAGTAGATAACGATGTATAAAATTTAATTTAAGTACGGGTTTTGTTTGGTCAAACCAGCAGGTCGATCACGTAACGCACGTACGCGCGTCAGGTAGATCTAAATGTCACTCTTTATATGGAAAAATGACAAATTGTCCCAACACGCGTTCGAAACGTTACGTGATTACCTCTCAGGTGAAGGATCATGTATAATGATCATCCTTAAAGTTCATGTTACAAGGACCGTTGATGTCATCAAGTAGACGTTTGTGTTTCTATCAATAGAATATATCGGTATTGGATATACCTGATGTTCACATCTAATAACTAACTATTTATATATGTTGCACCCACCAATATGTTGCAAGGTCTCTCTCAAATGACACAAATTTTGTGCACAAAAGTTTACGAAATTACTACTGCGGAATTTGGCTCAATATTATCGTTATGACCAAAAATCTGGGGCGAAATCAGTATGGTCTGGCTTATTATCGGTATTATAAAAAGAATGGACTTTTGTTAATCAGTTTCATTACATATCTGGCCAAAGTCTCATTAGGACTGCAGCCTTTCCACAATGGACTTATTGTAAGGTATATTTTAGTTTATAGCTAACTTCTGACTCAAGGCTCTTTTTATCAATTTAGAATAATATCAAGTTGTCTGTTAATATTTTATTGGTAATATCTGCTAGCAAAAGTTATTTTGGCACTCTTTGAGGGAGGCCTATGTCCAGCAGTGGACGTCTTTCGGCTGATATGATGATGAAAAGTCATTTAGTTGAAATTAAGGGAAATAATAAAATAATGTAATGCTGCACGCCTCCCTAGGACGTTATAAGAGGAAACTGGCTGAGGAAATCGTTTAACCGCAAACGGTTCCAATACCCATTTGAATTAACTCTAACCGCGTAGGTATGCCAGATGGCCGCTGGTACGAATTCGGCTCTGAGCAAAATTTCCCCTTTAATTAAAAATTTTAATTATTTCGAGTTTTTTTGTAAAAAAATAGTCAGATCAATTGATCTTTATTTTGTATTGTTATTTCAGATTATTTGCCTAGCCACATTTGTAGTGGCCGTGGCTGCTCAACATGAGCATCATCATTCAATCCCGGTATAAGTAGCTACAATTTACTTTCACGGCCACGAAGGGCATGAACATGGACACAGGCACATAAACAATGCAATACATGACTACAATCACGTGGGGCATGAGCACAAACAGTGGCATGGGCATGAAATAAAGCACGAGCATCAACATGAACAAGTACACAAACAGGAACATTGGCATACGAACTTCCTTGGCCATCGGGTTAAATACAATCATAAGGACAAACATGAACTTTTGCATATGAAACAAGACAGCTACCCTGACGTAGTCACCATCTACGATCATCATGGGTACAGGAAACAAGTCGATTATAATGTGAGTTTTCCTTTACCGAATATATAACGTCAGCTATTATCCGTACGTAATAAGCCTAGAGTAGGTAATATGATTACAATACAATAAATGTTGATAATTATGACCATAATATTGTGTACAAAAGTTCCCCAAAAAAAGAACGAATAAATTTGATTATGAACATTTTCAGATGCATCCTAAATACGAGGTCGAGTCCAATGCAGTTGACGACCATCAGACGGGCAACCGCAAGACGCAGCACGAGCACCGCGACGGTGCGGTGGCGTCGTCAAGGGCTTCTACAGCCCGCAGAAGCCCAATGGTGCCATCAGGCACTACCATGAAGACAGAAAGAACGAGTGAGACCAGATTTCTATAAACAGTTTACTTACGACGTAGTATCAATGTCATTAATGTCGCGGGCCATCTTTGTTGCAATTAGATAACTTACTTGCATCAAGACTAATGCATGGTCATGAAAGTATAAGCCCGACTATAAGCGACGGCTTAAGATGATTTTAGAGTGAGTATCCACCAGGGTTGTTTGAGGTTCCGGGGTGGTGTGCGAGGGAATATCCACCAATAAAAAGAAATGCGTGAGCGAGGCTTGCAATGTTGTTGGTGTTTTTTTCCCCTTAGTGCCACACTGATCGTTGGCGCCGACGCAGCGCGTTCAATATGCTTGTCAGCACTAAGGTATCGGCGTTACTTTAAAAGCTTCTTGATCAATCATTCGTACTGATATCTCGATGGTAATCGTAATACTAGAACTAAGCCTAAGTTGTTTGTGTTCACAACGTTAAATACAAAAGTCCAATATTCAGTTCGAGTAAGGAAATAGTATTTTATACAATCGTTACTCCCGAGTGACCTAAGTAAGGTACGAGAATTTAAGAGCTAATTGTGTAACTATTGTGTGCAATACGTTTTCTACGAGTCAACTGAAATAATTAAACAAACTTGGTATGTATTGAAAATCTAAGCCCTGCTTGAAACAAAGAGCAGCCCACCGCTCAGCGTTCGTTGATGTATTTTTTTAAGGTTCCGTACCCAAAGGGTAAAACGGGAAGCTATTACTAAGACTCCGCTGTCCATTTGTCTGTCTGTCTGTCTGCCCGTCTGTCACCAGACTGTATCTCATGAACCCTGATAGTTAAGTAGACAGTTGAAATTTTCACAGATGATGTATTTCTGTTGCCGCTATAACAACAAATATGTATTTACTAAAAAAACAGAATAAAATAAATATTGAATGGGGCTCCCATTCAACGTGATTTTTTTGCCTTTTTATAGATAATGGTACGGAACCCTTCGTGCGCGAGTCCAACTCGCACTTGGCCGGTTTTCTTAATAAATAAATAAATCCATCTGTAGCCAAGGCGACGTTCTATTGGTCAAATTAATTTTAATTCAGTGAAGGCGCCACGTAATTAGACAATAGTAGTTTATGCAATCGTTATATAATGTATGCATTGTAAGTCGAGTACCACGTTTAGGACACGAAGCTTGCTGAGTGGCCTAATTAAGGTACGAGACTTAAAAAGCTAATTATATCACTATTGTATACAATATTTTTTCTACGAATCAACGGAAATCATAATTTATGAAACAAACTTGGTATCTATTGAAAATCGCCCTGCTGAAATGAAGCGCAGCAGCTTAGTATCTTTGCGCGTTGATGTCTTCACAGTTATCTTATACAGCTCCTGGATTCATGAGATGACTGCTGGCGGTTATCTTATGAAACCACGAGCTCCGTGACGAGCTCGTGGAGCTCCAGGATTATAAAGTATAAGATCTTAGTTTCGTGTACGAAATCTTAATTCAAAGATTAAAGTCGACGAGTAGAAAAATAATTTTAGTAGTCTAAACAGTTGTAAGATAATTTTTTCACCTCAGCAGCTTGTACAAGCATATTTTGCTGGGTGAAAACAGTGAGCAAAATGCGATTTTGCTCACTCCGTGAGTAAAAGTAGCATTTTAATTTTGATATCGAGCACTGACATTTCTTAGTTATTTGCATTTCATTTCACTATTACAAATCAACTTCAACTTTAACTTAATGAGCACTGTCCCTTTCATTTCATTAGGAAAAAAGAATACGACAGTAATAGGTCGATTCATAGGTCGACACTCGAATTTCAAAGTAGACCCCCAAATTCAATTCATTTTCAATTCAATTCATATGTTTATTGCAGGCTTAGCCCATAAAAGTGTTAGTAGGTTACAAAAACATAAAAACTATTGTTATACTATCCTCAAACCAAATAGACGACTGGGATCGTATTGGCTCGTATTGGCTCAGTCATCCGTTTAGTTTGAGGATACTATAGTACAATGTGCCAGTAAAATTACATTTAAAAAAAATAATAACAACAAAGAATAATACTAAAATATAATAGTGTACGTGTGCTACGATGTTAACCAGGGAGATGGGTCTGTAATTGTTGATATCGGATGCATCTCCAGTTCTATTCTTAACGATCGGAACAACCACAGTATACATACTCGTAAGTTCATCCGGTAAAAAGCTGTGACTAATACAGAGACTGTAAAGTAAAACATAGCCAACTCCGTCGGCAAGTGAGTCCCAGCATACTTCAGGTGCTCGGTTACTAAGGTTGTCATAACCCGGGGATAAATATGAGTGAAATGTGGGAACTTGAGTGACAGTATTTGAACAATAATAGGTACGGTTAGTTTTTAGTGTTGTAAGTGTCACGCGAGACTTATATACTCGTAGATTACTAAAAATCTGCTTTAGTCTGTCGCGCCTTGTCTCGCCCGCGCTTTCGCGTGTTTCTAGTAACTAAGTAGCCGCCGCACTGAGGAGTTAAAACAAGCTGTAACGAACCCCGATACAAGTTTTCTTCCTTAATAATCACGAGACGAATAGGTACTAACGTAAAAGCCTATCGATGCATTTTTTAACGTGACTATGTTCTCACTGCTGAGGTGAAAAGTTGTATGTGTTACTCGAGAGCAAACTGTCTCGTCTCTATCATTGAATCACTCGCTACGCATTCAATTTAACAATCAAAACTTCAAAATCAGCACTCGCAGCAAAAAATAACTTTGCTCTCTTGTTGCACAAATAACTATTTTCAGTGAGTTGGGAGCTCCATAGAAAAAAGTACCTATGTGATTATAGTTTACGAAGTCTTAATTCAAACATAAAGGTCGACGAGTATAAAATAGTACATTGTTTAACAAGGGGCGTATGAGGAATATTGCAAACGAGATCAGGAGCCCGACGCCGTAAGGCGGAGGGCTTTTGATGACTCGAGTTTGCAATATTCTTACGCCTGTGTTATACACAATGTTTTTCATCACATTTGCGAGGAAATAAATAACCACAAAAGACAGAAAAACCTATGTTAAAACATACAAGCGCATCAATCAAATGTTGACGAAATTGACAACTTCACTTCTAGATCAGTGCGAGTGGAGGGCGGAGCTTCAATATTTCAAACAATCACAGAGCATGGAGTATATGTGGTTCTTGCACGGCACGGCCTGCTCGATTTTTTTCCAACCAATCACAGAGCAGAATTCTTGCCGTCCAGATTTGCTTAACCAATCAGATCTCACACAAGCTCATTACTTCCCTTGGGACCATTATTTCCCGCGGGAACAATTTTTGCCATTGTCCTTCTGTATACAGGCAAGGAATAACACCATTTATGAGCAAGTGTGATGAAAATTTTTGCTGTTTCAAGTACCATTTAATAAACAATGATATTTTAACTCATTTCAGATTCTATGCTACTCGTACATACTTTCAAATACAGCACTCCTCACATCATGCCTGCATATCGACGTTAACAGCAGTAATAAAGTTCAGTGACTATAACAAAACTGTTTATTACTAATAGGATCTTGTAATGTAAAATATACCTCATCAAGCCTCCAAGTCCTGGAGGCAATTGCCTACATTTCCTTGTTGAAATATTGTTTCGGGTGATAACGTGTTTACCCCCCTAAACCTTTATAATTGGATCTAATACACTTTAATCTATGTATGTACGTATTCCCTTTAAAATAAATTAGTTTCAATTTATAAAAAAAAAGCGGCCAAGTGCGAGTCGGACTTGCACATGAAGGATTCCGTGAAATAAATTGCGGTTTACGATTTATGACGTATTTAAAAAAAAACTACTTATTAGATCTCGTTCAAACTAATTTTCGATGGAAGTTTACATGATAATGTACATCATATATTTTTTTTAGTTTTATCATTCTCTTATTTTAGAAGTTACAGGGGGGGGGGGACACACATTTTACCACTTTGGAAGTGTCTCTCGCGCAAACTATTCAGTTTAGAAAAAAATGATGTTAGAAACCTCAATATCATTTTTGAAGACCTATCCATAGACCCCACACGTATGGGTTTGATAAAAAAAAATTTTTTGAGTTTCAGTTCTGAGTATGAAGACCCCTAAAACTTAATGTTTTTTTTCGATTTTTGTGTGAAAATCTTAATGCAGTTAACAGTATACATCTACTTACCAAGTTTCAACAGTATAGCTCTTATAGTTTCGGAAAAAAGTGGCTGTGACATACGGACGGACAGACAGACAGACGGATATGACGAATCTATAAGGGTTCCGTTTTTTGCCATTTGGCTACGGAACCCTAAAAACGATAGACAAAGTTTTTAAGTCAAAAATATAGATTTTTAGATGCAAATAACTCTCAACGTTAGTAATATTTCTTAAAAATCAAAACTTACCTAGTTTTTCATTATATCTAGAACATATTCAAAAATTATAAAAATCGATTGATGTTTACGGGGTGAAAAACGTTATCGCTTTTTGTATGAAAATTTTCAGGTTCACAATCCTCTTAAGTCAAAGCAGATAAATATTTGGTGGGAAGTAGGATTTTGCTAAATATCTGATACCTACTTAAAAAAAATCTGTAATTGTAACAGTGGTATTGTGACCCTATAAATTCAGTATTGTATTTCCTTTAAAAACCCAAGCATTTACTTTTGGAAAGAGTCTTTGAGTTAAGTTGACAGGGAGTGCACGCATGTTGTATGTACAACGAAGTATTGAATTGAAGTCGCGTTTTAGTGTTTTTTTAAACACCCTGTAATAAGTTTACTTGTCCTAACACGAAGTAGAGACGATTCATGTCATGAAAGAAAGAAAGAGAGAAATAATTTATTTATTCAAATAGGATTCATCGAACCACTTATGTATCGTCGTCATGACTCATGAGACTCGGTTTGAAATCGCTGAAAGCAGTTTCCTCTTATCATATAAGTTTTAAGGCTTCTCGTAGGATTGAAAGGAAGCGCGTCTCTTCAGAGCGCGCTCACAAGCGAGCCCCCACAGACCCTCACTAAACCCGGATGTCTTGCAACCTGAGGACCGAGGGCAAGCCGCCCTTGCGCCGCGCCGAGGGTGCGATGGGCACTCACTATCCCCGAATATTATTTTAGCGAAACCCGGGGGCCGAAGGTTCGATGGTTAGTGGCGAGGGACGGGAGACCGAATGCCCGCGAGCTCCGCTCCATGTAAGGCTTTCTTTTTAGTTTCGCGCTTTATTAGGAAACACTTATTCTAGTCTAGACAGACTTTTTAAAAGCCTATCCTTTTTTTTGTAAGAAAGTTTAGAATATTTATTATACACGGTTTCTTATTTTTCAATACAAATACTCTTTATTGCACACTTATTTACTTTTTTTCTCGAATATTCTTTATGTTTATAAATTTTCTTAGGCATCGAATGTTCTATTCACTAAGCTTCTCTGCGTTTTTGAAAATGTATCACAAAAAAAATTCAAACTACAAAGAGTGCATGCCAGTTGCTAATTTTGAACTCGGGGGCACCAACTCGGTAAGCGCGGTCAAACCACCAGACTAAGTAACAATACGATGAATTTTCGAATATCTTGACGACGTGTTACCATGCTAACGATACCGTTATAAACCCGCTCTTGGAACATTATAATAGTCTATTGTCACCTCAGCATCTATTTTTATCCCATAATTTTCACGTTTTCATTGCTAAAAGTTTGAATGGGTTTGTTTTAATACTTTCCAGTCAAGTTCATGGTTACCAATTTTCAAGTCTTTAAGGTATGTATGTATGTATGCTCATGTATTCAAGGAGTTCCCATACAAAGTTCAAGCCGTTTTTTACCCCGTTGGAACCCTAATCTTTAAGATTTTTATAGCCTAGGATTGCCGGGGATTTTTTCGACATACAAGTAAAGTTTGCATCAACATCCGTTCAGCCGTTCTCACGTGATGCGCTGTCAAATAAACAGACAAACACAAAAATTCCAAAAACTGTTGAACCGTGTTATGTTATTGATTTTAAGTATCCCCAGCAAACTTTTTTTCGAATATCTTCCATGTACAGACTTTCGACCCTCTTCAGCTTTATTATACTCGTATGTTTAGATTCAAATCTAACTTAAAAGTAAAACATATAATATACTAGCTGTTGCCCGCGACTTCGTCCGCGTAGAACTTATACTTAGAAAATATAATGCAAACAAACTTCTACCATCTTAAGGGATGATTTCCGGGGCAAAAACTATTCTTTATCCTTCGAAGGGTCTCAAATTATCTCTATACCAAATTTCATCTAGGTACATGGATTTTATCCAAACTTTCACCTCCTATTTCATACCCTTAGGGAATGATTTTCGGGATAAAAACTATCTAATGTCATTCTTCGGGACTCAAACGACCTTTATACCAAATTTCATCTAAACGGGATTCATCCAAATATTCACCCCCCATTAAACCCCCTTAGGGAGTGATTTCCGGAATCAAAACTATCCTATGTCCTTTCCCAGGACTCAAGCTATCTCTATACCAAATTTCATCAAAATAGATTACATCCAAATTTTCACCCCCCCCCCCCCCCCTTTTCACCCCTTTAGGGGATGATTTCCGGGATAAAACCTATTATATGTCCTTCCTCGGGACTCAAACTATTTATATACTAAATTTCATCTAAATCGGTGCAGCGGTTTAAGTAGCTCCATACAAATTTCCACCGCCAATTTCAGCCTCTCAGATATAAAAACTACCCTTTGTCCTTCCCCGGGGCTCAAACTATCTGTATACCAAATTTCATCTAAATCGGTTCAGCGGTTTAGGCGTGAAGAGGTAACAGACAGACAGACAGACACACTTTCGCATTTATAATATTAGTATGGAAGTATGGATTATTAGTATGGATAGTATGGATTCTTTCCGCTTGACTTCCAAATAGAGGTGTAGCTGTAGACTCACTTCAAAAGAAAGAAGAAACGAAAAACTCATTCAAATATCTCAAAAAAATACGATGCTACAACCGTTTTAATGTCGCTTGTTAGAGTGAGAAAACGATCAGGGACCGTGACGTCACGATCCTCGAGCGTCATAGTAAAAAACAATCGTTTCATTATAAAGGTGCGTTTTGCGGAAAAGAGACGCAACAAACCCTCTCTTAAAACTTTATACACTTATAACTTAGTGATTACCTCTTGCGTTGTTTTTCGAGATAATACAACATTATGTTTATTTTGTTTGTTGGTGTTTTGGGTAAAATAAAGTCCAACAGCTTGCCCATTTCGGACGTCCAATATTAAAATTAAAGCTAGTCAAATATACTAAAACAATAACAACAATATAGTACCTATTTCCAAAAAAAATTAACCATATTTACACATAAAATATTAATATAGATCTACCTATCCGACATCCGTATTTTCTTTTAAACCACGAACTTCGGAATTCAAAAATATTCGGGTATTTCTATCTCTATCGCACTTACAAATGACAGGAATGCAGATATACGAACTTCGAGTTTCGGTTTTCGCTGTTTGGCTGAATACGCAAAGAGCGCGCGCGTGCCATTCAAAAAAAAAATGTTTATATTGTTCGAATTTGTTGTTACATTTGTGGAAATTACGCCTTAATTCGACATTTGCGCATATAAGTTCGCATATCAAAATCGATTAATTTTATATTTGCTTTTGATACCTATGTATCTCGTCAAGGTATATTATAGACGGGATTAAAATTATTAATAGGCGAAAGAAAGGCAAAGCAATTCCGCCATTTTGTCCGTAGTATTTCTTATTAGTCTGTGATTTTGACGTTTCTTTTAGCTGACAGATGTGGCGGCGATATACTTTAAGAATAATAAATGAAAAATTAAATGAAGTCGTATATTACGGAAAATTAATTAATTGTCGCAGTCGGATAAAAACTATCCTAAGTTGCAGCTGGAATAATAATGTACCTATATAAAATGTTTCATATTTTTCCGTCCATGGGATGCTGAGAACATTCGTACCACAGAAAGCTTAGTTTCAAACTGGCAAAAATTCTTTTTTTAATTTAGAGATTTATTATAAGTGGAGATAACATGAAAAATGTAGTTTCTAAAACAAACTACAATGTATTAACATATAAACTACATTAATAACTAGGATTCAAAAATAATTGCCATCAATGACTGAATTAGAAAATTCGGTTCCTGATCACCATGTGTAAGTTTTAATCTCTTGTGTGGTAATTTAAATAGTACACTTACGAAAATAAAATCAGGTTAACGTAATAGTAAAGTGAAGCTATAGTAGCCTAGTGGTTCAGGCATGCATGCGGCTGTCAAGCGGCGGTCATGTGTTCGAATCCCGGCTCGTACCAATGAGTTTTTCGGAACTTATGTGCGGAATATTTACCGTTAGCTTTTCGGTGAAGCAAAACATCATGAGGAAATCGGTCTAATCCCAATAAGGTCTTGTTTTCCCTCTGGGTTGGAAGGTCAGATGGCAGTCACTTTCGTAAAACTAGTGCCTATGTCAAATATTGGGATTAGGTATCAAAGCGGACCCCGGCCTTCTTTAGGACACAACGTAATAACGCAAGATGATCAACGAATACTCAAGTAAATCCACCAACTCAATCTTCAATAGTTAGGTAACTCTTCTTAGAGTAACTGCTTGTTTTATACTATGCTGACAAATGCTATCAACCACGAATGAATATAGAGAAGACTTACTTCCTTTAATTTATTATTCATAACAATAATGAATAATAAATTATTTATTGGGATCGATCTGTCATCACAGATAGGACTATTCTTGCCAATAGGCCTGTTATCGTGCTGACAGATCGATCGAAACGCCAGGCAGTGCTCGTCGTAATCACCACCCCCCATGACGAGAACCTCGTGAAGGCCGAGAAGGACAAAGCCAGCAAGTACCTAGACCTGGCTCACGAGGTGACCGCCATGTGGGATGTTGATTCGACGATCATTGTCCCGATAGTCGTTTCGGCGAAAGGTTTAATAGCGAAGAGTCTCGACCGTCACCTTAAGAGACTCTCGCTAGATGGATGGATCAAGGGTCAGATACAGAAGGCGGTACTCCTGGATACTGCGCGGATAGACCGGAGGTTCCTGTCTCTGTCGCCCTGACCACCGGTAGCTTAGGCCCTGCCTCGCTACCGGCGGCACCCTAAGTTAGGTTTTTTATAATGTGTTTTTATTTTGTATGTTTTGTATATTTATTGTACTTTTATATTCATACTAGCTTTTGCCCGCGACTGCGTCCGCGTAGAACTCGTTTATATCGTAGCTCAATACAAACTTTCACCCTCCATTTCCCTTTTAGGGGTAGATTTCCGATATAAAAACTATCATATGTCCTTACCCGAGACTCAAACTATCTTTATCATTATTATCATTTATCATCATCATCATATCAGCCCGAAAGACGTCCACTGCTGGACATAGGCCTCCCCCAAAGAGTTCCAAAGTGACCAATCCTGCGCCACCCGCATCCAGCGGACTCCCGCGACCTTTACCAGGTCATCAGTCCACCTTGTGCCTACCAATGCCGCGCCTACTAACTACCTCTATACAAAGTTTTATCTAAATGGATTGTATAGTAGCTTCATACAAATATTCAACCCCCATTTCACCCCCTTAAGAGATGATTTCCGGGATAAAAACTATCCTATGTCCTTTTCCGGAACTCAAACTATCTGTTAACCAAATTTCATCTAAATGGGTCACTCACATCCAAATTTTCACCACTTAGGATCAGGACTCCCAACTATCGCTATACTAAATTTTCACCCCCATTTCACCCCCTTAGGGAATGATCTCCGGAATAAAACTATCAGATGTCCTTTCCCAGGACTCAAATTATCTCTTAACCAGATTTCAACTAAATGAGTTCCATAAACTATGCATTATCCTTTTTCGGAACCCCAAACTATCTCTATACCAAATTTCATCCAAATAGGGTACATCCAAATTTTCACCCCCTATTTCATGCCCTTGGAGGATTTTTTTCGGGACAAAAGCTATTTGTTGTTCTTCTACGCGAGTAAAACTATCTCTATAGGGACCAAATTTCATCCTAATGGGTTCCATCCAAACTTAAACCACCATTTCACCCCCTTAGAGGATGATTTCCGGAATTAAAACTACGCTATGTCCTTGCCCAGGGCTCAAACCATCTCTATACCAAATTCCATCGAAATGGTTTCAATCCAAATTTTCACCCCCATTTCACCCCCTTAAGGGATGAATTCAAAAACAAAAATTATCATTTGTCATTTCCCAGCACTCAAACTATCTCTTAACTGTTAACTTAAGTTTTATAAGTTTTTATTGTTACTAACATGATATGGACTTAGTCTGAAATAAATAATTTGAATTAAATTGAATTAACCAAATTTCATCTAAATAGATCTAAATTTCATCTAAATAAAACTATCCTATGTGCTTCCCCAGGACTCCAACTCGCTATACCGGAAATAAGTTCCATTCAAATTTGCACCCCCCATTTCACCTCCTTAGGAAATGATTTCTGGACTTAAAATTATTTTAGGTCCTTCCCCAGGACTAACTATCTCCATACCAAATTTCATCTAAATGGGTTCTATTCAAATTTTCACTCCTCATTTCACCCCCTCAGGAGATGATTTTTCAGGATCAAAACTATGCATTGTCGTTCCCTGGGACTCCTTCTATCTCTTTACCAAATTTTAACTTAATGGGATTTATCCACATTTTCACCCCTATTTCATCCCCTTAGGGGATGATTTTCGGGATTCAAAGTATCCGTTGTCATTCTCCGGGACTCAAACTATCTCTATACCAAATTTGATCTAAACGGAGTCCATCCAAAATTTCACCCCCCACTACACCCCCTAATGGGCAGATTTCCGGGATAAAAACTATCCAATGTCCTTTCCTAGAACTTAAACTAACTCTAAACCAAATTTTATCAAAATGGGTTACATCCAAATTTTCACCCCCACGTTTTACCCCCTAAAGGGAAGATTTCCGGGATAAAACCTATCCTTTGACCTTCCCCGGGACTTATTTATAAACCAAATTTCATCCAAATCGGTGCAGCGGTTTAAGTAGCTCTATACAAACTTCCACACCCTATTTCATCCCCTTAGGGGTTTATTTCCGGGATAAAAACTAACCTATGTCATTCCCTAGGACTCAAACTATCTCTATACCAAATTTCATCTAAATCGGTTAAGCCGTTTTCACGTGATGCGCGGTCACGTAAACAGACAAACAGAAAAACAGATAAACAGACAAACAGACAAAAATTCTAAAAACTATTGGAACGTGTTCTGTTATCGATTTTAAGTATCCCTAGCCAGTTTTTTTTTTCGAATATCTTCCATGTACAGACTTTCGACCCTCTTCAGCTTTATTATATGTATAGATAGATAGATTGTAAAAAACCTAATCCAAGAATGATAATAAATGAAGAATGAATAATGTATGTGTAAACAGTCATAAACATGATATGTAAGACTAGCTGTTGCCCGCGACTTCGTCCGCGTAGAACTTTTTATCGTCTTAGAAAATGATTTCTCCCAATACAAAATTTGAACCCTCTTTTAGGGGATAATTAAAAAAAAAGTTGATGTTCATTTTCTAGTTTGTGAACAAACAGTCTAAAACCAAAGTTAAAAATCTCATACTTTAAAAATGCCTTGAAATACTCAAACTTTGAACCAATTTTAACACTCTTAGGGGATGAATTTGGAAAAACTCTGAAATCAGTTTTGTAGTCTTTTAACGTACAGAATAAGACCGAAGTTAAAAATCTCTTACTCACACTTTAAAATTTTATTGCTCACCATTTAAAATTTGAACCCCCTTTTAAACCCCCTTAGAGGTTGAATTTTTCTAATCGCTGAAAGAACTTTTTTCGTAAACTTTTAAGTCTCTAGCTCAAAAAAAGTGTTGCCCATACAAAGCTTTCTTAACCCCCTTAGGGGTGGAATTTTCTAAAACTCTAAAAGTACTTTATTATTAATTTTAATAAGTAACATTTTGAATAGTTTTAAGTCTAGTAAAAAAAAAAAGTTTTTCCCACACAACACTGGCTACCCTTCTTAAGGATCTTAAGGATCCCCTTAGGGATGGAGTTTTCTAAAACGCTGAAAGTTCTTTTTTAGTATTCTAATAAGTAATCTTTTTGCAATGTTTTAAGTCTAACTCAAAAAAAAGTGTTGCCCATGCAAAGCTTGCTCTCCTTTTTAACCCTATTAGGGGTGGAATTTTCTAAAACGATTTGTGTTCTTTTTTTGTATTTTAATAAGTAATCTTTCTACAAAGTTTCAAGTCTCTAACTCAAAAACATAAACTTTCCCTGATAAAAACTTTGCACCCCTTTTTATCCCCCTTAGGGATAGATTTTTTCAAAACGCTGAAAATCTTTTTTTTTGTATTTTTATAAGTAATCTTTCTACAAAGTTTTAAGTGTCTAGCTCAGAAAAAGTGTTCCCCATACAAACCTTGCACCCTTTTTTAACCCCCTTAGGGAATGATTTTTGTAAAACGCCGAATGTAGTATTTTTCATGTTCTAATAAGTAATTTTTCGTCAAAATTTTAAGTCTCTATTAAAAAAATATATGTTTTTCCCATACAAACTTTGCACCCTATTTTACCCCCTTAGGGGTGAAATTTTCCAAAACGCTGAAAGTACTTTCTTTGTATTTAAATAATCTTTCTACAAAGTTTTAGGACTCTAGCTAAAAAAAATAGTTTCCCACATACAAACTTTGCACCCCTATTTTAGCCCCCTATTTTTAGGGGTAGAATTTTCTAAAACGCTGAAAGTACTTAATTTGTATTCTGATGACTAATCTTTCTACAAAGTTTTAAGTCTCTATTTAAAAAAAATATTGTTTCCCCCATACAAAATTTGCACCCCTATTTTACCCCCTTAGGGGTAGATTTTTTTAAAACACTGAATCTAGGTACTTTATTTGTATTCTAATGAATAATTTCTCTACAAAGTTTTAAGTCTCTATTTAAAAAAAAGTAGTTTTTCCCATACAAACTTTGCACTCTATTTTACCCCTTTAGGGGTAGAATTTTCTAAAACCCTGAAAGCTCTTTATTTGTATTCTAATGACTGATCTTTCTACAAAGTTTTAAGTCTCTATTTAAAAAAAAATGTTTCCCCCATACAAACCTTGCACCCTATTTTACCCCCGTAGGGGTGGAATTTTCCAAAACGCTGAAAGTGTTTCATTTGTATTCTAATAACTAATTTTTCTACAAAGTTTAAGTCTATAGCTCAAAAAAAAAAGGTTCTCCCATACAAACTTTGCACCCCCATTTTACCCCCTTAGGGGTAGAATTTTCAAAAATTCCTTTTTTTCCCTAGCCCACGTTATAAAAGCAACATACTGTGCAAAAATCAACTCTCTAAGATTAGTAGTTTCGGCTGTGCGTTGATGAGTGAGTGAGTGAGTGATTGAGTGAATAAGTCAGTCAGGACATAGGCATTTATTATGTATAAATAGATAGAAGATAATGAAACTCCCATTCAAATATCTCAAAAAATTATGAAGCTACATCCGTTTTAATGTCGCTTGTTAGAGTGAGAAAACGATGAGGGACTGTGACGTCAATATACTCGAGCGTCATAGTAAAAAACAATCGTTTCATATGAAGGTGCGTTTTGCGGAAAAGGGACAGAACATACCCCCTCTTAAAACTTTGGACTCTTATAACTTATTCATTACCTATATAACCTCTTGCTTTGTTTTTTTCTCCATTTGACTATATTTATTTTAAATTCTTTTTCGAGAAAATACATTATGATTATTTACCATATTTTCGATTCCTGAGCTATAACCACGAACTTCGGAATTCGAAAATATTCGGGTATCTCTATCTCTATCGCACTAACCATACTCGAGTGACAGGGATGCAAATATATGAACATTGAGTATCGGTTTACGTGGTAGCGCCGCAGGTACTTTGGCTGAATGAGCCGAGCGCGTGCCATTGTCATTCAAAAAAAACAAATTCGTGTTAATTATATTGTTCAAATTTGTTGATTTCATTTATTGAAATTACGACATAAAACGACATTTGCGCATATAAGTTCTCATATCAGAATCGAATATTTTTTTATGGTTTATATTTTAGCATTTGTCTCGCAAAGGTCTATCGTAGACGGGATTTAAATTATTAATAAGTGAAAGGCAAAGCAATTCCGCCATTTTGACGAAAATTTGACGGTTCTTATAGCTGACAGTTGGAGCAGCGTTTGATTTCAATAAAAATAAATGAAAAATTAAATGAAGTCGTATATTTCGGAAAATTAATTAACTGTCGCAGTCGGATAAAAACTATCCTCAGTTGCAGCTAGAATAATAATGTACCTATATAAAATGTTTCATATTTTTCCGTTCATGGGATGCTGAGAACATTCGAACCGCGCAAAGCTTAGTTTCAAACTGGCTGATTCTTTTTTTAATTTAGAGATTTATTATAAGTGGAGATAATAATAGTATTATGTACTCCTATATTATATTTAATTGTCAAAAGGGCCTCTTCGTGTTGGTTCAGTTGGTACTTTCTAGCCCCACGCACGCCTCCCAAAAGTCTGGAACATCATTGTCCCGTGAGCGGGAAAGACATGAATCAATATACTTAATAATAATTATGTACCTATACATGACTTTTTCATGAGTCATGTTTAAAGTGATACAATAATTATACGATTAATACGTGAGTTTAATCGTTCAATTACCTATTGGAAGAGCTATAAATGAAACATTTAAAATTTTAAGTACTACTGTCCTGCTGTGCCTAACTAACTACGGAGTTGCATCAACATTTATGTCACTGCAAACCTTTTTAACACGGGCAGTAAATTTAAGTTACCCATTTAACGACCAAGATAATTACTAAGATAAAATAGAGCATATTGCATTAGACAATTTAAGAGAAAACTATGCAACGTCACGTGCGTTGCATCGTGAACAAACTTTGCGTAATGGTTGCTAACACTGCATGACTTAGGCGAGCAAAAATTTACCGCCAATGAGTTAGTGAAATCAATATTGCCTTGATACCCTTATCGACAATATAAAAGTCGTTGAATTTTCTGAATATGTATCAGTTAGTTGTTGGGCTTAGGACAAAGCTAAACACACTTCAGTACAACATGTATTCTAAGGTCATTATATTCTAAAATAAAATCTTTCAAATCATGTCCGTGATCAGTTAATTACCAAACATAATACGTAAAACAATAATAATCACAGATTTAATTAATCTTTTACGTACATTATTATATTATGTACCTATTTTCAGTACAATTGAAATATATTTAAAGTGCAATAATAAGGAAATATTACCTAAATGTAATTATTAACGATGACACAATACAAATGCGCCCGTTGCGATGTAAACTCTTATCGCACTACTTAATGTTCGTTTACTCTGGGAAGGATATATTAAAACCTTACCATTCCTCATTATATTTCTATAGGTTCTGTGCCTCGCCACCCTCCTGGCCGTAGCCGCTGCCCAGTACGGACACGGACACGGACACGGACACGGGTACTCGTCGCAGCACATCTCCCGCCACGACGGACCAGCGCACGTCGTGCCCATCCACGGTCACCACGGCCATGACCACCATGTCGATTACTATGTAAGGGTTGGAATATGGTAAAATGTATATATCTAATCTAAACATGCAGACTCATTGGTTGAGCCAGAGAAGCTTTCTCGTTCGTCGTCGTTACTTTGCACTTAATCGTCCAAAGTCTAAATATAGACGATGGGATTTCCTGGACGCAATCATGGCTACTAATCTTAATTAAACATTGAATTTACAGGCCTACCCTAAATACGAGTTCGAGTACAAAGTAGAAGACCCGCACACCGGCGACCACAAAACGCAGCACGAGTCCCGCGACGGCGACGTCGTCAAGGGTTTCTACAGCCTGCACGAGCCCGACGGTTCCATCAGACACGTCCACTACCACGGCGACAAGCACACTGGGTAAGTTGACGATCCTGACCTACATAATATTTGGATTTTCGGATTGTCTTTTTTTCAATGCACCACTGATGCCTAGCGTGTTCTATCAATAGTTTAGCAGGGTTGCTGTGAAATGTCTAAACTTGCAGTCTATAATAATATGTAATGCGTGTGTGTGATGCGATTGTCTGATCATTACCCTGTGGGTCGAATCTAGTAATTTAATTGTTCGCATCAAATAACTCCATACATAAATAGAGTCGTTACTTAATTTAATTGACTGAGAACGTTGTCCATTATGATTTGTTCTTATGTTTATTTATTATTTTCAGATTCCACGCTGACGTGAAGCACAGCACCCACCACATCGTGCCCCACCATCACCACTATTGAAAACTCTGACATCTTTTTTGTGTCCGTGTATTTTGTCTTTTCTTCCGACTGATACTTTTTATACTTTAAAAATAAATATTATTTCCATATAATATTGTGTTTTAAATGTGCTGTTGCAATGCACAGTATTTTTTAGAAATTAGTGACATCAAAAAAAAAACAAATAGACTTTTACGGACGAAGATTATATTATTAAAATGACCTAACTTTAAGGAAAATAAAAATGATAATAATAGGCTAAGAACAAAACAGAGCATAATAATACCAAAATATGCAATTATAAAAATTATAATTATGTTATTCAATTTGTAAATTAATATGTGGATTAATACCAAATTAAAACGCCTGCCGGAAGCAGCCCTGAAAACCTACACACTACGCTGAAACGCCTACTGAAATTTTACTCTACAGAACCCTATGTTACCTTTAGTGTTAAAACTAGTTCTAATGACGACTCTACTGTAATTGCACTTATTTAACTACTGTATTAAACCTACTTTCGTTGCGTGCTTTTATTACGAAACAAAGCATCAGCAAATAATTTTGTCAAAATACTCGTTTTCTAACTACTTGATGTTTTTAAAAGCAGAGTTGCATAGATTTTTTTAAAAAAGTACCTGAGTAGAACGTATCAAACGTTAGCTTAGGAACATTGATATTGTAAATGTACTGACTTTAATTTTTTTTTAATAGCGAAGTAAGGAACGAAAAGATGATCGAAATGACCTTCTAGAATTTTGGAACAGGGGCTGGGTCGGGAATGCCCATAGTCGAATAGCATGATGCAATATGGCTGATGGTGGTTATATTATAGTATGCCCTTGTAGGTAAAATGCGAGCTTGCATTCTTTGTAATTTGAGCAAATAAGAATTGTTAGACCCCTTTGATGACCCTAATGATCTCCATGATCTCAGCTCTAAATGTGTTTTATTCAATTCAATTCATTTAATAACTCAGATATCTATTGGGATCCATTATTTGTTAGTATTATCCTTAGAACGACTATGTAAGTACTTATAATATCAGCAATACAATACAATACAATAAAAAACAATACAATATAAATTCATTTATTATTTCATTCATTATTCTTTAATTATTATCAATTATCCCAGGCTCAAGCAGGCTCATGCAATTTACTCCATCGCCTCATGAGTGGAGAGTCTAATCTGCAGGAGAATACGCTTAGGAGACTGTTAGCACTACCTTGCAATTTGCGCAGAAGGGATGCCGCTCTTTTACGCATGATAGCGTAAAAGTCGTCCGTGCGGGCATCGGCGAACATCCCTGACGCACTACAGTATCGAGGTAGCCCTATCAGTATCCTAAACGCATTATTATATTGAACCCGCAAGGCATTGTATGTTCGCTGCGTAAAGCTGGTACACAGGCAGCAAGTATAAAAAGATTGACAAAGGATTTGAAGAGCGTGATCTTAACATCATTGCTGCACTTCGCAAACCTGCGCACCTATTCGTTAAGAAGTTATACAGCATTGTTCAAACATGTTTGAAATGTAAATGGGTCAATCTCAAAACTTAGGCATTAAATTTCGGAAGAATTGAATTGTTGAATTTGTTTTTTTTTCACAATGTCTGCACTAACTAGCTGCACAATAATCATCATTTTAACACTAGGAACCAACCTTAAAGCACTTAGAAGTTAGAGAAAAAACATGTAAGGCCTACGGAGTGGAGAACTGTGCAAGGAATATGACATGGAGCGGAGATTTGTACATGGAGTATGTGACATAGAATGGAAATTTGTCCATGGAGCTAAGCACAGAGAGGAATTTTTGTCCGTGATGCGAGGTAGAAAAAATAAATGCTTTCCTATCAAATTAGTAGGTACCGTCAAACAGGCCTACTTTGCCCGCTTTTTTCAGAAAAACACGAATTTCTCAATTTTTTTCCATGGCTGGAATCAGTTTTTTGGAATAAGTGCATCTATTGTAGACACATACATGCGTTCATTAGGAGAATATATTTTTAAACCAATATTTAACCTATTTTTTTAACGATTTTCATCGCGGGCAAAGTTATCTGGACTTTAGCCAACATTGCCCATGTCAATTATTTCCGTAACTATAGCTCTTATGACGTTAAGACAAGGATCAGTGCGAAATCTCGGGTAATTTTGGCGTTTCCATTTAATCATCCTAGTCTTAACTTGAAAAGTCGTGAGAAATATGGGTGGGCAATTTTACATAGGCATTTTGCTCTTTTCCATACAAGTCGCATCAAGCAGTTTGAAACTGTTAGGGTTGTCACTTTTGGCTTAATCTGTGTAGTAGTGGTTTTTGTGCCGTTCTTTCACACGACCACAAAATAAAATAGATTATTTCAACATAAAACAACTTTTATTCAAAATATTTATTTATGAAAAAAAAAATTAACAGTGCTTTGGGTTTTTTTTTACTCCTCGTAGCCTTACATAATAATTTATTCGTCGTCATTGATATGTGTAACCAGATTACACGATTTACATGCCCCTACCGGGATTTGAACTCAGGACCTTCAGCTTCCTAGGCAAGGTCACTAAGCTCATCAAACCATACAACAAAACGTATATGGAAACTACTTACTACTAAAACACGACCGATTAATAAAAATATAATTTACCGTAACTACATCCTATTAATCCAGGCAAAACTGTAGTAATACCCTTTACTAGGAAAAGGACCCTTCGCGGAATACAGCACTTAAAGCTGTACGGAAGGGTACTAGAAATGTCCAATGACGTGAAATATCTAGGTGTCACACTGGATAAGGAACTGAACTGGAAGAAGCATACAGATCTCACCATTACAAAGGCCCTGAGGGTATTTGGAATGTGTAGATCAGCGTATGGCAAAACATGGGGACTGAACCCCAAGGTACTGAAGTGGATCTATACCATGATGGTGAGACCCATAATACTGTACGGTAGCCTGGTATGGTGGCCAAGGACTTTAATGAGCACATGCAGAGAGGCCCTGAGAAAGGTGCAGAGAACGGCATGCATGGCTATAACAGGGGCGTTTCGTACCACGCCTACAGCGGCGCTAGAAGTCCTACTGGACCTACCGCCACTTCACATGGTGATTAAGTCAGAGGCGCGCAAATCGCTCTACAGATTAAGAACTCTTGGACTGTGGAGCGATAGCAAGCCGAAAACTAAGCACACAAACATGGAGACTGATGGTTTCTTAGACAGAATAACAAACATGGGAAGCGACAAAATGCTACCCAAGTATGTATTCCACAGGAACTACACAACAAAAGTTCCAACCAGGGCTGAGTGGGCCGAAGGTCTAGAACCACCAAAGTCTGGTATCGAAGACAGTATATGGTACACGGACGGATCAAAAATGGGATCCGGTACGGGAGCAGGCATTTATGCAAATGACTACAGTAGTAGTGTAAGCATGGGTAATTTGGCAACTGTCTTCCAAGCGGAGACATACGCCATAATTGCTTGTGTACAGGAGAATATAGACAGGCGAACCAAAGGGCGGACTATCTATATACTCAGTGACAGTCAAGCGGCCCTTAAAGCGCTTACGGCGCCGAAAGTGGACTCTAGACTAATTTATAATGGCGTCCAAGCACTAAACAGACTTGGAAGGCACAATAAGGTGCAACTAGTTTGGATACCAGGGCACAAGGGCTTCATCGGCAACGAAAGAGCAGATGAGCTTGCAAGAGGGGGCTCTACAAATCACTTTGTAGGTCCAGAACCATTTGTGGGACTCTCGCAGGGGACCATAATATCGGCCTTTAAAGCCTACGCCAAAACCAAACACCAACACGAGTGGAGGAATGAGGCTGGCTTAAGGCACTCTAAGCTCTTCATAGAAGGAGTGGACTCGGGCTGGACCAGAAAACTCTGGAAATCCAGTAGGAAGCAACTCAGAATCATATCTGGGGTGTTCACTGGTCACTTCGGGGTCAAGGATCTCTTGGCCAAGATGGGACTATCTGATAGTTTAGACTGTAGAATGTGTGGCGAGGAGGATGAGACTATGGAACACTTATTGTGTGAATGTCATGCCCTTGCCAGACAAAGAATGAACTACTTTGGTAACGGTTACCCGCAACCAAAGGAATTCAAGGTGCTCCCGGCGAACTGCATCATCCGCTTTGTGGAAATGATGGAGCAAGCCTGGGAGCAGGTATAAAGGAGAGAGCAAATGCACAAAAGATCCCACTGGGTCGAAGTGCATCCGAAAGGGCCCTCACCTAGATAAGATAAGATAAGATAAGATAAACTACATCCTACATAAATTAAATACATAACCTTCCTTTACTAGCGCAATCAGGTAAACAGGATGAGGGTGACAACCCTAAGCCTTTTTTGAGGCTGGGCAATGTTTAAACTCTAGGTTGGCAAAATACTAGATAACATTGCCCAGCATCATAACTTTTGTTGTAAGAAGTATATCCAGATTAAATAATAATAAAAATGATAAACAGTTCTTATTTTATTACAAGTAGAAGATTCACAAGTCTGAGGCTTTCCCATTTTGTAGAAAAAAATTCAAACTTCCGCAAGAATTGGCCCGCTAAATCACGACCTTATGCGACGAGAGTTCCGACACGTTACTTAATGGAGTTAGACGCAAATGTGATGCGTAGTGATACCACAGATATAACCTTTTTTCTACTAAAAATAGTGGTGTTGCCACAAACCTTTTTTATTTTTCTACATTAATGGATTTGTTTAAAAGTTGCATTTTGGGCAAAGTTTCCCCTGGTGGCAAAGTAGGCCTGTTTGACGTACCTAAATTTAAATTAAAAACATTATTTTATTATATTAGTAAAATATCTCAAAGACAAGACAAGAAATTCCACTCCTGTGTGTCCTACAGTTCTGCTTCATATTTTAAGCCATTGAGCTTAAAAGATGACATTTGTGATTTCATACACCCGGAAATCTCAAATGTGGTGAAGTTAGAACTGAAGATGAAGAATACACGAGTTATAATAGAAAAAAAAAGAAATTACTACATGCGGCCTCATATATTTGAGAAGTTCCCTCAATTCCTCACGGTTTCCATCATCCAACTGGATTTTTGATAACAATGGAACCAACCTGGCAGCATAATTATACCTTAATGTACCAAAAAAAAATTGTTTGAATCGGATCATAAAAAAACCTCCTCTTCTTTTGAAGTCGATTGAAAAGGTTAATTAATGATTAGTAAGGACGAAAGATCTAAATGATGCCATTTAACCTAATTTTACCTAGTATAATGTTAGAGTAGCATAATCTATACATAGAGGTAAACATTTTTGAGCGTAAGGGGATTCAACAACAGAATCAGAGACTAAATTTCGTTTTTGAGACAAGGTTTTTTTCGTGTTTAGCCGAAAATACAACAACATGCCAATTCCACCCATTAAAATGCCAGCAAGTTTAGTGTTAAAGATATGTGTAATAGAAATGGGTAAACTGACAGCATCCATAATCCTGTAATAGTGGTCAATAGTATACATGACAGTAATTGACAAATTTCCTATTCAGGCCTTACATACACAGAACATAATAATAATGTATAAGGTTAAATATGGTGAAAAGCCTGTTGGAATCCGCAAGCTAAGGCAAATCTAATGAATTAATAGTAATAGATAATAATCACGTTTGAATCGTAACTACCTAAGAAAACTTGTTTCGATCTGTATATAAGTCAATTAGGAATTCGTTTTTTATTTAAAAATAATCGTCAATCGGTGGTTTACAAAAAAATATGTTTTAAATACAATAAGCCTAACTCTTCCTCAAAAACTGTTTTCTGAAAAACGCAAACAAAACACGTGTTTAATAATTTAATAAAACCTGTCACAATCTGGCGCGGCCTGTGACACCGCACGATAGTAAACTTTACAGTTATTGTCAACTATGGACCCCCACCGCAGGCCGCGCCAGTCTGCCGGAGGCTTTATGAGTAACAAAGTCAACGTGTCATGTGCATGACAGGTATATGGAAGAGTTCATTAACGTAAAATACATCAGACGTAATTCCGACTAAGCGATGAACTCTGAATGCAGGTATATACTTCTTCAAGAAATGAAGGATAACTATACATTCAGTAGATATTAGTGTTAACTTCACAATGAAATTAACGTGATTTATGGCATGACACCTCACCCATTGCAATCCATTTTGGCTGGTTATCTCCACTTATAATAAATCTCTAAATTAAAAAAATAATCAGCCAGTTTGAATCTAAGCTTTGTGTGGTTCGAATGTTCTCAGCATCCCATGAACGGAAAAATATGAAACATTTTATATAGGTACATTATTATTCTAGCTGCAACTTAGGATAGTTTTTATCCGACTGCGACAATTAATTAATTTTCCGAAATATACGACTTCATTTAATTTTTTATTTATTTTTATTGAAATCAAACGTTGCTACAACTGTCAGCTATAAGAAATGTCAAATTTTCGTCAAAATGGCGGAATTGCTTTGCCTTTCACTTATTAATAATTTAAATCCAGTCTACTATAGACCTTTACGATACACATGCCAAAAATTAAACCATAAAAAAATATTCGATTGTGATATGAGAACTTATATGCGCAAATGTCGCATTATGGCGTAATTTCAAAAAATGTATTAACAAATTTGAACAATAAAATTAACACGAATTTGTTTTTTTTGGATGGCAATGGCACGCGTTCTTTGCGCATTCTGCCAAAGTGCCAATGGCGCTACCACGAAAACCGAAACTCGAAGTTCGTATAACTGCATCCCTGTCACTCGAGTGTAGTTAGTGCGATAGAGATAGAGATACCCGAATATTTTCGAATTCCGAAGTTCGTGGTTATAGCTCAGAGGGCCTACCGCGAACGGCATTCGAAGTTTTCCCTCTCTGTCGCACTTACGTACGAACTCGTAAGTATGACAGAGAGGGGAAACTTCGAATGCATTTCCCGGTAGGCCCTCTGGAATCGAAACTACACCCCGTAAGCCGCGTCCGCTGCGCCATGTTTTCGTGGTTTTTAAACGTCAAACATGTTTTGCCAATCAAAACAAAACCCTATCTGTTTGCCGAACCTGACTGAAAACATGTTAGATGTTTAAAAACATGGAAAAAATTGGTGCAGCGGACCCGGCTGTAGGTAGACACTAAATAAAATAATAATTATGTATTTTCTCGAAAAAAGGATAAAAGAGAAAAAATCAACGCAAGAGGTTAGGTATATAAATAGGTAATCACTAAGTTCCAAAGTTTTATGTTCTGTCCCTTTTTCACAAAACGCACCTTCAAATGAAACGATTGTTTTTTACTATGACGCTCGAGGATCTTGACGTCACAGTCCCCGATCGTTTTCTCACTCTAACAAGCGACATTAAAACGGTTTTGAGATATTTGAATGGGATTTTCGTCATCTTCTATCTATCTATACCTACATATAAATGCCCTGACTGACTCACCCACTCACTCATCAACGCACAGCCGAAACTACTAGGGCTAGAGAGTTGAAATTTACACCAGAACTACCTTATACAACGTAGGCAACGGATAAGAAGAGATTTTTGGAAATTCTACCCCTAAAGGGGTCAAATAGGGGTGCAAAGTTTGTATGGGGGAAACTTTATTTTTTATAGCTAGAGACTTAAAATTTTGTATAAATATTACTTATTAGAATACGAATAAAATACTTTCAACGTTTAGGAAAGTTCTGCCACTAAGGGGGTAAACAAGGGGTGCAAATTTTGTATGGGGGAAACTTTATTATTTAGAGACTCAATACGTTGTAGAAAGCTTACTTATTAGAATACAAATAAAGTACTGCCAGCGTTTTGGAAAATTCAGCCTCTTAGGGGGTTAAAAAGGGTTGCAAAGTTTGTATGAGCGAAACTTCTTTTTGAGATAGAAGCTTAAAAGTTTGTAGAAAGATTACTTATTACAATACGAATAAAAAAACAGCGTTTTGGAAAATTCCACCCCTAAGGGTATGAAAAAGGGGTACAATGTTGGTAAAGGGGATTTTTTGAGCTAGAATCTCAAACCTTTTTAAAAAGATCGAAAGCGAGAAACCTTTGCTGAAAGATTACTTATTACAATACAAATAAAGAACTTTCAGCGTTTTGGAAAATTCCACCCCTAAGGGTGATTAAAACAGGTGAAAATTTGTATGGAGGAAACTTTTTTTTTGAGCTTGAGACTTGAAATTGTGTAGAAAGATTATTTATTAGAATACAAATATATAGGTAAATTACTTTCAGTGGTTTGAAAATTTCCACCCGCTAAGAGGGGGATAAAGAGGTGCAATGTTTGTGTAGGAAAAATTTTTTTAGGTAGAAACTTAAAACTCTGTAGAAAGATCAAGTACCTACTTATTAAAATACAAAAAAATACCTACTGCCAGCGTTTTGGAAAATTTCACCCCTTAAGGGGTTAAAAAGGGGTGCAAGGTTCGTATGGAAAACACTTTTTTTTAGCTAGAGACTAGATAGTTTGTAGAAAAAATACTTACCTATTACAATAAAAAAACCGAGTGTTTTATTTTTAATTTTTCCCTGAAAAGCGTTCAAAGTTTGTATGGAGAGCAAAAAAATTTTAAAGTATGATATTTGTAACTGCGATCTTAGCCTGTTTAGACTACAAAACTTATTTCAGCGTTTTTTTAATTCATCGCCTAAGAAGGTTAAAAGGGGGTTCGAACTTTGTATAGAGAGCAAGACATTTTTAAAGTAAGAGATTTGTAACTTCGGTTTTAGATTGTTTTCTAAAAGTCTAGGTAGAAAATTAATTTCAATGTTTTTTTTTTAATTCATTCCTTTAACAAACATTTAGACGATAACATGTTATACGCGGACGAAGTCGCGGGCAACAGCTAGTTAATAATATTCGAATTCTAATCACTGATTTACAAAGTCACCTACATGAAAATGTGAACTAAGTAAAATGACTAAAACTAACTTAACCTATGGGGCCTAATGGCCTACACTATATATTTATATATATCCCCTAGGTCATTACCACTTGGTAGGGTGCCCATAAGGCTGGCTGCGTTACTTCGCTGAATGGCAATGCCAATGCGTTGAGCGAGGAACGAGCCAGCCCTATGGTCACCAGTGTAGTGGATGAGCATTTTACAATTTTTTTGAACAGGTTTAAGACCTCAAACTAATAATATGAATTAATTGTGATAAAAGTGAGGTATGTTAATTGATAATTACATCAGAGGCGGGATTTTGTTGTCAGGAGGATGTTATGATCATAGCTCACGCTTTTCATACGACGTTTTTCAACACATTTGAGAGGAAAATTGTATTTTATGCAACTGTTGTATAAGAAGGGTCTTAAAAGGCGTGTGGCGTGGGTTGCGATGCGAGCCTTGGCGAGCATCGCAATTAAAGACGCCACGAGCGTTTTTAGACTAGTTATACACCGTTGCATACAATACTTTTTCTACGACAAATTTTAAATAAATAGCAGACTACAGAATAGTTAAACTTTTCAGGCAGCAAGTTTTCTATTCGCACTTTTGCTACTCACGCAATTTCTTCAAGAGTGCAGTTATTCATTTCTTCGACCATTTTAAAAGGAACGTACATTTTTGTCTTCACAAACACGAATAAAATCTTAATAGTTTAGGACTAATAGTTTATAATTTTTCGTCTTTTCATTTTGAACTGTATTTTGGTGGGGAATCGGAAATGTGACAGCTCTTGCTTATGGTTTGTTTTGTTTTTAATTTGTTTGCACTTGCCATCCGAACCAAACCAAATCCGAACCCGGACCGAATACGAACTGTTTATTTTTATAAATAATACCAAGAATTTATAAAACATGTAATTTAACACACAATAGATGATGATTTATCATTATTGTAGTAAATAATTTATAATATACAAATGTTAAATCGTAAAAAAATACTTTTATTTCGAAATATTTGTTTAAGAAGTAAGTAGGCACCACTGCAATATAGCGGCCGATTTAAAAAAAAGTTAAACAGTGCTTTTATGAAAAATGTATGAACCAAAAAAGTACGCTAAACAGTTCGTTTTTGGGCCATAGAGCATAGAGACTTTCGACGTCTTATTAGTGGTGTCATTGTATTTGAGCTACAGCCTATATAAATGACAGATAACGGTACAGGAGTAGAAAAAAATCCTTTTCCTATGATGAAAATGTTATAGGCGCGCAACAACTTTTTCTTCGTGGAGTTCGCGCAGTGTGAGCGCAGGTTTTAAAGCGAGACCTAGATGAAATCTCTAAACAGCCAGATAATATAAATATTTTCGTATTCAATACAAATTTGTGCAATATGTTATCAAAAGTAAATAGTTTTACTAAATGAAACGTTTCTTTATCATATTTTATCATTCATATCCAAAAAGAAATAGTCAATTTATTCATAAAAAGGATTTAATTTATTAGGTCGAGTACGAATCCATAAGCCGAGAATTAAAAATAAACTTGACAACTCGGTAAGTTAAAGAATCCACCGAATACTTGCTGCAAGATTCTGCTTGATGTCTCTTAATCGGGATATAAACATGTGTGCGGTAATGTTATAAAACGCGGGTGTTTAATACCCCGGATTATGCGCCTAAATGCGGCATTATAAGAAACACGTTACGAGCAAATTACTGTGTTGAAAAAAAAACTTACAGTAATTTTAAGTATGTCCCTGCCACTAGCTCAATAACCCAAGAGGGCTCTCTATAATGATAATTTTGATTGACTATTTAAAAAAGACTCATTGTTATTACTGTTTGTGCGTGTTTGATTGTAATTAGAAATAATGTTGTGTTAAAAACGTTTATACACAGTTACAAAAACATTAAGTATCCATGAAAAAACGAACAATGAATGAGTTAGTGAAATCAATATTGCCTTGATACCCTTATCGGCAATATAAAAGACACAGATTTCGTTAGACATGTATCAGTCAACGATTGTACTTAGCACCATTAGGACAAAACAAAATTACCCTGATACAAAATGTATTCAAAGGTACTGAAGTGTAACATACATTCACACCTTTATTCCCAAAAGGCAGAAACTTATGTATTAGTGCAACTTTTAGCAACTTTTTGAATATTATTAATTCATATCATTTTAATTTTATTCATTGGACCCATACCCTAACCCATTATTTTAGTTATTCATTTAAATTAATTTTTAATGTAATTGACAAAGATAATTACAAATAACGACATATCATATCATAAATGTGGATAAAAAATATCGACAAGATGTGATGGCGCAGTGATAGGTAACTCGGTCGCCTCTTACGATACCCACGGAAAGAGGGTGGTGCTATTCTAACCCGACACTACACGGGATGAACTGTATTATGTATTAAAATAATAAACTAAGGCCAATATCAGTGTCTGAATGTCATTTCTACATGTAAAGCTTCCCTCACTTAAATCGTAAGATACATGGTTGCTTAAAAAGATCTGAACACGTTTTAAAGTCTTTGCCAACAATAACGGATTCGGATGTTTTTGAACAGCATGTTTTTTACGATTACTATGTAATCTATGTATAATATTGTTGTCCCAGGTTCTGTGCCTCGCCACCCTCCTAGCCGTAGCCGCCGCCCAGTACGGGCACGGACACGGACACGGGTACTCGTCGCAGCACATCTCCCGCCACGACGGACCAGCGCACGTCGTGCCCATCCACGGACACCACGGCCATGATCATCACGGCCATGACCATGTCGACTACTATGTAAGCACAGATTAAATACAAGTTTACAATAGGTACGCGCCACGTAAGTGTGTGTCTCTGGAGTTAGCCTCAAATATAACTGGAACGGTATGGTTAATGTGAATGTGTAACGGTATGCTCGTTTTGTTCTTGGTGGTGAGTATGGTCACCAGAGCTCCCGATGACCCGAGTCTAGCTATCAATAAAGTGTCGCAAGCGTTCATACTCGTACGCCAATTGCTTGTTTGCCACCGTCGTAGTATAATAAATATTTACCCATAGCATTTGCTCATGCCAAAGATTATTGCTGATACACAAAAAATATTTATATTTTGTAGTGAGCGGCGCGCGGCGCATTGGGCAGCCAAATGAAGTGTACAAGACTTACTTGAATAATTCTAGCCTTATTTGAAGGAATATGCCAGTGCAGTAAACTTTAATAGGCTGTACCCTAGATAATGTCAGAATAGAACCAATACATTAGCATTTGGACGGTTATTTAAATTATTTTCAGGATCATGTCATCTTGTAACTTACAGGCTTATCCTAAGTACGAGTTCGAGTACAAAGTAGAAGACCCGCACACCGGCGACCACAAGACGCAGCACGAGTCCCGCGACGGCGACGTCGTCAAGGGCTTCTACAGCCTGCACGAGCCCGACGGTTCCATCAGACACGTTCACTACCATGGTGACAAGCACACTGGGTAAGATTGGAAACTTTCTCATCATTTAGATTAAACTTCACGTCACCAACGTTAAGGCACTTACAAAAATTTTTGTAAAGAAAATAAATAGGTTCAAATGGTATATAAATATAACTTTTTACGTCATTATTTGCAATTATGCATGTTTTCAGATTCCACGCTGACGTTAAGCACAGCACCCACCACGTTGTGCCCCACCATCAACACTACTGAAAAACTCACGGACTTTGTTTTCTTATGATTTTTAATACCTTTATATGCCAAATAAAAATTGTTGTTAAGCAATGTTGTGTTTTGGAATGCATTAATTTGCTGCGTATATCCTATAGTATTAAACGACCAATATTTGTATATATACATTTATTTGCAATCACCTTCTCGAAAACGGCTCTAACCATATCGATGAAATTTGGAATATTAGGTATAGGGGTTTATGGGGGCGAGAAATCGATCTAGCTAGGTGTCATGTCTGGGAAAATTCTTTTTCTCCGTATTTTCTCTATTTTCACCCGAGCAGAGCTCAGTTGCCCAGGGACTTTAGAATATATAGTGATTGTACCTACGTACAATGCAACGATCGAGTTCAAGAGCGGTCGTAAATACACAGCGACTTTTTACGGTCGGTGCTACAAAAGCGATACATTGCAGTATCGATACAGGTGATTTTGACAGGTGATCTATGGCTATAGTCTGGACGTTTAGGTATTTAAAAAAATGTAAACAAAAAACCCACGTGACTTGGTCATTCAACCATTCATAGCAACTTTTTGTATCTATGGTATTATCTTATTGGCTGAAAGACCAAGTCACGTGGTGTTTTTTGTTTACATTTTTTAAAATACCTAAACGTCCAGACTATAGAGTGCGACAGTCGCGCGTTCATGAAATACGAGTTTGTATCCCTTCAAAAAGTCGCCATGTGAAACCGCTTTTAATAGGTTTTTCTATAGGCTGGTATAGCAACATCTCAGCGCGGGGCATAATTGACGTCTATGGACGACATGTATGGTATCTTAGACATTACGGTTTCTGATTACAATGGGTTTAGTCGCTTTTATTGATTACTTGCAATAAATAAACATCTTTTAATATCTACCTTTCTCATCAATCATCATAATTATCTTATTTATGACTTGCAAACTGTTAAACAACATTTATTATATAACACTTACGGTAAACGTCCCAAAACTCGACGCCTTAATTGCAATAGTTGACAGTGGACACACCCCATGTATCATCTTTATTATAATCATAATGCATTAAGAGTCCCCACCACGCTCGACAGAAGTCGACTCCCGTTGTTTAAATGGCAGATCCCACTGTGTAGACAAAGTTGCGTGTTATTCCAGCATGCCGTTTTAAAATGAAAGCCAAACTACGTTTGTATGAAAAGTCGAGCGCACTGCGGACTCTTAAGATTCAAGGTGCCATCTATGCGGGTAGTGTCGGGCACTAGGACCTCACTTAACTAGTCACAATCATTATCATCATCATATCAGCGGGAAGACGGTACTGCTAGACATAGGCATCCCCAAAGAGTGACACAATGACCGGTCCTGCGCCACCCGCATCCAGCGGACTCCCGTGACCTTTACCAGGTCATCAGTCCACTTTATGGGGGGTCAGCTGCGCGTGCCGCGGTACGCAGTCTTCAAAGACTCTCGTCTTGAGACAGAATAACAAAGATTAAAAATATTAAAGTAAACATTTTTCCATATACTGTCAAGTATTTACAGCGTGGAGTTCAAACTGAAATACTGAATTCATATTTCACAGTTAATTGTCACGAAATATGCAAATATAGAAAGTGCTCGCGTTGCGACCGCGACCCCAGTCAAAGCCGACACGCAACAGCGCGGTTACGCTTTTTGCGACTATGTTCGGTCATCTGGGGCGTGATACGTTGGTACGTGTGGGTGAAGGTCAATTCTCGCACACGCTAAAATGCATTGAAATTGACTGAGAATCGTTTTGTACAGTTAGCCTTCGCTCGCGCTTTACCAACATGTGTAAGAGCAGGAATTGATAAACATATTGAATTTTAATCTGAATTGATAGGTGCATGTGGCAGAATGCAGAAGAGTCTTGTTCTCCAAGATATATTTTCTTTAGGTAATTTGCAAACGTGTATTTAGAATACCACAAAACACAGTTTTAAGGAGACGACAAACAAGAAAAAAACCGGCCAAGAGCGTGTCGGGCCACGCTCAGTGTAGGGTTAATTTTTTTCTAAACGTATTCAACCTATCAAGTTCAAAATAATTTTCCTAGAAAGTTTTTATAAAGTTCTACTTTTGAGAAAACTTATGGTTCAAAAGTTAGATGGGGGGGACGACACATTTTTTTTTACTTCTGGAGCGATTATCTCCAAAAATGTTAACATTATTAAAATTGAAGGGTCTCCAGGATCCCATTATCAGAACTGGATTTTGGTGACAACGGGACCAATCTGGAAGTATATGTTTTCAAACAAAGAAATAATTTTTCAAATCGGTTCATAAATTACGGAGTTATCGCGTAACATACACACATAAAAAAAAAGTAGGATGTTCTCAATGCGTCTTCAAACCAGTAGTTTTTAACCCACTTCAAATCAGTAGCCAAATATGTAGCTTCAAGTTTGCCTATAAAATTTGAAGAGTTCCCTCGATTTCTTCAGGAACATCCAGGATCCAGGATGATGGGATCATCATCAGAACTGGATTTTGGTGACAACGGGACCAATCTGGAAGTATATGCTTTCAAACAAAGAAAAACATTTTTAAATCGTTTCATAAATTACGGAGTTATCGCGTAACATACACAAATAAAAAAAAAAAAAACCTACCCAACAATATATCACACGTTAGGGTTGAAATGAAAAAAAAAAAACACTCCCCACGTTACGTATAGGGGAGGTACCCTTATAAAAAAAAACAAATCACTTTTTATTTTACCTAATTTCAGCTTTCTAGTGCTAACGGTTACTGAGATTATCCGCGGACGGACGGACAGACAAAGCGAAACTATAAGGGTTCCTAGTCGACTACGGAACCCTAAAAAGAGGTTCAGACCCTAGCCTATTTATGTATACCTGTGCAGTCAGAGGTAATAATATGTATACGTATATAAAAAGCGGCCAAGTGCGAGTCGGACTCGCACATGAAGGGTTCCGTAAAATAAATTGCGGTTCACGATTTATAACGAATAAAAAAAATACTACTTTCTAGATCTCGTTCAATCCAATTTTCGGTGGAAGTGTGCATGGTAATGTACATCATGTATTTTTTTTAGTTTTATTATTCTCTTATTTTAGAAGTAACAGAGCCCCGGACACACAATTTACCACTTTGGAAGTGTCTCTCGCGCAAACTATTCAGTTAAGAAAAAAATTATAATAGAAACCTCAATATCATTTTTGAACACGTAGGTATGGGTTTGATGAAAAAAAAAAATTTTACTTTCATTTCTAAGTATGGGGAACTGACTGTTTTTTTTTCGATTTTGGTGTGAAAATCTTAATGCGGTTCACAGAATACATCTACTTACCAAATTTCAACAGTATAGCTCTTATAGTTTCGGAAGAAAAGGCTGTGACATACGGACGGACAGACAGACAGACAGACAGACATACAGACATGACGAATCTATAAGGTTTCCGTTTTTTGCCATTTGGCTACGGAACCCTAAAAAGGACATAATTATCTGTAAAGGATCCTTTTGTCAATGTCATTAAGGCGCGTAGAGATATTTATGTCCTTATTTAGGTGTACGAATATTAAATACCCCTGACTGTACGGTCAACCAATTCCTAGGCCATCATAGAACCTTGCCGTTGTAAATGTTATGTCAATACCGGTTACTAGGATTATTGCGTCGCTATGTAGCAGTTAAAATGACAGGGTTCTTCGGTGGCCTAGGAATCAAATTGATTGACTGTACAATACCTAACTACTCCGGTTGCCTCTGAATCGTTGCCGCGCACGTCAATATGAAACAAGTGACGATGCCTTCGCTGACTCATCCGAACAACAACAAAAGTCCTGTGCTGTGCATTTTACCTCATACACTTATTTAGAGAATAACATGCGATTTTAACCGTTGTACCGTAGCAGTTGCTTCCTTCCTTTAATAAGGTGATGATGAATACAAATTTAAATACCTACTGGTATTTAATTGGGAAATAATGATTTACCCTTGTTTTACCGATGAACGTTTGTTTCGCAGAATTTCATGTCATGGAAAAATTTTTTTTCAGAAACAGTTAACTTTATCTATCTATACACATAATAAAGCTGTAGAGGGTCAAAAGTCTGTACATTGAAGATATTGGCAAAAAAATAAATTGCGGGCTCTTAGAATCGATAACAAAACACACTTCAACAGTTTTTAGAATTTTTGTCTGTTTGTCGGTTTGTCTGTCTGTTTATATGAAACGGCATCACGTGAAAACGAGGGAATGGATCAATATGCGACTTTTTCTAAAACGTTAAGTGGATCTTCAGCCAGGCTATAGGCTATAAAAATTATAAAGATAAGGGTTCAAAGGGGGTAAAAAATGGGGTTGAACTTTGTATGGGAGCTCCTTGAATCCATTAGCTAAAGACTTGAAAATTGGTAAGCATAAACTTGACTGGAAAGTAAAAACATCCCCATTGAAACTTTCAACAATTTTATAGATAAAACGTGAAAAATATGGGATGAAAAATAGGCGCTGAGGTGACTAGAGACGAGATATAATGTTGCGAGAGCGGGATTATAACAGTTTCATCATCATCATCATCGGCCTTATACATCTATAAAAAGATGAATCAAACAGCGTCCATATTAGAGTTGCGGCACTTACGTACGTGGCTCGATACGGGAGCGACAGCCACGACCACATAATTGGCAAGTAAATGTCCTGCCCGGAGATGAAAGAGGAAGAGCAGCGCGTTTGTGTCTTAATTCGCGTCTATAGGATAAGAGATCGAACCAAGCTTTATCGTGTTTCACCACTCCATTACCTAGGGTCTCCCTCCAATGGTCTCGATCTGGGATAATTGAAGCCTGCAATGCCACAAAGAGACAACAAGTCGAAAACACAAACATACGGATACTCTCAGACATTAAATCAGCACTACAAGCAATGAGCAGTGATAACATCACATCTAGCTTGATATACGAATGCCACCTTCCTTCGATCCTCAGGTTTCGCTTACAAGACACCCGGGGATGATAGTGCGTGCTCGTGGACGAATAATATTTAAGTTTACCTGGATGCTCTATCTTTACCTGGAATATAATACTTCGTTTGCAGTTGGGATACCTTCTGTTTAGGTAATAGGTCCTGCAACTCAAACTCTCAGCCTTAAAACTTCGTAAAAAGAAGCGGGTTGTGTCGGAGATATAACCGTTTATTAAGTTTAAGTGGATACTTCTTTGTTGGCTGTAGCCGTATAAATTATATAATATATATCTGAACTAATTCACTAAAATCTGTAAAAGTATAATACAGATAAATCGGTATATATGACAACATTGACTAAAGTAGCTCATTTGACTCGCGATACAATGAAAAAGGCGGTCATTTCAGCATTATTTTCATGTCCGCCACATAAACCGAATAAAATTTTGTGATTAACAACTAATGGCAAATAAAGAAGGATTAAAACATGTAACAAACAATTATTTGAAATCAGATTAGTGTTCTCTACAAAAAGTTATTCCGGAAGACACATGATACATTTTGAACTGTATCCCTATACAAGAACGCGAGCAAAGAAGTATCCAATTCAATATACTCATACAAGGAATCTATTTTCAGCGATTTCAAAACTGAGATGAGAGTCATGAATCGTCTATATTCCATGTCAGGACAAGTAAACTTATTTCAGGGTGTTTAAAAAAACATTAAGAGAAGGAGGTGTTAAAAGGAAGTTAAAAGTGTGATAAGAAAGTCTTTTTTGAAGAGGGAGAAATCAAATTGTTACTAGCTAGCTATAAAATTTTCTGAAGATAAAATAAAACTGCTTGGTTTGCTGCTCTACATTCGGACAGACTTAATTCGCAAGTAAAAACGACTTCAAATCAATACTTTGTTGTACCACATGCATGCATTTCCTGTTAACTTTACCTCACAGACTCTTTCCGAAAGCAAATGCTTGGGTTTTTACAGAAAATACTTACACAACTTAAGTTGGTCGCAATGCCACAGTTATCTACCGAATGTCAAGAAAATTTTATGAATGGGTCTATAATAAAATCATACTTCCCACCAAATATTATCTGCTTTGACTTATGGTTGACTGACAGATAATGCTTTGTGGCATTAAGTCCAGCTTTTGCAATAAAGATTAAATAACTTAAATTAAATATTATTGACGATGACGACGTTTGTAAGGGTGTTTTGATTGAAAGAGAATTTGAACCGATACACGCATAAACTATCGAGTTGCAAGCGTCCATAGGCTATGGTAACCACTTATTATAAGTTGTTTGCCATTGACGTGGTGTAAAAAATATTATAAATCGTTAATGACAAATTATCCAGTAGCTTTAGACATGAAAATAACATGTAAACTATAATTTATACGCGTACGAAGTCGCGGGCAGAAGCTAGTAATGAATACCCTTTGTTGTTAGAAACACCTAAATTAAAAGTGGGTAGTCTTAAAGAAAAATTCAAACGAATATTATTAGATAAGTATATAAATTCCATTTAATAATATACGAATGTTGTGCCATCGACGTCGAAGAGGTGTATGCATTGTCCGTCTTATTTCAAAGGATAGGATAGGTATAGTAATGCAGGCATATCTTTGGCTTCGATCGTAGGTACCTACACATTTAGTAGATAAGTGATTTTTTTTTTCAGCAAGATGTGCAAACATATGTAGGTGCATACGAGTAACTAATATATATCTTGCAATATCCTCTGCCGTTCTTAAACAGTTCGCATATTAACTTACACTTCTAACTAAAATAAAAATAGTTATACCTCGATGTAAAAAAAAAAAAAACCGTTTACAATAAGTAGGGTAAAAATAAAGCACCAGGCCGCCAACAGGTCGTAATTTCGTATGAACTCTGTAGGGACTTACGGCCTTTTGGCTGGGGCGGTAGTGTAGTGTTTCGGTGTACCGCGATAATATTATCTTTTTTAGGGTTCCGTAGCCAAATGGCAAAAAACGGAACCCTTATAGATTCGTCATGTCCGTCTGTATGTCTGTCCGTCCGTATGTCACAGCCACTTTTTTCCGAAACTATAAGAGCTATACAGTTGAAACTTGGTAAGTAGATGTATACTGTGAACTGCATTAAGATTTTCACACAAAAATTGAAAAAAAACATTAAGTTTTAGGGGTCCCCGTACTCAGAACTGAAACTCAATTTTTTTTTTCATCAAACCCATACGTGTGGGGTTATCTATGGATAGGTCTTCAAAAATGATATTGAGGTTTCTAACATAATTTTTTTCTAAACTGAATAGTTTGCGCGAGAGACACTTAAAAAAAATAAAAAGGTAAAATGTGTCCCCCCCCCCTGTAACTTCTAAAATAAGAGAATGATAAAACTAAAAAAAATATATATGTACATTACCATGTAAACTTCCACCGAATATTGGTTTGAACGAGATCTAATAAGTAGTTTTTTTTTAAATACGTCATAAATCGTAAACCGCAATTTATTTCACGGAACCCTTCATGTGCAAGTCCGACTCGCACTTGGCCGCTTTTATTTAAGTAAGCGAAAAGAATTTAGGTTAAGTTACTAAATTGTATTTTTTTGATTCCAAATAAAAAAAAAAAAAAAAATATCCCCATCATAACCCCTTCAAGGGATGAATTAGAAAAAATGCCCTTCTCAATGTTTTTGACTGTAAATTAGGAGCTTGTGACCGAAGTTTTAAACGTCTAACTTTAAAAACGACATATTTTCCATACAAACTTTCAACACTTTTTTAAAACCCTCAGGGGATGATTTTTTATAACAACGCTTAATCATTTGTTTTGCTTTTTAGCAAGAAACCTTCACACAAAGATTCAAGTCAACGAGTATAACTTTCCAAATTAACGATTTCCATACAACGGTTCAGCCCCTATTTCACCCCATTAAGGGTTGAATTTCGAAAAATCTTTTCTTAGTACACGACAACGTACACGTAAAAAATATATGTTCCAAATGTCATGCTTATATCTTTAGCGGTTTTGGCTGTGCGCTGTCTGTCAATCGACCGTAACGCAAGAGTTTTATATGTATAGATAAATAGGATAGTTTGGATATTTGGACGTTTAGATATTTGTATGTCTAGATATTTGGATGTTTGTTACTCAATCACGCTTTAACAGCTCAACCCAACCGATTTGGATGAAATTTTGCACGAAGATAGTTTATTTATAGCCTGGATTAAAATATAAATAAAATAAAATATAGGATAGTTTTAATCCCGGGTTCACGCAGACCAAGTCGCGGGCGGAAGCTAGTTTGACACAAGTTACGAATGGCAGCAAAGTGAGATAGAACCGCTTCGTGACAACGCTTTGCTTGACACTCTTTTTTAACTGCGTTGGTTTGTTTTGTCTCGAATTGATGTTTCTTTCTTTCTTTGAAACTTGATGGACAAACGCATGGAGTACAATGACTTATGTTATATTTAACATAAATGAAACCAGTAGTAAACAAAGCCTTATAGAGCTACGTTGGGATATTATGATCAACAAAGATTGGATCAGCAATCTAAATTGTCCCACCGCAATTGTGCATGTTCGGTTATAATTAGAAATAATAAAGTGCACAAAGAGTTTATGAAATAGTTACAAACACTATGCATGACTTAGTAGGCGAGCAAACTAAACAGTGAATGAGTTGGTGAAATCAATATTGCCTTGATACCCTTATCGACAATATAAAAGACGCAGAATTTGTCGGATATGTATCAGTTAGCAGTTGTTCTTAGAGCCATTAGGACAAAACCAAATATCCCTATTTACAAAATGTACTCCAAGGTAATTGACAAATTAATATACATTTAAAAAGAAATTTAGAGACATTTATAAATTAAGAAAATGAATTCCTTGGTAATGAGTTTTCTAATCTTAAAAAGTTTGATTTCTAACAATTTACGCGTGTGAAAATGATTTTCCTGGCATCGCAAGCATCCATAGGCTACACTGTCTGCTTATCATCGTGCAGCCAATGCTTGTTTGCCACCTTCATAGTAAAAAAAATTACAAATATTTTTTTTTGTCCCAGGTTCTCTGCCTCGCCAGCCTTCTGGCAGTTGCCGCAGCCTACGGACACGGGTTCTCGTCGCAGCACATCTCCCGCCACGACGGGCCGGCGCACGTCGTGCCCATCCACGGCCATGGCCACGGCCATGACCATCACGGCCATGACCATGTTGACTACTATGTAAGTGCGCTGTCCTTGTTTACGTGGTTTCTAATCAGTGTATTTTTGTAACTGGCACGCACTATTATAATAGAGTTAATTGCATTGCAGTGAGTATTTTTGTCTCGTATTGTCCATGGACCAAAATTATTATTTGAAAGTTGGTTGTTAAGGCTTCATGTAAGGAAAACGTCTCAGCGCCGTCACTTTAATATTCAATACTAGCTTTTGCCCGCGACTTCGTCCGCGTAGAACTCGTTTATATCGTAGCTCGATACAAACTTTCACCCTCCATTTCCCTTTTAGGGGTAGATTTCCGATATAAAAACTATCATATATCCTTACCCGAGACTCAAACTATCTTTATCATTTATCATCATCATCATATCAGCCGAAAGACGTCCACTGCTGGACATAGGCCTCCCCCAAAGAGTTCCAAAGTGACCAATCCTGCGCCACCCGCATCCAGCGGATTCTTGCGACCTTTACCAGGTCATCAGTCTACCTTGTGCCTACCAATGCCGCGCCTACTAACTACCTCTATACAAAGTTTTATCTAAATGGGTTGTATAGTAGCTTCATACAAATATTCAACCCCCATTTCACCCCCTTAAGAGATCATTTCCGGGATAAAAACTATCCTATGTCCTTTTCCGGAACTCAAACTATCTGTTAACCAAATTTATTCTAAATGGGTCACTCACATCCAAATTTTCACCCCTTAGGGGAGGATTTTCGGAATAAAACTATCCTTTGTCCTTCCCCAGGACTCCCAACTATCGCTATACTAAATGTTCACCCCCATTTCACCCCCTTAGGGAATGATATCCGGAATAAAACTATCAGATGTCCTTTCCCAGGACTCAAATTATCTCTTAACCAGATTTCAACTAAATGAGTTCCATAAACAATGCATTATCCTTTTTCGGAACCCCAAACTATCTCTATACCAAATTTCATCCAAATAGGGTACATCCATATTTTCACCCCCTATTTTATGCCCTTGGAGGATTTTTTTCGGGACAAAAGCTATTCGTTGTTCTTCTACGCGAGTAAAACTATCTCTATAGGCACCAAACTTCATCCTAATCCAAATTTAAACCACCATTTCACTCCCTTAGAGGATGATTTCCGGAATTAAAACTACGCTTTGTCCTTGCCCAGGACTCAAACCATCTCTATACCAAATTCCATCGAAATGGTTTCCATCCAAATTTTCACCCCCCAATTCCCAGCACTCAAACTATCTCTTAACTGTTAACTTAAGTTTTATAAGTTTTTATTGTTACTAACATGATATGGACTAAGTCTGAAATAAATAATTTGAATTAAATTAAATTAACCAAATTTCATCTAAAAAGGTCACATCACATCCAAATTTTCATCCCTTAAGGGGGTGATTTTCGGGATAAAACTATCCTATGTGCTTCCCCAGAACTCCAACTCGCTATACCGTAAATGGGTTCCATCCAAATTTTCATCCCCCATTTCACCCCCTTAGGAGATGATTTCTGGACTAAAAATTATTTTAGGTCCTTCCCCAGGACTAACTATCTCCATACCAAATTTCATCTAAATGGGTTCTATCCAAATTTTCACTCCTCATTTCACCCCCTCAGGAGATGATTTTTCTGGATAAAAACTATGCATTGTCCTTCCCTGGGACTCCTTCTATCTCTTTACCAAATTTTAACTGAATGGGATTTATCCACATTTTCACCCCTATTTCATCCCCTTAGGGGATGATTTTCGGGATTCAAAGTATCCGTTGTCATTCTCCGGGACTCAAACTATCTCTATACCAAATTTGATCTAATCGGAGTCCATCCAAAATTTCACCCCCCACTACACCCCCTTATGGGCAGATTTCCGGGATAAAAACTATCCAATGTCCTTTCCCAGAACTTAAACTAACTCTAAACCAAATTTTATCAAAATGGGTTACATCCAAATGTTCACCCCCACGTTTTACCCCCTAAGGGGAAGATTTCCGGGATAAAACCTATCCTTTGACCTTCCCCGGGACTCGAACTATTTATATACCAAATTTCATCCAAATCGGTGCAGCGGTTTAAGTAGCTCCATACAAACTTCCACCCCCCATTTCATCCCCTCAGGGATTTATTTCCGGGATAAAAACTACCCTATGTCCTTCCCCAGGACTCAAACTATCTATATACCAAATTTCATCTAAATCGGTTAAGCCGTTTTCACGTGATGCGCGGTCACATAAACAGACAAACAGAAAAACAGATAAACAGATAAACAGACAAACAGATAAACAGACAAACAGACAAAAATTCTAAAAACTGTTGGAACGTATTCTGTTATCGATTTTAAGTATCCCTAGCCAATTTTTTTTCGAATTACTTCCATGTACAGACTTTCGACCCTCTTCAGCTTTATTATATGTATAGATAAATAGATAGAAGATAATGAAACTCCCATTCAAATATCTCAAAAAATTATGAAGCTACATCCGTTTTAATGTCGCTTGTTAGAGTGAGAAAACGATGAGGGACTGTGACGTCAATATACTCGAGCGTCATAGTAAAAAACAATCGTTTCATATGAAGGTGCGTTTTGCGGAAAAGGGACAGAACATACCCCTCTTAAAACTTTGGACTCTTATAACTTAATCATTACCTATATAACCTCTTGCTTTGTTTTTTTCTCCATTTGACTATATTTATTTTAAATTCTTTTTCGAGAAAATACATTATGATTATTTACCATATTTTCGATTCCTGAGCTATAACTTCGGAATTCGAAAATATTCGGGTATCTCTATCTCTATCGCACTAACCATACTCGAGTGACAGGGATGCAAATATATGAACATTGAGTATCGGTTTTCGTGGTAGCGCCGCAGGTACTTTGGCTGAATGCGCCGAGCGCGTGCCATTGTCATTCAAAAAAAACAAATTCGTGTTAATTATATTGTTCAAATTTGTTGATTTAATTTATTGAAATTACGACATAAAACGACATTTGCGCATATAAGTTCTCATATCAGAATCGAATATTTTTTTATGGTTTATATTTTAACATTTGTCTCATAAAGGTCTATCGTAGACGGGATTTAAATTATTAATAAGTGAAAGGCAAAGCAATTCCGCCATTTTGACGAAAATTTGACGGTTCTTATAGCTGACAGTTGGAGCAGCGTTTGATTTCAATAAAAATAAATGAAAAATTAAATGAAGTCGTATATTTCGGAAAATTAATTAACTGTCGCAGTCGGATAAAAACTATCCTAAGTTGCAGCTAGAATAATAATGTACCTATATAAAATGTTTCATATTTTTCCGTTCATGGGATGCTGAGAACATTCGAACCGCGCAAAGCTTAGTTTCAAACTGGCTGATTCTTTTTTTAATTTAGAGATTTATTATAAGTGGAGATTATGTCAAAACAATAGAAGTGTATTAAAGGTGTCAACTATTAGGTATTAAAGGTGTCGAGTAATGGGGCATTTACGTTAAGTATAAAAGATATTTTCGGGACATTAATGTTTCTCAAATTCTGGTTTCTGTAAAATACTCAACTCTGGATCTCACGAAACTCCAGGCACCTGACCTAAACGTTTTTTTAATTTGACAGGCTTACCCTAAATACGAGTTCGAGTACAAGGTAGAAGACCCGCACACCGGTGACCACAAGACGCAGCACGAGTCCCGCGACGGCGACGTCGTCAAGGGCTTCTACAGCCTGCAGGAGCCTGATGGTTCCATCAGACACGTTCACTACCATGGTGACAAGCACACTGGGTGAGTTTAGCAGCGATGATATGGAACCGATGATATTTTGTTCTATTAGCGTTTATAAAAAGATACATTCGTCCTTTCGGCAACTGGCTCTTACAAAACCGTTGTTGTTACATGTTTGTGGGTAAACTTCCTAGTTACCTTCATGGTTTTTGACTATTAAAGAAAACTCAGTATTCACATTTCACGATCCTCTGAATTATTTAGATAATAATAACCAAAAAACGTATATTTCGACACTCTCAAGGGCATCAATATTTATACGGTATTTCCATTTGATCTAGAACTATGAAATTTGGCAAGTAATATCATCGTATACTAAAAGTACAGGGAAATATCGGAAAACTATACATTTGTAATTTTGTACGGAACTCTCGGTGGGCGAGTCTGACTCGCACTTGTCCAGTTTTTTTTTAACTTGATGAGACTGTGTAAGGGTATTTTGTAAAAAGCACGACTTAAGGATGACTCACGCTAGAACGGGCTGTGTCCGGCACGGGCCGCGGCCGAGCCACGGCCGAGGCTCGGAAGCATCCCGGTGTCGGCACGATCCGGCCCGTGGCCCGGCCGGACTTGGGTTTAGCTCGGCCGCGCAAAAACGCCGTCGTTTTTCTTAGAAAACGGCCCGGGCCGGACACGGCCCGTTCTAGTGTGAGTCATCCTTTACTTTAAGTCTCCAAACTAGATTTTAAAAGTTAATTTTTTTCAGGTTCCACGCTGACGTGAAACACGAAACTCACCACATCGTCCCTGAAAAGCACCAGCACCATTACTGAAATGTTATTATTTGTAATATTCCGCGTATGAATCTGTGATCTTCCTGTTAATTGTTATGGTTTAAAACGTTTTTTACCAAATACATTTTTATATTACTAGCAAAAAACAGGTTTATTTTCTTATATTTTTAGGATAATAGCAAAATAAAGTTGCCAAATAACTCGGCCTTCACTGTTAGACAAAAAGTGAAATATTTATTAACAAGGTTTGATGATAACATAGCCTCCTAGCGCCCAAGGGCCTACTGGAAGGACTTATTCTCTTACAGGAATTTAAACAATTTTGGGTTGGAATAGAGTTGCATTTGTTTTGTTTTGGTCTTCTCTTGAAACAAAAGAAACTTAACTCTATTTATTTTATTAGTTTGATTCAAATTTCAATGTCATTTTGTGTCGTATGGTGGGCGCCATACGACACATATACGCCAAATATAGATAGTCACATACTAAGTGGTCATATCCTTACTAAACTATGCCATGTAAAGTTTTTTCTATGGTCAACTCTCTGCACGCGCATACTTCTGTGCACGTTATATTGATATAAGATATGCGTTATAAATATTGAAATGTTATCGAAGTAAACAAACAACAAAATGAAGAAATATAAAAAAAAATCCACAGTTTTTCTCCGATGAGTTTCAGAAACCACCATTTACGTACTTTTGCCCCAATAACGATTTCAGTGAAGGGTAGAAAATATTAACTCATGCTTATTTTATAATACTTACTTATACAAAAATAGCAACAACACTTTTCTCCTCATTGTAATGAGGTTCCAACAATTATGACTAAGTATAAGTAAATTGAAATTTCGTACTGTTCTTGTATAGTTTGCATGTTTTTTGTATTGTTTTTAATAACTCTATCATTAAACATTTTGGCTCAAAAAGTACTTAGTGAGATATCAAATAACAACTTTGGACGCATTGTTGTTTGTTGTTATTCATATGTACAACCTCATCCCAAAATTATTTAACTATTAATCCAGTAACTTTGTCGTCTGAAATCCGGTAGTTCTGATTTTTGCCCGACGACGGCAGAGCCGAACGGAAGGGATATGTTTTTTGCAGACTTGTTTATGATGTTGGCCCAATGAGTAATCCAAGTTTGTGACCTAGAGCGCTAAACGCAACTTTGTCAAAAATCTTAAATACCGCGAAATCCCTAAAAGACTAGTTTTTGATACTTTTTTTCAGGACTTTTTTAAAGTAGACTAGATTTGCTACAATAAAAGACTAGAATTTTCTGTGTAGACCCAATAGTTTCATAATTAAAGCTTTTCAAAATTCATATTTTTTTTCATATTTCGCAATTTTTTAGACGTCGTCGCGCGAACAACTCTAACGGGATGAAGTTCCAAGTAGGTACCCCCGACGTAAGTAGTTTGCTAGTGTTGCGAAGTTCGAAAAATTATTAATTTTAAAGGTTTTCTCTCGGAAACTATTGGGTCTACAGAGATAATTCTAGTATATCTAGTCTACTTTAAAAACGTCCTGAAAAAGTATTATCAAAAACTAGTCCTTAAGGGTTATAATGGATGAATGAATGAAATGAAATGAAATGAAAATAATTTAATCCAGAACAAGTTCATATTAGCGAGTACATTAGAATACACAAAAGAAATAAAATGATACACGAATACATTAATACAAATTATAAACTATGAAAATATATGGGCCGGGATTATTCAACAACGCGGGTCACCCCGATCCCGCGACGACGGGCCTGTGCCCTCTGTGTGTGGGCCCTCCAGCGTTCATGTAGCGGGCTGGCGTCCCATTCTCTCACCGCCAAGAGCAGTGTGTTGGAGGATGCGTAGATTGCCTTCCTAGCGGTGGCGGTCCTCGCGCGCAGCAGCCCGGCGCGCGCCCCTCCGCGAACATCGCGCTCGCGCTGCACCAGCGTGGCAGCCGAAACAAGGCGCACCACGCGTCATGACATGCACGCCGTAATGCAGCAGCGGAGGTACGTGTGTCGGCATGGTTGCAGCCTCCATGAGCATGAATTCCGATTTGTCAGAATTGTACGACATATTGTGCTCACCCGCGTATCTCTCGCATTCTGCGAGTAACTGTCGCATAGCCGTCGCCGATGGAGCAAGCAGAACCATGTCGTCCGCATAGGACAAGTGGTTAGTCATAGTGCCGTTAATGGAGCAGCCGACTCCTGTCTGTGTCAGGGCCTGTGATAACCCGTCCATGTAGACATTGAACAGCGCCGGTGACATGCTGCCTCCCTGCCGGTCACCACAATTCAAAAAGGCAGCTCCGGATACTTTATCTTTCCATCTCACTGCGTTTCTCTGCTGAGAGTACCATTTCTCCAGTACCTTAAGGATTGGGGTGGGTGTTTTCCGTGTGTGAAGTTTTTTCCAAAGGAGTTGGTGATCGACTCTGTCGAAGGCTTTGCTCAAGTCCAGGAAGCAGGCGTATACACACGTTTTTCTGGACCTATAGTAACCCACAATTTGCTTAAATGTAATTAGATGGCCGAGGCTGTTGAGACGTTACTTTTAAACCCGAATTGGCTGTCGGCACTATACAAATAAGGTGCGGCGAGCTGATGAAGCACCCTCTCCAGTAAACGTGCTATCATATTTGCAAGAGCAATAGGGCGGTAGTTGCTTGAGCTCGAGACATTTTTCCTTCTATTCTTGCAAATAGGTACAATCACAGTATCCGTCAGGTCCCGTGGTAAGTGACTGGTCCTAATAATCGCTGTGAAAGGCGAAGCCAGCATATGCAGCAGCGCAAGCCCACCGTATTTAATATGCTCAACGGTCAGCCCATCCAGGCCAGGAGACTTCCCGCGCGTATTTTTCAACATCTTAATAAATCAAAATTTATAAACCGTAAAAAAAATGGTTTTTCGGAAGCACTAATCAAGCCCTTTCATACGAGACACCCCACTTGATCTATTACTACACTTTGAATTTTTAACCACCCTCATTTTCGTAATTTACACAGAAAATAAAAATGTATATTTAATTTTTGTATTCGTCTTATACGTGTCTTAACAGTTTTTCCAACTTTCAAATAAATAGCATAAGTAGCTCCTGAGACATTTAACGTTGTGACAGACGGACGGACGGACAGACGGACAGAGTCGCAACATAAGGGTTCCTTTTTGATCTTTTTGGTACGGAACCCTAAAAGTATAATCGGTTTAAAAAAATATTGAAAAGCCCCTGCGGGTGGGTGTCCCTTCGGGACCCCCCTGTGTCCATGCGTGGAGTGGAGCCATGGATAGAGAAGTGCAAGCCTCCAAAAAGAAATAAGAGAAAAAAAATTTAAATGATCCTCTTTCACATAATTATGCCAACCGACTGCTTAGTCAATTTACCCGAGTTTACTCAGTGTTTAAGCGAAATTAGCGCGATAATTGATAATAGCGAGGTAGAATGTGCATTTATCATGGGGGATTTCAATGCACACCCTAATGAACTGTTTTGGAACGAACTTAGTAACTTTTGTTGTTTGCAAGATTGGCGTTGCGCGGATATGGATATATTAGGATTATCATCTTTAAGTACCTACACCTTTATAAGCGATGCACATGGATGCGCTAGATGGCTAGATCACTGTGTGGTCACGGAAGCGGCCTGGCAGTCTGTTGACAAGGTAGTAGTACGATATGACACATATTGGTTTGACCATTTCCCGTTAGAAGTTATATGTAATTTAAACACTATTAAACCGAAGCGCCAATTTGTCGAAAGATCTTTCAATAATGTTATCTGGGGTGAAAGAGATCGAATGCAAATTGATAAATACATGACAATATGTAATGAACAATTACGAAAAATTGATTTTCCCGAGCAGCTTGTTTGTTGTAGCCAGGGCATGTGTTCAGACAGGGAACATAGAAAAATAATTGATAGTTTATACACGTCAATTATTGATACTGTGTGCGAGGCGGCGGAGGCGAGTTCCAGATCACAGGGCCGACGTAAACTGCATGTGGTTGGGTGGAACAAGTACGTCCAGGGCGCTCATGGTGAGGCGAGACTGTATTTTCAGACATGGGTGATGCATGGTAAGCCATCTCATGGTCCCATTTATGAGGCTATGTATAAAACAAGGAAGGAGTTTAAAGCACGGCTTAAGTGGTGTCAAATAAACCAGGAACAAATCAAGAGGGACATACTGGCATCACACCATGCGTCTAAGAATTTCCGGGGATTTTGGAAAGAGACAGATAAGCTTAGTCCTAAGTCGAGTCTTCCTATGAGTGTGAACGGAGTGTGTGAGCCAAAAAAAAATGCCAATATGTTTGCTGATCATTTCAGGGTTGAACCAGCAGTGATGCCTGAAGTGGCGGGGATGCTCGGTGCTCATACTCACCCAAGTACCACATCTATATATGTTTCGGTATGTGACGTTGCCACCATTATTAAGGGAATGAAGAGGGGGAAATCGCCAGGGCACGATGGGCTGAGCATCGAGCACCTTCAACATGCGGGAACTCATTTACCGCGGGTGCTGGCGCTGCTATTTAACATATGTCTAAGACACTCATACCTACCTGCCGCTCTTATGCGTACCATAGTCGTTCCGCTTGTTAAGAATAAGACGGGGGACGTGTCTAACAAGAGCAATTATAGACCCATATCGTTGGCCACCGTAGTGGCAAAGGTGCTGGACGGCTTGCTAGATGGCTTTTTAACTAAACACATCAGGATTGACGATGCCCAATTCGGGTTTCAACCTGGATTATCGACGGAAACTGCTGTGTTATGCCTCAAGCATGTGGTTCGGTACTATACTGACAGGAAAACGCCAGTATACGCGTGTTTCTTAGATTTAACGAGGGCCTTCGATATGGTCTCGTATGATATGCTCTGGCATAAATTACGCTGTGAGACATCTCTCCCGGAGGAAGTCACCGAGTTATTTAAACATTGGTACGACAACCAGACGAACTGTGTTAGATGGGAGGCGACGTTCTCCGATGCGTACAGGCTGAGGTGCGGGGTGCGGCAGGGAGGGTTGACGTCGCCCAAACTGTTCAGTCTGTATGTGAATGGACTAATTGGTGAACTCAACAATGCCAGGGTCGGATGCTCGATAGATGGGACTTTCGTCAATAACATCAGCTACGCGGACGATATGGTGTTGTTGAGTCCATCAATAAGTGCACTTAGGAAGCTGCTCGGGATTTGTGAGAGGTATGCGGTCGCCCATGGTCTCAGGTATAACGTGCAAAAGAGCGAACTCATGGTTTTTAAACCAAAGAGTGGGACCGTTGGTACAGTGCCACCAGTGTATTTATACGGAGCTGCACTTCAGCAAGTCTCGCAGTTTAAATACCTGGGACACTGGGTGACCGAAGACCTGTCGGATGGAGTGGATATGGAGAGGGAGAGGCGATCCATGGCAGTCCGCTGTAATATGTTGGCCCGCAGGTTTGCACGTTGTACGAAGCAAGTTAAAGTAACACTTTTTAAGGCATACTGTCAAAGCTTCTACACGTGCAGCCTGTGGGTCGGATATTCCATTAGTACCCTTAATACCCTAAGGGTACAGTACAACAACGCGTTCAGGATGCTGATGGGACTGCCGCGCTACTGCAGTGCATCAGGTATGTTTGCGGAGGCCCGGACTGATGGTTTTCACGCCATTTTGCGTAAACGTGCGGCATCCCTGATGCGACGCGTGCGCGCCAGCTCCAACAGCCTCCTACGCGTTGTGGCCGGCAGGCTGGATTGCCCGTTCCAACACCACTGGATGCAACTGCATGTGAATGGGATGCGGGCAATCTAGGCTGCGTAAGTTTTAGTACTAAGTTAATATTTTATTTATCATTGTAATTTGTGTCCACTAACATTAGTTTAATAATAAGTGTTTTTATTGCTACTAACCACAAATATGGATGTACATGTCCGAAATAAATTTTTGAATTGAATTGAATAATTATAATTATCCTAGATAAGTGTGGAATGGATGGAGATATCTCCACGTCACGAACATTGAGAAGGGTATGTTAAGGTGGTTTGGGCATGAAGAGAGGATAGATGAAAGAAGATTAACGAAGAGAGTATATAAAAAGAGTGGAAGGGCATGTTGGAAGGGGAAGACCTAGGCGAACTTTCTCCGATCAAATTGGAGAAATCTTACAAAAAGGCCAGGTCAAAAGTACTCTAAACCGACGAGCATGTGAGAAATGTTATGAAAGTGAGTGAAGCGAAAGTGGTTTGTCAGGATTGTAGCAAATGGATATCCGTGATCTCTGCCTACCCCTCTGGGAAAGAGGCGTGATTATATGTATGTATGTATAATTATCCTATCGATTGATACATAAAATGTATATCTTTAGACTCAACCACAACTTTAAATAACTAACCAGTTTGTTACTTGAACACGGCAGGTGGTAAGCACGACCTTGACTTAATTTCAATGCAATTTCGATGTTGAATGAAATTATAATCGCTGATTAAATAAATGTGTAATATGCTTTTATTCTTTATATCACAAGGCACTCAATGAATATACAAATATGCTTACCTAATTTGAAAGGAAGTGCAAATAATTATTTAGTTAATCACTTGATAAGGTGGCGCATTTTGGCGAGGCGGAAACTGTATGCGGCATTTTGTTCTGTAGCGAATGCTTATTGAATTCCTTGATGAAGATTTCTTTATTTTTCAGTAAGCATTACATTTCCTCAGTAGTATATTGCGCGGAATATTGCAGTACTTAATTCGCACCGTTCAATAGCGCACATCTCGCACCAATCAGGAAGCACTCATAGAAATGTATGGGCGCATTATTAATCTGAATTGGCACTGATAGATTACAGCTTATTTTGTATGCACTGACACTGGCAGATGACAACTAAAGCCAAACACACTGGCTTTATTGCGGTGGCGGTCAATAGTAAAGTTTTCAATAACTGTCAAGTTTACTATTGAGTGCCACCGCAGGCCGCGCCAGTTTGTGAGAGGTTTTTTTACTGATACTACACTGACTACACAGCGCCCAATGCAGAGGTGGCCTTAACTAAGTATTTCAAGATTCATTATTTATTGATAAAATCTTCTACGATGAATTATTACTTTTGAAACTGGCGAATTATGTTGATATAATTAGCAGATAAAAGACGAAAGATCCGGTGTACCATTTTATTACCTATACTACACTAAAACCTGACAAAGCTTGAAATTAAACACTGATAAATCTTAACCTCAGTTATTTTCATCATCGCGCAGGAGTGCTGCCACCGTACCACGATGTAGTGGGTAGCATCATAAGTAGCAGAAAACATGCTGAAGCACCTTAACTTAAGGCACATGCAAGTCATGTTGTGCACTGAATAGGTAAATTACTCAAAAACTAATAATTCGCAGGACAACAGATATGCGAATAATATCCGGAAATTCGTGGATACCTTATTCGTACTCGAAGCAGTAGACATACTTTGAGCTGATGTACACTATCATAGGTAGGTAATAAGGTATGAACACATATTTTTGAGACTTTGTAGTGTATACATATTGGTGCCCTTGACTGTACTCTACGAGTTTGTATTTTTTCAAGCCAATATTAAAATAATGTAACGCTGTTTCAAAATTGCAAGACAATTTATTTACATATTTAATCATACAAAATTTATACAGTTTGACGGTAAGGAACCAAGGCACTATACAATTTAAAATTCTTAACATGTAAAAACCGAAAAGAAATAAAACAAAACATAACATCTAAACTAAACATCCATCGTCTCGCAGTACCTCAGACAAAGATTACATACATTCGCCCATCGAAATAAATATGCTCATAACTACACAACACTACATTACCAACAATATAATGGATATATTTTAGCTCTATGATTAGATCTACCCAACAATTGTTCCAACTAATAATAACCTTTTAAGGGTATTTGTAAACAATAGAACATTACTTACCTAGGGCGGTAAAACAAAGAATGTCTCAGATCGCGGGTATTTGACGCCGTAGCCGAAGGCAAGGGCGATAAATATGCGATCTGAGGCTTTCTTTATTACCGCCCGTGTTGAGTACAAAATTTTACGTCTCTCCCTGGCCAGGAAGTGGGATTTTCCGCACGCGTAGTGTGCGGTAATTGCTACTTTATGGCCAGGTGTGACGTAGAATGTATTAAGCACTCATTACAATCACACTACATAAGTTACACAATAAGGTCAACAATGGTTAAAATAATTATCACAAAATCAGTGGTGATGAGTAGGAACAATGTGCTTCGAGTGTCCTTGACGGGTGACAACGGCGTTAAATCTGGACAAAATGAAACCCAAAATTAAATTATTAATGAAATACCTAAATCAAAATTAGTAATATTGGAATTAATAAAATAAAGAGAATTGTCTTTTTCTAACTATTTGACAAGACTTACCCGCTGTGTTTATCGGCGGTGTAGTGCACAATTCTGACAGTGCCGTCAGCCTCGTGCAGGCTGTAGTAGCCCTTCACGACGTCGCCGTCGCGGGACTCGTGCTGGGACTTGCGGTCGCCGGTGTGTGGGTCCTCCACCTTGTACTCGAACTCGTATTTAGGGTGCGCGTAGTAGTCGTGGTGGCCGGCGGGCGCCTTGCCGGGCACGTCATGCCGCTGGATGTGCTGCGAGGAGACGGCATGGTGGTGGTGAGATTGTCCGTGCCCGTGCCCCTCCTGCGGCCGTGCTATTACTACAGCCAAAAGAGTGGCAACAAGTACGATCTGAAAAAAATATTTTAAATAAGCATGGCATATTTAAATTGGCTTTCTGGCTATATTTCAGTTTGTTGTTGAGTTATAAAAGCTTTTGGTTCTCCATTAAATTAATAATAGGCTGTATATTCATTGACTTCTAATAAATTGTAATACATGAAAATTAAATAAACTTTATAATCATTGATTGGATTATTTATATTTGAGTTTTCGCTTTAGTACCTTTGATAACATATTGAAAAAATGTTGTTGTTGTTCTCGGTGTAAGGACACTATTTAACTGATATAAATTTAATTGTTATTCAGTGTTTTATACCACTATGTTATCAATATTTACGTAACGTTAAAAAGGCTGAACGAACCAGAATAAGTTATTTGTCCGAGTGACAAGTAAAGTGTAAGCGGCCTTGTATTTTAGTGACATTCTTTCTTTAACGTGTTTAATTTCTACGTAGGAAATATTGAATTACATTGAAAAGCAAAATTTACAGATATTAAATTAGTATTGTTTTATAGTAAAATTATAATTGACCAATTAATAAAAAAAGCGGTATTTTGATTCCGGACTGGTATTATGATTATGATAATCACATGGGAATAATGAGAGTTATTGTTTTTTGACACATCTATTTTAGACTTTTTCCATTGTTATCAAGCCCAACAGAAAAAATACTAAATTTGTCATGGTGGCGCGTATATTGTAACAGTCATTTCGATGAGATTAGGTACATTCTCTTGTAGTTATACGATCACTTTCAGTAAGTAATATGGCCGATCCTCACATGATTGATTTTATACCCTAATATGTAATTAGATTCCATCAAATCTACCAAGAAATGTCATTGTCACAATGACATCTGTCAACTTCAATATGTGGGACCAGATGTCGCCAACCCTTTCTTAATAATAAAAAATACAATTATCTAACTAGGTGAATAATTATGTTGAATCTTGTATGGAATACGGAAGTTACTTCATGCGTCAAAATACGTAATTTACTATACTTAAATTACCTTTAATAAAACGCTACAACTACCTTTATAATGCGATACCTACTACCTACACATTATGAAACAAATATGTTTTCACGTTCACGATACAAAAAGTCAACGTAAATACACAAAACAAACTGAAAAGAAAACAAAAACTCAACAATGAAAAATACCACGACGAGGAAAGAAAACATTCAAGCGCTCAAGACAGACGTCAGATGCCGAATGAAGTGACAAGTGTCATGGCCGCCATATGTTCCCCATAAAGGGCGCACTACACAAACATAAACAGCCCCATATACGAATTTCCTTTTTGAGGTGATAAGATATGCACCCAATGTTAAGACAATAATGGTAATGATATTAATATTGATTAGCAAAGGTTGTTTACACCTGAAGTGTTACCATTCCTAAACTAACATTTGTACCACAAAATAGTTTTTATGAAATATTAAATTGTCCGACTATTTTTTTATCAAGTCTGGTTATTTAAACTGAGTATTTAAACACTATAATTTAAATTACCAATAAATGATGTAGTATATTCCATTATTTCTCATTTTTTTTTCTATTTATTGAATGTTTTATTTTAATGGCAACACAGTGGTAACTTTGATGGAATCTAATTACATATTTTAGTTTTAGTTAAATGTTTTAAAAACAACCAAATGATGTGGAATTTAAAGATTCGAATAGCTTTATCGCGTTGTGACGTTATTTTGAAAATTACGTAGGTATTACCCGTTGCACGTGGTCGGGGTCAACAGGTTTGATTGAAAGTCGAGCCTCCGAAAGAGCATGTAATTTATATAAAGTGCCCGCAGTATTAACAAGATATCAGTTACAGTTAAAGCACCAACTGATTAACAGTTAATATTTTTAAACATGCATTTCAAGGTACATTTAAGTATTTTTTTTTTAATTCTTACTAAAAATAAATAGGCTGCTCGTGATTGTTTGGAGGACCAAAATATTAGGGAACATTATTGTAGTTCTATAACTTAAAACGTTTATAGATTTTTTTAGAAAACAGTATCCACGTTTTGCATAAAATATAAGTGTAAAAATATATGAAGTACTTTACCTACCCTCAAAAGTTAGCAGGTTTGAAATGTTTTTTTATTATTTTGTAGATCTGTGTTGTCGCTGCTATCCTAGCCGTGGCTTTGGCTCGTCCTCAAGAGGGTCACGGACACGGACATGATTCCCACCATCACCACCACGCCGTCTCCTCGCAGCACATCCAGCGACACGACGTGCCCGGCAAGGCACCCGCCGGCCACCACGACTACTACGCACACCCTAAATACGAGTTCGAGTACAAGGTGGAGGACCCGCACACTGGCGACCACAAGTCCCAGCACGAGTCCCGCGACGGCGACGTCGTGAAGGGCTACTACAGCCTGCACGAGGCTGATGGCACTGTCAGGATCGTGCACTACACCGCCGATAAACACAGCGGGTAAGCATTGCCGAGGTTGTCTAATTAAATCTTTTTGTATTGGAACATTCTTTCATGTTTATGCAATGTAATTTTGTCTATAAAATTTGGTATCTGTCTTCCAGATTCAACGCTGTTGTCTCCCATGAAGGTCATGCCACGCACACTGTTCCTGCTCATCATCATTAGCTATATGATATTATATTTAGTGATGTATATTAATTGTTAACTTATTTTTATGACAAGTTGAATGTTCATAGATATAGTTTAATAAAACATAATACAATCGTGTCTTAGCTCTTTTTTTTATTGCTTTTAATGGTATTAAATTAAGTACAGTTTTTTTTTTACATTTAAATAAAAATACATTACCGGGATTTGAAAAATTGCTTATCTTTAAATTAAAATTAGAAGTCTAGTTTGAATACCATATTCTTATAAGTAATTCTTATACGCGGTGTTTTTTTCATGATAACGAGAAAAGTTGTAGAGATAGTTTAATATAATAGCACAAATTTAATTTCCTAAGTATGCCTTTCGGAACTGTGAAATTCTAATTAAATAATTTAGTATCTAAACAAAATACATATGTTTTTTTCTAAAATAGATCTGAGTCTATTTTTACTTGGTACAGTACAGAAAACAATAATTTAGAAAGCGCAAGGATAAGGGAACTGGACATTATTTGAAAATATATAAACGTTCTTTTACCGTCTTTTAGGTTTCCGTATTTTTTATTGAATTGAAGATTAACTTAAATGCAGGTATTTCACTCTTAACACAGCGCATCCTCGGAAGCTCTGGCGACTTTGCTCACTACCAAGAACACAACAACAAAGAACAACAACACAAGAATAATAGGGGTTTAGACTAAAAAATATTATTCCTTCAAAAGAAAGAAGGCAAAAAAATATGCCTAATGACGAAAGTCCCATTCAAATATCTCAAAAAATTACGGAGCTACAACCATTTTAGTATTGCTTGTTAGAGAGAAAAAACGCTCGGGTTGAAAATGCGTTTTTTTGGAAAAGGGACAGAATATACCCCCTATTAAAACTTTGGACACTTATAATTTCGTGATTATTTTAACCTCTTCCTCTCCATTCGACTGTATAAAAAAAATACAACATTGTTGATCATTTTATTTAGTGTCTACACCACTTGGTGCTAACACCAAGCCATACTAGGTAGGTGGTAGGTGGAAGCCATACTAATATGGCTATGTTACTGTAAAGTGGTGGTATTTTCTCATTTGCGCTGCCCTTAATGTGAGCGAGATGACATTCCGCTGTGCCCTACTTCTCTATAATTTCAAAATTTTGGTTAAAAAAAAATTAACTATAAAACCCAAATGTTAATACCTTATTGTGCTATGAAAACAAATAGTTAGTTTATAAACCTACAGGGTAATAACGTAACTTTACAAATGCACGACAGTTAGGTATAACGTGATTATTATTCAATTTGGAGGAAAAAATGCCACCTCATACAATTTAGTCACACCACACCCCCCACGACTGCAGAACGTAAATTAATACTTAGTACATTTTTGCCGAAGCGTGGAACGCAAGAGGGACGCAAGAGGTGGTTGGCTGGTCGAGGTTTGCCAAGGTCTACCTAGAGTCGAGTCGGGCAATCCCGGTTTCCGCCAAGGTAAATATAGTGCTTTTCTTAAACAATGTGAGGAAGTAATACAAATATATTTGTGGTGACGTACCTACTATTACCTTGATATTACACTTTGTACCTACCTATTATTACACTTTGGACTGAACGCATATTTTTACGACTTCTTTCAAGGGTAGTATTTATTTTCACACTATTTACCTTCTACACTCAAAGTCGGTTTTAAACGCAAATTTAACTCATTTCGTTAATTCCGTGCTCAAGTCAGTAATATTACCACGTTTTTAATTTTGTAATGTTGTTTGTGTGATTTTAGTTATTTTGTGTGTTTTCATATATTGTAAGTGTGATTTTTGTTATTACTCAACTGCCGAAGGAGAGGAGGGTTATGTTTTTCGAGCGTATGTATGTATTTATGTATGTATATGTATATCTTATTCTTTGACACGCCCTGCAGCCTAAACCGTTTGACGGATTTCAACATATCAGGTGTCGTTGGATTCCTCATATAGTGCATGTTGTTAGGGGAAAATACTTCACTTTCAGATACCGGCGCCATATTTTAGTGTGTTGTTAGGCATGTGTTCTGGATTCCAAAACTGCCGGGAGACAATATCTAAGGAGTCGAATTCCCCTGTAATGACGTCATCAAAACTGCCGCGGCCACGCGTGGAAAAGTGTAAATTACACCCAAACCATACAACCAACGGTCACATGTGGGGTACCAAATGAAAGCTGAACAAATTGTCAATAGTTCATTAATTCATTACATGTCAATGTATACTCTAGTTTAAGTACTATTAGCAAAAGTATAAAAAAATCAAGAACAAATCTAAGAAGTTTCAGACTTTACGGCAAGACTAGAAAAGATACACGAATGTAATGTACAACTCAAATGATATCTAGTAATTTAGCTTTGCATTTTTGATTTTTTTTAAGACAAGAACCAGAATTGGGAAAATTGTGTTCAAAAAACCAACAACGCAAAGCGAGTTTTCCCTACAAGATAAAATGTTATCGAAATTACTATATTCCAGAAACCAGCACGAACTTTTAGTATGTTGTTAGACATGTTATGTGCACCGCAAAACTGCAAAGAAACAGTCTCTAAAGTGTCTAGGTCATTAGTAATGACATATTTAATGTTCATTGCCGCGGAGGGTTTTTTAAGAATTGGTATTTTTACCTGAACCATGTCATATATAAAAACGTATTTTATATCACGTAAAAGCTAAACAAATATACTATAATTCTTGCCAACATTGTGATTCCTGATATCCATAAATTTAAGAGGTATTTGCAAAATTGTAGAGAAGAAAAGTGAAAAGCCTGCTAACATTCAATTATCGGGACTTTCAATTGCTCTGAAACGAATCATTATTATTGATGTACAATACTAAAACTAATTATATAATATTTTATAAGCTTTCATATAATATCACATTTGCATTCAGAAAGTACATAGTTTGGGTTTAATTTAGACTTTTCAAAAAGCTTGAGCGGGGGGCTTTTCACTTTTCTTGTCTACTATTTTGCATATACCTCTTAAACTTGTGGATATATGGAATCACAGTTTTCGCAAGAATTATAGCATATTTGTTTAGCTTTTACGTGATATAATACACGTTTATATATATTACATGGTTCAGGTAAAAATCCCAATTTTTAAAAAACCTTCCGCGGCAATGAACATTAAATATGTCATTACTAATGACCTAGACCCTTTAGAGACCGTCTCTTTACCGTTTTGCGGTGCACATAATATGTCCAACAACATACTAAAAGTTCGTGCTGGTTTCTGGAAAATAGTAATTTCGATAACATTTTATCTTGTAGGGAAAACTCGCTTTGCGTTGTTGGTTTTTTGAACACATTTTTCCCAATTCTGCTCTTGTCTTAAAATAAAAAACTAAAATAAAAAGCTGAAGCACTAGATATTATTTGTGTCATACATTACATTCGTGTATCTTTTCTAGTTTTGCCGCAAAGGCTGAAAGTCCTTAGATTTTGCTTTGATTTTTTTATACTTTTGCTAATAGTACTTAAACTAGCGTATATATATTGAAATATAATGTATGTGTGAACTATTGACAATTTATTTAGCTTTCATCTGTAACCGCACATGTGTATGTACGTTGCAAGGCTTGGGTGTAATTTAACTTTTCCAAGCGCGGCCGCGGCGTTTTTGATGACGTCATTACATGGGAGACAGACAGAATAAAACTATTCTAAATCCTTCCTTAACTATCGCTATACCGTAAATGGGTTCAATCCAAATTTTCATCCATCATTTCTCACCCCCTTAGGGGATGATTTCCTCCTTTCATGTGTTCCAGAATAAAAAATATTTTATGTTCTTTCCTTGGACTGAGACCTCTCTCTATACCAAAATTCATCTAAATGGGTTCTATCGAAATCTTCAACCCTCATTTCACCACCTCAGTAAATTATTTTTCGGGATAAAAACTATGCATTTTCCTTCCCTAGGACTCCTTCTATCTCTTTACCAAATTTCATCTAAATGGGTTTTATCCAAATTTTCACCCCCTATTGCATCCCTGAGGGGATGATTTTCGGGATTAAAACTATCCGTTGTCATACTCCGGGACTCACACTATCGTTCAACCAAATTTCATCAAAATGGGTCTCAAACATATTTTCACCCCCAATTACGGGGGGATAGTTTACCAAGACTCCAACTCACTATACCGTAAATGTGTTCCATCCAAATTTTTATAACCCATTTCACCCCCTTAGGGGAAGATTTCCGGAATAAAAACTATCTAATGGCCTTCCCCAGAACTTAAACTACCTCTAATTCAAATTTTATCAAAATGGGTTACATCCAAATTTTCACCCCTCCATTTTACCCCCTAAAGGGAAGATTTTCGGGATAAAACCTATCCTTTGACCTTCTCCAGGACTCAAACTATCTCTATACCAAATTTCATCTAAATGGGCTACATCCAAAATTGCACCCCCTTAGGGGAGGATTTCCGGAAAATAAACTATCATATGTCCTTTTCCAGGACTCAAACTATCTTTCAACCAAATTTTATCAAAATGTGTCACAAACAAATTTCCACCCCTATATAATAAATAATAAATTTCCAGCCCTATATGATAAAACTATCCTAAATCCTTCCTTAACTATCGCTATACCGTAAATGGGTTCAATCCAAATTTTCATCCATCATTTCTCACCCCCTTAGGGGATGATTTCCTCCTTTCATGTGTTCCAGAATAAAAAATATTTTATGTTCTTTCCTTGGACTGAGACCTCTCTCTATACCAAAATTCATCTAAATGGGTTCTATCGAAATCTTCAACCCTCATTTCACCACCTCAGTAAATTATTTTTCGGGATAAAAACTATGCATTTTCCTTCCCTAGGACTCCTTCTATCTCTTTACCAAATTTCATCTAAATGGGTTTTATCCAAATTTTCACCCCCTATTGCATCCCTGAGGGGATGATTTTCGGGATTAAAACTATCCGTTGTCATACTCCGGGACTCACACTATCGTTCAACCAAATTTCATCAAAATGGGTCTCAAACATATTTTGAGATTGTCTCCTGGCAGTTTTGAAATTCAGGAGACATGCCTAACAACATACTAAAATATGGAGCAGGTATCTGAAAGTGAAGTATTTGTTCGACGGAATCCCCTAACAACACGCACTAGACATAGGCTATAATATTTGCAAAAAAGCAGTTGGGTTTTTCGAAAAATCTTTTGATTTCACATGTTTTTGTAAATAAATTTATATAATTAAACTTAGAGGCGACAAAAAAGCTGAAATATCAGTTATGCAGCTTAAATATGGCAAGCTTAGGTATTAAACTTCCTAGTCAGAAATTGTTAGGTATAATAAATTCGACGATTTTTTTATGACAAGGCCAACATATAATTATCACCAACTTTAAATTTTATAAATTTTATCAATAATCGAATTCGCATTTAGGTGGTACCTACTTTGGAATTAAAATAAGCAAATGCAATTAAATGTAACTTTAATAGTCCACCAATTGAATTTATTCTCATCCTATCATTATTAGACAATTTATCTTTTTCAATCTTAGACTAGGCCTTTAACAATTTGAGTAGTAAGTTAGTTAAGAAATAATTGAAAAGTACAGAATATGAACACATTATTAAAAACCTAACCTAAGGGGCCGCCGGCAGCGAGGCGGGGCCCAATTCACGGTGCTCGCGACTGAGAGACGACCCTCCTGACTATCCGCGCGGTGTCCAGCAGAACAGCCTTCTGTGTATAACCCTTGACCCATTCATCTAGCGAGAGTCTCGTAAGGTTTTGATCGAGATTCTTCGCTATCAGACGACCGCTTTAGCCTAGTTGGTAGTGACCCTGCCTACGAAGCAAGAGGTCCTGGGTTCGAATCCAAGTAAGGGCATTTATTTGTGTGATGAGCACGAATATTTGTACCTGAGTCGTGGATGTTTTCTATGTATTTAAGTATTTATTTTTCTATATAAGTATCTATATCGTCGTCTAGTACCCATACAAGCTTTGCTTAGTTTGGGGCTAGGTGAATTTGTGTAAGATTGTCCGCAAATATTTATTTATTTATTTATTAGACCGTTCGCTGAAACGACTATCGGGACAGTGATAGTTGAATTAACATCTCACATGGCGGGGCAAATTATTATTAATTATGTATATATAGGTAAATATTAATAAATTAAACAGTCACAAAATTTAAAATTAGCTATTTAGTTATCAGGCTCTGAGTGAAACTATAATAATATTATAAAATCTGTGCTGAAAAAATATAATTGCAAAAATATAATTATGAATTATTAAATATACCTTTAGAAAAAATCATAGAACTCGTGCCTTTCACGACCTTCTGGTACATTGAAAATGAATTTAATGAGTGAAACAAAACTAAATTTACTCATGGTCTGTTGCGTTATGAAGCAAATATTAATTTTTAACTTATTTAATTTTTTACTGCGACACATATTTTTGTAATATTGTTTGTAAGCGACCCTTTGAACAATAAAGTCCCATCTTTTTCATGGTCTTAACTTATATTGATTTATGATTACTATCCTTTTGAAACCTGGACAATTATCATGCAATTTATGAGTATCTACCGCTTCCTAATCTATTCACAGAAAAACAATACAATTGTCTTTACAAGTTTTTCTTTGCTTTTAAGATTAGTTTGGTTTGGCTTTGTACAAATATTTAATTTATTGTCACATTTAGCTTGAGTCAATCAGTAGCCATTAAGATAACATATTCAAACTCTTTATCATAATACTATTTAACTTTAGCATCATTTGAACCATGTACCTAACTTATTTATTAATGTTTACCTTTCTCATCCAGCGACTGACAAAACTATAAACAACTACCTACTAACAAATTGCTGAATAAAACTGGTATTTTATCAAAATACGCATGTGTCTTAATCGCCCAATCACAAATAATCAGCCTGTTTTCAATTGGTTAAAATACGTAAATTCATTAGTCATAGTCGAAATTTACGAAATTGACAATTTCACTTACAGATTTGAGGAGGGCGGGGGGGCGTGGCACCTCATGGCCTGCTAGATTTTTTTCAACCAATCACAGAGAAGAATTCTTGTGACGCCCGGCCAACTAGATTTGCCAACCAATTTGTTTGATTTGTTTTTAACCAATCAGATCACACACAATCTCATAACTCCCTAGGGAGTTATAAATCCATAACTCCCGCGGGAGGTAAATCGGGTATAGCTGCTTTATAAACTTGCTTATAAAATACCTTTACGAGCAAGTGTGATGAAAAAATCTTAAGTCGCCATTAGAAAATCAAAGATGAAATCACTAAAATAATAAAAAACAGTGTAGGTAGTATACAAACGAAATATATTATGTTTAATTTACAGATACCTAATAGTCAACAATTATTATAAAAGGTACCTATCAATGATGATGGACAGGAACAACGTGTTTGGCGTGTCCTTCACGGGTGACCACTGCATTGAATCTGTAAGAAAAACCAGATCTTAGTGATTTATTTGATCGTATGGCATACATTATTTGGCACTCAAAGATCTTAGTGATCATACCACATTTGGGAAAAATAATTGTCAACTTAATGGGTAAAATATATATTTGTTATTCAATTCGACATCTTTGACAATGCTTACCCGCTGTGCTTGTCGGCGGTGTAGTGCACGATCCTGACGGTGCCGTCAGCCTCGTGCAGGCTGTAGTAGCCCTTCACGACGTCGCCGTCGCGGGACTCGTGCTGGGACTTGTGGTCGCCGGTGTGCGGGTCCTCCACCTTGTACTCGAACTCGTATTTAGGGTGCGCGTAGTAGTCGTGGTGGCCGGCGGGCGCCTTGCCGGGCACATCGTGCCGCTGGATGTGCTGCGAGGAGACGGCGTGGTGGTGGGAGTCATGGCCATGTCCATGTCCCTCCTGGGGCCGAGCCAAAGCCACGGCAAGGGTAGCAGCGACAACAAATACCTTTAAAAGTTACCTTTTCTTAATATCATTATAATATTGTAATAAATCACTTACCAATATTGATATTTCAATTTCTTTCTCAATCAAATTTGTATGTAATTGAGCGATAAGGGTGCTATGAAAATAGAACAAACTTAATGTAAATGATTGAACTATAAGTATTACAGTATGTAACAATACTTTCATTATATTATAATTCACTGAAAAATACAAATTTTGGAATAGTTGAATGTTGATTCTTGTACTTATTATTTTACTGATTGTTTATGTTGGTATTATTGGTTAATATTATGATTGTTACTATATGTACCTTGATATGCATTGTAATATAACAGGTGTTAATCAGCTAGTGCTATAATTGTTACTGATATAAAGTCAAAGCCGCAAGCACTTTTTATACAACCTGCAGCTTTTGGGGTTCGAAATTTCAAACCTGTTGACCGCGACCACGTGCTACCGGCGAAATATTTTTTTTGTACTTGTATGCTCGTTGCATTACTATGTTTCATAGTAATAAGTATTTATCAAGTAAAAACAAACTCATATCAACAGTTATGAAATCAAAAATTACATAATTCTTATTAAACTTATAACAATTTGTTCTACACGCAAACTAATAATCTTACTACATTCATTATAGTCCTAAAAAGTGAACACGCGCAGCCAGACAAGGGTAGTAGGTACGTCTATTAAGTAAGACAAGGGGGCATAAGTATGTATATCGTCGTCTAGTAATAGAAGTAAAAAAATTACTGCAAAAGTACATAGCAGAGAAAATAAAAAACATTTGTACAAAGGCGAACTTATCCCTTTAAGGGATTCCTTCCAGCTAACCTTCATCTGGTACCCATAGTAAAAGCTTTGTTTAGTTCGGGACTAGGTCGATTTGTGTAAAGATTGTCCCCAAATATTTTTTATTATTTATTTATTAGCCAACTCTTCATTGGAGGAGGCTCTTACCTAATACACAACTAATCTTCAAATCAATAAAAGGATTGGAAAAGCGCTTGGGATTATTCTGAGGTTGCAAGCGTCCATATAGTCAAAGTCATAAAGAGACCGCTTACCTATACCTAGCTTGCTAAATAAATACATTTGAAAAATGGTAGTGCCTCAATATTTTGAAATTGTATCTTTAATTATATGATTTCGCCCTTACAGGTTCAACGCCGTGGTCACTTGTGAAGGACATGCCAATCATGTGGCTCCGGCTCATCATCACTGAACGATTATATTTAAAAAAAATGTTAAGGCCCCCGTACCTGAAAATGTTAAAATAATGTAAAAAAAAAATCGTATGAAAATACTTGTGGTTTTACTTGGTTTATTATTTTCATCTTTAGTTTTGCTCTAAGTGGAACTGACTTGTACTTATACCTATCTTGAAAAGGAAATCTGAAAAAATAAAATTACCTACCAGGTACTTAAGATTTTTACGTCCTGTGCACTCGTGTCGAACAAGAAGCATTGAAGGCTCTAAAAAATTAAGAAAGTGAAATGATGAATAAGAAAATATGTTATAGAAAGCAAACAAATACTGTAAACAGTCATACTTATGAGATATAATACTGTTAATACTTTTTTCTACTCCTGTACCGTTATCTGTCATTTATGTAGGCAAATACAATGACACCACTAATAAATCGTCGAAAAACTCTATGCTCTATGGCCCAAAAACGCACTGTTTAGCGTACTTTTTTGGTTCATACATTTTTCATAAAAGCATTACCATATAACTGCATAAACAAATATTTCAAAATAAAAGTATTAATTTACGATTTAACATTTGTATATTATAAATGATTTACTACAATAATAATAAATCATCATATTGTGTGTTAAATTACACGTTTTATAAATTTTTGGGATTATTTATGAAAATAAACAGCTCGATTTCGTTCGGATGGCAAGTGCAAACAAATTAAAAACAATACAAACCATAAGCAAGAGGTGTCGAATTTCCGATTTCCCGCCAAAATACAGTTCAAAATGAAAAGACGAAAGATGATAAACTATTAGTCCTAAACTATTAAGATTTTAAAATTCGTGTTTGTGAAGACAAGTGTACGTTCCTTTTAAAATGGTCGAAGAAATTAATATCTGCACTCCTGAAGAAATTGCGTGAGTAGCAAAAGTACGAATATAAAATTTGCTGCCTAAAAAGCAGTTAAACGTTGTATAACTGGTCTAAAAACGCTTGTGGCGTCTGTAATTGCGATGCTTGCCAAGGCTCGCACCGCAACCCACGCCATTCGCATTTTAAAACCCTTCTTATACAACAGTTGCATAATAGTAGTTTATGTGACTGTATATATTAAAGGGCATTAAACACGAGTGCGGGTTTATGAAACGAGCCGAAGGCAAGTTTCATAATAACTTCACACGAGTGTTTTAATGCCTAATTATGTACAGTTACATACACTGCTTTATCTATCCACATATCATAAGCCTCCATGATGCATTCAGGAGCCGCATATTAAGACCGGCAATGCGGCGTTGTTTTCTGGCAGCTGTCATAGTTTTTTTTTATTTTATTCAGAGACAAACTAGAGTCAGCTGTATATCAATATCGTTCGATAACTTACTTACGTGCAACGTTTGTCAAATTTGTATGCAACTTGACAATTCATTTCGAACTAAACGTCATCTCGACTGATATTAGAATAGAGGTCAAATCAAATTTCTTTGTTTTTCAGAGATGTTCGAAATTTAAATGAAATAATACACCAAAAAAACAGTCTGTTTTTATGGTGTTCATAATGTGCGGTTCTTGAACGCATCATGGAGGGTTTATGATATTTGGATAGATAAAATACTATTAATTATTGTTTAAAAATGAATAATGTAGACGTGCTTGAATAAATAAATCAAATAATAATAAAAAAAACTGAATTTAAAGATCTCAGTAAAATTCAATAAACCTTATGATTTTGACAAGATTTTAAAGTATTAAGTTGGCTTACAAGTAATAATAATGGTTTTCAAATAGTAGTAGTTTAAGTAGTCGTTTTTTAGTAAAATATATTTTATTTTGAATAAGATAATCATTAAAACAATTTGTCAAGTGTTGTGTTTGTTTTGTGTTGTTTGTTTTTGTTTGTAATATAATTACTTGTTTGAAATGTGTTGTTTCTATATTCTTTTCACTGAAGTTACTTAAAATAAATTGCCAATTTTTATATATCTCTGTTTAACGTTTTATGAAAGTTTAGTGAATTCTGCGCCTGAATTATACGATAAGTGGTACTCATACTACATAAGCAGTAGGCGTTTTAATTTTTGCGGTTTTAATTCTTCGTAGCAGTAGCAAACTTCAAGCATAATTTTTGATTTTGTCTCTAATAACGTTTTTTAAATTATCTAGTTAATACATATTATATATCACAATTCCTAATAACCTTGATGAATCTACTTCATCTGCTATAAATATCATGTGGGGTTCAATTAAATTTGTAATTTACTTATTTTGAAATCTTTCGATTTAAAAACCTACTTACAATACATAACTATAGAAAAAACTTAAATATACTAAATAAACCTAAAATTAAGAAAAACATAAAGGGTATAGCCATGTTTGGATGGCGAAACTACCTTCGACGAAAAAATGGTTATCATTATGCTCGGATAAGTATCTTTATATACGTTGTTATTTTACCAAATATCAGCCCCAAAATCGTCATGATTTTTGAGATAGTAAAAAAAAGGAAAATCGTTTTTATTTATTATCTACTAAAGTAGCAGCCCGATTTTTTTGAAATTTGTATATATTATGAAGATATTTACATAAAAAAAATTACTATGAAATTTTGTATCTAAGTAAAAAAAACATACATACATACATACCATCACGCCTTTATCCCTAAAAGGGGTAGGCAGAGCACATGAAACTTGTGCTCCAGTGCCACTTTTAGCCTAAATGTGGGTATAAAAGATCGACAAAATGTGATGTTGCAGTGATAGGTTGCTAGCCCATCGCCCACCACACACTTCAACCCTGTAAAAAAAAAGATTTTTTAATATTTCAAAAACAATTTTTTTTCTTGCGCGGTGGCGACTCCTTCCAATATTGGATATTTTATAAACCATTTAATACTCTACCACATATATTTTTTCCAAAAAATATCACTCGGATCAACAGGTTAAAAAAAGCGAATTTGTAACCTCTCATACATAGGTTTCCCTTTACTAGGTAGGGTAGACACAACACTCTGTATGTACTAAGTCATTGGAAATATAATATTAAAGTCCTTGCCGTTAACGGCAAGTCTAACAAATAAACGATTTGTATTTGTCTTAAGACAAATACAAATCGTTTATTTGTTAGACTCTGACATTATATATATATATTAAAAAAATATATATTTATAATGGAAATAGATTTTGGGTCAGTGAGGGCAGCTACCAGATCCCGTGTTGCTAGGCGAAAATGGTCTTAGGAGACGTTCCTTCGATTTCATATTAATGAAGATTTTTAATATATATATTTTTTTGAAATATTAAAAATCTTTTTTTTTTACTTAGATATGAAATTTCATGGTATTTTTTTATAATAAAAAGTCCTCTATTATTTACAAATTAAAAAAATCAGGCCTCTACTTTAGTAGTTAATAAATAAAAACGATTTTCCTTTTTTTTTAATTATCTCAAAAATTACGACGATTTTGGGGCTGATATTTGGTGAAATAACAACGTATATAAAGATAATTATCCAAGCAAAAGGAAAACCATTTTCTCGTCAAAGGCAGTTTCGCCATCCAAACACGGCTATACCCTTTAATCAAAAGAGGTCCCCAAGGTCGGTTCCCATGAGACTGGCTGCGTTCCCTCTTTGAATAGCTATGCCGATCCGTTGGGCAAGGAACGAGCCAGCCCTATGGTATCCGGATACTTTGACCAATTTTTTTGAAAGTTGGCCAAATAATTGGTGAGCTCCTGGGGTTTAAACCTATTTTTTTTGAAATAGAATACCTGGTAAACTGAACCAACCTACGTGTACCCAACATCCTTTGAAACTTCAAAATTGATGGCTGATGTGGACAGTTTATTTAATTTATGTTTTTTTGCTGCTTAATTGATTATTTTATTTTATTTTAGCTCTTTGAAGCTGCAGTTTTGGCAAGCATTCAAATTAAAAATACCTTATTTATTAAATAGATGTTCAAATAATAACGCATTTATATACAGGTCCATTTTTTTTAAAAAGCATCAATGGAACCCATCTGCTTAAGGATGATAACATTGATAACAATACAAAAAATTAAAGGGTCGTGAAAAAAAAATCGACGAATGAAACTTGTCAAATCAAATAACTTACTCATAGGATTTTTTTTTTTGTAGTTATTACCTATGATATATTTGATAAACTGTGATCATTCATGCATGGAGCTATTTGATGCAATTATATTTTCATATTTTTTTCTTTACTACAAAAGCAAAAAGGAAAATTATATTGTCACTGCAAAGAGATCATGGTCGTATGTGTCCAAAAACCAATTGGCGTGGGAAGAGAAATTAATGTTTAATTGAAGCAAAACAAAACCAAAACCACAAGGTTGTTTACTTAACTAGTCTTACTTTACACACTTGGTTAATAATTGAAATATTCAGGTTTCTTCGAAGCCCTGCACTTGCGCCATTATTTGTAAAAGTACTACTATAAAATACCGGAGTTGACATATTCAAGTTATCAGTTGTGTTTTTACTTCGAAAGCGATCACAATAATCCAATCATGTATACAAAGGTACTAATTTATCCTACCTACCTATACCTACTAAATTACAATAAACCAATATCGATAATGAATTAAACATAACAATCTCATAAAAGCGACATTAATTATTTCCAAGGAAATTAGTTCTTAATATATATTATACATACATGTATGTTCCTAAAAGAAATAAAGTACCTATGGCTTTAGTTTTGTACTTAGCTAATTCTTAGTCATTAAGGCGACGTAGGTTCGTGGTCTTCTCTCCCTCTAAGATAAGATAAGCGTGAGCAAGATGGAACTGCGTGTTCGGAAACGCAAATATCATGTTTTTTAATTTAATTTTTTTGTTTGTTTTATTAAATAAAAAAGTAATAGCTGATTTCCCTCAAACATAACATTGCCAATTTTTAAAACCAATTTTAATATGTTTAGCTGTTGTGCATACTTTGTGACGATTTTTTTAAGTGTATTTTAGACCTATTTTTGTGATTTTTTTATATTGAGTGAAAGTCAAAAACTCAGGATTCAAATAACTGATTTTCCTCGAGAAAGGCCTTAAAATTGCTAATTAAATTAAAGGCAGCCGTATTATAATCCAAACAAGAGCTACGACTTTTTAAAAAATCCGTTTTCTGAGCTCACGTCGCCTTAAGTATTATGTTAGATCACCATTATTACCACGCTATTCATTATTAATTAGTAGGTACGTAAGTCTGCACCCATTTGTTTTAGATGACACCTTTAACACTTTTTCAGGTCATCTTTGCCGCAGTTACCCTTGCCGTTGCTCTCGCCCAACATCAGGAGCACAAGCATGAGCACGGGCACGCATACTCGTCTCAGAGCATTGTGTTACACCAGACCCATCATAACCACGGTCACGAACAGCACCAGCAAGAACAGCATGGACACGAGCACCTCGTCTCCACACTCTACCAGCCCATCCACACAGAAAGTCACCAAGAGAGTCACGGAAACGGACATGACTCTAACCACCACCACGCCGTCTCCTCGCAGCACATCCAGCGGCACGACGTGCCAAGTAAAGCACCCGCCGGCCACCACGACTACTACGCGCACCCCAAATACGAGTTCGAGTACAAGGTGGAGGACCCGCACACCGGCGACCACAAGTCCCAGCACGAGTCCCGCGACGGTGACGTCGTGAAGGGCTACTACAGCCTGCACGAGGCTGACGGCACTGTCAGGATTGTGCACTACACCGCTGACAAGAAGACCGGGTAAGCTTTCACAAAGATCTTGTTCTTGCCAAATTCATTTCAACAAATGTTGAAAACTAGTTCTATTTATTATTAACTTCACACTTTATGTTATACGGAAATTTATCGCGTATTCCTTGCCTTTGCTGTGTAAAATAATAAGACCTACCCCTATTCCTTCTCTCCTCGTTTCTATACCTTTTGTTGGACGTTTATTTTTATTACAATAAAATACAAATATTATTTAAAGTTCACCAAAAGAAATAAAAATAACACAATGACCTTACGCTATACAATACAGCGGTAGACAATACATTTTTGACACGACAATTATTCAAAAGATTTTTCTGAATAAATACTACATCATAACAGGCTTTTAGATAATGCTCTATTTTTAAAGCCGTTAGTTCTTGTCAGAGGTATAATCGCCAATCTGTTCGCTTTTATCCCAATGACTATACCATCATATATTATACCGCTTATACTTATAAATGCTTATTGTATATTGGTTATGTTTCAGATTCAATGCCGAGGTCAAGCGAGAAGGTCACGCCAAGCATGCTGAGCCTAAATACAACCATCATTGACCTGATGATTGATTGTTGACTTATTATGAGTTGTTAATGATAAATACATATCTCGTTATGATAAATAAATGAAAATTGTTAATTAAAGAAAATCTGTTTCTCTCACTCAAACTTATTACAAATGTTGGCAAGCTTTCCCTTGGTCGTGACTTGACTTTTTGTAAGTAGGTAGCCCCTCCTACCAACCGCATAAATACTTATACAGGTTGGGGCCTGTAACAGGAGCAAAAAATTACACGGTGGATTATTAATTATTTACCAATCAGTAGGTAATTAACTCCAAGACCCAAATAGTAGACGTATCTTGGAAAGTGGCTAAGTTGAAGTGGGACTGGACTGGTCATGTCACCCGCATGCCGAGCGAGCTTTGGGCTGCGATTGAACTGACTGGCAGCCCGACAGCTCAAAACGGAGACGCAGCAGACCTCGTCGGCGATGGCGAGGCGAGCTAGACTCCTTTTTAAAGGATTGGCCAGAGACTGCTCAGGAACACGATGTCTGGATACGGAGGGGGGAGACCTTTGCCCAGCAGTGGGACACAACAGGCTCTTAATAATAATAATAATAAGGTCATTATTTCCAAGTTGACGCGATTAAGTACCGTTTAGTAAAGTATAATTCAATACAAGATATTGTGATACTTAAGGATCACAACTTTTCATAACTTTTTTCCAATTTCAATCAATTTGAAACACTAGGACCGCTACAGGATAACTGCGGATATTTTACGGAATTATCCTTTAAATGTTGGCTCTTATTTCAGGCCACATCCCGTATAAGTCATCCTCCAACAATATAGTGAGTAGGTATGTATACCAAGAGGACAAGTGGAAATCAAGTTTAAAAATTGCGATAACCATGTAAAAGTCGTCCAAATTTCCAAGGTGCTCTACTTCACTCAGCCTACGGTCAAATTTCTCATCGAGCGACAATAATTAATCACGAAATGGCGCTGTGACCTGTCGACCTTGTCCTGCCCAAATAACTATATAAGCGGTTCTCCTCACATGTAATGTATCAGTGTGAACCCACTAAACAACCAACAATGTTCTCCAAAGTAAGTGCCATGGATTACCTGAGTGGGAATAAGTGTTCAGTGCAGTGTTAATAAAATGTCAAATAATTGGGATATTAAGTGACTAACGTTAGCTAATTTTGTAACAATTACAGGTTCTCGCCTTGTGCGCCTTCGCGGCTATGGCCCAAGCTGGTCTTATTGCCGAGCCGCACTACTCCCACGGTGGAGCCGTCTCCTCCCAGAGCATCGTGCGTCACGACGAGCAGCCCCATCACACCGCCAAGCTGGCCGTCGCCGCTCCCGTTGCCTACCACGCTGCTCCCGCTCACGTCGCCTACCACGCCGCCCCCACCCACGTCGCCTACCACGCCGCCCCCGCCCCCTTCGCGTACCACACCGCCCCCGCTCACGTCGCCTACCACGCCGCCCCCGCCCCCGTAGCTTACCACGCTGCCCCCGCCTCGGCTCACTACTCTTCCGCTGGCGCCGTGTCATCCCAGCACATCGTCCGCCACGACGAGCAGACCCACCACGCCACTAAGCTGATCGCCGCTCCCGTCGCTAAGGTTGCCGTGGCCGCCCCCATCTCCTACCACGCCGCGCCTGCGCACTACGCCGCCAGCCCTGTCCACTACGCCGCCCCCATCGCCAAGGTGCTCTCGCCCGCCCACAAGCTGGTCGTCTCTGCTCCCCACCACGAGGAGGAATACGTAAGTGATCCTAATTATTATTTAGCCATTTGGCAAATATTATAAAAATCGAACTTATTCGGTAAGAGAAAAATATGTATTTAGTAATAACATGTGTGTATTTGTTCAGGCCCACCCTAAATACGAGTACTCGTACTCTGTGGCTGACGGACACACCGGCGACAACAAGTCCCAGCACGAGTCCCGCGACGGCGACGCCGTGCACGGCGAGTACACCCTGCTGGAGGCCGACGGCTCCGTGCGCAAGGTGCAGTACTCCGCCGACGACCACAACGGCTTCAACGCGGTGGTGAGCCACTCCGCGCCCGCGCACGCCGCACACGCGCCCGCGCACCTCCTCGCCCACCACTAATTCCTGCCACTGACTAAATTCGTCTCAGCGATTGTAGTCGTAAGGAACATGCAACTGTAAATAGTCGATAATATTTATTTTTATGATAATAAAAGCAAATTGTTGGAATTTAAAACGGGTATATCTGCTCATTAATCCTCAAGGTTTACAAATTGGCACCATAGGCAGTGCTTGCAAATCCTCAGATTTCACAAAAATCAAACTAATTTTACTCGATTTGCAAAACAATAGAACCCTGACTAGCCATGTGACTAATTATTTAAATATCAATGCCTCTATATGTTACAGAAAATAATCCTTGAGATTTTTCTTAAGAGGCTCATGTGCTTGATTGAGCTTAGTAGCCTGAGGTACCGTTGAGTATCATTTAAAGAAAGAAAGAAGACATTTATTTACTACACAAAAGACACACAGAGACAAAGGGAGTAGGCAATTTAACACATATTGTGTGTGTCTTCGCGGCAGTGAATAGGTCGCTGTCTCAGCATTATGCCGAGGTGTCAGACAGACACCTACAGCGCTGATTTTCAGACAGCACCGTACGTGACCCACGGAACGCAACACAACATAAGACCATTGATAAACACATAATTATTGTATACACATAATAAATAATAAATGTAATAAATTTGTAAAATATGTACCAGTAGCCAAATGGGATAGAAAGAAAAACACAAAGCACAAAACGCGACACGGTTGGGATAGGAAAGTGCTGGATGGGTTAGGATTGGGTTTTGGATTTCTGGAGCGTCAACAAATAGCCCTTAAGCTGACGCTTAAAGGTATACCTGCTAGACGCTCCTTGAATAGGTGGAGGGAGATCATTCCGACTCGATCATTTCGACTCGAGCTTCATTTTAATATTAATTACAAATACCGACCAACGCCGCTAGTGTATACATGCAATAAGTTGGAAGATAAAAATCTTGAAACGGAATTAGATATATCTTCGACAATGCCGCATGCAAAGTAAGTATAGGTAATCAGGTACCTAATTGAACGAGCGAGCAAAGCTCCTCGTTTCAGCTTGGGTCAGAATTATTTCGTATGACCCGATGTCCGGCTGTCCGGCTGTTCTCCTCTACAGGTCGCATTTCTCAGACGATTTTCGTCAAATTTTGTGAGTTGTTCCAATTGTATTGAATTACTTTTTTAGGGTTCCGTACTCAAAGAGTAAAACGGGACCCTATTACTAAGCCTTCGCTGTCCGTCCGTCCGTCCGTCTGTCTGTCACCAGGCTGTATCTCAAGAACCGTGATAGCTAGAGAGTTGAAATTTTCTGCTGCGGCTATAACAACAAATACTAAAAACAAAATAAAATATATTTTTAAGGGGGGCTCCCATACAAAAAACGTGATTTTTTTGCCGTTTTTATAGATAATCTGTCACCAGGCTGTATCTTAAGAACTGTGATAGCTAGAGAGTTGAAATTTTCACAGATTATGTATTTCTGTTGCTGCTATATTAACAAATCCTAAAAACAAAATAAATATTTTTTTAAGGGGGGCTCCCATACAACAAACGTGAATTTTTTGCCGTTTTTATAGAACCCTTCGTGCGCGAGTCCAACTCGCACTTGGCCGGTTTTTTTTCTTTGTGTCCAGTTTTTCGAAATTGAAAGAATATATTTTTACAAACGACAGACTTGCGAGTACACAGAGCAACCAGCTTAAAAAGTTTGGCTTTTATACAATAAATGTATGGGTTAGAATAATTCAACTTCATAAATGTTTAGCGACACACTAAAGACACATAATATACGAGTATCTTCCTTGATTTATGGTGGTTGTTAAAACGTATTCGATTGATTGAATTGTTACTTTTTGAATAAAGTGTTAACGTCACGTTTGCTATGCTACCTACTATGAAATAAAAATTGTGAGCATGTGCAATATATATATACTTATTTTTCTGTATGGGTCCAGATTTTGAAAACAATTTTTTTTTACAAAAGACTGGCTGGCGAGCCACTAGCATAATAGTTTCGGCTTCTATACAATTACGGGTTAGCATAATTGAACTACATAAATGTGTGTAGCGACACACTAAAGAAACATACCTTCCTTGATTTAAGGTGGTTATTGTCACGTATTCCATTGATTGAATTGTTACTTTACTTACTATGATATAAAAACGATAAATGAATACTGTTACTGACCTATTTTTAAAATATCCTGGGCTTGTCAGTAAAGCCCTGGTCTCTGATTGACACCACACACCGCGTTGCTTCACTAAAGTTCTATGAAAATTCAGCTACATTTCTATTGAACGAGATCCTGTAAGCGGCGTGTGGCGTCACTCGGACACCACGGCCTAACTTATGCAGTGTTACTTACGTTCTACCAAACATTTTGATCCACGGATACACAGAGACCAAAATCGCCTTTTAACCATTTCAACAATTATTTCCGTTAACAACACCATTATGCCTTATGACCTCATGGTAGTAAGTAGCCACTGTAGCCTGTGGGCGTTTGGAACTATAGAAGTACGCTGCGCACTCTTTATTGGATTGAGGATTATTTGTTTTGACACGTCGAGACAAATGCAGGTATGCACACTGAACGCACATCCTCAGGAGCTCTGATGCTGGTGGCATTGATCACCACCATGAACACAACACCAAGTACCTGCAGAACAAGTCCTTAATTACTTCTTAGACTGCACTCGTAATTACACCACTGTGTTATTACTTATTACTAATGCGGTCTTCTGTAATGTGAGTTACTTCCACAGTTGGGCTGCTCTAAATAAGAGGCAAGAGGACATTCCGCTTTGCAGAACAAATTAAAAATAATGTAACGATTCTGGAGTATAAAATGCACGAAATAAAATATGTTAATCGATTAGTCGTACCTGGACACGTACCTAGCATTAGTTCTTCTGTTTCGAATAGTGACTGATTTATATTTTTTTCCATCGACGTAAAACTGTCCATTGAGTGACGAAATGAGTTCAAATTTGGCACATGATTAAGTACTACTTCATCAACCAAAGAAAAAAGGGTTGTCTAATGTTTGCCCGACGGTCATATTTAGGTCGATCAACGATGGATGGCAAATGACATTATGGCATGTGATAGTAATGGATTACAAGATTATGTTAAATGCGATTATTGATATTGATATTACGGAAAACAAAGATTCTGGCATATAATTAATATGGTAAACAATGAGTATGGCATGGCATACGAAATTATAGAAAACAACATTATGGCAGGTGAATATTACGGCAAACAACATTCGGGCAAATAGAATTCTGGCAAGGAAGAGTATACCAGGAAAAAGACCTTCGTGCTGCTGGTCGACACTGTGTTACGTTTCTTACTTACGTCAGCATGGTTTTTTAACACAAAACGGCGCGCAAGCTCTCTCGATTTTTCTTCCACTATCCGTCTCTTTCTGATTAGAAAACTTAGAAAGAGACGTATAGTGCGAGGAAAATCGAGCGAGCTTGCACGCCGTCTTGTAATAACCGTGCAGGTAGAACTAAATGTCACTTGTGTGGGAAAATTTGATTTGATGATTGATTTGTCCTGAGGTGCGCTCAAAAAGTTACGTCGCAATACTCTTGTTTCTATTAATGAATACATCCTGACTGATTCAGTAAGGATGTATGTATTCATTACTATACGAAATATACTCTATTTTTTCATGACTGGCAAGTTGCTGTCGCAATAGAGTATGTAACCGATCATCAACATGCTGATCTGACCTCGTCATAGGTGAATGTAATTAATGTAATTATGCATAAATTGAAAAATAATTACTTGGGATTTTGACATCAAAAAAGCTACAGAGCTACTCGCTCGCTCGGAAAAATGGAAGCATACTCCTAACTTCGGGAAAGTTAATGACCCAACCAGCTGTACCTTGTCTGCGCAACCACGACTACTGTGTCACCTAAGAAAAAGCCGCCCATGCAGCTCTGCTCGCGTATTATACTAGAATGCAATTTTAATCAATTTGTCTATACAGTAGTTCTGGAGATTACTCTTTATTATATTAATAAGTACTGTACATTGTACAGTCGACGCCAAAAATATGTTTACACTTTTGCACCTTATTCCATTGTAATAAGGCGAAAACTGTAAACATATGTTTGGCGTCGACTGTCCAAGTACTGGCTTTCTATTCTCCCATTACATCAGATGATATGGATTGCTTACAGTCATATATATATTCGTTAACCATGGGTAGGATTTGATCAACAGAATATCCAATTATAATTTTCAACAATTTGCTTTTATTATCATAAAAATAAATATTATCGACTATTTACAGTTGCATGTTCCTTACGACTACAATCGCTGAGACGAATTTAGTCAGTGGCAGGAATTAGTGGTGGGCGAGGAGGTGCGCGGGCGCGTGTGCGGCGTGCGCGGGCGCGGAGTGGCTCACCACCGCGTTGAAGCCGTTGTGGTCGTCGGCGGAGTACTGCACCTTGCGCACGGAGCCGTCGGCCTCCAGCAGGGTGTACTCGCCGTGCACGGCGTCGCCGTCGCGGGACTCGTGCTGGGACTTGTTGTCGCCGGTGTGTCCGTCAGCCACAGAGTACGAGTACTCGTATTGGGGGTGGGCCTGAGCAAATACACGCATGATATTACTTACTACATATTTTTTGCGCAGGTAAGTGATTAATTATTTTGATAATATTAGCCAAATGGCTAAATATTAAATAGGATCACTTACGTATTCCTCCTCGTGGTGGGGAGCAGAGACGACCAGCTTGTGGGCGGGCGCGAGCACCTTGGCGATGGGGGCGGCGTAGTGGACAGGGCTGGCGGCGTAGTGCGCAGGCGCGGCGTGGTAGGAGATGGGGGCGGCTACGGCGACCTTAGCGACGGGAGTGGCGATCAGCTTAGTGGCGTGGTGGGTCTGCTCGTCGTGGCGGACGATGTTCTGGGAGGACACGGCGCCAGCGGAAGAGTAGTGAGCTGGGGCGGGGGCAGCGTGGTAAGCTACGGGGGCAGGGGCAGCGTGGTAGGCAACGTGAGCGGGGGCGGCGTGGTAGGCGACGGGGGCGGGGGCGGCGTGGTAGGCGACGTGAGCGGGGGCGGCGTGGTAGGCGACGGGAGCGGCGACGGCCAGCTTGGCGGTGTGATGGGGCTGCTCGTCGTGACGCACGATGCTCTGGGAGGAGACGGCTCCACCGTGGGAGTAGTGAGGCTCGGCAATAAGACCAGCCTGGGCCACGGCCACGAAGGCGCACACGGCGAGGATCTAAAAACAAGAATATACTTATTAAGAGCAATCCATGGGTTTTCGTATATTCGTCTCAACACTACTTTACTAACTTATGAAACGTCAAATATATTTTTTCACTTTTTAATAACTTACATTGGAGAACATATTGTATGTTGACTAGCGTTCAACTGATGCATTGGGTGTGTAACATGTGCCTTTTATAGTGCTCGGTTTTGGGCGCGACAAGGTCGTCAGGTCGCAGAGCGGGCATGGTTTTACTATGGGTCAAATATTACAAACTTTCTCAATACAGTAGGTTCATATGAAAGGTTAAAGTTGTATGGTTATCGGTGACGAATGGATACTCGTAATACTTTTTATCGCTTTGTACCTTGTCTCAAAGGCAATAAGGCACAAAGTGGTCCATATTCCATTTTCCTTCATGATACCTTCCTACAACATCACGTACAGTGTCCCTTTCCTGATCCACAGCTGTGAGACTATGTTTGCATTTTAGTAGTTGCTTTATTTCATGCGTCAATTTCCAGCGCAGTAAGCCTAACACCTAGCTCACTCTCAAAAAGGCATTTGAATCACACAACTTGTTTTTAATAATGTCACTCTGGTATAAAGTTCATAGTAGGTACGGGATAAGTACCTTAGCGTATGTAATTATTATTATTCTTAATTATTATTAATGTTTATTCTCTTTAAGTCTTATAGCTATATTTACATAGGTACAATTAATCTGCCAAACCACAATGCGGTTTGTTGGCTTCGTTATGATGTGAAGGTAGATTATTTTTAGAACTCTTAGAAGAAGGTTAGAATAGTTACTCAATACGCAATAAGTACTAGTTTGCGTTACTGATCACTTCCTCTTGTTACTAATACGACTCCTTTTACTTACTTGGGTTTTGCGAGTTCACGTATTTATAGATTCTAAGATATTAATAATTCACCTTGACTTTGCTCTGCTTTGACATAACATTATGTTCATAAACAACAAAGAGAATATAACACTACGTTAAGAAGAGACGGAACTTAGTACAACGTATTTATTCTGAAAACAGCGCTTTGATTGCCAACCTAACAGACATACTTCAGAGGTACCAACATAGGCAAACAAATCTACCATCTGTCAAAAATAGCTAGTGATTTCAAAAATTGAATGTAATGTCGATAGTAGTGATGTGCTTGATTTTTTTATCGATATCGGCAATTTACCCAAACAGGACCTCTTCTTTAAAGTGTTATGTAAATTACGACGATTTTAGAGTTAAGTGACCTTCAGACCGAATTTAGGCCTTTATGTATTTGCCAATATTGGTCTGAAGATTGTCTCACTCCGATATCGTTACAAATTCGAATATGGAGTTAAATAAAACAACTTTAGTTCAGTAAATTTGCTATAATTCAATGTTTTATAACGTTATATATGGAAGAATATAATTACTTCTGATGTTTCTTTATTTTTGTTATTGCAAGATTGATATATAGACCAAAGCTCAAATAAAAATTAATCTTATGCTTTCCGGACCAACCACTTAACCACTCGTCCACCCCAGCACTAATTTTTTAGATTACACCATCCATCAGGATTCACTCATTAATTGGTAAATCGTAGCTAGAGATCCTGGGTTCGAGTCCTCGTTGCAGCACAATTACTTTTCAAAGATTCAAATCTATTATTTGTAAACATAGGTTGTCAGGGTGATACAGTAATTCTGGGTTTCGCTATGTTTTGCCGTTTGGCATACAAATATTGCATGCTTGTCTTTAAAAGCTAATTTAAATAATACAATAATTTCTATTAATATAATAATTTCTCGCATAAATCAAAGTATTGCTTAAATATTCACCTACGGAATAATATGCTTTTTCTACCTGGAATTTATACCGTCTCTTATTAAATTCTGATAAGTCATCTCATCTAGTCTAGTTATATTGTTTGGTAATTTATTATAAATTTTTGGTGCCATTCCGAAAATACTTTTACACAGAAGAGCGGTTTTGAATGACTCTGTATTAATTTTATCCTTCTGCCTACAGCTGTTAAAAGTGGCAAATTGACTAATTATTATTATTGGAAAAAAATATTAGAGAGGTAGGGCACAGCGGAATGTCATCTCGCTAGTATGTGGAGCAGCCCAACTGGGGAAGTACCTCCACCTTACAGAAGATCGCAGCCATAATAGCACCATTGCTTTGTAGTGTTGCTATATTATTGCATGCTATGAAGTATGTGGTGTTGTGTTCCTGGTGGTGAATAAGGTCGCCAGACCCTAGGGAGGGTGCGCTGTGTTGGGAGTGAGGGACCTGCATGTCTCTATCTGCCAACACAGCGAATCCTCAAGTGAATAAAGGCAACGCGCTTGTGATTCTTCTGGAGTCACAAGTGTCCATAGGCGACGGTACTAGCTTAACATCAGGCAGGCCGTAAACTTGTTTGCCACCGTCGTAGTATAAAAAAAATAAAAATAAAAAATAATAATGTTGCTTTTGACATATTATATTCCTACCTCGTATATGTAAAAGCATGGCAGCGTTAATATGTTGAGCTTAATTTTTTCTTTGTGCTTTGATCAATGTATCAATGTAGATGTTTTAGTCTAAAAGAACGAACATATCTGAACTACATATGCATAATTCTCTATTAAATTACAGTCAGTCATGCTTATACTTATTTAATTATTACTTGTGTCGTTATTGTTGTGGGTGTCCCATTTGTTCTGCTTTTTTACCAATGTCTTTTATTTTTTCTTCGGACTCAGCTAATCTCTGATTAATTCTATGGCACTGGCGCCTAATTAATAAATGACTTAGGCGCCCAAATATCCTGTCTAAAATTGGATGAGAGCATGTATACCAAGATGTATCGCAATGTGCAATAAATAGCATTTTACATAGTTCAGTTATGTTTCTTTCATAAAGTCTTGGTATAACATCAGTTTCAAATACGCCAACAGCTGTCTCAACCAGTCTACAAAGCGGAATAGTTGGGTAGGTGAGTGAATGCTTGTCAGTGAACCATTCACGTAGCTGAATGTATCTGTATGTCTCAGCTTGCTGTTTTTCTTGGTCATCTTCAATTAATAACCTTCGGCAGCTTGCACAATTCAGTTTTTTTAAAGTCGAAGCTAAGTAGCCAGATACATAAACGAGTGGCTGGTGTTTTATATCCGCAAAATCAGTTTCTTCTTGTAATTCCGATTCCTCCGGGATGCTAAATATTGCAAAGTCTTCTTCTTCATAATCATCATAGTATGCCCCAACTGATGTATCTGGTAGTTCATTTTCTTTGTCTTCTGTAACTGCCACATCGTCAAGTGCGCCAAGAACATCAGCAAAATTAGTAAGCAATTTTTGGTTGTCATCTTCACAGTTTCCTTTACTGTGCGGTGCAGTCATTCCTGACACCACTGATGCTTTTAATGCTGCTGTAAACCCCGTACAAGTTGGGTTGCGATTCGTAGGGCAGTGTTGGCGTATAACTCCAAAAAAATTTTCGAGACCATCCTGATTTAACGCCCTAAGATTTAAATAGCGAAATCCCTGCGAACTTACGTATTTCCATACATCCTCCAGGGTGTTCAAAGATGTCAACATGCCTTGTACACATTTAACATTTTTTGCCGTGGTGCCGTCATTTTTTATAAATTTAAGACATGTAATTTTTTTTTTAAATTCTTTCCAAACTTCCGGGTGGTTCGTCTTCTTTGAAACATTTTCCCTTCGCCCTTTTTTGATGTCATTCTTGGACGATGGGCCATTTGTAACATCAAAAAGACGGTCCAGTTCCTCTACGATCAGCCCTGTTTCAAAAATCTTTCTTCGCTTCTCTTCGTCACGTTCAGCTTCGGACATTAATTTCAGCACAGCTGAAACAGTTTTGCTCAGCGCCTGTGCTGCGTATTTTACTTTCATTTTTTGCCTGTATTTAGGTCGTACATGGGCTGCTGTAATTTTGCTGAGGTGTAGCAATGTTCTGTTTTTATATTCAGCCTCCTGTATGTATGCCCACCAACCCGACTTCTGGTCAAATTGGATCTGACCATGATTCAGAAAATTGTTTCTTATTGATTTAAATAAATGAGGGACATCATACATTATGAAGACTTTGTTCCCCTCGTCGTCAATGAAAAAATTTTCTGAATGGCTTCCAATAACCTGACCTGATCTGGGCATTGAATTTTGTCTCAGGCTTTTCAAACCCCCCATATTTGTAGGGCCTTGGTCGCAAACCGTGACAATCACCTTGAAACCAGTATCATTGACAGCTTTGATACAGCCTTTTATATAAACTGCCAATTGCTGTGATGATACTGTGCCCTTTACAAAATAATAGGCTAATATTTGTTTGTACCGTGCTCGGAGACCTTGTATCATGAACACGACGGCGTGATCGGCTATCTGGTCGGTTCTTCCAGAAGTTTTTCCCTTGTCCTCAAAGCCGTCAACTTGGTCCGTGCCTTCGTTAAGTATGAGACGCGGTTTAAGAGCGATTTCGTCGAATAAAAGTGCGCAAAAATTATTATTTTCCTTCATCGTTGACGATGCTCTTTGAAGATGTCGTAAAACAGCTGTATTAATTCCCGTTCCCATAGGTATTTTCCGCAACAAGTTGTGCAGTGTTTTAACGCTTGGTAACATTACACCATGAGCTAAATATCTGTACGTTTTTGGTGATCTCTTGAATATAGCAAGAGCCGATATTTTTTCTTTTAACGTCCACCGTCTGCCTTGTGGCTTTCTTTTCTGATTTTTTAAATCTGCGGCAACTAAGTCCTTTAAAATCGGCGAAGTAACTTTTTCTATCAGTTTTGCACTTCTTTTTAAAGAGGCTAATGTGCACTTTGTTTCTTGGAGTTGTAAGACAAGCTTCTTCTGTCGTGGCGTTAATAAGAAAAATGAGCAACAACATTCTTTTACGTAATGTCTCAATTATATAAACGTATTTGTCTCAATAATTTGATAACATAAAATGCTGAATATGTCTGACATGAAGTCGGTAAAAATAAAATAAGTATAACGTCTGCCATATGAGTAGGTACTGCAAACACTGTGAAACAGTTGGCTAGATAAACATAGTTAACATAAAATACATAATATACATTCGCATAGGTATATTTTTAAAACTGGGTTAGTTGTAAGCCCAAGGGAGCTTAAAGGGTACTATTAATTTATTCTGAATGTATTAGCTGATAGGTATGACTGTGGCATTTGCAGGCATTGCGTCAAGCTGACTGGGAAGCTGATCACTGATTAATATAGCTTAATGTACTCGTAATTTACTAACATATTTTACTTGATTGTGTAACTGTGTACTAACAAAGTTTATGGATTTATATCTGGATGAAGTTGCAGGCAAACTCTAGTAATAAAATAAATAAATAAATATACTTGACCTCTTCTCTTGACAGTACTTAAATTTTGCCTATTAGCCATTTTAGACTTACCTGTATTATCTTCTAAATGTTGTCGCTTGTTAGCTTTCAGTCCTGTTAGAGACTCAGCTCGTCGAAACGCCTCATTAAACTTTCTTTTTTTAGGTGTTGTTTCTGAAAAAAAAAAACACTGTATTGTGTGTCAGATCGTATTCGACGTTATTAGAATGGACCCTTTTGTTGGGTACTCTTAATGAATCTCATTACCAAATGAATAAGTCATAGATTAACTTCGCAAACATCTATTCTATTGTAGTGAGAAATCTACAAATATATTACCATTAAGGTTCCGCCCAGGAGTGGACGATAACTCTTGTAAACTCGTGGAAGGCAATATATCCATTGCATTGGCAGTTGCATCTGAAAGTATTATACAACAGATATTTATTATTATTATTGTTTAATATAATCAAATCTCCATACCGCACCATGTTTTCAAGTCAATCGGAGAACATAAACTGGATGAAAATAGACTTGAAAAACGTAAAAGTGTGGATTCTCCCTTGTTAGACCTAACTAATGTTTCACTTTAGAATTCTGTGAAAATAATGAATTTTTAAGACAAGCTTTGTTGCCGACTGTATGTATGTTGCAAGATTTTACTTAAAACAAACATACATACAAAGTAAGTAGGTATCAGTGGCGGAGCGTGAAAATGTTTGATAGGCAACCCAGAACAAAAAATGTTATGAAAGAGTAGACTCGTAATCGTATGCTTCCATAAAAATAAATTGATTACCATTAAGGTTCTGTCCAGTACTGGAAGGCAATTCCTGTTGACTCGTGGAAGGCAATGGTTGAACGTCTGAAACTATACATGATTAAATAGTAGATTTATATATTTATTTCGACGACCGCTTTAGCCTAGTTGGTAGTGAACCTGCCTACGAAGCAAGAGGTCCGGGGTTCAAATCCCGGTAAGGGCATTTATTTGTGTGATGAGCAAGAATATTTGTTCCTGAGTCATGGATGTTTTCTATGTATTTAAGTATTTATTTATCTATATAAGTGCGTTTATCGTCGTCTAGTAGGCATAGTACAGTCGCCATCACATACATAGGTACACTATAGGTGTTCAAAAATATCGGCACATGCACCCTAATGCCTTGAAAATAAAGGTGTGTTCCGATGTTTGTGACGTGCTTGTTTGCTCCGATGTATGTGATGGCGACTGTACAAGCTTTGCTTAGTTTGGAACTAGGTCGATTTGTGTTACATTGTCCGCTAATATTTAGGTATTTATTTATTTATCTTTAATGAACAAAAGAAAATCTTAATGCAAAGAAGCATTCTCTAACAGTCAACTTTAGGGCAAAGCAGATCAATTGTAGGCGGTAGATTGTTGTTTGGCCTACTTCAAGCCAATAAAACACTAAAATTCATACATTCAACTTTATACATGGTGGATGGAATAAATTAATTATTTAATAAAAGATTGAAGCTGTACAAGCGCTGAAAAAATCGTTTATTGTATGGGGCCCCCTTAAAATTTGATTTAGTTTTTATGATTTTGTGTTGTGACGGACGGACGGATGGACGAACGGACGGACGGACGGACAGACACAGACAGACGGACGGACGGACGGACGGACGGACGGACGGACGGACAGACACAGACAGACGGACGGACGGACAGACGGACGGACGGACGGACGGACGGACGGACGGACGGACAGACGGACGGACGGACGGACGGACAGACAGAGGGACAGACACAGACATACAGACAGACAGACGGACGGACGGACGGACGGACGGACGGACGGACGGACGGACGGACAGACAGAGGGACAGACACAGACAGACGGACGGACGGACGGACGGACAGCGGAGTTTTAGTAATAGGGTCCCGTTTTACTCTTTGAGTACGGAACCCTAAAAATATATAACTACAATTTAAGAATAAAATATATAACTACAATCAAAGATGGTAAAATAAGAGTGTTTTTCTGGCAGTATACTCGTAGTACCTAGTAGACATACTTCATGGCTTAATAAATAACAAGGCGTGGGTTTTTACAGACCCAACAAATTCAGCCCGCGCCGTGTTTTTGATGTAATTAATAAATAAACCTTAATAATGAATTAATAAAATAATAATTATATTTATGCTTAGTAATCACCTGTACCTACCTATGACCTGTAACAATGTTATTAATAAAATATTTCATTTCATTCCATGTCATTAATGTGGGACGTGAGTTATCCTAAAAGTTAAGGTTTCAAACGACGTTGTACCGACTTCTGAAGGCTGGCATGCTCTAATTTTTTTATTTTATTTAATAATTTACTTCGGAAGTATTATTTCCATAATTTGTTAGTAACAGTGATCTTAAAACTATGTTAGTAGGTATTTTATCACAATTACAATTAGCAGTTGGATGGCCTATGCAACCTATCCCAATGGAACAGGAAGAGACCATCCAAGCGCGTCGCCACCGTCTGCAGGAGGCTGTTCGGGGCCGCGCAGGCGCCTCAACAGGGACGCGACCCGCGCCCGCTTTATGGCGTGAAAGCTCTAAGTGCAAGCTATCATTATTCCATATCCATTAGATAATGGACCCTTTTAAGGGAACATATGTCAAAAAATGGACGGAAACAAACCAAGAACATCAAAACAGACAGACAGACAGACAGACAGACAGACAGACAGACAGACAGACAGACAGATGGACGGACGGACGGACGGACGGACTGCGGAGGCTTAGAAATGGGGTACACATTGGGTACGGAAACCTAAAAAAGAATGTACATTGCTAACTTGGATTTTATTTAAATAAAGTTTTTATACCTGTTTTGCTTGCCACATGTAAAGGAAATCCTTGTAACTTGTTATCCGTGAGCGGGGCAGCTAAGAGTTGCAGTTTTGGAATAGCCATTTTTTTGAGGCGGTTGCCTTTTTTATTAAAATCCTTCTTCTCAAAGTGGTCTCCACATACATATCGCAGCCGATGCAGCTTTTCAATTGGCAAAGATACAAGGTCTTCTTTGCCACACATACGGACCCACTCTTTACACCTATAACAAAGTAACAATTGAGACAATATGACAGTCAAGAATTATGCATTATCATCCAGACTTATTAATTCCAGAGTAAGCAAGACACATAACAACTCTAAGGGAGTTCGCCAAGGCAATTACCTGATTTAGACAATTTCATTTAAATATATGATCTATTCTACATTTTGCCAATGCCAATGAACCTTAGAATAATAACGCACAGAAACGCAGTTCACGCGCAACTGTGAGGCCACCAAAAGTAGGACATAAATGGCCCAGTACGCCGATCGGTGGAACAAAATTGGTGCGTTTGTGTGCGTATTGGCGCGTGTGAATACGAGTTGATCACAACTAGATGAATCCATTTTATGCCTCACGCTTGGCGCGTCAGCCGTATGAAACTATCCTTCTAGGCGTTATTATTCTAAGCAATGAACCAAGCCAGGTGCCACTTGTATATTATTCACAAACGTATTGTTATTTTTATACATATACCTACGTATATGTATAAAAATAGGTTGCAATCGAATCATAGCCGCTGAAATCTTTCTGATACTTGTAAGTAACGCACTTACCGGTTCTCATCCAGTGGGAAATTAGCAAAGAATCCACCTCTGTGTCTTTCCCTGACACCGCAAGCTTCACATATTCTACTTTTACCACCCATATTGATAAAATACACATACAGAATAGGAGTCTTTATCTCAAAACACCGAGTCCTATCTCTTCACAGTTCACACAATAAATACGAGTCCTATCTCTTACACAAATCACAAAATAAACACGAGTCCCATCTCTTCACAGTTCACATAACTAAAGACCAAAATAATCAAGACACGAGAAGTAAATAACACCCCATAAACGAATTTTCAAAAAGTAATGTTGAAGTTTGCTTGAAGTAAACGACCGACGCCATGACACATGACACAAAATATTTGGGGTGGCCACACTTTTTCAAATTCCTACCATATTATAAATGGCTCTATAATATACGACATAAACCTTGTTCTTTTGACCACTCACAATTCAAATATTATTATTTTGTAAAAGTTTATATCGTTTTATTTAATATTAAAAGAGATAATCTTTTATTTTTATGTCATACCTGTTTTATGAAATTATACTCCGTGAACCACTTGTTTTAACCATAGCAACATAATTTTTCCGCTTCTTTACGTTGGCAAACAAGACACGGTCTTCTAGTACACATTTTTTTTTCTATTAAGTTTCAAGAGACAAACAAGTTACAACTCTATCAAAAGTCACTAACAGTAGGTATGTATAACTGTATGTTCCGCCAAATGACTTATGCGACCTTCGAGGTTATCGACCTATCGATGAATGAAGATGAGTCACTTACGCGCATCAATGAAACCCACTACGCTTCTTGATGTTCTTATTTGATTGATGCAATCTTGTTAATCATTCTGTCGAGTAATATTTGTTACGTATGCGTATGCACGTTTGAGTTTGTATTATACGTAAACTTATATTTGTTCATGCTAAAAAGAGATTTCCTGGTACCATACCTTGGAGTAGTGTATCGCTAATTAGTTTATGCAATAACCCTATAACTTAAAACATTTGTAAAGATGGAGATAATTTAAAAGTTGAAGAAATAGATAAATGAATATCAAAAACACACCTAGTAAAAATTATCTACTTCGTTGAAATCTTTTATCAAACCAATAACAAGGATATATCGATCGTGTTTGCGATAAAACCGCTCATGTTGCCTACCATTATTAATGATGAATTCAATTAATGTTTCATCTCTGTGATATGATCATATGATACTTTGGTGAGCCATAACGAATACTTATTAGTTCGTAGTGCTTGTTTGACTTAGTTCCTTCTCATTTAATTATAACTAGCATTTGCCCGTGACTTCGCTGGTCCTATTGAAATCTCATATTAACATACATCCCCAATTTCGTCCGTCGGGGATGGGCAGGGAGGGATTGGATCATAATGTTTTTATCAAGGTTATAAATGTCTGTGACAATATAATATGTACAGTCAGCTGCAGAGATAAGGGACCCCCCCTGCAGACAAACTGCATACAAAGTTTGTATGCAGGGGGGGTCCCTTATCTCTGCAGCAGACCGTACCTATGTAAATCTATTTAGCCATTTTTACGTGATTGAGTAACAAAAATCAACACATCCGAACATTCACCTATAAAATATCAGAAGGAAGGATGTAGTAATTTAACCTGCATTTTCGAACACATCATTGCTGCAATAGTGATTTAATTGCATTATACGCAACAGTATGCTTTACGAGAGACGTCGTTTCAAAACGACACGAATTTCCATCTTATTACAATTGGGTTAAAATTAAATCTTTATCTCAGTCAATTAGTTAGTTGACATAGTCATACATCTATCAGTTTTGAAGCCATCAATAACATAATGACAGGTAAGAAGTAGTTGCGTTGAATTCGTGGCCCAGTTGTAAGGTCACGGAGAACCGCATATTTGACCGACTCGCGATATTTATAACACATTATTGTAGTCATGCGTTAAGCGGATCAAGTTATAAGATCAAGCGGTTTTGATTAAACGTATAGTTTGAATTTGAATTGGTTTGGTATTTAAATGTCGCGCTGCCACACGACATCTACCACAGCTGTGCGAGGTAGTGGATCGGTGTGCGGGATATAACTATTGTTTTTTCCGGAACACCGATCCAAATCAAAAAATATTTTTTCCTCGTACACAGCTCCGCTACTTCGCACGATTCTGGTGGATACTCACTCTAAGTATGTGGAGTGTAGTGTAGCGTGAGACCAAAAACTCAAACTTATTCCAAATCAACATGTTTGTCAAACAGACATTTCGGATTTGGATTGTACCAACATGATGTGTGTCAAATTCATATTGCGGCTCATCAGGAACAGCGTGCCTAGCAGCAGAACGAACGCATTAGTACTTACTTAGATCCAGCTGTGTGATGATGATACACAACAATATCGAATGATGCGTTATCACATACTTATGATGCAAGCTCTTGCAGGCTCACAGAGAGTCATTTTGTATTTCGATAAGCAATTGCTTTATATATTTTTATGGAGAAGTGACAGCACACTTCTAATCTAAACGCGGTGACCTAATGAACTGTTGCTTCGCATCTGACAAGGAAAATAACCTAAATAGGCTGGTTAGTAGATAGAAAAAAAAACAAATATTATCAAGAAAATGTAAACGGTAATTTGTCAAGAATCGCCTAACTCCTATTGTTTGTGCGGTATTGCATGCAACGCCCGGGGCACTGTCCTCCACGCGAGTGTCAACCACTTACCTCCCACACGGCTCGGATTGAATTAGAAATACCTAATCTCAGATTAATTTACTTTCGTCATAATAATGTAAATCGAGCAATTGAGTAAACATTACACACAATTACAAGGTATTATTGACTAGTCTATTAAAAAAATAGCGTAAAGTTTTTAAATAGGTATCTACCTACTTACATATTTATTTGGTTGCAACCTGTACCGTTATATGTCATTTAAATAGGCTGTAGCTCAAATACAATGCCACTACTAATAAGTCGTCGAAAAACTCTATGCTCTATGGCCCAAAAACGCACTGTTTAGCGTACATTTTTGGTTCGTACATTTTTCATAAAAGCACTGTTTAAGTTTTTTTTAATCGGCCGCTATATTGCAGTGGTGCCAACTTCATAAACAAATATTTCGAAATAAAAGTATTTATTTACGATTTAACATTTGTATATTATAAATTATTTACTAAAATAATAATTCATCATCATCTATTGTGTGTTAAATTACATGTTCTATAAATTTTTGGTATTATTTATAAAAATAAACAGTTCGAATTGGCAAGTGCAAACAAATTAAAAACAAAACAAACCATAAGCAAGAGCTGTCACATTTCCGATTTCCCACTAAAATACAGTTCAAAATGAAAAGTCAAAAGATAATAAACTATTAGTCCTAAACTATTAAGATTTTATTCATGTTTGTGAAGACAAATAGTACATTACTGCAAAGGCCGTGAAGTAAGGGATTGATGGACGAGTTTGGGCTAGACGGCCGAGTCGTAGACGAGGCCGGATACAACGAGTCCAGCAATCCCTGTTCCGGCCGAGGCTTGTATAGTGCTTTTCTCAAACGATGTGAGGAAATAATAAATAGTTATTTGTTATACAAGGGTGCAGTTATAATTTAACCGCGAGTGTGGAATTGAAACACGAGCAAGCGAATGTGAGTGGTTTAAAAATAGAATCCTTTTCACCTCACTAAAGTGAGAAAGATTCTAGATAAAAAAATCTAAAAAAGAAAAAAAACATAAAAAAAGAATAATATCAAAAAAACATTACAAAAGAGTAAAACAAAAAGGAAAAAAATATTAAAAAAAAAACAACTAAAAAACAAAAAAAAACGCCAAAAAAAAATGACAAAAAACAAAAAAAAAGGAAAAAAACAAAAAAATGACAAAAAGAAAGAAAAACAAACAAAAAACAAAAAAAAAAAAAAAAAAAAAAGGAAAAAAAAAAGAAAAAAAAAAACAACGAAAAAAACAAAAAAAAACAAAAAACATTAAAAAAAACAAAAAACATTAAAAAAAAAGAAAAAAAAAAGGAAAAACAAAAAAAAAAACAAAAAAAACAAAAAAAAACAAACAAACATTAAAAAAACCAAAAAAACTAACAATTTAATTAAACAAAATAATTTTAACATTAAAAAATAGACAAACATCAAGAAAAGAAAAGATTTTTTTTAAATCATTAAAACGATAAACAACACTAAAAAATAAACGAAAAATAACAAAAAAAATGTAAAAAATTATAATTTTTTTTTTTACAAAAAACTAAAACAATTAAAAAAAAGTATTGGTGGTTGGCAGTATGTATTTTTTCCTTTGTCTGTTTAATATCAGTAAGCAAATTTAAAAAGTTAGAGTAGCGGCCAATAATGTTCTTAGTTAGGGTTTTCATACATTACTTCTTGGCCTAGGCCAAGAAGTAATGTAGGCAGCCATAAACACGGAACTTCATGTCTTCATTTCGTGACATTAACGCATACATTTCCGAGCATGTTTGAGAAAAGTACGTTTCTTTTAAAATGGTCGAAGTAATTAATAACTGCACTCCTGAAGAAATTGCGTGAGTAGCAAAAGTACGAATAGAAAACTTGCTGCCTGAAAAGTTTAACTATTCTGTAGTCTGCTATTTATTTAAAATTTGTCGTAGAAAAATTATTGTATGCAACGGTGTATAACTGGTCTAAAAACGCTCGTGGCGTCTTTTATTGCGACCCACGCCACTCGCCTTTTAAGACCCTACTAAGACAACAGTTGTATCCTACATCCGATAGTAATTTTTAAAATCTTCGTCTTCCTTCTGTACTCGTATTTCGTTCATTAAATTTAAATGTATGTAATGATCTCTTCTTTGTAGCCAGCTTCTCATCCACCGTTTTCTGTTTAGACGTTTTTTTAACACTAAAGCAATAATTATCATAGCACAGGCCTTTTTTTCTATATAATATCAATATAAGACTAGTTACAAGACTAAATGACTGTGTTGCGTTGTGTCCAAACGGCGACTGCGTCGTAATTTCATCAGTATTTTGTGAGTCTGGACTGATCGTGTAACCGTGTCCATTTTCCATCATTGTGGCATCAGTCCAAACTCGAATAAGACTAAATACTGAACTGACGCCAGCATCAGCGTGTAACCGATGTCTTACATGTTTAAGGTACACGTTTTAGTCCTCAACTTTGCACTAGCTGTATGTCGTGGGAACTTTATGCCAAAGTGGCTTGAATTCGTATGAAGAAAAATTCTCTTAGCTTGTATTTAACCTATTGCTTTGACATAAAGTGCCCATGTCATACACTACTTAGTGCAACGTCGAGAACTATAGGACATTAACCTTATAAGGATTCGCTATACTCATCGGTTAAGGGATAAAATATATCAACTCACTTCACAACTGGCCTCTAATAGAACTTGCCCCACCTTCGTTATAACTGTTTGTGATTCGAGTTTAGACTTACACTGGTTTGCTTGAGGCCAGTTATCTGTAAGCATTGTGAATGAGGCAATCCCTCACCGTCAGTCACGGAATTGTGCGCAAGCGTTCCCATGGCTCCGCTTAAGGGCAGCTCGTAGAACATCGTGAGGTTTTAGACGGTAGTCCGGGACCCGTCCTGGTTCCCCAGCCAGGCGGGATATCTAAAGCATAGTCCCACGAAAAAAAATATATCCCTCACCGTCAAGCGAGTGGCGGACTAAGCATGTCAAGGGCCCGGCCGGCAAACCTGAATGTGGCCTCCCAGTTTTTATTTTGGTAGCATAGGAAGCCTCCAATTATGGTTTTAAAGAAGTTGTCGTGCCGTATCAAATGTCCAATCATTTTCCCCCTTCTAGTGCTGATGGTGTTCAAGATCGCTCTCTTCTCTTTTACCCTTCTTAACACGTCCTCAAGGACGATATTTCAAAGAAAGATAGAAACCACGGCGCAGTTATATGGACCAAGTAAAGGAAAAAGCTGGTGTCGTGTCGTATCAGCGAGTCAAGGGGCTGGTATACGACAAAAATAAGTGGAAGATACTCCACCGACAATAGGATAACTCTTAAATTTGAAGAAGAGAGAGAGGAAGCCTCATTTAGAGGCGAGACAATAAACATTAACAGTGGATGCATTATATTTTAACTTACTCGTAGGTTATATAATGCTACACACTAGCGCAACAGCACGAGAACGAGAAATAAACAAAATTAAAATTCTAACAAATTGTAGGGCTAAATTTAAGCCTACGGCTAGTATTAATACATTTAATACATAAGTTCCAGGACCATCTTTGGGGAGGCCTATATCCAGATGATGATTATGACTACAGAAGTCGGGTAATTCATGTAATCTAAATTAGGTGTCAAAGCGGACCCCAGGCTCATTTAGGGCACAACAGGGAATAACGCTAGGAGCATGATGAATTCTAAAGGGTGATGATCAAAAAAATTTTACATAGTTAAGAGCATTAATCTAATCTAACTTTTCTCATTTTCGTAACGGCAATTACCCATATAAGCCATTCAGGCCATTTTCAACATTCTGTAATTTTGTGCTGGCCAAAGCTAGAACCCTGAATATTCAGTAAAATGAAGGCATAATATGGCTTAGATACATTCTCAATAGCATTCATTTTGAACTATTAGATTAAAAACTATTGTCCGTCAAAGTTCCTTAGTTTTGTCACTGACATACTCACTCATAATTCTCATAAACATAATGATCAACATAATTCTAAGGAACTTCGGGCTGACCCACAAGCTCCAAATTTTAAACAGAATTAGTTTTTAGCCTATTTATTCATAAAAAGCATATAAATATTACAATTTCAGTCCCTATTCAGAGACATACAAACTGCATTAGTAAGTTTGTAATCCTATACCAATACAATATGAGATTACAAAGTTACTTTAAGGTGGTTCGATTGCCATACAAAACGTTATTTGACATTCGCAGTCTAACGGCGTGATATTTTAAGAAACTTATGTAACAAACTTTCTTCAATTGGCTTCCCATTTGCGCCAAATTCCCCCTTTCCTAAAATCAACTTGTATAAACTAGATTAATTTGAGAAATTGGTTTGTCACGTGATATTTTGGGAAAACTATTTTTCTCAAATTAATCTAGTTTATACAAGTTTATTCTAGGAAAAGGGGAATTTGGCGCAAATGGGAAGCCAATTGAAGAAAATTTGTTACATAAGTTTCTTAAAATATCACGCCGTTAGCCTGCGAATGTCAAATAACGCTTTGTATGGCAATCGAATCACCTTAACAAGCAAATAAAGATTAATAAGAATGCCTGACTTGACTTTACGAAATATCTTACCACTTTTTACTGTGGAAGAGTTTCGAGGCTTGGCCTATTTATAACATGGAATGTTTTTTATGGGATTAACTTACTACTTAAAATAGTAAAACAAGTAAAAGGGTAAATCGCCAGTAGCTGGCCACCCTTCAATAGCTGGCCCCCTTATACTAAAAATGAACTCTGTTCCCTACAAACAGTTAGTATGACGTGGTCATTGAAGGGTGGTAATTTATTGAAACCGTATACTATAATGAATTATATTACAGGTGTATAGAGTTCATTAACTGACTTCAAAAAGAAGGAATTCATCGATACATTTTTTTTGGTTTGTTTAAACTCGGTAAAAATAAAAAAAAATAAAAAAAATTAATATACTTTCAGATTGATCCCGTTGTCACCAAAATACAGTTCTGATGATGGGATCCTGGAGAAATCGAGGGAACTCTTCAAATTTTATAGGCAAACTTGAAGCAATTTGGCTACTGATTTGAAGTCTGTTATAACTTTGTTTTTACAAAGTAATTTTAATATGAGGTCGCCAGTTATTGAACTGTGGCCAGCTACTAACGATTTAAGGATGACTCATGCTAGAACGGGCCGTGCCCGGTCCGGGCCGTTTGCTAAGAAAAACGACGGCGTTTTTGTGCGGCCGAGCCATACCAAAGCCCGGCCGAGCCAAGGCCGGGCCGTGCCGACACGGAATCGCTTCCAAGCCTCGGCCGTGGCTCGGCTGGGCTTGGGTATGATTCGGCCGCACAGAAACACCATCGTGTTTCTTAGAAAACGGCCCGGGCCGGGGACGGCCCGTTCTAGCGTGAGTTATCCTTAACCCTATAATTTTTTTAACCAAATGTTTTCTTCATATCTGCTTTGGCTCCTCTATCTTGCATACCACCTTCTTTACTGGAGAATAAAAGCGTGTCGGACCACGCCCAGTGTAAGGATCTGTAGTTGCCTGTTCGTCTTTGTTACATCGACACGTGCGCGCCAACTAAACGTTCCAGGTTGCGTCGCGTCCGAATTTATATGAAAGTTGGCCTTTTCAAGTAAATTTTAAACTTGGTTGACTATTACTCGTTAACTAGTTAATTTATGCCTTCTTATCCGTGATAGTTTTCCTATTAAATTCATTATTATATACTACTGCCGTGATTTTTTCATATACCCATTAAATAGTAACCATTTAGCCGGCAGAGTGTCGGACAAATGACTATAATAAAAATTAGGGCTTTAAAGCCCAATATCACGCAAACGGTAGTGAACCTGCCTACGAAGCAAGAGGTCCGGGGTTCAAATCCCGGTAAGGGCATTTATTTGTGTGATGAGCAAGAATATTTGTTCCTGAGTCATGGATGTTTTCTATGTATTTAAGTATTTATTTATCTATATAAGTGCGTTTATCGTCGTCTAGTAGGCATAGTACAGTCGCCATCACATACATAGGTACACTATAGGTGTTCAAAAATATCGGCACATGCACCCTAATGCCTTGAAAATAAAGGTGTGTTCCGATGTTTGTGACGTGCTTGTTTGCTCCGATGTATGTGATGGCGACTGTACAAGCTTTGCTTAGTTTGGAACTAGGTCGATTTGTGTTACATTGTCCGCTAATATTTAGGTATTTATTTATTTATCTTTAATGAACAAAAGAAAATCTTAATGCAAAGAAGCATTCTCTAACAGTCAACTTTAGGGCAAAGCAGATCAATTGTAGGCGGTAGATTGTTGTTTGGCCTACTTCAAGCCAATAAAACACTAAAATTCATACATTCAACTTTATACATGGTGGATGGAATAAATTAATTATTTAATAAAAGATTGAAGCTGTACAAGCGCTGAAAAAATCGTTTATTGTATGGGGCCCCCTTAAAATTTGATTTAGTTTTTATGATTTTGTGTTGTGACGGACGGACGGATGGACGAACGGACGGACGGACGGACAGACACAGACAGACGGACGGACGGACGGACGGACGGACGGACGGACGGACAGACACAGACAGACGGACGGACGGACAGACGGACGGACGGACGGACGGACGGACGGACGGACGGACAGACGGACGGACGGACGGACGGACAGACAGAGGGACAGACACAGACATACAGACAGACAGACGGACGGACGGACGGACGGACGGACGGACGGACGGACGGACGGACAGACAGAGGGACAGACACAGACAGACGGACGGACGGACGGACGGACAGCGGAGTTTTAGTAATAGGGTCCCGTTTTACTCTTTGAGTACGGAACCCTAAAAATATATAACTACAATTTAAGAATAAAATATATAACTACAATCAAAGATGGTAAAATAAGAGTGTTTTTCTGGCAGTATACTCGTAGTACCTAGTAGACATACTTCATGGCTTAATAAATAACAAGGCGTGGGTTTTTACAGACCCAACAAATTCAGCCCGCGCCGTGTTTTTGATGTAATTAATAAATAAACCTTAATAATGAATTAATAAAATAATAATTATATTTATGCTTAGTAATCACCTGTACCTACCTATGACCTGTAACAATGTTATTAATAAAATATTTCATTTCATTCCATGTCATTAATGTGGGACGTGAGTTATCCTAAAAGTTAAGGTTTCAAACGACGTTGTACCGACTTCTGAAGGCTGGCATGCTCTAATTTTTTTATTTTATTTAATAATTTACTTCGGAAGTATTATTTCCATAATTTGTTAGTAACAGTGATCTTAAAACTATGTTAGTAGGTATTTTATCACAATTACAATTAGCAGTTGGATGGCCTATGCAACCTATCCCAATGGAACAGGAAGAGACCATCCAAGCGCGTCGCCACCGTCTGCAGGAGGCTGTTCGGGGCCGCGCAGGCGCCTCAACAGGGACGCGACCCGCGCCCGCTTTATGGCGTGAAAGCTCTAAGTGCAAGCTATCATTATTCCATATCCATTAGATAATGGACCCTTTTAAGGGAACATATGTCAAAAAATGGACGGAAACAAACCAAGAACATCAAAACAGACAGACAGACAGACAGACAGACAGACAGACAGACAGACAGACAGACAGATGGACGGACGGACGGACGGACGGACTGCGGAGGCTTAGAAATGGGGTACACATTGGGTACGGAAACCTAAAAAAGAATGTACATTGCTAACTTGGATTTTATTTAAATAAAGTTTTTATACCTGTTTTGCTTGCCACATGTAAAGGAAATCCTTGTAACTTGTTATCCGTGAGCGGGGCAGCTAAGAGTTGCAGTTTTGGAATAGCCATTTTTTTGAGGCGGTTGCCTTTTTTATTAAAATCCTTCTTCTCAAAGTGGTCTCCACATACATATCGCAGCCGATGCAGCTTTTCAATTGGCAAAGATACAAGGTCTTCTTTGCCACACATACGGACCCACTCTTTACACCTATAACAAAGTAACAATTGAGACAATATGACAGTCAAGAATTATGCATTATCATCCAGACTTATTAATTCCAGAGTAAGCAAGACACATAACAACTCTAAGGGAGTTCGCCAAGGCAATTACCTGATTTAGACAATTTCATTTAAATATATGATCTATTCTACATTTTGCCAATGCCAATGAACCTTAGAATAATAACGCACAGAAACGCAGTTCACGCGCAACTGTGAGGCCACCAAAAGTAGGACATAAATGGCCCAGTACGCCGATCGGTGGAACAAAATTGGTGCGTTTGTGTGCGTATTGGCGCGTGTGAATACGAGTTGATCACAACTAGATGAATCCATTTTATGCCTCACGCTTGGCGCGTCAGCCGTATGAAACTATCCTTCTAGGCGTTATTATTCTAAGCAATGAACCAAGCCAGGTGCCACTTGTATATTATTCACAAACGTATTGTTATTTTTATACATATACCTACGTATATGTATAAAAATAGGTTGCAATCGAATCATAGCCGCTGAAATCTTTCTGATACTTGTAAGTAACGCACTTACCGGTTCTCATCCAGTGGGAAATTAGCAAAGAATCCACCTCTGTGTCTTTCCCTGACACCGCAAGCTTCACATATTCTACTTTTACCACCCATATTGATAAAATACACATACAGAATAGGAGTCTTTATCTCAAAACACCGAGTCCTATCTCTTCACAGTTCACACAATAAATACGAGTCCTATCTCTTACACAAATCACAAAATAAACACGAGTCCCATCTTTTCACAGTTCACATAACTAAAGACCAAAATAATCAAGACACGAGAAGTAAATAACACCCCATAAACGAATTTTCAAAAAGTAATGTTGAAGTTTGCTTGAAGTAAACGACCGACGCCATGACACATGACACAAAATATTTGGGGTGGCCACACTTTTTCAAATTCCTACCATATTATAAATGGCTCTATAATATACGACATAAACCTTGTTCTTTTGACCACTCACAATTCAAATATTATTATTTTGTAAAAGTTTATATCGTTTTATTTAATATTAAAAGAGATAATCTTTTATTTTTATGTCATACCTGTTTTATGAAATTATACTCCGTGAACCACTTGTTTTAACCATAGCAACATAATTTTTCCGCTTCTTTACGTTGGCAAACAAGACACGGTCTTCTAGTACACATTTTTTTTTCTATTAAGTTTCAAGAGACAAACAAGTTACAACTCTATCAAAAGTCACTAACAGTAGGTATGTATAACTGTATGTTCCGCCAAATGACTTATGCGACCTTCGAGGTTATCGACCTATCGATGAATGAAGATGAGTCACTTACGCGCATCAATGAAACCCACTACGCTTCTTGATGTTCTTATTTGATTGATGCAATCTTGTTAATCATTCTGTCGAGTAATATTTGTTACGTATGCGTATGCACGTTTGAGTTTGTATTATACGTAAACTTATATTTGTTCATGCTAAAAAGAGATTTCCTGGTACCATACCTTGGAGTAGTGTATCGCTAATTAGTTTATGCAATAACCCTATAACTTAAAACATTTGTAAAGATGGAGATAATTTAAAAGTTGAAGAAATAGATAAATGAATATCAAAAACACACCTAGTAAAAATTATCTACTTCGTTGAAATCTTTTATCAAACCAATAACAAGGATATATCGATCGTGTTTGCGATAAAACCGCTCATGTTGCCTACCATTATTAATGATGAATTCAATTAATGTTTCATCTCTGTGATATGATCATATGATACTTTGGTGAGCCATAACGAATACTTATTAGTTCGTAGTGCTTGTTTGACTTAGTTCCTTCTCATTTAATTATAACTAGCATTTGCCCGTGACTTCGCTGGTCCTATTGAAATCTCATATTAACATACATCCCCAATTTCGTCCGTCGGGGATGGGCAGGGAGGGATTGGATCATAATGTTTTTATCAAGGTTATAAATGTCTGTGACAATATAATATGTACAGTCAGCTGCAGAGATAAGGGACCCCCCCTGCAGACAAACTGCATACAAAGTTTGTATGCAGGGGGGGTCCCTTATCTCTGCAGCAGACCGTACCTATGTAAATCTATTTAGCCATTTTTACGTGATTGAGTAACAAAAATCAACACATCCGAACATTCACCTATAAAATATCAGAAGGAAGGATGTAGTAATTTAACCTGCATTTTCGAACACATCATTGCTGCAATAGTGATTTAATTGCATTATACGCAACAGTATGCTTTACGAGAGACGTCGTTTCAAAACGACACGAATTTCCATCTTATTACAATTGGGTTAAAATTAAATCTTTATCTCAGTCAATTAGTTAGTTGACATAGTCATACATCTATCAGTTTTGAAGCCATCAATAACATAATGACAGGTAAGAAGTAGTTGCGTTGAATTCGTGGCCCAGTTGTAAGGTCACGGAGAACCGCATATTTGACCGACTCGCGATATTTATAACACATTATTGTAGTCATGCGTTAAGCGGATCAAGTTATAAGATCAAGCGGTTTTGATTAAACGTATAGTTTGAATTTGAATTGGTTTGGTATTTAAATGTCGCGCTGCCACACGACATCTACCACAGCTGTGCGAGGTAGTGGATCGGTGTGCGGGATATAACTATTGTTTTTTCCGGAACACCGATCCAAATCAAAAAATATTTTTTCCTCGTACACAGCTCCGCTACTTCGCACGATTCTGGTGGATACTCACTCTAAGTATGTGGAGTGTAGTGTAGCGTGAGACCAAAAACTCAAACTTATTCCAAATCAACATGTTTGTCAAACAGACATTTCGGATTTGGATTGTACCAACATGATGTGTGTCAAATTCATATTGCGGCTCATCAGGAACAGCGTGCCTAGCAGCAGAACGAACGCATTAGTACTTACTTAGATCCAGCTGTGTGATGATGATACACAACAATATCGAATGATGCGTTATCACATACTTATGATGCAAGCTCTTGCAGGCTCACAGAGAGTCATTTTGTATTTCGATAAGCAATTGCTTTATATATTTTTATGGAGAAGTGACAGCACACTTCTAATCTAAACGCGGTGACCTAATGAACTGTTGCTTCGCATCTGACAAGGAAAATAACCTAAATAGGCTGGTTAGTAGATAGAAAAAAAAACAAATATTATCAAGAAAATGTAAACGGTAATTTGTCAAGAATCGCCTAACTCCTATTGTTTGTGCGGTATTGCATGCAACGCCCGGGGCACTGTCCTCCACGCGAGTGTCAACCACTTACCTCCCACACGGCTCGGATTGAATTAGAAATACCTAATCTCAGATTAATTTACTTTCGTCATAATAATGTAAATCGAGCAATTGAGTAAACATTACACACAATTACAAGGTATTATTGACTAGTCTATTAAAAAAATAGCGTAAAGTTTTTAAATAGGTATCTACCTACTTACATATTTATTTGGTTGCAACCTGTACCGTTATATGTCATTTAAATAGGCTGTAGCTCAAATACAATGCCACTACTAATAAGTCGTCGAAAAACTCTATGCTCTATGGCCCAAAAACGCACTGTTTAGCGTACATTTTTGGTTCGTACATTTTTCATAAAAGCACTGTTTAAGTTTTTTTTAATCGGCCGCTATATTGCAGTGGTGCCAACTTCATAAACAAATATTTCGAAATAAAAGTATTTATTTACGATTTAACATTTGTATATTATAAATTATTTACTAAAATAATAATTCATCATCATCTATTGTGTGTTAAATTACATGTTCTATAAATTTTTGGTATTATTTATAAAAATAAACAGTTCGAATTGGCAAGTGCAAACAAATTAAAAACAAAACAAACCATAAGCAAGAGCTGTCACATTTCCGATTTCCCACTAAAATACAGTTCAAAATGAAAAGTCAAAAGATAATAAACTATTAGTCCTAAACTATTAAGATTTTATTCATGTTTGTGAAGACAAATAGTACATTACTGCAAAGGCCGTGAAGTAAGGGATTGATGGACGAGTTTGGGCTAGACGGCCGAGTCGTAGACGAGGCCGGATACAACGAGTCCAGCAATCCCTGTTCCGGCCGAGGCTTGTATAGTGCTTTTCTCAAACGATGTGAGGAAATAATAAATAGTTATTTGTTATACAAGGGTGCAGTTATAATTTAACCGCGAGTGTGGAATTGAAACACGAGCAAGCGAATGTGAGTGGTTTAAAAATAGAATCCTTTTCACCTCACTAAAGTGAGAAAGATTCTAGATAAAAAAATCTAAAAAAGAAAAAAAACATAAAAAAAGAATAATATCAAAAAAACATTACAAAAGAGTAAAACAAAAAGGAAAAAAATATTAAAAAAAAAACAACTAAAAAACAAAAAAAAACGCCAAAAAAAAATGACAAAAAACAAAAAAAAAGGAAAAAAACAAAAAAATGACAAAAAGAAAGAAAAACAAACAAAAAACAAAAAAAAAAAAAAAAAAAAAAGGAAAAAAAAAAGAAAAAAAAAAACAACGAAAAAAACAAAAAAAAACAAAAAACATTAAAAAAAACAAAAAACATTAAAAAAAAAGAAAAAAAAAAGGAAAAACAAAAAAAAAAACAAAAAAAACAAAAAAAAACAAACAAACATTAAAAAAACCAAAAAAACTAACAATTTAATTAAACAAAATAATTTTAACATTAAAAAATAGACAAACATCAAGAAAAGAAAAGATTTTTTTTAAATCATTAAAACGATAAACAACACTAAAAAATAAACGAAAAATAACAAAAAAAATGTAAAAAATTATAATTTTTTTTTTTACAAAAAACTAAAACAATTAAAAAAAAGTATTGGTGGTTGGCAGTATGTATTTTTTCCTTTGTCTGTTTAATATCAGTAAGCAAATTTAAAAAGTTAGAGTAGCGGCCAATAATGTTCTTAGTTAGGGTTTTCATACATTACTTCTTGGCCTAGGCCAAGAAGTAATGTAGGCAGCCATAAACACGGAACTTCATGTCTTCATTTCGTGACATTAACGCATACATTTCCGAGCATGTTTGAGAAAAGTACGTTTCTTTTAAAATGGTCGAAGTAATTAATAACTGCACTCCTGAAGAAATTGCGTGAGTAGCAAAAGTACGAATAGAAAACTTGCTGCCTGAAAAGTTTAACTATTCTGTAGTCTGCTATTTATTTAAAATTTGTCGTAGAAAAATTATTGTATGCAACGGTGTATAACTGGTCTAAAAACGCTCGTGGCGTCTTTTATTGCGACCCACGCCACTCGCCTTTTAAGACCCTACTAAGACAACAGTTGTATCCTACATCCGATAGTAATTTTTAAAATCTTCGTCTTCCTTCTGTACTCGTATTTCGTTCATTAAATTTAAATGTATGTAATGATCTCTTCTTTGTAGCCAGCTTCTCATCCACCGTTTTCTGTTTAGACGTTTTTTTAACACTAAAGCAATAATTATCATAGCACAGGCCTTTTTTTCTATATAATATCAATATAAGACTAGTTACAAGACTAAATGACTGTGTTGCGTTGTGTCCAAACGGCGACTGCGTCGTAATTTCATCAGTATTTTGTGAGTCTGGACTGATCGTGTAACCGTGTCCATTTTCCATCATTGTGGCATCAGTCCAAACTCGAATAAGACTAAATACTGAACTGACGCCAGCATCAGCGTGTAACCGATGTCTTACATGTTTAAGGTACACGTTTTAGTCCTCAACTTTGCACTAGCTGTATGTCGTGGGAACTTTATGCCAAAGTGGCTTGAATTCGTATGAAGAAAAATTCTCTTAGCTTGTATTTAACCTATTGCTTTGACATAAAGTGCCCATGTCATACACTACTTAGTGCAACGTCGAGAACTATAGGACATTAACCTTATAAGGATTCGCTATACTCATCGGTTAAGGGATAAAATATATCAACTCACTTCACAACTGGCCTCTAATAGAACTTGCCCCACCTTCGTTATAACTGTTTGTGATTCGAGTTTAGACTTACACTGGTTTGCTTGAGGCCAGTTATCTGTAAGCATTGTGAATGAGGCAATCCCTCACCGTCAGTCACGGAATTGTGCGCAAGCGTTCCCATGGCTCCGCTTAAGGGCAGCTCGTAGAACATCGTGAGGTTTTAGACGGTAGTCCGGGACCCGTCCTGGTTCCCCAGCCAGGCGGGATATCTAAAGCATAGTCCCACGAAAAAAAATATATCCCTCACCGTCAAGCGAGTGGCGGACTAAGCATGTCAAGGGCCCGGCCGGCAAACCTGAATGTGGCCTCCCAGTTTTTATTTTGGTAGCATAGGAAGCCTCCAATTATGGTTTTAAAGAAGTTGTCGTGCCGTATCAAATGTCCAATCATTTTCCCCCTTCTAGTGCTGATGGTGTTCAAGATCGCTCTCTTCTCTTTTACCCTTCTTAACACGTCCTCAAGGACGATATTTCAAAGAAAGATAGAAACCACGGCGCAGTTATATGGACCAAGTAAAGGAAAAAGCTGGTGTCGTGTCGTATCAGCGAGTCAAGGGGCTGGTATACGACAAAAATAAGTGGAAGATACTCCACCGACAATAGGATAACTCTTAAATTTGAAGAAGAGAGAGAGGAAGCCTCATTTAGAGGCGAGACAATAAACATTAACAGTGGATGCATTATATTTTAACTTACTCGTAGGTTATATAATGCTACACACTAGCGCAACAGCACGAGAACGAGAAATAAACAAAATTAAAATTCTAACAAATTGTAGGGCTAAATTTAAGCCTACGGCTAGTATTAATACATTTAATACATAAGTTCCAGGACCATCTTTGGGGAGGCCTATATCCAGATGATGATTATGACTACAGAAGTCGGGTAATTCATGTAATCTAAATTAGGTGTCAAAGCGGACCCCAGGCTCATTTAGGGCACAACAGGGAATAACGCTAGGAGCATGATGAATTCTAAAGGGTGATGATCAAAAAAATTTTACATAGTTAAGAGCATTAATCTAATCTAACTTTTCTCATTTTCGTAACGGCAATTACCCATATAAGCCATTCAGGCCATTTTCAACATTCTGTAATTTTGTGCTGGCCAAAGCTAGAACCCTGAATATTCAGTAAAATGAAGGCATAATATGGCTTAGATACATTCTCAATAGCATTCATTTTGAACTATTAGATTAAAAACTATTGTCCGTCAAAGTTCCTTAGTTTTGTCACTGACATACTCACTCATAATTCTCATAAACATAATGATCAACATAATTCTAAGGAACTTCGGGCTGACCCACAAGCTCCAAATTTTAAACAGAATTAGTTTTTAGCCTATTTATTCATAAAAAGCATATAAATATTACAATTTCAGTCCCTATTCAGAGACATACAAACTGCATTAGTAAGTTTGTAATCCTATACCAATACAATATGAGATTACAAAGTTACTTTAAGGTGGTTCGATTGCCATACAAAACGTTATTTGACATTCGCAGTCTAACGGCGTGATATTTTAAGAAACTTATGTAACAAACTTTCTTCAATTGGCTTCCCATTTGCGCCAAATTCCCCCTTTCCTAAAATCAACTTGTATAAACTAGATTAATTTGAGAAATTGGTTTGTCACGTGATATTTTGGGAAAACTATTTTTCTCAAATTAATCTAGTTTATACAAGTTTATTCTAGGAAAAGGGGAATTTGGCGCAAATGGGAAGCCAATTGAAGAAAATTTGTTACATAAGTTTCTTAAAATATCACGCCGTTAGCCTGCGAATGTCAAATAACGCTTTGTATGGCAATCGAATCACCTTAACAAGCAAATAAAGATTAATAAGAATGCCTGACTTGACTTTACGAAATATCTTACCACTTTTTACTGTGGAAGAGTTTCGAGGCTTGGCCTATTTATAACATGGAATGTTTTTTATGGGATTAACTTACTACTTAAAATAGTAAAACAAGTAAAAGGGTAAATCGCCAGTAGCTGGCCACCCTTCAATAGCTGGCCCCCTTATACTAAAAATGAACTCTGTTCCCTACAAACAGTTAGTATGACGTGGTCATTGAAGGGTGGTAATTTATTGAAACCGTATACTATAATGAATTATATTACAGGTGTATAGAGTTCATTAACTGACTTCAAAAAGAAGGAATTCATCGATACATTTTTTTTGGTTTGTTTAAACTCGGTAAAAATAAAAAAAAATAAAAAAAATTAATATACTTTCAGATTGATCCCGTTGTCACCAAAATACAGTTCTGATGATGGGATCCTGGAGAAATCGAGGGAACTCTTCAAATTTTATAGGCAAACTTGAAGCAATTTGGCTACTGATTTGAAGTCTGTTATAACTTTGTTTTTACAAAGTAATTTTAATATGAGGTCGCCAGTTATTGAACTGTGGCCAGCTACTAACGATTTAAGGATGACTCATGCTAGAACGGGCCGTGCCCGGTCCGGGCCGTTTGCTAAGAAAAACGACGGCGTTTTTGTGCGGCCGAGCCATACCAAAGCCCGGCCGAGCCAAGGCCGGGCCGTGCCGACACGGAATCGCTTCCAAGCCTCGGCCGTGGCTCGGCTGGGCTTGGGTATGATTCGGCCGCACAGAAACACCATCGTGTTTCTTAGAAAACGGCCCGGGCCGGGGACGGCCCGTTCTAGCGTGAGTTATCCTTAACCCTATAATTTTTTTAACCAAATGTTTTCTTCATATCTGCTTTGGCTCCTCTATCTTGCATACCACCTTCTTTACTGGAGAATAAAAGCGTGTCGGACCACGCCCAGTGTAAGGATCTGTAGTTGCCTGTTCGTCTTTGTTACATCGACACGTGCGCGCCAACTAAACGTTCCAGGTTGCGTCGCGTCCGAATTTATATGAAAGTTGGCCTTTTCAAGTAAATTTTAAACTTGGTTGACTATTACTCGTTAACTAGTTAATTTATGCCTTCTTATCCGTGATAGTTTTCCTATTAAATTCATTATTATATACTACTGCCGTGATTTTTTCATATACCCATTAAATAGTAACCATTTAGCCGGCAGAGTGTCGGACAAATGACTATAATAAAAATTAGGGCTTTAAAGCCCAATATCACGCAAACGCATCCCTGAGTTGAAAAATGGTTTACAAAGACCCATCTTATTTCTAAAAAAAGCTATTCATCAATATCGCACACCATAGATTTATCGAGAAAAATATATATATCCCCAGTTTACGTGTAGGCACAATTTTTTAAGCTTTAGCCAGCACAAAATTACAGGATGTTGAAAATGGCCTGAATGACTTCGAGAAAAGGATGGGTACGGCCGTGTATATTTGTTTTGCTCGACTTGGTGGGGGCACTGCCGTGACCCCAGATAGTAACCATATTTGATTTTATATTTGGCTCTATTGCACGGGAAACATTAGAAACTAAGGAACGCGTTGTTGTAAATTATGTCTACCGAACAATGTAATGATTTCCATTGCGTATCTTTAGGTCTCATCCGGTATGATGTATGCGATTCCCATGAATCATATTGCCGTCTCACAGCCGAAGACAATTGTATGGAAGTGATTCGTTGATGTCATCTTAATTTATCCATAACAAATCCCACACAGTGAGGCACGTCAGTCAACTTGTAATCGCAATAAGCAATAGAAGACTGTATCTGCATCAACTCTAAATATACCAATAAAAAAACGGGTGAAAGGTCCGATGCCCATCGGCGTTGTTACAGGAGTCGCTCACCGGAGGCAAACGAATACCTGCAACGAACAAAAAAAACATTGTTATATAACATGTGATTTCTCTTTGTGATTAAACTACGTGCCTATAAATAAGAGCAACAGTTTGTGTCCGGCCATAAACACTTCCGAGTGGACGGCCGACGAAACTGGCGAGATGATTTTCAAAGTTAGTTTCAGTGGAAACGTGTTTTACCTCAATATACTATAAAGAAAAACTAAAATTGGTTATCTGTTTCAGATTTTATATGTAATATTGTTTGTAAGTATATGTTCCGGGGCACCACCAGTACATCCACAGACAAAATCTAATCAGGCTATCTATTCACAAAGTTTTGTTAGAGAAGATATTCCAATGTCTTATCAATACAGTGCGATACATTATTACGCCCCGAAGAAGGACGAGACCCCTAATGAAGTGGATTCAATCAGAAATTTCAATAATCCTGCACTGGAGCCAGTGAGAAACAATTCCATCCAATTTGCACCAGTGCCTCACAATCCAAGAGAATATCCAACAGTGCCCGTATTGTATGCTTCAATTATCTCTGACCCAGCTTCTAAATATGGAAAATATGATCTAACAGAGAATTCCGCCGAATCCGTGCTGCCCAAACACAATCTGGAACCAAAATTATTGCCCATTGGAAAGAAATATATAAAGCCTAGTACTTACAAACCACATATGAACCATGATATTAAAATATTTCATTCGGCACGTTTTCGTCCTAACAACTATCGGAACCTGAATACGCCAACTACGACGACGATTGAGACGACACCAGAGGTCGATATGGTAATAACTCATAACATAATTATAACACCCATTATACCTTGTACACATACGAGTATTTAGAAGATAACTATACAGACGAAATTTATTTACCTTTATTTCTGACGTTTCGACACGGATTTCACCTGACGTAGTCTCAGATGAGAGTCATAACCTTAACTTATAAAATGTGTTGTATTGTGATTAGGTTTTTGGCGCATAATATTTATGTTTAATGAATTAAATGAATAAATTTAATTAAAAAAAAATAATTTAATGAATTATTTGTAGGGTGGCAAGTTGCATGCGGACTTTTTCCATCTTATCGAACAGCAACTGATACAGGAACCCATGCAGCCAAACAAAAATGTCCCCTTGATCGATGCTGAGTTTGCCGCAGCAGCAAGCTCAACCACTGAGCTTCCTATATTTTCTCATGTTCGGAACCTTGGCGTCAGTGTTTTACCGAAGTAAGTTGTTTTGATTTTTATCTTGATTGGTTTCACAAGCGTTTATTTAACTTGCACTGTCCTTAAAGTTTCCAGCATCAGAAGTAGCTACGCAAACGAAGACGTCAAAAGTCTTTATTAAAAGGCAATAAGAGCTTTTGACGTCTCCGATTGCGCAGTTACTTTTGATGCTGACTGTACTTAAGTATATAAGTTTAGGGACAACGCAAAATGGACCACCGAGCATAACTATAATAAAGACAGAAGGTGGCTATAGCAATGCCTAAACTACTTAAGTTAATCCGTATTTCATGTATGGGCTCATAGGGAAGCTCTAAATGAGAGTTGATGATTGAAGAAAATAGTAAAGACGACAATAAGACCTCGTAACATAATTATTCCTTTGATATAAAATGACTTGGTTGTTATTAAAATCAATCCTAACCTACCCCGGAAATATTTGCAAATAAACTTGCATGAAATAAAAAAAAAACAAGATTTAATGACGTACCTATCTCCTATACTTAACATTACGTCTAAAATAGTATTTTTCACAATCGTGTTATAATAGAGAGCTTTTTAGTCGAGTACCGTGTTTAGGCCACGAAGCTTGCTGAGTGGCCTAAGTAAGGTACGAGATTAAAAAGCTTGATTATAACACTATTGTGAACAATACTTTTTGTACGAGTTCATTAAAATTAATTTTCTACGAGTCAACTGAACTAATTAAACAAACTCGATACTGTTGAAACGAAGTGCAGCCTATCGCCCGTACGCTCGTTGATATCTTAAAAGACATCAACGAGCGTACGACATCAACGAGTAAACTCAATAATCAAAGCGATTCTATTGGTCCAATTCATTACAGTTCGGTAAAGCAGCCACGTGATTGGTCGAATTTATTTTAGTTCTATTTTCAAATTTTTTTCAGTTGTCTAGAGCGTATCGAAACAGTTATTTCAGTTGTTTCGGAAGTAACAGACTATTCAACGATGAAAAGAGTGACGTTGCAGTATTCTCTATGAAATCTTAATACGCATATTTTAATCGTCGAGTACAAAAACTAATAAATAGGGTACAGTTTGTATTTCATTAGCGAAATGTGTCCATTCTCATTGCTCACGTAAATATCAATTTCAATTTCCATTTCAAATAATTTATTTGTCAAACACAGGTATACAAGGTATGGTAGGGTATCAAAAAAACATGTCTAACTATCTGTAGGTATCTAGACTTTTTAGTATTATATAGGCTTTTAACTTCGATTTTTATTCATTTATAGATGTGGTCATGCGCCAATAAATATATTTTCTCATAGTATTTTTTGATCAGTTCTCTATTTTATTTTAGACACGGTGCGCCCTTCTCAATGTCGCCCGAGTTTTATGGAAATTCGCCGTTTCAACCAATTCAGCGCATAGCGTACCACAACAAAGTCCACGTCGTCCCGGAGAAACAAGGAAAACTCCAAACGCACCCAAGCCACCGTATTCACATGAGTAAACCAAAAATGCACTGAACTTTAGTACCGAAATTTGTAAATAATGTAGTTACGAGTAAGAATAAGAATAAGGTATTTAATTTAACTGTAAGTAATTTTAAGTTGTTTGTTGACTGTGTTTTTTCGATTGAATAAAAGTTAAGCAGTACTTGTTGTATATTTTAGAGATTTTAACTTTACAGCAGAAATGTTATTATCTATAACACCACATTCCGCCTGGCAGCTACTCGTAGCTTGCGTTTGGGGGCATCAACAAATCAGCCACACCGCTGTCAATGCGGCGCCATGGTTGACATACTAGGCCACCATGGCCTCTCATGTGTCCGGAGCGCTGGTAGGATCTCCCGCCACGCCAGTATTAACGATGTCATCCGTCGGGCCCTTGTCAGTACGAGAGTGCCCGCAGTCCTCAAGCCCAGTGGGCAGGCCAGGGACGACGGCAAGAGGCCTGACGGAATGACGCTGGTGCCTTGGGTCGGCCGCTAATTTGGGATGCTACTTGCGTCGATACCCTGGCACCGTACCATGTTCCAAGCACCAGTGCCACCGCTGGTGCTGCGGCATCCTCGTCCGAAAGCCTCAAGCGCCGCAAATATGCCATCCTAGGAAATAGCTGCATGTTTGCGGAGTTTGGCGTTGAAACCATGGGGGCCAAGTGCGCGTCGGCTATACAAAGATTTGGCGACGCGCCTAATAGAGGCCTCGGGTGACCAGAGGGCTGGCCACTATTTCGCACAGCGTACCTATTAGTATCGCTATACAGCGAGGAAATACGGCCAGCCTTCTGGGCACCTTGCCTGTTGACGGCCACTCAGGCCAAATTTTTTACCTTTAGTTTATGTTTTATATCGTTGTTTTTATTATTTGCATTATCTATGTATGTATATTTTTCGTTTACATATTTTGGGACATCATACATATTGATTAGCCAAGGAGACAAAAAAATATTAATCATAAGATTTACATTTTCTATGCAGTCTATATCCGTTTAGATTTCTCTTTGACCCAGTAATTCTATGTTGATAGTCCGTAAGCCCGCTCCCAATACACCTACTCTCATGAGAACTTGATAAAATGCATGCACACGATCGAGAAAGTTGTGCTGAGCAAGAATCAGAAGATTATCGCACCTAAAATTGGCCGAAAGTTTGAAAAATCCTTCACTTCCGGTCAAAATTTTAAGGGTATGTATATTTACGTCATGTGACAACAGTACGAGACATGTGGCATCATTTAGCCCTTTAATCATAGATAGAGAAAATTCTAAGTCTGTCAGTCTTGAAATGGCCGGTAAGTACTTGGCAGACGGTGCCAACTATGTAATGTTGTTATGAGACCTACTCGTAGTGTAAGAAAATTGGTAATTCCCCTTCACTAGACAATGTACACATCATTTATTATTATCGTTTCGCCGAATCATCTTTTCGCAAAAGGCCAAAAATAATATATGCCATACGATTAAATAAACAAATCTTTTCGCATAATTGTTGGACGCATTAGACATTTTTTTTTTTCTTTTTTACTTATACAAAAATATGACATTTTATACTTAAATCACACTATCACTTAATATACCTTGTCTCATCAACTCATCATAGTTAAGCTTTTTTAGCCACTCAGTTATATATTTTTTTTTTCATTTATAGCCATGTAAATGATATATATTTAACACTTTGTTTATTTTATTATAGGTACCTACATAGATGCAGATTGTGCTGCAAATTGTCTCCTAGCAAAAACAGATTTAGCAGCAAAATACAATGCAAAATTGAAATAATATTAAAAAGGGACCATACCTAAGGATGTGTTGTATGCGTCCAAGTTTGTAGAGATATCATAATAATATATGTACTTTTTGAAGTCTAGGGGATTTACTCTTTTACTTGGAAGCTACGGTCTTCGAGAGACGTTTTGGGTTATGTTTAATTGATAATTTCTCTAATCATAGTATACTTTGTTTATACCGTAAAGCTTTGTATCCAAAATTTAAAAAAAAACCGACGTTATCCAAGGCTTTTTATTAAAAAAATCGAATGTATTTTTTTATTTTATTACTATTGTGGGAAATAAAATTTTAGACTTTTGATTTAACGTTATTCAAGCCAAATCAAAAATGTATGTCCTATCGATTACCCAGGTATAGCAATTCATAATGGAAACCAATTGGATGCCATCAAATATTTCGGGGCGGCTATCAATCTAACGCTAAAACAGTAGGGACATTGCGCCGCTTAGCGACCAATTCATTCAATTAATAAATAATAAATAAATAAATAAATTTAGTGTGCTGGTTTGCGATCACTTAGATTAGTTGGTGATCTGAAAATATATTTTTTGTACTCGTCGATTAAAATCTGTGTATTAAGATTTCATAGAGAATACTGCAACGTCACTCTTTTCATAGTTGTAGTCCATGTTACTGTCGAAACAATCGAAATAACTGTTTCCATACGCTCCAGACAACCGAAAAAAAAATGAAAATAGAACTAAAATAAATTCGACCAATCACGTGGCTGCTTTACCGAACTGTAATGAATTGGACCAATAGAATCGCTTTGATTATTGAGTTTACTCGTTGATGTCTTTTAAGATATCAACGAGCGTACGAGCGATAGGCTGCACTTCGTTTCAACAGTATCGAGTTTGTTTAATTAGTTCAGTTGACTCGTAGAAAATTAATTTTAATAAACTCGTACAAAAAGTATTGTTCACAATAGTGTTATAATCAAGCTTTTTAATCTCGTACCTTACTTAGGCCACTCAGCAAGTTTTGTGGCCTAAACACGGTACTCGCCTAAAAAGCTCTCTATTATAACACGATTGTGAAAAATACTATTATATACGGCGCTCCCAACTCAACTAAAATAAATTATTATACAACTGTTTAGACAACTATGTACAATGAATTTGATCAATCACGTGGCGCCTTAAGGTTTTATTTAATTTTATCTTTACGCTTATACAATTTGACTTTTTACTTTTACTGTTTACTTTTTATGCAATTATTGATTTTTGATTTATGGGTCTATTGCCTGTCAATAAAGAACTTTATTATTATTATTATTATTATTTACTGAACTATAATGAATATGACCAATAGAACGTCGCCTTTTGCTATTTTGCTGGATATGTCGAAAGCGTATGACATGGTCCAATATGAAATACTTTTGAATAAACTTTATGGAATATGAGTAAGGGGAACAACGTACAATTGGTTCAAATCATATCTTGAAAATAGAGTACAATACGTTGAAGTTGAACACTTTGATGAAGCATCAGGCGAAATTAAATATGTAAAAATCCGACGTCCAGTATGTGATGAATGTGTCATTTCAATTCCGCAGGGAAGCGTGATTGGATGTCTGTTATTTTTAATTTATATCAACGACATTCCTAAAGTTATTAACCAAACTTGCGTACTTTTTGCAGACGACATCTCACTCTTAACTTCATGTTATGACAGTACAAACATTAACATCGAAATAGATTTATTATTAAACTCGATAACAAGATGACCACAACTTGAAATTAAACTTATCAAAAACTAAACTAATTCAATTTCGGCCGTATCAAAAAAAGCCTTTAAGGGGGCGTAGGTAGTCTTCTCTCCCTCTCACTGAGCATAAGCGTGAGCGAGATGGAAGTGCATGTTTGGAAGCGCGGATATCATGTTTTTTAATTTTAATTTTTTTTGCGTTTTAATAAATAAAAAAGTAATAGCTGATTTCTCTCAAACATAGCATTGCCAATTTTTAAAACAAATTTTAATATGTTTAGCTGTTGTGCACAATTTGTTACGATTCTCTTAAGCGTATTTTAGACTTATGTTCGTGATTTTTTTTCTATCGATTGAAAGTCAAAAACTCAGGATTCAAATAGCTGATCTCCCTCGAAAAAGGCCTTAAAATTGCTAATTAAATTTAAGGCAACCGTATTATATTCCAAACAAGAGCTACGATTTTTTTTATATCAGTTTTTGGAACTCACGTCGCCTTAATGCTCAATATAAACAATAATGGCGTAAGTATAGAATGCGTAGAGTCAGCATCATTATAAGGCTTCGAAATCGATTTTAATGTTAACTGGAAAAAACACGTTGCTAAAATTAAAACGAAATTATCATCATTCGTTTATGCCCTAAGACAACTTAAAATATCTACTGATCTAAATTCGGCACTCACCGCCTACTATGCCTATGCCTAGTCATGGCTTAAATATGGAATAATATTATGGGGAAGACCTGTTTTTACTTCAAAAGAGATGTATACGAATACTTGCTAATTTATTACACCCTACTTTAAGAAATTCAAATTCCTAACTATGACCTCCATATACATGTTCGAAATGTGCAAATTTGTACGAAAACATCACAACTATATAAATCCATTAGAGATCAACCACGGCGTTACGAATCCAGGTTTAAAAATAACCTAGTAACAGTATCGGATTCCAAACTAACATTGCAACACACACGCAATGTCAATCAAAATTTATAATAAAATCGACGACGGTATAAAACAGGAAAAAAGCGAGAGAATGTTTACCAACCAATTAAAAAAAATCCTACTCGGAAAATGTTACTATAACTTGGATGACTTTTTCTCAGCTAAACTTGTATTGTTATCTTTTTGTATGTAATAAATTCATAGTTTTAAGCTTGTAATAGTTTAAAGTTTCTGCTGCGCCCCATCGGGGTATCATGTTACTGTTGTATAACTTGTATGTGATGGCACGAATAAACGAATACGAATACGAACGCTAAGCCAGTGGGCTGCGCCTCGTTTCAGCAGGGCTTAGATTTTCAATCGATACCAAGCTTGTTTAATTATTTCAGTTGACTCGTATAAAATGTATTGTATACAATAGATTACACTATAAGCACTTAAATTCTCGTAAAAAGGGTAAAGCGACTTCCTGATTTCGATTTACCCTCAAATTGAAGTTATTCATCACTCATCAGCATCCACATCTCAGAAAAGTCCCGCTGTGGCGCTCTATCAAAATAATGACGTCAACCATTATTGACTTTGACTAATAGCACGGGCGAGATGACTCGTAAACCGTATTTAGATAACGAAGTGTGGCATCTCGGTCGTACAGGTCAAATTCTACTATATTGAAATAAATCCAGTACTTACTGAATATTTTGTGATACTTGTGCCCTTTTGACTAGTCACAGTATTAACCGCTACATTGCTAATAATATAATAAACAAGTGAACCACAGTTCTTCCCCTGTTCTTTGTCACGAACAGATCTTCGGGTAAGTACCCGTGTTTCCTTAATCAATACATCTTTACATGAAACGAAGTCCAGTGATCCAAGTTTAACAGAAAGCAACGACTCAGAATCTCATCCAGTGAACCAAAGAAACACTCGCAGCGTTGACTCACCCAGTGCCAGGCGAGTCGGTGGCAGTCCCAGGACATCAAGTAGCAGCAGAAACACCGGCCCCACCCATCCAGGCTACAACAGACGCAATGCAAGGGATATTCGTCTTCCTCGTCATCTGAACCCTCACAGGCCGAAGCCCGCATTCTCGCGACCTAATCTCCCGGCACCAATCGCTCGCACCCCTATATTAGCGAGAACTGCTCGAGACATTCAAATCCCTGCCATCAAAAAACCAACACATCGTGATGTAATCATTCCAAACTGGAATCCTCATGTCAAAAGGAACCCTTGGGATAGTCTTGGAGGAAGACGCCAAGGGAGAAGTTCAGACTTCACCGAGGAAGTGACAAATAACAGTGAGAACGAAGCTCACCCTCGTGGGAGACGAAGCCCAAAGAAGAAGCCAACTCGTCGGGTTGTGATTATAATGATTCGTAAAAAAAAGCATTGAATAGCAAAGTTATTTTTTTATATTTTTATTGTACATTAGTATATATTTTTATTGTGTATCTATTATATATATCATCGCCTAGTACCCACAACACAAGCCTTACTGAGCTTACCGTGGGCCTAGGTTGATTTGTGTAAGATTGTCCCATAATATTTTTTTTTTAATTTTTTTTTTATTAGTATCCCACTTCAACTACACAATTATTAACACTTCATTACGTTTCTCTTATTACTTATTAATAGTCCTATATTATTAGGTACCTAGAAGTTGATAATTGCGAATTGCTTTAAATGTACGTCAGTTAAAACATTTTACTTAAAATCAATATTGGGTTCTATTAGCAATTGGATATGTATTTTCTCGACACTTAATGAGAGAGCTCCAGCTGAGAAGACTATGTCATCTTGCTCATATTTGGACCAGCCAAACAGCGGAACATGGTTCACGTAGGTGTAGTGTTCCTGAAGGTGAGAAAGGTCGCCAGAGCTCCCAAATATGCGCTGAGTTAAGAGTGAGGGAACAGCATTTGTTTCTAACAATCAACATAACGAATCTTCAGCCTTGTTTTCCACTGTCATTGTATCCAAAATAAAACTGAGACTGCAGAAAAGGTTTTTATTACTTATTGTCTACAGTTGTTCTTAAACTAAAACGAAATGAATATCGATTGTCAGTGCTATTTCTAACAGTTGTATGTAAAAATATGTATCGAATGTGATATGGCAGTGATAGATTGCTGGCCCATCGCGCACAACAAATTTCAACCCTAGCCTATTCTAGCCGTATATTTAGAACAGAAAAGTTGTAGTTATTTTTTTTAATTTGCATGTTGCATTTAATTTCATTTGTTAGCTTTATATTTTAATACCACAAATACAAATATTTATTCGTAACAATTGTTATATGTCATACAGAAATTGGATACCTAAGTACATAACATATAACTAACATGTATGTTGTTATGTAGGCTATTATGATTACAATTTATTAATTAATATATTCGATTTTCTGTAGGTATAAATTTCATTCCACCTAGGTATGTTGTCAGTAGGATAGGTTAAGGGGAAACATCTTAATCTATTTTGTACAATCTACGTATATTCCTATATGGTCTAAATTTACACGTTTCTGCCGTATCTCCATATAAATAAATCAACCCTGTATCGATAGTAAACCCTTGCGACAGTAGACTAAGTGCTATTATAACCTGACACCACACGGGGAAATTCTAAATAAAAAACATACTATTCCTAATAATAATAATAATTACCACTTATTTTAGGCATCTGAGTAAATCATTTATTGTCCCTAAATCAATAATATAGGTATGGTAAAAACGTGCAAATAGTATTTTTCACAATCGTGTTATAGTAGTAAGAGAGCTTTTTAGTCAAGTACCGTGTTTAGGCCACGAAGCTTGCTGAGTGGCCTAAGTAAGGTACGAGATTAAAAAGCTTTATTATAACACTATTGTGAACAATACTTTTTGTACGAGTTCATTAAAATTAATTTACTACGAGTCAACTGAACTAATTAAACAAACTCGATACTGTTGAAACGAAGTGCAGCCTATCGCTCGTACGCTCGTTGATATCTTAAAATACATGAACGAGCGTACGACATCAACTAGTAAACTCAATAATCGAAGCGATTCTATTGGTCCAGTTCATTACAGTTCGGTAAAGCAGCCACGTGATTGGTCGAATTTATTTTAGTTCTATTTAAAAAAAAATCGGTTGTCTGGAGCGTATCGAAACAGTTATTTCAATTGTTTCGACAGTAACATGGACTACAACTATGAAAAGAGTGACGTTGCAGTATTCTCTATGAAATCTTAATACACAGATTTTAATCGACGAGTACAAAAAATACTTTCACCTAAAATTGCCTATAACACCAAACAACAATGCAATATCTGCCAACCTTTTTTCGTCAAATTACAGTCCATTCAAATAACATAACACTCTTAAAAATTATAGTTGGTCATATACGACACACTCAAAGCAGAACAAGTTGACCGGGGGCAAGGTCGATCAGTTAAGTTCTGCCAATAGCGTCTAATCAAACTACTAGTTCAGGCGAGTTGCTCTGAGTGCTCTAGATAGTATAAAACCAGCGAGTACAATTAACATTTTAACATTCACTGTCCACACACGACTGAGAAAGCAAGCAAAATGTTCTCCAAAGTAAGTTGAGCTTGAACACATTTAGGATATTGAATTATCCTATACACACTTTAAGAGCTTTTGCTGTAAACCTTTTCAACAAATCAAACTGGACCGATATAAAGATTGACCTCTAATGCGATAAGCATGTTAACCTAATTCTGTTACTTACAGATAGTAGCCCTTTGCGCATTCGTGGCGGTGTCCCAGGCTGGTCTCCTGCCTGAGCCGCACTACTCCCACACCGGAGCCGTCTCCTCCCAGAACATCGTGCGTCACGACGAGCAGCCACATCACACCGCCAAGCTGATCGCCGCTCCCGTCGCCTATCACGCCGCCCCCGCTCCCGTGGCTTACCACGCTGCTCCCGCCATCCACTACGCCGCCCCCATCGCTAAGGTTGTCGCACACCACGAGGAAGAAATCGTAAGTTTTGAATATGTATATCAAATACATAAAAAACAGATGGTTACACATTTGCTTTGAAATATCAAAATGTGAGGGTGACATTACTAAATACTATTTTCTATTTCAGGCCTACCCCAAATATGAGTACACTTACTCCATCGCTGACGACCACACCGGTGACCACAAGTCCCAGCAGGAGACCCGCGACGGAGACGTCGTGAAGGGCTCTTACTCCTTCCACGAGGCTGATGGCTCCATCCGCACCGTGGAGTACACCGCTGACGACCACAGCGGCTTCAACGCGGTGGTGCACAACACCGCCCCCACGCACGCACCCGTCGTAGTCAAGGCCGCGCCCGTCGTAGTCAAGGCCGCGCCCGTCGTAGTCAAGGCCCCCGTCTACTACCACCACTAAACTGTTATTTTGGTATAGGAAATGTTATTTATTGTAAATATACTTGTGTGTGACGAATGAATATCATGAGCATTTTTATACCCGTGACATACCCAACTTTATTATATTCGTGTAGTACCAGGTCAATTTGTGAATTCAAACCTTACTTGCTTGATTCTGAATTTGTATATTCTACTTGTGTAGAGAACTTGAGACCGTACGGTTCATCTGAAAAAGAAACGAAATATTGATATTTGTAGATAATTTTAAGAACTTTAATTTCTATAAACAGGCCATTTACTAAACTTAATAGTATCCGAGTTTTAAGCAAAATTAAAAAAAAAAACAGATTTTTTCACTTTATTTTCGATTTTGTCAATGTTTCGTCACGAAATTTTGTTAGCAAATCTAAGATTTGGATTCAGCTCCCCAAAATACATATATTTAGAATGGAAGAAATCAGAACTACCACAAAACTTTCCTAGTCAAAACACATTTGACTGGATCATATGTGGCAACTAGCTGCGGCTGCCCGAAATTAAAAACAAGTAACTAGGTTTTAGCTAATTGTACAGGAGAGCCAAAAAACGTTTTTTGAGTTTGAAGGCTGTTTACTCTAAAAATATACGACATATCGAATTTTTTTTTTGTGGCAGAAGGGTTAAAAAAATTACCTACAATATTATGTTTTTCAGTCACCTTTAACTGAATGAGTCACCTATAAGAATGCTGTTGAAGCTGCCGAAGCAATGCAGTGCATCAGGCATGCTTGCCGAAGCCCAAGCGGACGACTTTTTTGCCATTCGGCGGAAAAGAATAGCGTCACTGCTAAAACGGATGCGCGGTAGCAGCAACAGTATGCTGAGGGTGTTGGCAGTGCGCCTCGACTGCCCACTCACCAAATATTGGGTTGAAGTGGTCATTGGTAGGACCAAGTAGGGAATAAAATATTCGCTACTTGGTCCTACCTTTCTGCCATAGGTAATTGAAGAGGTGCCTTAATGTAAATTTAATTAAAATTTTATTTAAACTAAACTTAATCGTGTAATACTAATATAGTCTTGTAAGCCCCATTTTGTTACTAACCTATTATGAATCTCGGTCTGAATTAAACATTTTTATTTTATTTATTTATTTATTTTTTAAGTAGTACCGTTACAGGTATGCAGCTGAAAATGGTTTTTAGCTTGGTAATAAAATCTAAAAAAAAGGTTTAATTACGCGGTAAAAACAAGTATCTTGACATACTTGTTTTTGGTATGAGGTTCATATTTTTTAAAATGAAAAACAATGTAAATGTATATCTTTTTTTATTTAAGTCCTATAAATTATGGTATTTGGTTGTTATTAGACATGGTGGAAATCCTTGTTTCATGCCTTCCACACGGATCAAATCAGAAACTTCGTCACTTTCCGGCAAATCATGCCAAAAATGTTGTCGGTTAAGTGGCATTAGTGGAACTAATTTATTTAAAAAAAATTTTTTTTTTGGAAGAACGTTACTCCTCTTGCTTTGTTGAGCCTATTAGCTTAGCTTAGTTGAGCAAATCTACTAGCCATAACCTTTAGAATGCCGTTTTGACTTATCTGTGTACACCGACCGGATAGTTCAATTATTTTCATGATTTCAATGAAAAAGTATATTCAAACGGATTATATCGCATTGTTTTTTTGTTACTGCAATGCTTCTTCAAAAACAATCTGTTTGATTTATTTTATTCACTTGACACCTATTATATCTTTTAAATTAATGTTTCGTAGTTACTCCTGTAATATATATTATGTAGTTCGTGTTTATGTTAAAATACAGGATTAGCATAAAATTATATCTAACAATTATTCATATTAATTTAATTCATTAATAAAGCTATAAAAACAAAACGCGAATATGAATGAAAAGCGTGTTTTGTAGGTACTTACATTTCTTGTATTTTTTGTATTCACTTTTTATGTAGGTTAGTGGGTATTCTAAATTTTTGCAAAAATACAATCAAACTCTTAGATTGCGTTTACTGAGCTAAAAACAGGTAAGTCGTCAGTCAAACCAATTAAAATCCAAGCAACTCAAAGGTTTTCTGTTCGAGTTTTATAATTGGGCAAAGATAAAAACAAGTATTTAGTTAAACCAAGGTAAAAAGCAAGTAACAATATTTGATTTGCTTGATTTTACCCTGGTTGTAGTTGAGATACTTGAATTTAGCTCAGATTTGTTTACTAATTTGAGTTACTTGTAATTGTTTTTCTTAAATAACTGAAAATCGGTAACGAAAAAAAATTAGAAAAAAATTAGGCTAATGCATCTGAATGCGAGAAATCGATTGGGTCAAATAACAGATTTTCGACGAAAATGGACTGACTTGTTTTTAATTTCGAGCAGCCGAGCTACTGAACTTTATAATTTCGTCATATCCTTCCGTTCATCTGGTACCTACTCAAACACGGCGTAACCGAAGGACGAATAATAATTGGCACACAGTAACAAGTTATTTGAAAACTTATATATTTGCAATATAATGGCTGCAGAAATAATATTCGCCTAAGGCGGTAATACAAAGAATTTCTCAAATCGCCCGACCTGAATTGTTTGAACATTTCAATACAAATGTTCAAATTCAGTGTCAGTGTAAAATACTTTTAATGGTAGTTTTCAATTGTCTGAATTCTGAAGGTCAAGGGCCTGTATAGACCCTAGATCATAAAATCAATCTTAGCAACCTTGAATTACAATGTTATACAGGGTGGGCCCTGTAACTGGAGCAAAAAATTAAACGGTAGATTATTAAGCTTGTGAACAATTATTTCGAAGTGGTTTTATGCGAAAAAAAATTATTTTTTTTGAAAAAAAAATTCTTTAAAATAAGTTTACTTGTATTTTTTTACTCTTCTGGAGTGCTATGAGTAACTTTTTATTTTAAAAACACAAAAAAAAAGAAAAAAAAATGAAAAAATCACAAAACTATCTGTTGAACACAAAAATGCAAAAACTATTATGACTCATTACATGATGTTACCTCAAAATCTGCATTGACTGCCGTGATATGATCTCGTGGTGCCAAGATACATTACTTGGAGGTCATAACTTTAGATCAAAATTTCTCCGTAACCAAAAATTTTGAAAGTGAATGATACACAAGGGGTTACTGCAAATGCTCTAAGGAAGCCTCCTTTTGAATATTTGCTCGTGTTACAGGGCCCACCCTGTATGTATTTATACACTGCACGAATATAATAAAGCTGGGTACCTATGTTCTCAATTTGTTCTGAAAAGTGACGAGGCCGATTTTATAAAAAATATATGTTGTATTAAAAAATAAATCGGCCTAGTGCGAGTCGGACTCGCGCACGAAGGGTTCCGTGCCATTATCTATTAGAATATCTATTTTATTCTGTTCTGTTGTTTAGTATTGGTTGTTATAGCGGCAACAGAAATACATCATCTGTGAAAATTTCAACTGGAACTATCACGGTATCAGTGAGATACAGCCCGGTGACAGACAGACAGTCTGACATACACACGGACAGCGGAGTCTTAGTAATAGGGTCCCGTTTTACTCTTTGAGTACGGAACCCTAAAAACACCTTTGTTTTGCCCGTGAATAGGCCAGTCCGTAGGGGTTCAAAGCACTGGGAGGTACGTTGCAAAAGGTGGTGTAGACGTTTCTTTTTTATACGATACAACCGAGCAAATATCAAAAATGGTTACACGAGATATCTTGGGACAACTTTTGGCAGCCACAAATCCTCGAAATCTTGGGACCTTTTTTGGTTTCTCACTCGTAGCTTCTATACGGTGCATCCTAGCGAAAAGTTACTCAATAGGAAATTAAAGAACATGAAATTATGCGTCTAATGAGTACCATAGTACATTATTGCCGTGGCTGGGAAGGAGACAATTGCAGGCTGAGTATTTTGTTTAAACGGACGAGCTTGCGAGTCCGTTTAATTATAATACGAAGCCTGCAATTGCCATTCCGGCTGAGGCTAATATAGTGCTTTTCTCAAAAATGGGGGAATAAAAAAGACTAAATTTAAATCAAGCGTTATTATTAAATACAAATTGAGGATACTGCAAATGACATAAAATTAAACGTCATATTTTTTTTAAACAGAATCGCAAGTGTATTTTTCCACCGAAAAACGCAATCTTTTTATGACACATACAAAAATGTCGCGTTTGCAACAGAAAAATACGACTTGATTTGGTTGAATACGACCTGTGCCGTCTTTTATATGCCAGTTTCTACTTTTTAAAAAGTTTGGTACTCGACAAATAAAGGAATTCATATGTAACATTCCAGGCGGCCTGCAATATTTTTTATTTTTTAATTTTGATCTGGCCTTAAACTATACACTTTACCTTCCAATATGTAGCGAGTTATGTTCACTTTGCGGGCCATTATTGAGAAAATACATTTAACACTTCGGTTCAGCGACATAGTAGAAAAACATGGTCAAAAACGAGGCTTTCCTCAACTTTGTAAGTTATTTCAAGATAGTGGTGAAGATACAATCTTGAAATAACTTACAATGTTGAGGAAAGCCTCGTTTTCGACCATGTTTTTCTATAACGGAATATAACGGTTTGGACAATAAAAGTTCTTTCAGCCGGTGCCCAAATTTATCATCTGAGATTTCATTTTTGAGATTGGTGGGTAGGCGTTCATAAAACGACGGGCCTAATGTAAATAGTGAACTTATTAAAAGGGCATGTTCGCCGATGCGAGAGTTCCTGATTTCTTCGCCATCTTGAGAACCAGATCTGCTGCCTTTAGGGCGAGAATACTAGCTACCAAAAATGAAATCTTATCGTTGGTGGCTCGTGATTTCAGTGACGTATTCAACACATACTGGCGCAAACTGCACCGGTCTGAGAACGGCCAAGTGTGAGTGTTTTATTTCAGTGTGTTAGTACCTACGTAGGTTTTTTAATCATTTTTTTTTCTTTTTTTCCTGTATTTTATTTCATTTATATTGTTTGCTTTTATTGTGTATTTTATGGGTGTCTTGCCTGTCCAATAAAGAATTATTATTATTATTATATTATTATTATCTCCACTTATAATAAATCTCTAAATTAAAAAAAGAATCAGCCAGTTTGAAACTAAGCTTTGCGCGGTTCGAATGTTCTCAGCATCCCATGAACGGAAAAATATGAAACATTTTATATAGGTACATTATTATTCTAGCTGCAACTTAGGATAGTTTTTATCCGACTGCGACAGTTAATTAATTTTCCGAAATATACGACTTCATTTAATTTTTCATTTATTTTTATTGAAATCAAACGCTGCTCCAACTGTCAGCTATAAGAACCGTCAAATTTTCGTCAAAATGGCGGAATTGCTTTGCCTTTCACTTATTAATAATTTAAATCCCGTCTACGATAGACCTTTACGAGACAAATGCTAAAATATAAACCATAAAAAATATTCGATTCTGATATGAGAACTTATATGCGCAAATGTCGTTTTATGTCGTAATTTCAATAAATGAAATCAACAAATTTGAACAATATAATTAACACGAATTTGTTTTTTTTGAATGACAATGGCACGCGCTCGGCGCATTCAGCCAAAGTTCCTGCGGCGCTACCAAGAAAACCGATACTCAATGTTCATATATTTGTATCCCTGTCACTCGAGTATGGTTAGTGCGATAGAGATAGAGATACCCGAATATTTTCGAATTCCGAAGTTCGTGGTTATAGCTCAGGAATCGAAAATATGGTAAATAATCATAATGTATTTTCTCGAAAAAGAATTTAAAATAAATATAGTCAAATGGAGAAAAAAACAAAGCAAGAGGTTATATAGGTAATGATTAAGTTATAAGAGTCCAAAGTTTTAAGAGGGGGTATGTTCTGTCCCTTTTCCGCAAAACGCACCTTCATATGAAACGATTGTTTTTTACTATGACGCTCGAGTATATTGACGTCACAGTCCCTCATCGTTTTCTCACTCTAACAAGCGACATTAAAACGGATGTAGCTTCATAATTTTTTGAGATATTTGAATGGGAGTTTCATTATCTTCTATCTATTTATACATAATAAATGCCTATGTCCTGACTGACTTATTCACTCAATCACTCACTCACTCACTCATCAACGCACAGCCGAAACTACTAATCTTAGAGAGTTGATTTTTGCACAGTATGTTGCTTTTATAACGTGGGCTAGGGATAAAAAGGGATTTTTGAAAATTCTACCCCTAAGGGGGTAAAATGGGGGTGCAAAGTTTGTATGGCAGAACCTTTTTTTTTTGAGCTATAGACTTAAACTTTGTAGAAAAATTAGTTATTAGAATACAAATGAAACACTTTTAGCGTTTTGGAAAATTCCACCCCTACGGGGGTAAAATAGGGGTGCAAGGTTTGTATGGGGGAAACATTTTTTTTTTAAATAGAGACTTAAAACTTTGTAGAAAAGTCAGTCATTAAAATACAAATAAAGAACTTTCAGGGTTTTAGAAAATTCTACCCCTAAAGGGGTAAAATAGAGTGCAAAGTTTGTATGGGAAAAACTACTTTTTTTTAAATAGAGACTTAAAACTTTGTAGAGAAATTATTCATTAGAATACAAATAAAGTACCTAGATTCAGTGTTTTAAAAAAATCTACCCCTAAGGGGGTAAAATAGGGGTGCAAATTTTGTATGGGGGAAACAATAATTTTTTTAAATAGAGACTTAAAACTTTGTAGAAAGATTAGTCATCAGAATACAAATTAAGTACTTTCAGCGTTTTAGAAAATTCTACCCCTAAAAATAGGGGGCTAAAATAGGGGTGCAAAGTTTGTATGTGGGAAACTATTTTTTTTAGCTAGAGTCCTAAAACTTTGTAGAAAGATTATTCAAATACAAAGAAAGTACTTTCAGCGTTTTGGAAAATTTCACCCTTAAGGGGGTAAAATAGGGTGCAAAGTTTGTATGGGAAAAACATATTTTTTTTTAATAGAGACTTAAAATTTTGACGAAAAATTACTTATTAGAACATGAAAAATACTACATTCGGCGTTTTACAAAAATCATTCCCTAAGGGGGTTAAAAAAGGGTGCAAGGTTTGTATGGGGAACACTTTTTCTGAGCTAGACACTTAAAACTTTGTAGAAAGATTACTTATAAAAATACAAAAAAAAAGACTTTCAGCGTTTTGAAAAAATCTATCCCTAAGGGGGATAAAAAGGGGTGCAAAGTTTTTATCAGGGAAAGTTTATGTTTTTGAGTTAGAGACTTGAAACTTTGTAGAAAGATTACTTATTAAAATACAAAAAAAGAACACAAATCGTTTTAGAAAATTCCACCCCTAATAGGGTTAAAAAGGAGAGCAAGCTTTGCATGGGCAACACTTTTTTTTGAGTTAGACTTAAAACTTTGCAAAAAGATTACTTATTAGAATACTAAAAAAGAACTTTCAGCGTTTTAGAAAACTCCATCCCTAAGGGGGGGATCCTTAAGATCCTTATGAAGGGTAGCCAGTGTTGTGTGGCAAAAACTTTTTTTTTTACTAGACTTAAAACTATTCAAAATGTTACTTATTAAAATTAATAATAAAGTACTTTCAGAGTTTTAGAAAATTCTACCCCTAAGGGGGTTAAGAAAGCTTTGTATGGGCAACACTTTTTTTGAGCTAGAGACTTAAAAGTTTACGAAAAAAGTTCTTTCAGCGATTAGAAAAATTCAACCTCTAAGGGGGTTTAAAAGGGGGTTCAAATTTTAAATGGCGAGCAATAAAATTTTAAAGTGTGAGTAAGAGATTTTTAACTTCGGTCTTATTCTGTACGTTAAAAGACTACAAAACTGATTTCAGAGTTTTTCCAAATTCATCCCCTAAGAGTGTTAAAATTGGTTCAAAGTTTGAGTATTTCAAGGCATTTTTAAAGTATGAGATTTTTAACTTTGGTTTTAGACTGTTTGTTCACAAACTAGAAAATGAACATCAACTTTTTTTTTAATTATCCCCTAAAAGAGGGTTCAAATTTTGTATTGAGAGAAATCATTTTCTAAGACGATAAAAAGTTCTACGCGGACGAAGTCGCGGGCAACAGCTAGTTATTATATAAAGTTTCAAATTTCAATTGCATAGCTCTTATACTTAAGATTTTATTGATACATAAAAAACGCCGATTTCGTCACTGACTCACTCACGTTGATCATCAAAACCTCTAGGGTATTTCCTGAAGTCCTAGAAAGCTGAAATTTGGTATGTAAGCTAGTATTAGCACAAAATCAACAAAAAAATTGGAGCTTTTACCCCCCAACCCCTTAAACTAGGGGATGCCATTTTGTATGAGACTTCCACAAATTTTGATTGTAGAGGTCTGAAAATGGAAAAAGGGACTCCTTATTATAAATAATAAAATACGTATTTCAGGATTGTTAGTAAATCACCCCCCACCACACCCTTTAAACTAAGGGGATGTAAGTTTGTATGGGTTTTCCTATATAATTCTTTAGAAATTACCTTACAATAAGAACTGAGATCCCATCAAAAACATTACATCTAGAGTGACTGCCAAGACTTCCTAGCTCATAATAGCTTTCAGCGTTAAAAAGATATCAGATCATAAGCAGCGCCAAGCTTCCTACTCCACACGGCGTAACCTACCACTACCAGCCACGCTCTAAAAATTATATACCTTGGCTAAGTATAGACCCCTCGCTTATTAATGTCGCTTATAAATTCATTAAGCGCAGCGCGAGAGTCTAGGCGGCGACCGGGATGTGCCCAACAAAGGTATACTTTTTAGCCAAGTTGTAGAATATTTAGAACGTGGCTGATAGTGGTAGGTTACGCGGGACTTGTAGGACGCGGGTTACGGAGTAGGATGCTTGGCTCTTCTTATGATCTGATATCTTTTTAACGCTGAAAGCTATATGAGCTAGGGAGTCTTAGCAGTCACTTTACATGTAATGTTTTTGGTGGGTTTTACTGTTACAAAGCTAATACAGTGTAGAATAACATAAAATAATAAAAGAATTAGGTAAATATGACATTTTATTGAGATATTTTACATTTTTGAAAAAAAGTAAGAAAAACAGACACGATTTTATGAAAATCCTCGTTATAATAAATCGGGGGCGTTATGTTTTTCGACAATTATCATTTTAGCCTGTTATTAATGCTGATTTTTGTTTTTGTTTCCTGTCCATAGGCGGTGTAGTTTTAAGAGCAATTACGTTTTATTTACAATTGTATGGAATTGCGAAATAAAAAATTATAAAAGTCATTAAAAAACGAAAAAACCAAAAGATTTTTTTTATTTTTTAGCGTCGATAAAATTGGGCGTAGTGTTTCCTATTTTGCTATGCGCACATTATAAAGACTCACGCTGTAGAAAAGTTGGTAGCATGGAACAATTCTTGCAAAGTGGACCTGTATTTTGAAGAACCGGATGTATCTTCCCACACATGTCCGTTGATGGCGATATCCTGAGAAATTGACTCTTAAAGATATAAGAGTTATCGTTTAATTTATCGTTAATTAATTAATTATCTTAATTTTATTATCTTAATTTATTGTTTGCGTGCGAGTGACATGATAATGACTTGCAAATCCAAACTTGGTTGTGAAGCTCCGGAGACGCTTACAGTAAAGCTCTACAGATGAGTTGTAAATCTAAATGATAGGAGGGACTTAGGTATACAAGGAGGCCTGTTTTGGGGAATAAACAAAATGCATTTTGCTTATTCCTTTTGTGTATTTCATCTTATAAATATTCAACAATCATTTTTTTATCTTTAACATTGTTTCTACAATATTTTAGTGGTGGTAGTAGGCGGGAGCGGCGAACACTGGTGCGGACTTGACGACGACGGGTGCGTGCGTGGGGGCGGAGTTGTGCACCACCGCGTTGAAGCCGTTGTGGTCGTCAGCGGTGTACTCCACGGTGCGGATGGAGCCGTCAGCCTCGTGGAAGGAGTAAGAACCCTTCACGACGTCTCCGTCGCGAGTTTCCTGCTGGGACTTGTTGTCGCCGGAGTGTCCGTCAGCAACGGAGTAAGAGTACTCGTATTTAGGGTGATCCTATCAAGAGGAGGACACATTAAAAATAATTGGAGCTAATTTCACTTAATATTTGAATAGCGCGATGCATAAAAGATGAAACTTACGATTTCTTCATGAGCGACGACCTTGGCGATAGGAGCAGCATAGTGTACAGCGGCAGGAGCAGCGTGGTAGGTGACCGGGGCGGGGGCAGCTTGGTAGGTCACGGGGGCGGGGGCGGCATGGTAGGTGACGGGAGCGGGAGCGGCGTGGTAGGCGACGGGAGCAGCCACCAGCTTGTGGGCGTACTCCTGGGGCTGGTCGTGGCGCACGATGCTCTGCGAGGAGACGGCGGCGGCCGAGGAGTAGTGAGGCTCCACCAGGAGTCCAGCCTGGGCCACAGCCGCAAAAGCGCAAAGGGCTACAATCTGTGTAAAAAAATAAAATATTGAAGGTCGGTTCACGTTATGTGAAATGTTGCAATTAATGTTAAGTCACCATTCAACTTACTTTGGAGAACATATTGGTAATGTTTCAAGTTGTAAATGATAAATGTCAAGTACTGACTACTAGTTTTATACCCGCATGATGTTGTAGGCGTACAAAGGCCAATTTGGTATGCGAGAGTGCAGTGGAGTATGTAGAATGACGAGTATTTGGCACAGACGACCTTGCCGCAGGCTACATCTCACTTGTGGTGGATTGCTCTAGATAGAAATTCCAATCATGTTATTTGACGAACGGTTGATAAAAAAATGCCGGTACAGACAGCAATATCAAATAGATAAACGGTAGCTTGGGCGTTCAATGTACTTACTTAAAAAAGAAATGTGCTATATTAGTGTAAGACACGAACTTCCAAGAAAATGTTTCAAAACCTATTATATTTTTTTTTGTTTTCAGAACTAAGGCAGAGAAGATTACAATATAAATGCTATGAAGGATTCACAAAAATATCATGACTACCAAGTCACTTTTATTGAAAATTATATAATAATTTTCAATAAATAAAGATTGTATAAAACGGATTTTAAAAAAAACTGACTAAGTCGACATCTTCTTTTCGCGTACCCTTTATATAGGTGATCATCCTGTTTTAATAAATCTTTATTTATTGAACGAACGAGCGAAGCGAACAAAGTTCTGTGTTTCAGCTTGGCACCTTATCTTATCTTATCTTATCTTATCTAGGTGAGGGCCCTTTCGGATGCACTTCGACCCAGTGGGATCTTTTGTGCATTTGCCCTCTCCTTCATACCTGCTCCCAGGCTTGCTCCATCATTTCCACAAAGCGGATGATGCAGTTCGCCGGGAGCACCTTGAATTCCTTTGGTTGCGGGTAACCGTTACCAAAGTAGTTCATTCTTTGTCTGGCAAGGGCATGACATTCACACAATAAGTGTTCCATAGTCTCATCCTCCTCGCCACACATTCTACAGTCTAAACTATCAGATAGTCCCATCTTGGCCAAGAGATCCTTGACCCCGAAGTGACCAGTGAACACCCCAGATATAATTCTGAGTTGCTTCCTACTGGATTTCCAGAGTTTTCTGGTCCAGCCCGAGTCCACTCCTTCTATGAAGAGCTTAGAGTGCCTTAAGCCAGCCTCATTCCTCCACTCGTGTTGGTGTTTGGTTTTGGCGTAGGCTTTAAAGGCCGATATTATGGTCCCCTGCGAGAGTCCCACAAATGGTTCTGGACCTACAAAGTGATTTGTAGAGCCCCCTCTTGCAAGCTCATCTGCTCTTTCGTTGCCGATGAAGCCCTTGTGCCCTGGTATCCAAACTAGTTGCACCTTATTGTGCCTTCCAAGTCTGTTTAGTGCTTGGACGCCATTATAAATTAGTCTAGAGTCCACTTTCGGCGCCGTAAGCGCTTTAAGGGCCGCTTGACTGTCACTGAGTATATAGATAGTCCGCCCTTTGGTTCGCCTGTCTATATTCTCCTGTACACAAGCAATTATGGCGTATGTCTCCGCTTGGAAGACAGTTGCCAAATTACCCATGCTTACACTACTACTATAGTCATTTGCATAAATGCCTGCTCCCGTACCGGATCCCATTTTTGATCCGTCCGTGTACCATATACTGTCTTGGATACCAGACTTTGGTGGTTCTAGACCTTCGGCCCACTCAGCCCTGGTTGGAACTTTTCTTGTGTAGTTCCTGTGGAATACATACTTGGGTAGCATTTTGTCGCTTCCCATGTTTGTTATTCTGTCTAAGAGACCATCAGTCTCCATGTTTGTGTGCTTAGTCTTCGGCTTGCTATCGCTCCACAGTCCAAGAGTTCTTAATCTGTAGAGCGATTTGCGCGCCTCTGACTTAATCACCATGTGAAGTGGCGGTAGGTCCAGTAGGACTTCTAGCGCCGCTGTAGGCGTGGTACGAAACGCCCCTGTTATAGCCATGCTGTTATAGCTTGGCACCTTGGTTAGAAAAGAATATTGGCCCGAGCTGAAACAGTCCGGATATCCAGATGTTCAGCTGTTCTCATCTACAGGCCGCATTTCTCGGGAAATTTTGTGAGCAGATTCAACAAATATATCCTATTTTTTAGTCAATTCAGTTTTTCGAAAATAAAATAAAGAAATTAATAAAAAAAAACAGGCTGGTGAGTTCTACAGCTGACGTGGCTCTGTGAGCTGTAGTAGAAGTTTAATTTATTAAAAAAAAACGCTAAGTTCGTCGTATCCACTCAAAGCAGCCAACGTTGCAATTGATACGGTCCAGTGCTAGGCGCATGCATGGCCTAGCACTGGACCGTATCAATTGCAACGTTGGCTGCTTTGAGTGGATACGACGAACTTAGCGTTTTTTTTTAATAAATTAAACTTCTCCTCCATTGAAAAGCTAGCGGTAAAATATCAAACGATACCCCGGACATAGGTAACAAAATACTTAATGGTGCAAGTTAGGGTTCGAACCGCGACCTAGATCTACCTCAAGATTGGGAGTCGCATGCTTGAACAACTCGTTAATTTTTTTGGTAGCTGCTTGGTCAGTTAACTGTCACTCGTCTCATATTTTCCTAAAAAAGATATGTTCAGTTAGGTGAATGAACCAGTGCTCGACAGCTCAATGCCTAATAGTTGACACCTATTGTTCTTCTTTTTTTTATTTGACACATGATTGAAACAGTCATGATTAGAGGCCAGGGACGGGCACTAGAACGTTTATCATATAAAGATTTGATCATTTAACATATCAGCACGCTATTAAAAGAAGTGGGGCCATATAGATAGGAACTCCGTTGGTAATTATGGTGAAATACTTGTTTACATCTTTACATCACTTGCCATTCCTGTTTACTGCTAATAATAAGCATAAAAATATAAAATTAAAATCATAGATTGTAACATAAATATAGATACTAGATAGATAGATACCTACCAAAATATAATTATAAAGAGTGTATATTCGCCAACAAACTGTTATGCAGTTTGGCGAAGACTTAGACTAAGTTTATCGTAACTTTTGTTGAGTAAGAAAAAAAACCGGCCAAGTGCGAGTCGGACTCGCGCACGAAACGTACCATTATCAATAAAAATATTAAAATAAATAAATAAATATTTGCGGACAATTTTACACAAATCGATCTAGTCCCAAACTAAGCAAAGCTTGTACAATGGGTACTAGACGAAGATAAACATACATATATAGATAAATAAATACTTAAATACATAGAAAACATCCATGACTCAGGAACAAATATTCGTGCTCATCACACAAAAAATAAATGCCCTTACCGGGATTCGAACCCAGGACCTTCACCTTCGTAGGCAGCGTCACTGACCACTAGGCTAAAGCGGTCGTCAAATATTCGGTATTTATTTTATTCTGTTTTTAGTATTTGTTGTTATAGCGGCAACAGAAATACAACATCTTTTTTTTCAACATCATTTCAACTGCAATCTATCACGGTATCAATGAGATACAGCCTGGTGACAGACAAACGGACGGACGGACAGCGGAGTCTTAGTAATAGGGTACCGTTTTACTCTTTGAGTACGGAACCCTAAAAACGATAATATACGAGTATACTCTCTAATTCTCAGTCTTAACCTTCTTCCAAGAAACTTTAACAGTATGTTACTGGTTATTAGAATAGGAATTGAATTCATTAAATTCAATATACGCGTATTACAAACATCGAAGGCAAAGACGTGATACTAAATAAAGCTTACGCCTATCCCATTCTATATACAGTTGTAAAAATTTTTCACATCAGATAAGTAGTTCTAGACACCCCCCCTAAAACACAAACTTACAAGGTCAAAGGTGCAAAGTCGCAAAAACCACGACTTTATAATATTGATTTAGTTTTTTCTTCAAATTGCATGAAAACAAATGAGATAAAAAAAAATCTTTTTCTCAAACTTGCAATGAAATGTTGACATGACTTACTTCAAATTAGGTCCGGAAATACTACGTATCCGGTGGGACTAGTGAAGATGATATGTAAAGGAATTTCATTGTGACAGAACGTCTTGGCATTCAATCACCAAAAAAAAAAAGATTAGGACTAATGTTAATGTCACCGGGTAAAACGTTGCTTCAAACAGGTTAAAAAAAAGTTTGGCGCGTAAATTGAAAAAAGTTTTCTTTTCTTGTTGGCCGGATTTGTCAATAGTTCGTAATTATTTTGAAACTTTCTACAGCCATCGATTTCGAAATGAGTTCGGACGAAGCAAGAGTTCCTATGCTACTGAAATCAAAATCTTTAATAACTTACCTGTATATATTAAGTCATTAGATAATAATAATAAGTTCAACAAGGAGCTGAAGAAATGGCTAGCAGATACCTAAATGCTTTTACAATCTGAATGAATATTTCGTTTAAGTACCTAGGTCTACAAATTATTAAGTTTAATTTTAAGTTCAATAACGTTGTACGCTCGAAAAGGGCAAACTGTTGATACCTTCCAATGTCTGAAATGAGATCTTATGTACACAGTTTTAACAATAAATGACATCTATCTATCTAAATAAATGATATGGAATGGACTTTACGCCTCCGGAATTGAGCAGAAGTAGCCATGAATAATTTACTGCCCCCGAAATCAAAAGTTAGGTAGTACATACATGACGGTGTATGAAAATTTCATAAAAATTATAAGTGTTTTCTTTGTTGTAGTGCCGGCGTATATATGTATAGTTAGATATAAGTTCATGTAACTATAAACTAATACTTAATTTAGGGAATAAGCGGAATATTTGTTAGTAAGAAATGTAGGACACAATTATAGGTTATGATGTGACAGCACTGACAGCTATCACAAACGTATTATTTAGTTGTACGAATAAAACAAATTGACTACTTTTTATTTCATTGCAAGTTTGAGAAAAGCACTATATAAATCTCGGCGAGAAACGGGGTTGCCGGCCGCGGATCCCTATATCTACCTAGTCGGTCCTTAAGTTCTGTCACAAATGTTTTGCCGCATAGTAAATGATACCAATAATGTTTTTATTTAATGCTATACATGGTTTGATAGCTCATTAAATACTGATAAATTAAAACGATTATTGGATTTAAATGCTTAACGCCATATTACACAAATGCTAGTTTCTTCAGAGATTTTGCACTTTTTTAGCCAATCTAAAACACGGACGTGATTCACTGTATTTTTTCCTATGATTCTTAAAACCTTACAAACTTACGTGAGATTTCAGTCAGAACCTCTCCTTCAACTCTCCCTCCTCCATTTGGAAGCATAAGATAAGTAAGTCTGGGTAAAACTAATTTTCATATTCACATTTTACGTGGTGTACTTGTTGCCCACAAGATCAAATTTACGAGTTTTCTTGAAAACGTAAAAAGTACGTAAAGTTCTCGATGGGAGCAATTGGAATTGAAAGCTATAACAGAAAATCAAATGCTAGTTGCTAAGCATGGTCTAAAATCGAGGTTTCAGAATAAAAAAAAAACCCTTGTCGGTCATCTGGAACACTGTTTTTTTTTTAATTTGTTGTAAGTGGTATTTCTGTCAGATGCGGCGTGTTTTGGGTTCACGATTAACTCGAGTTACAAGGTTATTTTGTCATATTGCGAAAATTGTTCAAAATGTATTGTATTGCAATTTGATTCGTATAAAATAAGCTTTTTAATCATGTATAATACGAATATGAAAAAGTTTATTGCTGAGTTTTATCTATCAAAAACCTGGTGACAGAACTTAAGGACCGACTAGGTATATCTACTTGGCCTGCAACCCTTCGTTTCCCGGCCTCTATAGTAATGTACTATTACGTTAAAACCGTTATAATATCAGAACTGTTAATGGCGCAACTTCAACCCGAGGCAAGGTCGAGTAGGTATTAGTCAAAACGAGTTCGTTTTAATTAGTATAAAACGTTAGAGTGAATAAGAAATTTTATCATTCACTGTTCGTGCGTTCAGAACAAAGAAACACCCAAAATGTTCTCGAAAGTAAGTGAAAACCCAAATCCGAAACCTAAGTTTTTTTTTATGTGCATTTTTAATGAAATTTTACACAAAACCTCAGACTGTTCAGTAATAACAACCTAATTTACAGTTCGTAGCCCTTTGCGCGTTCGTGGCGGTGTCCCAGGCGGGTCTCCTGCCTGAACCACACTACTCCCACACCGAGGCAGTCTCCTCCCAGAGCATTGTGCGTCATGACGAGCAGCCCCATCACACCGCCAAGCTGATCGCCACCCCCGTCGCCTACCACGCTGCTCCCGCTCACGTCGCCTACCACGCCGCCCCTGCTCCCGTGGCTTACCACGCTGCTCCCGCCGTCCACTACGCCGCCCCCATCGCTAAGGTTGTCGCTCACCATGAGGAAGAAATCGTGAGTTTTAAATTGATATAACGGACGGATGAAAAGAGACTACATGTTACGGAGATGAAATGTTAAGATGGATGTGTGGTGTGACGAGGATAGACAGAATAAGAAATAAGTATATTAGAGGAAGCCTGAAAGTAGTACCTATCATCGACAAATTGAGATCATATCGCCTTGCGTGGTATGGGCATATTATGTGGAGGGATGACAGTCATGTGACCAAAAGGGTGTTAGGTATCATATCTAACACTCTTTTGGTCACATGACTGTCATAAATATACTACATCGATTTGTATAAGATGGATCCACTAATATTTTTTTTAAGATGAGTATGATATTTATGATATATTTATTTTGCTTACACATTGATACTAAAATGAATGTGGAGGGATCGAAGAAACGAGGTAGGCCAAGGAAAAGGTGGATGGACTGTGTGAGAGAGGATATGAAGAGGAAGGAAGTAACTGACGCGATGACGAGTGACATGGTATGGAAGAAAACGAAATGCTGCGCCGACCCCAAGTAAATGGGATAAGGGCAAGAAAATGTTCATAATTTTCTTGTCCTTATCCCATTTACTTAAAACTTTTTCTATTTCAGGCATACCCCAAATACGAGTACTCTTACTCCGTTGCTGACGGACACTCCGGCGACAACAAGTCCCAGCAAGAGACCCGCGACGGAGATGTCGTGAAGGGCTCTTACTCCTTCCACGAGGCTGACGGCTCCATCCGCACCGTGGAGTACACCGCTGATGACCACAGCGGTTTCAACGCGGTGGTGCACAACACTGCCCCCACGCACGCACCCGTCGTAGTCAAGGCCGCGCCCGTCGTAGTCAAGGCCCCCGTCTACTACCACCACTAAACTGTTATTTTGGTATAGGAAATGTTATTTATTGTAAATATACTTGCGTGTGATAATGAATATGATTATTTTCTTGAACATACCTTTAAATTAATCCCCAAAAAAATTAACAGGAGTCAGTTTGATGTCGCTTGGAAGCTGGATTTAAGACGTTTTACCGTTCATCTAAATAGTTATTTTTGCGATTGCGGTTCCAGAAGATGTGTGGTAATTTACGAGCATTTTTTGTCTTGCTCTGTGATCTATTTGCAGCAGAATAATTTACTTATTAGTACCTATCTAATACTTACAAGACAGCATTTTGGTAGGATGTGCCTTCCTTAATCGCAAGTAATTTCTTTTCTCTTTTTACCCAACTGCCGAAGGAGAGGAGGGTTATGTTTTTCGAGCTTTTGTATGTATGTAAGTATGTATGTATAAATGTAAGTATGTATGTATGTATGTGTGTATGTCTTATTCTTTGACATGCCCTGTAGCTTAAACCGTTTGACGGATTTCGACATATGAGGTGTCGTTGGATTCCTCATAATCGTTGGAGTGACATAGGCTTTAATATTTGCAAAAAAGCAGTTGGGTTTTTTTAAAAATCTTTTGATTTCACTCGTTAATAAGCCTGATGTACCCAGTACAACTCTTCTTAATACCAGGAATAAAAATAAAAAAAATAATAGAAATTTGTGCTTGGATTGGCGAATGATATGCGTTGGTTACCATTACCTAATCAATACGCATTAATTATTGGCTTGTAATACGAAGCTGCGAATATGACACATGTACTCGTATTTCGTAGTTCTAAATGCTTCGACCCTCGATATATATTCATATGACGTCATACTTTAACGTAAATTATGAATTATGAAATTAGTATGAAGCGTTCTGCCTGCCGCCAGCGAGTTCCGTCTTTAACTCAATTTTTTGGGTAAATACGAACGTAAATACGTTCTTTAATTGTAGTTGCTCTCGTACAAACATTTGTCTCTCTCCAAAAACTGTTTCGAATGGCATCATAAATAAATATTAGTTCACAAGTCTATTACAATGGTCAAAGGGATAATCCACAAAAATGTTAAGGCTATGACGGAACTATATCTTTTCTTATCCTTTAAAGGAATATCCCGATAGTGCAAATCTGACCTCTGGTTGCGCGTAGTGTTTATGAATCGGGCCCCATATTCTTAATTTGCGAATGTATACAAATATGTGATTGATTATATCCCATCCCATCATTTCCACCGACATCCGGGGATGCCAGATTTAGTATTGTCTCTGTTATGTGATATTGAATAATCTCCATCATTTACTAAAATCCTGCTTTATAATAGTACATTACTTACCTAGGGCGGTTAAACAAAGAATGACTCAGATCGCAGGTATTTGACGCCCGAGCCGAAGGCAAGGGCGATAAATATGCGCTCTGAGGCTTTCTTTATTACCGCCCGTGGTGACCACAAAATTTTACGTCTCTATCTGGCCAGGAAGTGGGGTTTTCCGCACGCATAGCGTGCGGTAATTCCTACTTTATGGCCAGGTATGACGTAAAAAATATTAATCAATTTTCTATCTAAACCTGTAATTTTTTTATTGGTAGCCTGCTTGCATTGGTAAGTTTTGCGTAATTTTTGCCTTGCAAACATTTTTATTACACCTCGTCGGTAGAAATTAGTCGTACCTACAGCACCCGCCTGATAATAACCGGTTATCGCTGCCTATGAACGCCTGCAACTCCAGCTGCAGCATTATTTATTCTTTTACACATACTTACCCTTAGTAAAGTTAACAAACCAATACGTTTATAAAAAACTTTACAAACCCCTGTTAAACTTATGTGATTTTTCGTTTTCCGACACAGATAAATGGTAATGGCGTTTATGAATAATTTAAGGGGATAAATAATTATTAATAGTTGATTTAGACGGCATAACCAGATATAACATCGTGGTCGCGTCCCGTCTTGGAAACCGCCGAAAACCGCATCCCAACTCACATAGCAAAATGTCAGTAAATACATTTTGTACAAAGATCATGGACAAGTGGAATACCACACAAACGGTGGATTTTGGTATTGAGATAGAAAGAGTCCCAGAAAAGGACAATGCATAGTTATTATCATGAAAAATCATCTCCTGAGGGGGTAAAATGAGGGGTGAAAATTAGGATAGAACCCATTTAGGTGAAATTCGGTATAGAGATAGTTGGAGTTCCGGGAAAGGAAATCGCATAGTTTTTGTAACGAAAATCATCGCCTGAGAGGATGAAATGAGGGTGAAGTTTTGGATGGAACTCATTTAGATGAAATTTGGTTAAGAGATAGTTTGAGTCCTGGGAAAGGACATATGATAGTTTTTATTCCGCAGATCATCCTCTAAGGGGGTGAAATGGAAGTGAAAATTTGGATGGAACCCATTTACGGTAAAGCGATAGTTGGAAGTCCTGGGGAAGGACATAGGATAGTTTATCCCGAAAATCCTCTCCTAAGGGGTGAAAATTTGGATTTGAGTTCCCCATTTAGATGAAATTTGGTTTACAGATAGTTTGAGTTCCGGAAAAGGACATAGGATAGTTTTTATCGCGTAAATCATCTCTGAAGGGGGTGAATTTAGAAAACAAATTGTATAGAGGTAGTTAGTAGGCGCGGCGTTGGTAGGCCCCCCACAAGGTGGACTGATGACCTGGTAAAGGTCGCGGGAGTCCGCCGGATGCGGGTGGCGCAGGATTGGTCACTTTGGAACTCTTTGGAGGAGGCCTATGTCCAGCAGTGGACGTCTTTTGGCTGATATGATGATGATGATAAGGATGATATAAATAGTTTGAGTCTCGGGGAAGGACATAGGATAGTTTTTATATCGGAAATCTACCCCTAAAAGGGAAATGGAGGGTGAAAGTTTGTATCGAGCTACGATATAAACGAGTTCTACTCAGACGAAGTCACGGGCAAAAGCTATATTTTAATTTTTATTTTACCAATCACCAATTGTATATCCCCATTTTCAGGGAATGTGTATAACACTAACACTATTGGTGCGTTTGTGTGCGGTGCGTATTGTCGCGTGTAAATACAAGTTGATCACAACTACATGAATCCATTGTATGCCTCGCGCTTGGCGCGTCGGCCGTATGAAACTATAATTCTAGATCTAGGCGATATTAAACAAACTCGTCAGATTGAAATAAATAAATTGATTCCTAAATTGAGCTTCTTGAAGTTTGAAGAAAGAGAAGAAAATTTAACACCTTGAACACACTGCTATTATAAAATAAAAATAAATAAAAAATAAAAATAAAAATTGTTTATTTCAGACCGAGATCCATAATTTTGTAAGTAACAAAATGGGGCTTACAATACTATATTAGTATTACACGATTAAGTTTAGTTTAGTTTAAATAGAATTTTAATTACATTTACAATAAGGTATTCTCTGGTTACCACTGTCCTAATTTTCACCCCTCATTTTACCCCCTCAGGAGATGATTTTTCATGATAATAACTATGCATTGTCCTTTTCTGGGACTCTTTCTATCTCAATACCAAAATCCACCGTTTGTGTGGTATTCCACTTGTCCATGATCTTTGTACAAAATGTATTTACTGACATTTTGCTATGTGAGTTGGGATGCGGTTTTCGGCGGTTTCCAAGACGGGACGCGACCACGATGTTATATCTGGTTATGCCGTCTAAATCAACTATTAATAATTATTTATCCCCTTAAATTATTCATAAACGCCATTACCATTTATCTGTGTCGGAAAACGAAAAATCACATAAGTTTAACAGGGGTTTGTAAAGTTTTTTATAAACGTATTGGTTTGTTAACTTTACTAAGGGTAAGTATGTGTAAAAGAATAAATAATGCTGCAGCTGGAGTTGCAGGCGTTCATAGGCAGCGATAACCGGTTATTATCAGGCGGGTGCTGTAGGTACGACTAATTTCTACCGACGAGGTGTAATAAAAATGTTTGCAAGGCAAAAATTACGCAAAACTTACCAATGCAAGCAGGCTACCAATAAAAAAATTACAGGTTTAGATAGAAAATTGATTAATATTTTTTACGTCATACCTGGCCATAAAGTAGGAATTACCGCACGCTATGCGTGCGGAAAACCCCACTTCCTGGCCAGATAGAGACGTAAAATTTTGTGGTCACCACGGGCGGTAATAAAGAAAGCCTCAGAGCGCATATTTATCGCCCTTGCCTTCGGCTCGGGCGTCAAATACCTGCGATCTGAGTCATTCTTTGTTTAACCGCCCTAGGTAAGTAATGTACTATTATAAAGCAGGATTTTAGTAAATGATGGAGATTATTCAATATCACATAACAGAGACAATACTAAATCTGGCATCCCCGGATGTCGGTGGAAATGATGGGATGGGATATAATCAATCACATATTTGTATACATTCGCAAATTAAGAATATGGGGCCCGATTCATAAACACTACGCGCAACCAGAGGTCAGATTTGCACTATCGGGATATTCCTTTAAAGGATAAGAAAAGATATAGTTCCGTCATAGCCTTAACATTTTTGTGGATTATCCCTTTGACCATTGTAATAGACTTGTGAACTAAGATTTATTTATGATGCCATTCGAAACAGTTTTTGGAGAGAGACAAATGTTTGTACGAGAGCAACTACAATTAAAGAACGTATTTACGTTCGTATTTACCCAAAAAATTGAGTTAAAGACGGAACTCGCTGGCGGCAGGCAGAACGCTTCATACTAATTTCATAATTCATAATTTACGTTAAAGTATGACGTCATATGAATATATATCGAGGGTCGAAGCATTTAGAACTACGAAATACGAGTACATGTGTCATATTCGCAGCTTCGTATTACAAGCCAATAATTAATGCGTATTGATTAGGTAATGGTAACCAACGCATATCATTCGCCAATCCAAGCACAAATTTCTATTATTTTTTTTATTTTTATTCCTGGTATTAAGAAGAGTTGTACTGGGTACATCAGGCTTATTAACGAGTGAAATCAAAAGATTTTTAAAAAAACCCAACTGCTTTTTTGCAAATATTAAAGCCTATGTCACTCCAACGATTATGAGGAATCCAACGACACCTCATATGTCGAAATCCGTCAAACGGTTTAAGCTACAGGGCATGTCAAAGAATAAGACATACACACATACATACATACATACTTACATTTATACATACATACTTACATACATACAAAAGCTCGAAAAACATAACCCTCCTCTCCTTCGGCAGTTGGGTAAAAAGAGAAAAGAAATTACTTGCGATTAAGGAAGGCACATCCTACCAAAATGCTGTCTTGTAAGTATTAGATAGGTACTAATAAGTAAATTATTCTGCTGCAAATAGATCACAGAGCAAGACAAAAAATGCTCGTAAATTACCACACATCTTCTGGAACCGCAATCGCAAAAATAACTATTTAGATGAACGGTAAAACGTCTTAAATCCAGCTTCCAAGCGACATCAAACTGACTCCTGTTAATTTTTTTGGGGATTAATTTAAAGGTATGTTCAAAAAAATAATCATATTCATTATCACACGCAAGTATATTTACAATAAATAACATTTCCTATACCAAAATAACAGTTTAGTGGTGGTAGTAGACGGGGGCCTTGACTACGACGGGCGCGGCCTTGACTACGACGGGTGCGTGCGTGGGGGCAGTGTTGTGCACCACCGCGTTGAAACCGCTGTGGTCATCAGCGGTGTACTCCACGGTGCGGATGGAGCCGTCAGCCTCGTGGAAGGAGTAAGAGCCCTTCACGACATCTCCGTCGCGGGTCTCTTGCTGGGACTTGTTGTCGCCGGAGTGTCCGTCAGCAACGGAGTAAGAGTACTCGTATTTGGGGTATGCCTGAAATAGAAAAAGTTTTAAGTAAATGGGATAAGGACAAGAAAATTATGAACATTTTCTTGCCCTTATCCCATTTACTTGGGGTCGGCGCAGCATTTCGTTTTCTTCCATACCATGTCACTCGTCATCGCGTCAGTTACTTCCTTCCTCTTCATATCCTCTCTCACACAGTCCATCCACCTTTTCCTTGGCCTACCTCGTTTCTTCGATCCCTCCACATTCATTTTAGTATCAATGTGTAAGCAAAATAAATATATCATAAATATCATACTCATCTTAAAAAAAATATTAGTGGACCATCTTATACAAATCGATGTAGTATATTTATGACAGTCATGTGACCAAAAGAGTGTTAGATATGATACCTAACACCCTTTTGGTCACATGACTGTCATCCCTCCACATAATATGCCCATACCACGCAAGGCGATATGATCTCAATTTGTCGATGATAGGTACTACTTTCAGGCTTCCTCTAATATACTTATTTCTTATTCTGTCTATCCTCGTCACACCACACATCCATCTTAACATTTCATCTCCGTAACATGTAGTCTCTTTTCATCCGTCCGTTATATCAATTTAAAACTCACGATTTCTTCCTCATGGTGAGCGACAACCTTAGCGATGGGGGCGGCGTAGTGGACGGCGGGAGCAGCGTGGTAAGCCACGGGAGCAGGGGCGGCGTGGTAGGCGACGTGAGCGGGAGCAGCGTGGTAGGCGACGGGGGTGGCGATCAGCTTGGCGGTGTGATGGGGCTGCTCGTCATGACGCACAATGCTCTGGGAGGAGACTGCCTCGGTGTGGGAGTAGTGTGGTTCAGGCAGGAAACCCGCCTGGGACACCGCCACGAACGCGCAAAGGGCTACGAACTGTAAATTAGGTTGTTATTACTGAACAGTCTGAGGTTTTGTGTAAAATTTCATTAAAAATGCACATAAAAAAAACTTAGGTTTCGGATTTGGGTTTTCACTTACTTTCGAGAACATTTTGGGTGTTTCTTTGTTCTGAACGCACGAACAGTGAATGATAAAATTTCTTATTCACTCTAACGTTTTATACTAATTAAAACGAACTCGTTTTGACTAATACCTACTCGACCTTGCCTCGGGTTGAAGTTGCGCCATTAACAGTTCTGATATTATAACGGTTTTAACGTAATAGTACATTACTATAGAGGCCGGGAAACGAAGGGTTGCAGGCCAAGTAGATATACCTAGTCGGTCCTTAAGTTCTGTCACCAGGTTTTTGATAGATAAAACTCAGCAATAAACTTTTTCATATTCGTATTATACATGATTAAAAAGCTTATTTTATACGAATCAAATTGCAATACAATACATTTTGAACAATTTTCGCAATATGACAAAATAACCTTGTAACTCGAGTTAATCGTGAACCCAAAACACGCCGCATCTGACAGAAATACCACTTACAACAAATTAAAAAAAAAACAGTGTTCCAGATGACCGACAAGGGTTTTTTTTTTATTCTGAAACCTCGATTTTAGACCATGCTTAGCAACTAGCATTTGATTTTCTGTTATAGCTTTCAATTCCAATTGCTCCCATCGAGAACTTTACGTACTTTTTACGTTTTCAAGAAAACTCGTAAATTTGATCTTGTGGGCAACAAGTAAACCACGTAAAATGTGAATATGAAAATTAGTTTTACCCAGACTTACTTATCTTATGCTTCCAAATGGAGGAGGGAGAGTTGAAGGAGAGGTTCTGACTGAAATCTCACGTAAGTTTGTAAGGTTTTAAGAATCATAGGAAAAAATACAGTGAATCACGTCCGTGTTTTAGATTGGCTAAAAAAGTGCAAAATCTCTGAAGAAACTAGCATTTGTGTAATATGGCGTTAAGCATTTAAATCCAATAATCGTTTTAATTTATCAGTATTTAATGAGCTATCAAACCATGTATAGCATTAAATAAAAACATTATTGGTATCATTTACTATGCGGCAAAACATTTGTGACAGAACTTAAGGACCGACTAGGTAGATATAGGGATCCGCGGCCGGCAACCCCGTTTCTCGCCGAGATTTATATAGTGCTTTTCTCAAACTTGCAATGAAATAAAAAGTATGGGTACATATTGACGATCTCTTAGTGAATCCATCTTATTTTTGATGTAAAATAATATGTTATTTTCTAAAAGAAATAAATGAATCTAATCTAATCTAATCTACCTATGGCAGAACACTTCATTCACTTCAATGACCACTTCAACCCAATATTTGGTGAGCGGGCAGTCGAGGCGCTCTGCCAACACCCTCAGCATACTGTTGCTGCTACGCGCATCCGTTTTAGCAGTGACGCTATTCTTTTCCGCCGAATTGCAAAAAAGTTATTACCTAATGCACTATTTTATTCGCTGTCGCATAGGGCTACGCTGATATTACCTATTCATGAATCGCTTTTTGAATCGTCTCATAAAGACCAAAGATGAAAAAAAATTATTGAAAAAATTGTGACAAAATTCAATTTCATTTTTAATATAAGCAATTATTCCACTAACGTGAAAACATGATTGTTTTTTACTGAACTTTTTATTACATTTATTTTGTCACGTACCAATGTCAACTGAGTCCATTTCTGCGCGATTTGCCCTTCAGGCAACTGAAGCTACCTAACTGAACTAACCTAACTTACCTAGTCTTTGTAAATGCGTTCCGTAACATGTCATTTTAATCTTAGTTCAGAATTTGACGATTTGGTATTGTTAGAATATGAATTAAAGAAAAATAGTACCCATATCACAAGCCTTATTGAGCTTACCTTGGGGCTACTTCGATTTCTGGAGGATTGTCCCCTAATATTTATTTATTTATAATGCGTTAAATTGTAAACGGTTTTGGCAGTTCACCATTCGACAGATTAAAATATCGCAAGAGAGAGCTCACGATAAAACTATGTATATCTTACGAAAACACACTTTCAATTGCATGATACACCACTGTTGTTGTTAAACTGGAATTATTGATAAAGCAAATTATATTACGAAAAACCTAACCCCATTTCTTAACAAAAGGGCAAATATAATGTGTCAAACCTGTTATTCGGTGATATTATACGATTGACATAGCTCAAGCAGAGTAAGTTGACCCGGGGCAAGGTCGGTTAGTTAACTCCCACAACAGCAGCGTATCAAACAACGAGTTCAAACGAGAACTTATTATAAAACGGGCGGATACAATTTCAATTTTATCATTCACTGTTCATACACGACAGAGAAAGCCAGAACATGTTCTCCAAAGTAAGTTGTACTTGTGACTACATTTAGGATATTTCATAATACCTAATATCCTAATTTCAATAAATCTCCAAATAATAAATAAATGTAAAAAAATCATTTCATTGATTGAGAACGATGCAATTAAACAATTTTTTCAAATACAGATAATAGCCCTTTGCGCGTTTGTGGCGGTGTCCCAGGCCGGTCTCCTGCCTGAACCGCACTACTCTCACGCCGGAGCCGTCTCCTCCCAGAGCATCGTGCGTCACGATGAGCAGCCCCATCACACCGCCAAGCTGATCGCCGCCCCCGTAGCCTACCATGCCGCCCCCGCTCACGTCGCCTACCACGCCGCCCCTGCTTCAGTGGCTTACCACGCTGCTCCCGCCGTCCACTACGCCGCTCCCATCGCTAAGGTTGTCGCACACCACGAGGAAGAAATCGTAAGTTTTTAATTGATAGAAAAAAAACCAGATGGTTACACATTTGCATTGAAATATCAAAATGTGAGGGTAACATTACTAAATACTATTTTCTATTTCAGGCCTATCCCAAATATGAGTACACTTACTCCATCGCTGACGACCACACCGGCGACCACAAGTCCCAGCAGGAGACCCGCGATGGAGACGTCGTTAAGGGCTCTTACTCCTTCCACGAGGCTGATGGCTCCATCCGCACCGTGGAGTACACCGCTGACGACCACAGCGGCTTCAACGCGGTGGTGCACAACACCGCTCCCACGCACGCGCCCGTCGTAGTCAAGGCCGCGCCCGTCGTAGTCAAGGCCCCCGTCTACTACCACCACTAAACTGTTATTTTGGTATAGGAAATGTTATTTATTGTAAATATACTTACGTGTGATGAATAAGTATCATGAGCATTTTTATACCCGTAACGGCCGTAACATGCACCCACTTTTTAAAAAAAATACGTTGAATACACACGTAGTGAATGAAATGTAACATTATTGTATTTCAAGGTCGTTAATAATTATTTCACGAACGAAGGTCTATTAGTTATATAACAAGCCCCTCCACTTTTGGCTTACAGTCATGATTGAAAATTACTGTTAAAAATATTTTGCACAGACAATATTCAAATAATTATGTTAAAGAGGTTATGTAAAGTTTCGCCTATTTGAACGAGGGAAGTAATCAAACAAAGTTCTCTACTTCAGCATGGGCCAAAATGCACTCACATTTCTCAACTGATTCTCGTGAAATTATGTGAACAGGTTCAATAATTTAGGAGATTGACGATTCTGATTTACGAAATGATATTTTTGACGTCATACCTGGACATAAAGTAGCAATTACCCCACGCTACGCATGCGGAACATCCCACTTCCTGGCCAGGGACAGACGTAATATTTTGTACTCACCACGGGCAGTAATAAAAAAAGCCTCAGATCGCATATTTATCGCCCTTTGGCTATGGCGTCAAATACCTGCGTTCTGAGACATTCTTTGTTTTACCGCCCTAGGTAAGTAATGTACTGATATTTGTGACTAACAAATAATATCAGTTAAGCATGAGTTGAGCCACGCACAATGAAGGGTATATATATATTCCAAAACTTTTGGCCAATCAATCTTGATTGTTGCTGCTCAATTTGTTTTTTTTTTTTTTTCTTATATTCTGTTATCATTATCATAGGGCGATTTTTTAAAGATGGGCATCACTATTTTTGTGGCCATTGCCCTCAAGATCATTGGGCTTTTACATCCTACCAAAGATGATTTAAGCAGCGTCCATAAAAAAGCGGCATGACACGTACGTGGTTTGTCAGGCCAAAATAAGGCAACGAGAGTTACAGTGACGCCCGCATAATATATGACTTGTAAATGTCACATAGCGTTGCAGAGGGGTAATCACGTAACGTTCCGAACGCGCGTCGGTAAGATTTAACTGTCACTTTTCCATATAAAAAGTGACATTTAGACCTACCCGACGTTCGTACAATGCGTTACGTGATCGACCTACAGGAAGCGTAGCAGGGCGCTGGTGTCTCTGTTCTCGTTTGTGGGACAAAACGCCTTTACAAAGTGTATTTCTCCAAAGGTCTTGGTCCTCAGATTACTTTTCTTTGTTCATGGGGTCGATCTTGAAGGAGAGCATGTCACGTTTTGCACTGTCCTTAAAATTTAACATACGGCGCCCCCCCCCGGTCGCTTAGCGTAAGCTACTTTATTCAAGAGAATTTTACGTGGCAAAGGAGATGGCTCCAATCTCCAACCTGTGCACATGCCCAATAAGCCAGCACAGACGTCTTTGTTTTAAAACTGTTGCAATACTGAGTAAACATGCTAAATATGTTGAGCACCCTTTCGTTTGTAACTCAATTCTTCCACGAGTTGCTCAAAATGCGCTAAAGTGTGAAAGTGAAAGTTGTATAATTTCCGTTCCTGTTTGGCATATGTCGTCCAAGTTACACATGAGTATGGAAAAAATGCATGTCTGTGTGTGTGTGTATCATCTTCGTATAAACGGTATATCGCAAATATTTAAGTGATCAAATAACTTTTAACTATGTGTGCCAATTTTTATTCACCCTTCAGTTACCTCATGTTTGAGAAGAGACAGACGGGACAGAAGGATATGACGAAATAATGAAAGTTCAGTACTTGCCATTTTGGCTACCGAAATAAATGAGGTTACAGATGTTATTATAGCTCTATATTACCTTTTTATTTATTCTGTCGATCATTATACCTACTGACTTAACTATTTGCTATATACAAAAATTAAAGGGAAAAATGTATCATACAAATCATGCTTACCACATTTGGTAATTGGCAATCGGCCTGGTCTGCCGAAAGGTCGCTGGTTCGAATGCAGCTCAGAGCAATGATTATTTGAATTTTTCCCTAGAATTTAAAATGTAAACGAATCCGCTATGCAGCCACGAAATGCTAGAACAATGTCCCGCCGTCACTTAGAAACCTGCCGAACGTTAATAGCTTTAGAATTATACTCAAAAAGTTCATGCAAGAACATCAGCTTAAACAGGAGAATCTGTGTCTCGAAACAAGTTGCATTTAATACTTTCTCACCTGTTGGTTATGCCCCATTTGCATTTCCATGCATTGGCGTGTTTGTAGGTCACCGTTATCTATACATATAATATTTAATATATGTATATTGTGCTAATTAGTCATTATTATTAACTATTTTTGTAAATTTCGAAGCTCATCCCATGCCGTGTTTCATTTAATGTTTAGTGTTTAGTTTTCTGTTTCGCTGTATAAGCTGTATTGCCGCTGGCGCTTGTACTTAGTAGTGTATGTGTGTTGGCTGTGTTCACCGTTTGCATAAAGGCCTAAAAGAAACGAAGCAGTTGGTTCGCATGCAACTTTCGCAGGCCAACAAGCTGCTGGGTTTGTGTATTTGTTCCTTAAATATATTTCATTTTATTTCGTTTTTGTGTTTTAAGGTGGTTCGATTGCCATACAAAACGTTATTTGACAATCGCAGGCTAACGGCGTGATATTTTAAGAAACTTATGTAACAAACTTTCATAAATTGGCTTCCCATTTGCGCCAAATTCCCCCTTTCCTAGATTAAACTTGTATAAACTAGATTAATTTGAGAAATTGGTTTGGGACGTGATATTTTGGCAAAACAATTTTTCTCAAATTAATCTAGTTTATACAAGTTTATTCTAGGAAAGGGGGAATTTGGCGCAAATGGGAAGCCAATTGATGAAAGTTTGTTACATAAGTTTCTTAAAATATCACGCCGTTAGCCTGCGAATGTCAAATAACGCTTTGTATGGCAATCGAACCACCTTAAGCTTGTTTGCTTAGTTAAAATGGTAGTACTTTTTCTTTTTTATTGTCCTCTGTGTTTAGATAGGTAGACGTATATTATGTTATTGTTTAGGGTTCCAAACCAAAAAGGTAAAAATGGAACCCTTATGGGTGTGACTCTGTCCGTCTGCCACAACGTTAAATATCTCAGGAACTGATCAAGCTATCAATTTGAAATTTGGAATAACTGTTAAGAAGATTAAGACACGTGTATGGAAAAAAAATACATACACATTTTTATTTTCTGTGTAAATGACAAACATACATACATACATACATACATATAATCACGCCTCTTTCCCAGAGGAGTAGGCAGAGATCATGGATCTCCATTTGCTACGATCCTGACAGACCACTTTCGCTTCACTCACTTTCATAACATTTCTCATACATGCTCGTCGGTTTAGGGTACTTTTGACGTTTTGACCTGGCCTTTTTGTAGGATTTCTCCAATTTGATCGGAGAAAGTTTGCCTAGTGAAAGTGTGGAAGGGCAAGTTGGAAGGGGAAAACCCCTTCCAACTTGCCCTTCCACTCTTTTTATATACACTCTCTTCGTTAATCTTCTTCCATCCATCCTCTCTATATGCCCAAACCACCTTAACATACCCTTCTCAATGTTCGTGGCTATATCTCCATCCATTCCACACTTATCTCTTATCACACTGTTTCTGACTCTATCACTCAATTTCACTCTACACATACTTCTCAACGCTCTCATTTCTACTGCATTCACTCGATTTTGATGTTTTTTCTGCCACACCCAACTTTTGCTACCATACATAAGTGTGTGCACCAACACTCCCATATGCACACAGCCACGCGTGCTTTTTGCGATATTTTCTGGCTGCACATAAAGGCATTCAGTGCCCCATCCACTCGGTTCCCTGCATTCACTCTCCTTTTAATATCTTTCTCATGCTTTCCGTCTCCAGTAAATAGTGTCCCCAAATACACAAACTCTTTTACTTGTTCCAGTCTTTCTTCACTAATCATTAATTTCGCTGTCTGTTATAATTTCATCTTTTTCAAATTCCATCCCTTTCGTCTTACTTACATTCATCTTCATCCCTTACCATTCAAAAGAGTCATTCATCTTCGTTACCATCATTTGTAACTCCTCAACGGACGACGCAAGTAGTACAATGTCGTCAGCATATAGGAGACATTTAACGCGTAACCCTTCCATTTTCAAACGTTCAGATCCTGCAGACAACTGTCCATGAATAGATTAAACAGCCACGGAGACGCTACACATCCCTGTCTAACACCCTTTTCGATGTTAAACCAGTCAGTAGGTATATGACCGTTTATTCTCACGCAAGCACTGACATCCTTATAAAAATATTTCAGTGCTTGAACGAGGCGGCTGTCTACTCCATACGTCCACAACACCGACCATAGTTCATCCCATCATAAGCCTTTTCCAAGTCCACGAAAGCGCAATAGACCTTTTGACCTTTGGCCAAATATTTCTCGGCTATGCATCGTAAGGAAAATACTTGATCCGTACAACACATACCCTTTCTAAATCCTGCTTGTGCATCCCATTTCTCATCGGTCTCTTTCACTACTTTTTTGATCAACACTTTTGCATACAATTTGCCGACGATGCTGACTAAGCTAATGCCCCTGTAGTTTTTGCAGTCAAGTTGTGATCCTTTATCCGAATATGAGGAGGGTTAACAATTCAAAGTCTAGTTTATAGATCAAGTGGGGTATATTATATGAAAGGACTTAATTTGCGCTTCATAAAACAGTTTTAATTTTTCTTCTACAGTGATTAGATTAATTTGATTTATTAAGGAATATATTGAAAAAAATACCATCCCCCTCCCCTTATCTCCGAAGTTTACCCAGCGAAAATTCTGAAATTATTACATATGATTAAGAGTAACATAAATGATACAGGAAAAATAAAATGGTACCTCTATCTAGCGTATTTTTTATCTAATTATTAAAAATAATTTCCTAATTATTTGTAATTTTATTACTTTTGTATGAAATTCTATGTATTCAAATTCCCATGAGATTATCGGTAACGTCGCTCCTTTCAAACAAAAAAATAATAATTGAAATCAGTAGGTGTGATAAAAAAATATCGCTGATAAACAAACATACTAGGTTGCAAGTAATTAAGTACCAAAATGCAGATGGCGCTGTACAACGGTAACTTCTACTATGAGCTGTTAAGATTGTTCAAGAATGAATGGGGTCGTGACGTGGTAGGTATGGTGTATGAAAGTTTGTACGGAAACCTCGGTTTTTTTTATTTCATTCGTCCACCTGTCGTTGCTATCTACCGTGTCTTCACCGAATGGACCATGCGGAAGAACAGCAGCTGGTAAAGCTAGCAACATGCTGAGCTGGGTTCGTTTCGTGACAAAATCTAAAGTGTTATTACAATTTATTTCTTTTATTTTCTGTATTGTTTGTCACGAATAAATGTTTGAGTTTGAATTTAAAATTTCGTTAGCAGGCGGCTTTGCTTCATACTATAATTAGGTAAGTACTTATATATGCAGTTTATCTTCTTAAATAGATTCGCTTTTTTTTCGCGTTAGTTTGCGTAATTTTCGCAATAAAACTGAAGAGAAGGAGAGAGGAGAAAGAGAAGCAATGGTGTAATGGCACAAATAATACCATTACACCATTATTTATTTTATTTAATCGTATGGCATACATTATTTGGCCTTTGGGTTTGTTACTCTTTAGTACCACCCAGGGGACACGTGCAGGGTTGTGGTAGGTAGCTCCTGCGGCAGGATGCGTAAAAGCATTTCCCCACGAAAAAAAAAGGTAGCTCCTGCGGACGAAAGTGACAGTTGTTCCCCCTTTTGTCAAGTGAATGGGCAACTCGACTGTAATAGGTTTTTTAGCCGCCCCAAGGCCTCTAACTCGGCTTAACGATCAGCCGGGATCAACTGCTTAGCGTGCCTTCCAAAGCAATGCAATGTTCAGAGGCTTAATCCACAAAAAGGTAAAACAATATGACGACGCTATGTCACATTATTCTGGTCCTGACCAGAATAATGTTACAGCTACACAGTTATGAGTACTGGTCCTACCATATCGGACTAGTATTGTGTAACTCTGACCTCTGAAAATGTATATTTGCTATGAATATGTAGTCCAGTACAAGATTCAAAATGTGACGTTCCCTAAGGGGCAAACGCCCTTTGCATGTGATAGGGATATCCTCACTTTTATTCCTTATCGCTGACTTTAAAGATCAGAATGATACAATACATTAAATAAAAATCCGGTCAGGCGCGAGTCAGTTTCGCTCACCGAGAGTTCCATACAAACTTTGTTGGTGTGTAAATAGTTCGCGTATCGAGTCTCGAAGATACTTATCTCTGAGTTGTCCCCTACAATTAGCCTCCAAAATCATTATAAATATGCCGAAATTTTCGATTTGTAAACTTCAGAGATGACTTAAACGCAGAAAAAGTTTTTTTTTAACATAAATCGAAAACTATACGCGGCAAAAAAAAATAGGTAAAAGTGGTAAAACCTATTTTAGATTGTGCTGTTACAGAAGAAATAAGAAACCCGGCATGAAACCGTTTTAAGTATTATCTAATTTAATTTAATTAAAAAATACTGTTTTCAGACTATTCCCTTTAAATACTAATTGTGCTATTAGACCAGTAAACCTTGTCGCAGAGAACAGAACACGTTACGACAGTAAACTTAAGTAGCCGACTGTACTGTAATCCTATACCATGATCATACCATACGTTCAAAATGATATTCGGACATTTCATACGACGCCTGTAGCAGAGCAATTTGACCCGGGGCAAGGTCGGTTAGTTAAGTTCAACAGCAGCGAGTTCAAACGAGTACTTAGTATAAAACGGGTGCATGCAATTAAAATTTTATCATTCACTGTCCATACACGACGGAGAGAGCTAGAACAATGTTCTCCAAAGTAAGTTGTACTTAAGACTACATTTAGGATATTTTTATAATAAATATTTTGATTTATCTTCTATCAATGTCAAAATAGCCCACATACTCGTAATATAATAATAAAAATAATATATTGAATTGATTGAGAATGATGTAACTATACGGTATTTTTTTTCAAATACAGATTGTGGCCCTTTGTGCGTTTGTGGCGGTATCCCAGGCTGGTCTCCTGCCTGAGCCACACTACTCCCACGCTGGAGCCGTCTCCTCGCAAAGCATCGTGCGTCACGATGAGCAGCCCCATCACACCGCCAAGCTGATTGCCGCCCCCGTCGCCTACCATGCTGCTCCCGCTCACGTCGCCTACCATGCTGCTCCCGCTCACGTCGCCTACCACGCCGCCCCTGCTCCCGTGGCTTACCACACTACTCCCACCGTCCACTACGCCGCCCCCATCGCTAAGGTTGTCGCACACCACGAGGAAGAAATCGTAAGTTTTTAATTGATATACAAAAAACCAGATGGTTACACATTTGCATTGAAATAGCAAAATGCGAGTGTAACATTACTAAATACTATTTTCTATTTCAGGCCTATCCCAAATATGAGTACACTTACTCCATCGCTGATGACCACACCGGCGACCACAAGTCCCAGCAGGAGACTCGCGACGGAGACGTCGTGAAGGGCTCTTACTCCTTCCACGAAGCTGACGGCTCTATCCGCACCGTGGAGTACACCGCTGATGACCACAGCGGCTTCAACGCGGTGGTGCATAACACCGCCCCCACGCACGCACCTGTCGCCGTCAAGGCCGCGCCCGTCGTAGTCAAGGCCCCCGTCTACTACCACCACTAAACTGTTATTTTGGTATAGGAAATGTTATTTATTGTAAATATACTTGCATGTGATATTCAATATGAGGATTTTTTTATAACCTGCCTACTAATTATTTGTATATTGACTGTCAGCACATTACGTCACCGATGTAATACGACTAAATTATAAATGACATTAGACGTAGAATGTATTAGCTTCTGATACTTCTTAATTTAATATGGTTAATTTACCATCATCCCTTTTGGGTATACGCTAGGACGGCATCTATAAATCCTCTATCTACGTGTGCATGCTTATTCTGAGCTCAAAAGTGCAATATGGTGAAAGTGAGATAGTGTCAAATTCGAAATAAAAACTTTTATTCTCAGGCCCAAATAGGCCAGGTGATTTTTTTTTTAAAGTTGGTCTCAAGTGATTAATAAGGTTCAATTAGACTAAAATATGTAAATATTTTTTTTTATCGACCTAGAAACTATAAAGTCACAAATATTTAATTTTAAAAGTGTTGGTACTTTTTTATAAACAGGCAAAATCGCTGTCACCCATGTTGGTCTATAGATTATCTGTGCTGTGACGTCATACATCTTGTAAACAAGTATTTGACATTTTTAACCTTTCGTATTTATCCTGTCGATTCTTTGCAAATTTTTGCTTTCTGCTTTCACGACTTCAACGTTCATGATTGCTTTTATTGATAAAACAGACACATAGATTACGGAGTTTTGAGGGTTCCGAATAAAAACGAAGTATTCTTGTATTAAAATTATGCAGCCATCTTGCACTTTTTACAAGTTTCTATTTAACTAAACCTGTTCGTTTGTTTTTTTTTAGTTAGTTTGTCAGTTTTGTTACTGAGGGACAATTGTGACAAATCTTGGAGCTGAATTTTGAACCAGTTAACCTTAATCGATTAAGCTGAAATTTTGGTTATTAGTATAAATAATTTGGATGACAATTCAATATTATGGTACCATCGAGCTGATCTAATGATCAGTGATCGGCACGACCCGTGCAACACCGCTGGATTCCGAGAAGAAATATGAATATGGACATGACATGACATGCATAATTATAATCCCGTGATCTAGTTCGCAAAATAACTCTATTGAGAGTTAATAAATGTATTTGTAAATAGAAGTCGGAACATTTAATAAACTCATAAATTGTATCATATTTCATTTAAGAAAATATTGATATACATTGATTTTATTTTATATTGCGTAAAAAATTAAGTGCACTCTTATAAAATATGTAAGTGTTAAAATGTAACCATTTGAAGTGCAAAAAAAACCCTTTTCCCGACTACCTGGTATGTCGAAGGTTGCTTTCGGATTTTCTGTTGTTGCGTTTATGACCAAACGCGTAGTTTAAATCAAACTGGTGCGAAAAAGACAGCTAAATATTTTTACTTTTACCTTTGTTATTCGGGTCATTAAGTTCGGACGTGGTGATTTTAGGGTGTTTGTGTAAGGATTGTGCAAAGAGGTTTCATAATATAAACTGGGTATTAATACTGGCATATTATAAGATGAGAAAATATTGTCTTCCTTTACCGACTCGAATTCCGGAATCCCGGGGAATATCCATATTAACATAATGATTGAGGTCAATGACACCGTGTTCACGGGTCGTGCCGATCACTGCTAATGATGGAGACAGAAGGTGGTCATGGGAATTCAGTATGTACTTAAATGACGTAACCCCGTTGAGTTTGCGCTCGTTAGAATCGTCACAATGAGTAGTTGGTGACGGTATACAGAAAAGTACAGTCAATAAAAGCTTGTAAATGTACCAAAATTATTGATTTTGACGGAAACTTATATTAACTGAAATCAATATATTTTGGTTTCGTAAGTCAAATACTGCATTTATTTATTGCGTCTAATTTGATACGTGTCAAGTAGACTATTATTGGATGGATTTCAATAAACAAGACATCGGTGGGTAGGTCACGGGTTGGTCTTGGACCGTCTAGAACACAATTTGACTACATTAGATTTTTGCCTATTGCTTAAAGTGACTACTACATAATGGGTCGAACACTCAAATCTCCTAAAACACAAATTGACAAGTGCGTATTTTTACTACATAGCATAATGACAAGAATCCAAACTGTCTGGACATTCAGGTATAAAATTGAATTCCTATTTTTTTATGTTTACTTGTCTGTTCAAGTTTAGTCTGGAATAAAAAAGTACGTCACTTTTCGACTATATGACTGTGGCGGTGTTATCCTTTTCCTTCCGCGACTACACTACTTATGACATATATATTACATGATGGAAGGTGATGTGATGAGACTGATGAGCTAATGAAGATAAGATCACTTCACAGATAAGTACATTAGTCCATAATAGTAAAACACTTGTTAAACCTCTTTGTGTTCATTCTACCGTACTGGCCACTAATAGTGTACATTTTTTTTTTTTTTTTTTTAATTTGTCCATTCGGACAGGCTAAGGCCATGGGCCATACTGCCTCGTCTTTAGTATGTTTGATTTCAATTAGTCAAATCCAGTAGTAACGTCTTCAGTAATTTTTTCATTAGTATGTCTAGTCCAAAAAAAATTGTCTTCAGTTTAAGTCAAATCCAGTAATAAAATCTTCTCTCTCAGTACGGTCCAAAAAAAAGCGTCCAATCCAGTATTTAACTCTTCAGCGAGCTTTGAGTCTCATCCAGACACTCCAATACAAATAAAATCACTCTCCAACAAAACACACAAAAAGAAGTATTGTGAATATATACAAGAGTTTTAAATTAAGCATCATATTTACAACATATATACAGTATTATGTACAAATTTAAACAATGGTAAATAAGTAGAAGAATCCTTTAACAAATCAGTTGCTGAAAGCGGGATTAGATTAGAAGCCCCATAAATCTCAAGCAACTCATCCATCAGCACTAGGCGCTGTATGCCGAAGGATGGGCAATTAAACAAAATGTGGTCTATAGACTGAACCTCTTGCAGTTGACAGTGATCACAATAAGGGGTAGAGATGAAATTTTTACGATGGAGATGAAAATTTAAACGACAATGACCAATGCGCAAACGAGTGATTGTGGTGTAAAACCTACGATGCATGTAGGTTTTAAACTTGCAGAACCAAGGCTTACTATTGACTTGGTTATCTAACAAAGCATACAAATGAGCCTTATTCTCAACTTCTGTACAGTGATACCAATGTTTTCCCCAAAGAACAGTCATACGCTGTTTTAGATTGCTAATAATATCGGAATATGGCAAGGCCACCGCTAAGTCCCTGTTGTCGGGAACCAGGGACAAATTGGATGTATTAATAATAGTTCTAGCTAGGTAGTCAGCGTTTTCATTACCCGATACTCCTTTATGGGACGGAACCCATACAAAATCTATTTTGACACCAATTATAGACAGTTCTAACCATAATTCTTTAATGGAAAAAATTAGATAGCAAGTGTTAGCATTCATTTTGTTATTTGATAAACTTATTAATACACTCATACTATCGCTTACTATCACCCATTCCTTACTATATTGTTTATGTTCCTTAACATGTTTCAAAGCAAATAGGATGGCAGTAGCTTCAGCAGTAAAGATACTTGCATTTTTATTGATATTAAACCCAATACCTTTATTGTTTTCAGGTTGATAAATTGCAAAGGAAACAGCATTATTATTTTTGGCACCATCCGTATAAACAAATGTACAGTTAGACCATTCTGACAACAATAAGTAAGCCTCCTCTTTGGAAGTTAACTTTGGATCTATAACAATTTTTATATTTGGATATTTACTTTTAAAAGAGCCTGTGTAACAGGGGAGGAGGTCATTATCAAGCTGTATATTTAACTCCTGCAAAGATTGGAAGAAGGAAGTAAAATCCTGAAGAACAAACATGTGCCTTCGAAAAGAGGCCGACTGAAAACGAATCAAGTTTTGAAGAAGATCATTCTTAGGCAAACTGTATAATTTTAAAATGAATCTTTCTCTCAAATAACGAAATCTAACATAAATAGGAGGAAGATTCGATTCTATTTGCATAGCAGCAATAGGGCTAGTTTTGAATGCACCCAGTATTGTGCGCATACACTTGTTTTGTATTTTATCTAATGAATTTACAATTTTATCATCTCCACCAAAACAAAGAAAACCGTATTCAAAATGACTTCGAACTAGAGACTTATACAACATTAACAATATTTTGGGGTCTGCGCCCCATGAAGTGGCGCACAGCGATTTTAGCATATTGTATGCTTTGTTAGCTTTAGTTATAATACTATCAATATATTTTGTCCAGGAAAGTTTTGAAGTAAATGTAACACCTAAAAACTTTATTAGATCATATGAAATAGGCAGTGGGATGTCATTGTACAAAACAGTAGGTAAAGACACGTTTTTGCGACCAAAAATAAAAACTTTGGATTTAGTCGAATTAACATTTAAGTTGAGATAAGAAAAGTATTTATTTAGGTTGCTTAATGACTCATTAATAGTCAAAACTAATTGATTTAAATCAGATCCTGACGCGTAAACAACCAAATCATCTGCATACTGCAGGTTTTTAACCTTTGTTCCTAGAATAAGATTTAACCTTCTAATGTACAAAATAAAAATTAAAGGAGATAAAATCCCTCCTTGACAAACTCCCAAAGAAGATAATCTTGGGCCATACAAGTGATTGTTATATTTAACAAATACCTTTCTGTTTGTTAAAAACATTTGTAAGAAATTTATTATTTTGCCAGGTAACCCTATCATTGACAGCTCTTTACATAAAACGGAAATATTAACGCTATTGAATGCACCTGCAATGTCAAAGAACACCGACAAAAGAACCTGATTATTAGATATACTGTTAAGTGCATCAAGTTGCAGCTGACAAATACTCTCACGAGAAGACCGACCTTTACGAAAACCAAACTGATTACGAGGTAAAAGACCATTTTGCTCTACAAAAAATTCTAACCGTTGTTTTAGAAGCTGTTCAAAAACCTTTCCTACACATGATGTGAGTGCTATGGGTCGATATGAGTCAGGTGACAATTTATCTTTACCAGGCTTTAAAATTGGGACCAAGCAATCTGTTTTCCAGTCATCAGGTATTAAGTTTTCTTCCCACAACTGATTTAAAATATTTAAAAAGGTCTTAAGATTATGTGGACTTAGATTTTTAAGTAAGACATATGGTATTCCATCAAGACCAAAAGATGTATCTCTTCTTGAAAATAAGGCAGATTTGAGCTCTTGTAAAGAAAAAGGTTCAGTAAGATACATATCATTATCATTTTCTGTGTGAACATAGTTTGAAGACTCATTCAGCACAAAATCAGGAGTGTATTTCTTAAGAAAATCTGGTATCCAACTATTATTATTAGCGTGATTTGTAATAAATGTTTTATTGAATTTCCGCATGTAATTCCATATTAACGTCAAAGGAGTACACCGGTTAAATGAGTTACACAGATTTATCCAACTATTCCGTCGTTCAGTCTTAAGGACAAGCTTTTTAAGAGCTCGAAGTCTTTTAAATTCTATATAATTTTCTTCACTAGGATCACTTTTAAATTTAATATAAGCATGTTTTGAGTTTAAAACAGCTTCTGAATACTTTTGATTCCACCAAGGTAACCGGGGAAACTTCAAAGGTTTTGGTGTACAAGTATTAGAACTATTTGAAGATCTATGTCTAGGAATGGACTCTACAGCTGTAGAACGCAAAACATCACAAAACAAATTAAGAGCATCTATTGAAGACATATTTTCAAAATCAATATTAGCCAAAGAAGAATCAATTGATTGCCTGTACATTTTCCAATTCACCTGTTTGTAGTTTGGGTGAATGGGCAAATGTACATTATTACATATTGGGTTACTTTCTAAACTATTTTCATTACCAACCATAATTTTTATCATTACAGGCAAATGATAACTGCTACCAAGAGGACAATCCATAACCGACCAGTCACATGAAAGTGCCAACGATGGAGAAACCAAGGTTAAATCCAGAGCATTAGGACGCCAAGAAGAAGAACCAGTAGTAGTAGTTTGACCATTATTTAAAAGAACCAAGTCATTGTCATCAATAATATCTAGGACATCTCTACCACGAGGGAATGTATCAACACAACCCCATGACATATGATGAGCATTTAGATCGCCGCCAAAAAGCATTGGCTGTGGAATAGATTTTATCAAAGCATCTAATTTACTTTTATTAAATGGGGGATCTGAGTTTGATGGACTATAAAAACTTACTAAGCTCAACTGCTTGTTGTTTATTGTTATTTGCACACAGATATTTTGAAGAGCATTGTCAAAATAAGTTTTAATATTAGAATATACTATATTGTTATGAATAAGTATTGCCACACCATTGTGTTTATTACCACAATCATTTCTAATGATATTATATCCTTTAATTGAAAATTTTTGATGTTGTTTTAACCAGGTTTCAGAAATTATTGCTATGTGAATGTTGTTTTCATATAAGAATCTAGTAAAGATTAGCCTATTGCTTACTATACTCTGAGCATTCCACTGCACTATGTTCAATATATCCATTAAAAATAATTATGAATGTTGTTTTCTGAAAGTGTTTTTAAGTGTTTCTTTTATATTGTTAGAATTTATTGGCGTTTCTTTATCAGCACAAATTTTAACTATAGCTTCTACAAGAAGATTCATAAATCTGTCAGATTTGGTCAGGTTACTTAAGTGGGTGTCAATATATTTTGAGCCGAGCTGCGGAAAAGCAGCATCACTGAATAAATCCGAATATTTAGCATTTCGTGATTTTAGTTTATTTTCCTCAATTTTCTGTTTTTTAATCGGGCACGCAGCGGAAATAGCCACATGATCCCCACCACAGTTTGCGCATTGCGTTTTAGCCTTACTACAATTTTTGAAGTTATGAGCTTCAGCACAAATGGAACATACTTCATTATTTTTGCAATACTTTGCTATGTGTCCAAATTTCATACAACGAAGGCATTGTTTTACTGGGGGAACATAGATCCCTACTTCATGCCTCCAATGATCTAGCGTTACATACTCGGGCAACTGCATGGAGGCAAAAGTCACAGCAACCGTCTGAGTTGGAACCATTGAGACGTTACCCTGAGTGTCTTTTACCCGCCGCATGAATCGTCTTACACTTATTACCTTTTTGCTGGAAGCAATTAGTTGATAAATTTTCTGGTTAGAGTAATCAATCGGCACTGAAGTGAGGACACCCGTGACTTCGGTCTCAGATGCTGGGATTGAAGCGGACATGTGAATATCATTTAATAATTTTTCATTTTTTAGGAATACATTGGCATTATTAGGGAGATCGAACGTAATCCCAACTTTATATGCATTAATTGATCTCAGATGCATCACGCCCGACACGCAATGCTTCCGGATTCCATTAGACAATGCAAGCCTATCCTTGTCTGAAAATTTGTGGTCATCCTCCCTGTGGTTCAGAAAAACAATAAATTCTTTCTTGGATGAATTTTCGTCATATAGTCTGTAGTAACTTTTTGCCCTGTAAGGAGTATACTTCTCTTTATCCTCGGTCTTCTTTTTATTTGCGTGTATACGCTCCGACGGCGCAACTTGCTCCGTATCTGAACTACTCTCTTGAAGATCTGGCCCCGGCTCCTCGCCCTCCAATCGAGAGCGCTTTCCTGTACGCTTCCCCATGATTTTGGGGAAGCGCACCAACCCGAAAACCGAACCAACTAAGTGTAGAGTTTAAAATTAGGAGTAAATGTATACCAATTCGCACATAAAATTATTTTACAATAAAATATTTTAATGAGCGCGCCTATCTTTTCCAACGTTCCCGCCCAAAAAAACCTAATAGTGTACAGAAAAATATGATAATTTTGACGTTTTCTAAAAAGAGTAATGTTGTGTTTATGTCATGCTGCTGAAAAAACTGCAAAATGAACGAACCTAAGTTATTGTTTTTAGCAAATAAAAAAATTGTCTGGTGCAACGGATACCGATATAACTTTGTATCGGTAAACAAAGTGGGGAATTCGTTTTGGAGATGTTCGAAGAGGAATGAGTGCAGTGCAAGCATAACTGTGAGTAAAAACGACGAAATTATAGTTCGTAAGAAACCGTCACTACATTCTTGCGAGCCCAATATTGAACAGATGTACAGAGAATATGTTCTTGAAAACGCTAAAACCTATGTTTGTGAAAACATGTACGGATTGAAAGAAAATTATGAGAAAGCCGTGATGGATTTTATAATTGAAAACCCATCTGTTGATGTGCAATTCCTACCATATGAGTCAGTGCGAGAGCATCTACGTAGGACACGACTCACGTTCTTGGATGTGGCGAAAACAGAATTTACGAAATCCTTCGAAGTTTCATTGCCAGATATGATTAAAAAAGATTTTCTTGTAAGTGAGTATGAATTGGACTCAGAAAACAAAATTTTAATATTCTGCAATCGATCGTCTCAAAAGGTCCTCCGGTTAAAAGCCCACCTCAAGAAAATGGTGTTTGGAGATGGAACTTTTAAAGTGGTGCCAAAACCGTTCTATCAGCTATTTACTTTGCACGTGGACTTAAACAGCTGCACATATTCAACTAACGTCAAACCTGCCATTTTATGCGTTATTGCCAAATAAGAGCACAAGTACATACACAGCATTATTTTCAATCCTGCGTGATGTGCTGAAGGTTAATATAAAAATTTACAAATGTGACTATGAAATGGCCCAGATAACGGCATTTAAAACGGTTTACCCGAACGGAAAAGTTACGGGGTGTTATTTCCATTTTTGCAAGGCGGTTTGCGATAATGCAGATAAAAAGGGGTTGACTTCAACACTTTCCGGTAAAGAAATAATCTCACTAGCATTGAACTTGCCTTTCTTACCATCCAACTTAATTAGACAGGCATGGGACAACGTTGTCAATAATGGGCCGAGATGCAATGAATTTGATTCATTTATTGTTTATTTTGAAAAACAATGGCTAAGAAATACTGCTTTGATTTCTTGTTGTAGAGAGATACATAGAACTACGAATACATTAGAAGCATTTCATCGCCGATTGGGGGTCCGCATGAACAAAAGTCCAACTCTAATTCAGTTTCTGTTCAAGCTAAAAAATGAAGCTAAGATATCAAAGCATTTCTATGGCAGGTGCCTTTATGAAACGAGAGAACAAGCAAAAGAAAGATATTCTTTTTAATAGAAGATACGACCGAGAATTGACAAAATTATTAAAAAAACAAATTGCCCCAATCGATTTTTTAAAAGCCATAAAAGACATCAAGAGAGCATTGAATTAAAGTGTATACCGAATTTGTTTTAATATCGTGAAGATTCTCTTTAAGGGGGTTCGATTGCCATACAAAGGGTTATTTGACATTCACAGGCTAACGGCGTGATATTTTAAGAAACTAATGTATCAGACTTTTATCAATTGGCTTCCCATTTGCGCCAATTTCCCCCTTTCCTAGAATAAACTTGTATAAACTAGATTAATTTGTTAAAACTAGTTTTCCCAAAATATCACGTGACAAACCAATTTCTCAAATTAATCTAGTTTATACAAGTTTATTCTAGGAAAGGTGGAATTTGGCGCAAATGGGAAGCCAATTTATGAATGTTTGTTACATAATTTTCTTAAAATATCACGCCGTTGGCCTGCGAATGTCAAATAACGTTTTGTATGGCAATCGAACCACCTTAAGTTATTTAAGTTCTGGAGTGACTTTTCTTTTTATTTTCATTTCCTGTCCATATGAGTTGACATAATATATCTATAAGCTGTGACATATGTCTGTACTTTTATTTTTCACCTCGCCTGTACATTCAAAAACAAAATACAACAGTAGGCGAAATGTGTTCTACGTTTTTTCGGTACTAGTCAATTTGTGCTTAGGAGATATGAGTGTTCGACCGATTATGTAGTAGTCACTTTAAGCTCTAGGCAAAAATCTAATGTAGTCAAATTGTGTTCTAGACGGTCCAAGACCAACCTTGTAATACATACCTACATCAGTGCCGTAGAGCAAAAATCATAGATTGGTCCTTAATTGATTGGTCAAAACAGCTGGTTTAGGTCATTATTATGGTCACACACTCATTGGATTTCAATAGTAAACAAGCTCACAGATATCTCTGTTTAAAAATGCGTGAACATTTTTGAGTTTAGCGTTTTCTTGAAATATCTATATTTAATTAATAGACATGATACGTATGACGCAACGAAAGCTTATTAAATTGTGTAGCAAAATACGCCCATGTCATTACACCGACGACGATCTAGACGACGTCTCGTAAAGGCACTGCTTGAGTAAGATGGCGTTTGTAAAAAACGCGCCCGATAGTGATGCATAAGCGATCGTTTTTTATACAGCAGGTGGTAATAACCGCCTTCATAAATATATTTATTCACTACTAAATGTTGTTATATCTTAGAAAATAGAACAGGCTAAGCTGTCTAACAACCAAATTAAAAAAAAGATCTGTATTTTTAGTACCTTCTATGCGAAAAGAATTGACTGGAATTTCATTCTAGCTATTTGGGATAAACGACAGTAGTATTTTAAAGGCGTTTTATGTTAAAAGGGATAAGTGACAAAAGTTTTATATTTGAATTGGGTAAATGTGGACGCTAATAACTCAAATGTGTCAGTCAAGTAATTTTATCTAACCATGTTAATTTGTTTATATTGATACAGGTAAAATGTCTCAAATGACGTTAAAATACACTACAGGGGCAGGTAAAACGTGATAACCAACTGGTGAAAGGTAAGTTGCAATAATGCAAAACCACCCAAGTTAAGTTTAATCTGTTCAGACAAATAAGTAAAAACATCTACTCCTAATGTTCATTATGTGAAATAACATTATATCTAATCTCCATTTTCGGCAAAGTTGTCAAATATCACGTCGTTTAGTAACAACAAAAACGTGTCAGTGATCGTCGAAATCGCCGATGAGATAAGCGACACCAAAGTCGTCAGATTGATTCGAAACCTAGCCCATTTAGACTAAGCTCCCGTTGCACGAAACCCTACCTCACAAGGTGGCAGATCAGAAATGTAATATAGTGATAGATACTACTTAGGAACACTGGATTTTAGTGGGTTGCCATAGCATATCCTTGAAGAACTTTAATTTTTTTTCATCATCGTATCGCTATTTTGATCGAAAATTACATTTTAAGGTGGCACATTGAAACGTTTACTCATCGAAAGAGACACATCTGGAGATAACAACCCGCATTGGTTACCAGCCCAAAGCCTGGCAGATTTCAAGGTCAGCCATGTGTTATGAGCCCCAGCCATGTTTTATGTGTTTCTTTCGATGAGTACACGTTTCGATCTGCCACCTTATGATGTAATTCGAACAAAATAGCGATACGATGATGAAAAAAAATTTAAGTTCTTTCAGGATATGCTATGGCAACCCACTAAAATCCAGTGTTCCTAAGTAGTATTTATCACTATATTACATTTCTGATCTGCCACCTTGTGAGGTAGGGTTTCGGGCAACGGAAACTTAGTCTAATTCGATGCAAAAAAATCTGCCGATTCCAACGGTGTATATGTTACCGTCAGATTATGAGCACCGTCACCGTTTATAATTTTATTTTAAGTTATAAACGGTGACGGTTAGTAAGATTATGTTTATAATCTTACTCGCGATATTATAAAATGTCGAAAAATTGTGAACGGTCAAAACCGTTCACAATTTATCGCAATATACGAGTGTCTTAAAACAATTGGTCGTTGCTGAATGGGCAGAGTGATTAATAGGAATGTAAAAATTTGTACACTAAGCTATGAAAAAAAAACGTTTTGACAACTCCGCCCTTTTGACCATCATCAAGATTATTTTCCTCCTAAATTTGGTAAGAACAATTTTTGTTATTGTCTCTTAATAAACTTCTGTATACAAATAACTGAAAGGGATGTTATGTATGAAAAAATCTCATATTAATTATCACACGCAAGTATATTTAAAATAAATAACATTATCTATACCAAAATAACAGTTTAGTGGTGGTAGTAGACGGGGGCCTCGACGACGACAGGTGCGTGCGTGGGGGCAGTGTTGTGCACCACCGCGTTGAAGCCACTGTGGTCGTCAGCGGTGTACTCCACGGTGCGGATGGAGCCGTCAGCCTCGTGGAACGAGTAAGAGCCCTTCACGACGTTTCCATCGCGGGTCTCCTGCTGGGACTTGTTGTCACCGGTGTGTTCGTCAGCAACAGAGTAAGTGTACTCGTATTTAGGGTGAGCCTAAAATAGAAAATAATAATTATATAGTAAATGTACTTTGTATAATGTTAGCACGTAGCTATTAAAATTTTTGTATTGCCACTAACACTTACGATCTCCTCCTCGTGGTGAGCAAGGACCTTCGCGATAGGGGCGGTGTATTGGAAGGCAGGAGGAGCCACGTGGTAAGCCACGGGAGCGGGGGTGGCGTGGTAGGCGACGTGAGTGGGAGCGGCGTGGTAGGCGATAGGGGCGGCGATCAGCTTGGCGGTGTGATGGGACTGCTCATCGTGACGCACGATGCTCTGGGAAGAGACGGCTCCGGCGTGGGAGTAGTGCGGCTCAGGCAGGAGACCGGCCTGGGACACCGCCACGAACGCGCAAAGGGCTACTATCTGTAAATATAAAAAAAACATTTTACTTTTATCGTTCTCAAAAAAAAGGGTTTTGAATCAAAAATTTATCGGTTTAATGTAGTCGCAATTAATACTTTGGTGATTCTTACTTTGGAGAACATTTTGCAAGCTTTCTCTGTCGTGTATGGACAGTGAATGTTAAAATTTGAATTTTACATGCTGGTTTTATACTAATTACCATTACAAACTTGTTTGCACTTTTAGCTTGACTGAACGTTGGTAGAACTTGATCGACCTTGCCCCGGGTCATCTTGCTGTGTTTCAGTGGTCGTATAAGTAGGACCAACTTACATATTGAAGTTTAAAGGAAAATATCTGGGCGACCGAGCTCTGCTGGGGTGAAAATAAGTTAACTATATATTTTTGAATTTAATTTTTAAAAGATGTTTATTTTCATTGGTATTAAAAAACTCGCCATGGAATTAAAAAATATTAAATATTACCCCCCGACTATATAGGAAACAACTAATACAAAAAGTTATACCAAAACATGGTAAGTATTCACAATTTACTTTAAAAACAAAGTTTAAACTGAATTCAATTCATTACTTCGCCAAGGAACATACATTAACATTTCCTTCCCACTATACCGCATGAACTGGTTTCCGAGAGCAAATGCGTTTATTATTAGAGAAAACACCCAAATCGCTATAAGTAGGCCGATAATATTTGAGGAAATCCGTCGATTCCTCAAGGATCCCAGAATCAGCTTTGGCACTTCATTAGTTGCTACTTAAACGGAATTACAGAATATGTGACGTCTGTAGTCTTTCATAATCAGTTCCATTTCACCAAATTTGTTGTTTCCGAGGATAAATTGATACCTACACGAGTTAAAATAGAAAATACCAAAATCTATAGGTACACGTGTTTACTTATTCTGTGACGCGTGCTTAATACAATTGAGGACTTCCCTCAATTCCTCATGGATTCCATCTTCTAACTGGCTTTTTGAAAACAATGGAACCAATCTGGAAGCAAATACTCGTACTTTCACTAAAATAAAATAAAAAAATACGAATCGGTTCATAAATTATGACGGATTTCTGAGGTTAGGTTAGAGCATTAAACAAAAAATCCTCCTTTTTTGGAAGTCGGTTATTAATTGGTGTTTTCGACTGGTTAGCCTAGTGAGTAGTGACGCTGCTTACGAAGCTGGAGGGTCGCCGGGTTCGAATCCCGGTAAAGGGCAAATGTTTGTGTGATGGACATGAATATTTGTTTCTGAGTCTTGGATGTTTTCTTCTCTCTCAATTATCTCCAAAACGACTTGATTTCTGTCTGAAAAGATTTGGATTTCTGTAAGGGGTCCAGATATCATCCAGAAATCAGCAGAAATGATTCTTTGAGAGCGCATCGAACGATATGATGGTTGGATCCGACTCTAGTTTGTCTCTGAATTAAAAAAAAAACTATGACAGCTGCCAGAAAACGACGCCGCGATGCCGGTCATAATATGCGGCTCCTGAATGCATCATGGAGGCTTATGATATGTGGATAGATAAAATAGTGTATGTAACTGTACATAATTAGGCATTAAAACACTCGTGTGATGTTATTATGAAACTCGCCTTCGGCTCGTTTCATAAACCCACACTCTTGTTTAATGCCCTTCATTATGTACAGTCACATAACACACATATTACTGTTATGATATTTTTTTATTATGTTGCTTTAAATCTTTCTTATGCACGGATACCGTCTTTTTGACACAATAAATGACGTGACTTTGCCAGTATTTATGGCATACTGGGCAACTGGCCCAGTATTTCCATTGCCCGGAACATTTTCTATGTTGCCGGATTTTTAGTTTTCCCTACTCTAACTAACATATAAATAAGTTTTGCTCCATACTCACTCAGTTTGAATTAACTAAGTAAGTAACCTATTATGAAAAGGTGACAAAATGTACATAGGTACAGTCTGCAAAATGAACTTCAAAATAGGAGTAGGTGAAGTTCATAGTTCGGCGTTTTGTGATAACGTGAAATTGCGTAACACAACGCCGTTACTTATGTTTTGTTGATTTCAAATAAGTTTATATTGATGCGATACGTGTTTATATAGCCAGATTCAAATAAATAAATAATAATAAATATCCATGTTTATTTAGATTTAGGTTAATACAAGATGATAATTAACATTAACTAAATTAAATTAAAACTACGTTAAATCTAAAAAGGCCCTCGAGGCATTGTACCGAGGATGCTGGTGGCATTTCCTCGTTGAATTGCAATGCTGATGCGTTGCGCAAGAAAGCCGCCAGCTCTTCGGTCACCAGTTACATCAACCAGACGTTTCGCGATTTCCGCAAATAACTTATGCGCACTGGGACCCCACGGACCGAAGGTCTCGACGCCAAAGGGTACAAAGTTATACCCTCTGCCGAGGCGTCTATATTTATTATTACGTTTCAGAAGTTCGGCGTTTTTCGCCGCTGCACCCGCTTTAGAAGTACCTAGTCCATTGGAGGTGGGACGGAGCCAGCGTGTCTATACAGGTTGCATCCCACACAAGCATCCGTCCCAAATTCCAAGGAACCAGAGACATGTAGAATACCATTTGACATGTAAAAGTGCCCTTGTGGTCATATTTGCAGAATAAATAATTGATTTTGATTTTGATTTTTTGACACGCCATCAGGTCTTTTACCATCATCTCTGACAATGCCACGTTTTAAATACTGTCCAGATTTGGTTATAACCAGATATTTGTGGATCCAAGAGACCTCTAATCGAAAATCAAAGGTCAGAATTCAAAATATTGAAATCTATTGGTGCCATTTTGAACTATTTAGTTGAGCATACAAATACGTTCAAATTAATTAGGTACAGTCAACCAATTTGATTCCTAGGCCACCGTAGAACCCTGCCATTTTAACTGCTAGGTATATAGCGACGCAACAATCCTAGTAACACGTATTGACATAGCTTTTACAACGGCAAGGTTCTATGATGTCCTAGGAATCAATTTGGTTGACCGTACCTATATACCTAAGGATTTGAGTGGTTTTAAAAAAGAAATCCGTAATGGAAATTCAAAAGAGGGCCGTCAATGTGTTTTTTTCTAACGATCCTTTTGCATTTAAAAATCGATTTTTGACATTTCGAGAGTTTTACGTGCTAATCGAATTATTCTTATCCCACACGCGAATTGAAAAAAATATGTCCAATTTAAATTCAATTGCTGAGGATATCCTGACGTGACGCAGAGCTCTCAAGCCGTTCGAAATGGCGATTTTGACCTCTAATTGAAACATGGCCCTTAATGCCAGAAAGACCATTTGTGTGCCCTAACAAGGTGTCATGGAAGCCTTTCTGTATAATGTTAAGATCTCATGTACATGATTTTACAAATCAACATCTATCTATCTATGTATCATAATTCAAGAGTTTAGGTAATCGTTATTATTCGCACATGAGTTGCATGACTCACGAAAGTTAAAATTTAATAACTGGAACATCCTACCAGCTCAAGAACAAAAGTTCTGTTAAAGGTATGGTTTATGTAATGCTAAAACGGATGCGCGGTAGCAGCAACAGTATGCTGAGGGTGTTGGCAGAGCGCCTCGACTGCCCGCTCACCAAATAAGTATTGGGTTGAAGTGGTCATTGGTGGGGCCAAGTAGGGAATAAAATATTCACTACTTGGTCCTACCTTTCGGCCATAGGTAACCAAAAATGTACTTAAATGAAAATGTACTTAAAATTTTATTTAAACTAAACTTAATCGTGTAATACTAATATACCTAGTCTTGTAAGCCCCATTTTGTTACTAACACTATTATGGATCTCGGTCTGAATTAAACAATTTTTATTTTATTTTATTTAATATACGGATATTAACTGTTGCTGTTTTATAAACAACCTGTACCTTATGTGACAATATCTTATTGCAACATCAAGTAGGTATGCAATGAGGTTGGTGTAACGCGAAAAAAAAAATATTACTATGTATTTCAATAATTTGTAAGACTTTATTAGTGTATGGAATTATGCTGAAAACCATAATATAGCTAAAGGAATAGTACATTATTGCAGAGGCAGGTAAATTGCAACTCGTGGATGAGTTGATTTGGTTGGATGAAGCGAACCTGAATCCGACTATAGAGACGAATCCACGAATTGCCATTCCCGCCGAGCCAGATAATATAGTGCTTTTCTCCAAAAATGCGAGGAAATCAAATAATATTTTAAATCATCTTAAAACAGCGAGTATGTCAATAACCTATCAAGTTCCCATCCAACTTATTTTCCTCAAAGATATAGGGCGGCGCTTGAGAGAAAGGGCCTGCGACCCTCGTTCTGGTTCTTACCTGGTCCAACGAATATCTCTGGCCATTCAACGTGGTAATGCTGCAGGTATTTTTGGCACGTTTGGTCTGGGTGAGTATCGGAATGGGGGGTGAACTGGTGGTGAATGTTAGATATAGTTGACGAAACCTGTTGTGGATATATGACTTGTAAATGATTGACGAAGCGTGTTGCAGATGTTTGCTGTTTAGATGTATTGACGAAGCATGCGTTGTGGAAATGGTTTGTATCTCTTTTTTTGTCACAATTTTACATTAAAATAAGTTTCATAATAATAAAGACTTATTTTTAAGTAGGTATGTACACGGCATGACTCAAAGTGCCAGTTTTAATTAACATCTATACATATAATAAAGCTGTAGAGGGTCGAAAGTCTGTACATTGAAGATATTGGCAAAAAAATCAGTTGAGAGGTCTTAGAATCGATAACAGAACACACTTTAACAATTTTTAGAATTTTTGTCTGTTTGTCTGTTTGTCGGTTTGTCTGTCTGTTTATATGTAACGGCATCACGTGAAAACGAGCGAATGGATTAATATGAAACTTTTACTAAAAGGTTAAGTGGATCTTCAGCCAGGCTATAGGCTATAAAAATCATAAATATTAGGGTTCAAAGGGGGTAAAAAATTGGGTTAATCGTTGTATGGGAACTCCTTGAATCCATGAGCTAAAGATTTGAAAGTTGGCAAGCATATACTTGACTAGAAAGTAAAAAGAACCCCATTCAACATTTGTGAAATGTAGGGATAAAACGTGAAAAATATGGGATGAAAAATAGGTGGTGAGGCGATTACAGATTATAATAATATATATATATATAAATCTCAAAAACTACTGGACGAATCGTTATAAAAATTTCCAGTTATGTACCTTATATATCAGAATAAGACATAAGCTATAATTTATGTCAAATTTCATCCCATTTAGGGACGAAAAAGGGAATTAAACTTTGTATAGAGACGAAATATTTTTGCTTCAAGGCACGCCATTTTCGGTTTTAAGTGTCAAACAATAAGCAGTATAATAGCGTAAGCAATTCGACTTATATGCAGAACTTGATGTATGAAAGACAAGTCAACGTTTCAATATCTTAAAGCCAAAATGACTCAAGTCCATATGAATGTTTACGCCATTCCATGAAATAATGGTCTAGCGATTAGGTAGATAATTGTGTGAGAAAAAAATAGAGAGCTTGCGGCAATATACAACGTCGACAGATATCAATGGTTGTTATGCATTAAGGGGTCAACTAAACTGGATGCATGCTGAACACATCAGGAATACTGTCACGCCATGAATCAACGATTTATCAAGTTTGAAAATTGGTATTTTAAGCATTAGTTGTATTATAATGTGAGACATAAATTTTAACAGTATAACGCGCTTTGAAACTTCATGACATGATAGAAAGGTTCAGTTGTCTGTGAAAACATTGGTTTGGTAGCGAGCGAATAAATAAGAGTCAGTTTCTTTCTGAAGCAAGAGGCAACGCAACTGTTTGAAATTGAAAATTAACTAACAATGTATGCTAGACTAGAATGTAGCTGATTAGCTCACATGCCCAATAGCATACAAGATAATTTGCTAATGCAAAGTTTTAACCAACTTCAATTCTGTATTGCGCCAAGCCACATAAATGAACATTTCCATATTTCCTTTCCACTATACCACATGAATTGCTTTCCGAGAAAAATACGTTGATTATCAACGAAAAAACCCAAATCGCTATATGTCGGCTGATGATAATATTTGAAGAATTCCGTCGATTCCTCAAGGATCTCGGAATCAGCTTTTTCATTACATTAGTTGCTACTTAAACGGAATCATATCAGAATATGTGACACGCACTTTTTACATCAATGAGGAGTTCCATAAGTCATCTGTGGTCTTCATCATCAGTTTCACTTCACCAAATTTGTGGATTTCGAGTGTAAATACATGAGTTACAACAGAAAATAATAAAAGCATTACACGCATGCCCAATAAAATTGAGGAGTTCTCTCAATTCCTCATGGATCACATTATTCAACGGGCTTTTTGAAAACAATGGGACCAATCTGGAACCTATACTTTCAAATGAAAAAATAATTGTACGAATCGGTTCGTAAATGAAGGAGTTCTAAGGTAACAATTATTAAAAAAAAATACTTTTAACCGATTTGAGAACGTCTTCCTTATTTTGCAGTCGATTAAAAAGATAAAATAGTTTCTGGGTACAATAAGTGTCATTAACAGTATACCTACGGAGGCAAAAAGGACGTACAATTAAAATGCAATTGATCCATTCGTACAAGCTGAAGGATTTTAGGTAAGTGAAATTTACAACAGGATTTTGAGTGGACCTCTGAAGTTCGCTTTCGGTCTGAAATCAAATTTCTGGGATGGAGGTAATGAGGTTCCACTTCTGAGCCTTTTTGACCTTCAGAGGAGGTTCCACCTTCAGGCCGCTGCCAGGGTTCGGTCTTGGACGGCCAATGGCGTTCTGTGGTTCCTCAATTTATCCCTTGAGGCCACTGAAGTTATGCAGTCTTTTGAAATTTAAGGTCTAAGGCTGGTTGTTTAAGGCTGCTTTTCTTTTTATTATTTGGAATTAGGAGGTGCGTGCGTGCGAGAGATATGGAAGGATATTGCATCGATCTTACTCCCTCTTTGGTCGAAAAGAAAAGCCTTCCGCCTAGCTTCAAATTGTTACAAGGTGGCTACTTGGAAGGAGGGAAGTAGCTCTAGGCTTCTAAATTCTGCCGGGGCTCCAATTTCGAGTTCACAACAATCGCTTTTACGACTAAGAAGAGGGAGCGCAGCGGTACGAATTCAGTAAGTGCATGTTTCATAAAAAAAACCGGGTTACGTGGGTGTGGTTACTTGGTTAGGAAGTAGTCACTTTCGTGATTCAGCCCTCAAAGTGATACATGTAAACTGAACTAAATTGAATGGTTTATAAGAAGAGTAATAAATTGTACATGACTCTTATTTACAAGAGCAACATTCACACAAGTATTGAAAACCATAATTGGGTATAGTTTTTCACTCTCTACTCATTATCATAATATAATTGCAAACGTCTGTAATTTTGGATGATTGTTACCTACTCAGACACCTTAAAACGGCAGAACAGTTATAGGTGACTCTTGCCCTACAGGTAAATTATCTATATTTTGCAGGCATTGAACGCTATCTTAGGAATTATTACCTAACGGTAGTGGATAAAATAAAAAATGGAAGTTAATACTAAAGTTCACGCGGGCAAAGTCGCGGGCAAAAGCTAGTACTTAATATAATTAGAATCGATCACAATTTTAAATGTTTACTTATTAAAGTTTAAACGGGATTGATCTCTAAACGCAGTTTAGTAACTTATGATTTTTATATCGATAAATATTTTATTTTTTCGTTTCACTATTTGAGACATTTTTAAAGACGTCATCGTTCGATCACTTACAAAAGTAAGAGTTTTTTATTTTACAATTTAAAATAAACCGGTCAAATGCAAGTAAGTCTCGCGCACCGAGGGTTTCGTACAAACTTTCACCATGCTTTATTAAGAAAAAATCTATGTTGGTTTTTCAGAGATAATTAATTATAAAGTGAACCAATTTCGACAATTCTTTTTTTATTTGCTAGATGGTACTTTCAGAATACTTCCATACAAATTAGAAGGAAAAAAATTCAACACAATTGTATAAAATTACAAACTTAAATATTAAATGACTTTTGAAGAATAAAAAAAAATACGATAGATAGAGGCGTTATACTTTCCGGCATTATTTAAGTTAATATCAATTATATATTTTATTATATTATTTTCAAATTTTTTGCTTGGTAAACTTCGGAGATAAGAGGAAGGATTGGTATTTTTTCAAAATTTTCCTTTGTAATTCAAAATTTTACCACTATATAAAAAAAAGAAAAATTGTTTTAGTATGTGCAATTCAAGTCTTTTCATATGATACCCCACTTGGGCTACTAACTAGACTATTCATTTATAATGCATAGGTGGTTCGATTGCCATACAAAACGTTATTTGACATTCGCAGGCTAACGGCGTGATATTTTAAGAAACTTATGTAACAAACATTCATAAATTGGCTTCCCATTTGCGCCAAATTCCCCCTTTCCTAAAATAAACTTGTATAAACTAGATTAATTTGAGAAATTGGTTTGTCACGTGATATTTTGGGAAAACTAGTTTTCTCAAATTAATCTAGTTTATACAAGTTTATTCTAGGAAAGGGGGAATTTGGCGCAAATGGGAAGCCAATTGATAAAAGTCTGATACATTAGTTTCTTAAAATATCACGCCGTTAGCCTGCGAATGTCAAATAACGCTTTGTATGGCAATCGAACCACCTTAAATCCAGCTTCTGATCGATACCACATTACATAACTCCTACGATTGAGCTGATTCATCCGGATGAGTCTCCACTACTGAATATCATTTCATAGCTCGAGCTAGATGTGATGTCTACAACGTTCGAAATGTTATTGATTGACGTTGGATCTTTACCTACTACAGGTACACCTCCGAAAACGAGCACTACTCACGACCGTTCGATTGTGAATTTGGGTAATTTTTAAAACCTCTCTTATAATAGTAAAAAACTGCTATTGCTTAATACCATCAAAAAGAGGAAATAGAAAATTTATAATTAAAAATATGAGTTTTTTTTTGACGTCGACTGTATTAAATAACAATTATTTAGGTAGGTACAGACATTTTTTGTTACGAATACGTTGTTTGCTCTGCTGTGTGAAATATTATCCACACCCAATGACTAGAAATTTGGTATATTTTCATGTTTTAAAATTCTCAATATGTCATGTCAATTTTTTTACATGTTTAAGCCAAAGTGGTTGTGTACAAATTTTTTACTTTTTTTTACTTACTTTGTTGTATCTTTGTTTGGTTATTAATTATTGTTTATTTTTTATTTATGTATATTTTCTCTCACAAAAAAACGTCTCATTCGATATTATTATGAGGAATAGTTTGTATGGAAAAAATCACATGTTAATTATCACACGCAAGTATATTTACAATAAATAACATTTCCTATACCAAAATAACAATTTAGTGGTGGTAGTAGACGGGGGCCTTGACGACGACGGGTGCGTGCGTGGGGGCGGTGTTGTGCACCACCGCGTTGAAGCCGCTGTGGTCATCAGCGGTGTACTCCACGGTGCGGATTGAGCCATCAGCCTCGTGGAAAGTGTAAGAACCCTTCACGACGTCTCCATCGCGGGTCTCCTGCTGGGACTTATTGTCACCAGTGTGTTCATCAGCCACGGAGTAAGTATATTCGTATTTGGGGTATGCCTGAAATAGAAAATGGTTTCTTAGCAATGTTTAGGTACTAATCGCAAATATGTAGGTATCTATATTTGAATGTTTATTTTATATCGATTCAAAACTCACAATTTCTTCCTCATGGTGAGCGACAACCTTAGCGATGGGGGCGGCGTAGTGGGTAGTGGGAGCAGCGTGGTAAGCCACGGGGGTGGGGGCTGCGTGGTAGGTGACAGGGGCGGGAGCGGCGTGGTAGGTGACAGGGGTGGGAGCGGCGTGGTAGGCGACGGGAGCGGCAACGGCCAGCTTGGCGGAGTAATGGGGCTGCTCGTCGTGACGCACGATGCTCTGGGAGGAGACGGCTCCGGTGTGGGAGTAGTGCGGCTCAGGCAGGAGACCAGCCTGGGACACCGCCACGAACGCGCAAAGGGCCACGAACTGTAAATGTTTGAATTACTTAACAGTTTGAGACTCAATTGCATAAAAATGCATTATTGTAAAATATAAATAAACGTCATATGTTGATTTTGATGCATTGTAAAGTATACAATAAATAACCACACTTACTTTGGTGAACATTTTGTGAGTTTCTTTGTTCTGTGGATACGCACGAACAGTGAATGATAAAATTTCTAATCTACTCGACCGTTTTATACTAATTAAAACGAGCTAGTTTAGACTGTTACCTATTTGACCTTGCCTCGGGTCAAAGTGGCGTCACACCATACTAACCACACCTTCTAATATGTATACGTAGAGAAAAGATTTGGTACAGGTTGGGTTAATTTTTTTGCACAACTAAAACCTTGGTTAAAATTTAACCATAAAAGGTTTTGTAATTTTTGTGACTAATCATTGTGTGAAAATGCAATAATTTTTTTGAAAATCACATCGTTGAGATGACCACTGTCTCGTTGCTGGCACTCCGCTCATCTCCTGCCCCCCTATTCTGTAACTGGTTTTAAGCTCACCTCAACGCTCACCCACAATTATACCTTGACACCGCGATGCGTAGTAATTAAGCGAAGGTAGAGGTCTAGTTTCGTAACGGGTGACCGGCGGGGTGAGCCGCATTAACGCGTAGCGAATAACAGCCCTGCTCCGCTATTCGGTAACTTGTTTTAAGCTCACCTCATCGGTCGCCCACAAACATATCTTGGCGCCGCGATTCTAAGTAACTAAAATAAAAATAATAGTACATTGTTTAACGAGGAGCGTAAGAGTAATATTGCAAACGAGAGTCTATCAGAAGCCCGACGCGACGCCGGACGTGGAGGGCCTTTGATGACTCGAGTTTGCAATATTCTTACGCCCGTGTTATACACAATGTTTTTCATCACATTTGCGAGGAAATAAATAACTACAAAAGACATAAAAATCTAAGTTTCATACAACCGCATAAATCAAAAATTAACGAAATTGACAACTTCACATACAGATTTGCGAGTGGAGGGCGAGGGGGCGGGGCGTGGCGCCCCATGGCCTGCTAGATTTTTTTCAACCAATCACAGAGAAGAATTCTTGTGACGCGCGGCCATCTAGATTTGCCAACCAATTTGTTTGATTTGTTTTTAACCAATCAGATCACACAGAAGCTCATAACTCCCTAGGGAGTTATAAATCCATAACTCCCGCGGGAAGTAAATCGACTATAGCTGCTCTATAAACTTGCCTGTAATACACCCTTTACGAGCAAGTGTGATGAAAAAAACGTTTAATTCGGGTGTCACATGTCACTAAGCGTACCTATGGAGAGCTCTAGTGTTGTTAGGCGTGACGGGTGGGGTAAGGCGCATGAGCGCGTAACGCCTTGGCCACGACTTCTTAAGCGACCTGCGAGCAGCGTTTTATCTGTTCATTGCGCGGTCGAGACGCGCAACGCACTGTGGTTAGTTGGGATCACGCGCAATGAACAGATAAAACGCTGGTCGCAGGTCGCTTAAGACCAAAGTCGTGGCCAAGGCGTAAAGTATAACAGCCCTGCAAAACGACTACGCAAATTTTGGAAAACTCGCTGACACATGCTGTGATTCTTGGCTATCCCATCGCGGATGTTTTGCTCGAGTTCAGATATTATTTTCGGTTTTTAGGGTTCCGTACCAAAAAGTTAAAAAAGGAACCCTCATGGTGCTTGACTCTGTCCGTCTGTCCGTCTGTCACAACGTTAAATATCTCAGGATCTACTTGAGCTATCAATTTGAAATTTTGTACAACTGATAAAAAGGATAAAAGACACGTATATGGAAAATGAAAAAAATATATATATGCATTTTTATTTCCTCTGTAAAAAATTCAAAGCATAGTTAAGAGATCAAGTGGGGTATTATATGAAACGGCTTGAGTTGCGCTTTCTAAAACCATTTATACATTTTTATTCTACAGTGGTTAAATTTTTATTTATATAGGAAAATGTTGAGAAAAATACCATTCCCCCCCACCCGCTTATCACCGAAGTTTACCAAGCCCAAATTCAAAATTATTACATGTGATTACGATTCATATAAATAATACAGGAAAAACAAAACGATCTAGCGTGTTTTTTTTTGTTCACCAAAAATCATGTCTTAACCCTTTACCTACGGGGCCTTGAATCACTCCGTCATCGCTCAATACGGGCATGTTTTGGCGAGAGTCAGTGGTTAGGCATCTACACTTACTTGTAACTTTTGAAATATAACAGCTACACAGTTGACATTTCAGACACACAATAAAGTATAATGTGTTTAATCAATAAATAATCACTTGGAGTAATAATATTCACAATATTGAGTTCAATTATTTGCACGTCTGCAGTACGGGTGTCAACCCCATTTGCCACCAAAAAAGCGGTAATTTTTATAAATACGTTTATTTCAGTGCCATCTACCGAAACATTTTGATATTTTTTTCTTTGTATCTGTACTAATCCCAATGCATAATGTGACCGCTATTACCAAGACACAAGGTTTCGTTTTGATTAAAAAATATATTGAACATGACCATTACTTCGATCAACTATAGTTGACACCCGTACTGCAGCGGTGTTGCCGTACTGGCAACTCTGGTTGACACCTGTAGGTAAAGGGTTAACTAAGTTTGTGACTTAAATACTTTTGTATGAAATTAAATGTCTTCAAATTAATTCCAAAGAGATTATTGCTAAAATAAAAAATAAAAAATGGAAATTGGTAAAAAAATTATCGCTGATAAAAAAACATACTAGTTGCAAGTTATTAGTACCTACCAAAATGTAGATGGTGCTGTACACCGGTAATACTCTACTATGAGCTGTTAAGATTGTTCAAGAATGAATGGATCGTGACGTGACGGGCATGGTGTATGAACTTTTGCACGGAACCCTCGGTGCGCGAGACAGACTCGTACTTGACTGGTTCTTAACGTAGACTCGACTTTTGTCTACTAAATGTTCCCATAAGAAAAAATCGGCGGGAGTGAGATCCGGGCTTCTCGTAGGCCACGGAATGTCACATCTGCGAAAAATTTATTTGTGACGAAACATTACTTTGAATGTCGGTAGAGACAAGTTTGAGGTATGGCATAGCATATGACTCCATCTTTTTGCATCTATGTTCTACTGTTATATGCATATGAAAAAACATAAAGTAATGTAAATTTTCCCGGCCCTCAAATTATTTTTTACTTATATTTTTGGTCACATTGAAAAGATATAAGTACCTGAACAAAACCTAAAACTTGAATATCTCGGCTCCGATATTGTTTAACGCGTTAAATTTTACATATATATGCGTATTAAGAGGACCCCTAAACGATTATTAAAAAAACATCCTTGGCCACTGCAAACAAAAAAAACTAAATTTTTTGTCACACAAAGTTGCCCAGTCCCTTCATTCAAATAAAACTTTACATAAACTTCATGAATGACAGCATCCATTCCTTTTCATAGAGCTGTGGAGAAGGCCCATGTTCTCGTAGAAGTAATTGTTTTCCTACTGTCCTGTGTATTGTTTTTGTAAATTGAAGAAGTAAAATTTGCTTATGATTTAGTTTTCCTTTCGATGATTAAAATTGTTCTGATAATATCGTTTATGAAAAAAGCTGGGTAAAGAAGCTATGTGGTTATTGTATTATTCCTTTGCAAGTTCAAAAAGAGATTAACAATAGGTACAGCGTTAGTGCTGACGTAGGTACGCTACCGGACCGTTACCGGACCTAGTCGGTTCCCGCCACCTGACTTGTGCCGATGGGCTTGCGACTGCCCTTAGTATGAACGTACCTTGAACTTACCACGTTACCAGCTATGTTTCATTATTTACCGTTCGTCGTGTAACAAGATTGGAATCTCTATCTAGAGCAATACAACGCAAGTCAGATGTAGCCTGCGGCAAGGTCGGCTGTGCCAAATACTCGTTTTACTACAACAATAATTAAACGAGTATAAAACTAGTAGTCAGTGCTTAAAATTTATCATTTACAACTTGAACGTATCTGAATCACTATCAATATGTTCTCCAAAGTAAGTATCTAGTATGATGAATTCAGTTCGATCTCAGAACGCAGCAATTAATGTTATTTATATACCTGTATACAAAGATATTAACATTACTCTAAGCGTTACACATAACGTGAACCCACCTGTAATATATTCTTTTTTTTCACAGATTGTAGCCATTTGCGCCTTCGCGGCTGTGGCCCAGGCCGGACTCCTGGTTGAGCCTCACTACTCCTCGGCCGCCGCCGTCTCCTCGCAGAGCATCGTGCGCCACGACCAGAACCAGGAGTACGCCCACAAGCTGGTGGCTGCCCCCGTCGCCTACCACGCCGCTCCTGCTCACGTCGCCTACCACGCCGCTCCTGCTCCCGTCGCTTACCACGCCGCTCCCGCTCCCGTGACCTACCATGCCGCCCCCGCCCCCGTAGCCTACCATGCTGCCCCCGCCCCGGTCGCCTACCACGCTGCTCCTGCTGCCGTCCACTATGCCGCCCCTATCGCCAAGGTCGTCGCTCATGAAGAAATCGTAAGTTACCAACATTTTATTTTTCAAATAATAAGTAAAATTTGCTCCAATCATTTTTAATGTATCCTCCTTTTGACAGGCACACCCCAAATACGAGTACTCTTACTCCGTTGCTGACGGACACTCCGGCGACAACAAGTCCCAGCAGGAGACCCGCGACGGAGATGTTGTGAAGGGCTCTTACTCCTTCCACGAGGCTGACGGCTCCATCCGCACCGTGGAGTACACCGCTGATGACTACAGCGGCTTCAACGCGGTGGTGCACAACACCGCCCCCACGCACGCACCCGTCGTCGTCAAGGCCGCACCCGTATACGCCGCACCCGCCTATTACCACCACTAAAATATTGTAGAAACAATACCAAAGATAAAAAAACCGTTTGTTAAATATTTATTTGATGCAATACACAAAAGTACCAAAAATTACAAATGCATTTTATTTATGCCCCAAAGCAGACATTTTAAAAATTTCTTTAATAACCTTGTATATGTGGATTTGCAAGTCTCAGACACGCCCATGCAAGCTAACAATAAATTATATTTAGGTTTTTTTTTTAAATTGAATTCGTCAGGATATCGCTGTCGACCGATACGTCTAGGAGGACATTGTAGGTTCTTGTTATCATAAATACGGGTGTCTTAGCAACAATTTACTATCAGCTCTATTATTTTTGCAAAAAAACGATGCTAATATTGTAATAGATTTGACCTGGTTTGATTCCCGGCTACGTATGAGCGTAATGTTGTAGCGTACATGAATGATAAACATGCAAGTCGAATTATATTCACATATCATTTATTTATCGACTATTTCAGTTATATGTGACTTCACTGACTTCGCAAGATTTAGTTTTACCATTCGTGATAGTAATTAAATTATAATCTCTCGTATTAACTAACAAGATAGATCTTTATTGGCATGTTGATCTGGATTAGAGCTTACGACATTGTTACCAAATGTTTTGAACGGAGTACCCTATCTCATTCCACATACATACATACTTACCTAACATTAGAATTTTGAAATTTTAACGGATCAATGCGTCTTTGTTTTTTCGTTTATCTAGGATATCAAAGGGAAATATTGTAGGTACTTTTTGTGGTGATCATTAAATGCTTTGAAAACATAACAATACTAATGTTTATGCGTTTCATAATGGATTTCCTTGAAATCGCATTCAGACGATTAACGTATGATTTTTTAAATATCTTATGAAATAGGGTACAAGTTTATGTAGCTACATCATACACATTACCATATTATTATCCTCAAGGTACAGTGAGTGGATATTATGAACTTGGCCGGAATGATGATGAATGAATGTCTCGGTAATATAAAGATTGTATATTTGATAATGGTGCATTTAATTTCGTACAAATATTGTACATGGAGCTAAAACGGTGTACCTTTTGGAAAACAGAAAAAGTTAGGGATACCTTTTTGAATTGGTGGACGGCACAAAATTATATCGCAATATTAGGTAACTAAGCCCCGCTCAACATGTTTTTATTTATTTATTCACTAAACATATTTTTAAATTGTAATATATGTAACCCTTAGACCAAGAAAAAAAGATATTCATATCATGTGAAAGACGAAAAAGATCTAGGTATCGATCTTTTCAGGGTTCCGTACTCAAAGAGTAAAACGGGACCCTATTACTAAGACTCCGCTGTTTGTCTGTCTGTCTGTCTGTCTGCCTGTCCGTCTGTCACCAGGCTGTATCTCATGAACCGTGACAGTTAGACAGTTACAATTTTCACAGATGATGCCGCTATAACAACAAATACTAAAAAACAGAACAAATAAATATTTCTTTTTCTTTTACATTCTTACACAAATCGACCTAGTCCCAAACTAAGCAAAGCTTGTACTATGGGTACTAGACGACAATAAACCTACTTATACAGCGTGTATATTTGATATATAACCGCAAACTTTAGGGGGTTATAGAATAGGCACTTATTAATATAATTATCGATCATCATCATCATCATCATCATATCAGCCAAAAGACGTCCACTAATGGACATAGGCCTCCCCCAAAGAGTGCCACAATGGCCGGTCCTGGGCCACCCACATCCAGCGGACTCCCGCGACCTTTACCAGGTCATCAGTCCACCTTGCGGGGGGCCTACCCACGCCGCGCCTTCCGGTACGTATTTATCGATAAATTATTTAAAAAAGCGAACTTTATTTTCCATATAAAATAATTCAGCACTTAATGGATCACTAATTTGTCTTACTGATGTGACATCACAACTGTCACAAGTGACCAGCTCCTTCCATGTGTCAAATGAGTGTACGCCGTACATTGCTGCTCAAAAATAATTCAAAAATTAATTACGCCATGGCAGTTAACGCTAAATTAATAATTGTTATAAATATCAGATTATAACACTAAAATCTACGTCTGGCTACAATATGCGGTTATATTAAATAAACACGCTGTATAAATAAATAAATACTTAAATACATAGAAAACATCCTTGACTCAGGAACAAATATTTGTGCTCATCACACAAAAAAAAGCCCTTACCGGGGTTCGCACCCGATACCTCAGGCTTCTTAGGAAGGGTCACTACTACCAAGTTACCAACTAGGCTACTGGAGGCTCCCATTGTAACGATTCAACCTCATAAATGGCTTGCTTTTTATGTTTTTGTATTCTGAACTTAAATTAACCCCTAGCTGAAAGCTGAAGCTCCTGAGAAGCTTCTAGTCGTCTGAAAATGGAATCCTACCTGAAGGAAAAGCTATTGAATAAAATTAAACAGATAGTAAGCGAGATAATAAATCATTTATTTACCATAGAAATATCAAATTAATTTTGTTTGTTTTGAAGCTAAAGAACCTTTGATTAATTAATCCAGTAAAATCAAGACTCGATTGTACTAGATATCCACTTTGATCCTATAAATACTAACTCGTACCAAAGCGAATAGAAAAACCGAGTTAGTTCCGGCCGATCCTACTAGAAAGGTTGGGTTTTATTCTAGTCTAGGTAAATCTATCCTACAGCTACAGAATCTCTCGTTATTTATGTTAAAGTAATCGAGCTTGAGTACTTTAACAGACCAAATCATCTCCTAGGATATTGCCGGACGGAAAGAGATTCGGTCAAATAAAAAACCGTCCGACTCCAGGCCTACAATGCCGTAATCTAACCTAGAATTTATTATCTCTGGAACCTAACCTCGAAGACCTATTTAGACCTAAGCTATACGTGATTCGCGCTGGTGAAGTGGCTTGGCGTGTGATTTCGTCTAGTGGTTAGGCTCTGCGTTGTGCGAATAGACCCAGGCCCTTTTCGAGAAGTATGAAGTTTGTATTTCTATAAAGGGAAAAAGTTACACGTTAATTGAAGTTGTACATTAACCCCATTTTAGTAGAACCTATAACTTAAGTAAGACAATTATACTAGTTCCTTAGAATTAATTTACAATTCAGTAGTCTCATTAAGTGATGCACAATTATGGAGGCTAAAGTGGGCATAAATTCCTTATTATACTAAGTTGTGGGAAGTGATAAATTACGCTATGTGGTAGGTGACGCCCTTTAAACAGACTCGCAATACAATAGTGGTCAACTTGTGTTGGCCATGATGGGGTCTCTATTGATGATGATGCGATGATATAATAATGAAAATAATCATGAAGAAGTCAAGATATTGATGATGATGCGATGATATTATAATGAAAATAATCGTAAGTCAAGATATTGATGATGATGCGATGATATAATAATGAAAATAATCGTAAGTCAAGATATTGATGATGATGCGATGATAGTCTATTGAAATAGAATATTAGTACATGTTTTACTTACAGGTACATGAATGGCGTAATGTCTAGTGTAATATCGATTCTCCCTAACGATGAATCTTAGAGTTGTTAGCGAACTGTAGCGCTCGCCTCTCGCTCGCTCGCGGCTGCTCGTACTCGCTAGTAATCCCACCTCATCTGTTGATTCCGCCTACCCTATCGTTATTTCTATCAAATCTAATACCAATTAGTACTGACTTTTCCTAAGCAATTTATAATACAATTCATCCCCAAAATATCTCAATGGATGTAACACAGTGTCTTAGCAACCAATCTCACCCAATCAACTCAAAGGCACTTTATAGTCGGAACAATGTTAAATATACGACAATGCACAGTTGAACTGACGAATGATAATTAATTACCAACCCACTGCGATACTTTTGTTGAGATCCCGATAATAACGACCCCACCTAACAAGATACCTACTTAATTATTGACGTTACTAAAGCGAAAGTGTTGGATTCCCTTGTAAAATCAACTTAGCTAGCTTCACGGTAAGAAGCTTCGGTTAAAGCAAAACGACGGCTTGGCCAGCGAAACTCTTCAGTTTGCAAGACTGAAAGGTCTCACCAACCTTACCTTCGTTGACACATCCGTGACGGAGGCCTAAGCGCGATCATCATCTCTACTGACTAAGAAACCCCTTAACGGGCGAATTCTCGTATTGGTCAGGGTCGTCAATGTGCTCTTTGGATATGGTTGTCCACAACGCTAAGCTCTCGGCCACAGGTGTACATAACTAACTTACTACGCTAGGTTCATTCATTCAAGGAAGTCCACACAATATATCTATAAGTACATCTGATTACCTCATAAACCAACACAACCGTAACCCTTGTTAAGAGGTTTGTTAGAACTAAGACAGCAGCTCGACCAGTGAGGTCCCTCAATTTGCAAGATTGAAGACTCTCAGCCACTCACTCTGTCTACACATCTATGACTGGCGCTCTAGTGCGGGCACATCTCTGCTGACTAAGAAGCCCCTTTCGGGAGAATTCTCGTGTGGCCAGGGTCCTCAATGTGCCCTGTGGATATGGTTGTCTCGACACCGAGCACACAGCCACGAGTGTATATAACTACTTTATTCAGTTGCGTTAATCTAGTAAAGTAACCACCCATCAGCACCTATACTAACCACCGGATATTAATATGAACTTGTGGTAATATTTGTCGCTTATCCGCATCTTAACAATCTATCCTCATAGTGTAACGCGTACCACGGACCGAGTCAATTGCTATAGCTAGGTTGTCGTATAATAATTGATCACTTTATCTCGTGGGGGCGCACGGAACCCAATCATATCGCAGTGACAAATCAACTAGTAATATATATGTAGAACAAAACAACATTCCTGTAATATCGTCAGTTATTTAACCAATGACCTAGATCCGTTCATAACCTATACATAAACCGCTCGTACTTTATCTAGCATATTCCCCAAACTATATACAGTAGAACTAGATTTCGATACACAAATACAAGTATGATAACGTTGAAATGGTTAGATAATAGTCCCCAAAAACAAATTAATAAGTTTAGAGTCATTCAATACAGTGATTATAAAGGTCACTCACCAGATTTTAATTTCTTAATAGTGGGACACGTACCCAACGCCTCTCTGGTTCCCAGGGCTCCCGCCACTTCTGATCTCCCTCGACGCTCGTAACAAGCCAGCTCCTCCGCCATAAATAAATTACAATATAATATTAACACATATTTTAATAAAGATTTCCCTCATTTGTACCTACAACTAACCACTAGATACTGGTATACAATTAGGAATTATTTACCATTGGACCGTTCCTTAGCGAACATTCATGTACTATAAATAGTCGTGTTCACTTCACTTCATGGGAGTATACGGAATTCTAATATGATGATGTCTTAAGCGCATTTATTAGGTGATAAACCTATTAGACCGCCACATATTCAAAATACACACGTGATCATATTAGATCATATCAGTTCACGAGCAGAAAGATATTGCCTAAATATTAATCACTCAATTCAAGACAATGTGCGCACAAGATAATTACTCCCTAAGAAATTCCAGAATTCACTATGATTAGTCACACTTTAAAATAAAATATTCAATCTCACCAGACGATCGCAAAGGCATTTGCGACCTTACCAAACTCTAATTCCTCTCAGCAACAGCCGTAATGCAGCCCAGCGGTGACCAGCCTTGCTCCGCCTCGAAGTAGTACGCGCCCAGAGGTCAGCCTAGCCTGGCCGCCCTCGTATTCTGCAGCGTGATCTCGCTTCGACGTCCCATAGAAAAGTGAAACGCTCCTCGGCCCGCCGGGGTATTTATAGCCAATACTAACACGATCACGCCACTAATCCGACTCCTCATCTGAAAATATACCTTAACTAAAGGGTATAAGGCCCGTTTTCCAGGGAGCGTTCCCCGCCCCACAGTGCCGATCGATAAGCACTTTTCTCGACTTCGCGGGTAGAATGTCTCTGCAGCTCGCGCGTCCGTCCACGCGTTTTCTTGCTGGCCAGCGATCCATTCCTGCAATTAACCTAAGTAGTCTAATTTATGAATCCATAAATCTAGATCTAGCACACATTAAATGATACACTAATCCAACAATACTGAATTAGTATGCTGAAGTATGTTTTAAACCAACTATTTTGGACGAAACGCGAGTTTTCTACACTTTTAATTGTAGTCTTGATTTTAGCCTAGAATAGCATCTAACGCAATTTATATCTAACTTATTTACATACATAATTAACAGGATGATAACGAATGAAAGCTTCAATTCCTTCATATTTGGACCTGAAACCCACAACGCTAACATCTATCAATTTAAAAGAGTAATTCCGCCCTTAGATACTATTGAGTCTGAGAGCGAAGCTCTCGGATCGTCTCATTCTGCCCCATGATCATGCACAGCGAAAAATCTACGATATTGAGCGAAGCATTATCACAATCTAAAACATACTTAAGCAATAAACAAGGAATTGCGACCTATAAATGGTGAATTTAAAAATAACTTTGAGTAGATAATTCCGTTAACCTACTGTCCTTATACCAAATTTAAATATAATATTACTCTAACTGAAGGCTAGATTTGTTAGCTGTGTCTATTTACATAACTCTCCCAATTAATTCTGACCAATAATCTATGATTATAATTTGCAAAAAATGCCAACCCCATAACTCGGGAAGTTTCAATTCGTTGATATATCGATCTCTCCAACAAGTGTATTTTAGGCGTGTGAATGTTTAACCACTACGTTTGCTTGGTGATGGACGTTGAAGAATAGCCCCTGTATCACCTTGTGCCTCCAGTCACCTTCTGGCTTCCGTCAGCACAAGTTTAGCCACATATCTCGGCTGATGACACACATACCCATCCCTACGGTACCACCTTGAGTCCACAGATGCCCCCTGGCCACCACAAACTCAAGTTTAGCCACATATCTCGGCTGGCAATACAAACCCCTATACTGCATCACCTTGCACCTCCAGTTGCCTTCTGGCTTCCGTCAGTACAAGTTAGGCCACATATCTCGGCCGATGACACAATATAATTATCTTCTAGCTTCACCTTGAGCCCACAGATGCCCCCTGGCCACTACAAACTCAAGTTAGACCACATATCTCGGTCGGCGCCGCTAGAAAACTTCCCCAGAATACTCCCATTCGCACAAAGTACTAGGTTGTGAGCCCAATAGATCCTAATGACCACGATGTTGCACTAACACCCCGAACCCTCAGATACCTTCTGGCTACCAAGGATCCAGGTTCAACCACATATCTCGGTCTATGTTATTACAATAACTCCCCATGCGAACAGCAGAACACTGAGTACAAAGATAACCACCAAGCTAACCCAGTGGAGAATGTTTCTACTTGACTAGGATATCCGACTTCAGACTGTATTCCACACTAGAGGCAAACTGTTCATAAACTACTGGGTTAATTTTGCATTAATCCCTTCAATGTCCTGACAGCACCATCACACCATTAACGATAGTGATAATACTGACAAAACATCAAACAAACTTTAATTATAATCGTCGTTTGCGATGATACTCTATCTCTATACCGAACGTGACCCAGTCGCACACAGTAACATTCATCAACCCCGTGGGGTCTCTAGGAAGTGCCTTGACATCCTATAGAGAATCCGACTACATGCGTCCAAGCCCCACCCAGCTTTACTGTAGAAATGTCGTAACTACTATAAAATACGTTTGCATTACTCAAATACAAAATGCAACACTTCACCATCGTGTAAGAATAACAGCCTTACTAAATTTAATTTCAACAAACCATGTTCATTGAACCCTTGCAAGATTGTAATCTTGACATTGCAAATTACTTAACATATAATAGGAAATTCCTGATAAATTCCCAGCAATGGAAGTTAAAATATTATTACTTAAGTTTCAGAATGAATGTTCGTTGACAAATCATCCCGAAGAATATGGTGTCGGAAGTATCCTTGCCACGAAGAGATGTGTAGGACGAAGATAAGACTAGCTTAGCCTTTCAGCTTAGCTTCTGTAGAGTATAGTGTCGCCACAGTTAGTCACACAAGGACCTTGTCATTTTATGACTTTAACCTAACCAAACTATAACTGCGGAAACACCGGTGTAAAATGGTTTGGAGAGATCAATCAGTACCAACAAACCTAGGTTGCACTGCGAACTCCGGCCAGTCGGTAAAAGCCCATTGTTATCATACAATCACACACTCAACGCTGCCTTTTATGCGGACTCATACATCTCTTAACTCAACGAACACACTATTTACCCACCCAACCTAGTTAATCCCCTTGCCCTAAACACGACTTAGACCAACTAAACGGAATCCGACAGTACAACCACATTAATGATATATAATGTTCTTCCCAAGTTATATGCTATGAGAATTTACATTTACTTTAAATGACGAGAAAATTATGATATGAAGAGTAGAACAAGGTGATAATATAATATTACTACTTTACTTATTTTGCAAAACAAAATTTTACTGCTTTAATTGATCCGCACAGCCCTATTCGCACACAGCCAACTAACCTGCCCTTCATATGTTTGAAGATTATAAAAGACAGTAAGTCAAACTTAATTAACCCTCCTAGAGTAACCCGTAAATATCAAAATTTTAAGCCATATCCCATTTACCATTTACCTATCAGTCATTAATTAAATAACTGCCCCCCATTCTCACAACTTAAATAATTTTATAGTTGGATCTCAAATTTTCGTAATACTATAATTTATGTAGTAAATACCAGATAAATTGCAATACATAATTCATAAATTTAAAATTAGTCTTACGCCAATACCATATATTGTGCAAACGTAAGATTCGCCGGTTACTAAAGGAAGATTACACCCACGCCCTATTAGGACCCACATAAATTTAACGCCTGATGTCAATATTGTATTGACAACCGCATCATACATTTTAAGATATACCTGTAATAAATGGATTATTTCATGTAAATATTTAACGTTGTTTATGCACTACCTAGCGCATACCATGTGGACAAAATATATAACCATATTCCATGCTTGAGATAAATTTAAGCCGGAATAATTATAACTGCGTAAGGTCCTAACCACTAGACGATCACGGCCCCATATCCTTCCCTTTATTATGAACTCCATCTCTTCGTTCTCATAAGATACCTGTAAGTTTCAATAATTAGTATTCAATCGATGCTTGAAATTCCGCTCCCGCAACTGCAACTGCCGTCACGCTGTCATAACACCGTCGCCTTTACCCCACATCTGTATCGTAATTCAAAATATACAATCACAAGCTAATCTAATACGGTAGCCGCGACCTCTTCTTCTCCAAAGCCGACCCTGCCCTATTGAACTCCAAATTTAGCCCCAAAATTCGAAATCTGCATCCGTGCATTACTCGAAAATGATACTCGCGCCGATTTTTTCTTTCAAAAATTTTATCAGCCATCCTGGATTCCAAACTTATCTTAAATCTAGAACCTGCATTCCCGTATAACTTGAAAATGATACCCGTCAGGAATCCCTTAAAACCAAGATGAGCCGCGATCTAAAATTTCAACTTAAGTATCTAAAATTTGACACGCACGACAACAGGTTATCTGATTCCCCCTTTATACCTATGAGACGTCAATCCGCCGTATACCTACTTTCTCCGAAAGGAAGGGATGACAAGAACAAAATTAAAATTTCCCGCCAACTCAAAAAAAAGAATTATAAATTTATACCATCTAGTACTTAATTTATCAGTCATTCCTGTCCCGTTATCCTGTAACTTATTTTACGTCATCCTAAAAGGTCACGTACAAATATCTCTAGACTCCGCAATTCGTAACAACTAAATATTGGGATATAACCGCTAGTACTCTTTGGGGGAGTCCTGTCTAACAGTAGCTGTCTACCGGCTAATATGATGACGATGGTAACGATGACTCAGCGCTGCGGGTATAGATCTACTTTCGCTAGTGGTGAAAGGTGAGGTGAGGTGAGGTGCTTCCCTAGTACGCCCAGAATAACAGCCCAGCTGATAGCGAGACAATCCCGCGGTCATTGCGCCAACCTTGATATTCGCCAATGCAGAACGACTCGACTCAAATCGATTTATTTCTTACAGCCAGTATAACCTGATCTCTAACCTCTCAATATCAATATAAGACCAGGGGTCAGTGCTAATTTTGCCACGCCCAACGCAGCGATCTCGAATCTACCTTAATAGCTACCGGTATAATCTATCGTGAACTACATATTGGACAATTTATTGACTTAGAAATATTTCTGACGATAAATGTTACGCATTAAAATACCTAAATTCCCATACTACAACCAACCATTTTGTTAATATTTTATAACAAGTACCTAATTTGTTGTTGAACAACCTATATAGGCGCCTTTAATTAACGTCCAACCTGATTTAAAGAAGTAAAATACAACCCATCTGAGAGCCCTCCCCTTTTTGAAAGTCGGTTAACCTTATCGACGCACGACCTCCCGTGAGCGCACACTATAGATACGCCTTACGATCTCGACCACATAATATCTTATTTACAAACTTACAAGTTGCCTATTCTATTCTAGTTTTAAGCACGGAATCAAGCATAAAGTACTAAATTTCCCCCTTTTTTTTTTTAAATATCTAGTGTGAAACGAACAACGCGAAGTACTTACGGTTCCATTCGCGCGATTTGAACCAGCGGTGAGTTGATCGCGTAACTATTCTTAACACAGACTATAACTTTACTTATTCTACTTTTTATTATTTATTTTTTGATATTAATCGTCTAAGATGTTAACTAAAATTGTGGTAGTACCCTTGCAAAGCTATCATACCGAATGGATTAAAGACAACCGACTACGCTAATCCTCCCGCGATACAAACGATAATGGCCCTACAAACGATAATGTACACCCAACATAATGCGCGACTCAATTTCAATGGGATGTCTACAAATTTTGGTATGAATACAAACTCTTACTAGGATTCCTCATTTGGGTATAATGTAGTATCAGAGTATTTTATAATCACAATGCTAACCCCAATTACAAAAGGCCCCTTATAAATCGACGCGAATTCTGACATTGGTAGGACCTGTTAATCACATTTATAGTTTAATAACTTTAAGCGCAGGGAAATTAATCATTAGATTTATCAACTAGACACAACGTACTGGCAAGGTCTATCTAATAAAAGGTCCTAGTTTAATGTTAGTAGGCAAGGAAAATCCGTCTTAAGTAAATATGAACTCTCTTGTCAAAAAAAATTTAACATAATTTCCAATACCTCACTTGCCTGATACACAGTTTATAAATGTAAGATGCTCTTGTAACGCGTAAATGATTTGACTCGAAACCGAATTAACCCCTTCATTCCGCCACCGTATTCCACATGACAAAAACCCCATTAGAATTAAATTACCACCTCTAAGTAAGCTCAGGCTTTATATATTCACAACTCCTAATTTTTCCTAAACCGTAACAACCGTTTAAACACGCCACTTGGCCGTACATTAAAGCCTCACCACAGATCTTAACCCAAATCAGCAAATGTCAAATTCCCGCGGCCTCGCTAGACAAATTTTGTAAACAACATCTAGATTGCTATTATTTGAAGGAATAAATTGCTCCAGTTACGCCTGACTGGTATAGTGCAACAACGAGTGTTTTGCCTCCTATTTTGGCCTTTTCCAACGTATCATAATACGAGCATTATTCAGTGTTGTGCATTAGAATGTATACTTAGTTAGTTTTAAGGTGAAGCTAGTGAAACCATGAATTCTGCTACTGGGAACTCAACTAGTGGGTGTCATGTCAATCAACCGTAAGTAATTTATACCTTCTTCCTTTAAAATCTTCCCATTTTAAACCATAAGGCCTATTTTAATCCAGCACTGAATTCAGTAAAGGTACTAAACTCTTTTAAACGGTTACGAAAGAACGGAAAGCAACCGCGATCTTACTCATGCGACAGTTAATCCATCGGCCGACTACTTATTTCTTACATGGATGAGAGAAATATCACTTGCGTTCGTCGCTAGTATCAAAATATCCCCGCCACGGGTCGGATTAATTTTCCTACGTGACCAATATCTGACCCATTTTGCGCTAGTTTTGTAACCGAACTTGGAAATATGCCCTAATACGAATATCGTTTATAAACAACCATACGTTCTGTTCAATAAACCTACGCGAGTGCCTCGATGATAATTTTATGCATCCGTAAAATTATACCTCAGACCCTTAAATAATACCTAATTACAACCTCTTACATTAACTGATAAGTCATTTTTGTCATAGGTACTTCATGGAAAAAAAATAGACGGACCCTATGTCGTAGAAAAATACACAATTTGATGAATACCTAAATCGCATAATGTTAAAACTATAAACGCCTAAATATATAAGTATCCCCAATTACCCTTAACTTGCTCCAAACATTGTAAAATTCGTTCAATTTAATAACCAAAGGTTTAAAAGGTAGTAGCCCACAATATTGTTAGTAAAGCAAAAATAAAAAAACACAAAAAGATTTTTCCGTACCGGGGATCGAACCCTCGATCGAAGCTCGCGATTCATAGCCCGCCGGACAAACCACCCGTCCAGTGCGCCGTTAAGATAACTTGCGAAATTAACGACCTATTTCGAAATTCACATTACCTCAACAATGACTAGAGAGGTGGAACAGTTAGTTTACATACTCCAGTATCACATACTATGGTAACCAATTAAAGTGCCATGCGATATATACGACTCCTGCCTTAAAGTACATAATAATAATAACACGTGCACAACTTGGTATTACTAATATAATTTCTCCGAATTGCCCTGTTACCATATAATGTAAACATGGCGAATATCTTTCGTAACCTGACGTGAACCGGTACATATATGGTATTTGTCTGACAAGCTCTAATCTTTCGGTTTCAGACTGGGACAACTATCCATCTTATACTTGACAAATTCTGAAACCATTGTTTAAAATACGTAAGTAATAAATTTTACTATCAACGTAACTATCAATGAATTGATCCGTACTATATTTACTTACTATACCTACCTACATTTAAATTGCATTCAACCCTATTGATAGAACCCATGACTTTAACACTACCTTATTAATAATTAAGTGCGTTGCGGTTAATCAATTTCATGCCCTACACACATTGTCTTACGATTCTAAGCCTTCTGCCCCCCTTTCTTAGAGCTGAATCTCCCGTGAGATTCGGAAATCCCTATCAGCGAAGTCTTTCGCCTCAGAACCTGAGTATCAAAGTTATTCGCTAACTAATAATGTCGTACCGTAGATCACACGTGCTTGGTTTTGCATATATATATGAAAACCTAACTTGACTGGAATTATAATTAATTATTTAAATTACTCTGAAACTTCACAAACCCCGCTCTATAATTATGACTCACGAAGTAACTAAACCAGACAGACGGATTTCGGTATATCCTTATTCAATGAATTCGTTTTATTTCATTCGCTTGCCAACACGTGTTACCTTTTTTATTTTATTTTTTTATTTATTTTATTTATTTATTTCAGTACAGCAACTATTTTTACAGGTTGACCTAATACAATAGCGCCTTAATCTTATATCTATATATATATCTATTATTACTTACTTACTTATTTTCTAATTCGAACGTTCGTAAGTACGTTAGCGTTAATTAAGCTACTGATTACAATGAAATTCGCTATACCTACAGTGTGTGATGGGTCTAAAACTTTATTTCGCTAAGTTTTGTAAGGCGCAATCTATCTATTATCTTTTTCATTACATTGTACCCACGTACACCCGCGTGACGCTTTAAGGTACTTAACATACCTATTAGAATTGACCAATATAAAATATGTAGGCTCTAACTAGCTTATACTTAGCCCGCAACCTCCACAAAGCTAATTTTGTCGCATACTATTTCTATATATTTAATTCGCCGATATCAATTCCGGCCCGTGAGAAAAACCACCTCAAAAGTAAAGCAACTATATTATTACCTAGTTATTAGAAATAATTTACACTATGCCATTATCATAAAGTTACTATCAATATTAACGCATCTAACTGGCTACATTATTTTCCGTGTCAAAATATTTTACGTGCGACGCGCTTTATTTAAGACCGACCTTAATGCATTACATAAATATTTATCCTATGATCCTAAAACTGTTCACCCATTCCACCAAATTATAAGCGAACGCGACATATAGTTAATTAATATTACTCCTTTATCATCAAATTAAACAACAATTTCCCGCCAAAAATCTTTATGATTACTGGCGCCGCGACGTCGCTAGATTCCAAAATGGCTGCCCGAACCTAAGTTCGATGTTTAAAATTGTTTTTAGTTTGCGCGCGGGCTTCAACGAGCCGAATTCTCGCATATTTAGGCCTATTATTTAATCAGTTTAAAGTGTTTTACTGTGGTTTAGTGTGTATTCAAACATAAATCAATGTAGTGATAATTGAACTGGTGCACATTATAAATGAATGTGATAGAGTGGCCGCGTATTTATGTGGAAATGTGTGAGTCCTACCATGCCAGGAATATACCTCTGTGGAGTTAGCCAGGTATTTAAGTGCCCTTGACTTGTTGTCTAACTTCGACCCTGTCACTATTTAAACCCTGCCAAAGTGGTTTTATGTACCTACGAAATTAAAAATTGAAATCTCACGCGTACATACAACCGGTTCACTGACTCACGATGACAACCATTTAAATACCTACACACAGCTTACCTTTTGACCTTAATGACCTAACAACAAAGTCCATTATAGTGTACCTTTGATCTTAGGTATTTGAATTTCTAGCCGGAACTAATCCGATTCGAATGCGCATTTTCTTGTAACAGATAACCGCTCCAGTTTCCTATCATTTTAACTGGTTAATGAATATAACTCGCGCGAATTACCTACTTATCTATTCTTACAATTACTTTCTTTACAAAGACGATTACGTAGAAAATATCCGCAAGGTTATAGGTACTTAAGATTTCGGACAATACTTAGTAGCGATCGATTTATCGTAAACGCCGAGAATTGGATTCAATTTGACTAGGTCAACTAACTAGGTATAACGCGTACTTACTTTTCTCCCCTAGTTTACGAAAGTTACCTATAACTCTAACCCCTATTATGTGATGAGTTCTTAAGTATGTTCCTAAGTCCTTGGTACTATAATCATCCACCGGTACTTTCCTAACCACTATTTAACGAATAATTGCCCAACCGCGGGACAGATGTCAATGACCTCAACACTATTCTTGCGAACTTAAATGCAACAATTGAATATGAAGGATGAAATAATCGTAGCTAAATACATAAGATGCTAATTTAACAAAATACTATCTTGAGGTTATCTAGATCCGTTTTATTTTATTTTTATTTTATTTTGGAATAAAAGCATTATACCTAAACTTTATTATAACTACTACCGCAACCGCCTGATGTATATGGAACCTACTTAATTGTGCTATGGCATTGGCAGATTGTAAGGCCATTCCGCATAACATTCCTGCCCCCCTTTTATACAAATTACGCGTAGGCACTACTTTGACACGACTGTCCGATGAAAAGAGTGTTTAGGTACTGTTACGTTTTTACTTAATTCTTAGATTAGACTCACTTCCTGACTTCCGTTCGGCCTAAAATTTCGCACATATGTATAAATCACATGACAAATTAAAGTTATGATGACAAGGAACTAATCTGATGCTGGGGTTGGAAGATGGGCCTAGGAACTTCGTGATACAATGACACAAACCCATCGAGTTTGGGCTCGTTAGAATCGTCTCAATGAGCAGTTGGTAAACATATGTAGAAAAGTACAGTCGGGAATAAAAATGTGTACCCCCAAATGAATTTCTGTCAAAATAATATTAGCCCTTCGTCTACAACAAAATTATTTCTATGCATATTTTTCATAGTTTAGTGTGATATAACTTATTGATTAGTAATTCACCTACGTACCGCGCGTGAAAATCCCTTTGAAATTAAATAAAAGAAAGAAAGTCCTGAAAATAATACACAACACAATTCACGTACGTATCGCGCGTGAAAATCTCTTTGAAATAAAATAAAAGAAAGAAAGTCCTGAAAATAATACACAACACAACATTAAAAAATACAAACTCCATCTCTCTATCTACTCCACGGCAACAAAATGTGGGTTATTTGTATAACCCACACACAGAAAAATCTGTAAATAAATTTAATTAGCCCTTTCACCAAGCGAATCACGTAATAAAAAAATATTTTTCCTTTTATTATAATTTTTTTCTTTTTTTTTTTTTAAACGAAAATACTCTATTCTGTAGTAACCCGGGATACTAAAAAGTGAATTTAAAACCCTATTTTCATCCTGATCACGGCCTCACCAAAATGTAACGATTCAACCTCATAAATGGCTTGCTTTTTATGTTTTTGTATTCTGAACTTAAATTAACCCCTAGCTGAAAGCTGAAGCTCCTGAGAAGCTTCTAGTCGTCTGAAAATGGAATCCTACCTGAAGGAAAAGCTATTGAATAAAATTAAACAGATAGTAAGCGAGATAATAAATCATTTATTTACCATAGAAATATCAAATTAATTTTGTTTGTTTTGAAGCTAAAGAACCTTTGATTAATTAATCCAGTAAAATCAAGACTCGATTGTACTAGATATCCACTTTGATCCTATAAATACTAACTCGTACCAAAGCGAATAGAAAAACCGAGTTAGTTCCGGCCGATCCTACTAGAAAGGTTGGGTTTTATTCTAGTCTAGGTAAATCTATCCTACAGCTACAGAATCTCTCGTTATTTATGTTAAAGTAATCGAGCTTGAGTACTTTAACAGACCAAATCATCTCCTAGGATATTGCCGGACGGAAAGAGATTCGGTCAAATAAAAAACCGTCCGACTCCAGGCCTACAATGCCGTAATCTAACCTAGAATTTATTATCTCTGGAACCTAACCTCGAAGACCTATTTAGACCTAAGCTATACGTGATTCGCGCTGGTGAAGTGGCTTGGCGTGTGATTTCGTCTAGTGGTTAGGCTCTGCGTTGTGCGAATAGACCCAGGCCCTTTTCGAGAAGTATGAAGTTTGTATTTCTATAAAGGGAAAAAGTTACACGTTAATTGAAGTTGTACATTAACCCCATTTTAGTAGAACCTATAACTTAAGTAAGACAATTATACTAGTTCCTTAGAATTAATTTACAATTCAGTAGTCTCATTAAGTGATGCACAATTATGGAGGCTAAAGTGGGCATAAATTCCTTATTATACTAAGTTGTGGGAAGTGATAAATTACGCTATGTGGTAGGTGACGCCCTTTAAACAGACTCGCAATACAATAGTGGTCAACTTGTGTTGGCCATGATGGGGTCTCTATTGATGATGATGCGATGATATAATAATGAAAATAATCATGAAGAAGTCAAGATATTGATGATGATGCGATGATATTATAATGAAAATAATCGTAAGTCAAGATATTGATGATGATGCGATGATATAATAATGAAAATAATCGTAAGTCAAGATATTGATGATGATGCGATGATAGTCTATTGAAATAGAATATTAGTACATGTTTTACTTACAGGTACATGAATGGCGTAATGTCTAGTGTAATATCGATTCTCCCTAACGATGAATCTTAGAGTTGTTAGCGAACTGTAGCGCTCGCCTCTCGCTCGCTCGCGGCTGCTCGTACTCGCTAGTAATCCCACCTCATCTGTTGATTCCGCCTACCCTATCGTTATTTCTATCAAATCTAATACCAATTAGTACTGACTTTTCCTAAGCAATTTATAATACAATTCATCCCCAAAATATCTCAATGGATGTAACACAGTGTCTTAGCAACCAATCTCACCCAATCAACTCAAAGGCACTTTATAGTCGGAACAATGTTAAATATACGACAATGCACAGTTGAACTGACGAATGATAATTAATTACCAACCCACTGCGATACTTTTGTTGAGATCCCGATAATAACGACCCCACCTAACAAGATACCTACTTAATTATTGACGTTACTAAAGCGAAAGTGTTGGATTCCCTTGTAAAATCAACTTAGCTAGCTTCACGGTAAGAAGCTTCGGTTAAAGCAAAACGACGGCTTGGCCAGCGAAACTCTTCAGTTTGCAAGACTGAAAGGTCTCACCAACCTTACCTTCGTTGACACATCCGTGACGGAGGCCTAAGCGCGATCATCATCTCTACTGACTAAGAAACCCCTTAACGGGCGAATTCTCGTATTGGTCAGGGTCGTCAATGTGCTCTTTGGATATGGTTGTCCACAACGCTAAGCTCTCGGCCACAGGTGTACATAACTAACTTACTACGCTAGGTTCATTCATTCAAGGAAGTCCACACAATATATCTATAAGTACATCTGATTACCTCATAAACCAACACAACCGTAACCCTTGTTAAGAGGTTTGTTAGAACTAAGACAGCAGCTCGACCAGTGAGGTCCCTCAATTTGCAAGATTGAAGACTCTCAGCCACTCACTCTGTCTACACATCTATGACTGGCGCTCTAGTGCGGGCACATCTCTGCTGACTAAGAAGCCCCTTTCGGGAGAATTCTCGTGTGGCCAGGGTCCTCAATGTGCCCTGTGGATATGGTTGTCTCGACACCGAGCACACAGCCACGAGTGTATATAACTACTTTATTCAGTTGCGTTAATCTAGTAAAGTAACCACCCATCAGCACCTATACTAACCACCGGATATTAATATGAACTTGTGGTAATATTTGTCGCTTATCCGCATCTTAACAATCTATCCTCATAGTGTAACGCGTACCACGGACCGAGTCAATTGCTATAGCTAGGTTGTCGTATAATAATTGATCACTTTATCTCGTGGGGGCGCACGGAACCCAATCATATCGCAGTGACAAATCAACTAGTAATATATATGTAGAACAAAACAACATTCCTGTAATATCGTCAGTTATTTAACCAATGACCTAGATCCGTTCATAACCTATACATAAACCGCTCGTACTTTATCTAGCATATTCCCCAAACTATATACAGTAGAACTAGATTTCGATACACAAATACAAGTATGATAACGTTGAAATGGTTAGATAATAGTCCCCAAAAACAAATTAATAAGTTTAGAGTCATTCAATACAGTGATTATAAAGGTCACTCACCAGATTTTAATTTCTTAATAGTGGGACACGTACCCAACGCCTCTCTGGTTCCCAGGGCTCCCGCCACTTCTGATCTCCCTCGACGCTCGTAACAAGCCAGCTCCTCCGCCATAAATAAATTACAATATAATATTAACACATATTTTAATAAAGATTTCCCTCATTTGTACCTACAACTAACCACTAGATACTGGTATACAATTAGGAATTATTTACCATTGGACCGTTCCTTAGCGAACATTCATGTACTATAAATAGTCGTGTTCACTTCACTTCATGGGAGTATACGGAATTCTAATATGATGATGTCTTAAGCGCATTTATTAGGTGATAAACCTATTAGACCGCCACATATTCAAAATACACACGTGATCATATTAGATCATATCAGTTCACGAGCAGAAAGATATTGCCTAAATATTAATCACTCAATTCAAGACAATGTGCGCACAAGATAATTACTCCCTAAGAAATTCCAGAATTCACTATGATTAGTCACACTTTAAAATAAAATATTCAATCTCACCAGACGATCGCAAAGGCATTTGCGACCTTACCAAACTCTAATTCCTCTCAGCAACAGCCGTAATGCAGCCCAGCGGTGACCAGCCTTGCTCCGCCTCGAAGTAGTACGCGCCCAGAGGTCAGCCTAGCCTGGCCGCCCTCGTATTCTGCAGCGTGATCTCGCTTCGACGTCCCATAGAAAAGTGAAACGCTCCTCGGCCCGCCGGGGTATTTATAGCCAATACTAACACGATCACGCCACTAATCCGACTCCTCATCTGAAAATATACCTTAACTAAAGGGTATAAGGCCCGTTTTCCAGGGAGCGTTCCCCGCCCCACAGTGCCGATCGATAAGCACTTTTCTCGACTTCGCGGGTAGAATGTCTCTGCAGCTCGCGCGTCCGTCCACGCGTTTTCTTGCTGGCCAGCGATCCATTCCTGCAATTAACCTAAGTAGTCTAATTTATGAATCCATAAATCTAGATCTAGCACACATTAAATGATACACTAATCCAACAATACTGAATTAGTATGCTGAAGTATGTTTTAAACCAACTATTTTGGACGAAACGCGAGTTTTCTACACTTTTAATTGTAGTCTTGATTTTAGCCTAGAATAGCATCTAACGCAATTTATATCTAACTTATTTACATACATAATTAACAGGATGATAACGAATGAAAGCTTCAATTCCTTCATATTTGGACCTGAAACCCACAACGCTAACATCTATCAATTTAAAAGAGTAATTCCGCCCTTAGATACTATTGAGTCTGAGAGCGAAGCTCTCGGATCGTCTCACCATACACAATTGTGATTTTTGTGTTGTTTTTATAGACAATGGTACCGAACCCTTCGTGCGCGAGTCCGACTCACACTTGGCCGTTTTTTTTTAAATATCTTAGTTTCTTCTGTAAATATTTTATGCATTATTAAGTTGATTGTACAAAATAAGGTGGGTTTTATATACCTATATCTGAAAAACATATATGTATAGAAGTATGTAGTATGTATGTAGTACGCAATGCCAGCGTGGCTGGGGACTACTGCCCGTTCCCTCTCAGCCACAGTGAGACGGATATTATAGATCAGCCTATAATATCCGTCTATTAATATCAGTTTTAATTTATCTAAATGTAAAAAAATACGTATGGTTGAGATTATTAAATGTAGTATTTTAGCCTGTCTTTACGGAATATCTAAAGATTAGATTTAAGGCGCCGTAGGTTCATGGTCTTCTCTCCCTCTCGCTGAGCATAAGCGTGAGCGAGTTGGAAGTGCGTGTTTGGAAGCGCGGATATCATGTTTTTTAATTTTAATTTTTTGTGCGTTTAAATAAATAAAAAAGTAATAACTAATTTCCCTCAAACATTATATTGCTGATTTTTAGAACCAATTTTAATATGTTTAGCTTTTGTGCATAATTTGCTACGAATGTTTTGGGTGAATATTAATATGTTTTAGACCTATGTTCGTGATTTTTTTCTATCGAGCGAAAAATGCTTAATCGTGTTTCGTACCACTGATTTCCCTGCAGAAAAGCCTCAAGATTACTATTCGTATTTTTATGAAACCATATTAATATGAACAGACGCATTATATTGCTTCAAAAACTTTGTTCGCTTAACTTCGCTGGACCTACGGCGCCTTAATAATTTTCCACTGTCGTGGTATTAAATGACGTGACGTGATATTATAGTTTAATAATCCTTCCTACTTATATACTAATACTAGCTGTTGCCCGCGACTTCGTCCGCGTAGAACTTTTTATCGTCTTAGAAAATGATTTCTCTCAATACAAAATTTGAACCCTCTTTTAGGGGATAATTAAAAAAAAGTTGATGTTCATTTTCTAGTTTGTGAACAAACAGTCTAAAACCAAAGTTAAAAATCTCATACTTTAAAAATGCCTTGAAATACTCAAACTTTGAACCAATTTTAACACTCTTAGGGGATGAATTTGGAAAAACTCTGAAATCAGTTTTGTAGTCTTTTAACGTACAGAATAAGACCGAAGTTAAAAATCTCTTACTCACACTTTAAAATTTTATTGCTCGCCATTTAAAATTTGAACCCCCTTTTAAACCCCCTTAGAGGTTGAATTTTTCTAATCGCTGAAAGAACTTTTTTCGTAAACTTTTAAGTCTCTAGCTCAAAAAAAGTGTTGCCCATACAAAGCTTTCTTAACCCCCTTAGGGGTGGAATTTTCTAAAACTCTGAAAGTACTTTATTATTAATTTTAATAAGTAACATTTTGAATAGTTTTAAGTCTAGTAAAAAAAAAAGTTTTTCCCACACAACACTGGCTACCCTTCTTAAGGATCTTAAGGATCCCCTTAGGGATGGAGTTTTCTAAAACGCTGAAAGTTCTTTTTTAGTATTCTAATAAGTAAACTTTTTGCAAAGTTTTAAGTCTAACTCAAAAAAAAGTGTTGCCCATGCAAAGCTTGCTCTCCTTTTTAACCCTATTAGGGGTGGAATTTTCTAAAACGATTTGTGTTCTTTTTTTGTATTTTAATAAGTAATCTTTCTACAAAGTTTCAAGTCTCTAACTCAAAAACATAAACTTTCCCTGATAAAAACTTTGCACCCCTTTTTATCCCCCTTAGGGATAGATTTTTTCAAAACGCTGAAAGTCTTTTTTTTGTATTTTTATAAGTAATCTTTCTACAAAGTTTTAAGTGTCTAGCTCAGAAAAAGTGTTCCCCATACAAACCTTGCACCCTTTTTTAACCCCCTTAGGGAATGATTTTTGTAAAACGCCGAATGTAGTATTTTTCATGTTCTAATAAGAAATTTTTCGTCAAAATTTTAAGTCTCTATTAAAAAAAAATATGTTTTTCCCATACAAACTTTGCACCCTATTTTACCCCATTAGGGGTGAAATTTTCCAAAACGCTGAAAGTACTTTCTTTGTATTTAAATAATCTTTCTACAAAGTTTTAGGACTCTAGCTAAAAAAAATAGTTTCCCACATACAAACTTTGCACCCCTATTTTAGCCCCCTATTTTTAGGGGTAGAATTTTCTAAAACGCTGAAAGTACTTAATTTGTATTCTGATGACTAATCTTTCTACAAAGTTTTAAGTCTCTATTTAAAAAATATATTGTTTCCCCCATACAAAATTTGCACCCCTATTGTACCCCCTTAGGGGTAGATTTTTTTAAAACACTGAATCTAGGTACTTTATTTGTATTCTGATGAATATTTTTTCTACAAAGTTTTAAGTCTCTATTTAAAAAAAAGTAGTTTTTCCCATACAAACTTTGCACTCTATTTTACCCCTTTAGGGATAGAATTTTCTAAAACCCTGAAAGTTCTTTATTTGTATTCTAATGACTGATCTTTCTACAAAGTTTTAAGTCTCTATTTAAAAAAAAAATGATTCCACCATACAAACCTTGCACCCCTATTTTACCCCCGTAGGGGTGGAATTTTCCAAAACGCTGAAAGTGTTTCATTTGTATTCTAATAACTAATTTTTCTACAAAGTTTAAGTCTATAGCTCAAAAAAAAAAGGTTCTCCCATACAAACTTTGCACCCCCATTTTACCCCCTTAGTGGTAGAATTTTCAAAAATCCCTTTTTATCCCTAGCCCACGTTATAAAAGCAACATACTGTGCAAAAATCAACTCTCTAAGATTAGTAGTTTCGGCTGTGCGTTGATGAGTGAGTGAGTGAGTGAGTGAGTGAATAAGTCAGTCAGGACATAGGCATTTATTATGTATAAATAAATAGAAGATAATGAAACTCCCATTCAAATATCTCAAAAAGTTATGAAGCTACATCCGTTTTAATGTCGCTTGTTAGAGTGAGAAAACGATGAGGGACTGTGACGTCAATATACTCGAGCGTCATAGTAAAAAACAATCGTTTTATATGAAGGTGCGTTTTGCGGAAAAGGGACAGAACATACCCCCTCTTAAAACTTCGGACTCTTATAACTTAATCATTACCTATATAACCTCTTGCTTTGTTTTTTTCTCCATTTGACTATATTTATTTTAAATTCTTTTTCGAGAAAATACATTATGATTATTTACCATATTTTCGATTCATGAGCTATAACCACGAACTTCGGAATTCGAAAATATTCGGGTATCTCTATCTCTATCGCACTAACCATACTCGAGTGACAGGGATGCAAATATATGAACATTGAGTATCGGTTTTCGTGGTAGCGCCGCAGGTACTTTGGCTGAATGAGCCGAGCGCGTGCCATTGTCATTCAAAAAAAACAAATTCGTGTTAATTATATTGTTCAAATTTGTTGATTTCATTTATTGAAATTACGACATAAAACGACATTTGCGCATATAAGTTCTCATATCAGAATCGAATATTTTTTTATGGTTTATATTTTAGCATTTGTCTCGTAAAGGTCTATCGTAGACGGGATTTAAATTATTAATAAGTGAAAGGCAAAGCAATTCCGCCATTTTGACGAAATTTTGACGGTTCTTATAGCTGACAGTTGGAGCAGCGTTTGATTTCAATAAAAATAAATGAAAAATTAAATGAAGTCGTATATTTCGGAAAATTAATTAACTGTCGCAGTCGGATAAAAACTATCCTAAGTTGCAGCTAGAATAATAATGTACCTATATAAAATGTTTCATATGTTTCCGTTCATGGGATGCTGAGAACATTCGAACCGCGCAAAGCTTAGTTTCAAACTGGCTGATTCTTTTTTTAATTTAGAGATTTATTATAAGTGGAGATAAATAGATAGAATATAATGAAACTCCCATTCAAATATCTCAAAAAATTATGAAGCTACATCCGTTTTAATGTCGCTTGTTAGAGTGAGTAAACGATGAGGGACTGTAACGTCAATATACTCGAGCGTCATAGTAAAAAACAATCGTTTCATATGAAGGTGCGTTTTGCGGAAAAGGGACAGAACATACCCCCTCTTAAAACTTTGGACTCTTATAACTTAATCATTACCTATATAACCTCTTGCTTTGTTTTTTTCTCCATTTGACTATATTTATTTTAAATTCTTTTTCGAGAAAATACATTATGATTATTTACCATATTTTCGATTCCTGAGCACGAACTTCGGAATTCGAAAATATTCGGGTATCTCTATCTCTATCGCACTAACCATACTCGAGTGACAGGGATGCAAATATATGAACATTGAGAATCGGTTTTCGTGGTAGCGCCGCAGGTACTTTGGCTGAATGCGCCGAGCGCGTGCCATTGTCATTCAAAAAAAACAAATTCGTGTTAATTATATTGTTCAAATTTGTTGATTTCATTTATTGAAATTACGACATAAAACGACATTTGCGCATATAAGTTCTCATATCAGAATCGAATATTTTTTTATGGTTTATATTTTAGCATTTGTCTCGTAAAGGTCTATCGTAGACGGGATTTAAATTATTAATAAGTGAAAGGCAAAGCAATTCCGCCATTTTGACGAAATTTTGACGGTTCTTATAGCTGACAGTTGGAGCAGCGTTTGATTTCAATAAAAATAAATGAAAAATTAAATGAAGTCGTATATTTCGGAAAATTAATTAACTGTCGCAGTCGGATAAAAACTATCCTAAGTTGCAGCTAGAATAATAATGTACCTATATAAAATGTTTCATATGTTTCCGTTCATGGGATGCTGAGAACATTCGAACCGCGCAAAGCTTAGTTTCAAACTGGCTGATTCTTTTTTTAATTTAGAGATTTATTATAAGTGGAGATAAATAGATAGAAGATAATGAAACTCCCATTCAAATATCTCAAAAAATTATGAAGCTACATCCGTTTTAATGTCGCTTGTTAGAGTGAGTAAACGATGAGGGACTGTAACGTCAATATACTCGAGCGTCATAGTAAAAAACAATCGTTTCATATGAAGGTGCGTTTTGCGGAAAAGGGACAGAACATACCCCCTCTTAAAACTTTGGACTCTTATAACTTAATCATTACCTATATAACCTCTTGCTTTGTTTTTTTCTCCATTTGACTATATTTATTTTAAATTCTTTTTCGAGAAAATACATTATGATTATTTACCATATTTTCGATTCCTGAGCACGAACTTCGGAATTCGAAAATATTCGGGTATCTCTATCTCTATCGCACTAACCATACTCGAGTGACAGGGATGCAAATATATGAACATTGAGTATCGGTTTTCGTGGTAGCGCCGCAGGTACTTTGGCTGAATGCGCCGAGCGCGTGCCATTGTCATTCAAAAAAAACAAATTCGTGTTAATTATATTGTTCAAATTTGTTGATTTCATTTATTGAAATTACGACATAAAACGACATTTGCGCATATAAGTTCTCATATCAGAATCGAATATTTTTTTATGGTTTATATTTTAGCATTTGTCTCGTAAAGGTCTATCGTAGACGGGATTTAAATTATTAATAAGTGAAAGGCAAAGCAATTCCGCCATTTTGACGAAATTTTGACGGTTCTTATAGCTGACAGTTGGAGCAGCGTTTGATTTCAATAAAAATAAATGAAAAATTAAATGAAGTCGTATATTTCGGAAAATTAATTAACTGTCGCAGTCGGATAAAAACTATCCTAAGTTGCAGCTAGAATAATAATGTACCTATATAAAATGTTTCATATGTTTCCGTTCATGGGATGCTGAGAACATTCGAACCGCGCAAAGCTTAGTTTCAAACTGGCTGATTCTTTTTTTAATTTAGAGATTTATTATAAGTGGAGATAAATAGATAGAAGATAATGAAACTCCCATTCAAATATCTCAAAAAATTATGAAGCTACATCCGTTTTAATGTCGCTTGTTAGAGTGAGTAAACGATGAGGGACTGTAACGTCAATATACTCGAGCGTCATAGTAAAAAACAATCGTTTCATATGAAGGTGCGTTTTGCGGAAAAGGGACAGAACATACCCCCTCTTAAAACTTTGGACTCTTATAACTTAATCATTACCTATATAACCTCTTGCTTTGTTTTTTTCTCCATTTGACTATATTTATTTTAAATTCTTTTTCGAGAAAATACATTATGATTATTTACCATATTTTCGATTCCTGAGCACGAACTTCGGAATTCGAAAATATTCGGGTATCTCTATCTCTATCGCACTAACCATACTCGAGTGACAGGGATGCAAATATATGAACATTGAGTATCGGTTTTCGTGGTAGCGCCGCAGGTACTTTGGCTGAATGCGCCGAGCGCGTGCCATTGTCATTCAAAAAAAACAAATTCGTGTTAATTATATTGTTCAAATTTGTTGATTTCATTTATTGAAATTACGACATAAAACGACATTTGCGCATATAAGTTCTCATATCAGAATCGAATATTTTTTTATGGTTTATATTTTAGCATTTGTCTCGTAAAGGTCTATCGTAGACGGGATTTAAATTATTAATAAGTGAAAGGCAAAGCAATTCCGCCATTTTGACGAAATTTTGACGGTTCTTATAGCTGACAGTTGGAGCAGCGTTTGATTTCAATAAAAATAAATGAAAAATTAAATGAAGTCGTATATTTCGGAAAATTAATTAACCGTCGCAGTCGGATAAAAACTATCCTAAGTTGCAGCTAGAATAATAATGTACCTATATAAAATGTTTCATATTTTTCCGTTCATGGGATGCTGAGAACATTCGAACCGCGCAAAGCTTAGTTTCAAACTGGCTGATTCTTTTTTTAATTTAGAGATTTATTATAAGTGGAGATAAATGTGAAAGTTTGGATGTTTGGATGTCTGGATGTTTGTTCCTCAATCACGCTCAAACGGCTGAACCGATTTGGATGAAATTTTGCAGGAAGATGGTTTATAGCCTAGATTAAAATAAAGAATAGTTTTTATCCCGGGTTTACGCAGACAAAATCACGGGTGGAAACTAGTACTTTTATGAATACCTAAGTAACTACACAAAATGTAAGTAAAATATGATAAAAAGTAAAATTTTTAATAAACTGGCCTGGGTTGTTTCAGATTACCCTACTACCTTTGTTATTTTTTTGTTGGCTGTCACGAATCATTGTTTATTGAGTATTTATATTTTCAGTCACTAACAAATTTTGTGCAATCCGATATAATTAAAAGGGATGTTTTGTATGAAAAAGAATCTCTTATTAATTATCACACACAAGTATATTTACAATAAATAATATTTCCTATACCAAAATAACAGTTTAGTGGTGGTAGTAGACGGGGGCCTTGACGACGACGGGTGCGTGCGTGGGGGCGGTGTTGTGCACCACCGCGTTGAAGCCGCTGTGGTCATCAGCGGTGTACTCCACGGTGCGGATGGAGCCGTCAGCCTCGTGGAAGGAGTAAGAGCCCTTCACGACATCTCCGTCGCGGGTCTCCTGCTGGGACTTGTTGTCGCCGGTGTGGTCATCAGCCACGGAGTAAGTGTACTCGTATTTGGGATATGCCTGAAATAGGAAAAGTTTTAAGTAATGTTAACAATTCAATATTTAATTGTTTTGAATGTTTATTGTATATCAATTTAAAACTCACGATTTCTTCCTCATGGTGAGCGACAACCTTAGCGATGGGGACGGCGTAGTGGACGGCGGGAGCAGCGTGGTAAGCCACGGGAGCAGGGGTGGCGTGGTAGGCGACGTGAGCGGGAGCAGCGTGGTAGGCGACGGGGGCGGCGATCAGCTTGGCGGTGTGATGGGGCTGCTCGTCATGACGCACAATGCTCTGGGAGGAGACTGCCTCGGTGTGGGAGTAGTGTGGTTCAGGCAGGAGACCCGCCTGGGATACCGCCACGAACGCGCAAAGGGCTACGAACTGTAAATTAAGTTGTTATTACGTAACAGTTTGAGGTTTCGTGTAAAATTGTATTATAAATGCACATACACATGCCATGTACACTTACTTTCGAGAACATTTTGTGTGTTTCTTTGTTCTGAACGCACGAACAGTGAATGATAAAATTTCTAATTCACTCTACCGTTTTATACTAATTAAAACGAACTCGTTTTGACTAGTACCTACTCGACCTTGCCTCGGGTTAAAGTTGCGCCATTGACAGTTCTGATATTATATAACGGTTTTAACGTGCAGGGTTTTTTTTTAATTTTAGTTGTTTTCATCCAATTTGAAGAAAAACCTATACTAATATTATAAAGACGTGGTTTTTGCGACTTTGCAACTTTGACCTTGTAAGTATGTGTTTTAGGGGGGGTGTCTAGAACTTCTTATCTCATATCAATAGTAGATTGTTAACCAAGGGTTGAAAGTGACCCATTACACCCGAGATATTTCTGGCGCTCGAACGAAGTGAGAGCGCCAATAGTTCGAGGGTGAAATGGGTAATTTCACCCGAGTTAAACACTCTACTTTTCATTTCGACTGTGAGGAAAATTCATTATTCGATTTTAGATATACCTAAGTAAAATAATTAAACCTATATCCAACCTCTAACCTCTTTGCACTTTGGCCACTTGCCACGGCCTACTCGATTGTAATTGAGTAGACCGCGACGCAACTAATCTAGAGGGCCATGCCGAAACGTGAAAAAAAAAGTTTCATAGCATTATGGCGGGCAGCCGATATTTACAGAAATTATTTTGAATGTTGATTTTCTGTAATTAGGAAGAAAAATACTGTTGGAATTGGGACGCATAACTACAGCGCCTGATAAATGTAGGCGGGCAAACACGCACGACCACTGTCTCGATATTTTATTTAAAGACGTATTCACTCTCGCCCTTGTAAGCGCAGTAGCACGTTCATAGTAATCTGTATTTTCTATTTTAATAAACTAAATCCTTTTGTTATAAACAAAGTTCGTATTATTTCATCAGGTTATGGGCCGCCCCATGCCTAAATAGTAAAACAAGTAAAAGTTAAAGTGTTTTTAAAGTAAAAGTACAAATCATTATAACCTCAAATTTCGCGACATCACGTAGGTTTTGTTTCAGCATAATTTCAAGTATATGTGATCATAATGGCTTCAAATAGTGGTCTGAGTATAGAAAAGTTATCTGGAAGAGAAAATTATGCCACTTGGAGTTTTGCAGTGAAGGCCTACTTGCAATTAGAAGATTTGTGGGAATGTATCGAAACAGAAACCGGCAAGGCTGTAGATGCAAAAAAGGACATTAAAGCTAAGTCGAAACTCATTTTACTTATCGACCCCATAATATATGTGCATGTAAGAGAGGCCACATCAGCTAAAGAGGTTTGGGATAACTTAATGCGAGCTTTCGAAGACTCAGGCTTAACTAGAAAAGTGGGTCTGCTAAAGGATTTAATAAACACTACGCTAGAAAATAGCTCAAGCATAGAAGATTACGTTAATAAAATAATGTCATCCGCACATCGCTTACGAAATATTGGTTTCCAAGTGGATGATGAATGGCTTGGGACATTAATGCTAGCCGGCTTACCAGATGTCTATAAACCCATGATCATGGCCATTGAGAGTTCTGGAGTAAAAATTTGTGCCGATTCTATTAAAACAAAGTTATTACAGGAAGTAAAAACAATGGACACAACCGCATTTTACTCAAACTCCAAGAAGCAATATTATAATAAAAATATTGAAAAAGGGCAAAATAAATCAAAGGGACCGAGATGCTTTCATTGTAACAAATACGGGCACTTGAGTAAGAACTGTTGGTATAAAAAAAATAAAACAGATAATAAAGATAATGGTTTTATTGCAGCTTTTTCAGCAACCACATCGAATGACGCGCTGAGCTGGTACGTCGATTCAGGAGCCTCGATGCATATGACGTCACACAAGGAGTGGCTCGAGGACGAAACTGCGCCACCTGTAACAAGCATTAGAATTGCTAACGATAAAATACTCAGGGTTGAAAGTTGCGGTAATGTAACTATAAGCGTTCCAGACACACGAGGCAATATCAATAAAATTCAGGTAAGAAATGTAATTTATGTGCCTGAATTATCGACAAATTTAATATCAGTAAGCAAAATGATAAAAAGTGGTTGCAATATCCAATTCAAAGACAATGGCTGTAAAATATCAAATAAAAATGGTCAAAAAGTAGCCGATGCCAACTTAATAAATGATATGTATAAGCTAAACATAGCATATGAAAAAGCTCAAGCCATGCCCGCAGTTACTGAAAATGATACTTACTTATGGCACCAACGAATGGGCCACCTGAACTTCAGCGATATGGATAAAGTTCCAACTTGTACTACCGGTGTAAAATTATCTCCGTCTAATCAAAATATAACATGCGTAAGTTGTATCCAAGGAAAGCAGACTAGACAGCCATTTCCAAGTGAAGGCTCCCGAGCAACCGAGTTGCTAGAAGTCATCCACTCCGACGTGTGTGGACCGATGCAAACTGCATCACTTGGAGGTGCCAGGTATTTTGTCACTTTCATCGACGATTTTTCACGTAAAGTACACGTATACACGATAAAAAGCAAGGCTGACGTACTGGACAAATTTATAGAATATAAAACAAGAGTAGAGAATGAATTAAACAAAAAAATTAAAGCTTTAAGGACAGACAACGGAAAAGAATACGTAAATAACAATTTTAACAACTATCTGAAGAAATTTGGCATATTGCACCAAACTACTAACCCATACACACCGGAACAAAACGGTTTAAGCGAGCGCATGAACAGGACGCTCATAGAAAGGTCTAAATGTATGGTATTAAATGCTCAGTTACAGAACAACTTCTGGGGTGAAGCAGTGGTCACGGCAGCGCACATCATAAATCGCTCACCGACAAGAGCCCTTTCTTACGTCACTCCAGAAGAGGTGTGGACAGGAAAACAACCAGATTTAAGCCATATAAAGATCTTCGGATGCAATGCAATGGTACATATACCTAAAGAACGACGTCAAAAGCTGGATCCGAAATCCCGTAAGTTGATTTTTGTCGGTTATAGTGACTGTGTGAAGGGCTACCGCTTCATAGACCCTAAAACCAAAATGACTGTAACAAGCAGAGATGTCGTATTTCTCGAGGCCACTGTTATAAGAGATATTGCTAATAATGAGTCTGTACCTGAAAAAGAAGAAACAAGTATTAATGAAAGACAAACCAGTACGCATGAATCAGATAGTAAAGTAATGTCTTGTAATAAAAAGGAATTGAACTTACCTGAATCTAAAATAGTTTACTTACCTTTTTCTGAAGAAAATGCTAATGAAGAGAAAGATGATATTGAAGAGGATAATAAAGAAAATGCCAATGACGTAAAATATGAAATCAGAGATGAAAATGACTCTGTTAAAATCGAAGAGTTGAATACAACGTCTCTGAATGTCGATTCGTTTTCTTCACCAGCATCGGTTGATTCAGATCCTGACGATGAATCTTACAATCTTGAAGAGAGCATTGATATTCCAGACATTAAAATGAATCTTCGTCCAAGACGTCGTCGAAATGAATTTTACGAAGCTAATCCTCCCCAAGAAAATGCATCTTTTATGTGTATGAATGGCGAATCAGCTATGAGTATCTTGGACAAGGATCCACAAAGCCTTTCCGAAGCATTAGAGAGCAATAAGGCAGATCAGTGGATACATGCCATGGAGGAAGAATATAAATCATTACTACTTAACAATACCTGGACATTAGTTGACATGCCGAAAAATAAAAAAGTAATCCCTTGCAAGTGGGTTTACAAAACTAAAACAGATGAAGATGGCAATGTATCAAGAATGAAAGCACGACTTGTCGTGAAAGGTTACCAACAAAAAAAAGGTATAGATTATCATGAAATTTATGCCCCTGTAGTACGCTATACCTCCATAAGATATGTGATTGGCTTGGCTGTAAAATATAATTTGAAAATTCACCAGATGGATGCAGTAACAGCTTTTTTGCAAGGTGACATTGAGGAAGACATTTACATGTCGCAGCCACCGTATTTTGGGGAAGGCGATAAAGTGTGCTTGTTAAAAAAATCCATTTATGGTCTAAAACAGGCAAGCAGGCAATGGAATAAAAAGCTCAATGCAGCTTTACTAGAAATAGGAATGTCACGATCAAAAGTAGATCCATGTATATATCACCGCATAGTCAACGAACAAAATATACTGATCCTTACAGTCTATGTTGATGATCTACTATGTTTCTATAATGATGAAGAAACTGTCAAGATGATAAAGAAAAAACTGAGCACCAAATTTCATATGAAGGACTTAGGTGAAGCAAAGTGTTGTATTGGCTTTAGAATTATGCATAACACTTCAACGAAAGAAATTTCTCTGGATCAGGCTGCTTACATCGAAAAAGTACTTACTCGTTTCAATATGAGTGACTGCAATCCAGTCTATACTCCGTGCGAGGCTAACCTGCAACTGAAAAAGGCTGAAAAAGACGACGAGGTCCTAGAAAATGTTCCATATCAAGAGTTAATAGGGTGTCTCTTATATTTATCACAAGGAACCAGACCAGACATAGCCTATATTGTAAATCAACTAAGCCGATTTAATAATAGACCTACAACACAGCACTGGATGGCATCAAAAAGAGTATTAAGGTACCTGAAAGGAACACAGCATCTAAAACTTACCTTCAAGAAAGATGATGCAAACATTGTAGGCTACTGTGATGCCGATTGGGCTACAGATACTGAAGATAGAAGATCATGTTCTGGATATGTTTTTACTTTTCAGGGCGCTGCCATTAGCTGGTGTTCTAAAAGGCAACCTACAATCGCTCTGTCAACAACCGAAGCAGAGTATATGTCACTATCTACGGCAACACAGGAAGCTATCTGGCTCAAGCAATTGGAAGAGGACTTTTGTCCTACTATGTCAAGTATACCAATTGTTATGTTTTGCGATAATCAAAGTGCTATCAGCATTTCAGGTGATGACATCTACCATGCCAGAAGCAAGCATATCGATATACGCTATCATTTCGTGAGGGAGCGTATATCCAAGAAACAAATATCCGTTCGCTACAAAAGCACTCAAGACATGTTGGCTGATGTGTTCACAAAGGGATTGCACCGGCCAAAGCATCTGACCTTTGCAATGGCAATGGGTTTGCGTCCAGAGGAGGGTGTTGGAATTGGGACGCATAACTACAGCGCCTGATAAATGTAGGCGGGCAAACACGCACGACCACTGTCTCGATATTTTATTTAAAGACGTATTCACTCTCGCCCTTGTAAGCGCAGTAGCACGTTCATAGTAATCTGTATTTTCTATTTTAATAAACTAAATCCTTTTGTTATAAACAAAGTTCGTATTATTTCATCAAATACCAACAGTAAAAGGAATTCAATCAACATCTGCGTTTAGATATGTAAAGCTTTTATTTTAATAATATGAAGTAACTCAATTATCTTCGACTCCGTGGCTGACTGACCGTAACAATAAAAAAAAATTACTTTCCACCCTAGGGGAGAAAACGCTATTTTCCACCCGGCTATATGCCCATGAAAAGTCAACTTTCAGAACAGGAGAGATGAAAAAAATCTTTCAACTGTATATAGAATGGGATAGGCGTAAGCTTTATTTCGTATCGCGTATTTTCCTTCGATGTTTGTTATACGCGTGTATTTAATGAATTTAATGACTTCAATACCTATTCTAATAATCAGTAACAAACTGGTAAAGTTTCTTGGAAGAAGGTTGTGACTGAGAATTAGAGAGTTTAGTTCTGGGGACTTGTTTGAGCTTGATGCTGGAGCCCGGCCTGTGGGTTTTGAGGAATCTCGACGGGCCTGGTGTCTACTAAACCGGATCAGGACAGGGATCGGAAATTGCGCATTTCTTTGGTGAAAATGGGGATGGTGCGAGACAGTGGAAAGCCGGTGTGGCTGCCCAGATCAGACCGTACATCATATCATCTTTGAGTGTCCCATCACCAAATTTACCAGGAATTCGGCTGATTTTAAGACTCTCTCGACGGATGCAGTTGCTTACCTTAAATCTAATATCATAAACATTTGAGTAGAGAAATTTTATGCCATACGATAAATAAATAAAGAAAGTATAGAGTATCTCGTTCCTATATATAAGGTCCTACTTCTTTTAATAGCGTGCTGATTTGTTAAATAAGTACCCAAATAAATACCCAATGATGAAGTATGCTGCGGCATCTTTATATGATAAACGTGCCAGTGCCCGTCACTGGCCTAATCATGACTCTTTCAATCAAGTGTCAAATAAAAAAATATGAGCAATAGGTGTCAACCACAGATGTATGATAAGGAGATCGGACATGGCGGCCGATTTGTATAGAGTGACCCTGTCGTAAGTACATTAACCCACACAACGACCAAGTAATTGACAAGACAAAGCACGCACACAACTAAAACACACACACTTGTATACCTACACGCTTATTTGACAATAAACGCGCATCATATCAGGCATTTTGGGAAAAAACGTAATATTCTCTGCGATCAGCACGCGTGCACAGTATGGCAGTGTATGCCCATTGAGCATACAGCTACGACACGGCCGCCGGCGGCTTGTCCTCTCTCTAGTATTCTATGCTCTGAGGTGTCAACTATTAGGCATTGAGCTGTCGAGCACTGGGACATTCACCTAACTGAACATATCTTTTTAGGACAATATGCTTTTTTTTTACCTTGCGAGTGATGTTAAAGTTACCAAGCACTTAGGTATCAAAAAAAGTAAGGAGGGGATTAAGCATACGACTCCCAATTGAGGTTCATCTAGGTCGCGGTTCGAATCCTAACTCGTACCAATGAGTTTTTTGTAACCTACGTCCGCAGTGTCGTTTGATATTCACCGCTAGCTTTAAATCAATTAATGGCCTAGCGGTACATGGTGGACCGTATCAATTATCGTATCAATTGTGCTGGTTTAGAAACGTTGGCTGCTTTGAGTGGATATACGAACTTAGCGTTTCTTTAAAATAAAATAAACTACTGCTACAGCTAACAGAGCCACATCAGCTGTAGAACTCGCGAGCCTGTCATTTATTTTACTTAACAAAAACCGAATTGACAAAAATGTGCTAGGTTTATATTTATTGAACCTGCTCACCAAATTTCACGAGAAAATGGCCTGTAGAGGAGAACAGCAGGCCATCTGGACATACGGACTATTTCAGCTTGGGTTAATATTCTTTCGTACCTATACGAAAGAATATTGGCCCAAGCTGAAACAGAGAACTTCGTTCGCTTCGCTCGCTCGTTCAAAAAATAAAGATTTATTACAATGCACTTGCTCTGAAAGAGCCCCTTTATATGGGTCAACATGAACACGGGAAGTGCTCCCGCTGCTGCTGGTAGTGCAGGGCGGAATGGATTTCAGGCCAAAATTCCCGCACACTATGTGGGAATGAGATTTCGTGACAATTAAAATTTAAACATATGTTTTTATTTTCTCGCACTCCCTCACGGTTGTGTTTTTGGTCATCGCCACTCGTTGGGAATTACCTATTTTCCGCACTTGTGTCATAATAGTTATTTACGATACAAGTGCAAAAAATAGGAAATTCGCAACGAGTGGAGATAAATTAAAACACGGTCGAAGGGAGTGTTTTAAAACGACACGAGTTACAAATTACCTATTCGCACGTGTATCGTACCTACAACGTTTTACAGTACATAATTATGGCTCTATAAAGTTTCGACATATGCACGGAAAGGGCTCTTTTCCGCACACGTGCGGAAAAGTAGCACCATGTGTACTGTAAATAACTATTATGATACAAGTGCGGAACGTAGGTAATTTCCAATGAGTGGCGATGACTACAAACAGTTGGGGATTACCTATCCGCACGTGTATCATACAACATTTTACAATGCATCATGCGAGGAAAAAAAATGCATAAAGTGTAAAATTTTAATTGTCACGAAAGCTCATTAATCTCATTATCGCACAGTATGCGGGAATATTGTACTGAAATCAATCCCCGCACGGGCATCGGCAAATTCCCGTGTTTATTTTGAACCATATAAAGGGGCACATTCAGAGCAAGTGCATTGTAATAGTTATTTACAATGCACTTGCTCTGAAACTGCCCCTTTATATGGTTCATCATAAACACAGGAAGTGCTCGATGCCAGCACGGCGGGCGCCAAGTGAACCGTGCCCGTGCGGAATGGATTTCAGGCCAAAACTCCCGCACACTATGCGGGAATGAGATCTCGTGAGTTCGTGACAATTAAAATGTCACCTTTTATGCATATTTTTTTTATTTCCTCGCATGATGCACTGTAAACTGTAAAATGTTGTACACGTACGGATAGGTAATTCCTAACTCGTGTCGGTCAAAAACACTCCCTGACGGTCGTGTTTTTGGTCATCGCCACTCGTTGGGAATTACCTACTTTCCTCACTTGTATCATAAATAACTATTACGATTCAAGTGCAGAAAATAGGAAATTCGCAACGAGTGGTGATACATTAAAACACGACCGAAGCTCGCGAAGGGAGTGTTTTAAATCGACACTAGTTGCGAATTACCTATTCGCAACGTTTTACAATATAGCTGTTTAAAATTTCGACATATGCACGGAAAGTGCTCTTTTCCGCACACGTACGCAAATAAATATTAAAAAACAAGATGATTATTATGAAGGGTACGAGGAAAGAAGATGTCTACTTAGTCAGTTTTCAAATCAGTTTTATACAATCTTAAAATGATTATGACTGACATAATATTTTCGTGTATCGTTTATATCAAATACGAGTAAATTGTAATCTTCCCTGCCTGAGTTCTGAAAACTTACAAAAATATAATAGGTATTGGAACATTTTTTTGGAAGTTCGAATCTTACACTAAGTAACATAGCACATTTATTTGTTAAGTTAGTACATTAAACGCCCAAGCCACCGTTTATCTAATTAATATTGCTGTCTTTACCGACGGCATTTTTTTATCAACCGTTCGTTAGTCATATAACAAGATTGGATTTATATCTAGAGCAATACACCACAAGTGAGATGTAGCCTGCGGCAAGGTCGTCTGTGCCAAATACTCGTATTTCTACTTACTCCACTGCACTGTCGAATACCTAATTGGCCTGTGTACGCCTACAACATCATGCAGGTATAAAACTAGTAGTCAGCACTTGACATTTATCATTTACAACTTGAACGTATCTGAAACATTGTCAATATGTTCTCCAAAGTAAGTTCTATGGTGAATTCAGTTCGATCTAAATAAAATACATAGATAACATTAATTGCAACATGCCACATAACGTGAACCGACCTTTAATATTTTCTTTTTTTACACAGATTGTAGCCCTTTGCGCTTTCGCGGCTGTGGCCCAGGCTGGACTCCTGGTTGAGCCTCACTACTCCTCGGCCGCCGCCGTCTCCTCGCAGAGCATCGTGCGGCACGACCAGCACCAGGAGTACGCCCACAAGCTGGTGGCTGCCCCTGTCGCCTACCACGCTGCCCCCGCTCACGTTGCCTACCACGCCGCCCCCGCCCCCGTGACCTACCACGCTGCCCCCGCCCCGGTCGCCTACCACGCCGCCCCCGCCCCCGTGACCTACCACGCTGCCCCCGCCCCAGTCTCCTACCACGCTGCTCCTGCCGCTGTCCACTATGCCACTCCTATCGGCAAGGTCGTCGCTCATGAAGAAATCGTAAGTTTCATCTTTTATGGTACGTGGTATTCAAATATTAAGTAAAATTTGCTCCAATTATTATAAATGTATCCTCCTTTTGACAGGCTCACCCCAAATACGAGTACTCTTATTCCGTTGCTGACGGACACACCGGCGACAACAAGTCCCAGCAGGAAACCCGCGACGGAGATGTCGTGAAGGGCTCTTACTCCTTCCACGAGGCTGACGGCTCCATCCGCACCGTGGAGTACACCGCTGACGACCACAGCGGCTTCAACGCGGTGGTGCACAACTCCGCCCCCACGCACGCGCCCGTCGTCGTCAAGGCCGCGCCCGTGTACGCCGCTCCCGCCTACTACCACCACTAAAAAATTGTAGAAACAATACCAAAGATAAAAAATGATTGTTGAATATTTATTTGATGCAATACACAAAAAGTGTCAAAAATTACAAATACATTTTGTTTATTCCCCAAAACAGACTTCCTTGTATACTTAGTCCCTCCTATCATTTAGGGCCGATTTTTCAACCCCCAGATAAAACATATCTGTCAGATAAATGTTAGGCTGTCCTTTTCTTTTATATGTCTGGGGAAAAGGATAGTGATAATTTTATCTGACAGATACGTTTATCCGGTGATTGAAAAACCGGCCCTTAGACTTACAACTTAAGTGGAGAACTTTACTGTAAATGTCTCCGGAGCTCCACAACCAAATTTGGATTTGCAAGCCGCTCTCATGTACGCAAACGATAAATTTTATCTTTAAGAATCAATTTCTCAGGATATGTCGTCGTCGTCGGATATGTCTGGGAAGACATCATAGGTTCTTGTTATCGTTAATACTCGTACAAGCGCACTTTGCTACAATTGTTCCATACTACCAGCTCTTTTATTTTCCGCAAATATTTTGGCAGACTTGACCAAGTTCGATTCCCGGGCACGTTAAAGGTTTTTTTTTAATGCAGCATATATTTTTTTATAAAATCGGCCTCGTAACTCTTCAGAACTTTACATATGTATTATGTATTACGTATTTACAGTTCAGATTTTCGTCACTTCCCCTTTTGTATCTAGAATAGAACATTGGGAAGGACATGAGGTTTTCCTTATCCCGAGGCTTCACCTGCATAGTGGTACCTAGGAGATACGAATAGCGGCACGCCCTTCACCCATCTGTTTAATGGATAAGAAGTTTTTTGGTTAAAGATTAAAGGTAGGCTAAAAAATCCTGGAAAGAAAAAAAATACTTTTCACACTTTTAATTAAACGTTTGTTAAACAATGCGACGTTTAAGAAAAAAAAGTTATTTTTAGTTTTTTTTATTCTATATATATATATTAAATATATATACGAGTATATAAAAGAAGACGACTTCCTGACTGATCATCAACGCACAGCCGAAACTACTGGAACTAGAAACTTAAATTTACACCCATACTACCTTTAATAACGTAGGCGACGGATAAGAAGGGATTTTTGGAAATTCCACCCCTAAAGGAGTTAAATATTTTTTGAGATAGAAGCTTAAAACTTTGTAGAAAGCTTACAAATAAAGTACTTTCAGCGTTTTGGAAAATTCCAACCCTTAAGGTTAAAAAGGGTGCAAGATTCGTATGGGAAACACTTTTATTGAGCTTAGATACTTGATAGTTTGTAGAAAAAATGCTTATTACAACAAAAAAACTCTTATTCTTAATTTTTCCTTGAAAAGCGTTAATAGGGGGTTCAAAGTTGGTATGGAGAGTCAGAAAGTTTTAAAGTATGAAATTTATAACTTCGATCCTAGCTTGTTTGTTAAAAGACTACAAAACTTATTTCAGCGTTTTTTTTAAATTCAACCTCTAAAGGGGATTATAAGGGTGTTCCAAGTTTGTATGGAGAGCAAGTAATTTTTAATGTGAGGGATTTGTAACTTCGGTTGTAGACTGTTTGCTGAAAAACTACAAAACTTATTACAGCGTTTTTTTTTTTAATTTATCGCCTTAGAAGGTTAAAAGGGGGTTCGGAGTTTATGTAGAGAGCAAGACATTTTTAAAGTAAGAAATTTGTAACTACGGTTTCAGACTTATACTATGAGGGTTCAAAGAGGGTTCTAAGTTTGTATAGAGAGCAAGACATTTTGAAAGTGAGAGATTTGTATCTTCGGTTTTAGACTGTTTACTAAAAGGCTACAAAACTAATTTCAATATTTTTTTTTAAAATTCATTCCTTAAACATTTAGACGATAACATGTTCTACGCGGACGAAGTCGCGGGCAACAGCTAGTTATTTATAGATTGGCCTGGATTTTTTAACCCGATGCCAACCCATTAGCAAATTATTGTTAATGTAGGTACGAAATTCAATTATAGTATGAAATCACACGCGACTTCGCAAGATCTAGTTTTACCATTCGTGATATTAAATTATCATCTTTCCACTTAACTAACAAGATAGATCTCTATCGACATGCTGATCTGGATTATATCTTACGACATTACGTTTTTAGGTGTTTCGAAACCAGTACCTAGTTTACACAGTCCTAAGCTTAGCATCATTGAACGTAACTAACATGGTATATTTGCTAGTTATATCATAGATCATACCCGGAAGGAACAGTGAGTGGATGTACGAGTAGGTATATGAACTTCGCCGTAATCAAATGTCTTCGTTATAGGTATAAGGATTTTAATGTTATTGTGCATTTATATTCTCAAAAGATATGATTATTGGGATCCCGATCAGGTTGTCCCCACATTTGATACGGAACTAAAACTATATGTCTACCTTCCGGAAAACAGAAAAAACCAAGGACACCTTTTTTACATGGTCGGCCGATGTCCCGATCTCGCAAACCTGGGAAAGCCAGCCCCGCCCAAAAATTTTCCATTTATTTATTTTACATTATATGTAGATATATATATATTTTTTATTGGTATTAAGGATAACAACAGCCGTAGATATCACTAATACATATTGGTTATTACAAATATTACATAGTCCAAGGCCAATAACAGTCATCCATTAATTACTTAAGTAACTATTAACAAGGTAAGTCAAACATAGTGAAAATGTTCAATTAGAAGGTTTTAAACTAAAACTAAAAAATGAACAAGACGCGTGAAAAAAAAAACAAATGTTAGTTAGACACCAATAGACTAACAGCTTAAATAAACATAACTTAAAAAATAAAGTCAGACGAAGTTAAACCTGGACTAAAAGGATTTACAATAATATAAAAAAAGCTACTATTAAATAGTAACAGAAACACCACCGATGGTATAATGGCATAATATATTAATTCAACACTCATTAAAAGTAGAAAATCGATCGATAAAGTACACATGTGATTACACCCAGTACCCAAGAACACATCAAGAAGTAAATTGATTAACGGCCCGCACATGTCCACGCTAGGATGATCCTGTTGCATATGTATATATATTATATATATATATTTGTTTTGTGTTGAATTGGCAAATTATTCATTGTTTAGTAATGTATACATATATATTCATATATATATTATGTATTATCTTTATGTTTGTTCAAAATCGAATAAATATCACTTTTAAATTTAAGGAAATAAAGTAGACAACTTCAAAATGGTATTATTTTTATTCTGTGTGAAAACTGATAATTAAACAAAAAGAAACTGAAAAATAAGGACTTTATAAAGAACTGTTTTGTATGAATTCGTCGTATTTTATATATTTTGCCTGCAACCTAACTTTCTTTTTGATGTGTCTCATTCAATTCTGGACGATCACTTTTAACACATTTGATGATGCCCTGTTCCACTTTTTTTTAAAGTTTTCAACTGAGGTGGCAGCTTTGACGTTTTTTTAGAGGTGTCGTTTCATGATAGACCAATATCGCTCAATTGGGTGAACTTCTGGGCAATTGGGAGGAATCATCTCCTTATCCACTACTTCTACCTTATCTGCTTTATACCATTCCTTCGTTGTTATATAGAAATGACAAGAAGCCAAGTATGGCCAAAATAAAATGCTACTCCTGTGCTTCTTTATTTTTATTGGTAGTAATCTTTTTGTAAGCACTCGTCACTGTATACCGTAGCGTTCAAAGTCCCTGTAGTAAAGAAGCATTGCGATCTCATACCGCATTGAAAAATCGCTTGCCACACTAATACTTTTTTGCCAAATTTCTCGATGTTGATGGCCTTATGTTTTCGAGTAACCTTCTATAAGCCAGCACCGTAATAAATTGAGGTCCTGGTAAGGCTTTAAAGTCCAATTTGCAATAGGTCTCGTCATTCATTATAATGCACTGATTTTTCTTGGTCAATATACGGTCGTATAATTTCCTTGCCAGTTTTCTGACAGCTATTGTTTGATTTTCATCTCGTTTTGGTTGTTTTAGTTTTTTATAGGTCTTTAGGTTGCATCTTAGCTTGATTCTTTGTATCATAGCCGAAGAAGTTTTGGCTCTTTTTGCCGCATCTCGAATTGAAAGGGCGGATTTTGTTTAAACATTCTTACGACTTTCTTTTCTCATGCCAAGTCGGTTGTCCCCGGTTTTCTTCCAGATTTAGGTAAATCTTGGAGAGAACAGCAGTCACCAAATTTATTTATTATTTTGTGCACGCCCGCGGGACTCAACTCGTACTTTTTAACCAGTTTTCTAATCGTCATACCTTTTATTTTGCACCAATCGTCCAAAATATTTTTACGAACGTGTAAGCTAATTCGCCCCATGTTGACAGTTTGACAAAAGTAGTAATTGCTTTTTATTGCAATTAAAAGAAAAGGATATAGTTCGTTATTTAAAAAAAAAATTATGCCGATTTTATGTACGTACCAGTTTTTAGAGATGCCTAAAGTTGTCTACTTTCTTTCCGATACGGTCCTTCTTTTTTGAACCTACAAATGGATCAGCAATGTGAAATTCGGTGTTATACAAGTGAGAGATCCGTGTCAACACAGCGTTAGCTCCATAGTTAGTGGAGTGAAAGGGAACGTGAAGACCCTATTTGTGTCGCGTACGCCTTGGAACTCGGAATGCAATGTAAGTTGCTATAACAAATTTAAGTGAATTTTACAAACTTACCCTATATCCGAAAAATAAATATACAGAACTAGTATACTAAATATAATGTAAAAAATACGTTCCTATCGCATACTTTTGTTTGTTTTTGCAAAATTTCTACATTTTATGTTACTATTTTCGACCGTCACGGTAATACGAGTAAATGTAGGTATTATAATTTTAGATTGTTACATAAACAAATACCAAAATAAAGATCAGAAATGAAAATATAAAAAATACACAGATACCGGCCAAATGATATAATATCCTCAACGGCATCATGCTCGGAAGGGGTTAAAGACCCATTCAAGACCATTATACGACCTGTCGTCATTAATTGATCGGAATGTTGGGCCGCAAAGGTGACAGATGAAACGAGATTGCATTTTACGGAGATGAGAATCTTGAGATGGATGTGAGGCGTAACGAGAATGGATCGAATAAGAAATGAGTATAGCCTGAATGTAGCACCCATAACATAACTGAAAAGCTGAGAGCAAATCGCCTACTGTGGTATGAACATGATAAAACGAGGGGTGATAGTCATGTTACTAGAAGGGCATTAGGAATCAATGTGTGGGATGAAGAGGAAGATCAAGAAAAAGGTGGATGAAATGCGTGAGAGAGGATATGAATTGGAAGGTAGTGTGTGACGAGTTGACGGACGATATAGACGTAGGTATAGAAAAAAAGTAAAAGTTACACTTTTTTTAAACCGTCATAGTCATACAAAATATCATTCGCCATTCAAATAACTGTGGAAGTTCAATGCCGTAAATAACAATATTGTCTCTTATCTAGACAGCTTTTTCACTTTAGAAGCTGTGGTGGATTTATGTTCTGAGCGTTTAAACCTCACGACTTTCCCTAGGTTGTTATGAGCATATCTAAAAACTTTAGTGGCATTTTTAATTGTTATAGTTAAGTCTTAGTAATCGATTTACCAAGCTCGTTACGAATCTACGTCGCGAAAATCTTTCAATAATGCGTTTTTCGTAAGTACTTGCTAATTAAAATATGACCGCTTGGCAAATGTTCTGTATGTATTAGGTGTATTGACTTTTTTATTGCCATTTTACTAGGTTTCTTCTATCTATTTTGGCTTTACCTTCTCTTATGTCATATTTCACGTAGCACTCGTGATTGCGTCATACATGTAAAAGTAACGTTGTATCCTATTTGGAGGCAAAAATATTGTCAGCTGAAGCAAATAGTTGACCCTTCACAAAATCTTCGTTTTGTAGGACACACACAAGCAGCACAGCGGTACATCATCATGCAATTTCACTTAGTTCTGCTTAATTACGGACAGGCACTATGACGTGACTAGAATAATTTGTATATGAAAATACAATATATTTCCATACAGCGCCTGCAAAGACTGCATGAATGCTTAGTTAATGCACTAAAAAGGCTATAACGCAATGATGCCGTCAACGTCAAAAAAACACTTATTTTATAAAAATACCTAACAAGAATAGATAACTAGCTTCAACTTTCGAATTTGTACGCATTTGAATCAATATCTGTACACTCATACGGCATATTTGACCTGAGGCGAGGTTACGTTACGCTGCAATCTGATTGATAAATATTCGCGACATTAAAAGATCGCAAGTATAAAACTAGAGCTAAAGCCCAGACAAGCATCACTTACACATTGGTCGTAACTGAATCATAACCAATTATGTTCTCCAAAGTAAGCTAGAAAATGAACACTTAAACATAAATTACAATTTAAAATATAAGCGTTTAAAACATAATAGCAATTTTATATTTATTTTTCTTCTAGATTGTTGCCTTGTGCGCCTTCGCGGCTGTGGCCCAAGCTGGCCTTCTCCCCGAGCCTCACTACTCCTCGGCCGCCGCCGTCTCCTCCCAGAGCATCGTGCGCCACGACCAGCCCCAGGAATACGCCCACAAGCTGGTGGCTGCCCCCGTCGCTTACCACTCCGCTCCCGCTCACGTCGCCTACCACGCCGCTCCCGCTCACGTCGCCTACCACGCCGCTCCCGCTCACGTCGCCTACCACGCCGCTCCCGCTCACGTCGCCTACCACGCCGATCCTTCCCACGTCGCCTACCACGCTGCCCCCGCCCCCGTCACCTACCACGCTGCTCCTGCTGCCATTCACTACACCGCCCCCATCGCTAAAGTTGTAGCCCACCACGAGGAAGAAATCGTAAGTTGTCGTGAAAAATGCTAGTAATGTGCGTTTCGTCTAAAACTGACATGAGGTTTAATACAATACATTTTCATTCCAGGTTCACCCCAAATACGAGTACACTTACTCCGTTGCTGACGGACACACCGGCGACAACAAGTCCCAGCAGGAGACCCGTGACGGAGACGTCGTGAAGGGCTCTTATTCCTTCCACGAGGCTGATGGCTCCATCCGCACCGTGGAGTACACCGCTGATGACCACAGCGGCTTCAACGCGGTGGTGCACAACTCCGCCCCCACGCACGCGCCCGTCGTCGTCAAGGCCGCGCCCGTGTACGCCGCTCCCGCCTACTACCACCACTAAAATATTGTAGAAACAATACCAAAGATAAAAAAAATATTGTTGAATATGTATTTGATGCAATACACAAAAAGTGTCAAAAATTTATAATGCATATTGTTTATTCCCCAAAACAAACTTCCTTGTATTTATAGTCCCTCCTACCATTTAGACAACAACTCAAGTGGGTGTTGGGAAGTGGTTGGACTGTTCCTGTCTCCGGAGCTTCAAAACCCAGTTTAGACTATCAAATCACTCTTAAATGTCCATGTACGCAAATGACAAATAATATATTTAAGAATCAATTTGTCTGGATGTCGCCGTCGATGGATATGTCTAGAAGGACATCATAGGTTCTTGCTATCGTAAATACAGGTCCATTTTGCAACAAAATTTAAATATTAAATTAGGTAATAGTTTCGACTTACCATTTTATTTAATATAAAGTATAGTTAGGGATTGTCAAAACTGTGTACATAACATGTCATAAAGTATACTTAGGGATTGTCAAAAGTGTGTACATAACATGTCATAAAGTATACTTAAGAATTGCCAAAAGTGTGTACATAACATGTCATAAAGTATACTTAGAGATTGCCAAAAGTGTGTACATAACATGTCATAAAGTAAATAAGTGTCAACAGTCTGCCCATTTCGGACGTATAATATTAATAAAACACTTAAAATATAGAATTAACATCATATGAAATATTCATTCAAATCATTAAAACATTTGCAATTTAAACAGTCCTTCAGTTTTCTCTTGAATATAGAGCCATCTCACGACTTAATATTTTCCAAAAAAAAATACGGAGGAAACTATTTTTTTTCCTGAAATAAGACCTAGCTAGATCGGGGGCGAGACCATATACCCCTTTATTCCATATTTCATAGAAATCGTTCGAGCCGTTTTCGAGAACGTGATTTCAAATATTTCCCCCTGGGCCATAGAGAGGCTATCCCGTAACACATCTGTTATTGGCCCCAATGCAAACCAAACAGGCCAAAAAATGCAATATGTGGTGTTACAAAAATACCCGAAAAGCGGAAAAGGGGTTAAATGGTCCCTTATAAAGAGTCAAATTACAAAATTTGAAAATCGTAGCGTGGTATCAATAAAAAAAAGAATTAGAACATTTTTTACGGCGAAAATGGTCTTAGGAGTCCTTCCTTCGATTTCAAATTAATGAATATTGGTGTTTACAGATTTTGGAAAAAACATGCAGGTTGCGAGAAAATGGGCAATTTTGACATACTTTTTTTTGATGCCAATCGATCCCATTCCTGTCAAGGTTCAAAAGCTTGTATGGTATGGGACCAAAAAGAAATTCCCGGCTAGAAAAGCCATAAATCGAGAAAAACTTTCCCCATACAATTTGTATGAAAATGAAAAAAGTTTTTTTTGCATGTATTTTTTTATGTCAATCGATTCCATTTATATCCCCGTATCAATAGTTTCCTTGGGGTAAATTTTCGATAATGTCCAAAAAAAGCCAGAAATTACTGCTCTTTCTCTCCATAGTAAATGTATGAAAACAGTTTTCTTTATTTTCTAGCTTTTTTGTACATTACCGAAAGTTGATCCCAAGGAAACTATACTGGAAGGAAACTATAAGGAAATGATACTGGTAAAATAGATATGGAATCGATTGACATAAAAAAATACATGTAAAAAAAACTTTTTTCATTTTCATACAAATTGTATGGGGAAAGTTTTTCTCGATTTTTGACTTTTCTAGCCGGAAAATTCTTTTCGGTCCCATAAAAGCCTTTGATCCTGGACAGGAATGGGATCGATAGGCATCAAAAAAAAAGTTTTTCAAAAATTACCATTTCCTCGCACCTGTACGTTTTTTCCAAAATCTGTAAAGGCCAATCTTCATTAATTTGAAATCGAAGGAAGGTCTCCTAAGACCATTCTCGTCTAGCAACACGGGATCTGGTAGCTGCCCTCACTGACCCAAAATCTATTTCCACCGTGTATGGGCCTGTATTAGTCGTTTAATAGCATACTTCAAAAGTGCAAAACCTTTAAGGAGTTCTTGCTTAAAGTGTAATGTTTTCAGAGTGTATGTATATGTGTGAGTTTCTTTTTTCCACCAGAACTACTCAACGCCTTATCCAGTTTAGATGAGGTGTCGTTAGAATCCTTAAATCAACCCGGGTGACATAGGCTGACGTCGCGATAATTGGCTACTTTCCTAAAAAAATATATTTAGTCCGTCAGGTAGAATGTCAAAAAATATTAGACACGTATCTTTTTATTTGTCAATCAATCAATAAATTATGAAGATATAGCCCGTTCAAGTTCCGTGTGACGTACACTTTTTAGCATAATGTGACGTCACGCGGAACTTTACCGGGCTGAATCTTCATCATTTTTTGATTGATTGACTAGAAAAAAAATATGTGCGTAATATTTTTTTGATAATCTAACTGACGGACTAAAAAATAGGACTAAATATTAGGAAAAAAATAGACAACCCAGCGTTAGTACCTGTATTATATAGGCTCCATACTTTCGATTAGTATAAAATTTGTTCGTTAAACAATCTTATCTTAATTTCAATAAGTTTGTAGGGAGGTAAGTTTCGCTGAAATATTTAATAACATATATTTTGTCCATTCGATTATGACTAATTTATTTTTTCTCGAACGGTTTACGAGGGTCGTCTGAAAAGTTTCTGGCCTGACAAAGAAAAAAGTAGTTTTCGATCTCATTATTTTCTATATTTCAACATAGTATCCTTGTAAGTCTACACTTCTCCCACCGATACTCCCATGTTTTCATCCCGTCCAAGTCGTAGTTGACATCTTGCTCTGCAAAATAGGCGTTCACGACGGCAATGACCTCTTCGTTATCCAAAAATCTTTGTCCACCGAGCGAAGTTTTGATTCTATTAAAGAGAAAATAGTCGCTGGGGGCCAGATCTGGAGAATATGGTGGGTGGTCAATTAATTCGAATCGTAGCTTCTGAATTTTTACCATGGTGATCGCTGACTTGTGAGACGGTGCGTTATCTTGATAAAACAATACTTTCTTTTTTTGCAAATGCGGTCGTTTTTTTGCAATTTCTACCTTCAGCCTCTCTCTCTACATCAAGCAATAATGCATAATAACCTTCCGGTATCGTTTTTCCTTTTTCTAGATAGTCAACGAATATAACCCCGCGACTATCCCAGAACACAGTGGCCATCACTTTTCCGGCCGACGAAATCGTCTTCGCCTTCTTTGGGGCAGGCTCATTTTTCGCAGTCCACTGTTTGGATTGTGATTTCGTCTCAGGCGTGAAGTGATGAATCCATGTTTCATCGACAGTTATCAAGCTACGCAAAAAATCTGATTTATTTCGCTTAAATCGCTTCAAGAAGCTTCCAAAATGTTTATTCGCATTTGTTTTTAAGCCGAATTTAGTAGACAGCGGCACACAACGGGCAGCTAGCTTTCGCATATTCAATTCTTTAGTCAATATATGACATACTCGTTCTTTTGATAAGCCTAAGCCTTCTGCTATCTCTCTGACCTTGATTCGTCGGTCTTCGAGCACTATTCGGTGTACTTTTTCGATAACATCTTGATTAGTCGCAGTTTTTGGCCGTCCAAGGCGTTCCTCATCATTTAAGCTGGCACGACCACGTTTAAATTCAGCTACCCATAATTTCACGGTGGAAAATGAGGAACAGACTTGCCGTTAACAGAATCCATAAAAAATAATTTGGGTTGACGTATTATTTTTCAAATATAAAAATTTATTCACAACTTGGCACTCAATTTTATCCATTTTTTCGAGAACATAGCGGTTTTTTTTGGGGTGGATTTTCAATAATCAACTTTCCGAGCTCTGGTTATTATAATGAGATAATAATTCCACGTCGCAAAAACCTTTCCACAGAGCATTTTTCAGCAAATATTTGCTAATTAATAACCCACTGTAGTGTAGTACCGCTTAGCTTATGTTGTGTCTGTACTAGATGTGTTGATTACTTAGTTGACATTTCACTAAAGGTACCTCATCTATACATATAATAAAGCTGAAGAGGATCGAAAGTCTGTACATGGAAGATATTCGAAAAAAAATTGGCTAGGGATACTTAAAATCGATAACAGAACACGTTCCAACAGTTTTTAGAATTTTTGTCTGTTTGTCTGTTTATCTGTTTATCTGTTTGTCTGTTTATCTGTTTATCTGTTTGTCTGTTTATGTGACCGCGCATCACGTGAAAACGGCTAAACCGATTAGAATGAAATTTGGTATAGAGATAGTTTGAGTCTTGGGGAAGGACTTAAAGTGGAAATCAACCCCTGAGGGAATGAAATGGGGGGTGGAAATTTGTATGGAGCTACTTAAACCGCTGCACCGATTTGGATGAAATTTGGTATATGATTAGTTTTAGTCTTGGAGAAGGTTAAAGGATAGGTTTCATCCCGAAAATCTTCCCCTTAGGGGGTAAAATGGGGGGGTGAAAAATTGGATGTATCCCATTTTGATGAAATTTGGTTTAGAGGTAGTTTAAGTTCTGGGGAAGGACATTGGATAGTTTTTATTCCGGAAATCTTTCCCTGAGGGGGTGAAATGGGGGGTGAAATTTTGGATGGACTCCATTTAGATCAAATTTGGTATAGATATAGTTTGAGTCCCGGAGAATGACAATGGACAGTTTGAATCCCGAAAATCATCCCCCAAGGGTATGAAATAGGGATGTAAATGTGGATAAATCCCATTTCGTTAAAATTTGTTATAGAGATAAAAGGAGTCCCAGGGAAGGACAATGCATAGTTTTTATCCTAAATCTGAGGGGGTGAAATGAGGGGTTAAAATTTGGAAAGAACCGATTTAGATGAAATTTGGTATGGAGATAGTTTAGAGTCCTGGGGAAGGATATAATTTTTAGTCCAGAAATCATCTCTTAAGGGGGTGAAATGGGGTATGAAAATTTGGATGGAACCCATTTACGGTATAGCGAGTTGGAGTCTTAGGGAAGGACATAGGATAGTTTACTCCGGAAAATCATCCCATAAGGGGGTGTAATTGGGGGTGAAAATTTGGTTGTGACCCATTTTGATGAAATTTGGTATAAAGATAGTTTGAGTCTTGGAGTATGACAACGGATTGGTTTAATCCCGAAAGTCATTCCCTCAGGGATAAAATATGGGGTGAAAATTTGGATAAAACCCATTTAGATGAAATTTGGTAAATAGATAGAAGGAGTCCTAGGGAAGGACAATGCATAGTTTTTTTATCCCGAAAAATCATTTCCTGAGGTGGTGAAATGAGGGTTGAAGATTTGAATAGAACCCATTTAGATGAAATTTGGTATAGAGAGAGGTAGGGTCCTAGGAAAGAACATAGAATATTTTTTATTCCGGAACACATAAAAGGAGGAAATCATCCCCGAAGGGGGTGAGAAATGGTGAATGAACATTTGGATTGAAGCCACTTACGGTATAACGATAGTTAAGGAAGGACATAGGATAGTTTTTATCTTTTATATAGTGGAAATTTGTTTGTGACACACTTTGATAAAATTTGGTTGAAAGATAGTTTGAGTCCTGGATAAGGACATATAAAAGTTTCTATTCCAGAAATCATCCCCTAAGGGGGTGAAATGGGGGTGAAAATTTGGATGTAGCCCATTTAGATGAAATTCGGTATAGAGATAGTTTGAGTCCTGGAGAATGACAACGGATATTTTGTATCCCGAAAATCATCCTCTAAGGAGGTGAAAATTTGGATTAAACCCATTTACGGTATAGCGGTAATGGGGAGTCCTGGGGAATATGAATATTACATAAGTAAATATATGTATGTGACGTTCCAAGGGTAAAGGTACCTTATGGCGGCCTTAGTTTTGAAGATGTTTTCTAAAACGGGGTAAAAAAGACGTTTTGTTATGGCTATTTTGAAAACTATTAGATGTAACATTTTGTTGAAGTATTTTTATTTTTAATATAAAATGTTTAAATTACAAGTCAGTTAATTTAATACCCTTTCCTTCATACAATCCATACTAATATTACAAATGCGAAAGTAACTCTGTCGGTCTGTTACCTTTTCATGCTTAAACCGCTGAACCGATTGAGATGAAATTTGGTATAGAAATACTTTGAATTCCGGGGCCTTCCCAAAGAGTCCTTACTAAAGATAGTTTTTATCTGAAAATTCATCACCTAAGGGGGTGAAAAGGGGGGAGAAAGTTACGATATAAACGAGTTCCGCGCGGACGAAGTCGCGGGCAAAAGCTAGTTCTATATAACATTAGAATTTTAACGGACAAATTCATCTAGGTTTTTTAGTTTAATAGGATTAGGATATCAAAAGGAAACATTGTAATTATAACTTATTTCAAAAATAAAGTTCTTTACAAATATATCAACACTGATGTTTCTCCAATTCGAAATTGTTTTCCTTGAAATCACATGACGATTAACGCAAGATATTTCTAATGTTATATTATGGAATGGAGTATAGTCTTGTTCTATGTCTTTTGTCTTTTTGTTATCTTCATGTCATATTTGATGTAGCACTTGTATAGGCAAAAATATTGTCAGCTGAAGAAAATCGTTGACTCTTTACAAAATCTTAGTTTCATAGGACACGCACAAGCAGCAAAGCTGCACCTTCAAGCAATTTCACTTACTTAGTTCGATTTAAATACGGACAGACACTATGACTGTGACCTACGCTAGAATAATTTCTATGTAAAAATATATTAGGTTTCCATACAGGACCTGACTGCATTAATGCTTAAGGGGAACGGTGATTGGCCAAGAATTTTCACTTAGTTAGGTTTAAGGACGGGCAGGCACTATTAATCCAGACAATGGGGGATTGCCTTACAAAAGATGGAGTGGAAAATGTTTTGATTTAGTATTCGTATGAAGTCATAAAAAAAAATGTAAGTTTCCGACCTCGGGCCATGTGTGCGTTTGAACTCATTTGAAGGGGCCATTTTTTGGTGTTTTTGAAGTAGCACTTTAGTTGTTGCTTCTATGCCAAAAGTATCTATGGCAGGTTTAAAGATGATTAAATTCCTTACATGTTTGGCATATTTATAACATTTATCTGTTAGTCGCACAGAAAAACAATTGCGAGAGGCGAAAATAGTAGGTAGTATTTTTTCAAAATATCTCAAACTACAAGTTTTCGCGCCAAAAATTGTACGCTTTGGATTAAAAATATCAAGTTTAGACAGTGGTAAGAGTATATTATAATGAGTATTTTAACATGCTGAAACAAGTCGGATTCACCCCATGAGCGTGGAAAAACGGGGGTGAATGTGGATAAAGTAGGCGTCGTCTGCGAAGCTTTTTCTTTTAGGTGTCAGTATTTTCCACCAAAATCAAATTAAAGTATTTATAATAAGCAAATACAATATGGCACAAATCCAAGTTGCATAACAATTCAGAACAAAAAGGTATGGCGCTACTTCACATTCATGCAAAGAATATAGATTATCTAGATTTTTTTATTACAAGTGATAAAAAGTGTACGCATTTACAAACTACACAAAATGGCCTTTCAAATACAGTTTTTAAATATGTATTTATCCAAAATATATAAAGATATACCTCACCTTACCTCCGAAATACAATATTTTTCACTTTAAAGGCCTCCACACACCAGTCGCGGGCGCAGGTCGTGCGCGGGTCGGGCGCTAACCGCGGGCCCGCGGACTCGCGTTCGATGTGTGTTTGAAGTGTAGTTTCGATGTTTTACAACTTGCGCGAGCCCGCGCCCGACCTGCGCCCGACCCGCGCCCGCGACCGGTGTGTGGAGGCCTTTAGGAAAAAAAATAAAAAAATTGTGTGTGAAAAGAATTTTTCACCAGCTTCATAATCTACGGTTAAATTTTTTGCTCCTTTTACAGGCCACACCTTGTATGTAAAAATACTTCCAATTTCCATACAGTATCTATAAAGACTGTAATAAAGTAATAACGCTTATACACTAAAAATGCAATGATACAGTGATGCCGTTAACACATCAGTATTTACTTTTTAACCTTATTACATTAAAATATCAAAAAAGAATAGATAACTAGCTTCAACTTTCGAATTTGTACGCAGAGATATCAAAATCTGTTCTCATACGGCTTATTTGACCTGAGGCAAGGTTACGTTACGCTGCAATCTGATTGATACATATTCGCGACATTAAAAGATCGCAAGTATAAAACTAGAGCTAAAGCCCAGACAAGCATCACTTACACATTAGTCGTAACTGAATCATAACCAATAATGTTCTCCAAAGTAAGCTAGAAAATAACAGTTAAACATATATTTTAATTTAAAGTATAAGCGTTTAAAACATAATAGCAATTTTATATGTATTTTTCCTTCTAGATTGTTGCCTTGTGCGCCTTCGCGGCTGTGGCCCAAGCCGGCCTTCTCCCCGAGCCTCACTACTCCTCGGCCGCCGCCGTCTCCTCCCAGAGCATCGTGCGCCACGACCAGCCCCAGGAGTACGCCCACAAGCTGGTGGCTGCCCCCGTCGCCTACCACGCCGCTCCCGCTCACGTCGCCTACCACGCCGCCCCCGCTCCCGTGACCTACCACGCTGCCCCCGCCCCGGTCGCCTACCACGCTGCTCCTGCCGCCGTCCATTACGCCACCCCTATCGCCAAGGTCGTCGCTCACGAAGAAATCGTAAGTTTCGTCTTTCATACATCTCGTTTTTCAAATATTAAGTAAAATTTGCTCCAATTATTTTTAATGTATCCTCCTCTTGACAGGCTCACCCCAAATACGAGTACACTTACTCCGTGGCTGACGGGCACACCGGCGACAACAAGTCCCAGCAGGAGACCCGCGACGGAGATGTCGTGAAGGGCTCTTCTTACTCCTTCCACGAGGCTGATGGCTCCATCCGCACCGTGGAGTACACCGCTGACGACCACAGCGGCTTCAACGCGGTGGTGCACAACACCGCCCCCACGCACGCGCCCGTCGTCGTCAAGGCCGCGCCCGTTTTCACCGCGCCCACCTACTATCACCACTAACTTATTCTTTTGATATCGTACCTCATACGAAGGAACAAAAGATGACTGATGATTATTATTTATTTAAATAAAGCTGTGAAATTGATATTTTTTTTTATTTGTTCAAAGGTTTGATGATGATTATCATAGTGACGGTTATTTTGTTTATCTACTGTACAATGCTAGCCTGCAATTATTATTTTTTGGTTATTTTTGAATTTGTTTTGAAAAAGTTATAAAATCATGTTCCCTCCGCACAAAAAATCATGATGTTTAAACTCAAAGAAAACCCATGTCACGTTATTTTATGTGTATTTGTACCCCATTACATATTGTAAAATAAAAATTAAATATTCTTTATCTTAGCCTAGTTTTCTACAGACTCACTTTTAAGCACATATATACATCGAACAAAGTTAAAGGCCTGGCATCAACTCCACCATTAGTGCCAATTGTGAAAAAAATGAAATAAATAAAACACATTCAAGGTCATTTTGGGTATTTGTGCTTATTTTGGATGATAGGGCACCAGAATACATAAAATAATAAATAACTATAATGGATAAAAACAAGCAGGAATCCTCGATAGGTCATTATTCTATACCTACTCATTTCCATAAACTTGGCATGGAAATAATTTCCGTTAGGAATATTTCTGATTATTATGCTGATAGTATTTATTACTTAACTGATTTAATTTTTTTAAAGCTGAAAAAAAACATAGGATTTTTAATTTTGCGAATTATAAATAATGCTTGAACATAATATATGGCCTGTTTCGTGTATATTCGTGTTTTTTTGTGTTCTTTCTTTAGCGGTCGAATGTGTGTGTATACACATTAAATTTGACCCAGTTAAAGTTACCAGTTAAATATGACCTATTTCTAAGTCAGTACACTTATTTACTCGTGAAATCAGAAATCATTTATAGTCAAATTGTGCGAGTACAGTAGTTGTAGGTAGGATAGTTATATAGGAAAAGTTTTGCGTGACGTCACAATCAACCGCTTTACGGTATAGAATAATTTCAAACTATGTTAGCAAAGTAATCGTGGTTGTATATAGCACTCCAGCGCAGTAGAGATTTAGTTTAAAGCAGTAAAACAAGTCCCTACAAACATCCGATTTATTACGTCACTAATGAAGTCTAACTAAAGAGTTTCACTATGCTACTATGTTTTGTTTTAATTCATAACTGATGAATACTGAACTGATAAATGGTTAATGAACTGGAACCGCTTAAAAATCTAAAAATACACTTTACTGCTTGCAGATGTCAAATGTAAAAAAAGTTAAATAGTCGAATCGTAAGATGGTAGTCAAACTCTCTGGTTATCTATGTTAGAAAATGTATTTACTAAGGTAAAAATTTGACGGAGGGAATTAATACACAGTGTTTAAAACCAAATTCGTCTTTCCTTTGGTCAATCGTTTTTATCGCATAAGCCGTTTATGCGGATTAAAGTTAAGACTCCAACTAAAAATTAGGCTTTTTTTAGCCTTTGTTAAGGACTTTGACAATATCCACAGGAAATACGCGAACCTAAACTAAATCAGTGTATGACCCAACTACCGCGGCTCGACAAAAAAAACGGCAAAAAAAATTAAACAAAAACAAGCATAAAAAAAACAAAAAAACAATTTAAACAAACGGAACAAAAAAAACTAAAAAACTTTTTTGTAAAAGTTTTTTAGTTTTTGTTGTAGAAACAAAAAACAGCACAAAAACGAACAATAATATAAAAAAACCAACAAAAAAAACAACAATAACTGAAAATAACAAAAAAAAACAAATAAAAACAAAAACAAACAAGAAAACAAAGACAAAAAAATTACAAAAAAACAAACAAAAACAAACAAAACAAAAAAACAAATAAAAAAAAAGAACAATAAAAAAAAACTAAATTATATGCTCATGTACATTGCACGTAGAACCGATGGCCGTTGGGGCGGAAAAGTTCTCGAGTGGCGACCACGTACCGGAAGGCGCGGCGTGAGTAGGCCCCCCACAAGGTGAACTGATGACCTGGTAAAGGTCGCGGGAGTCCGCTGGATGCGGGTGGCGCAGGACCGGTAATTTTGGCACTCTTTGGGGGAGGCTTTTGTCCAGCAGTGGACGTCTTTCGGCTGATATGATGATGATGTTGATGATATATGTACGTTTGTCGATTACGATGAAATTACAATCGATTATTTTATCAAGATTCTATTGGCACATTGCGTAAATGCTACAACCCAATGAATAAATTAAAAAAGTAGCTTGAACAGAAAAGTAGCATTTTGCTCCCTCTCGTCGGGGACCAAAACTTACTTTTCTGAATGAGAGGTGTGAAAATAGTTTTATAGATAATCTAGTTGAGATACTGCTTTAGCTAATATATTTAGTGTGACTCCGCCGACTCCGGTGCCCGAGACACGTAACTGCCAGTCGTCGACACCGCACTGCACTCCCTGGTATGTTATTTTTATTTCCTAAACAATCAAGTTTTGGTATTAATCCGATTAAGACTACTATTTAATTCAGAATGTGATTAGGAATATTAACAAGTTAAGTGTTTGTAAGTTAGTTCGTTTTCTTTGGGTTGGTAGCCCCAGATATCAGTGGGTTGATGTGGACGATGTGGTGGATGCGGCACTTCGCGACCTCTAAGCTGGCGATTGGCGAGAAACCACTCAGGATCGGAATCAGTGGCGTGCGCACTCGTATTGGAGGGAGGCCAAGACACATTTCGGGTCGTTGCGCCAGAGGAGCGAGTAAGTAAGTAACGATTTAAAATTATGTATTTTATCCCACGGGTTTTTCTGCCTTCTTTGCAATAGGCTGGCGGAACCGCGCTCGGGCAGCTAGTGTAGGTACACTTCTATGCTAATGTTATAAAGTGGAAATGCTGTGAGATTGTTGCTTTGTAAGTCTGAATTCGGGAGATAATCTCCGAAGAAACTTATCCCACAAAAAAGCGGGTTTGCTTACTTACAATTTTTAGGCAGCTAGTAAAATATCGAGAATATACCTACCTACTTACTGACAATTTTAAGCCAAGTCACGAAATTATAAAAAGTAAAAGAATATTCAAAGTTTCATTGTTCAACTTACAGCTGCCTCATAGCTCATATTATACATAAGGTGTGCAAGCTGCCATACAGAACCGTAATGTTGACGTCATAATTTAGTTACGATCTTCTGGAATTCGCTACTTTTCAATTTGATATTTCTGAATGAATATTACAATTTAGGGAGAAATAAAAGAACACAAGCCGCTTTTTAAAAACATTTTCTAGCGAAATAAATCATAAAATGGCCCACTTGAAAAAAATTCAATGTTGTCAATTACTTACCTACTCAATTTGTACGTAATTGACTGATTTCGGTACACAGTTCAATTAATTCAAATGTAGACGATTGTTTTATCTATCGATTCAAATGTCAATTGTCATTGCCATTTTTAGGGTTCCGTAGGCTGGCAAACACAGAACCCTTTTAGTTTCGTCATGTCCGTCTGTCCATCTGTCCGTATGTCACAGGCATTTTACTCGAAAACTATAAGGTGAATTTGAATACAATTTGAAGATAGCTGTATTTTGTTAGCCGCTACTTAAGTAGTTCTGTAATAAAATGAGTAAAAACATATTCTTTTAGGGGTTCACTCCATACATGTAACTGCAATTCAAAAAAGCATTGTAAGTCCACGTATGGCACTTTAATCGAAAGACCTTTCAAAATAAATATAAGATTTCTTCGCATTTTTTTAAATTAAGTTAATATTGTCCCGAAATTCACACAAATTGTGACCGGGGCCTTTAATTTTCGAAGGGTGTGTTTATTTTTTTTAAAGAAAAACATAGACATGGTGCTTATTAAATTATTTTACCGTAAATTATTTCGGAAAAGATCGGTTTAAAGGTTTTCAACATATTGCTGATTTTAATAGGCATGGAACCCTTCGCTGTGCGTGGTCCGTGACCGGTTTTTCTTTTAATATGCAGGTCAGCTAGTACAAATACACCGGATACAATGATTTAATTTTTTTTTTTTTTTTTTTTTACCTATAAAAAGGGGGAACTTTATTACTCTTTTATAAGTATTTAAGTTAGTAATTAACAATAACAATATTCTAGAAACTAAACTACTTATGAAAGATACATAACTTGAATATAAAACTAAAACTACCTAAAATAAAATTACTTAAGCTAAAAATTAAAAATACCTATCAAAATTTGGTGCCCTTGGTAGGGTACCCATCACGCAGGCAGCGTTCCCGCGCTGGATTGCGATTGCAATTCTCTGCGCGAGAAAGCTGCCCGCGCGAGGGTCGCCCGTTGCCTCCCTCAGCCGCTTGCCAAGCGCCCTGTGGAGCAGCTGTGCGCCCCTGCCCCACGAACCAAGTGTCTCGACGCCAAATGCGACGAATTCGTATTGGGCGCTGAGACAGCTGTATTTGGCAACCTTTAGACGCTCCCGAGCGTCCGCCGCCGCGCCAGCACGCCTGCTGGTTGATGGAAAGTAGGACGCCGCTAGTGTGTCGGCGCAAGTGGCGTCCCACACCAACGCACGGCCCATCCTCCAGGGAATTAACGACATCCCGTCGGGGCGCTTGCCATCGTTCCGCACTATTTGGGGCTCCAGAGCGGCGGGAACTCCGGCACTGACGAGCGCCCTTCTCAGAATGTCGTTAAGGGCGGCATGACGAGACAGGCGGCCGGCACCCGAAGAGCAGGCGAGCCCGTGGTGGCCGAGGCTATCTACAGACGATCCACAAGAAGCACAGCTGTGGTCGGCACAGAGAGCGACTCCGAGCCGGAGACCGGCGGCTATGCGAAGCGTCTCTGGGTCGATAAAGGTGCCGGTGTTGGGTGAAGGATAGGCGTGGAGCCAGTGACCTGACTCTGGCCTAGATGATGCCAGAAGCCTCGCTCGGTCCCTGCCTGTTGCGGTGTCGAGGAGTGAGTTTAGGGTTGAAAGTGATGCTATGGTATCCCAGGCCCTTTGAATCTTAGGTCGGGATGGAAAACTTTGATTCGGTCCAGCTAGCCAGGCATTCGAGGCCTCAACAAGGCACGCAATCTCGCAGTTTGTAGCCGGAGAGGCTTGAAGAATTTTACCTGCGAGATCGGAGGTGCTATGAATTGAGGCCAAGAATGCCGGCAGAGCAACACTTGAAATTTTACGGGTACCCAAGCCACCATACCTTATCGGTAAGGTGGCTTGGGTCCATGCCTGCTCGCTCAATTGGATATTCAAAATGGATTCAATTTGGGATTTTAAAAGTAGGTCAATAGGTCGGAGTAGGTGGGGGTATTTCCAAATAGGACAACATTTAATTTATGGATATTATGTTCTTTATAATGAAACTACGGTAGCCTAGTGGTTCAGGCATACGGCTGTCAAGCGGGGTTCGTGTGTTCCCGGCTCGTACCAATGAGTTTTTCGGAACTTAATTTACGGATCGTTAGCTTTTCGGTGAGGGAAAACATCGCGATGAAACCGGTCTAATCCAAATAAGGTCTAGTTTTCCCTCTGGGTTGGAAGGTCAGATGGCAGTCACTTTCGTAAAACTAGTGCCTATGCCAAATCTTGGGATTAAGTGTCAAAGCGGACCCCGGGCTCCTTTAGGGGCACAACCGGGAATAACGCTAGGAGGATGATGTTCTTTAAAATCTGATTTTATTTGTACCTACAATGGCACTGGATATAATAATATACTTCTCTGATATATATATATTTCTTCTTGCCTGCGGTTGGCCTTCGTGGAGGACAAAAACAAGCCCACCTATTTGCTCTGCATTTTCTAAATTTCTGTGATCATTTAGAATGAATGCCACCCTGCCATGATTCTGAAGTGAAATGCATCAATACAATTTTAATATAAGGTATGTATCTGATCTATATTTTATGTGTTGATTTTATTAACCTAATTATTTATTTATACAAAATTGTAGGAAACTCACATTGAATCTTGCAACCAATTATAACGGGTTAGTTGGTGGCTTACAATACACTCTTTTACTTTTGAATGAACTAATAAGTAGGCTCGCGTACATGACCAGAGGCAAGGTCGAATTAAAACCTGATTGATTTTTTTTTTCACGCGGCTTACTGTAAGTATAAAACCGAAACTCAATACAACACAGACATCATTCAGACTTTAGACTTGAAGCTTAACTAATCATGTTCTCCAAAGTAAGTCAAGCAACAAATACTTTAAAGTAAATACATACCTAATCGTAAAAAAATATTTAAATGATCTTAATAATAATTTGTTCTAGATCGTCGCTTTGTGCGCCTTCGCGGCTGTGGCCCAGGCTGGACTCCTGGTGGAGCCTCACTACTCCTCGGCCGCCGCCGTCTCCTCCCAGAGCATCGTGCGCCACGACCAGCCCCAGGAGTACGCCCACAAGCTGGTGGCTGCCCCCGTCGCCTACCACGCCGCTCCCGCTCACGTCGCCTACCACGCCGCCCCCGCTCCCGTGACCTACCACGCTGCCCCCGCCCCCGTCGCCTACCACGCTGCCCCCGCCCCCGTCGCCTACCACGCTGCCCCCGCCCCCGTCGCCTACCACGCTGCCCCCGCCCCCGTCGCCTACCACGCTGCTCCTGCCGCCGTCCATTATACCGCCCCTATCGCCAAGGTCGTCGCTCATGAAGAAATCGTAAGTTTCGCTTTATATGCATCGCTTTATTCAAATATTAATAAAAATATCTCCAATTATTTTTAATGTATCCTCTTCTTGACAGGCTCACCCCAAATACGAATACACTTACTCCGTTGCTGACGGACACACTGGTGACAACAAGTCCCAGCAGGAGACCCGCGACGGAGATGTCGTGAAGGGCTCTTACTCCTTCCACGAGGCTGACGGCTCTATCCGCACCGTGGAGTACACCGCTGACGACCACAACGGCTTCAACGCGGTGGTGCACAACACCGCCCCCACCCACGCCCCTGTTGTGGTCAAGGCCGCTCCCGTCGTATTCAAGACCGCGCCCGTTTACGCCGCTCCCGCCTACTACCACCACTAAATTGCCAAAGAAAAAAAGTATATTATTTATTACAAGCTCTTAAAACCCAAACTTTTTGCCTTTTAATTTTTAATTCCTACTATTATGCGTTCGTGAGTTAGCGCTTATATGACCGTAAACTGATACATTTAAACTACTTAAATATCCAACGAAATATTTAATTTTCAAAACATTTTGGTATCGTATTTTTTAAATTACATCGCGTCTTGTACTTGTTAGCCTTTAAATAGAAAGCATTTTGAAAATATGTCAATGATCTGGTTCTTTCTCTCAGATCTCAGTTTAAAAGAATCTTAAGTATACTTGAAGCAGGTCAACTGGGGGACCACCTTACACAAGACCAAAGCCTTAATAACACCACTACTTACTCTATACATAGGTATAGTACATAGGTAATGTAGTATTGCATGTTGCAGACTAGCTAGCATGATTGCATTTATGTCGGATATAAAGGTGCGTAAGTGATAGAGGGACTAGCGTCTGGCATAAACCCTATCACAGGCCATAAGCCCATCAGTTTTATTTAACCCATATACACTTAAATCCGGATGTGGCGTTTAATGCAACGCATCAGACTGAATTTGATATGTATATAATAAAAGATAAAGGTAAACAGAAGTAGCTAACGGTGTTACCAACTTCGTACCTTCTATCTCAATATAACATTTCATAGAAATAAAAGTTATTTATTGATAGATGTTTCACTGAAAATTCACGAAAGTAATATCAATTGTGCTAATTATTGATAGAATGACGGTTATTTTCAAAAGTATCTAACTACAGGCGAAGTAGATCAAAAAAATCAGCAGCGAAAAAATCCTTACAAACGTCCGATTTGACGCACTCATACAGACAATGCGTCGTTACAATAAACGTAAGTGGACTTCAGCGGACTCTGCGGTGAAATTGCATGAGCACACTGCACATGTGCTTCCTTGTACTGGCTTTCAATGGAGTGCATAACTGAAAACGTCTTAAGAGACTAAAGGTGACATACCGCTTCAGCTAAAATATTTGCTGCGATATGGCCTAATATGCCGAAGGATTTGTTAACATTTTTGGTATATTCTATTGACCACGTTCTTTAGGGCTCCGTACTCAAAGAGTAAAACGGGACCCTATTACTTAGACTCCGCTGTCTGTCCGTCTGTCTGTCACTAGGCTGTATCTCACTGATACCGTGATAGTTCCAGTTGAAATTTTCACAGATGATGTATTTCTGTTGCCGCTATAACACCAATAGCTAAAAACAAAATAAAATAAATATTTTTATTGATAATGGTACGGAACCCTTCCTGCGCGAGTCCGACTCTTTGAGTACGGAGCCCTAAAGAACGTGTTTAGGGCTCCGTACTCAAAGAGTAAAACGGGACCCTATTACTTAGACTCCGCTGTCTGTCCGTCTGTCTGTCACTAGGCTGTATCTCACTGATACCGTGATAGTTCCAGTTGAAATTTTCACAGATGATGTATTTCTGTTGCCGCTATAACACCAATAGCTAAAAACAAAATAAAATAAATATTTTTATTGATAATGGTACGGAACCCTTCCTGCGCGAGTCCGACTCGCACTTGGCCGGTTTTTTTTTCTATACGCGTATGGAAAGTAAATGTCCGAATGTTCGCTGTAGGTACTAACTAGTATCTATCTATCTATCTATACATCTATACATCTTAATAAAGCTGTAGAGGGTCGAAAGTCTGTACATTGAAGATATTGGCAAAAAAATCAATTGAGGGCTCTTAGAATCGATAACAGAACACACTTCAACAGTTTTTAGAATTTTTGTCTGTTTGTCGGTTTGTCGGTTTGTCTGTCTGTTTATATGTAACGGCATCACGTGAAAACGAGGGAATGGATCAATATGCGACTTTTTCTAAAATATTAAGTGGATCTTCAAAGAAGCTATATGCTATAAAAATTATAAAGATAAGGGTTCAAAGGGGGTAAAAAATGGGGTTGCACTTTGTATGGGAACTCCTTGAATCCATGAGCTAAAGACTTGAAAATTGGTAAGCATAAACTGGACTGGAAAGTAAAAACATCCCCATTGAAACTTTCAGCAATTTTATAGATAAAACGTTAAAAATATGGGAGGAAAAATAGGCGCTGAGGTGACTAGAGACTAGATTATAACAGTTTCATATAACCATGGTAACACGTTGTCACCATATTCGAAAATTCATTGTGTTCTTACAACTCATACGTAGCCCGGTGGTTTGGCCTATAGCTTACGGAATCGGTGTCCGCGAGTTCAAACCCAGGGACCGGCATGCACTTTTTGTGTAGTATTTTTTTTTTTTGTTAAACATTTTCAAAAACGCAGAGAAGTTTAGTGAATAGAAGATTCAATGCCTAAGAAACTCAATTAACATAAAGAATATTCGAGAAAAAAAAGTTTCATATTACCATGGTAACACGTTGTCAGCATATTCGAAAACTCATTGTGTTCTTACAACTCATACGTAGCCTGGTGGTTTGGCCTATAGCTTACGGAGTCGGTGTCCGCGAGTTCAAATCCAGAGACCGGCAATACCGGCATGCACCTTTTGTGTAGTATTATTTTTTTTTGTTAAACATTTTCAAAAACGCAGAGAAGTTTAGTGAATAGAAGATTCAATGCCTAAGAAACTTAATTAACATAAAGAATATTCGAGAACAAAAAGTCAAGAAGTGTGCAATAAAGAATATTTGTATTGTAAAGTAAGAAATCGTGTAAAATAATTATTCTCAACTTTTTTTCAAAAAAAGTAAAGGCTTTTAAAAAGTATATCTAGACTAGAATAGGTGTTTCCTAATAAAGCGCGAAACTAAAAAAAAAATCATGGAGTGGAGCTCGGCCTTCAGCCTCCCGTCCCTCGCCGCTCACCTTCGGCCCTTGAGTTTCGCTAAAAGAACATTCGGGGATAGTGAGTGCCCACGTACGCTTGCCCTCGGGATCGCATAGTGAGCGTACTCTGAAGGGGCGCTTCTGCCTTCGGTCCTACGAAAAACTCGGCCTTCAGCTGCGCTTGCCTCGCCACTCACCTTCGGTACTTGGACTCTCAGGTTTCCCTTGCAAGACATCCGGGGATAGTGAGTGCCTGTGGGGGCTCCCATAGCGAGCACGCTCTGGAGAGACGCTTTGGACCTTTCATCCCTACGAGAAACTCAGCATTCGCCCTCGCTTGCCTGGCCACTCACTTCTTAAACTGCGGTCTTCTCCTCAGGTATTGCTTGCAAGACATCCGGGGATAGTGAGTGTCCGTGGGGGCTCGCATAGTGAGCGCGCTCTGAAGGGACGCTCTAGGCCTTTCATTCCTACGAGAAAATCGGCCTCCGGCCTTGCTTGCCTGACCGCTCATCTTCTCGACTTTGGCCGTCAGGTTTCACTTGCAAGACACCACAGGATATTAAGTGACCACGTGAGCACGCTCTGAAGTGACGCTTCGGGCGTTCGGCCAATCAAAGCAGTCGAATGCAATATATTTGGTTTACAATTTTTCTTTTCACTTTTTCCTTCCAATAGCAGATTGTTACTTCCTTACACAGCGGCAGGTCGATCCCGTAACGCATTGTACGCGCGTCAGGTAGATCTAAATGTCAAATTTTACATGGAAAAATTACAGTTGGATTGTTTTAACGCGCGTTCGGAACGTTACGTGATTACCCCTCAGCACTAGAAGTCATGCTAGGACTACTACCTTTACATATGTACAACATACAAAAGGAGGCGGCTGCGACATCAATACGCCTGAAAAGCCGAAACTACCTATGAACGAAACTAGACATACCCCACACGAAGATCCATAACAAACTGATCACAAGCCTACCTATGATGACAGCTTCAACCGACAAAATACCAAATACTGCAGTCTTTAAGAAATACTATTGCATACTACTGACGGAAGACTCGAAAGAGGGACTAAACCAAACATACCTAAGAATCTCTACAGATGGTTCAAAAACAAATACGGGAACGGGATGTGGTGTGTTCTTAGAGGATTTAAACATACACATATCCAAACCACTGGGTGTACAAAACACGGCATTCCAGGATGAATGCGTAGGGATAATTGAAGCCTGCAATGCCATAAAGAGACGACAAGTCGAAAACACAAATATACGGATACTCTCAGACAATAAATCAGTACTACAAGCACTGAGCAGTGATAACATCACATCTAGCTTGATATACGAATGCCACCAAAACCTAGCTTGCCTGGCCGCTCACCTCCTCGACTTCGATCCTCAGGTTTCGCTTGCAAGACACCCGGGGATGATAGTGCGTGCTCGTGGACGAATAATATTTAAGTTTACCTGGATACTCTATCTTTACCTGGAATATTATACTTCGTTTGCAGTTGGGATAACTTCTGTTTAGGTAATAGGCCCTGCAACTCAAACTCTCAGCCTTAAAACTTCGTAAATATACTCATACTCGTAAATGTATTCATACAAGGAAACTATTTTCAGCGATTTCAAAACTGAGAGTCATGAATCGTCTATATTCCATGTCAGGACAAGTAAACTTATTTCAGGGTGTTTAAAAAAACCATTAAGAGAAGGAGGGGTTAAAAGGAAGTTAAAAGTGTGATAAGAAAATAAGTCTTTTTTGAAGAGGGATACTTTAAATTGTTACTAGCTAGCTATTAAATTTTCTGAAGATAAAATATAACTGCTTGGTTTGCTGCTCTACATTCGGACAGACTTAATTTGCAACTAAAAAACGACTTCAAATCAATACTTTCTATACCACATGCATGCACTTCCTGTTAACTTTACCTCACAGACTCTTTCCGAAACCAAATTCTTGGGTTTTTACAGAAAATACTTACACAACTGAAGTTATAGGGGCGCAATGCCACAGTTATCTACCGAATGTCAAGAAAATTTTATGAATGGGGTCTATAATAAAATCATACTTCCCACCAAATATTATCTGCTTTGACTTAAGGTTGACTGACAGATAATGCTTTGTGGCATTAAGTCCAGCTTTTGCAATAAAGATTAAATAACTTAAATTAAATATTATTGACGATGACGACGTGTGTAAAGGGGTTTTGATAGAAAGAGAATTTGAACCGATACACGAATAAACTATGGAGTTGCAAGCGTCCATAGGCTATGGTAACCACTTATTATAAGTTGTTTGCCACCGACGTGGTGTAAAAAATATTATAAATCGTTAATTACAAACTGTCCAGTAGCTTTAGACGTGAAAATAACATGTAAGCTATAATTTATACGCGTACGAAGTCGCGGGCAGAAGCTAGTTTATAATAAAATTGTATTGCTGTCGGTGAGGTATCAGTATGCTGTAACGAGTCAGTAAACATTATCTACTGCGCGCTTACATTTCAACGAGTGCTTCCTGATTTTCTTAGTCCTGAGTTTCTTAGTGTCAATAAACCATCAAACCCTTATCTAGCATCTTTTGAACTCTTTGAAACAGATGTCAAAGAAGTTTCTATAATTTTTTTGAGCTTGTAATCTGATAGTTCACCGGGTTGGGATAATATATCTGCAATTTTTTTGAAAATGGCAAGTGGCATATGTACCTATTATCACAACATTAGTAAATCTTTGTTTTAAAAATGGAGTTTTCCCAAATTCACTTTTGCTTTGCTTTGCTTCCCAAGCTTTTGACACCGTTTCTGTTGCGTCTCTCGTCGATACTCTAGAAAATATCGGAATTAGAGATATCCCACAAAAATTAATGAAAGATTATCTTAATAACCGTATACAAAAAGTTAAAATAGGTAACCATTTCAGTAATAAATTAAACATCACTTTTGGCGTGCCCCAGGGAAGCGTTCTTGGACCAACCCTGTTCTTAGTATCAACCAACTGACTTATGACCCGACTCAGAAAATTAATATGGATTTTTAAAAACCTTAGACACACAGCAACGAAGACACCTTTAAAGCAGATTTACCTAACACTTGTCCAATCTATTCTGACGTACTGCATACTGGTTTGGGGGGGGGCGATTATTTGCGATTCAAAGACTACACAAATCTATGCAATATACAACTATCACACATAATAGAAGAAGAAATAATGATATAATATTAATCACTTCAATTAACACAACATTTGCGAGTAGACAATTCGTTAGTAGATCTGCCGTATTATATAAAAAAACTAAACATTTATCACTAACCTTATTATGAATGCAAAAAAAATTATATGATTGGCTGAAACCTAAAAGTTATTACGATATAGGAAACTTATTTCTAAATATTTTTCAAATATAGACACTCAATACACTTCCGCAGGCCACAGGCACATATACACGCGAAAATATTCTCTGACATTCCTCTTTTTATCGTATTATTTTTTTTTTTACATTTTTTGTTCGTGTGCATTGTTTATTCCATTGTGTTTATTTTTTTATTATCCTAGCTTATCTACAAGTGCTTTGGTTTCGAACTATAAACTTACATTGTGTCTAATAAATAAATAAATAAAGGAACTCACAGGTGAAATAAAAAGGTTAAGCAAAAATAATTATTAAAAAAAAAAACACAACTACCGTTGACAAAGGCGTACTAAAAAGTAAGAAACAAGTTGTTAATGAAGAAAAATATTGTTAGAATTATGTAAACTTATATATTAGTACCTGGACACTCTACTCTTTAGGTTTTGTATGTAATAGGTCCCCGGCTGCAAACAAAATATAATATTCCAAAGAGAGATAGTGTCCAGGTAATAATATATTTAAGTTTACATAATTGAAACAATATTTTACTTCATTAACAACTTGTTCCTTACTTTTTAGTACGCCTTTGTCAACGGCAGTTGTTTTTTTATTATTTTAAGAATTATTTTATTTATAATATAGACTAGCTTTTGCCCGCGACTTCGTCCGCGCGGAACTCATTTATGTCGTAGCTCCATACAAACTTTCGGTCTTCTTTTCACCCCCTTTATACCATATTTTTTCGAGCAAGATTAGAATTATAAATGTCCCTTCATGATAGCATGTAACTTTGTAAGGCGGTAAGCGAAATTCATATTTTTCCCAAGGGACAAAATATTGCTTGTAAAAATTAAATCACGTCTAATATGCGGATTTTATATAGATATGATCTCAAATCAGTTAAGTGAACGTCATTACAATGTTGGGCCTCCTTTTCGTTGGGCAACCGTGTAAAAAGTAGCACACTATCGCACTATTTTTACAAATTGTGTCCCAGAGAACACTACATAATAACAACTTAGCCTAATAAATAACAAATTACAAGCATTAAAAACAATGACGAAACTCATGAGCAAAGTCACATAGTCCTGAACAAATCAGTACCTGTAATTTTTCAGACTTAGATTTAACATTGGAGTATTTAATTGTCATGGAAAAATCGACACGTTAATTTTCGCCTCACAGAAGCTGAGCAGTTGAGCAGTTGAATACAATCCATCTCATTTGAAAAACTTTTCAAAGTGCAACTAGCGCGGAATAGTTATTTGTTATACAAGGAGGGAAAGTTGTATTTACCTGCGAGTGTTACAACACACGAGACGTAAAATAACTTTTCACCCGTGTATAACACAAATCTTTTCACCTCACTACAGCAAGGAAAATAAGAAAAAGGGTAAAATAAAAAGTAAAAAAAAAAAAAAAACGTAAAAAAAAAGTTTAAAAAAAAGTTAGAAAAGTTAAAAATAAAAGTTAAACAAAACTATGTCATAAAATATACCTACAAAAAACAAAAATAAACATTTAATGTTCTACGTCATAGTACTTTTAACGTTCTGCGTCTACTTTCTTCACATGTGGATAAAAAGCGATTTTCTCAATAGATAACAAACATACAAAAAGGCCTTTTCGAGCTAGTGAGGTGAAAAGTATTTGGGGCCCGTATTTAGATGAGGTAGATACATTTCATTGGGAGAGGGGGCGAAATTGTTTTTTTTTAATTTGAATAGATGTATTAAAAGAAAGTTTACGCAGTAATTCTGGGCAATCAATATTCCCACTAGTGATATTTAAAATATATAGGTAATATTAGCCATTTCTCGTCGTCATTAATATTTCAACTTTTTAGTTTTATTTTTCATTTAGTTTATTTGAAGAAACGTGCAATTCTATGCATATAACATTATAAATTAAGAACATTCCCTAAATTTTACAATAAAAAAATAGGTTTTTTCCCGTTTGAGCAGCGGCCTACTTCATGATTTGTATTCCACCGAATCTATAAAGAATAGACAGAAAGTCACTTCTAATAGTAGTTTATGCAATCGTTATATAATGGATGCTTTTTAAGTCGAGTACCACGTTTAGGCCACGAAGCTTGCTGAGTGGCCTCATTAAGGTACGAGACTTAAAAAGCTACTTATATAACTATTGTATACAGTACTTTTTCTACGAGTCAACGGAAATAATAATTTATTAAACAAACTTGGTATCTACTGAAAATCGCCCTGCTGAAATGAAGCGCAGCAGCTTAGTAATTTTGCGCGTTGATGTCTTAACAGTTATCTTATACAGCTCCTGGATTCATAAGATGACTGCTGGCGGTTATCTTATGAAACCATACGAGTTCCGTGACGAGCTCGTGGAGCTCCAGGATTAAAAAGTATGTGATCTTAGTTTCGTGTACGAAATCTTAATTCAAAGATTAAAGTCGACGAGTAGAAAAAAGTGTTTATTAAGTATATTAAATATTAAACTACATCCATCTCCAGAGTAGTCCAGAGTCACTAAAAAGTCCGGTATCAAGCGTTTTTGGGACACTTTGCGCTACGTAAGACATTCGATTGATTAGTTTGATTATGTTATATACATTAAGCTTGACGGTGCTTGCTAGGTTTTATAGTGATAAGTCCTGAAAATCGGTGAACAACACATATATTAAAAATATATATATCATTTCCTATATATGATAGGAGAAAATAAATTTTCCTTTGACGATTTGTAATGGTCGAGACCAATAAAGTGTTCGAGATTTCGGCTACCATTTTGATAAAACGGAGATAAAATAGGTTTTAATAAGTTTCCACCGTCCACTAAGTTGACGACTGACAGAGTGACCAATTAAAAGAGGCTTGAAAGACCCATTAACATTATCGGACGCTTATGAATCACTGTTTTAGAGTGTACACATGTTTGCAATTGCTGATGGATTTTCACCGTTACTTTATGAATAAGTCCGAAAGGGTTAATAATGACTAGAGATGAAGAGAATGATGATGAATATGAAAGATGTGTTTTCATAATTATCGTTGACCTCAAATGCTTGACAGTTAGGTGTCAAATATACGAAAACACAGCTTTGCATAAGTCTGGTCCGGGGAATGTTCTCTCTTGCGTAAAAATCCCGGAAATCAAAAATTATGTACATTCAAGTATAAAAATATGGGTGCATACAACTAACAAATAAATATGTCCGATGATTCTTATGTCAGCGGATTAAGGTTTCGGTACGTATTTATTAATGAGTGGATTAAATCGATACATATTTTTGCACTTGACTACCATTATTTATTATCTTTAAACGCATCTGTGTAGTCTAAAAAACGTAGGCCGCACGTTTAACCCGGGGCGAGGTTGCGTTGAAAGCCCGTCCGGCCGCTCCCACTGCACCGATTCATTTCGCTCAAATTTGACCTTCCTTAGTGCAAATTGTGAGTATATAAACTAGATCACAGGGTGTCACACTTATCATTCGCATCTGTGAAACAAGACAACATGTTCTCCAAAGTGAGTAGCATTCATAAAACAATTACTATTAATTCTCATTAATATGCTGGGCACTTATTAGCACTAAGAGCCAATATATTAATATATATGCAATTTTACAGATTGTAGCCCTTTGCGCCTTCGCGGCTGTGGCTCAGGCTGGACTCCTGGTTAAGCCTCATTACTCCTAGGCCGCCGCCGTCTCCTCCCAGAGCATCGTGCGCCACGACCAGCCCCAGGAATACGCCCACAAGCTGGTGGCTGCCCCCGTTGCCTACCATGCCGCTCCCGCTCACGTCTCCTACCAAGCCGCCCCCGCTGCCGTGACTTACCACGCTGCCCCCGCTCCCGTAGCGTACCACGCCGCCCCCGCTCACGTGGCCTACCACGCTGCCCCCGCCCCAGTCACCTACCACGCTGCCCCCGCCCCGGTCGCCTACCACGCTGCTCCCGCTGCCGTCCACTACACCGCTCCCATCGCCAAGGTCGTCGCTCATGAGGAAATCGTAAGTTTTTAATTGTTGCGTTTTTATAACTTATTTTAAAATTGTTAGTCCTTATCTTACATAACTGTGAATGAATCACTAAACAATCATATTTTCACTCCAGGCTCACCCCCAATACGAGTACTCTTACTCCGTTGCTGACGGTCACTCCGGTGACAACAAGTCCCAGCACGAGACCCGCGACGGTGATGTCGTAAAGGGCTCCTACTCCCTCAAGGAGGCTGACGGCTCCATCCGCACCGTGGAGTACACCGCTGACGACCACAGCGGCTTCAACGCGGTGGTGCACAACACCGCCCCCACCCACGCCCCCGTTGTGGTCAAGGCCGCTCCCGTGGTCTACTCCGCCCCCACTTACTACCATCACTAAATATTTCGACCAAAGAACCGATTTAATGATGACTAGTTAATTTATTGCAAATACAATATTAAGAAAAAAAATTGTTTATATTTTATCTAAAACACTGCGGTAAATCCTTTTTATGCGAGTTGCCGATTGCCGGTTACGCGAGCGACTTCAGTTAGCGACGACCTAGGACAAGGTTTATTCAATTAAATATCAAATTAATACTGCAGTCGCTAATGAAACAGTTAGCCGTAAACCAGCACACTAAATTAGGTAGGTAGTCGTTAACTGACGCAATGCCCCTAGTATGTTTTAGATGTAGTCGAGAATGAAAAGGTTCACCAGTTTTTGACTTTATTTCTTTGTCATTAAGATCCAAAAATGACGAATCCTTTCGTTCCGCGATTATTTATAGATGTTGGCACAGAGTTATATTCTAACACAATTCATATAGAACAAAAGATCACATAATTATGTAGGTAGATACATTATAATACTTGTATCTATACGAGTAGTAGCGAACGAGATTTCGGCTTACCTCACTATCACGAGGCAAGCCGAAATCTCGTTGGCTTGAGTTGGTGTTTCATAAAAAGGGATTTTGAAAATTTAATGACAAAATACCAATAAAGGTTCGGCAATGCACTTGTGATATTCTGGAGATTTGTTCGATTATTTTCACAAATGCATTTTTTCATAGTAGCGAATTTTCACATCGCGTTTTTTTACGATCGCAAATTAGAATGTTCTTATTTCTTCACGTAGCGATTTTTCACAAAGCATTTTGTAATTTTCGCGATTTTTTTCGTATATTTAATTAGTCACGTACGTATACGTATCTACTTTTATCCAGAACTTGACTTTTTACTGGTTGATATTTTATTATTAGCGTACAAAGATATATTTCATTTAGCGTAGTTACGTACAAAGATATATTTTTTTCCTACGAAACCAGTTACTTAGACAGTTTCACGGAGCCCCGCCCCGCGGGGCTCCTATTTCTGGTCTGTTTGCCCTTCGGGCATTTGAAACTACCTAACGAACCTAACCTCCCTATACCTACATGCCTAGTGTTTTGCGATCGTAACAGGTTTCGAACAAGGAAGAAGAATTCTTTATACGTAATTAGTTTCGTAACAAGAAAAATAATTCTTCACACGTAACTTTGGTTTCGTTAAAATATTCTACTGATAAAATATACGAAAAAAATAATCGCGAACATTATAGAACGCTTTGTGAAAAATCGCTTCATGAAGAAAGACGAACATTATAATTTGCGATTGTGAAAAACGCGATTTGAAAATTCGCGACTAAGACAAAATGCTTTTGTGAAAATATGCTTTTGTGAAAACTAACCATCTATGGACGTTAGTCTGAATTAAATGATTTTTATTTTATTTATTTATTAATAGGCATCAGGTAGGGGGTATGATCAAACGGATGATATTTATTACAATTAAATGCATATTCGTCACTGGTGCGACTGGATGTGGTGGGATAAATTAATCAAATTATGTCGTACCTAATTGAAATAATTGTTCTTGGAATTAACCCTATTTTATCTTGGTCGACTCGTCACTAGTGTTGTTTACTTACTGTGCAGTTGATTACCTACAAAAAATGTTTATTCAGGATAAAACCACGAGAATAATAATTACTGAACCACTACATACCAACAAGATCCACAGCGCAGGCTTCGTCATTCCGCAGATAAATGATCCACCACAGGTTTCGTCAGTACACTACAGTTACAACTCACCATCCGCAACACGCATCGTCAACTAAAATTATATTACATAATAATCTACATAAGGGGGATCTAGTCCAGCACTTTCGTCCTGTGTGTGTACCTGGCACAGACGTCCCAAAAAAACTCGCCGCATTGCCACGTTGCATAGCCAACGAGATACCTTGAACCAGATACGCACCAGATCTTAGATCGCAACCCCATAATTGTCTCAGCTTAAAAGTCGCAGATAATCTGTAGGTACTATAAACTATAAGTACCAAATTACCATCAAAATTTCACATCAACATTTTGATTGACTTAGATCCTATGTAAAATACCCAAGCAAATGTGATGAACGTACATTTTACTCTGAACTACTTGCAAGGAGACTTTGAATTGAATAATAGATCTGTTTAATCTGATATCGTAATCAGCTAATTATAATATAAGTATTATCGAAGGAATATGAAGGTTTGGATTAACATGTAACTGACCAACATGCAGTAGAAATGAGAGCGTTGAGAAGTATGTGTGGAGTGAAATTGAGTGATAGAGTCAGAAACAGTGTGATAAGAGATAAGTGTGGAATGGATGGAGATATAGTCACGAACATTGAGAAGGGTACTTTAAGGTGGTTTGGGCATGAAGATAGGATGGATGAAAGAAGATTAACGAAGAGAGTGTATATAAAAAGAGAGGAAGGGCAAGTTGGAAGGGGAAGACCTAGGCGAACTTTCTCCGATCAAATTGGAGAAATCTTACAGAAAGGCCAGGTCAAAAGTACCCTAAACCGACGAGCATGTATGAGAAATGTTATGAAAGTGAGTGAAGCGAAAGTGGTTTGTCAGGATCGTAGCAAATGGAGATCCGTGATCTCTGCCTACCCCTCTGGGAAAGAGGCGTGATTGTATGTATGTATGTATGACCGACATTGAGAAGCAGCAGAATTTTCGCGGAGAGGAAAGTATGATTTGAAGTGATTAGGTAGATACTCGTATATATATACTTAGGAGTAAACCGTCCATAAATACGTTTAAAATTGGATATACTTAATTAAAAGGTACGAGTAGAATGTAAACATTATTTTACATTATTTTTTTTATATATTATTGGTAAAAAGTATAAGTTACATTTTACAAGTCAATTTGTTACAATTGCATGTTTTTTTTTTAATTACTAGGCTAAGATTAAAAAAGGGAAGGATATGTCAGCGAGTTTTCTAAAATTTGCGTAGTCGTTTGCGACGACGAGATGGGGAATTAAATTAAAATTTCACCTAATAATTTAATATTTAAATAAAACTAATTATGCAATTATCCTTTTTAAAAAGCTAAGTTACATGCTCATCCGGTCCTCTGCGAATTGGCATTGCCATTCAACGAGGCAACGCAGCCAGCCTTATGGGTACTCTGCCTAGTGGCAGCGATTTGGGAGAAATATGTGTATAAGTACCCTGTGAATCCAATACACTGTAACTGAGAAAGACAGTTTTTGACAAAACGAGCAAAAACACTTTTTTTAGTTTTCAGAGGATTACTCCAATGTTTTGTGTAGAAAGTTTTAAGTGTTTGATATCAATAAAAAGGTAATTTTATAAGGTATACATTCCCGGTAATTTAAATATATATATATATATATATTACCGTAATAACAATGATTTAACACAGGTAACTTGTATTGCCGCGATAGTCATCAGAAGAGAACGATGAGATTGTTAGGGTAATACACTGTATTTTAGAGTTACAGTGTATTGCCTAATTAAATCAGTGTTCTTTTTACTTGTTGTTGTTCAATGTTGTACAATGTTTCTAAGAAAGTTATGTACCTACTCTGTTTTCGGTATTGAGGTACCTATTGAGTTATGCAAAATAAATCATTTACCTAAGTCATCTACCAAATACTTACAAAGAGTTTATTGACAAAATACAAAAACTTAAACTAAATAAGATTAAAAACAAAAGAATGTAAAAAACCTATTTTATAACTAAAATAAAGGGTCTCCCCGCGGCATGGTGCCGAAGATGCTGGCAGCATTTCCCCGCTGTATTGCAATACTAATGCGTTGAGCGAGGAAGCTGCCAGCTCTTCGGTCCCCGGTGGTGTCGGCTAATTTTTTAGACAGTTCTTTGTAAAGATTGAGGGCGCTGGGACCCCACGGACCAAGGGTCTCGACGCCGAACGGAACAAAGCAGTATTCGGCGCCGAGACCCCTATATTTGTTAGTTTTTGCCTTTTCCGCGGCCTCTGCAGCCGCACCGGCTCTGAAAGTTTAGTTTATTCTGTAACTTCTAAAAACTGTCTAAAAAATTAGCCGACACCACCGGGGACCGAAGAGCTGGCAGCTTCCTCGCTCAACGCATTAGTATTGCAATACAGCGGGGAAATGCTGCCAGCATCTTCGGCACCATGCCGCGGGGAGACCCTTTATTTTAGTTATAAAATAGGTTTTTTACATTCTTTTGTTTTTAATCTTATTTAGTTTAAGTTTTTGTATTTTGTCAATAAACTCTTTGTAAGTATTTGGTAGATGACTTAGGTAAATGATTTATTTTGCATAACTCAATAGGTACCTTAATACCGAAAACAGAGTAGGTACATAACTTTCTTAGAAACATTGTACAACATTGAACAACAACAAGTAAAAAGAACACTGATTTAATTAGGCAACTTCTAAGAATGTTGAAGTAAAAAAATATATGTATTTGAAAATTTATTCAGTTAGGTATTAAAAAATATGTAGTTATCATTTTTAATGTATTCTTATTATTATGCCGTATACTACGGTTTTATATTTGGATAGAATGTTTAACTTACAATATCAATAATTACCTACTTTATATGGCTGGGTACAACACATATTCTTAAAAAACGAAAACACTTAAGGTGGTTAGATTTCCATACTACAAAATGTTTTTTGTACTCGACGATTAAAATGTGTTAAGATTTCATAGAAAATACTGCAACGAAACTATTTTCATCGTTGAATAGTCCGTTACTTCCTAAACAACCGAAATAACTGTTTCGATACGCTCTAGACAACCGAAAAAAATTTGAAAATAGAACTAAAATAAATTCGACCAATCACGTGGCTGCTTTACCGAACTGTAATGAATTGGACCAATAAAATCGCTTTGATTATTGAGTTTACTCATTGATGTTTTTTAAGATATCAACGAGCGTACGAGCGATAGGCTGCACTTCGTTTCAACATTATCGAGTTTGTTTAATTAGTTCAGTTGACTCGTAGAAAATTTATTTTAATGAACTCGTACAAAAAGTATTGTTCACAATAGTGTTATAATCAAGCTTTTTAATCTCGTACCTTACTTAGGCCACTCAGCAAGCTCCGTGGTCTAAACACGGTACTCGACTAAAAAGCTCTCTATTATAACACGATTGTGAAAAATACTATTTTGACATTCGCAGGCTAATGGCGTGATATTTTAAGAAACTTGTGAAACTAACTTTCATAAATTGGCTTTGCATTTGAGCGAAATTCCCCCTTTCGTAGAATAAACTTACATATATAAACTAGACTAATTTGAGAAAAATCGTTTTCCCAAAGTTTCACGTCTCAAACTACGAGTAATTTCTCAAATTATTCTCCGTCCGCGTCCGTGTGTCTGTGTGTCTCTCTGTGGCATCGTAGCTACTAAACGAATAGGCCGATTTTAATGCGGTTTTTTTGCCCGAAAACTGACGTGATCGAGATGGTGCTGGTGGTATGCTACACCGTTTCAACAAAATCGGTTCAGCCGTTTTTTTTGAGATATTGAACTTTGAAAATAAAGTTGGGCTGATATTGCGACAGTGTGTACCTTTTGATGATGGCATGGACTTACTCGTATATATAGTGACAGAGTCTTGGAGGATACGTGATAGAAGTATCATTGTCTTTTTGAACATTATTATTTAAATCCGTTGATTGTTGCTCAGCCGCGCTCTGATTGGCGCGCCTGCATCGCACGATCCTTGTTACTTTGTTTTGACAAAACAATTGACAGCTATGGACTCTCAACTAAAACAAACATTGATAGGTTAGAAAACATACAACTTAGATTTGTTAAATTATTAGTAAACAGTAAAACTAGACACAAATGTAAAGGTAACTTCTTTTCAAAATCTGTAAAATACTGCCAGTTAGTCTTAAACATCAATATTTACTACTTATAAATAACCATAGCAGTCTGGAACCTAGCTCTGAAAATAGCTTGTTAAAAACAGTCGATAATACTTATGTTATATGGAGGCTATGGCGTCCGGTAAACTGTGCGTACCGAAGGTTAAAAACTTTTATGGCGACAGAACCTTAAAAAACGTATCCCTTACCTTCTGAACAGTCTACCAGAAACTATCAGCCGTGAAAGAATAAAAAACGACTTTAAAAGAAAATTAAAACGACATTATTTAAGTATCATAACACATAAGTAACTGTATGCATGGTTTAGGTTAGGTTAAACATGTGTCTAACCTAAACCTATTTATAAATTAGTACCTAATTAATTAATTATTAACTCTGTATTATTATGTTTATAATCACACAGACAAACTGTTCCGACAGTTTTGTGAGACCCAGTTAATGTACCCATGTGTATATACTCTGTTTATTAAATAAATGTAATAATGAATCTTGGAACGCGTGAGGATTATTTTGGCAACACACTGCATCTTCAATTACCGTGTTTTGCTGTTTTAGGACTTCAGTTTTACTTAAATACAGTGTAATTGACATTGCGATATCTCAGTTTTCATCTATAAAAACCAAAAATAAATGAATGCAGGACCATGTATTAGACCAAGAGAAATCGAATGGACGTTGTTAATTCAAAACACTGTAACTGAAGATACAGTGTATTGGCTTCACAGGGTACTATAGTAGTTTAGGTTAGGTTTAGTTAGTTTGTAACTTTATATTTCTGTTTCATGTTTTTTTAATTGTTATTTGTTGACTAAATGATTGTATTGTCATATTTATTATACATTTATACTTCACTATAACGTTTCACATAGCTACGACTACTGGAAATGGATGAAAATTGATTATAAAATAAATATAACAACAAAATATTTTATTTATTAATTTCTAATAAAATTCGTTGTCATCTCAAAGATTTTATTTTCAAAAATAAGTTAGTCACAAAAATTAAATGCTCAGGAAATTAACATTTATGGTTTTATTTTCATCAAAGTTTCAAAAGTGCAAAAATTTTTGGCCCATCCTGTATTAGACAATATTACTTACCAAATTTTATAGTTAGTAGTTTTATAGTAGGTCAACGGGAAGTACCCTATAAATTTTAACTCCCTTGAGGGTGTCGAAATATACGTTTTTTGCGGCATAACAGGCCGCTATCTTTTGTTTTTACGTTAACTTAGAAGATTGTTTTTTTCAAAGCTTCAGTGGAATTTTTAATAATTTCAACTCAATACCTCCACGCGTTCCCGAGTTAAAGGGTCTTGACAGACGGACGGACAACAAAGTGATCCTATATTCCGTTTTTTTTTTTCTTTTGAGGTACGGAACCCTAAAAATAACGGAAAAGAGCTACTTTAATCCCAATGTCGGAAGTCGTTCACTATCGAGTTATTATTATTGACATATTATCGGACTCGTAAAAACCCATGGAAAAAACAGCGTTAACGGAGCGAGATTTGTTGATATTTTTATGATAGGATCCCGAAAATTGCTAATACATTTGGGTATTACGAAGAATAGTATATTATGTCAATAAGACTAGTGTAAAATATTTAAGAAAACCTATTGCGGTTATTTAATTTAGGGTGACCCGAAACTTTTGCTCTTGAGTGTATATTCGCGGATCGGATGCGTGCGAAGCCGGGCGGGGTGCTAGTAACAAAAAAAACGCTGATACATTTATTTGAAAAAACCTATGATGAGTGTGATGAGAGACATGTTGACCTATGTTAAAAAAAGATCGAATTTCAGTTATTTAACGCAGTTCTATAACATTACCTATATTTTAAAATTTAATCATTTGATTACCTTGCAAATCTCAGAAGATAACAATTGAAATGTAAAGACTATCAATTTACACCTCACTCACAGCCTAATCTTAAGTGCTTTCTAGGAAGAATTTGCACTCGCGCACTCGTAACCTGGGGCAAGGTTGTGCCAAAAGCTCGCTTGACCACTTTTGGTCGCTGTCTCATACCCGAATATGACCTTACCCATTTGCAATTCACATGTATAAAAACTAGGGCTCGACTCTCGAAAATTATCATTTACATTTGGAACGTATCTGAGTAACGAACAAAATGTTCTCCAAAGTAAGTTTCAAAAGAAATTTAATAATTTTAATTATACTTCAAGAACCTTCTTCAAGATTGCTAATATTGTGACAATTTGCTGAACTAACATGCAATACTAATTAATCACATGTATTTACAGATTGTAGCCCTTTGCGCCTTCGCGGCTGTGGCCCAGGCTGGACTCCTGGTGGAGCCTCACTACTCCTCGGCCGCCGCCGTCTCCTCCCAGAGCATCGTGCGCCACGACCAGCCCCAGGAGTACGCCCACAAGCTGGTGGCTGCCCCCGTCGCCTACCACGCCGCTCCCGCTCACGTCGCCTACCACGCCGCCCCCGCTCCCGTGACCTACCACGCCGCGCCCGCCCCGGTCACCTACCACCACGCTGCCCCTGTCGCCTACCATGCTGCTCCCGCCGTCCACTACACCGCCCCCATCGCCAAGGTCGTCGCTCACGAAGAAATCGTAAGTTTACTTAATTACTTTTTATAGAAAATAATATTGAAAACTTATTTTCATAATATTAAATTGTTACTTTTTCTAATTCAGGCTCAGCCCGCCAAGTACGAATACTCTTACTCCGTTGCTGACGGTCACTCCGGCGACAACAAGTCCCAGCACGAGACCCGCGACGGCGATGTCGTGAAGGGCTCCTACTCCCTCAAGGAGGCTGACGGTTCCATCCGCACCGTGGAGTACACCGCTGACCCCCACAACGGCTTCAACGCTGTGGTGCACAACACCGCCCCCACCCACGCCCCCGTTGTGGTCAAGGCCGCTCCCGTCGTCTACTCTGCCCCCACCTATTACCACCACTAAATCGATAAATGTGTAGATTAAAATATTTAATTTAAAAAATATTTATTAAAACTATACATTTACCAATACTACTTTTGATTTTCTCACCTTATTGAACCTTATAAACTAGTAATATTTTTTGCATTACCTGTATACCATGTTGTATACGTAGGGCACCCAGAAATGATCAGGAATGGATTACTGGAGACCATGTTACCTGAAAAAATTTTTTTGTACTCGACGATTAAAACATGTGTATTAAGATTTCATAGAGAATACTGCAACGTCACTCTTTTCATCGTTGAATAGTCTGTTACTTCCGAAACAACCGAAATAGCTGTTTCGATACGCTCTAGACAACCAAAAAAAATTTGAAAATAGAACCTAAATAAATTCGACCAATCACGTGGCTGCTTTACCGAACTGTAATGAATTGGACCAATAGAATCACTTTGATTATTGAGTTTACTCGTTGATGTCTTTTAAGATATCAACGAGCGTACGAGCGATATAGGCTGCCATTCGTTTCAACAGTATCGAGTTTGTTTAATTAATTCAGTTGACTCGTAGAAAATTAATTTTAATGAACTCGTACAAAAAGTATTGTTCACAATAGTGTTATAATCAATCAACTTTGGAAACCATAATCGCATTACAATAATTTAAAATAAACCGGCCAAGAGCGTGTCAAGCCACGCTCAGTGTAGGGTTCCGTAGTTTTTCGTCCGTCACAGTAAGTGTGTGAAATTATTTTGTAATTTTTTCCAAAAACTATTTAACCTATCAAGTTCAAAATAATTTTCCTAGAAAGTTTTTATAAACTTCTACTTTTGAGATTTTTTTCATATTTTTAAAACTTATGGTTCAAAAGTTAGAGGGGGGGATATATTTTTTTTACTTCTGGAGCGATTATCTCCGAAAATATTAACATTATCAAAAAAATATATTAGCAAACCTGTATTTATTTTTAAATACCTATCTAACAATATATCACGCGTTAGGGTTGAAATGAAAAAAAACACTCCCCACGTTACGTATAGGGAAGGTACCCTAATAAAAAAAATACCCTTTTTATTTTACCACTTTGTCGGCGTGATTGATATACATATTAGTACCAAATTTCAGCTTTCTAGTGCTAACGGTTACTGAGATTATCCGCGGACGGACAGATAGACAAAGCGAAACTATAAGGGTTCCTAGTCGACTGCGGAACCCTAAAAAGGTTATAATTTTTACTTAAAAAGTCTGTTAAAGTTTTTGAATTCTGCAATGATCGACAGCTGGCACGTAAAAATTTCTGAGTCAATTTTATTTGAAAACTTGTGGGTATTTTAAAATCTTGATTTAGGTAAGCTTATTTTTTATGATGTTTACTGCTATGTTATTTAATATAATCTAGCCGAATGACAACATCACGTTGCATCTCAGTATTTCCAGACCTATCTTATATAGGTCGAGAAGAGGTCGACTAAAAACAGTGGTTAAGTCCTGACTACCTACATCCCGGTAATATCATAAAACAATGAATAGCTTAATCTACATGCTACAACCACGACATTTCGATATCTAGAAGTATTCCAATGACTTAAAACGAACAACGTTATGTAAAAAATCAACACAAGTCGCATTTCTTCTTCGTATAATACTCGTACACTCTAGAGCAAAAGTTTCGGGTTGGTGTAATACCGTCATATTTCCCAAAATAGTGCAAGGTTGTACAGTTTTCTTAATCTTGTCACATGATTTTTATGAAATTTTACATCTAAACTGCAGAAATAACAGTAAGAAAAAAACACGTTACCAGGTTTAAATGGTACTCGTAAAAATCCATGAAAAAAACAACGTTAACGGAGCGAGACATCGCAAAAATCGTCATTTTTGGATGTTGATATTTTTATGATAGAATCCCGAAAATTGCTAATACATATGGGTATTACGAAGAATAGTATATTATGTAAATAAGACTAGTGTAAAATATTTTAAAAAACCTATTGCGGTTATTCATTTAGGCTGGCCCAAAACTTTTGCTCTTGAGTGTATTATACGAAGAAGAAATGCGACTTGTGTTGATTTTTGCTCACCTACTTACTCTACAAAAGTTCAAATGAGAAACGTCAAAAGCCATTAATATTATATGTTATAAAAAAAATGTCAAGGTTCTAAGTTTTTACTTTGTAATACGCCAGAAAAACTCTAAAATTTGCTATCATGTCAATGACAACTTCAGCCTTGAATCATTGACTTAATAAAATGTTTTGTTTGGGAAAAGCGCACATATCAACATAATTTATACTTAAAAAAAGAAAGAGGTACTACAGAGATTGCTCCACCAACAAGAGCACACAACACCCCGTTAAATTCCAAAAGTATTCCTATATAGGAACTCGATTATTAAACAGTTACATATATAGGTAACTGTTTAATAATCGAGTTCGATGTTTGCAAGATTTTTTCTGTCAAAATAACTAATTTGTAAGATTATTTTATGGAACCATCAACCCAGTCTAATGATGAAGAATAAAGATGATAATAAGAACTTTTTTAATTAGTACCCACAATAAACCCGTCGTGTTCCACTAAACCTAACCTGAGAAAGCCAGTTATATTTTTAGGTTCAAGCTTTTTATAGGAAATAGAAACCGCAAATATCGATTTGGGTACCAGTTGACTAGGACAATGAATTTGTGGCATCCATTGAATTGAGGCGATGAGGTGCGCGATAACATTGGCGAGAATCCGCTCTCTTTCGTGAAATAACAATTACAATTTTACTAGACACGGAATCGGAAAAGAGGAAGTAAGGGCGACATTGACATTGTAGTTAAAGTAAAAAAAAATTAAGGTGTAGAATTGTAGGTTTTTTTTAAATAAAGTTCCCCGTTCGTCCGTACTTAGCGAATGGAGGTCTAGCAACGGAGTAGAAAATAACTTATGGTTCAAGTGGTTCACTGTTACCATTAGAATAAAAATATTATAGGTCGAATGGTTATGGTTATGCTTTTTTGTGAATAAAAAAAAAAAAAAGAAAACATCATAATAATAAAAAAAAACAAGCTCTTAAATTAAATGTCACAGTTGTAATCTATTAACACAAATATCTACAAGATGTCGACTTGCGGAAAATGCCCAATAAAACTAACTAACCTATCTAATATTAAAAACTACTGCATCGTAAGGGGAAATTTTTATTTTTTTATCATAACTGAATTTATCTACTATTTAGTTCAATTTCTTTATGGGCCCGCTGTCCCCAAAAGCTATACTCAATGGTTCTTTTGACTTTAGCATTGTGAAATGTAATGTGATGATACGATACGATTATACAGATTCCGGATAGAAATAACGTGGACAAGCCGTTTGTTACTTGCATACTATTGATGTATTTAAACTTTATTGCACAAGACACAGAGATTTAATTGGGCTAAACAGAGATTTATAAAAGACGCAAAGAAAAAAGTATGATAATATATTAAGAGTATTCTCTTGTGAAGAAAAAAATACAAATTTCTTATACACTACATTTTATAGACGTACATAAAAGAAAATATAGGTACTAGATATAAACATGAATAGATATACAAATACATACAACCTTTAAATATAAGGATAGATTCTAGTCGAATTCCTGTTTAAGCTGGTGCTTACGCAGCATCCGCTTGAAGGCAAACTTGCTAAGATGCTGAAATCCCTGGTATATTTACATTTACTTTTGAGCAAAATGGTTGTCTCTGCTCTAGAAACTACATTATAACGGTAGTACACTTGTTCTACATTTTCTTGTTTAATATCTCTAACATTACCTTTAACATCATCATTATAGCAGCCGAAAGACATCCACTGCTCGACATAGGCCTTCCCGAAGAGTGGCTTATTTCGCTCCAACGATTCAGGTAAATAACAAGTAATCGTTATCTAAATGCATGTCTAATAATTTACTTTAAAAACAAAGTTTAAATCGACTTAAATTCAGTACTTCACCAAGCCACATAAGTACATGAAAATTTCCACATTTCTTTTCCAGTTCTCCTCATGAACTGCTTTCCGAGAGCAAATGCGTTAATTATTACAAAGAAAACCCAAGTCGCTATCTGTGGGCTGATAATATTTGAGGAATTCCGTCGATTCCTCTAGGATCTCAGAATTAACACTTCATTAGTTGCTACTTCAACGGAATCATATCAGAATATTTGACGTACTTTAAATCTTTGAGGAGTTCCATAAGTCATCTGTGGTCTTCATCATCAGTTCCACTTCCACCAAAATTGCGATTTCCGAGGGAAAATACATACCGAAATTACTACACGCGTGCCTATAAAGTTTGAGGGTTGCCCTCAATTTCCCTGGGTTTCCATCATCAGATCCTGATTTGGTGACAATCAGGAGTATACTATTTTTGGAGTTTTGGAAATCGGTCCACAATAGACGGAAAAATCGGCGAACATACAAAAAAAATATACAGTGGAACATATAACCTCCTTCTATTTTAAAGTCGGTTAAAAATCCCTTTTAATGACAGGCGCTTCTCAGCCTCAGCCATCAGTGTGAATGAAAAGTTGAGTGATTCTGACATATTATTATTAGTTCACAAAATTAGTTACGACGACAATTACGATCAAGGATATTTAAGACCGTGTTCCAGTTTCGTCGAAAATAAGTATGCAACGTAACTGCATATTTATAACTAAATCAAGTTTAGTAAAATAGAAGCCCTTATTAAAATGATATTTAATCTGTGAGTATCTTAGTCGGTGGAAGTGTGATTAGATATTGCTACTTATGCGATTATCTCCACTTATAATAAATCTCTAAATTAAAAAAAGAATCAGCCAGTTTGAAACTAAGCTTTGCGCGGTTCGAATGTTCTCAGCATCCCATGAACGGAAAAATATGAAACACTTTATATAGGTACATTATTATTCTAGCTGCAACTTAGGATAGTTTTTATCCGACTGCGACAGTTAATAAATTTTCCGAAATATACGACTTCATTTAATTTTTCATTTATTTTTATTGAAATCAAACGCTGCTCCAACTGTCAGCTATAAGAATCGTCAAATTTTCGTCAAAATGGCGGAATTGCTTTGCCTTTCACTTATTAATAATTTAAATCCCGTCTACGATAGACCTTTACGAGACAAATGCTAAAATATAAACCATAAAAAAATATTCGATTCTGATATGATAACTTATATGCGCAAATGTCGTTTTATGTCGTAATTTCAATAAATGAAATCAACAAATTTGAACAATATAATTAACACGAATTTGTTTTTTTTGAATGACAATGGCACGCGCTCGGCGCATTCAGCCAAGGTACCTGCGGCGCTACCACGAAAACCGATACTCAATGTTCATATATTTGCATCCCTGTCACTCGAGTATGGTTAGTGTGATAGAGATAGAGATACCCGAATATTTTCGAATTCCGAAGTTCGTGGTTATAGCTCAGGAATCGAAAATATGGTAAATAATCATAATGTATTTTCTCGAAAAAGAATTTAAAATAAATATAATCAAATGGAGAAAAAAAACAAAGCAAGAGGTTATATAGGTAATGATTAAGTTATAAGAGTCCAAAGTTTTAAGAGGGGGTATGTTCTGTCCCTTTTCCGCAAAACGCACCTTCATATGAAACGATTGTTTTTTACTATGATGCTCGAGTATATTGACGTCACAGTCCCTCATCGTTTTCTCACTCTAACAAGCGACATTAAAACGGATGTAGCTTCATAATTTTTTGAGATATTTGAATGGGAGTTTCATTATCTTCTATCTATTTATACATAATAAATGCCTATGTCCTGACTGACTTATTCACTCAATCACTCACTCACTCACTCATCAACGCACAGCCGAAACTACCTACTAATCTTAGAGAGTTGATTTTTGCACAGTATGTTGCTTTTATAACGTGGGCTAGGGATAAAAAGGGATTTTTAAAAAGTCTACCCCTAAGGGGGTAAAATGGGGGTGCAAAGTTTGTATGGGAAAACCTTTTTTTTTTTTTGAGCTATAGACTTAAACTTTGTAGAAAAATTAGTTATTAGAATACAAATGAAACACTTTCAGCGTTTTGGAAAATTCCACCCCTACGGGGGTAAAATAGGGGTGCAAGGTTTGTATGGGGGAAACATTTTTTTTTTAAATAGAGACTTAAAATTTTGTAGAAAGATCAGTCATTAGAATACAAATAAAGAACTTTCAGGGTTTTAGAAAATTCTACCCCTAAAGGGGTAAAATAGAGTGCAAAGTTTATATGGGAAAAACTACTTTTTTTTAAATAAAGACTTAAACCTTTGTACAGAAATTCTTTATTAGAATACAAATAAAATACCTAGATTCAGTGTTTTAAAAAAATCTACCCCTAAGGGGGTAAAATAGGGGTGCAAATTTTGTATGGGGGAAACAATATTTTTTTTAAATAGAGACTTAAAACTTTGTAGAAAGATTAGTCATCAGAATACAAATTAAGTACTTTCAGCGTTTTAGAAAATTCTACCCCTAAAAATAGGGGGCTAAAATAGGGGTGCAAAGTTTGTATGTGGGCAACTATTTTTTTTAGCTAGAGTCCTAAAACTTTGTAGAAAGATTATTTAAATACAAAGAAAGTACTTTCAGCGTTTTGGAAAATTTCACCCCTAAGGGGGTAAAATAGGGTGCAAAGTTTGTATGGGAAAAACATTTTTTTTTTAATAGAGACTTAAAACTTTGACGAAAAATTACTTATTAGAACATGAAAAATACTACATTCAGCGTTTTACAAAAATCATTCCCTAAGGGGGTTAAAAAAGGGTGCAAGTTTTGTATGGGGAACACTTTTTCTTAACTAGACACTTAAAACTTTGTAGAAAGATTACTTATAAAAATACAAAAAAAAAGACTTTCAGCGTTTTGAAAAAATCTATCCCTAAGGGGGATAAAAAGGGGTGCAAAGTTTTTATCGGGGAAAGTTTATGTTTTTGAGTTAGAGACTTGAAACTTTGTAGAAAGATTACTTATTAAAATACAAAAAAAGAACACAAATCGTTTTAGAAAATTCCACCCCTAATAGGGTTAAAAAGGAGAGCAAGCTTTGCATGGGCAACACTTTTTTTTGAGTTAGACTTAAAACTTTGCAAAAAGATTACTTATTAGAATACTAAAAAAGAACTTTCAGCGTTTTAGAAAACTCCATCCCTAAGGGGATCCTTAAGATCCTTAAGAAGGGTAGCCAGTATTGTGTGGGAAAAACTTTTTTTTTGACTAGACTTAAAAATATTCAAAATGTTACTTATTAAAATTAATAATAAAGTACTTTCAGAGTTTTAGAAAATTCCACCCCTAAGGGGGTTAAGAAAGCTTTGTATGGGCAACACTTTTTTTGAGCAAGAGACTTAAAAGTTTACGAAAAAAGTTCTTTCAGCGATTAGAAAAATTCAACCTCTAAGGGGGTTTAAAAGGGGGTTCAAATTTTAAATGGCGAGCAATAAAATTTTAAAGTGTGAGTAAGACATTTTTAACTTCGGTCTTATTCTGTACGTTAAAAGACTACAAAACTGATTTCAGAGTTTTTCCAAATTCATCCCCTAAGTCTAAGGCCTGAGTGGACGCTCGGAGCGGAGCGTTCGGCGGGGCGTGCAGCGGGGCGGGCGAGCGTGCATTCAATTTGTGCAGCGTCTACTCAGGACACCAGTATGAGCCTCATTTGTTTAACATGCACGCCGCACGCCCCGCTCCGCCGCACGCCCGACTCGAGCGTCCACTCAGGCCTTACACTAAGAGTGTTAAAATTGGTTCAAAGTTTGAGTATTTCAAGGCATTTTTAAAGTAGGTATGAGATTTTTAACTTTGGTTTTAGACTGTTTTTTCACAAACTAGAAAATGAACATCAACTTTTTTTTTAATTATCCCCTAAAAGAGGGTTCAAATTTTGTATTGAGAGAAATCATTTTCTAAGACGATAAAAAGTTCTACGCGGACGAAGTCGCGGGCAACAGCTAGTTTACAATATTATGGTATTTCCAGATCGTATGTAACGGCTGATCCTCTTTATTCTGTCCACATCTTGATCGGTTCTCGATGACAAAGACTTAACTTTATATAATAGGAATTGGAAACGTATAAAATGGTTAAAAATTCTACGCACTTTCAACAGTTCTTTCTTCCATTCCGTTTAGGACGGTTCTAATCCAAGTGAAACAAAATGTCTGGAAAGGTTGGTACATGTAAAGTGAAGTGGATCATTTAGCTTTAAGTTTTAAAACGCTATCATTGGATTATTTAATCATCAACATCAGTGTAAAATGTATATATTTATTTCATTATAGGTCATTATATTCGTTTGCTTCTTGAGCTCCGTGGCCGCGGTCTTCATCACACCCAGTGGGCAAAAGGCAGCGGGCATCGACATCAACAGCCCTAAAGGTTGGCAAATGGTGAAGAGGTATCATCCGCCGAGGTCTCACGACTACAACAATTATGACTCTTATTTTGTAAGTATTCCAAGAAATTGTATTTAGTTTTATTAAATAGGTATTGTATCCTTCTCTGCGGGCAATGTTGTTTTCTATGCGGAGGAGATGAGGAATCTACTTGGGGAAATAGGTCGCTGTTAATGGTTTCATATGACAGTTGAATTGAAAGTATTTGCCATCAACAATAAGTTTGGTTTCAAAATTACGGTGATATTCGTCGCCCAAGGGTAGATTGACGGTACAAAGGAGGAATACAGCGTGCATTCTGGGAACAATGCCCCCGCGAGCCAGACTCTATTCACTCATGCAAAAATTAATTTGATACACTGTAAAAATTATTTCCTAACTGTAACTTATATCCAAAATCCAGGAAGTCCCAGCACCCAGTAAGTGCGTATTGTGTATCGATCGTATTATTTAAATAGCAACGTCAATCTGCTTCTTAAACCGGAAATATTTGTTTCGAGTAGGTATCAATTAGATATATCGCAATCATTCTTAGTTCAATAGTTTTATGGGCGATAAAATCACGTTGAAGATGTAAGCCCAACTCCATCTAGTTACTCCACTTGACTTTATAATTTCTCGGTCATTAAGTTTTGCTTATAAGCTGGTTTAATGAATAATCGTTATCTTGATGCTGATGTGTAGGTTGATATGATGTCCTGGCTGGAAACTGGCGGGCTGACGATCGTTTGTAGCGTTTATTCAGCTCCTATAACCGTAATCTTTCAGACGTATCCTAAATATGACTTCGAGTACTCGGTGTCGGATAAGAAGACGGGTGACCATAAGCATCACCGGGAGTCCAGGGATGGTGACCGCGTGCGTGGGGAATATAGTCTGGTAGAAGCAGATGGTTCTCTGCGCAAAGTGGAGTACGACGCCGATGACCAAAATGGGTAAGCGTGGATAAACATGTAAATTTAATCAAAAATATACGTCATCGGAAGAAAAAAACACAAAATCAAATAGAATATACCTACTCATAGTATCTGAAAAAAAAACAAAAGAAAATAAAATCAGTGCGACCATGGGCTGTGGGCTTGTATGTGGCGAAGCCTGGTCGTCGAAAATAAGGAAGATAAAGATTTATCTTGATAATTACCCGGGGATATTGTACCTAAGTGTAAAAAAATCCTTAATGTGGCTTTATTATATTTTGTTGATTGGTGCATCTGTTGAACAATAAATGTTGCCACATAGGTACGCGACGTCAAAACTGTATCAATCAATTATTTATTTATTTATTTATCGTATGGCATTTTGGTCACTGGATTACATATAAAAGCTATATAAGAAAATAATAATAATAAGATTGATTAATTCAAAGGTTAAGATTAGTCCTCTGCAAGTACTCTGTAGTAAGTTCAGTAAGGTTCTTGAGCTCCATCCGCCCTGAAAATTTTGTTGTCGGGCATTCCAGAACCATGTAGTTGACTGTCTGATCGGGGTTTCCACACACACACCGAGAGGAGTCGCACCAGACCCATTTATACCAGTGGTGGGCGCAGTCAATATTTTTGAGCGATATGGCTCCGTCAACGCCTGTATTATTTCGTATATTATTATATTTTCTTATTCATATTGACGGTAGAAAAAATATGTCACAGAGACATTTGCGTAAACAGGTAAATTTTTGCGCAAATGGTTGCCGTAAGGAATTGTCTACTAGTCAATCATTATGTTATATACTATATAAACAATGTATGTGTTTCTTTCCAGATTTAATGCAGTTGTCAGCAAAACTCTGAACATGCACGGTGACCACGCAGTATCATACAGTGGTCACACTAGACATTTTTATCCGGTTGGTCACGGTGTCAAAATTAATCACTACTTCCCTGGCAAGGATTACAAGTATCATGAATATCATGAATTAGAGAACACTGATAATGAAGAAATTGAAAATGAAGACAAGCCTGCAAAGGAAGCTACTTCTGAAAAACCTGAAGGAAGTGCTAAGAATGAAGGAGAGGAAAAAAAATTGGTAGATACCAAAGTTATAGAAAAGGAAATACAGCCAACTATGAAAATAGAAACCGAAGAAGTTCCTGTTAAAGAAATGCCCCAGGTTGTACAAATGATAATGCAAAACGCTCCTATTGCCAAAATTCCTATTCCAGAAGACATGGTTTTAATACCTGCACCCGCAGAATCTGATGCCTCTCTCGCGAAGGACCCAATTGCTGTGAGCGAAGAACCATCAAGCAAGAAAGAAAATTCTGTGTCAGACTCCGACTTGGCTTCCTCGTATTATCATTCTAGAATTTACTTTGTACGGTATTAAGAATTGTTACACCTTGTTTTGTTATATTTATTCGTAGCTGTAACAATTATTTAGGATCGTTTATCGGTAAAAAGAGTCAATTAGACAAGTAGGTAAGCAATATTGGCTGTCGTGTAATGTTCTCGAAGTAAATTTTAAGAGTTACCAACTATTTGTAAAAATAACTGTATAAAGGAAATAAAAACTGAAAAATAAATGTGTATTTATGATGGTTGCAAGTACCTACTTTTAGACCCAAATCCTTCCAAAAGAGAATATTAGCATAGTATGGGCATAATAAATATTGACAAGGCATCATAATTTCAAATGACTTACCATAAAGTCGCTTTTAGCGACCTCAAATAATCTAATGTATGGTTAACGCGGCCATTTGCAGGGTTCACTGACCGCTATAACCTATGACAAAAAAAGGTTCCTAAGTAGATGGGACAGGACAGCCAATTATGAGTGAGTCCACAATAGAAAAGTACTTCATTCAAAAAGGTAAACAATAAGGAAGTACTTAAGGGGCTTACAGCTCGCAATGACCTTCGATCTGTTACTTTTTTCGTGTTTTTTGTGGCTTACCGTATTAACAACAACGAGGCTTACCGAAATAGTGTCCCATATTTCCTAAAAAAAAACACCGTTTTCGAGATATATGGCACCAAACTTTAGCAGTTTTAGGCCGAAAAACCAGTTTTTTGGACGTAACTTTTATGAAAATTAGTTAAAAATAAAAATCTCTCGTGGGTAAAATAGAGACGTCAATAAGGAACAGTTACAGGTAGATTTTATATATAAAAGTGCATAAACAACATACGAATATCGAAAACAGAGCTTTTTTGGACCATGTTTGAATAAATCATAAAAAATTATATACATTTTTTTCTTAAAAACTCTCGTGCAAAAGTAGTTAAAGGATTGAAAAACCGAATAACGTTTGTGCCATAAATATATCTATTGTTATAACGGAGGAATATCAACTCAAAACTCATCAAAACTAGTCAATTAGCACTTGGAGCCCCTTTACGGGGTCTATCAACCCGTGTTGCGCCCCAAATCAGCGTCTGGACATACAAGAAATGTTAAAACATTTAAAGTATCCTTATGCTTCACTTATTCGTTAGCTTTATTAATATGAGTTAAAAATCCGAAAACATTTAAATGCGATTATGCAAGACGTTGCACTTGCACCATTTGTGTACGCATTGTAACCTCCTCGTGTACCTATCTGTCGCTTTGCATATTATAATGGTTTCGAAATACGTAATTAGCGACTCGCTTATTGCGAATATAGCGCGTGAATACTTTGTGTTTTAGACAATGACAAACGCCAACGGTATGTCATGTTTATGACATGATTGTGATTACAACTTGCAAGTCGAGTTGTGCCCAGTATCTTAATTTGAGGTCCACTCAATACATGCCGCTTATGTATACTTGTGGCAGTTGTGGCTCTCTCAATTATTGGAACAAACCATCGAACACAATGTTTTCTTTTCTTATTTTTCGTTAAAACCTTTAAACTAGGAAAGTTAGTGTTCTCCGTTATTTTTTAAATATGCACTTGACATTTAATTTGGTTTATTACGGTCGACAAAACGACAAAATTTGACGAGGATAAGATATCCGGTGCTCACCGCACTTGCTTGTCAAAACGTCACGGATGCTTTAACCATGCATACCTAAAAGCAAATGTAAGAGCTGTCGTCCCATGGTATTTTACAACCACGACCACAGAATAAGTAATAGTACTACGTACAGAAGGTTCTCTGTTAACAAATTCCCTGTTTAGGTACGCCAAACGTGCCTAAATGTGGCCATCCCGTTCTATCGCATGCAACGCGCTGCGACCCGTGCGAGCGTCCTGTACCAACACGTGGCAGCCACTGAATAGAGCCCTTCGAAGGGGCGACCGGCATGTACTTGTAGCGATAAACACAAATCGCGAGTGAGCCGCGCCTTCCACGACATGCTACCAAATGTCCCACAAAAGATACATAAAAAAAGTTTTATGAATCTTTGCTAATCACACGCGTTTTTTATTGATACAATCACAGTTGAATAAATTTTGCTTAAATTCTACTTTGCGGTCAAGGCCACGAAAAAAATTACACCGTAAAAGTACATAAAATTTATTCTCCGCGTAAAAGTGAGCTTCGCGGTAGTTAAATCGGACTTAAAAGAGAGGTCGTGGTATTCATAATATAATAGGTAATCATACTTATCATCTACTACATATTTTAATATTATCTATATAGTATTAAAATGTGGTTAAAATCAATCATAGACGGTATCGGTTATAATAATCTTCTAGTAGTTTATATAACTAGGTACTAGAACTCGAATGCTTATGTAAAATTGCAATAGATACTAAATGGCGTAACACGTCCGGGATCTACTTCGTGTCCTGCCATTTTGTACGATAAACTACGGATTGTGATTCTGATTTGGGCCCAGCACAATGCGCTCGTGTGGTCCCAATTTTGTAACGCATCTACGCTTGCTGGTCTGGCCATAATTTTATATGGCCTGCTGTCAAAATTTAAACAATAATCCATTCCAAGAGCTACTGTGGTCCCTGGCAGATAACATACCAATCTTGACACCTGTCTTTTCTGTGCATTTTGCAACATAAAATCACTTCTAGGTTTAAAAAAACCGGTCAAGTGAGTGAGTCTGACTCACGCACCGAGGGTTCCGTACAAACGTTCATACACCTTACCCCACGTCACGTCACGACCCCATTCATTCTTGAACAATCTTAACAGCTCATAGTAGAAGTTCGTACGCCATCTACGTTTTGCTACTAATAACTTGCAACCTAGTTTGTTTGTTTATCAGCGATATTTTTTTATTACGCGTACCGATTTCGATTATTATTTTTTTATTTGAAAGGATAATGTCATAGAAATTTGAAAACATAAAATTTAATACTAAAGTAATAAAATTACAAACATAATACCATAATTGTACCACCGTAATTGAATTTTGATAAATAAAAAAAAACGCTAGATTGAGGTATCGTTTTAATTTTACTGTATTATTTATGTTACTCTTAATCATACGTAATAATTTCAGAATTTTCGCTTGGTAAACTTCGGAGATAACGAGGGGAAATGGTATTTTTTTCAACATATTCCTTAATAAATCAAAATTTAACCATTGTAGAAAAACGGTTTTAGAAAGCACAAATTAAGCCCTTTCATATGATACACCACTTGATCTATTAACTAAGACTTTGAATTTTTAACCCTTCTCATATTCGTCATTTACACAGAAAATAAATTAGTGTAATATATATATTTTTTATTTTCCATACACGTGTCTTAACCTTCTTAACAGTTGTTCCAAATTTCAAATTGATAGCAGAAGTTCCTGATATATTTAACGTTGTGACAGACGGACAGACGGACAGAGTCGCATCATAAGGGTTCCTTTTTTACCTTTTTGGTACGGAACCCTAAAAAGATGAAATGTATATGGGGTTGCCATTCAATTCACGATAATTAACAGACGAAACATCTCCCTAATTTCACATCCGTCCGAATCAAAATTAAATATACCTAGATATTCAGCTACGAAACAAACTGACCACAATAAAAAATTGCAACCATTGATCTATATTTTCTTCATACTGAGTAGATTTGCTGTGTAAATCGTGTAAGATCTTTTGAAAATACTGACAATTTGAAAATCATATTGTATGTATACCTACTAACCATTGATCATTGACTATATCAAATTGATAAGCGAAGCAATTATTCATTTAATTGATTAGACTCGTGCTTCTCGCTGGCTGTTATTAAAACATTTGACATTGACTAGTAAATAATTAACAAGTCCGAATATGAAAAATAGATGAAAAAATAAATAAAATTATACAAAAATACCACTAGTATGTCCACTAAGTAGTCCCTGTCAATCTGATTTTCAAAGACCTGCCGAGGACGTGTCAGGGCATTTTTTTTTCAAAGTGTACCATTTTATTTGAAACGGCCTCATTCCATTACTTAAGAGGGCTACTTTACCATACAAATAATAACGGAATGGACGTAACGGAACGAATACTTCGCAGATTAAAACACGTGTTTAATATACTGTTTTAACAATTGTAATTGTATTTTACTGAAATCATGGTTAATGAGAATGACAGATTAAAATAATTGAGTCGCATTAGTAGAAAAATTATAGGAACCTTCGTAATCTCGTAACGGAACCAGGACACTAGTTTTTGGGTCCACCACTCGACGCACCGTTCGCGCGCGATTTCTAGCCACTACTGACAGTTTGTAAACAAAACGAATGATGTTACGTAACGGTATGTGATGCTAAATGAAAATAAACACCTAATTTGTTAATAAAAATATCTCGTTCCCACAAAATCATCATAACGGAATGTGGACATGTCCACTTTTCCAAAATCACTGGACAAGATTAATTTTAGTTTATTATGTAAAAAATACTTTAGCGAGATAAATATAAGGTTGATTTAAGAAAATTCATATATTCCACTATCAGAAACAAGTATTTCCAGGCAAAATATACAAGTCCTAATCGATACTTGAAGTTGGCTTTCCGCAGGTGGACAGGCAAAAATCGAGGATCGGCAGCCAGAAAAACCAAGAAAATGTGGTAAATTTAATGCTAAATGATAGGTTTTTTTGGGTTTTATACGATTTAGATATATTATTGACGTTTTAAAATCGCTACAAGTACAATTTTTCAACGTGTTTCGTATTTGTAGGGTGTCAAAGGCACTGGACACGCCAAAAACATCAAGGTACAAGAAAAATAAAAAAATGCCCGTAATATTTTTTTAATAAGGTCCATCATACTAAATTAGGACATCAATTGAGTTGGTGAGTTAATACCTACTACTACGGATACTACATTTTATATCGATATGTTGGAATTTTTGTACTCCAATATTTTTTTCTTTTTTAGGGTTCCGTAGCCAAATGGCAAAAAACGGAACCCTTATAGATTCGTCATGTATGTCCGTCTGTCTGTCTGTCTGTCTGTCTGTCCGTCCGTATGTCACAGCCACTTTTTTCCGAAACTATAAGAGCTATACTGTTGAAACTTGGTAAGTAGATGTAGGTATTCTGTGAACCGCATTAAGATTTTCATACAAAAATCGAAAAAAAACATAAAGTTTTAGGGGTCCCCATACTCAGAACTGAAACTCAACAAAAATTTTTCATTAAACCCATACGTGTGGGGTGGTATCTATGGATAGGTCTTCAAAAATGATATTGAGGTTTTTAATACTATTTTTTTCTATACTGAATAGTTTTCGCGAGAGACACTTCCAAAGTGGTAAAATGTGTCCCCCCCCCCCTGTAACTTCTAAAATAAGAGAATGATAAAACTAAAAAAAATATATGATGTAATGCAATTTATTTCACGGAACCTTTCATGTGCGAGTCCGACTCTCACTTGGCCGCTTTTTTTTATATTTTACAAGGTCGTGAAACATCTATTAACAATAAGGTTTCCCATTTTGTCATAGACAAGTAGTAGTTAAGAAATAGAAAAAAAAATTACGATATCGATCAGTTTGATCAGCCTCTCACTTAATGTTCATTTTTCTGTCTATACTATAGCCATATCACGTTGCGACACCCAATGAAGTGAGCAGGGCTGTCATTCTTTACGCGTCTCACCTCACCCGTCACGCCTAATGAAACTAGACCTCTACCTACGCTTCGTTACTACGAATCGCGGCGTCAAGATATATTTGTGGGTGAGCGTTGAGGTGAACTTAAAAACAAGTTACAGAATAGCGGGGCAGATTGCGCGGCTATTGCCGTGGTCTGATCCGATATCGCAGGGAATAGAGCCCCTCCACCGCTCTTATGTTTTGTTTGTTATATAAAAAGAGTGCACTATCTGAGTAATACCAGTCAGGTACAGGCGTTTGTATTCAAAGCAAAATGTTCTCCAAAGTAAGCTCGTGTTCATTACGTAACTTAATACGCACAAGACATTAATTAGGGAAATAATATGCATTTTATCTTTCGTACTTAATAATTCTGATTTATTCCTTTACATAATCTCCGGTACTCACGGGATGTCTGAAAGATATCATATCATTTAACCGCTTACCAATTTATACATTCCAAGTTGGGTTTTCCATTTATATAATTATGCTATCCAGTGGAGTGTCTAATAGTAGTTGTCTAACTTCTATGCAAAATCGTCCTCCTAGACTTCCAATCCTCGTAATTGAATGCGATCTGCGGGCAGGGAAGGTTTCAAAAATATGTTCACATTATATTGTTTTCGTACTAGATCGTAGCCTTGTGCGGTTTGGTGGCGGTGTGCCAGGCCGGCCTCCTGCACCACGCGCCGGCCGTGTCGCACCAGAACATCGTGCACCACGAGCAGCACTATGCGGCTCCAGTGCACTACGCCGCCGCGCCGGCTTACCATGACGCTCCCGCTCATGCCGCGGCTGCTTACAACGCCGCTCCCGCCGTCCACGCCGCCCCCGTTCACGCCATTCACGCCGCTCCCATCGTCCATGCCGCCCCCGTTCACGCCATTCACGCCGCTCCTGCTCACCATGAAGAAGAACAGCATGAGCACTATGTTGATGAATACGTAAGTATTTTAATTTTCTAGTTTATTTTATTATACAGCACGCTCTTTATATTGCAATTAGCCTAAGAATTTAATTGAGTTAGGTAACTAGTGTTTGCAATTGTATTCTGATTCAATCTCCAAAATGTAATTGTCTTCAATTCTAATCCTTCACCAAAAATTAAATAAAAGCTGTTTTGCGTGTTTCCAGCTCAAGCCAAATAACCATGATGCTTTTTTACAGGCTCACCCCAAATACGGATACTCGTACTCCGTGGAGGACCCCCACACCGGCGACCACAAGTCCCAGCACGAGACCCGCGACGGCGACGTGGTGAAGGGCGAGTACTCCCTGCTGCAGCCTGATGGCTCCTTCCGCAAGGTCACCTACACCGCTGACCACCACAACGGGTAAAACTACACCGTCTTATTTAATCCAGTTTTTTTGACCCATTTGATGCAACCCCCTTATTACGGTAAAATATTTCGTAACCCTCCACCTCGGCTGTTCTTAACCTATATTTTTATTACATTATCCAATTAACGGGACCCTATTACTAAGACTTCGCTGTCCGTCTTTCCGTCCGTCCGTCTGTCTGTCATCAGTCTGTATCTCAAGAAGAGTTAAATTTTTCACAGATTATGTATTTCGGTTGCCGCTATGACAACAAATACTAAAAATAAAATAAAATATTTTTTAAGGGGGGCTCCCATACAAGAAACGTGATTTTTTTGCCGTTTTTATATGTAGATAATGGTACGGAACCCTTCGTGCGCGAATCCAACTCGCACTTGGCCGGTTTTTTAATAATGGCGGGCCCTTTGGTGAGGCTTTGCGAATCTGCAAGGGGTCACACGACCCAGACGTTAAAATATACTGATTTAATCATCAAGTCTGCTTTATATTTAAAAAGATCAGTCAAACTAGTTCAAGTGCAAGCTGTGAGAACTGTCTGTGCATTTACTTATTGTAAACACTGCTATTTCAGTAATTGTAAGCGCTATCGCGATTGAAAACCTGAATACGTGTGTATGTGAACTTAGTTACTATACTACTTTGTTAAAATGTGCATTGTTTCTTGGCAGATTCAACGCTGTGGTACACAACACCCCGCCGGTGATCCATCATCATTAAGAAGGCCTGTTTACCCAATCTGTGATATTAGAGTTAATGTGTTCTAGTTTTGCGCTAAGTCCCTAAGATCCACATGTTCTCATTTCCATTAGTGCGTATCATATTTTATTGTGAAATTTCCTATTATATTACATCTTGTAACAAGTGGTCTACTAAGAACTGCATATCCAATGCAGACATGCCCTTATTACTCTTACGATATTAAATCTTCGTAGTTCTTAATAGTTAAAACTTCTTAGTTACGGTTAACACTCCTCCTCAATTATCTTTTTGATGCTTTTGTACATAGATCATTCTTGTATTTAGTCAAATAAAACATGGATAAATTATATTTTTCTTTATCTTTCGACATACTACATTTTTTAATAAAACTTTACAAATCTCTGTTAACTAAAATGTGAATTGCCCGCTTTCTTCGCCCCCACAAGCGTCAAAGTGACAGATAAGGAGGATTTGTAACGGCGTTATAACTAAAATGGGCGTGATAAACTTTTATGAATTTGCTTTAATCTTTACCAATTCAGCTAAACACAGCAAAATATGGAGTGGGTGTAAACATTACTTTTACGACCATCTCCCTATTTCAATTTCCAATCTAACCACAAATTGTTGCTTGTTTATATTTACGGGAATGTTTAGGTAATAAAACAAAACGGCGTCGTCTTTCATACACCAGACCAACAACACCACCGCCCAAGTTTAGCTAAATATCCATCCGAACTCCCGATCCCTAGAAATTACAGTGCACAAGAGCATGGGAACTACGAAATCTCATCCAAAATGCATCGTGGATTAGCATACAATGTGCGCACCAAAATATGGAGTGAAAGCCAACCTGCGCCGGCGGTGCCACAGTGAAACTATGCATTTGCCTTTACTAAATTACAATATTTCAACATTCTGCAATCGAGATCACTCCGATATCTCGGGAACTAATTAACGTTCAATGTGATTACAACTATCGGGTTGCGGGCATGGAAAAAACCTCGAACTGAGTACGTTTGTCAAATGTGTGCAGACAGAAAATGTGCAGACAGGGACATACATTCGTCCTTGTTTCAGGCCTATCCCAAACGCATTTTAGGCCGAAATTACACTTGTTATTGGTAGCCTCCATATGGCGTGAACCACACAGAGACGGCGTAAGGCGAAGACGCGGCACGATGCCGCTTCAAAACGTTTGTATACAAAATGTACTAAGGAGACGTATTTTGAATTACACTCAAGCGGCGCGGCGCAGGCACCGCGTTCAATTCACCAATGGACCTTATTTCATTGTATTAAAGTTCTACAATAGGTTGAAGCGGCGCTGCGCCTTATGCCTTATTCCTTACGCCGCTTGTGTGTTTTTCACGCCATTATGTTGGTGTAAGTTCTAAGGGTTATTGAAATTGGTTAGTGTTTAAATTTTACCAAAATGGCAAAAGAAGTAAAATTATTGAGGAATACGAACTTTTTTACTTTAAATATCACTTATCGTGGGTAGAGACCACAAGGTGGACTGATGACCTGGTAATGGTCGCGGGAGTCCGCTGGATGTGGGTGGCGCAGGACCGGTTATTTTGGCATTATTTGTGGGAGAGAGTGTAATGTTGATGTTGATGATCACTTTTCGCGATTTTACTATCAAATATTTTACTTAAGCGCGCTTACTCATGCCGTCCATATTTCCTAAATTGTCGGTGTAATGCCAGTAGGTATTACATTTGCACAGTAATATTTATATCACGGACGCGGCACGGTAGGCATGCAGTACTGCACCGCGCTTAATAGGAAGCAGTTAACAACATGACTTTTTTTTTTATAAAACCCTATATCAAAAGTTTAATCCAGAGGAATATCAACTGTAGCATAATTAACTTTCTTATGATTTCTTTTTCTGATGTCATATGCATTTGAAATCTGCACGCGCCGGTACCCACTGAATACGCTCTATATTAAACGGGCTTATAATATGACCTCACAACTCATATTCTCGGCGCGTTTACTATGGAGTAAGTCATTAATTTTCAAATATCTCCACAAAACTTGCGTTTAAGTACGTATTTTGTACTTATAGTACAAAATATAATTTCTAATTCAATATTCTGTCTAGCTGTTATGTAATTTTATCGAAAAACGAATAAAAAAAAATCGTTATTTTAACGTGACATAAAACTAATACAATAGTTTTTTTTATTTTGTATGTACGTAGTTAAAAATCTTCGCGGGTGGGTATTTTTAAATATTTTATAAGTCCAACTTACTACGAATAAGCTTGGTGGTAAGCAGATTCACAACCGCGCTGCCAACCTTTTATTGATTTGAGCATTCGTCGTATTGACAACTAGAAACAAATGGAGGTCCTCCAATCTCAACACAGCGCACCCTCGGGAGCTCTGGCGACCTTACCCCTTGGCCACGACTTTGTTGGTCTTAAGCAGAGTTGGGCATAAGTTATTTTGAATAAGAATAAGAATAAGAACAGTATTTTTATTCTTATTCCAATCGATGGGAATAAGAATAAATTCATGCGCTCGTTATTCCGGAATAAATTGAACGGGAATAATTCACGCTACTTTTATCTTAAATAAGGAATGAAATACGGAATAATTATTCCACAAATGGGGTTATTCTAACTAACATTTTATTTAAATAAAATGTTATTTAAATAAAAAATAACTTTGTGGTATCGTCGGTAAAATTTTGTAAGGTTTTTTTCACGCAATGGATTTTACGACAAGTTTGGGTTCATTTGGTTTGTTTTGATGAGTTCTATACATTATACTTTGTGAAGATGGTCTGATGATGGAGTCAGGAGGTGGATAGTGGAACTCCTCAACGGTTAATTGTATACCCCTCGAGTTTGGGTTCGTTTGGTTTTTTTTGTCGAGTTCTACACTTAATACTTGGTGATGATGGTCTGATGATGGAGTCAGGAGGTGGATAGTGGAACTCCTCAACGGCTACTTGTATATCCTCAAGTGTGGGCTCATTTGGTTTGTTTTGATGAGTTCTTTACATTATACTTGGTGAGGATGGTCTGATGATGGAGTCAGGAGGTGGATAGTAGAACTCCTCAACGGCTCCTTGTATATCCTCGAGTGTGGGCTCTTTTGGTTTGTTTTGATGAGTTATTTACATTATACTTGGTGAGGATGGTCTGATGATGGAGTCAGGAGGTGGATAGTGGAACTCCTTAACGGCTACTTGTATATCTTCGAGTGTGGGCTCATTTGGTTTGTTTTGATGAGTTCTATAATTATACTTGGTGACGATGGTCTGATGATGGAGTCAGGAGGTGGATAGTGGAACTCCTCAACGGCTACTTTTATAACCTCGAGTGTGGGCTCAATTGGTTTGTTTTGATGAGTTCTATACATTATACTTGGTGACGATGGTCTGATGATGGAGTCAGGAGGTGGATAGTGGAACTCCTCAACGGCTAGTTGTATATCCTCGAGTGTGGGCTCATTTGGTTTGTTTTGATGAGTTCTATACATAATACTTGGTGACGAAGGTCTGATGATGGAGTCAGGAGGTGGATAGTGGATCATCAGACCATAGTGATCAAGTGATATGCATAGAACCCGTCAAAACAAACCAAACGAACCCAAACTCGAGGGGTATACAAGTAGCCATTGAGGACTTCCGCTCTCCACCTCCTGACTCCATCATCAGACCATCGTCACCAAGTATAATGTAAAGAACTCATCAACACAAACCAAAAGAGCCCACACTCGAGGATATACAAGTAGCCGTTGAAGAGTTCCACTAACCACCTCTTGACTCCATCATCAGACCATCGTCACCAAGTATAATGTATAGAACTCATCAAAACAAACCAAATGAGCCCATACTCGAGGATATACAAGGAGCCGTTGAGGAGTTCTACTATCCACCTCCTGACTCCATTATCAGACCATCCTCACCAAGTATAATGTAAAGAACTCATCAAAACAAACCAAATGAGCCCACACTTCAGGATATACAAGTAGCCGTTGAGGAGTTCCAATATCCACCTCCTGACACCATCATCAGACCATCATCACCAAATATTAAGTGTAGAACTCGACAAAACAAACCAAACGAACCCAAACTCGAGGGGTATACAATTAACCGTTGAGGAGTTCCACTATCCACCTCCTGACTCCATCATCAGACCATCGTCACCAGTCTAAAGGTATCGATATATTGATGTAAACTGTCACGATTCACACACATTATTTTTACTAAACCTCTGAGAGGTTCTTATTAATAAGTCAATTATAATTATGTGATTAAGTCACGCTTTGTAAAAATATTTGTGAATGTAAACTAACATACCTACTTAGTAAATAGTTAGACCGAACTATAGCTGTAAATAAACCATTAATGGCTTTAGCACCTAATCATGAAACTCTGCGATAACTATGAATTATTTGGAACTTGAAATAAAAAAAATAAAAAAAAAGATTTTCATCCGCTTTTGGGTTTAGTTTTCAAACCAGCGACACAAAGCACATGTTTTATGATTATGTCCGACATAAACACGATCATGCTAGCTTGTCTGACATTGCCAACTATTGTTACATAGGCACGTGATTCCATTTCTCTCATAGTTACTACTTTGTAAATTAAACCGAGTTCTCTTTTAAGTCGATTTACGAAACTATCCAATTACCACTCGCGTTTATTATTTATTCATCAGTGTATATGCAATCTGTATCTGCATACTTTGATTGATCATGTTATGATCCTCCCCTCGTTAATATTGTATTTTTCTGTCGACATCTAGGTACTTTATTATGTATTTATACTGTATAAGCTCCACCCGTACCCGTATGTGTATGTTCCCTTTTAAGTCTTTCGTGTTCACAAGAACAATCAACAAGTTAATATCTCCTTGACAAAAATTTAAAATTGAGCAATTAAATAATTCAACAATGACATTGGAATTCGTTTGAATGCATTTGATATCGCGTGAGCGGCGCGAGCATTGATAGGAATCAGTCACGGTGGCAAGGTTGGGTACATCGTGATGTGCGTAACGCGCGGAGATAAGTTACCGTTACATCAGGCACAGTCGACATAGAAGATATATGTTTACATGTTTGCCTCAAATTACAGTAATAAGTTAATAAAAACCGGACAAGTGCGAGTCTGTCTCGCACACTGGGGGTTCTGTACAAACTTTCATACACTATAATAAAAAAAAAATAAAAATAAAAAAAATAAAAATCATTTATTTCAGACTAGAGTCCATATATGGTTAGTAAACAATGAAATCTTATTGCTAGTGTAAGTATGACATAAAAAGAGGGACATAACATAATTAAACAATGACTGCATGCAGTCTCTGCCAGCGGGTGAGCATGGGGCCATTTTCACGCTCCGTAAACACGCTCAGAATGCTGTTGGGGCTGCCGCGCAGGCGACGCATCATGGAGGCGCACCTCTTGCGCATTATCGCCGCAAAGCCGTCAGTTTGTGCCTCCGCAAACATATGCATTCACAGCCCCGCTTTATGTTGAAAAAATCTTAAATAGCAATATTTACTGTCCCAGTCCAGTATGCGGAGTCACACACAGACGCAGGCAACCAAAACACGAACAACCGCAGGTCGATCGCTGAAGGAACACTATTGTTCAAGAAATTGTTTTAGAATGTACACTAGTGAAAAAAAATTGTTTTAGAATGTAGGTACAATTCAAGCCTGGTATTTAACCCTTTTCTTGGATGATAAAAAATAGTAAATTTTGATACAAGTGCGGAAAATATGTCATTATTTCACGAGTGCCAAGACTCGGGACGAGTGAAATTGACATTTCCGCGCGTGTATCAAACGATGTTTTTCAATACATTTGCGAGAAAAAGACAAAAACAAAAAACAAAATTATAACTTTCTTAAATCTTTGTCAGGTAATAATGTACAGTGCAATTAGAACAGTTATTAAGAGTAACATTAAACTTTTTTTCGAGTAAGTTTAGGGTTTGATTTATATATTATAGTGTTATTAGTTTCGCTTATTTGAGACGATACTGGCTCCGAATCTTGCCTACTAAGCTGCGTCACAGAGTAAGAGGGGCCTGGCTGAAGTTCAAAATTGTCGTAAGTATGGGATAGACCTGATTGAGGTTCAAAATTGTCGTAAGTATGGGAGGGACCTGGTTGAGGTTCAAAATCAACGTTAGTTTTGGATAGATGTTACTTCGTCTGAAAGTCTTCCGTAGCCTTATATGGATCGACTGTGCTATTTGTTTCCCTATTTTTAGTTTGTTGTCAACGGAGTTTTCTATGTATCCTTCTGCGACGTTACTCGATCTCAAACCGCCATGCCTTTTCAATGTTGTGATATCTGCGCCAGAATCAGCGAATAACGTGGCAGAAGTTCTTTTAAAAGTATGACCAGTATATAGGTCAGCATCTGGCAAATTTAAAAATCTGGCGATTTCTTTGGGCAATTTCCCAGATTTATTAATGCCGATTGATTGAGCAGTGCACTTTCCCTTTTGATAATTTTGGAAAAACTTGTTCTTTTAGCCTTTTGGTGAACGTTGACGTTGGTATTTTCTTATGATTTCGGCAAACGGCCCATCTACTGTGAAAGACCTGGAAATGTTGTTGGAAATTTCATGTTATGTTTTATGTCTGTCCTTTTGTTATTGTTATGTATGTGTTAAGTGTGTTGCGTGCCGTGTCCTCATTGGATGGCATGTATACTGTATAGCCATAGATAGTCCTGAGTTGATACTATATTGTGTTTGTATCGCCTAAACTAGCCAAGTCAAGTCTTGAGCATCAATTTATCCTAAGTTATCTACTTTGTGTAAATAATTCGAGTGTAAGCAAACATTGTTGTACCTAGAAGAAAATATAAGAAATTGTATGTTCTTATGAATACATTTTATTTTAGGATTAACTACCGAACTTGGCACCCATTTAGATCTCATTTATTTTTTTGGCGAAGTTGACAACCACGCATATACTTAATATTGAACTTGGCTTAATTTTCACATTTATGTTTTTGGTGGGATAATTATATAGTACCTATGAGCATTTTGAGGAATGATAGGTTTGTGAATCGTTGTTTATAAAATTATCATTTATGAAATGATGATAAACCTCTGTCTTATATTATAAAGAGGAAAAGTCAGTAAGATTGTAGCTTTGAATCAGTTTTTATCTTGGGGGTAATCTCCGGTGCTGCTTTTTGGATTTCACTGAAAACTCCTATGAGAAAGGACTATATGGACCTAAGATTTTATCCCGCGGGTTTGCTTACATTCTTAGCAATTCACAGGCGAAGTTACTTAATTGTACCTAGTCGCCATTGCATAACATTACAAGTTGTTCCAATATCAAACTCTCCTTTAACAATGTAAGATAGGAACGCGGAGCAGTATCATTTACTCCGGACTCCTAGATCGTAGCTCTTAACCTACGCGGTTGGTTACACTGTCTATTTCTAGAACAGCATATGTGCCTAGGCGGGTATAGTAGGTTAGTCTATTTTGGGTGAGAAGGAGTTTAGCGGAGCACATTTTCGCAACATCCTCGGCAAGCACCTTGCGTGTTGCGTGTCAATTGCCGCAGAAATGCATACTTTACACATTGTGGTATTTGATACTTAATAGTGAAGCTGGAGTAAGTTGAAATAGATATTACTTTTTTGGGTTCCGTGCCAAAAAAATGCAATAAGCAACGTTATTGTGCGACTCTAAATATCTCGGAAACTACTTATGCAATTGAATTGAAATTTGGAATGTAAGTAAACAAGGCTAGGTGTTTTGAAAATGAATTGTTTTAACATATACCTATTTTTTATTTCTTTCGAAAATGTACCAATGTGTTGACATGGAAATAATCCAAGTTGGTAGGTCAAATGGTGTATAAATTCATGTGACAGGGCTTGAGTTGCACATTCTGAAACAATTTTTGTTTCTTTTAATGTAGTATATTTTTGATTATGAGAAGAAAAATGATGGAGAAAAAATAATACCTCTTCCTCTTTAACCTTATTCTCGGAAGTTTACCAAGCGATTTTTTTTTATATTACCTATGATGTTGTTGATGTTGTTGTGAAGGGACGCCTGGCCGGAAACAGGCGGGCAGTCGACCGCTTGTCGCAGTCATTCAGCCCATTTCCCTCAGTTCGGAGCCTCAGGTTACTGTCCCGGCGGCGTTCCCACTTCCAACTCTTCAATTCTTCTTGTTTTCCTGCAGAACAGAAGGACATCTTTAAGGTCGATATCCCTCAATTCCTTCTCCTCTAACATATCTTTACCGAATGTGTTAAACCGCGGTGCCGCGTACATAACACATTCCGCTAGTACATGCTTGCTTGTTTCCTCCTGCCCACAGTTATGCCCATATTACCTATAACGATTAATGTAAATATTATAGAAAAGGTATTGCTATATCCCTATCTAGGTTTTTTCATCAAAAATCATTTATATACAAAGTTTGTAAGGAAACCTTCGATTCGCGAATCAAACTCGCTCTTGACCGGTTATTTTTATTTATTTTATGTCTACAGAGCTACTAAACGGCAAGTGGTACCTAATATATAATGAAAGCACCAAGCTAACACGTCCAAACGAAAGAAAATAATATCAAATTAGAATGCGAAAGAAGTCAAAGGTCAAAGGAAGTGAAATTAAATATGCTACTATTCATTACTTTCGCATGGCCTTGAGACTTCACCTTTGTTTTCACATATTATTTATTTTATATTCAAAATAAGTCAACGACGGCGGAGCAAGGTTTCATTAAATAAAACAGCCACGCGTTAATGTGCAAATTGTCCTAAATCATATAAAAGAGTTATTCTATTTTGAATCAAAAGGGATAATTATTAGGGATCAATTTGGATTGAACAATATTAATGTGAGTAATGGGTGCATAGTAAGTATGTGGTGTGGTGACCTTCACGGACAGGCAGCTGTTGACGATCGGTTACGTCGGTCGGGGGAAGTATGCGTAGCGCCGCAGGTCTGAGGCACACTGGGTACTGGAGCAATATTTAGTTATTTTTTTTAAAGGCCAACTACAGTTTCGGTGAATAGGTATCCTATGCAGAGTGACTAGAGAGTTAATTACGTAACGTTTCGAACGAGCGTTAGGACAATTCAACTGTCATTTTCGCATATAAAATAACATTTAGAGCTGCCTGACGCATGTACAGTGAGTTACGTAATCGGCCAGCTGGTCTGCGTATTCATTGTTATAAATACTTGAATGGTGTAGAATTCTTTACTAAAACAACTTATATTTACGGGCAACCCAGCTTGTAGTTTGCACGAATTACGGGTATACGTGAGTGCGAATGTCATAATAAGATATTTATTAAAACAATCCCTAAGATAAAGCTACACATTAGTAAAAACCGCATCAAAATGTTGGTCCAGTAGCTTACGAATAAGTCACGGACATAAGAGCTTGTGCAGACCATTTTATCACTTCACCCGCATAGCTACTTCTGCTGCTAAATGTACAGTAAAATATTAATGTATGTTTATCAGTTACCAATATTGGCCAAATAGTTCGGTACACCATACTAAATATATGGTGTACCGAACTATTTGGCTACTTTGGTTGCTACAAAGTATATGTAAAAATATCAGTTACCTATATAATAATAATTATTTATTCTGAAATAAATAGCTCATAAAGTGGTTACTACGGTACAATTATCTTTTATCTTTGTTAGTAGGAATTATTACATTAGTATTGGTAAGATGAAATAACGCGGAATTAAATTTATAGGCCAAGCATTATCTGCCTCCACTTATTATAAATGGAGCAGTCAAATATATTTGACAACACCATCAGGATGTTGTTGCTGCTGAAATGACGAACCTATTACTATTTTACACTGATATTTTTTAACCCCATTTTCTGTATGTTTTTTTCAGTTTCTTCCTGTTAAACATTTTTCAATGTATTTAATGTAAACTGTAAAAACAAGTCGTAATAATAAAACTACGGGGGCATACAAGCACCTTATGTCTCAAAGAAAATGTAGCGAATCGGCCGAGTTAATAAGCCTTCATCTTACTTAACGAAATAATGAGCTAAGTGTAGCAAGGCCCTGGTTGCGCAAGAGTTTACCGGAGCACTCGGTGTAACCCAAAGCGCTACTTTCTTGCCGGCCGATATAATTCGGATGCGTTTACATTGGTCACGCTTATGGTATTACTATTACAAATAAATATCTTATATATTTTTTTCATAAAAAAGCATACCGCTCTTATGGCTTATCGCCTATGGACGCATCCGACACTCGATGAGTTGCATCTATCGCAAGCGCGTTTCCGACCCTTCAATGATCGCGATGCCATCTTCTGTAAGGTGGAGGTACCCTCTCGGTTAGTACCTAATATAAGCAAGAGAATATTTCACTCTGTCTTTGCAAATAGGTACACTTATGTATTTTTTTAAATATTTAGATGTCCTAAAATTATATAGAGATATCAAATGTGGCTTTGACTAGATGCATCTAGAATTAGTTGTAGGGGCGTAGATACTATTAAGATACGTCGACTTTACAAGTCATAAATAAGACGAGCACTGATAGTTATTATAATTATACATATGGACTTGAAATAGTAGTATAAAATTATTATAACGGATATAACTCGCGTGTGTAATGAATCTAATGTTACATCCCGTGGTACTCGTAAATATCCTTCGCGAAACCTAAGATACCTACTTAACTGAGAAGACTGAAGTTAAAATTGTATTAGATTTTTTTGCTTTGGAGTTTATTCATACTTAAGTGGAGAAATTTAAAGAAAATGCGTTGGCAATTTTATCAATACGAGTAGGTAACATACTATTTATATAGGTAGATTAATTTCGCGACTCACTCAATTACCTGCAGGTAATTAATAAATTCTAGACGAATAAGCCCTATGTATTTTGATCCATCCAATTACGTTGGAATGTGCGGAAACTTCCTATCAGCTTTTTAGGGTTCCATACTCAAAGAGTAAAACGGGACCCTATTACTAAGACTCCGCTGTCCGTCCGTCCGTCCGTCCGTCCGTCCGTCTGTCTGTCACCAGGCTGTATCTCACTGATACCGTGATAGTTCCAGCTGAAATTTTCACAGATGATGTATTTCTGTTGCCGCTATATAAAATAGTTTTTTTTATAGATAATGGTACGGAACCCTTCGTGCGCGAGTCCGACTCGCACTTGGCCGGTTTTTTATACGAAAATGACTGTAAAGTCATTAAGAACAAAAACCGAAAACGGACACAAGTGCAGTTACCGGTCACCTTAATCATAGATTTTCTAACGCCTTCCTGACCGCAAGGCTGGCGGTACGAGCGGCGGTTAAGGAGATAATCGTTTAACAATCATTAGATAAAAGTAATCGTTGATAGCTGCGTGAGTAACCCGTAATGTAATAGTCACATAACTTCACGCTTGTATTACTAAAAGGGGTGGGAAGAACTCATGAAATTGAATTTTAATTGCCACTTCAAGCTATAAGTATTTTATTTTCCTGGCCTCTTCAGGATATTTTAGGTTTAAACACTTTAAACGTAAAGACAATGTGATATTGCATCGCAATGATAGGTTGCTGGCCTAGTGACCCACAAAACTTTACAACCCTATTCCCATTGTTGACTTTTACGACAGCAACGGGAAGAAAGGAGCTATTCCAATCCGCCACAAGACGAATAATTTTTCATCACAATAGATAAAGAAACTGCCGACATTTGCACAGTAATTTATTCAGCATTGTAAAAGGGTTTCAAGACAGAGCTTTATCTTAACCTTGAAGGAATCTTAAAAAATGTCAATGCAATGACGTAACACACCTAAAGGTAATCGAATACGGCGGAATCGCATGTCGGGCCGGTTTCGAGTATCGGGTGACCCGCGCCCGAGCACCGCCTGTATAAAAACTACCACCGGCCAGGGACCTTATCAATCGAGCCCCATTCGGTAGACCACCAACATGTACTCCAAAGTGAGCATTGGAATATTAATTAATTGCTTTTTATCGATTTCGCATTTTAAATACGTCTATACAACACTTTCTTTGATACATGTCTTCAAAGATAGCATCTTTAATACATGTCTTCAAAGATGGCATCTTTAATACATGTCTTCAAAGATGGCATCTTTAATACATGTCTTCAAAGATGGCATCTTTAATGCATGTCTTCAAAGATGGCATCTTTAATACATGTCTTCAAAGATGGCATCTTTAATACATGTCTTCAAAGATGGCACATATCTACGAAACTGAAAATTAAAACCACATCCATTGTAATTCTTAAGCTTTTATTTAACTTACAATGTGTAATTTTAGGACTTACCTTGCAAGCTAAATTGGAATCATTTTCTCTTATTCCTTTTCTTAACCGTTTTGAGCATCATGCGATACCTATAACATAAATTACAATAGAGCTTTTCTCCTATCTTTACTCTAATCATTAAGTACTATGGTATTATATTCATGTTAACAGTAAGCGAATGCTCCACAGATCACAGTATTCAGCGCCCTGGTGGCGGTCTGCTCCGCGGGCCTGATCCTCGACGACGGCCATAGCCACGGGCACGCCCAAGCCGTCTCCTCCCAAAGCATCGTCCGACACGACCAGCCTTCCCACCATGTGGAGAGCTATGATACCCACTACTCCGCGCCTGTCGCCCATGCCGTCTACCAGCATTCCGCTCCCCTCATCCACTCTTCCCCTGCTATCATTGAGCAGAGCTCCCACGTGCAACATTCATATGACCACAGCGCTCCTCTGTTCCACGCCGCTCCCGTTGTCCACGCTTCCCCCATCCACGCTGCTCCCATCCACGCTATCCACCAAACCGCCGAGATCCACCACGCCCCCATTGTGCAGCACGTTGCCCCCGTCGCCACCATCGCTGTTGGCCACGGACACCATGAACAAATCGAAGAGCACGTAAGTAAAATTCAAACTTCAGCCACTAGCGCTCTCGTGACATTGTTGTGAAGGCATTCAGATTATTTACGCAGACCGTTGGCTAAACACACACCTAAACATACTATCATAAAGAAAGTGAAAGGCAGCTAGCTAATAATATGATTAAAAATGAGATCAGTTAGTACAACCCAATTAAATGTTTATTGTGTAAGCTTCTGTCATTCTAAGACTATAGAAAGTTTTGTAACATAGCATCGACAATCTATCATGCTGTGATTTGGGTTAATGTCTATTTATCAAACACTCCATTTAGATGTAATGTAATATTATATTACTCATTATTTGCGTAAATCAAACGTTCTAAATAACTATTAATTAATCATTGTTGAGATATAGAATGAAAAAACAGGCCAAGTGCGAGTTGGACTCGCGCACGAAGGGTTCCGTACCATTATCTATAAAAACGGCAAAAAAATCACGTATGTTGTATGGGAGCACTCCTTAAAAAGATATTTTATTTTGTTTTTAGTATTTGTTGTTATAGCGGCAACAGAAATACATAATCTGTAAAAATTTCAACTCTCTAGCTATCACGGTTCTTGAGATACAGCCTGGTGACAGACAGACGGACGGACGGACGGACGAACAGCGAAGTCTTAGTAATAGGGTCCCGTTTTACTCTTTGAGTACGGAACCCTAAAAACGAAGCCTCCTGAATTTTATCGTTATCATAATGATTAAATAACGTGTCCAGGGTCCTGCCAAATACGAATATGCGTACTCCGTGGAGGACCCCCACACCGGCGACCACAAGTCCCAGCACGAGACCCGCGACGGCGACGTGGTGAAGGGCGAGTACTCCCTGCTGCAGCCTGATGGCTCCATCCGCAAGGTCACCTACACCGCTGACCACCACAATGGGTAAGGATAAAATTCGTACATCGGTTGTACACGCCAGATGAGCAATGTAAAAGAAATAATTTTCGACGCGGTAGTAAACTAGATGATGACGACCTAGACATGCAATCATTCATCTTAATTTAATTCAAGTGAGTATCTATCCCATTCATATGGAGCATGCTACACATACGCATACCTACCGCGTTATGTAAAAGAAATCGCCACTATGTTAAGGCCAAGATGAAGCTGGCGAGACTAATTGCTTTTTGTATAGACATCGCTATCTATTACATCTCTTTATCTAAATACAAACGTTGTTTCAGTCTATAACTTTGATAGCATCTCGGCAAACTCTGAAGCAATACTGCAATTTGACGTATTTTAGCCTGTGTTCAATAGCATCCAATGCTTCGCATACAATGCTCAAATTGCACATCAGCCTCGGACATTGTAGGACACAAGTACCTAATTATTAGTTGTGACATACTCCACTCGGATAATAGGCTCTGAGAAAAATATTTCCCTTTGGCGATATTTTGTCCTCATAATACATTTCTTAACGTATATTGCTTTTTATGGTACAATCGACAAATATTGATTGAAGCGTCTCGTATCCATTTGAATTGATTAATCTACTTAAAAGGTCATATCGCTTGATCTGACTGATAGCATGACGTAACGTCTGGGCTCTCCTCACACAGACTCATATACATGTTTTAGTTGTATGTCCGGTCTATTCACTTATTAAGACATGTATTTGTTGTTACAGTTACATATAAACAGCAGGCAATAAGTAACTGTACAACCAGTTTAAAAAAAAACATGATTGACTGTCCTCTCAAAGCTTTTGGATGGGGAATGGATGAAAATTTTAGAAGTGGCTGATATTTTTTTTGGTGGTAGGAATAACCTTCCTTAGCACCAGAAAAAAGTTGCAGACTTTTCAGCTGCATCAATTATTTTTGAAAAATATAAACAGTTTCCTCACTAACGTTTTGGGTTTAGGACGGCGAATGAGACAATTTGCTTGATTCGTCTTTCATCTGAATTTCGAATTATAGACCAATAAATAATTAACAACTTAGAACAATTGAAAAACCCCCGATATTTTCATTTCAAAGTTCAATAGGTACTTATCTCAAAAACGGTTGAACCGATTTTGATGAAACGTAACTAATAACCATCTCGATCACGTCAGCTTTCGGAAAAAAAACCGCATTCAAATTGGTCCATTCGTTTAGGAGCTACGATGCCACAGACACACAGACACGTCATACTTATAACACACCTCTTTTTGCGTCGGGGGTTAAAAAACATAGAAGAGTGTAAGGGCGACCCTAAGATCTGACGTCCGATTCCGTCAGAAATCCACGGAGTTCCTCAAATATTTTATAACTCATATAAAGCAATTTATGAAATAATATTTTTAATTAATGGATATTTTCTATAGTAACCATTGTTCTAATTCTGACGACCTCTGTAGCCTAGTTGGTAATGACCCTGCCTACGAAGCTGGAGGTCCCGGGTTCGAATCCCGGTAAGGGCATTTATTTGTGTGATGATCATGAATATTTGCTCCTGAGTCATAGATGTTAGATAAATAAATATACTTAAATACATAGGAAACATCCATGACTCAGGAGCAAATATTCATGCTCATCACACAAATAAATGCCCTTACCGGGATTCGAACCCGGGACCTCCTCCATGTAAGTATGTTTATCGTCGTCTAGTACCCATAGTACAGGCTTTGCTTAGTTTGGGACTATGTTGATTTGTGTAAGATTGTCCACAATTTTTTTTTTTTTATAATTGTCTTTGTTTTCAGTTTCAACGCCATCGTACACAACTCGGCGCCGACCGTGCACGAACATGCGCCTGCACACCACGATGGACTCGCCCTCAACGCGTACCACCATTGAATACCCTCCATCATTCACACACTATTAATGTAATGAATAAATATTGTTACTATTTATACACATTTACGTCTATATTTTTTTATTGGCACCTAGGGTGTGTTTCGCTTTAACTTTCCATAATACTTAATGAGAGTACTTATCCTCGCCAGGGTTACACGTGTGCCAAAGGCTTGACTACAAAATGTTGCCGAAAATCATGTAAACTGGAGAACTTTCCGAAAAGTGTACCCCAAGCTTCGAATCCGCTGAGAATGTCACTTAGGATGTTTGGCAACTTTTAACTTAACGTTAACTGGGATAAATTCTAAGATAAGAAATAGGAAGAGACAGATTTGACTGTGATAAAAAATATCTAAGAGCTCCGATCCCAGAGTTTTGTTTGACAAAGATTATTAAGGAAATCGAGTTTTTCTTATAAATCTAACCAATGCAATAGCTTAATTGGTTAAGCACATCCCGCCCGCAACATATACAAACGGCAAAACGGATGCATGTTAAAATCCTGCTATTTGGTATTTGTTTCAATAATAACAAATTAGTATTCCACTATAACACATTAAAATCGTGATAGTTAAACGCCAAGATTTCTTTAATTTAAAAAATATAGTAGACGTAAATTGAACAGAACAACTTTAATTTATATTACTTTTTGTACTCGTCGATTAAAATCTGTGTATTAAGATTTCATAGAGAATTCTGCAACGTCACTATTTTCATAGTTGTAGTCCATGTTACTGTCGAAACAATCGAAATAACTGTCTCGATACGCTCCAGACAACCGAAAAAAAATTGAAAATAGAACTAAAATAAATTCGACCAATCACGTGGCTGCTTTACCGAACTGTAATGAATTGGACCAATAGAATCGCTTTGATTATTGAGTTTACACGTTGATGTCTTTTAAGATATCAACGAGCATACGAGCGATAGGCTGCACTTCGTTTCAACAGTATCGAGTTTGTTTAATTAGTTCAGTTGACTCGTAGAAAATTAATTTTAATGAACTCGTACAAAAAGTATTGTTCATAATAGTGTTATAATCAAGCTTTTTAATCTTGTACCTTACTTAGGCCACTCAGCAAGATTCGTGGCCTAAACACGGTACTCGACTAAAAAGCTCTCTATTATAAATAAATAATAAATAAATATTATGGGACAATCTTACACAAATCAACCTAGGCCCACGGTAAGCTCAGTAAGGCTTGTGTTGTGGGTACTAGGCGATGATATATATAATAGATAAATACATATAGATACTTATATACATATATAACATCCATAACTCAGGAACAAATATTCGTGATAAACACACAAATAAATGCCCTGACCGGGATTCGAACCCGGGACCTCCAGCTTCGTAGGCAGAGTCACTACCCACTGGGCTACGGAGGCCGTTAAATATAAATTATAACACGATTGTGAAAAATACTTTTTTAAGTTAGTCATAATTATAGTCATTTATTTTATAAAGCCAGCACTATAATGCCAATTTACAAGTCAAAGAAATCATTTAGAATTTCAATTATTTTGTGGAAGTCCACCACACCACACAGCTGCCTCGGAGCTCCAGAGCCACTACACCAGCTCCACTGTCCGCTGCTCCAGTACCCCAAGACCTAGCCACCGTCGCCCGAGGGGAGTACCGACCTACGGCGTAAAACGAGACATTTAAGACTTACTTAGACAAAATAAAAGCGTTACAGATACGATTCATGAAACTAATGGTTGATAAGAAAACAAAAATAGAATGTAAAAATAACACCTACGAACAGCTTTTTTTAGAATGTAAAATATTGCCAGTCCATAAAAAAGTAATGTTGTTGTTGGCTGTGGAACAAGTAACAACGACGAGTTTAAACAACCTATTGGTACTCAAAGGCTTGTTAGAAACAGAGACAGAGATAAACTAATATTGCCTAGATTTACAAATTAATATGGCCAAAGACATAGAAAGTACCTAGTTCCGAAAATATATAACGACCTGCCGTCCGAGACAAAGAGTGCTAGTGTCACAAAACAATTGTTTAAAAAGAAAGTAAGCGACGTCTTATTAAATACATTAAAAAATGAAATTCAGCTATCTTAAGTAACTTTATAGATTCCTTTTGTTGTATCTAGCATAAGTAATACCGTACATATATATTACTATTCATACAGCTTTTAGCTAAGAAAATGTAAAATCAATTAGGAGCGTCGTTTGCCAACAAACCGCATTGTGGTTTGGCAGATTAATTGTACCTAAGTAAATTTAGCTATAAGCCTTAAAGAGAATAAACATTAAAAAAAAAAAAAAAAATTAGATGGTCCTTAACGGCCCCGACCTAATAGTATTTTTTCATAAATAACTACTTAATTTTCTTTTGTATACGGTCAGAGTTTCTTTTACTCAAATCACCACATCCTGGGGACTGAACGCCACACTGGCCCCTATTAAAGGGTTACCCTGCAAATTCATGACACCGATCGTTGTTTTATGCAATCTCCATGTACCTAATGTTACCGCAGCGTACTCTCATCGAGACTATAAAGCTTCCAGCCATAACATAGTTTCGCATTAACTCCGCTTATAGAATTCTAGTATCGATTCCATTATTATGTCATACCGTCAGTTGTCCGAAAAGGTCCTAACTGAGCAGTATTTTCTACTAAAACGTGTCTCTTCCAGTAAATAGGGCATCTAACTCTTAACGTCCCTTATGCAAAATATCATTAAGATCTTAAGTTCTGCAATTAGGTAAGGATTGAGTAACCGCTACTTTAGCTTGATGTTTAGATACGGAGCCAGCTTGGAGTCGACACGAAAACCTATTGAGCCCTTGGAATATTGTTGGTCATCGCTTTACGTTTGTGGTGATTTATAATACATATTTTCGCTGCTTAGATTACTACAGAAATAACTTGACTTTTTACCCAACTTCAAAAAATAAATAAGTTGTATTTTTATTATTATATGCATGAGAGGATGTCAGTACAAATATTTGGGTCATACAAAGTAAAAATTCTGCAATTAGATAAGGATTGAGTACCTAACCACTAGGTACTGAATAGCATTAACTTGATGCTTAGATACGGAACCAGTTTTAGGTGTCGATGTCGATACCAAAACCTATTGAATCCATGGAATATTAGAGTTGGCCATCGCTTTACGCCTAATGTGATTTATAACTTCACTGGCTTCTATTACAACAGAAATTACTTGACTTTTTAGCCGACTTCAAAAAAGGAGCAGGTTTACATTAAGTTGTATTTTAATTATTATGAGCCCAATCAAAAAATAGGTAACTGTTTACTTTGACTATGAAGTATAAACAGTATGACATATTAGTAAGAACGATTCCGATCATTTATTGACTGAATGCTAAAGAAATTATAAAGGATTGTGCGTTGGTACTTTTTAACTAATAAAATAATATTAGAAATACCTCTTACATAATATTCATACATAATGACAATAAACTACACAGTGACCAGTGACTAAGTAAAAGGAACTAAAGTTACGCGTTTAATAATTAAGGCGTGATTTAACGCCAAATAGGCCGATATTAAGAAACGTTTTTACAATGTTACGTATCTCACATTGGGAATGTTCGATGTACGAGTTAAGTAACAACAATACTCATTACTAGGAACGGCGAACCAATAAATAACTATTACAGCTACCGACGAAAAATGAGAAAATGAATTCAACTTCACCTAGACAACGATAAAAATAAATAAAGATCACGTTGAGTCATGATGACGCATGTGGGATAAATAGTTTAGCTTCCATAGTTTTCCCTTGTAAATATTGTGATTCTATGTCTATATTTAATAATTAGATATTTAAAGCGGACAGCTCGCTAGGAGGATGATTATGATTAATAAGATATTTAAAAAACCCAATCCAACTGAAATAAGAGAAACTATGGTAAACGGCAAATATACTTTTCTTAGACAACGTAACGAACAAACGTATATACGGCCTTCTTGATAAGAAGGAGATAACTCCATATAGCAGTCACATTGTAGGCCCTGATGTTGACAGAAAAAGATTTCCAAACCAATCTCGATACAGCTCATCCTCGGTAGGTCTGGGGGCCTTACTCAGCCAGGAGTGCAACATTACATGCCTAATAGCTCAGTAGTAAATGGAGAGAGGTAAAGGTAATTTTCCTACCGAAACCAGGAAAAAGCGATTACTCGGACCCAAAATCATTTAGACCCATAAGCCTAACCTCGTTCATGTTAAAGATTCTGGAGAGACTCTGCGACAGGGAACTAAAGGATACGGCCCTTAAAAACATAAAGATACATCCAAACCAGCATGCCTATAGCCAGGGCAAATCGACAGACTCAGCCCTCCATGCTGTAGTAACCAATATAGAAAACGCGCTAGCTAGAAAGAACTCCTGTCTAGGCACCTTCATTGATATAGAGGGTGCTTTCGACAGAACGAACTTTAGCCAATCTTGCCCCTGCCACAAAGCTACATATACCATCAACTGGACCAACACACCAAAGACCTACACCAAAGATACTGGGAGGAGATAGACACATGCAGACAGACCAAAGAGATTCTGTCGAAACGCGACCACAAACTCACAACCACACTACTAAGGACACATATAAACCAACTGCGCAAGATAGTGGGTATAATAACAGGACACAACACCTTGAACAAACACCTCTATAACTTAGTATCACAGATAGCCCCATGTGCAGAGCGTGCATGGAGGCAGAAGAAACGACTAAACATATACTACTGGACTGCAAGGAGGTAGAAGTATACAGAATTAAGCACCTGGGTTCTCCAAACACACTACGGGACGCAGTCAGCAACACCAAGGCACTCACCAACTGTTTAGACGAGCTGGGGTGGTTAGAGTAGCGCCACACCGCCGTTTCACGCAAAATAGGCACAATGGATGTCGACTTGCGGAAAACGCCCAGTATAACTAACTAACTAGCTCAGTAGTGATGTTATTATGGCTGTGGTCTTCTGTTAGGTGGAGCTACCTACTTTGCCAGTTAAGGGCTCCATTTGCGAGCCGGCGAGCCAAATTTATAAACCGTTAGCTCGTTGGCTCGCCGACTCTCGTAGTGATCCATTGGCGAGAAATACAGTCGACTCTCAGTCATTTCAAGTATGCACAAAATCCGCCGGTTTTTAAGACCGCGGACTTTTGGTGCTCCATTGGCGGTTTAGTTAGACCTACTCGCGGGCTCGTTGGCGTACCGGCGGTTTTGCTGGCAAATAGGTCACCCCCTTTAGGATACCTACTCCAAATTATGAGCCAAATGAGATTTCGCTGAGCCATACTAAACGGTCAAAAACACTTTTAATAATTTTACGACTCTACGACTGAAGCTATTAAGTCATTAGACTTAGTACTGAGCAGTAAACTATACATTTACGATTGTTGAAATTTACTGAACGCCTCGTAACACCGGGTAGGTAGTAATGCCATCAGTTTATTGTACTGGACTACGTAACGGCCATATGCTAGGTATTTAGTACTCTTCCTATTCTTAGGAATAAAATATGTGTAATGAACAATATAATTCATTTGTTATCACTGTTTATGTAACTTCAATTAGAGGATGCGTTGTATTGGCGGTTCCGTTCAGTTGGCAATGTTCGCTACGTCGGACAAACTACATATATGGCAGTATTTTTAGGGCGTTATAACTTCTTTTTATGCAACCAGAATTGTTTGAATTATTCAGTTTTCAACATTACTTGTTTTTTTTATATAATTTATTTTATTTGATTTAATGTTATTTAATTGCATTACACCCCATGGATTGGCTAGCTTCCACTGCTCGTTTGCAATTGCATCCACCGTATAAAAAAAACAAAGTAGTTTTTAGGGTCCCGTTGATACGAAAGACATCACATTATACATGACGAAAACAGTCATAAGAGCCGTTTACCCATCTAATATGTAGGTACTCATATCTGTCAGCCACAGTCAGTTTGCTCCCCATCTATTGGGATGTGTAGTTACACTACACACCTTTATGATGACATTGATGACAGAGGTAATTTGTTGCCGATTCTACTCGGTTTTTTGTTTTCTATCCTGAAATATCGGAATCCTTTTATTCAGATCTGAAACCTGATGATGAGTTATGAATCGTCATGATGTACCGATAGGTAAGTACATACAGCTGATACAGCAATTTAGTTTTTGATATACCTACCTATATACATTAAAAAAAAACAATAATGCTCAAATCAAATCGGATCGATTGAAGATGGTTCTCATGAACTTTATTGTAAATATGAGCGTCCATCTGCTTGAAAACAAAGAAATTTTTGGAAAAATGTACATTATGCCCGAGATGTTGAAACATATGTCGCAATTCTACTCGTCCAATTTACTTCACTTAAAATGAGATATATTTTCAAGAACTTGCTTCTGAGACTGAGATCTTGCGTCAACTTTTATCAGATGACGGAAGTGGCACTCAAAAATGACGTAATCCGCAACTTATGAACTTGTCTATTGCAACTTTATAAATCCTGGCTACAGTTATGACATATCAGGCTCATGAAGTTGCTAATTCGCATTCACGATCTAATTTGCTTAACTTTGTTAATCAATTAGGTATCAATTACTTGCAAAAACAGGAAAATTGAGATGATAAATTTCCTTCCATTGGTTATGGTATACGTTTACTAGCGGGTCATAAACGTACCCCAACCTAACCAAGTTCAACCTAACAACACCCAAGCAAGTTCAATGCACATAGGCAAACCATAAGCTATATTTTTTTACAATATTTTCCAATTGCGTGCCAAAATACTTTTTCAGGTACCTGTTACTTATGGTATAGGTACCTACGATTATACATATATACATGCCCTTACAGGTGCACTATTCGACGAAGTCATATTTGTACTTACCTATAAACCAGTAATAAAACAAATTGGAGATACAAAAATAAAAAACCACATACGTATGTAGTTCATTGTCATTCTTTTTCGAACACTTCAAAGTAATTTTTTTGTTTATTTAGTGAAGAATGTGATAAAGTTGCATATTTAAATTCTCTCGGGCAAGGTCGTCATTATTGCGGCCATTATTTTGTCTTTTAGGCCAGTCTTGCATATGTTCTGCTTGCTGGCAACGCTCTACTTACGTCTTTACGCAGGTATCTAATTACATGTTAACAAGACAGGTTCAATCCTCAAGAGTACTGCCGAGAGTTAATGAAAGTGTTGCGTTTATAACTCACACTCCAACGTGTTAATTAAATCAGATGTTTCACTAGGTTTCATCCATTGAGATGTAATTTAAAAATATTAGCCTAGCAAACCTTTGACTACAGGTCAAAATGCCAAAGTAAGTTATTATGGCGGTTCCGTAGCAGTTTGGTAGATGGCGGCGGTCACGTCGTATCTGATCAGATATCCCGAGTAGAGAACAGAAAGGATCGTAAAACGTAATCATTGTCACATCGCTATTTGATCGCCGTTGTGCAACTGAACGCTACCCCAGCCAACATTCCCGCAGAAAGTACGAGTATAAGAAACAAACTACTCTGATTTTTTAATCTATTGTCTAACATATGTTCTGTCACCTTGAACCAGACTGGGTGCTGCGTAATTTTACGTAATTACTTTATCATTATCAACTACCGTAGTCTTGCGTAGACAACGCACACTGCGTCGCATCTCGGCGGTTAAACCAATATAAAAGTCGGCGGCTCCGCTCTTCACCACCAGTCGTGTGTGGTCGTTCAGACGAAGCAAACCTTATTCAAACGCAAAATGATCGCCAAAGTAAGTGCCCGTGATTCACTAAGTGAAAGGATTGTTCGCACCGCAGTCGCCCTCAGTGCTCTGGAGCCACAACTACCCCTTTAGCCTACAACACGTAGCATCTTTGTCAACTGCACCAGCTTTTATCAGATTGGATGATGATAGTTAAAAAAAACAAGGAATATCATATTCGGGAAACTATTGTTAATTCTGATAATAATTAAATTTTACAAGACTGGACTTTTTCCTCATCTTAGCGTTATCCCGGTTGCATCCTAAAGAAGCCCAGGGTCTACTCGCTACCTACTTAGTCTTTTTTATATAAATATTGGTATATTACAAATCACTACGCTGTCGTTACATCCATAACTTATTTTAGAAATAAATTTACTCCATAAAGGATCGGCTACATTGGAGCTTGAGGCATCGTATACGCAGTGACGTCATATGCGTCGTAACTTTGCTTGCGCACTATCAGCGTCCTTTAAGCTTCAATATAAATCCATAACCCAGCCGCATCAAAGATCCTTTTTAACTTTAACCTGATTACAGGCCGCAGTTCTCCTGTCCGTGGTCGCGTTGGCAGCGGCTGGCGTCGTCCAGCTGGGCCACTACGGCGGCGAGGAGTACGGCCACGAGGCTGTCGCGTACGCTGCGCCCGCGCACTACGGAGGACACGAGGACCACCACGTCGACTATCATGTAAGATTGACTCCATTGTCAAACAGAATCAGAATCAAACATCTATACGAGACAAACTAACAAACAAAAATAAAAAAAATAAAAAGGTCGTGTCACGAAATGGACCCAATTCAGCATGATGTTGGCTTTACAGTCAGTCTTCCATTGGCATTGTAGAGACCTAGGTATAAAGACCCAGGTTCGATTTTTGGGAAAGGTATTATTAGCATCAGACTGATGTTCCAGAACTCAGACTTGACAATCCAATTTCAATCTTGAGATACCATCAGTTGGTTTAGTTGTTTGTTTAGAAGCAGTAAAAAAAAAGGTATGGATACACTAGGTACAGTAATTTCTGAACCTAAACCAGATTTTGTCCATTGTGTCCTTTTTCGAGACTTAAACTATCTCCATTCGAAATTTCATCAAAGTTTCTAATTTAAGTCAGTTCAGCGTAAAAAGAGCATTTTTAAGATGACATATTGGACGCCACGAGAACCAGTCGTAAACCACCAACTCTCATATAAATATTGCCTTGTTTTAATTGTTATACATAAATCATTCTCGGAAGAATCATACCAAAATATAAAACAGTTCATCTATCAGTTATCGACGCAAAAAACTATGAAGCTCAAAAGAAGGTCATTTTTACGACCCATGTTACAAAAACGTAAGACCTCACAAATGTTTTCTGCAACAGCTAGCTTAAGATGCGTATCAGAAAGGCGAGCAGATTTCCAAACCCCTCGAAGCTTAATGTCGCGTTTGTTTCATTTCATTACATCGCGTACATTAACCTTCAACAAATGCACATCGCGGCCGTTCCGCGCCGAACATGTGCAGGCGCAGGTAATCGTCGCAAAGCTCGTTACAATTACAACACACGCTGCCAACAATTTATGACATTACATGTTACTAATCAAAAACGCCAGCTACAATAAAATTGGATAACCATTATAACCTAACGACAGCGTTCAACACGCATGAAAATCTAACATAACAGATCCAATTTTCTCCTAATTAACACTGTTACGCTACGAATAAACAAACGCCACTAATATCTCAAGTGGAGCAATAAAGCTGGTTTGTTTCCCTGGGCCTACGTTACCCGGCGATGGCGTAATACGAAGTAACGAGCTAATTGATGGCTTGCATAAACTGCGCGTGTTGTAGCCCGATTCAACACAATCGGCTGCGTTTCCGGGAGACGGCGGCGCCCGCGGCCGTCCCTATCTAACTTGCGTCACAAAGTCTTTTTGCATCGACGAAATGGGCCAATGCATCGATCAACACAGAATTATTCAGCTTCCTTAAAATTTAATAATTCAAAGCACGCACGCTCTACCCTAGCATATGAATTTGTTTCCTATCCTATCAAGTGTGAAGTCAAGTGTCGGAAAATCGCATGAAAGCATATTAAGTCTTACAGCGTCTAACGGAATAGCGTAATAACTAATTTCGATGTAGTCGAGCTCTAAAATTAAGTAACACCTACTTATCCTATTCACGTGCGAAATGTAGTGAAAATCTGTCATTAAGTATTTATGAAATTAGACTATGTTTTACAGCATGTAATTAAATAACATAAGTGCCAATTTCTGTAAACTCCAGCATTATTGAGTAACACCTAAATATCCCACGACGGGGGAATTAACGGACGATGTAACTCAAAGATAATTCATGGCTCAGTCCGTTGTCGCTAGTCTTTACGATTCTGTCATAAATCGAGCACCGTGGGTAATCATATGATATAAAGTGGATTACATAACAATTTTGCATAGAACTTAGTATATCCCGGTCGTGACTGCAGGGCCGATAACAGAGCGGTTCCCAGGGTGCTTGCGACATTAGCGCCCACAAATCACGAGGCCCCAGGACGTAATGACTGTCATGATACAAGGGAAAATGGACCGTTGTTTGCATAAACCGGCGCGTGGTCTCACGCTTGTTTTAATGGCAGATGTGGAGTCATTGCCGGCCGATGCTGACCTAAATATACCCGCGGTTGCGTAAAAGCTCTCACGATTTGACAGTTTTACTTTGTCACTAATCTGGATTAAGCACAGTTTTCATTTAGCTTGCTCGCTTGCGCAGTCCGTGAACGTATCGAGCTTATCTGATCTTAAACAATAGCAAACATTACAGTTTCCAATTGTTAAAGCCGATCATGTAATTGTAGTGCTGATTATACAACAAATATCCACTTCGCTAATAGACAATGTCAGACACTAATGCACCTGTTGGTCGGTAATAACATGTGAACGCACTTGTGAAATAAAAGTAAATCCATATGATGATAAATGAGCAACTGTCAACATTGCCAACGAAATCGAGATGCCATTCTGTTTTTGCTAGAATTTGCTTTGAAGAATTGTTTGAAGAATATAATACCGTTGTTGTTATAATGTGGAATTTCACATGTAGCCAAATATTTAGGTCATTGCAAAGTTCAGTGTTTATATGAACAGGTATCACGACCCTAAATGTTAAGTGCGTTAGCATTAACGATTGACCTATTGAAACGACATCGACATTCCAACTTTGCTCTACTAAATTTTGAATTTGCCAATTAGTATATTCTCTCAAGCTATTGTGATTCGATGTTTACTTTTCTTTCAACAGGCCCATCCCAAATACGACTACTCCTACTCAGTATCAGACCCCCACACCGGTGACCACAAGACCCAGCACGAGGCCCGCGACGGCGACGTGGTGAAGGGCGAGTACTCCCTGCTGCAGCCTGATGGCTCCTTCCGCAAGGTCACCTACACCGCTGATGACCACAACGGGTAAGATGGAACTCTTAGATCTGCAGAGCGGTAATCACGTAACGTTCCGAACGCGCGTCGGTACAATTTAACTGTCAATTTTCCATTTATAAAGTGACATTTAGACCTACCCGACGTTCGTACAATGCGTTACGTGATCGACCTACAGGTCGATCAAGTAACGCATTGTACGTACGTCAGGTAGATATAAATGTCACTTTTGGTATATGTGAAAATGACAGTTGAGTTGTCCTAACGTGCGTTTGAAAAGTTACGTGACCACCCCTCTGAGACAAAGATTTTTTTTTTATACAACGACGGTGGCAAACAAGCTTACGGCCTGCCTGATGTTAAGCAGTTACCGTAGCCTATGGACACTTGTGACTCCAGAAGAATCAGAAGCGCGTTGCTGACCCTTTATTCACTTGAGGATGCGCAATATTAATAGTAACCAGAATTTTGGATCCTTGTGACCAGTGGTAAATTTTTCCAAGGTTTTGGAATATTAGTAGAGCCGGCCAGTCCGAATCCGGCACGGAGCCAAAACTTGAAAAAAAATAATTTAATTTCAATTTAATAAATTTAGTTTGCAGCGTTACTGCTTAAAACAAAATTATATTAGATCTTTACCTAACTTACTATTTGTAACACCCAAACATTAACTATATGATGACTAATAATAACCATTCATGATTTCGTAATTATTAGTGACAGATCAAATAAAAATCTATCCGTCAATATGAATACCGCTAAAGTCGATTATTTTGGGGTACTCGTAATCAAGGAATGCAGATGATTTTATCGTCACGCAAAAGATGTGCAAGCCGAATCAAACCCTATTTTTTATAAATTTATTAGCATCTGAATACCTTGAGTAATAAGTATATGTATTTACAATGCACTTGCTCTGAATGTGCCCCTTTATATGGTTCAACATAAACCCGGGAAGTGCTCGATGCCTGCACGGCGTCGCCGGGCTTGGACCTGCCCGTGCGGGAATGGATTTCAGGCCAAAATTCCCGCATACTGTGCGATAATGAGATTTCGTGACAATTAAAATTTCACCTTTTATGCATATTTTTTTATTTCCTCGCATGATGCATTGTAAAATGTTGTATGATACACGTGCGGATAGGTAATTCCTAACTTGTGTCAATCAAAAACAGCCTGACGGTCGTGTTTTTGGTCATCGCCACTCGTTGGGAATTACCTACTTTCCGCACTTTTATCATAAATAACTATTGTATAATGGTATAAATATTAACGTCTTTTTTCCTTTGCAGTTTCAACGCGGTAGTACACAACACCGCGCCCGCGCACCACGAGTACCACCACTAACCATCGGTGCTCATAGCCAGTGTTCTCAATGTGATATTATACCTTTAATACTTAATTAGATAGTCTTTAGTCGACGACTTTTATTGTTATAAGACTGCGGCGAAAATAAACTATTTGAAAATCATTATTTTTTTCTTTCCTACTGTTTAAAAAGTTATCTACAATTAATGTACAAGATTCTTTAAGTACTACGTACTTACATACTACACATCGACATTGCCCTGACTATAATAATTATATTTTTGTAAATATGACACTGTAAAATTTGAACAAAAGACACACCTGGGTAATTAGATTAGATTAGATTTATTTATTACACAATGCAGACTTCATTATAAATTACTTTCATGTAAATTTAAAAGAATCCCTATTGTGGTCGTCTAAAGGTACATTTGATTAAAAAAATATAACAGAATTATAAAAACAATACAAATAAGGCAAACTCATAAAAATACATTAAAATTTCATGTCAAAATGTCACCAAAAAGGATCGTCATCATATAAGTAATTTAATTAATTTAATAAAATCTTAAATACGATGTCGACAACACGAGATCAGCAATAATATTTAAAATAGGTACGATATCAAATCAAACTAGTAGATTGTACAACAAGTGCATAAAACGAGACCCAAAAGCCCCGAAACGTTTATATCCACCCGAGCCACTGGCGAGGGTAGATAGTTAAGTCGAGGGATACAATGGCTCATTTATGCCCGAGTTATACATACTGTTTTTCACTTCGAATGCGAGAAAATAACAAAAAATTGCTAAATATAATAAAATAATAGTTCATTCCGGCACTTTACTTTTTAAAGTTATTATACCGCTTTAGCCTAGTTGGTAGTGACCCTGCCTACGAAGCAAGAGGTCCTGGGTTCGAATCCCGGTAAGGGCATTTATTTGTGTGATGAGCATGAATATTTGTTCCTGAGTCATGGATGTTTTCTATGTATTTAAGTATATATTTCTCTATATAAGTATCTATATCGTCGTCTAGTACCTTGCTTAGTTTGGGACTAGGTTGATTTGTGTAAGATTGTCCGCAAATATTTATTTATTTATTTATGTTTAATTTTCGACACGTGATATTAGACTTAGGTACTTCATACTGCCAAGTCATTCAATGGTAGGATACGTTTTAAAATAACAATTTACTTCTATTTCATCTGGTTTCATGAATTTAGTAATAGAAAACACGGATGTGAAATTTTGTAATGCAAATCAAATAAAATAACAAGTTTATTCTATGAAGTTCTATTGTGCGTGTGGCTGTTAGGCACGATTATCTTAGAAAACAATTTTACTTTGTGCACTAGAGCATAAAAGTGGCATTTTGTGCAGCATACATCCAGCACAAAGGCAAATTTTGCTAGCATAAGAAGTAAAAATTATTTTTCAATGTCGGCTGGGTTACCTACCCGTATATAAGTAGGATAAAATTTAAATTTGTAAAAAGATTACGTTCTGGGATTTAGGACCCCAGGTACTGTGGATATGCGAGACATTTCTTGATGGTTTGCAAATAAATATATTCATGAATATGTTCATCCATCAAGAAATGTCTAGTATATCCACAGTACATAGGGCCAAAGAGTACTATGAATATATAGAGATAGAGACGTCAGTCAAGGTTTTGCATGCCGCGCGTCATCTAGTTTTTAACCGACTTCAACAGCCCAAGAGTTAGATCTAGTAAGTTCATATGTGTGCGTCGAGTGTACCTACACATGTGTGCGTGAACTGAAATACTCACACACACATATAAACTTTACCTGTGCATGCATACATATTGATATATCATTATGCCAATTCCTGCTTAACGAATAAATTTAAAATTATAAAGGCAATTTCTGAGTTCTTATATATTTTATTCGAGGAATCACAGTCAATTACGAACATAAAACAGTTATTCAAGCAGTAGGTTACATCAGTTTGGTATAATATTACTGACTTACAATCGTCAATAACCAAATCAAGGTGCACATGAGAAAACAGCAGGTCCAAGCGATCAGCGCACTCGTAGCACACGATAATAAACGATAAATAATAATAAAAGACAATTATGAAACCATTTTCAAAGTAACGGTGACAGTCTGACAATGACGTGAATGATGGAATTTTGGGCATAGACTATGATTGAATAAAGTTTGGATGGTTTACGTTCCATTTCACGTAAAATGCTCGAACCGTAAATTCAATGTTCTGTTTTAATAATAAAGTATAAATAAATAGTAAGTTTTTTTTAGCCGAAGCAATTGTATAACGAATATACTAACGTGGAAATGTAGTCTCAGTTACAATCAAACTACGTAAAATGGAATTTGCCTTAATGTCATACTTAGGCAGGCCTGTTTCCGCTTCCGTTTTGGACTGCCACCTGCAGACGTAGAAACAGAACTACGATAGGTCTCCTCAAACACGCCGCTATTTTGACGTATAAACGTCAAAATAGGCTTTATAAGGCACTGCAAACACCGTGCATACGGCTCCTCAATCCCAGAACGTAATCTTTTGTATTTTTTAATAATTGAGGAATTGTTCACATCCTAACCAGATGCTATGCATGCGTTCGTAATGGTTGTCGTCAATCTGCAAGTCTTGTTTACCTACTACTCGGTCTCGTACTTAGAATATGTTTTTTATCGCATGCCGATTACGAGCCTAGTGCGTCCCTTGCACAAAATTGGCTAGTTATTAAAGTTTTTTAAAGGTTTTTTGGCATAATTGTACATCATTAGAAAGAGGATAGACTGGAGAACTTTTTTAAAGAATTTTAAGAATATGATCTTTTTTAGTTTTTTTTTGAATTACAGATCAAATTTACCCACGACGGACATCTAGCGTCTTGGTGTTTTTTTAGGGCCAATAAAAAAATAAGTAGACGTTACTTGCAAATAATTTTGCAAACATAACACGTTACAATAAAAAAAAAAGCGGCCAAGTGCGAGTCGGACTCGCACATGAAGGGTTCCGTAAAATAAATTGCGATTTACGATATATGACGTATTAAAAAAAACTACTTACTAGGTCTCGTTCAAACCAATTTTCGGTGGAAGTTTGCATGGTAATGTACATCATATATTTTTTTTAGTTTTATCATTCTCTTTTTTTAGAAGTTACAGCCCCCCCCCCTGAAGTTACAGGGGGGGGGGGACACATTTTATCACTTTGGAAGTGTCTTTCGCGCAAACTATTCAGTTTAGAAAAAAATGATATTAGAAACCTTAATATCATTTTTGAAGACCTATCCATAGATACACGTATGGGTATGTTGAAATTTTTTTTTTTAGTTTCAGTTCTGTGTATGGGGACCCCTAAAACTTAGTGTTTTTTATTCAACGTAGCATGTTGAATAAAAACATGCTTTAACTGTTAAAAAGACGTTTATTTATGAAAAAAAGACTAAGTTTAGAGCAGCACAGCTGCCTTGATCAATGATCGAAATAGAAGGGCCACTTAGGATGTTGAATAAAAACATGCTTTGATCATGAAAAATAAACTAAGTTTTGAGAAGCACAGCTGCCTTGAATATAATGATTGAATAAAGTTAGTTCGTTGGTCGGAGAGTTGGTGAGAAAATTTTGGATGAGATTAGCACGGATCCGGGCGAAATAGTGTAAATAAGTCATTTATTAAAAATGTTAAGAATTATCATTATTTTTACACTCAGTATGGCTTTCTTAATAAAGCTTTCTTAAATTTTTCAATTTTTATCTTTATTCACATAAGACAGAGTACAATAACAAACTTAAACGTATTACTAAGTAACCTAAACCTATTCCTAATCCTAAAACTAAACATCAAACAACCCTCCCCGAGCCACTCCAGGTGCAAAGGTTCCCATCACACTGGCCGCATTGCCGCGCTGAACAGCTATGGCTAACCTTTGCACCAGAAATGACCCAGAGCGGGGATCAAGTCCTCTTTCATGTAAGCGACGCCCTACTTCCCTAAAAAAGATTTTGGCCTCAGCGCACCAACACCCAGTCGTCTCCACCGCAAGCGGAACAAATAAATAATTGGAAAGACACGCGTACTTGTCCCTCTTCCGCACTGCCGCCAGCTCAGCAGCGGCTCCAGGCGCCCGCATGGTGCGACTTATGTGCGAAGCAGCAAAAGTACTAACACATGTGGCGTCCCAGAGCAGACACTTGCCTTTTTGCCAGGGCACCAAAGTCAAACCGTCCGGCCTTTTACCATCAGATCGGTTAAGACCTGGAGGCTCCAGCACACACGGCACATTCGCCGAGACAAGGGCTCTCCGAACAATGTCATTTAGGGCATGGTGACGTGGGAACCTTCCTGCGCACCGACAACAACTCAGTGCATGATGACCGCTACTCTCCACCATAGCGCCGCAGATGCATACATGTGGTTCACAAACATCACAGCCCAGGCGAAGAGCCACGGCCACCCGCAACGAGTCATCATCCAGAAGGGTACCCAAATGTGGAGAAGGGAGAGCGTGTAGCCACGCCCCAGACTCTGGCCTTGATACCGCCATGAGTCTTGCCTTATCCACACCCACAGCGCCCTCCACCAGACTGTCTAGCGTCCGCTTTCCCCCCACGTCATCCCACAACCGTTGGCGGTCCTGTTCCTCAGGCACAGGCGCACCCGAGTTGAGAGTCGTCCAGGCCATTAAATTTATTTTATTAAAATATGTCATTTATTAAAATATTATAAATATTCCATTCTTAAATTAAATCAAATTTATATACTAGGTATGTGAACATTCATTCTTATTGAGGAAACTCATAAGAATTTTTATTGTCATAAAAAGAGTAGGTGAGAAGCCACGATTAAAATTTTCTTAAAAATTGAAATAGTTGAATAGTTATGGGATGCCTTACAAAATCGATCGATTGATTTGATAATTCGGCAAACTGGAGACACTAAACACAGCCTCGTTGTTCCGGTGTGTTTATACAAGGGGACAATTGTACACAAATTGACCAAGACCATACAATTTGACGATGATAGGTGATATTGGTGATAGCATAACATACTCGTAACTTAGGCAACATCCAAATCACTTAGGTACTTTTAAAGGGATTTGAGATTTGAATTTATGAATTTTACGAACTAAGTATGTTACAAACACCTGTTTCTTCAAAACCAAATGACGTAATGCCAAAATTGTCATTGCTATATTGTTTTGTGTTTGAAACAGCAGTCATCAACTTCAATTTATCATGACCGCATATTGTATTAGAACTACGCGGTTATTATTCCTGACAAAACATAACCCTGAATTTTGCAACCTTAAGCAATGTCGACCATTACAATAGAAAACTCTTACGCTATGATGTACGTACGTGACCTAAGCGCCTGAAAGTAAATTAAAGCAATAATACTACGGAGGTCCAATAATAATCCCAATATACGCTTTGATAGATATCCAGATATGTGTGCAAGTTGTAAAATCATAAAATAAATTAGTTCATGTGTAATTTGCTGTAGCACACGAAATTCATTCACTAATTGAATTTTCCTAACATAATCAGAAGCTGACCAATTTGATTTCTCTATTTTACAGTGGCATTTCATTCAATTAATTTCTTAAGTTTTATCTAAGCACTAGCCGGCGATTAGACCCCACTTCACATGATGAAAGTGATGACAAGCCCTTGGATGTAGCTCACTGGTTCAGTACTAGTTTATTTACTCTTGCTCCTAAAAAACCTATTTTATAATTGTCCCTTGTGGACGACGACGGGATTGAAGTCCATTCCGAGGAAAGACAACGCAAATCGCTTTCAGAGAATATGGAAAATGTAAAGACGTAGGTACCTACTCTCTGACATCACATAAATAGTGTGTATATTTCACAGACGAGAGATTAATCAACTACTTACCTATTCAAGTATTCATGCCTTACTTAACTCCTAAAAGTTTTAAGTAATAAGTTAAGAGTTTCTGCGCAGACATAACGTTCAGGCGCATTTTCAAACTTCTACGCGATATTCAAGAAGCACGCAATGCTGTTTACTTACATGTTTTCTTTGATTTTCAAAGCTACTTAATCTAAAATATGAGTATAGCTATGACGTCATTTTCTGATATTCAATCAGACCTTATACAATAGTATTAAGTATAATTAGTTGCTAATAGAGCGGTGCTTATAGAAGACTTATGAAATGATTTTTATTTTGTTCCAACACTTCCTGAAAAACATAATATTAATAGGTACATACCTATAGGTATTTAAAAGTAAATTTTGTATTTATCAAATTAAAATGTGGGTAAACATTAAGTACCTAGTAACCGTCAGTCAAATGTGCAAGTTCTAAGTTTATATCTAGGTATAGGTCTACTAGTAGAGATAGCTACATTTCATGTGACGTCCACTGAAACGCTTAAAATAGTTAATCGCTGGAGGCATCTTCATAAAGCCCACGGCCGCTGAAAGACCAACACGGGTTGGGGATAATGAAACAGTCGTTCCCGGTCACATTTCATCACTAGCCGGACTATCTCAGACAAAAGCAAATGTCACGCTGTATTACCCACTAATTGTGAGTCTCGTGAGCTGAATACAGGAGATGAGACAAGAACTAGTGTTAAAATCTTCATTAACATTTTATTTGTTCGCCTCTATTCATCTAGTAATGACATTGATGGTTTGTTTCGGTATTACCGAACAGCATATTTTAAGACAAACAAAGCACCTTTTATAAGTCGAGACACTTTCAGAAAAATGGCAGTAGTCTTCCACAGATCAGCTGGAAAGATGATTTTAAAAGTAAGTATTTTAATTTACAGATTTTTGTAAATAAGTATTTTTTCAAACCGTTGTTTTTGTTTCAGGGATTCGTGACGGCTATAGTGTTAAGTTTAGCCTGGATAAAGTCGGTGGCGGGTGGCACGTCGTACTCTAATGTGTATATGCAAAGCGGTCCAGGGCTCGCTTTCTATGGCCCTGCGCCTTTAAGAACCGCGCAAATTGCACCTCTGGCTGCGGCGCCTCTAATGTCAAGTTTGTTTCCGCCGTGTGTGTCCCCGTGTGTCGTTCCTGGTCAGCAAGTGGCTGCACTAACTCCAGTTGCAACCAGCAGTTCCAACTTTGTATCTTATAAGTCACCAATAAGCGTGCCAGTAGTTGTAGCGCCAACCAATGATGTAAGTAATCAAATCTAATTTCATTTATGCTAAAAAGTTTGCGTTAACTATTTGAAATCTATATACATGTAACAAGACAATACGAAATGAAACAAAATCTATTACAATAAAAATAGGTAGGTAGATTAAATATTATATATAAATATGTGGTTCTCCCTTGTTAGACCTGACAACTTTAGCCCTAATGTTTCACTAGACCTAATGCATTTTCCTTCGAACCAGTGAACTTTTCGGGTTTTCTTTGAATATCATCAAATATAAGTCATTAGCATTAGGTTAGGTTTGTTTTGCAATAATCCTATAAAGTTTACTATTTAAGAATAAAATGCATTATGTAGGTCTAGTGAAACATTAGGTCTAATGAAACATTAGGGCTAACGTTGTTAGGTCTAACAAGGAAGAACCACATATTTATATATAATATTTAATCTACCTACTTATTTTTATTGTAATAGATTTTGTTTTTGTATTGTTTTGTTGTTTCTGCAGTACCTAGTTGTCAGTTTTATGTAATTCAATTTAATTTAATTTATTCTAGTAAATTTTAATTACTACTAACATAGAATTTTTATTTTTAAACTTTTTGTAAGACATGTATTACACTAACAAACTATGGATCTTTATTTATCTGAAAATCATCATCATCATATCAGCCAAAAGACGTCCACTGCTGGACATAGGCCTCCCCCAAAGAGTGCCAAAATTACCGGTCCTGCGCCACCCGCATCCAGCGGACTCCCGCGGCCTTTACCAGGTCAACTGAAAATAAACGTTTTTTATTATGATTTTAGGATGCCACAAGCTATGAGTATTCATACGTGGTTTACGACGAGGATACCGGTGACCAAAAAGCTCAAAAAGAGACAAGCGATGGCTCTGTAGTGCGCGGCCAATATTCACTAGTCCAACCCGACGGGTACGTTCGAGAGGTGCAGTACACTGCAGATGACCTCAGAGGGTAAGTCATCAAAATTTAACGTTATATTTACGAATAGGTACCTACTATGATTAATCCCATTTATTTAATACCTCTATTTTCTCAGGTTCAATGCAGTTGTCAAGAACTTTTTACCAGAATCAGAAGCAAAAACCCTTCCACCATGTCCCGAAGTCAAAAGCGAACCATTAAAGGAGTCCCATGAAAAATCTGATGAAGCACACGATCTCGAGCCAGAGGCTCACGGAGAAGCACATGGGGAAGAGCACGGTCATGAAAGTCATGATGGTCATGATCACGGTGAACCTAATCATGAGGAACATAAAGAACACGAAAACGAAGAACACGGACACGAAGAACACGGACACGAAGAACATGGAAACGAAGAACACGGACACGAAGAACACGGACATGAAGAACACGGACACGAAGAACATGAAAGCCACGAAGAACATGAAAGCCACGAAGAACATCCTGAGCCTAAAGGTCATGAAGAACATGAAAGCCATGAGGATCATGGGGGACACGAGGAGCCAGAAAATCATGAAGAACATGCAGAACCCGAAAAACATGACCACCACAGTGGTCATGAGGAGCACGGAGGGCACGAAGAACACGAAAAACCTGAGGGACATGAAAGTCATGAGGAACACGAAAGTCATGAAGAGCACGGGGGGCATGGAGAAGATGAGGGTCACGAGGAACATGGAGAGTTTGAAGGGCATGAGGAGCATTCAACACATGGAGAACACGGCGGCCACGAAGAACACGCACCACCAGAAGAGCATGCTGAACCAGAAAGCCACGAGGAGTCACACGAGAAGAAGGAGGAAGAACCAAGAGCAACACAAGCTGTTGAAGGATTACCGGGCGACGTGAATGCACTTGTCTCCTACAACGACGTCATCAAATGCATACAATCCGCCATTAAAGGCGCTAATATGCCGCAACCATCGGCTTCCCCTCTGACGTACATTATTTTGAACAAGCCTTGCTAAACACATATTTTTTTGGTCGTGACATTGCCGTCTAGTCTTGAATTTGATATGTTACGAAATTCATTTATTTTGCATTTGATGTTGTATAAAAAGTTATAAAGAACTATGTTACTGGAAATTAAAGCTGTAACAAAAAAAACTTTTATTTTTAAGTAAATAAAAATGCGGTATTTTACCACTTAATTCAAACACAGAACGTTAACAATCTTGATATTGTTATTGTTCCTCTTGTTGCTCATGTAGGTTACCAAATCCAGCCTAAGTAGTCATAATCACAAGTAACGCAATACGCTACTGCATTTTAACAAATCGTGATCGATGTCTTGTCAAGCCTTTACATACCTATTAATGTAATTAATACAGATTGCTTGCGATAAAATGTCGATAGCCAAATTTCATTAAAAGCACCTCTGGTCATGTCACGTACTATCAGTGAATTCTTATGTCTTTAAAATTCAATGTCAGCAAGTTTTTTTTGGGTTAAAAGTCTTATCAATCAATATGGCTAAATCTCAATTAGTAAATTAATTCCTATTAAAACAGCAAACTAAATTTAAGTTTGTTAAAAATAGTGTGTTGAAATAGTTTTGTGCAAGATTATTTATATTAGATACTCGTACCAACATATTCTTAGGTTACATTGCTCTAGACAAGGTCAACTTATGTAAATTTTTACAGACTTATTTTTCGCCATTATTTACCGAGAAACATAGTGATCTCAATCTCACAAGGATACGTGCATTGCAAGATAATAGGCAACGCTCGACTAATCAAGAAATGACCATACCTATGTACAGTTGCCATCAGATATATCCGCGCGGCCAAAGTGCTCACAAATCACTGAACACATCTCTACAATTGAGACGTGTTCAGAAATTTGTGAGCACTTTGGCCGCTCTGATATATCTGATGGCGATACCATTACCGTGCAAAACTTAAGTGTCAAACGATAGAAACGCAGCTTTCTTCATTATATCAAGCTAGATTCCAAAAATTACATAGTATTATTAATTTAATACTTTTCTGTGGACGTTGAACGAGCGAGCGAAGCGTACGAAGTTCTTTATTTCAGCTTGGGCCAAAATTATTTCGTATGTCCGTATGTCCAGATCTCCCGCTGTCCGGCTGTTCTCCTCTACAGGTCGCAATTTCAATCGATTCTCGTGAAATTTCGTGACCAGGTTTAATATTTTTTACATAGTTTTTTGTGGACTTTAAAATCCAACGTGGCGGACGTGAAATACTTTCTCCCCTGTTGGGTTGGGGTGCAATGGGGTTGAAATGTCTAAATATCAATATTGGTGTCGTTTTTATGGTTTTTTGTGACATTAATTACGAAAATGGCATCGATTTTGAAATTTGATGTTGAGGACATGACAATTCTTGAAAGTATTTAGTGTGTATAACTTAAATATATCCATACTAATAGGTAACTCTTGCAGCACAATGTTATCTTATGACGTTATCACGTAAAAATTATCGTCCGTAAACCGACTTTGTAGACAACCAATTTTTTTTTAAGCTGGTGTTTTTACAACTCACAGAGACACTAGTAATTATTATATTCAGATACCTATTGGACTATATTTAGTTACCTACTGGTTAGGCCTTTTAAGAACTATTTACTATAAATATTTCTGCTTTTGATAAAAAAACGACGTCACAATCACACCACAAAGAGCCATTATGCTCCGCAATATTAAAACCCATTTTACTGGGTTGATTCTGATAGTCCTAGTCTAATCAAATGATCCATTTTGCCCCACACCACGTTAGCCCGTTAATTATAACAAAACAATAACGAACATAACAAAGCTTAATTACTGGTTATAATCAATGACACACACGCTGAAAACCATACCGGACACAATGATTAACCGCTTCACATTTGTATCGGAACTGCGACCTTGGCGTCAAGTCAAAGCTACAGAGTCAAGGTGCGCGCATTTCTCCGCCCCACCGGGGCGCCGCGCGCGCAACGATCTATAAAACCATACACCGGACTGTTGACACCAATCAATAACCGATTGTTAAACAATACACCCAAAATGTTCAGCAAAGTAAGTTGGCATACATTATTTTATAAGTCAGTGAATAAAACTATAATATTCAATATATTATTGTTTCTAAAGTACTTAAGCGACCGGTGGTAGACAAGTGGGTCAGTAGTGCGACTTTCAAAGAGTAGTGGGTTCGGATCCTGGCTATCCTGGCTGGTCGTATGTACCAAAAAGTTTCTCGTACATGTGAACTCAATTCCTTGGGATAATTGTTTTGTTTTTTTTCATGGAGGAAAACATCGTTAGGAAATCTGTATAAATCAAAGGTGTATGTGAAGTCCCCAAGGCACACTGGGATAACGGAAAATTTGGCTAAATAGCCAAGCTCAATTCGTCATACAAAATTTAGACCATAAATTTTGTTACGTGGAAAACAAAAACCATTTTATGCTTACATTCCTGAGTTGTAGTTTTTTTTCACTACAATAATTCGTGTGTAGATTTTTTTTGTAAAGGTTAACAAAAAAACAAAGCGTATTGTTGTTCCATAACGGTACCTAAAAGGTTAGTTAATTGTTATATTTTTAGATTGTAGCACTCGGCGCTCTCCTGGCCGCGGCCAGCGCTGGCCACCTCGGCCATGGACACGCCGTGTCTTCCCAGAGCATCATCCGCCACGACGAGGGCCACGACGAGGGCCACTACGCCCCGGCGCACTACGCCGCCCCGGCGCACTACGCCGCCCCGGCCCACTATGCCGCCCCCGCTCACTACGCCCAGGCCCACTATGCCGCTCCCGTAGTCCACGCCGCCCCTATTGCTCACTACGCTGCCCCCATCGCCCACTACGCCCCTGCTGCTCATTACGATGGTCATGATGAATACGTAAGTACCGTTAGCCTTAACACTCGCTAATAAAAGCGATGAAGATGTAGAATTATTTTATGGAAAATGCTACTTAAAGGCAATCAGACTAAGAACTGCGATATGTTTCAGGCACACCCGAAATACGACTACGCCTACTCTGTGGCTGACCCCCACACCGGCGACCACAAGTCCCAGCACGAGTCCCGCGATGGTGACGCTGTGCACGGCTACTACGAGTTTGTGCAGCCTGATGGCTCCGTGCGCAAGGTCGAGTACACCGCCGATGACCACAATGGGTAAGCAAATTAATATACACTAGTAATTGCGGTGATGACGATAACTCAACCCCGGTTATCCGGCAGCTTCCTAAAATAGGAAGCAAAGAAAGTATTTTTTTCCTAAAGTGTTGTTTGTGACTTATATTTATTTATTTACTAAACAATTCAATTTTCAGTTTCAACGCTGTGGTGCACAACTCCGCCCCCACCATCCACGCCGCCCCCGCCCACGACTACCACCATTACTAAGTGATGAATTTTTGCTGAATGTTATTTATTTGAAACTATTTATATTTTTTGTATGTCAGTGTGCGAAAGTTGTAAATAAAAGCGAAATTTAAAGAAAAGAAAAACGTATTTAAATTGATCCAGTCTGATTACCTCTAAGAATCGTTATTAAGGCGCGTTAGAACCCAACTTTTATCATAATTGCATTAGATGTACAAACAATATCTATGAGAAACCATTCAAGTTAAAAATTTTGTAGTTATAATAATTGACTTACTAGTCAAAGAACTACAAAATTTTCAATAAATTAAAAAAAAGTAAAGTATATTTAGTAAACTCCTCCTACTTAAAAATTAATAAGAAAAAATTACTCGTATGCACCTACATATGTTTGCACATAGCTGCAATCGTTATGTAGGTACCTCAGAGCATAGAATACTAGAGAGAGGACAAGCCGCCGGCGGCCGTGTCGCAGCTGTATGCTCAATGGGCATACACTGCCATACTGTGCACGCGTGCTGATCGCAGAGAATACTACGTTTTTTCCCAAAATGCCTGATATGATTTGCGTTTATTGTCAAATAAGCGTGTAGGTATACAAGAGTGTGTGTTTTAGATGTGTGCGTGCTTTGTCTTGTCAATTACTTGGGCGTTGTGTGGGTTAATGTACTTGCGACAGTCTCACTCTATACAAATCGGCCGCCATGTCCGATCTCCTTATATTCATACATATGTGGTAGGTACATACGGTTACAATCGTTTAAAAAAAAACACTTATCTACTAAATGTGTAGGTACCTACGATCGTAATTGAATTGTAAAATATGCCTTGTGAAAAACTCTCAAAATTGCCACTACTTAGCACATAATAAAATATGCATCTACCCGTATTGAAAGTAGAACCCGAATTGTAGTCGGGTCCGCTAGTAAAGTACATAATCTCCACTTATAATAAATCTCTAAATTAAAAAAAGAATCAGCCAGTTTGAAACTAAGCTTTGCGCGGTTCGAATGTTCTCAGCATCCCATGAACGGAAAAATATGAAACATTTTATATAGGTACATTATTATTCTAGCTGCAACTTAGGATAGTTTTTATCCGACTGCGACAGTTAATTAATTTTCCGAAATATACGACTTCATTTAATTTTTCATTTATTTTTATTGAAATCAAACGCTGCTCCAACTGTCAGCTATAAGAACCGTCAAATTTTCGTCAAAATGGCGGAATTGCTTTGCCTTTCACTTATTAATAATTTAAATCCCGTCTACGATAGACCTTTACGAGACAAATGCTAAAATATAAACCATAAAAAAATATTCGATTCTGATATGAGAACTTATATGCGCAAATGTCGTTTCATGTCGTAATTTCAATAAATGAAATCAACAAATTTGAACATTATAATTAACACGAATTTGTTTTTTTTGAATGACAATGGCACGCGCTCGGCGCATTCAGTTCAGCCAAAGTACCTGCGGCGCTACCACGAAAACCGATACTCAATGTTCATATATTTGCATCCCTATCACTCGAGTATGGTTAGTGCGATAGAGATAGAGATACCCGAATATTTTCGAATTCCGAAGTTCGTGGTTATAGCTCAGGAATCGAAAATATGGTAAATAATCATAATGTATTTTCTCGAAAAAGAATTTAAAATAAATATAGTCAAATGGAGAAAAAAACAAAGCAAGAGGTTATATAGGTAATGATTAAGTTATAAGAGTCCAAAGTTTAAAGAGGGGGTATGTTCTGTCCCTTTTCCGCAAAACGCACCTTCATATGAAACGATTGTTTTTTACTATGACGCTCGAGTATATTGACGTCACAGTCCCTCATCATTTTCTCACTTAACAAGCGACATTCAAACGGATGTAGCTTCATAATTTTTTGAGATATTTGAATGGGATTTTCATTATCTTCTATCTATTTATCTCCACTTATAATAAATCTCTAAATTAAAAAAAGAATCAGCCAGTTTGAAACTAAGCTTTGCGCGGTTCGAATGTTCTCAGCATCCCATGAACGGAAAAATATGAAACATTTTATGTAGGTACATTATTATTCTAGCTGCAACTTAGGATAGTTTTTATCCGACTGCGACAGTTAATTAATTTTCCGAAATATACGACTTCATTTATTTTTTATTGAAATCAAACGCTGCTCCAACTGTCAGCTATAAGAACCGTCAAATTTTCGTCAAAATGGCGGAATTGCTTTGCCTTTCACTTATTAATAATTTAAATCCCGTCTACGATAGACCTTTACGAGACAAATTCTAAAATATAAACCATAAAAAAATATTCGATTCTGATATGAGAACTTATATGCGCAAATGTCGTTTTATGTCGTAATTTCAATAAATGAAATCAACAAATTTGAACAATATAATTAACACGAATTTGTTTTTTTTGAATGACAATGGCACGCGCTCGGCGCATTCAGCCAAAGTACCTGCGGCGCTACCACGAAAACCGATACTCAATGTTCATATATTTGCATCCCTGTCACTCGAGTATGGTTAGTGCGATAGAGATAGAGATACCCGAATATTTTCGAATTCCGAAGTTCGTGGTTATATATAGCTCAGGAATCGAAAATATGGTAAATAATCATAATGTATTTTCTCGAAAAAGAATTTAAAATAAATATAGTCAAATGGAGAAAAAAACAAAGCAAGAGGTTATATAGGTAATGATTAAGTTATAAGAGTCCAAAGTTTTAAGAGGGGGTATGTTCTGTCCCTTTTCCGCAAAACGCACCTTCATATGAAACGATTGTTTTTTACTATGACGCTCGAGTATATTGACGTCACAGTCCCTCATCGTTTTCTCACTCTAACAAGCGACATTAAAACGGATGTAGCTTCATAATTTTTTGAGATATTTGAATGGGAGTTTCATTATCTTCTATCTATTTATACATAATAAATGCCTATGTCCTGACTGACTTATTCACTCACTCACTCACTCACTCACTCATCAACGCACAGCCGAAACTACTAATCTTAGAGAGTTGATTTTTGCACAGTATGTTGCTTTTATAACGTGGGCTAGGGATAAAAAGGGATTTTTGAAAATTCTACCCCTAAGGGGGTAAAATGGGGGTGCAAAGTTTGTATGGGAGAACCTTTTTTTTTGAGCTATAGACTTAAACTTTGTAGAAAAATTAGTTATTAGAATACAAATGAATCACTTTCAGCGTTTTGGAAAATTCGACCCCTACGGGGGTAAAATAGGGGTGCAAGGTTTGTATGGGGGAAACATTTTTTTTATTAAATAGAGACTTAAAACTTTGTAGAAAGATCAGTCATTAGAATACAAATAAAGAACTTTCAGGGTTTTAGAAAATTCTACCTCTAAAGGGGTAAAATAGAGTGCAAAGTTTGTATGGGAAAAACTACTTTTTTTAAATAGAGACTTAAAACTTTGTAGAGAAATTATTCATTAGAATACAAATAAAGTACCTAGATTCAGTGTTTTAAAAAAATCTACCCCTAAGGGGGAAAAATAGGGGTGCAAATTTTGTATGGGGGAAACAATATTTTTTTTAAATAGAGACTTAAAACTTTGTAGAAAGATTAGTCATCAGAATACAAATTAAGTACTTTCAGCGTTTTTGAAAATTCTACCCCTAAAAATATGGGGCTAAAATAGGGGTGCAAAGTTTGTATGTGGGAAACTATTTTTTTTAGCTAGAGTCCTAAAACTTTGTAGAAAGATTATTTAAATACAAAGAAAGTACTTTCAGCGTTTTGGAAAATTTCACCCCTACGGGGGTAAAATAGGGTGCAAAGTTTGTATGGGAAAAACATATATTTTTTTAATAGAGACTTAAAATTTTGACGAAAAATTACTTATTAGAACATGAAAAATACTACATTCGGCGTTTTACAAAAATCATTCCCTAAGGCGGTTAAAAAATGGTGCAAGGTTTGTATGGGGAACACTTTTTCTGAGCTAGACACTTAAAACTTTGTAGAAAGATTACTTATAAAAATACAAAAAAAAAGACTTTCAGCGTTTTGAAAAAATCTATCCCTAAGGGGGATAAAAAGGGGTGCAAAGTTTTTATCAGGGAAAGTTTATGTTTTTGAGTTAGAGACTTGAAACTTTGTAGAAAGATTACTTATTAAAATACAAAAAAAGAACACAAATCGTTTTAGAAAATTCCACCCCTAATAGGGTTAAAAAGGAGAGCAAGCTTTGCATGGGCAACACTTTTTTTTGAGTTAGACTTAAAACTTTGCAAAAAGATTACTTATTAGAATACTAAAAAAGAACTTTCAGCGTTTTAGAAAACTCCATCCCTAAGGGGATCCTTAAGATCCTTAAGAAGGGTAGCCAGTGTTGTGTGGGAAAAACTTTTTTTTTTTACTAGACTTAAAACTATTCAAAATGTTACTTATTAAAATTAATAATAAAGTACTTTCAGAGTTTTAGAAAATTCCACCCCTAAGGGGGTTAAGAAAGCTTTGTATGGGCAACACTTTTTTTGAGCTAGAGACTTAAAAGTTTACGAAAAAAGTTCTTTCAGCGATTAGAAAAATTCAACCTCTAAGGGGGTTTAAAAGGGGGTTCAAATTTTAAATGGCGAGCAATAAAATTTTAAAGTGTGAGTAAGAGATTTTTAACTTCGGTCTTATTCTGTACGTTAAAAGACTACAAAACTGATTTCAGAGTTTTTCCAAATTCATCCCCTAAGAGTGTTAAAATTGGTTCAAAGTTTGAGTATTTCAAGGCATTTTTAAAGTATGAGATTTTTAACTTTGGTTTTAGACTGTTTGTTCACAAACTAGAAAATGAACATCAACTTTTTTTTTAATTATCCCCTAAAAGAGGGTTCAAATTTTGTATTGAGAGAAATCATTTTCTAAGACGATAAAAAGTTCTACGCGGACGAAGTCGCGGGCAACAGCTAGTACATAATAAATGCCTATGTCCTGACTGACTTATTCACTCACTCACTCACTCATCAACGCACAGCCGAAACTACTAATCTTAGAGAGTTGATTTTTGCACAGTATGTTGCTTTTATAACGTGGGCTAGGGATAAAAAGGGATTTTTGAAAATTCTACCCCTAAGGGGGTAAAATGGGGGTGCAAAGTTTGTATGGGAGAACCTTTTTTTTTTGAGCTATAGACTTAAACTTTGTAGAAAAATTAGTTATTAGAATACAAATGAAACACTTTCAGCGTTTTGGAAAATTCCAACCCTACGGGGGTAAAATAGGGGTGCAAGGTTTGTATGGGGGAAACATTTTTTTTTAAATAGAGACTTAAAACTTTGTAGAAAGATCAGTCATAAGAATACAAATAAAGAACTTTCAGGGTTTTAGAAAATTCTACCCCTAAAGGGGTAAAATAGAGTGCAAAGTTTGTATGGGAAAAACTACTTTTTTTTAAATAGAGACTTAAAACTTTGTAGAGAAATTATTCATTAGAATACAAATAAAGTACCTAGATTCAGTGTTTTAAAAAAATCTACCCCTAAGGGGGTAAAATAGGGGTGCAAATTTTGTATGGGGGAAACAATATTTTTTTTAAATAGAGACTTAAAACTTTGTAGAAAGATTAATCATCAGAATACAAATTAAGTTCTTTCAGCGTTTTAGAAAATTCTACCCCTAAAAATAGGGGGCTAAAATAGGGGTGCAAAGTTTGTATGTGGGAAACTATTTTTTTTAGCTAGAGTCCTAAAACTTTGTAGAAAGATTATTTAAATACAAAGAAAGTACTTTCAGCGTTTTGGAAAATTTCACCCCTAAGGGGGTAAAATAGGGTGCAAAGTTTGTATGGGAAAAACATATTTTTTTTTAATAGAGACTTAAAATTTTGACGAAAAATTACTTATTAGAACATGAAAAATACTACATTCGGCGTTTTACAAAAATCATTCCCTAAGGGGGTTAAAAAAGGGTGCAAGGTTTGTATGGGGAACACTTTTTCTGAGCTAGACACTTAAAACTTTGTAGAAAGATTACTTATAAAAATACAAAAAAAAAGACTCAGCGTTTTGAAAAAATCTATCCCTAAGGGGGATAAAAAGGGGTGCAAAGTTTTTATCAGGGAAAGTTTATGTTTTTGAGTTAGAGACTTGAAACTTTGTAGAAAGATTACTTATTAAAATACAAAAAAAGAACACAAATCGTTTAAGAAAATTCCACCCCTAATAGGGTTAAAAAGGAGAGCAAGCTTTGCATGGGCAACACTTTTTTTGAGTTAGAGACTTAAAACTTTGCAAAAAGATTACTTATTAGAATACTAAAAAAGAACTTTCAGCGTTTTAGAAAACTCCATCACTAAGGGGATCCTTAAGATCCTTAAGAAGGGTAGCCAGTGTTGTGTGGGAAAAACTTTTTTTTTTACTAGACTTAAAACTATTCAAAATGTAACTTATTAAAATTAATAATAAAGTACTTTCAGAGTTTTAGAAAATTCCACCCCTAAGGGGGTTAAGAAAGCTTTGTATGGGCAACACTTTTTTTGAGCTAGAGACTTAAAAGTTTACGAAAAAATTTCTTTCAGCGATTAGAAAAATTCAACCTCTAAGGGGGTTTAAAAGGGGGTTCAAATTTTAAATGGCGAGCAATAAAATTTTAAAGTGTGAGTAAGATATTTTTAACTTCGGTCTTATTCTGTACGTTAAAAGACTACAAAACTGATTTCAGAGTTTTTCCAAATTCATCCCCTAAGAGTGTTAAAATTGGTTCAAAGTTTGAGTATTTCAAGGCATTTTTAAAGTATGAGATTTTTAACTTTGGTTTTAGACTGTTTGTTCACAAACTAGAAAATGAACATCAACTTTTTTTTTAATTATCCCCTAAAAGAGGGTTCAAATTTTGTATTGAGAGAAATCATTTTCTAAGACGATAAAAAGTTCTACGCGGACGGAGTCGCGGGCAACAGCTAGTAATACATATTTGGGGACAATCTTTTTCACAAATCGACCTAATCCCAAACTAACCAAAGCGTGTACTATGGGTAGACGACGATATACATAAATCTCCACTTATAATAAATCTCTAAATTAAAAAAAGAATCAGCCAGTTTGAAACTAAGCTTTGCGCGGTTCGAATGTTCTCAGCATCCCATGAACGGAAAAATATGAAACATTTTATATAGGTACATTATTATTCTAGCTGCAACTTAGGATAGTTTTTATCCGACTGCGACAGTTAATTAATTTTCCGAAATATACGACTTCATTTAATTTTTCATTTAATTTTATTGAAATCAAACGCTGCTCCAACTGTCAGCTATAAGAACCGTCAAATTTTCGTCAAAATGGCGGAATTGCTTTGCCTTTCACTTATTAATAATTTAAATCCCGTCTACGATAGACCTTTACGAGACAAATGCTAAAATATAAACCATAAAAAAATATTCGATTCTGATATGAGAACTTATATGCGCAAATGTCGTTTTATGTCGTAATTTCAATAAATGAAATCAACAAATTTGAACAATATAATTAACACGAATTTGTTTTTTTTGAATGACAATGGCACGCGCTCGGCGCATTCAGCCAAAGTACCTGCGGCGCTACCACGAAAACCGATACTCAATGTTCATATATTTGCATCCCTGTCACTCGAGTATGGTTAGTGCGATAGAGATAGAGAAACCCGTATATTTTCAATTCCGAAGTTCGTGGTTATAGCTCAGGAATCGAAAATATGGTAAATAATCATAATGTATTTTCTCGAAAAATAATTTAAAATAAATATAGTCAAATGGAGATAAAAACAAAGCAAGAGGTTATATAGGTAATGATTAAGTTATAAGAGTCCAAAGTTTTAAGAGGGGGTATGTTCTGTCCCTTTTCCGCAAAACGCACCTTCATATGAAACGATTGTTTTTTACTATGACGCTCGAGTATATTGACGTCACAGTCCCTCATCGTTTTCTCACTCTAACAAGCGACATTAAAACGGATGTAGCTTCATAATTTTTTGAGATATTTGAATGGGAGTTTCATTATCTTCTATCTATTTATACATAATAAATGCCTATGTCCTGACTGACTTATTCACTCAATCACTCACTCACTCACTCATCAACGCACAGCCGAAACTACTAATCTTAGAGAGTTGATTTTTGCACAGTATGTTGCTTTAATAACGTGGGCTAGGGATAAAAAGGGATTTTTGAAAATTCTACCCCTAAGGGGGTAAAATGGAGGTGCAAAGTTTGTATGGGAGAACCTTTTTTTTTGAGCTATAGACTTAAACTTTATAGAAAAATTAGTTATTAGAATACAAATGAAACACTTTTAGCGTTTTGGAAAATTCCACCCCTACGGGGGTAAAATAGGGGTGCAAGGTTTGTATGGGGGAAACATTTTTTTTTTAAATAGAGACTTAAAACTTTGTAGAAAGATCAGTCATTAGAATACAAATAAAGAACTTTCAGGGTTTTAGAAAATTCTACCCCTAAAGGGGTAAAATAGAGTGCAAAGTTTGTATGGGAAAAACTACTTTTTTTTAAATAGAGACTTAAAACTTTGTAGAGAAATTATTCATTAGAATACAAATAAAGTACCTAGATTCAGTGTTTTAAAAAAATCTACCCCTAAGGGGGTAAAATAGGGGTGCAAATTTTGTATGGGGGAAACAATATTTTTTTTAAATAGAGACTTAAAACTTTGTAGAAAGATTAGTCATCAGAATACAAATTAAGTACTTTCAGCGTTTTAGAAAATTCTACCCCTAAAAATAGGGGGCTAAAATAGGGGTGCAAAGTTTGTATGTGGGAAACTATTTTTTTTAGCTAGAGTCCTAAAACTTTGTAGAAAGATTATTTAAATACAAAGAAAGTACTTTCAGCGTTTTGGAAAATTTCACCCCTAAGGGGGTAAAATAGGGTGCAAAGTTTGTATGGGAAAAACATATTTTTTTTTAATAGAGACTTAAAATTTTGACGAAAAATTACTTATTAGAACATGAAAAATACTACATTCGGCGTTTTACAAAAATCATTCCCTAAGGGGGTTAAAAAAGGGTGCAAGGTTTGTATGGGGAACACTTTTTCTGAGCTAGACACTTAAAACTTTGTAGAAAGATTACTTATAAAAATACAAAAAAAAAGACTTTCAGCGTTTTGAAAAAATCTATCCCTAAGGGGGATAAAAAGGGGTGCAAAGTTTTTATCAGGGAAAGTTTATGTTTTTGAGTTAGAGACTTGAAACTTTGTAGAAAGATTACTTATTAGAATACTAAAAAAGAACTTTCAGCGTTTTAGAAAACTCCATCCCTAAGGGGATCCTTAAGATCCTTAAGAAGGGTAGCCAGTGTTGTGTGGGAAAAACTTTTTTTTTTTACTAGACTTAAAACTATTCAAAATGTTACTTATTAAAATTAATAATAAAGTACTTTCAGAGTTTTAGAAAATTCCAACCCTAAGGGGGTTAAGAAAGCTTTGTATGGGCAACACTTTTATTGAGCTAGAGACTTAAAAGTTTACGAAAAAAGTTCTTTCAGCGATTAGAAAAATTCAACCTCTAAGGGGGTTTAAAAGGGGGTTCAAATTTTAAATGGCAAGCAATAAAATTTTAAAGTGTGAGTAAGAGATTTTTAACTTCGGTCTTATTCTGTACGTTAAAAGACTACAAAACTGATTTCAGAGTTTTTCCAAATTCATCCCCTAAGAGTGTTAAAATTGGTTCAAAGTTTGAGTATTTCAAGGCATTTTTAAAGTATGAGATTTTTAACTTTGGTTTTAGACTGTTTGTTCACAAACTAGAAAATGAACATCAACTTTTTTTTTAATTATCCCCTAAAAGAGGGTTCAAATTTTGTATTGAGAGAAATCATTTTCTAAGACGATAAAAAGTTCTACGCGGACGAAGTCGCGGGCAACAGCTAGTTATAGATAAAAAGAAAAATTCATCATAGGATCAATGCTCGTCCATAAGGACAATATCCAATTTTCTACCTATTTCTTTAAGTAGGTTCCTATACTTCGTTTTTTTTAGCATTAGAGAGACCTTTGCAGAACGAGATAAAAGGTTTTTTATCGGGCACACTCTGCGGATCAAACAGTGAATACGAGTTAATAAATAATATCACGTATTTATTATCATGTTTTAGTAATACATACATTACTCAGTGTTGTGAACAGATAAGAAACATAATATTAGTTAATTTATATTCTAAAATGAAAAGATAAGAATTTTAATAAATTGCGTTTGCAATTTTTCATGGAAAGGTCGTACATTAAAATACCTAAAGAGGCAGAGTTCTCACACAATGGGCTATTTTTAAACGTCACTGTCACTATCTGTAATTCACTCATGTGGGTTTTTCATTCGAGTTCATATTGTTGTCGGTTGAGTCGGTTGTGATTTCTATTGCTGTAAGCTTACTTAAAGATTGTTGTTATAGTTTTTGTTGAATTTTGTTATTAGTTGTTGATCTATTTAGATATTTTGTTTGTTGGTGCACATCTACAATGTATGAAAGCCGAGGCTGGCCCGAGTGGGCTTTAGAAGTCGCAGCCGGTTCCGGCTAATGTTTTTTCATCTCCAAAGAAGAAAAGGCAAAAGCAAAATCCTCTGACTGCCAGTGAAAAGCGGAAGCGGGTGGTGAATAATTACAAATTAGTGTCAGAAATGTGCCATAGAAAGGGGTATCCCACTAAATCAGACTGTGTAAAAAAGCCTGCCGAGACTGCTGGCATATCGTTGGCTACGGTATACAACATTTTAAAAGAAAATATATGCGTTCAGCTATCGGTAAATATCAAATGATATGTACTCGTATATGTAGGTACATAAGTTCCGAGAAATTCAGTGGTATCGGTCGAAATCGAAGAAGGAAGGTTTACGACCACTGCTTCTGTGTTTACCCGTTTGACAGATAATTCTAATCTTAAAAAAAAACGAAGTATAGTTAGGAGGTAAACATATTAAAAGTCCTTGCACATAGCCCTAGAGCTGGAGGGGAGGAGGGGGTTTGAAGGTTCAATTTTACCGTTTTACACTTATATCTCGGAAACTATGCGTCCTAGCTACATGATAAACAAGCTGATTAAATTTTCAACTGGTATAGTTTTCGAGATATCTGCTCTTAAAAGTCTATAATTTTGGAAAACAAAACCTACCTCGTTCGTCTTTGACGGCTATTCCTCATCAACCTCAAGCACGAAAGTAGCAGAGCATCGAAGGCGATATCGACTCAGCAAGTCTGTTGACATACATTTCACCGAAGACACCGAGATAAACGTCAAACAAGAAGAGGTTTTGTGTAGTAGGAGCCACTGTAGCGGAGCAGTAAGGCACGCGAATGTGGATATAAAAAAAAATAACTGTTTATTTCATAAAAGAGCAATTATTTACAGACATTTTCTTAACTACATGAATCTTTATAATTTTAAGATTATGCATAGTTAAGGAGTGCGGAGGGGGGGGAGGGGGTATTGCAGGTTATTTGTGTTTTTATCTGAACACATATTATTCTAGCAAGCCCCATAACAACGACGGGTACTTCAAAAATTTTGGTTGATCCCGATCAATTGACCTGAAATTCTGAAATACTTATTTTGTCCAGAAGCATTATTTCGCCGAAATGTTACTTAAGTGTACTGTGTAGAGCAACCCTTGTGTAGATAGGTAGGTATGTGTACTTTAGGACCTTATTTGGCCATACCGGCTTTAACATCAAATCAAATTAGGTGCCATGATACTTGCATTGTTTTTCTGTAAGTGTCCACAATTTCTAGCCAACAGCATATCGAGAAGTTTGTAAATGTTGACTTGCAAGATTAATTAAAATAGTTTAAACAGAAATACAGTTTTGTTTATACCATGTCTGATGGTAGTCAGTTACCGCAGCCTATGGACGCTTGCAATGCCAAGGGCATTATCTGGGGACACGGCAGTGCCACCGCCAAGCGAAGCGCAAGGGCACTACCTACCTTTTCTCGAAGCCCTTTGCCGTTTTTTGAACCCTCATAACTAGTGTTTGGATTATACCAGATAAACAAAATTCTCGGGATAAGTTATTAATGGTAGATTGATCAAATATATAAAGTTTTAATAGCATTACTCATATACTTTAGATTTTATTGATATCTAAAAAAGGGCGCATTCGTCACTGACTTACTCACGTCGATCATCAAAACTTACTTCCTGAAGTCCAAGAAAGCTGAAATTTGGTATGTTAGCTAATATTAGTACACAAACACCAAAAAATCCTAAAAAAATGATTTTATACCCCCCAACGCCCCTTAAACTAGAGAATGCAATTTTGTATGAGACTTCTGCAAATTTCGATGCTTGATGTCTGAAAGTTTATATATATCCTTGTTATAAATCATAAAATACATATTTCAGGATTCTTAGCAAATCACTCCCCACCCGTTAAATTAAGGGATGGAAGTTTGTATTGCTTTTCCCATACACTTCTTCACAAATTACTTTACAAAAAGGAATGAGTTATGAGATCCCACTAAACAATTACGTGTAAGTAACACCTGTCGTTTATTAATTACTAGCTGTTGCCCGCGACTTCGTCCGCGTAGAACTTATACTTAGAAAATATAATGCAAACAAACTTCTTCTTACCATCTTAAGGGATGATTTCCGAGGCAAAAACTATTCTAAATCCTTCGAAGGGTCTCAAATTATCTCTATACCAAATTTCATCTAGGTATATGGATATTATCCAAACTTTCACCCCCTATTTCATACCCTTAGGGAAAGATTTTCGGGATAAAAACTATCTAATATCATTCTTCGGGACTCAAACGACCTTTATACCAAATTTCATCTAAACGGGATTCATCCAAATTTTCACCCCCATTTCCACCTTAGGGAGTGATTTCCGGAATTAAAACTATCCTATGTCCTTTCCCAGGACTCAAGCTATCTCTATACCAAATTGTATTAAAATGGGTTCCATCCGAATTTTCACCCCCTTAGGGGATGATTTCTGGGGTGATTTTTGAGGGTTGCCCAGGACTTAACTTATATCTACACCACATTTAATCAAAATAGATTACATCCAAATTTTCACCCACCCCCCTTTTCACCCCCTTAGGGGATGATTTCCGGGATAAAACTTATAATATGTCCTTCCCCGGGACGCAAACTATTTATATACCAAATTTCATCTAAATCGGTGCAGCGGTTTAAGTAGCTCCATACAAATTTCCACCCCCAATTTCAGCCCCTCAGATATAAAAACTACCCTTTGTCCTTCCACGGAGCTCAAACTATCTGTATACCAAATTTCATCTAAATCGGTTCAGCGGTTTAGGCGTGAAGAGTTAACAGACAGACAGACACACTTTCGCATTTATAATATTAGTCCCTGGGCGACCGAGCTCCGCTCGGATTAAAACGGAGACAATACAGAGAAATCGAATTTTCCCGGACATGGGACCTATCTAGATTAATTCCTCGCCCCCGTAGACCCCCGCATTCCAAATTTCATTGAAATCGTTAGAGTCTTTTCCGAGAACGTGATTGCAAATATATATATATACAAATTTTGCTCGTTTAATAGTATAGGATAGGAATATGGAAGTATGGATTATTAGTATGGATATTATGGGTTCTTTCCGCTTGTCTTCCAAATAGAGCTGTAGACTCACTTCAAAAGAAAGAAGAAACGAAAAACTCATTCAAATATCTCAAAAAAATACGAAGCTACAACCGTTTTAATGTCGCTTGTTAGAGTGAGAAAACGATCAGGGACCGTGACGTCACGATCCTCGAGCGTCATAGTAAATAAAAAACAATCGTTTCATTATAAAGGTGCGTTTTGCGGAAAAGAGACGAAACAAACCCCCTCTTCAAACTTTATACACTTATAACTTAGTGATTACCTATACGAGTATAGCCTCTTGCGTTGTTTTTTTTCGAGATAATACAACATTATGATTATTTTGTTTAGTGTCTACATCGCTATTTTCGATAAGATAAGATAAAATAAGATTTCTTTATTGTCAGAACTGTGTACATTTAGTTGTTTTGGGTAAAATAAAGTCCAACAGCTTGCCCATTTCGGACGTACAATATTAAACTTAAAGCTAGTCAAATATACTAAAACAATAACAACAATAGTATTTCCAAATAATTTTAACCATATTCACACATAAAATATTAATTTAGATCTATCCGACATCCGTATTTTCTTTTAAACCACGAACTTCGGAAATTCGAAAATATTCAGGTATCTCTATCTCTATCGCACTAACAAATGACAGGAATGCAGATGTACGAACTTCGAGTTTCAGTTTTCGTGGTTTGGCTGAATACGCAAAGAGCGCGCGCGCGTGCCATTCAAAAAAACCAAGTTTATATTGTTCGAATTTGTTGTTACATTTGTAGAAATTAAGCCTTAATTCGACATTTGCGCATATAAGTTCGCATATCAAAATCGATAAATTTTATATTTGCTTTTGGTACCTATGTGTCTCGTCAATGTATATCGTAGACGGTATTAAAATTATTAATAGGGGAAAGAAAGGCAAAGAAATTCCGCCATTTTGTCCGTAGTATTTCTTATTAGTCTGTGATTTTGACGTTTCTTTTAGCTGACAGATGTGGCGGCGATATACTTTAAGAATAATAAATGAAAAATTAAATGAAGTCGTATATTACGGAAAATAAATTAACTGTCGCAGTCGGATAAAAACTATCCTAAGTTGCAGCGGGAATAATAATGTACCTATATAAAATGTTTCATATTTTTCCGTCCATGGGATGCTGAGAACATTCGTACTATAGAAAGCTTAGTTTCAAACTGGCTGATTCTTTTTTTAATTTAGAGATTTATTATAAGTGGAGAATAATATCATCATTAATTCATACCGTATGCACGCGCACTAGGCGAGAGTCTATGCGGCGACCGGGATGTGCCCAACAAAGCTATACATTTTAGCCAATATGTAGAATTTGTAGAGCGTGGCTGGTAGAATTAAGCCGTGTGGAGTAGGAAGCTTGGCGCTACTTGCGATCTGATATTTTTTTTAACGCTCAAAGCTATATGAGCTAAAAGGAGGCTTGGCAATCATGTTACATGTAATATTTTTAGTGGGATGTTAGATAGTCAAGTGACAGGTGGGCAAAAATAGTCACAGAGTGGCAGCCAAGAGATAAGACCAGAGTAATAAGAAGACCTAAACTTAGATGGAGAGACGATTTGAAGAGTTTTGACAAATATTGGTGGAGATCAGCTCAAGATAGAAAATTATGGGAAAGGTTGGGGGAGGCCTTTTGCGCACAAAGCGCCATGCACACGTACTAAGTAATTACGCAAAAATAATGAAACAAGTAAAAACATTAAATACAAATAAATGTGCTAAATTATTGTGTAAACTTAGGTATGTTTGTAAAAATTACTTTGTTTAATAATTGGAATGATTGTACTTTATATTCATGAATAAAGGCTACTACTACTATGACTATTACTACTATGTTAGAGATAATCCATTTTTTTGACTAGGAGCCGTTTCATCGAATATACTGTTTCGCAAAGTTTTCATTTCAGAGATTTTTTTTCTCAGTTACCGTGAACTTTTTGGTATAGCTTAAATTTCAGTGTGTCGAACTCATTAGAAGAAGTCAAAAAATAATTCTTCGATGAAACGTTGGTTGGTGTAACATCAAAGATAAATAAATACATAAAAATCACACATGATAATATCATACATATAACATGTAACATGATTCCGTAATCCGTACGAGTACATGTTCCGTATCCTTATCCGTATCCTATCCTTAAGTTCCAACGCACGCACTATCTGCAAACTCAAGGTGAGCACGCATTTCTCCGCCCCACCGCGCGCGCACCGATCTACATATATAAAACCTTACCGCCGTGCCATTGACATCAATCAATAACAGATTGTTTAACAACAATAACCAAAATGTTCAGCAAAGTAAGCGCATTCGCACATTACACATATAAAAACAACAACATAATAAAACAGATTAATAAAGAAAATTTTATTTACGAAATATTAAATAATTTCTATTATCTAAAAATACATAAAGATTAAAATGTATTAGGAACTTAATACAATTCCTACTCGACAATACCTATAAGCTCTTCTTTGTCACTTAAATTTATGTTTTTTTCAGATTGTAGCATTTGGCGCTCTCCTGGCCGCGGCCAGCGCTGGCCACCTCGGCCATGGACACGCCGTGTCATCCCAGAGCATCATCCGCCACGACGAGGGCCACGACGAGGGCCACTACGCCCCGGCGCACTACGCCGCCCCGGCCCACTACGCCGCCCCCGCTCACTACGCCCAGGCCCACTATGCCGCTCCTGTAGTCCACGCCGCCCCTATTGGTCACTACGCTGCCCCTATCGCTCACTACGCTGCCCCTATTGCTCATTACGCCCCTGCCGCTGATTACGATGGCCATGATGAATATGTAAGTTTTATTTAGCCTTACACCTGCTCCTCCTCAAGGTTACCGAGTTACTGAAATCCCGGTTGCATCCTGAAATGAAATAATTGGGGGTCCACTTGGGACTTGTCGTACGTCATCTTTTTTTGTCGATTTTTTAACACCACCCGATCATCATCCTGTTAATTCCATGAATCCTCCCCACCTAATAGAATGACTATCGTCATCCAATGGTCAGACCCCCCATCTTCCCTGTTTTGAAATGACGTTATATATGGACAGGCTCTCGCTACCTAATTAGGTCGCAATCAACTTTTTGACGACGTGCCAAAAATTTAAGATGGCAGCTACTTATGTGGAAAAAGCAAGGAAATTAAGAAATGCAATATGTTTCAGGCGCACCCGAAATACGACTACGCCTACTCCGTGGCCGACCCCCACACCGGCGACCACAAGTCCCAGCACGAGTCCCGCGATGGCGACGCCGTGCACGGCTACTACGAGCTGGTGCAGCCCGACGGCTCCGTGCGCAAGGTCGAATACACCGCCGACGACCACAGCGGGTAAGCAAAATTAATTATACCTACTTTTTTATCCGTAGGTACCCTGGGACACTGTTGCCCCTGTCCTTGTCCCATGAAGTAGCAGTTCATACATTTCAAATTATTAACCGATCTGCTTTCAACACTGAAACTCTAATGATAAGGACTCAATTATAAATAGTTTATTAGGTACTTTTATTAACAACTTATTTTTTTCTAGTTTCAACGCTGTGGTGCACAACTCCGCCCCCACCATCCACGCCGCCCCCGCCCACGACTACCACCATTACTAAGTGATGAATTGTTGCTGAATGTTATTTATTTGAAACTATTTATATTTTTTGTATGTCAGTGTGCGAAAGTTGTAAATAAAAGCGAGATTTAAAGAAAAGAAAAACGTATTTAAATTGATCCAGTCTGATTACCTCTAAGAATTGTTAGAACCCAACTTTTATCATAATTGCATTAGATGTACAAACAATATCTATGAGAAACCATTCAAGTTGAAAATTTTGTAGTTATAATAATTGACTTACTAGTCAAAGAACTACAAAATTTTCAATAAATTTAAAGAAAGTAAAATATATTTAGTAAAGTCCTCATACTGAAAAATTAAAAAGAAAAAATTGGGAAGTTCTAAAAAGCTGGATTTTATGGAAATTGGGCGTGAATGCAAGTGTTTTCTACATTTGCGTCGTGTGTTACTAAAATCACTTGTACGTACCTGTGTTTCATGTATTTTTTTCGCCTCGTAAAGGGCTCCCTATCGCTCAGGCATACAGAGTTATAATAGCTTATATTACGCCTATGTTTGCTATAAAGCCAGTAGGTTTTAACTTGTAACAGATGCTTGAAAATCTACTACTAAATAAATCTAAACGTATAGACACTGATAAAACATTTTATATGGTTTATTTAAAGATTATCACATCAAATATGGTAATTTAGTGTCTCTGTAAAAAAAATTAAACAGTTATTTTAAAACGTGGTAGTAGGCCATATTATCTTTGCATTAAATGTTTGGTTTTTGAATAGTGATTAGTATTATTTTTGCCTAAAATTTATTTTTCCTGGGAAATGTGATGAAAAACATTGTATGCGACACGTGCGGTAAGTTTTTTTAAATCTCTTACCGTACTCGTAGCACAATAAATATACATTTCTACACATAATAGATATTGTAAAATATTCCTTATGAAAAACTCTCAAGATTGCCACTACTTAGCACATAAAAAAATATGCATCTACCCGTATTGAAAGTAGAACCCGTATTGTAGTCGGGTCCGCTAGTTAAGTACATAATTATAGATAAAAAGTAAAATTCATCGTAGGATCAATGGTCGTCCATAAGGACAATATCCAATGTTCTACCTATTTCTTTAAGTAGGTACCTAATGATATTTCACTTTTTTCTGCAGATTGCATGATGTTGTTTCGCAATATTTAAAAAAAACCGGCCAAGTTGGACTCGCGCTCGAAGGGTTCCGTACCATTATATATAAAAACGGCAAAAAAAATCACGTTTGTTGTATGGGAGCCCCCCTTGAAACATTATTTTATTTTGTTTATAGTATTTGTTGTAATAGCGGCAACAGAAATGGGTGGATTGCAAAAAAAAATGCCCATAGTTAAGACACATTACAACGACAATTACCCATATAAAATGTATGGATAATTGCCGTTACGAAAATGATAAAAGTTAAATCGTAGATTAGATTAAGGCTCTTAACTATGGGCATTTTTTTTGCAATTCACCCAAATACATAATCTGTAAAAAATTCAATTTATCACGGTTCTTGAGAAACAGCCTGGTGACAGACAGACGGACGGACGGACGGATGGACGGACGGTCGGACAGCGAAGTCTTAGTAATAGGGTCCCGTTTTACTCTTTGAGTACGGAACCCTAAAAAAGGTTTGATGATTGTGTTTCTAAGAAATACTATGAGATGCATATTTTATTAAAATCACATCACATCCTTCTTATTTTTTTCAAATTATTTATTTATTCATCAACATTCATTCCATGTCCTTACAACTAGGTAGTTACTTTATTGCTATAGTAATAATTTTAGTTCAAAACAAATAGTATCACTCATATATATAAAATATATAATTTTACTTGTTTCATAAAATCAGCAGTACAGGGTTAGTGACGGCGTCAAATTAAAATGATTTTTGATTATAAACCTTTTTATCCATAGGTCAGGAAATGAATGCTCAAAAAGAGGTATAGAGAGAAATGCTTGGAACACAATGTTTGACTTTGTAACTTTGTTTGGACTAGTTAGGAGGTAAACATATTAAAACTTGCACATAGCCCTAGAGCTGGAGGGAAGGAGGGGGTTTAAATGTTAATTTTTTCCGTTTTACACTTATATCTCGGAAACTATGCGTCCTAGCTACATGATAAACAAGCTGATTAAATTTTCAACTGGTATAGTTTTCGAGATATCTGCTCTTAAAAGTCTATAATTTTGGGAAACAAAACCTACCTCATTCGTCTTTGACGGCTATTCCTCATCAACCTCAAGCACGAAAGTAGCAGAGCATCGAAGGCGATATCGACTCAGCAAGTCTGTTGACATACATTTCACCGAAGACACCGAGAACGTCAAACAAGAAGAGGTTTTGTGTAGTAGGAGCCACTGTAGCGGAGTAGTAAGGCACGCGAATGTGGATATTTAAAAAAAAAAAAGTTTATTTCATAAAAGAGCAATTATTTACAGACATTTTCTTAACTATCTTTATAATTTAAAGATTATGCATAGTTAAGGGGTGCGGGGGGGGGGGGGGGGGGGGGTACCCCCTGCAATGTTCATGTTTAGTGCTTATCTATGTTATGCTAGTCCATTTAAACTGTTTCGACATATTTTATATAAAATTATATGCTTTTATTTTTTATAGTTATATCTCAGCTATATCAGCTGTATCATGAGTGTCTTCTTAGCGATATTTTTGATACTTTCAGGTTTTTATTTCATGTTGTCTATGACATGTCTAGGGAAAGATCGTGAGTTCCAAAGCGCCGCTCGTACTACTGGGTTTAGAAAAAAACTTAAGCACCTAGGAAATATCATTTACTATTTTAACAGTAGCTTTTTGGTGCAGGAAAACATCGTGAGGAAACCGGTCTACACCCAACAAGGTCTAGTTTCCCTCTGGGTTGGTAGGTCAGGATGTCAGTCACTTTCATAAAACTATGTAGTTCCTACCATTAATCTTGGGATCAGGTGAAAAGGGGGCAACAGGCTCCTTTAGGATACAAACGGGGGAACACGCTAGGAGGATGATAAGGAGAACATTTGGAGGCCGGACTATCGTCATTTATACCACACGTCTATTAGAATCTACAATAAAATCCCGCAGCTTATAAGAAACAGTTACATATAACACTTTTGTTAATAAACTTAAAACTTACCTCCTAACTGAATGCCCATACTCGCTGCAGGAGTTCATGGGCCATTAAATTTTAACAATTTAATAGATGGTGCAAATGCAATCAGGTAGGTATGTTGTTATCTAATGTGCAGATTTTATATAAATATAACAATATGTTGATTTTTTTTTATGTATGTATGTTTAGGTTAGTTTAGTATTTAAACATGTTGCTACACTCTAGTAGAGTCCATGTCTGTACTGATTAATTTTAAGAACATCCTGTAAATACCATGGTTGCAGCAAATAAATGAATATGAATACAAGCGTAGGCATACATAGTCTTTTTACTTATAAATACGGCCTGCTCATCCAGAGAAGACTTTGCATATCACATTTAGAGGCCATTGTCGATTAAATACACGAACGACTCGATGGGTGCCAGCAATAGTTTAATTATGTTTTTCTCAAAAATGGCCTGCAAAGTGAACATAACTCGCTACATATTGGAAGGTAAAGTGTATAGTTTAAGGCCAGTTCAAAATTACAAAATAAAAAACATTGCAGGCCGCCTGGAATATTACATATAAATTCCTTTATTTGTCGAGTACCAAACTTTAAAAAAAGTAGAAACTGGCATATTATAAAAGACGGCACAGGTCGCATTCAGCCAAATCAACTCGTATTTTTCTGTTGCAAATGCGACAGTCCCAAATAATTTGCATTTTTCGGTGGAAAGATACACTTGCGATTCTGTTTTAAAAAAAATATTATGACGTTTAATTTTATGTAATTTGCAGTATCCTCAATTTGTATTGTTTCAATATAAAGCTTTATTTCAATTTAGTCTTTTTTATTCCCCTATTTTTGAGAAAAGCACTATATAAGCCTCAGCCGGAATGGTAATTGCAGGCTTCGTATTATAATTTAACGGACTCGCAAGCTCGTCCGTTTAAACAAATACTCAGCTTGCAATTGCCTCCTTCCCGGCCACGGCAATAATGTACTATTAACAAAATTGTTGCTGATGATACATATCTATGACGCACGTCATAGCTCAGTGAGAATTCTTCTCTTTATGCACCACATGTTTCAAAGACACATTATTTAAATAGTTTCAAAGCAACAAAAAGCCACTTTGGCAATGGAATGACGAATTGGAAATTTTCTGAAGAATCCTATTTCTTTTCATGCTGAATATGTAGTAGGTATACTGACCCATACAGTAGGTTACTGTTTTACGACCCGCGTGTGACATCATGCTACTTACGGAAGGATTTGAAATGATTGTCTCATAACCGGTTCTGGCTATTAAGAAATAGTGCATGGTATTTGTTGCATATTTTACAGGTAAGATTAGTTTGAACATTCAGGATATGGTATTAACTGCTCTCAGTTTTGACACCCATAAGACTTGCGACTTGCAGTAACGATTTATAAAATAGTTATTGAATTGATTTTAGGTGTGAACTAATAAACAGTTTATCATTCAATTGCACACTTTATTTACAAGTTCTCACACTCTCATTAATCATTATACAAAGATATAAATAGTCTTCAAATAAATAACATTTCTCAATCATTGTTCATCTAGTAATGGTGGTAGTCGTGGGCGGGGGCGGCGTGGATGATACTTTACTTTTTTTAAGTTTATTGAAAATGTTATAGTTCTTTGACTAGTAAGTCTATTATTTTAACTACAAAATTTTCAACTTGAATGGTTTCTCATAGATATTGTTTGTACATCTAATGCAATTATGATAAAAGTTGGGTTCTAACGCGCCTTAATAACGATTCTTAGAGGTAATCAGACTGGATCAATTTAAATACACAAAATTTTCAACTTGAATGGTTTCTCATAGATATTGTTTGTACATCTAATGCAATTATGATAAAAGTTGGGTTCTAACGCGCCTTAATAACGATTCTTAGAGGTAATCAGACTGGATCAATTTAAATACGTTTTTATTTTCTTTAAATCTCCCTTTTATTTACAACTTTCGCACACTGACATACAAAAAATATAAATAGTTTCAAATAAATAACATTCAGCAACAATTCATCACTTAGTAATGGTGGTAGTCGTGGGCGGGGGCGGCGTGGATGGTGGGGGCGGAGTTGTGCACCACAGCGTTGAAACTAGAAAAAAATAAGTTGTTAATAAAAGTAATAAACTATTTATAATTGAGTCCTTATCATTAATATTTCAGTGTTGAAAGCGGATCGGTTAATAATTTGAAATGTATGAACTGCTACTTCATGGGACATGGACAGGGGCAACAGTGTCCCAGAGTACCTACGGATAAAAAAGTAGGTATAATTAATTATGCTTACCCGCTGTGGTCGTCGGCGGTGTATTCGACCTTGCGCACGGAGCCGTCGGGCTGCACCAGCTCGTAGTAGCCGTGCACGGCGTCGCCATCGCGGGACTCGTACTGGGACTTGTGGTCGCCGGTGTGGGGGTCGGCCACGGAGTAGGCGTAGTCGTATTTCGGGTGCGCCTGAAACATATTGCATTTCTTAATTTCCTTGCTTTTTCCACATAAGAGTAGCTGCCATCTTAAATTTTTGGCACGTCGTCAAAAAGTTGATTGTGACCTAATTAGGTAGCAAGGGCCTGTCCATATATAATGTCATTTCAAAATAGGGGGTGTGGGGGGTCTGACCATTGGATGACGATAGTCATTCTATTAGGTGGGAAGGATTCATGGAATTAATAGGATGATAATCGGGTGGTGCTCAAAAATCGACAAAAAAAATTACGTATGACAAGCCCTAAGTGGACCCCCAATTATTTCATTTCAGGATGCAACCGGGATTTCAGTAACTCGGTAACTTTGAGGAGGAGCAGGTGTAAGGCTAAATAAAACTTACATATTCATCATGGCCATCGTAATGAGCGGCAGGGGCGTAGTGAGCAATAGGGGCAGCGTATTGAGCGATAGGGGCGGCGTGGACTGGTGGAGCGGCATAGTGGGCCTGGGCGTAGTGAGCGGGGGCGGCATAGTGGGCCGGGGCAGCGTAGTGCGCCGGGGCGTAGTGGCCCTCGTCGTGGCGGATGATGCTCTGGGAAGACACGGCGTGTCCATGGCCGTGGTGGCCAGCGCTGGCCGCGGCCAGGAGAGCGCCGAAAACTACAATCTGAAAAAAATATATAATTTTAAGTGAACGAAGAATAGCTTAATAGGTATTGTCGAGTAGGAATTATATTAAGTTCTTAATACATTTTTATCTTTATGTATTTTTAGATAATAGAAAATATTTAATATTTTTAAATTAAATTTTATTTATTAATCTGTTTTATTATACTTATTATTTGCAAATGCGCTTACTTTGCTGAACATTTTGGTTATTGTTGTTAAACAATCTGTAATTGATTGATGTCAATGGCATGGCGGTAAGGTTTTATATATGTAGATCGGTGCGCGCGCGGTGGGGCGGAGAAATGCGTGCCCACCTTGAGTTTGCAGATAGTGCGTGCGTTGGAACTTAAGGATAGGATACGGATAAGGATACGGAACATGTACGGATTACGGAATATATATTATCATGTGTGATTTTTATGTATTTATTTATCTATGATGTTATACCAACCAACGTTTCATCGAAGAATTATTTTTTGACTTCTTCTAATGAGTTAGACACACTGAAATTTAAGCTATACCTAAAAAATTAACGGTAACTGAGAAAAAAATCGATGAAATAATAACTTTGCGAAACAGTATATTCGATGAAACGGCTCCCAGTCAAAAAAAAGGGATTCTCTCTAACATAGTAGTAATAGTCATAGTAGTAGTAGCCTATATTCATACATATAAAGTACAATCATTCCAATCATTAAACAAAGTAATTTTTACAAACACACCTAAGTTTACACAATATTTTAGCACATTTATTTTTCCTTTGTATTTAATGTTTTTACTTGTTTCATTATTTTTGCGTAATTACTTAGTACGAGTGCATGGCGCTTTGTGCGCAAAAGGCCTCCCCCAACCTTTCCCATAATTTTCTATCTTGAGCTGATCTCCACCAATATTTGTCAAAACTCTTCAAATCGTCTCTCCATCTAAGTTTAGGTCTTCTTATTACTCTGGTCTTATCTCTTGGCTGCCACTCTGTGACTATTTTTATCCACCTGTCACTTGACTATCTAACATCCCACTAAAAACATTACATGTAACAAGATTGCCAAGCCTCCTTTTAGCTCATATAGCTTTGAGCGTTAAAAACATATCAGATCGCAAGTAGCGCCAAGCTTCCTACTCCACACGGCTTAATTCTACCAGCCACACTCTTCAAATTGTACATCTTGGCTAAAAAGTATAGCTTTGTAGGGCACATCCCGGTCGCCGCATAGACTCTCGCCTGTTGCGCGTGCATACGGTATGAATTAATGATGATATTAATAATTAATAAGCGACAGGTTTTACTTACATGTAATGGTTTTAGTGGGATCTCATTGCTTTTTGAAAGGTAATTTGTGAAGAAGTGTATGGGAAAAGCAATACGAACTTCCATCCCTTAATTTAACGGGTGGGGAGTGATTTACTAAGAATCCTGAAATATGTATTTGATTATTTATAACAAGGATATATATAAACTTTCAGACATCAAGCATCGAAATTTGCAGAAGTCTCATACAAAATTGCATCCTCTAGTTTAAGGGGCGTTGGGGGGTAAAAATTCATTTTTTTTAGGATTTTTTGGTGTTTGTGTACTAATACTAGCTTACATACCAAATTTCAGCTTTCTAGGACTTCAGAAAGTAAGAGTTCCTCAGGTTTCGCTTACAAGACACCCGGGGATGATAGTGCGTGCTCGTGGACGAATAATATTTAAGTTTACCTGGATACTCTATCTTTACCTGGAATATAATACTTCGTTTGCAGTTGGGATACCTTCTGTTTAGGTCCTGCAACTCAAACTCTCAGCCTTAAAATTTCGTAAATATACTCATACAAGGAAACTATTTTCAGCGATTTTAAAACTGAGATGAGAGTCATGAATCGTCTATATTCCTAGTAAACTTATTTCAGGGTGTTTAAAAAAAACAATAAGAGAAGGAGAGGTTAAAAGGAAGTTAAAAGTGTGATAAGAAAATAAGTCTTTTTTGAAGAGGGAGACTTCAAACTGTTACTAGCTAGCTATTAAATTTTCTGAAGATAAAATAAAACTGCTTGGTTTGCTGCTCTACATTCGGACAGACTTAATTTGCAACTAAAAACGACTTCAAATCAATACTTTGTTGTACCACATGCATGCATTTCCTGTTAACTTTACCTCACAGGCTCTTTCCGAAAGCAAATGCTTGGGTTTTTACAGAAAATACTTACACAACTGAAGTTATAGGGGCGCAATGCACAATACACAGTTATCTACAGAATGTCAAGAAAATTTTATGAATGGGTCTATAATAAAATTTTGACGATGACGACGTTTGTAAAGGTGTTTTGATTGAAAGAAAATTTGAACCGATACACGCATAAACTATGGAGTTACAAGCGTCTATAGGCTATGGTAACCACTTATTATAAGTTGTTTGCCACCGACGTGGTGTAAAAAATATTATAAATCGTTAAATACAAATTATTCAGTAGCTTTAGACATGAAAATAACATGTAAGCTATAATGAATACGCGTACGAAGTCGCGGGCAGAAGCTAGTATTTAATAAATCTACCCTTGATAACTTACCCCGAGAATTTTGTTTATCTGGTATAATCCAAACACTGGTTATGAGGGTTCAAAAAACGGCGAAGGGCTTCGAGAAAAGGTAGGTAGTGCCCTTGCGCTTCGCTTGGCGTCTTGGCGGTAGCACTGTCGTGCCCCCAGATAATGCCCTTGGCATTGCAAGCGTCCATAGGCTGCGGTAACTGATTACCATCAGACATGGTATAAACAAAACTGTATTTCTGTTTAAACTATTTTAATTAATCTTGCAAGTCAACATTTACAAACTTCCCGATATGATGTTGGCTAGAAATTGTGGACACTTACAGATAACCAATGCAAATATCATGGCACCTAATTTGATTTGAAGTTAAAGCCGGTATGGCCAAATAAGGTCCTAAAGTACACATACTTACCTACCTACACAAGGGTTGCTCTACACAGTACGAGTACACATAAGTAACATTTCGGCGAAATAATGCTTCTGGGGGGTAATCACGTAACGTTCCGAACGCGTGTCGGTACAATTTAACTGTCAATTTTCCATATAAAAAGTGACATTTAGACCTACCCGACGTTCGTACAATGCGTTACGTGATCGACCTGCGGGACAAAATACTTCAGAATTTCAGGTCAATTGATCGGGATCAACCAAAAGTTCTGAAGTACCCGTCGTTGTTATGGGGCTTGCTAGAATAATATTTGTTCAGATAAAAACACAAATAACCTGCATGTCGATACAAATTTCCTAAAATAATATCTATCCAAACGTACAAATGTGGACCAGAGGGGTAATTACGTAACGTTCCGAACGCGCGTCGGTACAATTTAACTGTCAATTTTCCATATAAAAAGTGACATTTAGACCTACCCGACGTTCGTACAATGCGTTACGTGATCGACCTACTGGGCAGTATTTTTTCATTGCCACATTCCTAAGCTTAATGAAACTGGAGTTCACAATATCTCAGGAACAAATCACGTACCTACCTGCCTTCATATTTCAAAGCCATTTCGAACAACAACGTGACGATGTCCTTATTATTATCACACCTAAATACATCGAACTGCTCTCAATAATATCTCTGACCGGTTTTATTTTTACATTGTCGTCATTGAGATACCTACATAATATGAATCCAAATATTTGCAAGTGAAGTTATAAAAAATTAAGGTTGCTTGCGTAATGCTGATGCAAAATATGAACTGAATTTCAACCAATTACCCAATCTCATGAAAATACGATTGGAAGTTACTTCCAAGCTCCCGAAACCATCATTGCATTGCTAGAACTGAACTGCTGTAATACATTTTGAGTTTTTTTTGACTAACCTAGCTCTTAGCACACTCAGTTACATCATATTCATACAGTTTTAAATCCACCTACCTACAATTTGCAACCAAATAGCAAAACTAATAATCTTGCCAAGACTAATCTAATATCATAGTAAAACGATTTTTTTATTATTTTCAATGTAACTAGTGGATTAGAATAGAATTCCTTGGTATAGGAAGGTATATTCTAAAGAAATGAACTTTATTAAAATTAATCCTTTTATTACTAGGCAACTAAGAAAGTGTTATTTATTGATTCAATAAAAATAAAATACATATTCATTGCATACATTATGCAATGCAATGATCAATAAAAATCAAGAAACCTTGACTTTGTCGCAGACCAAATTGAAAATGGAAACATATTCATGAACTTCCTCTTCCGTTTTTCGGTTTCACAACCAAATTTTTATCACTGTCGATTACTTAATCCATTGAAGTTCTCAATACGGCTTTAGCATTGAGATAATGATAATTGCGGTTTAACTTTATGTTTATTAACCTAAAAAATATAATATAATTATATCGGATTTTATTGGGTGACGTAGGAGAAGTCAATACCATTTCAAATTGAGTTGGGTAGGAGACAATCGGGGAGATTAATTTATTTCGTTTAAACAATCACATAGTATTTTTCACTTCTTTATAATATAATATCACTAAACGATCGTCTAAAGGTATAAGAAATTTACAACAATAATTGAAAATAAGAAAGGTCGCATGTAATAAAAAACAAAAAAGCGGCCAAGTGCGAGTCGGACTCGCACATGAAGGGTTCCGTTACATAAATTGCTTTTTACGATATATGACGTATTAAAAAAAAACTACTTCATAGATCTCGTTCAAACCAATTTTCGTTGGTAGTTTGCATGGTAATGAACATCATATATTTTTTTCAGTTTTATCATTCTCTTATTTTAGAAGTTACAGTTACAGGGGGGGGGACACACATTTTACCACTTTGGAAGTGTCTCTCGCGCAAACTATTCAGTTTAGAAAAAAATGATGTTAGAAACCTCCATATCGTCGGTGGGCATAAAAAAATCGCTATGTGTTTTTTTTCGATTTTGCGATTATTTGATAATTTGATTCCTTTTAATATTCCACATTAACCCACAAAGCCATTTTTTGATATCTTTAATGGTTTTGAAAATAACAATTCCGCTATGTGCTTGCGGAACAAAGTTTGAACTGAAATAAATCGCTATGTGATTTTTAGCACATAGCGAAATTATGCGTGAGGTTTTCCTTCAAAATCAATGGTTTATGACAGTATTTTCATGCATATGGCGATTTTTTCTTGAATGAAGTGAGGCTAATTTGAAGAAATTAATGTTAAAAAGTGCTATAATCTGTCGTTTTCTCACGTAAGTGCAAAGTTAACCAGGTTTTATAAGGTTTGTATACGTGTTATTGTTACCTATTTCATTTCATTCTACTTAGTATAATTGCACGTATCATTTAATATTTTGTCGTAAGCTATCACTAAGTTCGCATTAAATACGGTGTAAACATAGCGTTTGGTTAAAAGTGGGTATGTGTGAATACCAATCAATAGATAAATATGATATTTTGTTATAAATTATTATCATTAAATTGTGTGCTGTGAAACGGGCTTTATAAATGCTAAATTAATTAATTAATTGCTTGCATATTTAGTAGCTACTTTTTGTTTAGGTGTACCAACTGAAACATAATACATAAATCAATAAATAAAACATTTAAACGTCGTATTTTAAATGTACTTTTGCATCACATATACTCGTACATATTATAACAATTCAACAAAATGGCATAAGTACTAGAACTACTAAAATTCAGAAAAATAGCATTATATTACTCACTTGTTTTTTTATCTTTTAGACATGTCGTCAAACAAATATTCAAGAGGAAAAAATTGAAAAAATGATATTGTCTGAGAAAGGTCATAATAACGCCTAGAAACGCAGTTCACGCGCAATGGTGAGGCCACCAAAAGTTTGGCCATAAATGGCCCAGTACGCCGATCGGTGTAACAAAATTGGTGCGTTTGTGTGCGTATTGGCGCGTGTGAATACGAGTTGATCACAACTACATGAATCCGTTTTATGCCTCACGCTTGGCGCGTCGGCCGTATGAAACTATCCTTCTATGCGTTATTATTCTAAGTTCACACCACGATGGAAGTCGACAGTGTTCAATTGTTCATTCAACCTTAGAAAACAAACTTAGGCCTCCAATACATGCACCTACTGACTATATAACACGCATGAGACAGGCAAGGCCAACACAACCGTATATTGTAAATTATCTGGATCCACTTTTTTTCTAAGTTACGTAGAAAAGCAATTGTATAAGTATAAGCCTGGTAAACGGTTTGGTGACCGACATAAAAAGCCTGTGGTACAAAAATGGCGAGGTCAAATATAAACTGCGTCACACTGACATATTCACTCTTTTACCACAAAGGCGACCTGAACAGCGTGAATATAATGAAGCACTTCCATTATATAATCATCATATCAGCTGAAAGACGTCCACTGCTGGACAAATGCCTCCCTCAAGGAGTGCCAAAGTGACCGGTCCTGTGCCACCCGGATCCAGCAGACTCCCGCGACCTTTACCAGGTCATCAGTCCACTTTGTGGGGGGCCTAACCACGCCGCGCGTGGTGGTACGCAGGCTAGATGACTTCCAGCCTCCCAAACAAGCTGGTTTCCGAAGAGGCTTTAGTACCGTATACCACATCCACACACTCTGCCAGTTAACCTGTCCCTCTATTTAGCGTTCGTGGACTACGAGAAAGCAAGCCTTCGATTCGGTCGAAACCTGGGCTGTATTACAGTCTCTCCAGCGGTGCCAAGTTGACTACCGCTATATCGAAGTACTAAAGTGTTTGTACGAGAATGCCACTATGTCACTCCGACTCCAGGACCGGCACTCGAAACCTATTCCGCTGCAGCGGGGAGTCAGGCAAGGAGATGTTATTTCTCCAAAACTGTTCACCGCTGCACTGGAGGATGTTTCTGACTTTGGACTAGAGAAGGCTAGGCATCAACATCAACGGCGAGTACATCACTCACCTTCGATTTGTGGACGATATAGCTTAGTCTTGGCTGAGACCATGGAGGACTTAAGTACGATACTCGATGACCTCAGTAAAGCTTCCGAGAGAGTTGGTCTAAAAATGAACTAAAGTAATATAAGACGGAGATCATGGCAAATGCCCATGTAGTACCAACTCCCATTACAATCGGACACTTAACTCTCGAAGTTGTAGACGATTATGTTCACCTAGGACGGACTGTCCTCGTCGAATCCGACTTGGATGGGCAGCGTTCGGGAAGCTAAGGCACATCTTTTCGTCAAATATTCCGCAGTGAGAGTCTTTGACCTGTGTGTGTCGCCAGTGATGACATATTCCACTGAAACGTGGTCGCTTACTATGGGCCTCATAAGAAGGCTCAAAGTCACCCAAAGGGCAATGGAGAGGGCTATGTTGGGAGTTTCTCTGCGTGATCGCATCAGAAATGAGGCTATCCGCAGCAGAACCAAGGTAACCGATATAGCCCTCCGAATCGCTAAACATAAGTGGTAGTGGGCGGGGCACATTGCTCGTACATAGAACCGATAGCCATTGGGGCGGAAAGGTTCTCGAATGGCGACCGTTATATAATAGCCGGCCAAAAAATTATAAAGCGAACTATAATAACCTGCAATCTTTAAAGGTCTACATGCACAAAGATTATCATCATTTCTACGATAATCTTAACGTATAAACCAAACTAAATACTAGACTGTATTAATGCTAAAAATGTATACTTTAAATATTTATGTTGAAAAAACAGTACTTACTAGTATAACTTAAATGGCATTTTATCGAAAACTATATGCAAATCTAGTGTAATCGAAAATGTAAGTAGGTACCGTATTTTTATTACACTTATTTCATTTATTGATTAGGTTTATCTAACAAACTAACTTGATAGTGGATGACGATAAAGATTCATGTTATTCAAATGTTCTATATATTTATAATAGTAAAAGTTGATTTATATTACCAAATTGTATTCATTTCAAAACCCGCTATGTGTCGCCTTCCACGTTGTAGAACTACGCTATGTGTATATTTGACACATAGCGATTTAAAGTAAGTCAAAATAAAGTCGCTATGTGGCTGGATTTTAGTTTTTCCTTTATATTGTAAAATATTACAAACAAAACATTTTTTCTCAGCTATCACATCATGTAAAATCCTTTTATCTATAATAAAAAAAATACTTCCAATATGAGAAAACTGCGCAGTTCCGAGATAAACAGTTTTTTTCGTCTCCTGTAAAGTAGGGTAAAAATACATAGCGATTTTTTAATGCCCACCGACGATATCATTTTTGAAGACCTATCCATAGATGGGTTTGATGAAAAAAAAATTTTTGAGTTCCAGTTCTGAGTATGGGGACCCCTAAAACTTAATGTTTTTTTTCGATTTTTGTGTGAAAATCTTAATGCGGTTCACAGAATACATCTACTTACCATGTTTCAACAGTATAGCTCTTATAGTTTCGGAAAAAAGTGGCTGTGACATACGGACGGACAGACAGACAGACAGACAGACAGACGGACGGACATGACGAATCTATAAGGGTTCCGTTTTTTGCCATTTGGCTACGGAACCCTAAAAATGTGTTCAGTGAGTGATAGATGCACTGCCAATTACAATATCGAAGGCGCAATACAATTAGCCCGAAATAGAGGGTTGGGGGTTGGGGGAGGGGATGGTAGTGAAGAACTGCGCTCTTAGTGGTCACGGCCCTCAGCCTTGACAAGCCAACGAAGGAGAAGATAATCAAGATTCCGGTTTGAAATTTCATTTTAGTTTTTTTTGTGCAATTAAATACGTTTCATAAAATGTGAAATACCTAAATGAGAATTTACGCTATATATAGTTATTTTTCCATACACCAGGAAAAAAGTACCACGCCGATTTCTCGCCGATCACGCCACCGCGGCTGATCAAAATCCCACCAGACGCCGCCGCCGATGATTGAGCCATCGGTGCACACCTCTAGTTTAGACTAGCGGAAAATTGGGATAAGTGGGGTACTCGAAGACTGTGCGTCAGCCGAGAGCGATTATAATAAATAATAATCAACCCGCGGGGGCAGCTTGTGGCGAGCTGACGGTGAGTGGCGCCACCGCGGACCCCTAATCTCCAGAGGGCCCATTTGATCTGGCCCTCGCCTCTGTGCTTGCCTTTACCAACCGATTGTGACGGCAGGTGTCCGCTAGTCTCCTTCCATAACCCATTATCCAGTCCATCCCACACTCAACTCAATAGCCCATGACCTTAATTTCCATCGCAGTCACAGTGCTGCACTGCAATAGTCTTTGCACCTGGCGGGGACCATCACCGGTTGTATCATGTTGTGCGCTCGGAGATGGTATCCACCATGTACATTGTACATCCCTCGCGCTTTAGATTATTTGATTAGCTTGATGACGCACACAGAGGTGCAAATGCCAAAACGGTGCCCGCGTAAAAAGCTCGGTACAGTCTTAAAGGGCCTCTGCGCTGTTGGCTTCGGCCCCACGCATGCCTTCCAAAAGTTCGGGACCCCATGGTCCCGTGATATGGCACAGACAATAATAATAATAAATCAGCCCATATATATACTCGTACGTCCCACTGGTGGGCACAGGCCTCCTCTCATGGATTAGAGGGAACGGGCAGTAGTCCCCACACTGGCCCAGTGCGGGTTGGGGACTTCACATACAGCAATGAATAATAATAATAATCAGACCATAAACTCGTACGTCCCATTGCTGGGCATAGGCTTCTCATGGACGAGAGGGAACGGGCAGTAGCCCCCACGCTGGCCCAGTGCGGGTTGGTTACTTCACATACAGCTTTGAATTTCTTTGCAAATGTATGCAGGTCTCATCACGATGTTTTTTTCCTTAACCTAAAAGCTAACGGTAAATATCAAATGACATTCCGTACATAAGTTCCGAAAAACCCATTGGTACGAGGCGGGATTTGAACCCACGACCGTCGTTTGACAGCCGCATGCCTGACTGATCCACTAGGCTATCGTAGCTTCGAGGTCGATTACCGGACAGAAATTATGATGACGAAAATATACTCCGCCATAATGATATGTCAATTGAAACTTTGATATTCTATACCTAAGCATGAAAAATACATATACCCATATATGCATTATGGAAATAGTTTGTTACACACGTGTGTTAAATACTGCTTAGGTCGCTCAACGGAATAATGTACCTACCTTTGTATTACTAAATAGTTAACAATAATTCTAAATAAGTAACTACAAAAATGCAAATTTAATGTTTTTCCCTCTTTTCTTGCCCTAATATGATTAAGTCTGGAAACTACACGTAAAGACAACGTGAAATTAAGTGTTTATCTCCGCGGAGACTGCAGCCCGGCCCTATTTGGAGCGCTTATGCGCGACCGAGTCGTCGTGACAGATGTCACCCAACGAAATCACAACAAAGAAAATTTTCTAAATGTGATATTTTGTCTTCTCAACTATATTATAATATTGGTGGTGTTGAGTTTTAACAGTGAATCAACAAGTGATTCTCGCATGATTGTGTCCAGTGGTGTCCGGAATGAAATTCTCTTTATATGCATGACTTTATAGCCTACAGTGCATCAATTGTCGGCAATATTTTGATAATTATTTTAGTGTCTATCTACTTAAGTTTTTAGGTTTACTATTTGTGTCTTCTATTTTAGGTTTATTTTAAGTACTATATTTCCTCTTGGCATATTTGTAGATGCCCCTCGCAAGCCTTTCCTGCCCTACACGAACTTCCGCATCGTCAGAAAATTCTCTTCGTTGCCCGGAATGTTCTGATCCATATTATTTTAAAGGCCCTAGAGGCCTTAACATACATATCACCAGAAAACACCGACGAAGCCATGCTCAACCTTCATCTACCGTACTGTCCCAGCCAAACGCTTCAGCGCCTTCACAGTTACCAGACCACACCAGATCGGACGTACCATTTCACCAAATTCTGAGTGATTTTAAAAATTCGCGCCCGGTTTTAAAACGGATACCACGCGGTGCCCGAGTATCTGTTGCCAAATCCTTGAGCCAAACGATCAAAGCAGTCCTTTCAGATAACTCCATACGCAAATGGGAACTCTTACTTACATTCACCTATAAAGTCCTCCATATAAATTCCGATGAAAATTCAAAATCACTCACGAAATCAATCAAAGATAACTGCTGCAGTGATATTTCATTTAATCGCTCCAATAACAATTTTAGGAAAACCAACAACTGTGTATTTAAAAAAGTAGAGTCAAAAATTTCCGACGGCGATATAAAAGGCGCCGCCCGCTTGCTTTTTTCTGACGATGCAGTAGCCCCATCTAACCCTGACACACTCGCTGCTCTACACAGCAAGCATCCACCTCCAGCTACAACTCTTTGCCTGCCTGATCCCCCATTGCCGAGTGATCCAGACCTTACTGCCACCACACAGGATGTCCTTGGAGCCGTAATATCTTTCCCCAATGGCTCTGCGGGAGGTCTGGATGGTCTGACACCTCAGCACCTGAAAGATCTCCTGTGCAGCGGCTGTGGTGAAACGGGGGAAACTCTCTTAAAGGACCTGACGGCTCTGGTGAATATCATGCTGGCCGGTCAGGTCCCGGACGGCATCAGGGACGTCCTGTATGGAGCCAACCTCTGTGCCCTAACAAAAAAAGACGGCGGCATCCGCCCCATTGCAGTTGGCACCACACTCCGACGTCTTGTCGCCAAGATCGCCTGCCGCTCCATCCTTTCGAAGCTTACCCCAGAACTTCAACCTGTCCAACTGGGGTTTGGCTCCAAAAGTGGATGTGAAGCTGCCGTGCACGCCGTGCGAACATTTCTCGATCATAAGGCTGGAGAGGTGCTGCTTAAGGTGGATGCAAACAATGCCTTCAATTCCGTAGACCGAGGTGCCTTGTTGACTCAAATAAAAGACAAAATTCCTCTGGTATATAAATTTTTATGGCAATGTTATAGTTCTCCTTCCAAATTATTATATAAAAACGACGTTCTGGCTTCTTCTGTAGGTTGTCAACAAGGCGATCCGCTCGGCCCAGCAATTTTTAGCCTTGCTATACATCCCATCATTAAGGAGCTAAATTCAAAATTAAACGTATGGTATTTAGATGACGGAACCCTCGGCGGAGAAGCGATTTCCGTCCTCGAAGATTTAAAAAAAATTAACACAGACATGGAAAAAATTGGCCTTTTGCTTAATTTCTCCAAGTGCGAACTATTTATCACCGATTCCTGTCCGAACAAAGAAAATACAATCGACCTTTTTAGTCAACTTGCCCCGGGTATCAAAATTATAAACAAAGAATCGCTTCACCTCCTTGGTTGTCCCGTCTTCGATCAATCTTTTGAAAACTTCGTCGACTCAAAAATTCAGAATTTCAAAGAAACATCACACCGTTTGGCCAAAATAAATCTTCATTCAGCCTATTCTATCATTAAGCATTGTCTTTTCGTCCCAAAATTTACATATATACTTCGTGGAACCCATTTATGGAAATACCCCACTTTGATTTCAAAATTAGATACATTAGTCGTAGAAACACTCACATCGATCTTCAATATTCCTTTTGACGATAGATCTTGGTCCCAGGCTAGCCTACCCATTCGATTCGGCGGCCTGGGTATCCGCAAAATTTCTTGTGTTGCTTTACCTGCTTTCTTGTCCTCGGTGCATGGCGCTCAAAGCCTTATAGAAAAAATATTAGATCATTCCATTGGATGTACGGAGGCTGCGCACTGCTCCGAGGCCAGGAACATTTGGTCCATAACCTGCCCCGATTCAGACCCACCTGCCAATCCCTGCTCGCAGAGGCAATGGGACGAGCCGCTCTGTCAGCTAGTACGGAAAAACCTTTTAGATACGTCAACTAGCTCGGCAGACCGTGCTCGCCTCCTTGCGACTGCAGAGTGGGAGTCGGGTCTGTGGCTGCAAGCGCTACCCTCTCCAAATATAGGTACTTTCCTAGATAACACCACCTTCCGCCTGGCAGCTAGCTTGCGTTTGGGGGCATCAACAAATCAGCCACACCGCTGTCAATGCAGAGCCATGGTTGACATACTGGGCCACCATGGCCTCTCATGTGTCCGGAGCGCTGGTAGGATCTCCCGCCACGCCAGTATTAACGATGTCATCCGTCGGGCCCTTGTCAGTGCGAGAGTGCCGGCAGTCCTCGAGCCCAGTGGGCTGGCCAGAGACGACGGCAAGAGGCCTGACGGAATGACGCTGGTGCCTTGGAGCATGGGTCGGCCGCTAGTTTGGGATACTACTTGCGTCGATACCCTGGCACCGTCCCATGTTCCAAGCACCAGTGCCACCGCTGGCGCTGCGGCATCCTCGGCCGAAAGCCTCAAGCGCCGCAAATATGCCATCCTAGGAAATAGCTACATGTTTGCGGCGTTTGGCGTTGAAACCTTGGGGCCATGGGGGCCAAGTGCACGTCGCCTATACAAGGATTTGGCGACGCGCCTAATAGAGGCATCGGGTGACCAGAGGGCTGGCCACTATTTCGCACAGCGTGTTAGTATCGCTATACAGCGAGGAAATACGGCCAGCCTTCTGGGCACCTTGCCTATTGACGGCGACTTAGGCCAAATTTTTTACCTTTAGGTTAAGTTTCATATTGTTGTTTTTATTAATTGCCTTTTAACAATAAAGTAAAAGTTAAATTCAGAAAAGCTGAAAAACCCCCGATATTTTCATTTCAAAGTTCAATGTACTCGTACGATCAACCAATTTGATTCCTAGGCCACCGTAGAACCCTGTCATTTTAACTGCTACATAGCGACGCAATAATCCTAGTTACCCGTATTGACATAGCATATACAACGACAAGGTTCTATGATGGCTTAGGAATCAAATTGGTTGACTGTACCTCAAAAACGGCTGAACCGATTTTTTTTAAACGTAGCCAAGTGTATCTCCATCTCGATCACGTCAGCTTTCAGATAAAAAATCGCTAAAAAAAATTTAATCGGTCCTTTCGTTTAGGAGCTACGATGCCACAGACAGACACACACACAGGCACGACAAACTTATAACACCCCTCTTTTTCCGGCAGGGGTTAAAGAGTAATTTAAGTTTCCTCGCAAGTCTACGCTCACCAAATCTACTTAACAGAAATAAAATGTTGCGGTCAAAATTACCTGGTGAAGTGTTTTTGCCTTATCAAATTTTAATAATAAACTTGTCCTTAGATAATATCGCCTTCCATCATTAATCCCACAAATGATTTACTTGCAAACGACAAGGTTGTAACAATACAATTCAGACGGCCGGTTAGCCTAGTGGTCAGTGACGCTGCCTACGAAGGTGAAGGTCCTGGGTTCGAATCCCGGTAAGGGCATTTATTTGTGTGATGAGCATGAATATTTGTTCCTGAGTCTTGGATGTTTTCTATGTTTTTAAGTATTTATTTATCTATATATATATATAATATAAGTATGTTTATCTTCGTCTAGTACCCATAGTACAAGCTTTGCTTAGTTTGGGACTAGGTCGATTTATGTAAGATTGTCCGCAAATTTTTTTTTTTTTTGTTTTTTAATTATATCGTAGAAGCTACGGTAGCCTAGTGGTTCAGGCATGCGGCTGTCAAGCGGCGGTCGTGGGTTCGAATCCCGGCTCGTACCAATGAGTTTTTCGGAACTTATGTACGGAATTACCGTTAGCTTTTCGGTGAAGGAAAACATCGTGAGGAAACCGGTCTAATTCCAATAAGGTCTAGTTTTCCCTCTGGGTTGGAAGGTCAGATGGCAGTCGCTTTCGTAAAACTAGTGCCTATGCCAAATCTTGGGATTAGGTGTCAAAGCGGACCCCGGGCTCCTTTAGGGGCACAACCGGAAATAATAACGCTAGGAGGATGATGTTTATTAATTATATCGTCATACTTAAGGATGGGTACAACTCGAAACAAGCCTTATTGAGCTTACTATGGGGCTAGTTCGATTTGTGTAAAATGATCCCCTAATATTTATTTATTTTAATTTAATACATACTTAAACTCACACCTACAGGGCAGGCAAAGCACATGAAGTAATATATTGTAATAATGATTAACATGAATCATCATCCTCCTAGCGTTAATCCCGGTTGTGGCCTAAAGGTGCCCGGGGTCCGCTTTGACACCTAATCCCACCAAGATTTCGCATAGGCACTAGTTTTACGAAAGCGACTGCCATCTGACCTTCAAACCCAGAGGGAAAACTAGACAGTTTCCTGACGATGTTTTTCTTCACCGAAAAGCTAACGGTAAATATTCCGTACATAGTCCGAAAAACTCATTGGTACGAGCCTGGATTCGAAACTACGACCGCCGCTTGACAGCCGCATGCCTGAACCACTAGGCTACCGTAGCTTGATTAACATGAATGAAATATGTTAATTAATTAAAGTAGTAATCTAGGTCGGAATGCAGCTACTGATTGCATCCTGCACGAGATTAAGTTTTCCGCTGTTGATCCGTAATTAGATCAACATAATTGTGATTAAATAAGATAAAACAGATGTTTTCCCTCTGGGAAGTACACAAATTATAAGAATTAAAATTAATGGCTCGTATAACCTAAATCGTGCAAGAGATATTAACGTAGAAAAATAAAATAAAATATGTGTAAACGTTTAAAAATATAAGTAATAAACTTAAGAGCCTATTGCATTGGGTATTATTCTGAGCAATATAACTACAATATCCTAAAATGTATAGTACCTACACAATGGAATACCATATAAGAAATTGTGATGAATAAATCTACACAACATTTAATTCAAACCCAAAAAAACTACGAGAAATTAATACCCCGCCCAGTTATTTTATTCATTAAAAGTTCATTACACAAAACAAGTACGAGCATTCCACTATTTGTGGCACAACATCACGGCATTCAGCCATGAAAATTAGTTTGATTTGAAGATTTTTATTTATTTATTTCATTGCATGTTTGAGAGAAGCACTATATATTATGTACATGCCTCGGCGTGAAAACGGATTCCCGGCTTCGTATCTCTATCCATGTTTTCCCGGCCTCTGATGTAATGTACGACTCTAACCTGATTGTCAGGTATATTAAAATGGCCGCATACCCACAAAAAGGAAATAGGTTAATCACAAGAATGTGTGTGTTTATATCATACAAACTATATCAAATATTTATGTTAACAACTATTGTAACACATTAATAACTAATTAACTACGGACACTAACTCTTACTGTCAACCAAGGACAAGTTGCACCAAAAAAATACATTCTTACCTACGAAATTACACCACATTGATACAAGATGTGACAATTCGATTCGTAACACATTCAGTGCCAGGAACCCGACTTGCGGGTGGTGCCTGTGCCTACGCTGTTGTCGCTTCCCGCTACATACAAGGAAAACCACGGAATCTGCTACGAGAGCGTAGCGAATGTGTTAAGACGCCGTAGGTTCATGGTCTTCTCCCTGGCCAGGCCTGTCTCCCTGGCCAGGCCTGCCTCCCTGGCCAGGCCTGCCTCCCTGGCCAGGCCTGTAAAGCGGGCTAGTCGCGAGGGTCAAAGTTGCATGCGTAAGCGAACCTTTGACCTTCCTTGTAAGCGAAAATGCCTGGACAATCGTTGGGGGTTTAGTGGGTAGTCTGGACCTTCTGCCCTAGAGTCCCACACACCCGTCCGGTCCCCCTCCGACTGGGCGAACGGTGCATCAACGCATTCCCCAACGTAAAAAAAAAAAAAAGGTTCATGGTCTTCTCTCCCTCTCACCTCACTGAGCATAAGCGTAAGCGAGATGGAAGTGCGTGTTCGGAAGCGCGGATATCATGTTTTTTAATCTTAATTTTTTGTACGTTTAAATAAATAAAAAAGTAATCACTAAGTTCTCTCAAACATGATATTGCCGATTTTAGAACCAATTTTAATATGTTTAGCTTTTGTGCATAATTTCTTACGAATGTTTTAAGTGTATTTTAGACCTATGTTCGTGATTTTTTTTTATCTAGCGAAAATTGCTTAATCATGTTTCGAATTACTGATCTCGCTGCAGAAAAGCCTCAAGAATACTATTCGTATTTTTTGAAACCATATTATTATAAACAGACGCATTATATTGTTTCAAAAACTGTGTTCGCTTAACTTCCCTGAACCTTTACATTTTTAGTACAACTTGCTGTAAGATATGTGCCTAAATTGAATTACTTATGTTTTTTTTTACTTAGCAAAAAGGGTGTCTTCGAAATAGTTTTCTTTAACCGCATGAATGTTTCCTTGAATATTGTAAAAAAACTTTGAGAGATTTACTTACTGAAACCGATGCCTATTTGTTTTTATTTGGGAGCTCAGATGGCATCCAGATCTGCAGGTCGATCGTATAACGCATTGTATTTACCTACGAGCTATGTATGTTAGGTAGAAAAAAAGGAAATTTTTATGATAAAATTACAGTTTAATTGTCCTAACGCGCGTCCGAAACGATATGTGAATACCCCTCTTTTCCTACCCCATTGAACTAGATTTGCGTAATTTACTATGTTTTGCCAAAATATAATAAATTCCTATATCTATAACAAATTTCAGCTTCCTATGTCATATGGTCTTCGAGAAAACTGGCTGTGACAGACGGACAGCCTCCGGGTGATCGCATAAGTGTTCCGTTGGGCCAATTTTGGTACGGAACACTAAAAATGACAACACGGGCCCAATTCATGATGTCAAATATGACATAGATCTCCGACATGCAATAGGATCTATCTATTTTATGTCTCGTTCATTCATAATCAGAATGACAGACATTGTTCCTAGGGATATCTTTTCTTGACAATAACAAATGAAACCGTGGTCCTAACCTAGTACAGTTTAACTGTCAAATTTCCATATAAAATTTGATATTTAGATCTATCTAACGTACGTATAATGCGTTACGTGATCGACCAGCTGGAATATAGTTACCCACTCGGGCAATGGGACAGATTGGGGACTCGATCCACTAAAAACATATTGTATAGGTACACGTTCATGGATAAACTTTTGCTTTAGATATCATATAAAATGTTATTTCTTTATGTGTGAAAATATGTAGGTATCTAAAATCATGGATAACGTTCATACAAACGACCATTTAGACCTGGTTTTATAAAGATACATTAGACCTTATGTACCAATGGTTACTAACTCAACTTACCGACGAAAGGTCTAACAGATTTTATAAAATCGAGTATGAGCTGATTGGTTCTAGATTTTTGAACAAACGTACCGATGGTTTTAATGAAATTGTAAATATTTCAGTTTAAATTAATTGGTGTTTAAAATAAATAAACTTAAGGGGATTAAGTACGGCTGTTTTCTGTAAAATTTACGCAAAGTTTCAACGCAACAATTTTGTATACAAGTAATTGTTAATTGGATCTGAAAAACGGATTTCGATAAGATTTACAGTACAGGGATTTACGGGGGCGATAATCTATTTATTGTTTATTTTATTTTAAAATATGTTTACACGGCATTACAGTGTTACACTAATACACCGAAAAAATGATTACGTTAATAGACCTAGGTAGGTTTCATTTTCTGGAAAACAGAACAAAGCTCGGTCTGTTAGATACTATGACTTTTACTGATAAAATTGTACCGTAGAAATACCATCCAACCATATTCCTAACCGACTGTCATTGGGGTGCCAAAAATCAAACAAAGAAACACGCAAATTACTTTTTTTGGCTTCTTTTCAATGTTACACTACGCTTCAGCAGCTTCGCATGTCCAAAAGATATTGATATCGATACCATGACACATATAGCAGCTCCATAATGGTTTGACTCGACCTTTGTCTATTGTCGCGGTCCGAGGCTTGCAGCCCCACTTGATCTCGTTCAGTGTTAAATTAAATATAAAAACCAGCGGCCGCTGATATTGACATCAATCAGCTACCAACGTTGAAGTTAACTAGAGCAAAATGTTCAGCAAAGTGAGTAAATTTAATGACGCATATTTAAATTCTCACAGTTTTCAACATATAACTTTCGTCATCTTTATACGGAAATTCAAAAATGTATTTCACTGTATAAAACCAAAATATAGAGTAGATTTTTCACAAATAATATTGTTTACTTATCAGACTATATCAAAGCTAAAAAAGAGAATACAATCGCATTGAAATCATTCGAATCACAATTTCATTATAATCTCTATACAACTTACATTCCTAATTAATCACATGTATTTATTATGTGATGAGATTAATAAAGATAATATCATTTAAGAATAAGGATCTAAAATACTTTTCTAAGACCTGTATCAGGATTTCATTATTCAGTATTATACATCATTATTATCTCTTTAATAAATATTAATTTGTTGTTTCATTATTCAGTTGACTACAAAAAGATGTATGTTATTTTTATTTTCACTTTGTAATAAATAGGTACAATAGGTACATTTATCCATATAACATAGTCCGTAACTGTTTATATCAACTAAGACGATATAGGGGCTAGCGCGCCCTATTCAAAATCTTGCATTTCGAGCCGCCGCAGTAACTTCACTTACATTTGACATCTTTACTTTGCTATCTTACATTAAAAAAACAGTTATTAAAACAAAACACAAAAGCAGGGACTTTTAAAACGCTATGTTACACAAACGATTTGCATGGATTTAGATTTGGCGGATTTGGTGTCTAAGTACTTACGACGGCTCGAATGTCAAGTTTTTCTAAACGGCGCGCGGGGCTCATTTCCTCTTAATAGTTAGAATCACTCCTAACCTAACCCAATTTTATTTTCCAGATCGTAGCTTTCGGTGCCATGCTCGCGGCCGCTAACGCGGGCCTGTATCCGGGACATGGACATGCCGTGTCCTCCCAGAGCATCGTGCACCACGGCGACTACGCGCCCCATGGTGACCACGCGTCCTATGGTGACTACGGCTACGGCGACCACGCGTACGGCCAACTCGCCGCGCCGGCCCACTATGCCGCTCCCCTGGTCCACGCCGCGCCCCTGGCCCACTACGCTGCTCCCGTCGCCTACGATCATGGTTACGAGGGACATGATGAACATGTAAGTGCAGTTGTCAATTGGTTTGACATTAGAAGTTAAGTAACTGAGCCTACGAAAATATTCCCCGTCCACCCACTACGCTCTCTCTCTGGCGTGTCCGGTAGTGGTACGAACCAGGAGATGATAAGAATCCTGGCTTTCTATTTGGCTTGACTACATGATCCTAAGTTATTAGCATCAGTACCAATTCCTGCAAAAGTGATTGCTACAATGATCTTCGCACGCACACGGGAACTAGATCTTATTGGTAATAGGTCATTCATATTCATCATTTAAACCTGCCAAACATGAGCTTCCAATGACAGAATCTTTGCTATTCCAGGCCCATCCTAAATACGACTTCGCTTACTCCGTCTCTGACCCCCACACCGGCGACCATAAGTCCCAGCACGAGTCCCGCGACGGCGACGCCGTGCACGGCTTCTACGAGCTCGTGCAGCCTGACGGCTCCGTGCGCAAGGTCGAATACACCGCCGATGACCATAACGGGTAAGAATCTACATTAAAAAAAAACATAGTTCAAACAATAATCATCCTATTCAGTCCGTCGCTGGTAGGGCGATTAGCAACGTGACGGCGATTTCAGTACATCAATTCGCCTAAATTGTACTTGTATCGCAATTAAAAACAACCGTGCTAATTAACACTGCTAACAAAGTACCAATGTAACAGGTCAGATAGGGCTAGAGGAACACTGAGAAAAGATGAAAACTTAAGGGATCGTGAACATAATAATACTGTTTATATCTGTATGATAACCTAAAACTCTATTAATTTTACTCCACCTCACCGTTGCTGTATTTGCGTAAATGATCAATTGAATGTTATCAATCTGCACAACTAACATTGTATTGGCCGACACTAAAAAGGTTTGTGAAACACACGTGTTAAGCATATCTGCATTATATTATCTACTGTATTTCACTTAAGAACAATAAGTGACGTGAACTGACCCCGCACTTGCTACACTGATAACTTTACTGGTTATAGACATAAATTACAAAACAATAATAATTGATTGTATCGCCTTGGGCCTAGCAGTCACATGCATAGTTCATTTTAAGTTAATATTCAAGTAACATTAAAACTCCAGCACGACTAAGGCGCAATCTCTTTGAGCGGAATCCAATCATATTTCAATTAATCAATAATGGCGTAGTCGCCATTAAAGATATGCATACACTAGTTTCTGCCCGCGACTACGTCCGCGCGGAACACGTTTTATCGTAGTTCCATCTTTTTTGTATTCTGATAAGGAATCTTTTAATTTTTAGGATTCCGCACCTCGAAAGGAAAAAGCGGAACCCTTATAGGATCACTTTGTTGTCCGTCCGTCCGTCCGTCCGTCCGTCCGTCCGTCCGTCTGTCAAGACCCTTTTTCTCAGGAACGCGTAGAAGTATCAAGCTGACATTTATATAAAATACTCAGGTCTACTGTCCTTTGGAGCTGTGAAAAAATCAAACTTCTAAGCCAACGCAATCAAAAGATACTTCCCGTGAACTCAGAATCTTGAAATTTGGTACGAAGCATCGTCTTATAGCGCAGATAAAGGAAAAATTGGAAAAACCGTAAAAATTTAGTTGTAACTAAAGTTTTCACATACTTAGTGATGTTTCACTGAAAATTTAATATCCAGTATAAACTGACACGCACTAAGTATGTAAATACATACTTAGTGAGTGTCAGTTTATAGTGGACTGCTTTCTATTGTACGGGGTGGTCCGGAACCCTCAGTGCGCGAGTCTGACTTACACATGACCGGTTTTTTTTTAATTGAAAGTCTAGTCTATCGAGATGGTTCTTTCATGGGTACGAACGATCTCGTATGTTTGCTGTTGTGTCGGGGGTTAATAACTTTTTTGATTTATGTAGGTATGAATTGAATACTGATAATGATTTTTTTTGACACGTATTTTTTGTTTTTGTTTTTTTTTTTTGTTTTTTTTTTTTTTTTGTGAAACATAGGTACATACATTGTAGATCTTAAATTAGGTTGAGAGTCCTCTATGTTCTACCTTGCGGCGTACAAAAAAATAAAACAGGAAAACAATTACAATAATAAATGGCACATGTGTTCTTATATTAAATACCTATATATGTCAAACAGATTTAAACATATAAATTAGCAGCGTAACTGCTTTATACAAAATCAATAGTAAGTAGATGTCATACATAATTAAGAACAAAAATAAAAATAAGGAATGTCACGATTACAGATTTAGAAAAAAAAAATAAAAAATCAATATATAATAATAATTACAGTTCACAATGTCAAGAGAATTCTATTTTAAACATGACAATAAATTGAAATTATATAAACATGCAATTAGATTTGGTCATTAAAGAATTCATCTAGCGTGTAATAAGCTCTTTCGACCAGTTTGTTTTTCAGGTCCTTCTTAAATATGTGAAGATCTTGACATTTAAGAGCATCTGGTAAAAAGTTATAAATTTTAGTTGCCATTCCCAATATACTTTTTCTTAGTAATGCAGTTTTGCCAGGGGCCACATTTATTTTATATTTATGCCGAATCGATCTTCCGCTTGCGCAGGAGCTTTCTATTGGAAATAGAACCGGATTTGATTTAACAAAGACTGACACTTCAAAGATGTACAGGCTTGTTAAAGTCAGTATGCCTAGTGTTTTAAAATGGGGTTTACATGATTCAATTTGTTTAATATTGCACATTGCCCTTATACACTTTTTCTGCGCTATAAAAATTCTTTGAATTGAGTTTTGTACAGAATTACCCCAAAATATTATGCCGTATCGTAAAATTGACTCCACATATCCGTAATAAGCTAGTAACGCTGTTTTTTGATTAGATATTGTTGAAACTTTTCGTAAGGCAAATACAAAGTTATTTACTCTAGTGGATAAAGAGTCAATATGTGGTTTCCAGCTTATGTTTTTATCAATATCAATACCTAAGAATTTCGCTACATCAGTCTGTTCTATACGTTGATCCTTACATTGTATGTCAAGATTTATAGAGCGTGATTTAGATTGATGAAATTGCATTATCTTTGTCTTGTCAATATTAATATTTAATTTATTTAGGTCCAGCCAGTCAATTATAGTCGCAAGAGTATTATTAATGTCCGCTTCATAATTTTTAAGGTCATTTGATTGAATTAAAACGGTACTGTCGTCTGCAAACAATATCATAGGATGGGTTGTACATTTTGGCATATCATTAATATAAATTAAGAATATTTTTATTTGCTCTGTTTGTACTTTAAAAAAATATTGTATATTTTCAGTTTCAACGCGGTGGTGCACAACTCCGCCCCGTCCATCCACCCCGAGCCCTACCACCACCAGTACTGAAAAGAGATAATGGGTTCTTGTTGAAAATTCTGACGAATTGATATGTTGTAAATAATTATTTATTAAATATTTTATACAGCTAATTTTCTTTAATTATTTATTACCCCACTCACTCTACGCAGTTAGCTAGACTCATATTTGGGCTACTTTGATCATTTAGAATGTATACGTACCGTACAATGTATATCCTTAAAACATAAAATTGTACTGAAATAACAGCAATGATAGCGTCATGAGGGATCAAGATTCGCCGCGTTAAATATAATACACCTAATCAAGTAAACAGCATGATAGTATACTAATGTAAGCACTGCCAAGGTCACCCACGTGTAAAAACAATAATTTCGGGGAATATCGATGTGCTCAAAGCCGACCCTCGAATCATAGTAATTCCACCGGTAGGTTATCATTTTGGTAAAATTCTATAAAACCCATATGTCACATAATTAAATATTCTTTAGCAAAAAAGGTAGCAGCATCGCGTGATATGTCAGCGTTATAACAGTATCATTCTGTTTTCTATACACGAAACTGGGTCCTTTGTAGCGCATTAGCGTAGAAAAAAAAGCTGCCTATAATAGACTAGAATAGAATAGACATAGATCATAGATTGCCAAATAAAAATGTCTACCTGAAATCTCTACGTGATTAAAAGTTATAACCTTGGAGAAATAAAAATACGTAAATATCTAAGAGTGCAAATAGTGCATATTCGTGCACTAGTTTTGTAAAGAGTACCTAGTTCTATTTTTATTTCAAGCGTACCTAAGGTATTTTATATTTTTATATGAGGGATGGCTTTAATTGCAATAAAGTCTACTTTGTTTCTCAAAATATGTGCCCAAATAGTAGATTGTACAATAAGCGCAATATAACGGGAAAGAAGGGCTTTGGCCGTCCGCTGCAATATGCTGGCGCGTAAATTTGGCCGTTGCTCTGACGATGTGAAAATTACTGACTTCTTCGCGATACTCACTTCTGGATTGTTATAAAATAAACCAAACCTAACCTAATGGATTCTACAGAATGACCTTTTAGCTGTACCTAAAAAGTTAACGGTTTCTATGTAACAAAAATTCGATTAAATTAAAATTCGGTGACACGAGTCAATTCAATTCAATTCAATATATTTATTTCAGGTTATTGGACCCATAATGTTGTTTGGTTACAATAAATTAAATCATGCATTCAAACAATGCATTCGGTGAAACGTTTGTCGGTTAAATAAGGGGACACGTTATATACCTACAGTCACAAACTGGATAATATACCCCTGGACGGGGATGTAAGTTATATGGAAAGGTTACTATGGACGGGCAAGTAATTTACCCCAGGTTGGGGTGTACAGTAATGGAATGTAAATATAATTTCCCATGGATCGGGATTTAGTTATTCAGCGCACGACTGCACAGACTGCGTACAATTAAGGGGTGGGTTTCTGGAAGGGAGGCTACCGCTCTAAATCCCTACGTCCCTAACCTATTTATTTATATTTAACGTATGACCTTGATGTTTACAGGTTTGTTGTTTGAGATGTAAAGACCTGAGGCAAAAGATGGATTCCTACGGGGGCGAAATTGGGTTGGGCGGGGAAAAATCACCCTCCGATTTACTTACAGCCGATCAAACAGGCTCATTTGATCGATTGAGGGCTTGAAGGTGTATTCGCCACTGTAAGAGGAACGCTGTAAGGGTGAGACCCTACACTCCCGGAGAGAGCGTAGGGTTTAGGTAATAGGACAATTGGTAACTGACCGTCCGCTCCCCCCGCTATGGTATTTTATTTTTACAATTTAAAAATTATGAATACTGCATGATTTCAAAAAGAAACAAATTTAGACTGATTTATAAAGGTAAAAAATACAATATTTACAATGAATATTTTTTTGGTTTATTTATACATCAATTTTCGCTGAGAAAGTAAAATTAAGAAAAAATTAAAATATATTGACTTTTGTTTTGATTTGTTCTAAAACCGCTATAAAATCAAAATAATGAATCTTATTTAAAGATTTCAGTGCAGAACATATAGGTAGGTACATTATACCTATAAATTGTATGTCTACGAGCAGACAAAGTAAAATTATGAGTATATTAGCGTAATTTTACACGTGAATAGATTAACAATACTTAAGTAGGTACTTTGACTTTTTAATTTATGTAAGCGTGGTGACTATTTAAAGATGCCATTTTTTTATGTTAATAACGATTAAAGACTTTGATTTGGATGATACACAAACAAACTTCTGTAGAAAATGAGTATAAGATCCATATGACTTGCATTACAGTTACTATTTTCCTCCCGGTGGTGAGATGAAAAGTTGTTTGGCGTTCGTGCCTTTAAAGCCTCGCTATGCTCAGGATTATACATTGGAACCATTCGTTTCGCTCATGGTTCAATCTTACAATCCTTCGCTGGCTCGGCTTTCAATAGAAGCACTTGCGCCAAACAACAACTTTGCAACCTTGCAAAACAAATGACTATTTTTTATCTTAATTTTCTCGCTAAATTTACTTTCCGCGCTAGCGCTTAAATGAAAATACAAAACAAAAACCGATACAAAAAGTAAAGGGCTGATTACTCGTACACTAAGGACCATTTCGTAGGCACTTAATACAATACCATGGTTATATCAATCTTATTGTTTTAAAGCAATCGTCCTTCATTCATAACTTCGAGCAAGGCTTACCAACCAACCAAGGCAACCTTATAGTGGCGAAAATCAGTGTTGTTTAAATCTGATTAGGTTTGATTAGTAGGTACGGCATTGAAGTAGATAATAATGAGTACCAATCACGATGTTTGTCGTATGTAAGTATTATATAATAACGTCAATATCGTTAATTGATTCTTTGACTGCATATTAAACCGTTGTAAGTAATTATGGACACGGGTGACCAAGTGCGTGTATAATATTTGGATTATACGTAATACAGGTCATTGAAATTATCTTAAAAATCGATCTTCAATGAAAACACGTATTCGACGAATGAGTTTGCCACTTTTTGACTTTATTTTAATTATCTTAAGGTCAAAAAAAAAAAACCGTTTACAATAAGTAGGGTAAAAATAAAGCACTGCACATCCGTGCCGCCAACAGGTCGTAATTTCGTATGAACTATGTAGGGACTTACGGCCTTTTGGCTGGGGCGGTAGTGTAGTGTTTCGGTGTACCGCGATAATATTAACTTTTTTATTTAAGTGAGCGAATCGCCAACAAACTGCTTTGCAGTTTGGCGAATCTTTAGGTTAAGTTACTAAAATTGTATTTTTTTGATTCCAAATAAATAAAAGTGGCGAACCTTTTTATTCTGCGACTGTACCATTACAATCTCTCTTTATAACAACCACCCCCTCGACTTTACATAGCAGTTGTGGTTCTTCACAGGCCTCATTTTTACTTCTGTACTTAATTAGGTAGATGAGGCTGAGGTAGATGGTAAGGATAATGCAATAGCGTTCTCGGGGCTCTGTCTAAAAACGAGCGGTGGAGCACCCCAGGGATTTTAGTCCGTGAGAGTTGGACATACCCGCTTCTCCCGAGCCGGGTAGGTCATAAGGGATTTCCGGGATAGGATCATGGGGTCTAATTAGCAACTCGTCTATGGGGGAACTCGTCTATGTCGCATTTGGTCTAAATATCTATAATAATAGACGGCATCCACAGGCAGCGGATTGCGGAATCCCCATCAGATATATAATACCTATACCCTATTCCAAATAAGATTAGAAAAATCGTGAGTTAATCTTTTTGTGATTTCCAGGAAAACCATTTTGAAACGCAAAAACTAGTAGGTATGGTTATGTTAGGAAAGCACTTAATGATCGAGATAAGTAAAACTAGAACAATATTTCTCTTTGGTATCCTAGATAAACGAAGAAACGAAGACGAATTTGACCGTTAAATTCAAATGTGGTATATGGAAAGAAGTTAGCTGCGAATTTATATTGACTACGCGGAGTAAGCGGTCCCCGACCATACAGCAGCAGAGTTATCAGAAGTGGGAATCCTTGAAGGAGGCTTCTCTAGAAAAAGCTGCAATATCCAGTGATGATTCCGTGACATGGCGAGTAATTGTCGCCTTTAAATAAGCAAACCTTCGGTTTCAGGCAGCAGTGGCACGAAACTAATTTCCGACCTGGATATGGCAGACCCCATTTCGTATAAAATTTAGTTTTATGTTAATCCAGTTTCAAAATGAAAACCAGACTACGTTTGTATCAAGACTCGACTTGAGTCGATCGAAGTCGATCTCAAATCAATCAATCGTTCAATTCATTCGTTGTACCTACCATACGAAATGTGAGTAAGTATTCTGTCTTAGCTTTATAATATGGAACGAGAATAATATGGTTATACTAAGTAGTATAAAAAGAGTAATAACAAGATATATAAAAATTCGGTTAGCAATGTATTCTTGCTTGAAGATTGAGCGACGCAATTAACATAGAGTTATAATATAATTAGGCAGAGCTATGACCCCACACAGTTTTTAACTTCACGTAATTTCATCACGCAACCTCATAAATTTTACAATATCACAACATACTTACACATTTTACCGCATGCATATATCACATCTCATTTCAAAAGTGTTAGACAACTAGAGCAATATAATGCATAAAAGGAAAAAATATGGAAATATACGAATGGGTGTTCAATAACAATAGTTGAATAGTATAATTTAGCCACGATGGAACTGAGAAGGCATATATGTTATGCATTAAGGGTGAGAGGTTATTAGGCAATTGGGTAAAAGTACCTGTAGACCGAGCTTTGCTCGGCGTTTTTCGTGTTTATCCGGAGAAAACAATTTTATCGGAAATGAGAACAAACTGCAAATGTTATCGAAATCGTTAGTGCCGTATTCAAGAAACCATTGGCGTAGACACGAGTTTTAACAAAGCGTAAAAGATTTGTATCTAATTGTGCAAAGTTGCTCGTTTATCATTATTGCCTGGAAGCTGCTTATGAAGATAAAAAGTAATAAGTACCATTAGACTATAGCGCAGTGTTTTTCAACCTTTTTCATGGCGCGACCCTCCCTTCAGTAAGAAAATATTTCGCGACCCCCGGCTCTGCGCTGTTCTTAGATTTTATTTTATATTTTACAAATATGAAATCCCTAATTATTTTAACTTACAAAATCCAAGTATACGCGACCCCCTTCAAGAAGCTTCGCGAACCCCCCCTACTAATTCTTTGGTTGGTATAGATGAGTATGAATGACATGGTGAATTAGTAAATATATCGTCAGTTCAAATTTGGTGACCGTAATTCGGTGTTATCCGTTTATAGATCATTTTATGGCATGGGAGTTTAACAGAGTGACTGTCCTGTAGCAGTTATCATCTTTAGTTAGTTCGCCAGATTTCTTTTCTTGGAGAAGCATACACCATCATGCCCGTCTCACAGTCGGTAGTCATTAGCTGTAGTCCAATCTCGACTCGTGTAACCATCTGTCGTAAATTAAATTTGATCATGAATACCAAAATTTCTGCAGAAAAATTTTTGATACAAGTCACAGACAATTTATTACCGCCTGCGCACAATTTCATTTTTGGTACAAGCTTTTATTGCCGACTGTACTTTTCTGCATACCATCATCAACTAATTATTGAGACGATTCTAACGAGCCCAAACTCAATGGGGTTGTGTCGTTTTATTGCGGAGTTCCTATGACCACCTTCCAGCTCCAGCATCAGATCAGCTCCAAGTCATCATTGCATGCATTGTCATGCGATATACATATGCATGCAAAATTTCAGCTCAATTGCATAACGGGAAGTGACTGAAAAAAAGAGAGGTAGGGCACAGCGGAATGCCATCTCCCTCGTATGTGGAGCAGCCCAACTGGGGAAGTACCTTACATAAAACCGCAGCCATAATAGCACCACTGCTTTGTAGTGTTGCTATATTTTTGCATGCTATGAAGTATGTGGTGTTGTGTTCCTGGTGGTGAGTAAGGTCACCAGAGCTCCCTAGGGTGCGCTGTGTTGGGAGTGAGGGACCTGCATGTCTCTATCTGCCAACACAGCGAATCCTAAAGTGAATAAAGGGTCGGCAACGCGCTTGTGATTCTTCTGGGGTCACAAGTGTCCATAGGCCACGGTACCAGCTTAACATCAGGCAGGCCGTAAGCTTGTTTGATACCGTCGTTGTATAAAAAAAAAATCGATTGCAAATTTTGACGGACTACTTACATATTTACATACATACGAACAGTGCTAGTAAATAAAGCTTGTAAAAATAGGCACGTATAAACTAATAAATGAAGATTTTATATTTGATGCGCTTCGTTTAAATTAAAGTTAAGTATATGCCAATCGTCAACTTAAAACACCAGACATAAGAACTGCTGAATTCCGTTCTTACTACATTTGTTTTATTTGCAAGAAATAAACAGATAAAATAAAGGAAATACATTCGCAAACAAAAATTGGATTGGGTAAATTGCTAATAAATTCCGAGTCAACTGTTACTGGTGAGTTTTGAAAAAAATAAAAAATACCGCTAATGATACAGACACGTATTATATGTAAGGGTTAAACATAATATGTATTAATATAACACCATTTTTTGTTGGAATTTAAGGGTAAACGTAGCGTTGCACTTTTCATACAAACGTTATCCGGTCTACACTGCTTAGATAGTTACTAACACCGCAAAATAGAGAAATAGAAAGTTCATCAATCAAAAAAACATTCATAATTTGAAAATGCTCATCTAAAAGGAATGATACAAAAATATTGCATATATGTCACATATTTTTTATTTACGGGAATCAAACTATTATAATTTGAAAAAGTTTCGTTACCGAGCAATGTAGTCCGATACACGTTTGTATGAAAACCGACACGAACCGTTTACCTCAAAAGTGAGTTAAGACGCTTGTGCGTATATTCCTCTATTTACCCGATCCAGCTAACCTCTCATATTATCACCTGTATATACTTCAAAATATAACAATACCACGATAACTTAATCTGTATGTATAAGTAACAATAGAATGTATTCACATTACGCGCCTATCCCAACAAAACACCTCAGAAGACCAGAAGCAAACACCGAATGATCGCGCCGCATTTCTGAGACCTCATTGACCTACAATAACAAGTTACCACTCAAAGGAAAAACAGATTAAGGTTGTATGGACCCGTAAACAGTTAGTGCGTTATTCTATAAGTGTAGTAGTATAGTATCTCGGTTGGGCGCATTTTCGTTAAGTAATGATCTTTCGGTTGATAGTATGTAATGTGAGAGCGCAAGACAAAGCCACGACCTTGCGCTCTGGGGACGCGGCAGAGCTTCGACCGCCCCACCGGCCAACTCCACTTCTTATAAAAACCACTGCTCCTTATCAAATGTATGTCAGTCACGCACACCTATCCAAAAAACATGTTCACCAAAGTAAGTCGAATATTCAAAAGCTAAGTAGGGTTAAGCGGTCGAAGTTAATCGTTGCGGTTAATGCCGGCTTAGCTGTTACTTTGCTTGAAATAGCTCTGTAAATAGAATTTAATGATACCTCATTTGAGATAAGACTGAAGTAATAACCCTGCACTTTACTAGATCTAGATTTTGGCTTTGAAAGTGCTAAAGTCAATAATCAGTGACTACCACATAGAAACTTAAACGGTTCGCTCAATTTATTTTCAGTTAAAACCAGTTCAATGTACCAATAAAACCAGCAGCAGAAGTAGCTTCGCGTAAAAAGAGGTCATAATACTCATAATGAGCTACATATACCCATATTAGGGTCATAAGAGCTTGTTTCGATCATTTTGAGCTCTTTGCCCGCGTATCTATTTACTTATTTAAACTAACTGACTGATTGACTAACTTTACTTACTCACTATAAAACATCTTTATCTTTTCTAGATTTTAGCTCTCGGTGCCATGGTGGCAGCCGCCCAGGCCGGTCTTCTTGGACATGGCCACAGCCACGGATACGCGGTATCCTCTCAGCACAACGTGGTCCACCACGACACCCACTACGCCCCCGAGGCCCACTACGCGCCCGAGCCCCACTACGCTACCGAGGCCCATTACGCGCCCATCTCCCACGAGGCGTACTCCCATGACGCGCACTATGCTCCCTTGGCCCATGATGCCCACTACGCCGCCGCTCCCCTTATCCACTCTGCTCCCCTCATCCACGCCGCCCCCATCGCTCATGCTGCCCCGATCCATATTGCTCCCATCGCCCAACACGGTTACTCTAACCACTATGACGGACATGATGAATACGTAAGTATCCTCAAACCATAATTATGAATTCCTACTAATGTTATAAATGCGAAAGCTTGTGAAGACTTGTCGACGTTTGTTACTCTTTCACGCCAAAACTACCAACAGCATTTAAACAGTTCTTACATAGAAGAAGACGTGGTCAAAAGCCAGTATAGTATTGTATGGTCATATCCTGATTCCAGGCCCACCCCAAATACCAATATTCTTACTCCGTGGCGGATCCTCACACCGGCGACCACAAGTCCCAGCACGAGACCCGCGACGGCGACGTCGTGAAGGGCGAGTACTCCCTGCTGCAGCCTGATGGCTCCTTCCGCAAGGTGTCCTACACCGCTGACGACCACAACGGGTAAAAAGATTAAATCTACTTTAGTTTGAAACATCAAAACAATGCATATACAGCCTCATGATTAGTAATCTTTTCCCAACCTTAACAACGGGTATTGAAAACATTGCGATTATTATCATTAACTATTTGGCCAGCAAGGTCTCTCAACAATAAGACGCATTGTTGGTAATGCATGCTTATGTGTTTCGAAGCTACTTAACCTATGCGTGATCATTAAAATCTACGCAATGACCAGCGCGAGTTGATGACATTGCAACTTTCCCCCAATTGCGTAAATCTAGCCAATAACTGGTCATATTTGGCATTGCTTTCCCAGGAAGCTCTGTACGTAATACGGTCGTAACTTTAGCACATGTTTACATGTTATCATATGGTGGTCAAACCGGTATCGCTCGCGTTCCGGTGTCTGCAGTATGAGTAATGACCTCACGCGACCCCTACGTCGCCAGAACAGGTGCCATAATAACAAACCCGTTCACAAACGAGTACTGATAACAATTGAAATATAATGTAAACCATCGTTAGTTATACTTAGAATGATATTTATTACACGGTTATGCTCAAGTATGAATTGTACCTAGGGTGGACACGATTTGAACTCTCCAGAAGTTTTTCTTCAGGATGAGTAGGTATTCTCGCGGCTGCGTCACGCGCGATGTATAGGCTTTATTGATGGTTTAATGGAGCGTAGACGCCTGCAAAAACTTTTAATCATATTTTATAGCAATGTTTTTTATAATTCATGCACATTTGAGTTTTATTAACCGAACTGATAAAATTTTATTGTTGCAGATTCAACGCGGTTGTCCAAAACTCTGGACCTAGTCACCATGTGTACTCCTCCCAGCACCACCATTACTAGATCTCTAATTAATAGATAATCTTTACAATCATCACCTGTACCTTGTTTATTTATTGTTAATTAATGTACATTGTTACGTGCAATGAAGTCATTAAAGATACTTAATTAAAAACACTCGTGTGTAATTTCATGTCCACATTTTCAAATTGAAAAACAATGGAAAAACAGAAGTAAGGGAGATAATTCGCCAGATATATGCGAAGCTATATATTAAAACACATTTACGCATTACGCGTCTATAAATTAAACAAAGAGTAAAGGCATAAAATCAATGTAGAACAAACTGAGAGCATCTAATCGCAATACTGTTTGGGTTCGCTAAATAGTGCAGATAATAAATGACCCGCCTGAACGACCACATTCATATTTAGAAATAGGCTTGAAGTTACTTAACGTAGAATAGCAAAAGTTTATTAAAATGCATCTCATACCAATGCAACAGGCTGTCATAGACGTTGGGCGCCTCGAAACACTGATCTAGTAATCAAATCGATCATTCGATACATAGTTGCATCGACTCGATCAATCACGACGCGATAATATCCAAGAACAACAAACAAATCTCAGTTGAGTAAAGTATTTGATAGCTATCGGTATTTACTTGACGTAAAAACCATTTCATCACGCGAGCAACATGTACTCAATGAAATTCTACAACTTAAGTGTCGGAGCTAGTTTAACTGCCTAGTTCGATTGCCTTACTTTCATTACCGACTGCCATAATCAATACATAGTATAAAACAATGTCGCTTCCCGCTGTCTGTATGTCTGTCTGTCTGTCTGTCCCTATGTATGCTTAGATCTTTAAAACTACGCAACGGATTTTGATGCGGTTTTTTTAATAAATAGAGTGATTCAAGAGGAAGGTTTATATGTATAATACACGCACGTATTAATTGTATTATACTTACATATAAACCCGTGCGAAGCAGGGGCGGGTCACTAGTCTCCTATAAAATGCTCCTTCTCAATGTCGAATACATATTATTTCCTATGTTAATATTAGGTCCTTACATATGAAATTGGCGTTTTACGTAAAAAAAAGCTATGACATTAGATATTTAATCAATCGAAGTAGGTACGGTACCATTACTATCAATGCACTTTCGCCTTTTAACAGGCAGTTCATTAATTCCATTGCAAAAAAAATGTTGGGAGCGAGAATCGATAAAATCTTTGAAGGCGGTTTGAACTACCACATCGGAATTGTATTTTTTCCCTTGCAAGTAATTGTCCAAATTCCGAAAAAAGTGGTAATCAGTTGGAGCAAGGTCTGTGGAGTAAGGTGGGTGTCAGAGACATTCCAAACGCAGCTCCTTTAATTAAGCGACCGTATTCCTTCGTTTGCCCGAATTTCATTTGACATCATATACACAGGCCATAATTTTATGTGCCTTAACTGTTATTTACCATAATATTCATAAGACAGAATTGTTATTTTCCATAATATCATATGCCATAATATCATGTGCTAGAAACTTTATCATCATTATCATCATCATATCAGCCGAAAGACGTCCATTGCTGGACAAAGGCCTCCCCAAAGAGTGCCAAAATGACCGGTCCTGCGCCACCCGCATCCAGCGGACTCCCGCGACCTTTACCAGGTCATCAGTCCACCTTGTGGGGGGCCTACCCACGCCTCGCCTTCCGGTACGTGGTCACCACTCGAGAACCTTTCCACCCCAACGAAGTTAAGTTTAGCGATTCGGAGGGCTATATCGGTTATCTTGGTTCTGCTGCGGATAGCCTCATTTCTGATGCGATCACGCAGAGAAACTCCCAGCATAGCCCTCTCCATTGCCCTTTGGGTGACTTTGAGCCTTCTTATGAGACCCATTGTAAGCGACCACGTTTCAGTGCCATATGGCAACACACACTGGTCAAAGACTCTCGTCTTGAGACACTGCGGAATATTGGACGAAAAGATGTGCCGTAGCTTCCCGAACGCTGCCCAGCCGAGTCGGATTCGACGATTGACCTCTTTCTCGAAGTTGGACCTACCCAACTGGACAGTCTGTCCTAGGTATACATAACCGTCTACAACTTCGAGCGTAAAGTGTCCTATTGTAATGGGAGTTGGTACAGTCGCCATCAAATACATCGGTACAATATAGGTGTTCAAAAATATCGGCACATGCACCCTAATGCCTTGAAAATAGAGGTGTGTTCCGATGTTTGTGAGCTGCTTGTATGCTCCGATGTATGTGATGGCGACTGTACATACTACAAGGGCATTTGACATGATCTTTGTCTTATCCATGTTCATTCTTAGACAATACTACATGTGAAATAACAAATTACTGAAGGAATATGGATGGCTCGGGATGACTAGGATAGAGGGGGGGGGGGGAAATAGGGGTCTCAATATTCTGACAAATAACGTGATGGTAATGTCTAGTGTATCAATATTTTAACTTGCAAACGGATTTGGGTTAACGTCCCGGATGTAGGTGATTATTATTTGATTCATCACATTTTCACCGCCTTCGGTCCAACTTAACTCTAAGGCAGGTCGGTGTAGGTACGACGACGAGCGAAGCGAGGAGGAGTGTTGGGAAGAACTGCGATCCTACAGCGCGCGAGCCGAGCGAGAATGAAGCGCCAGAAAGAAGCGAACATTCGCAACATCGCAACATTCGAACGGCTCGCAGAAATGAATATTCTGTCAAGTAAAATTATTGCATATAAAATTATGGCAAATAAAGTTAATGGCATATGAATGATTCGGGCATACAACATTATGCTAAATAATAATATGTCTCGTGAATATTATGGAATATGAAATTCGGGCGAATGAAATTATGAAAAATGAAATTCGAGGAAACGATAGAGAACCCCTGAAGTTGCCCACTCAATTCATGCGGTACCCACTTCTTGAGTTTTCTCACTTTTCCAATTTGTCGCGAGTGAATTAAAATAGTTTTAGCACTCACGCCGAAGCCTGCCGCTAACTCTGATCTGGTTTGCGATGGATCCGCTTCCACGATCACTTTTAATTCTTCATTGTCAACTAGGGTCTCCGGCCGTCCACGGGGTTGGTTCTGTAGGTCAAAATTTCCAGAACGAAAACGCTGGAACCAAAAACGTACCGTACTTTCTTTTGCTTTTCAAGCTGTTTCTGCAGCGCTGATGTGGGTGGAACTCATATTCGTAAATAACGCGATATTTTAAGTTTTCCATATTGTTAACAGAACGATATCAAAGAAAAATCTAATTCTGCGAAAACAATGGAATCACTAAATTTTAAACTGAAATACACAAAATGAATGATGATGAGATGATGAATTTATACTTCTTAAACAAATGCCACATATTTGAGATTGAAGCCGCGAAACCTGTTACTGTCAGTTTTTTCGTGTTTTTTGTGGCTTACCGTATTAACAACAACGAGGTTTACCGAAATAGTGTCCCATATTTAATTCAATATTCACCGTTTTTGAGATATATGGCACCAAACTTTAGCAGTTTTAGGCCAAAAAACCAGTTTTTTGGACGTAACTTTTGTGAAAATTAGTTAAAAATAAAAATCTCTCTTGGGGTGTTAGAGACGTCAATAAGGAACAGTTACATGTAAATTTCATATATAAAAGTGCATAAACAACGTACTAATATCAAAAACAGAGCTTTTTTGGACCATGTTTGAATAAATCATAAAAGAATATATATACATTTTTTTCTAAAAAACTCTCTTGCAATAGTAGATAAAGGATTGAAGAACCGATTAACGTTTGTATTATAAATATATATATTGTTATGACGGAGGAATATCAACTCAAAACACATCAAAACTAGTCAATTAGCGCTTGGAGCCCCTTAACTCACAAAGCGAGTTCTGATGGAAGCTCTTTAATAAATAGCTATATAATAGATCAGACACAGACTGAAAACAAAAGAAGTTCCTGAAAACAAAGAAAGCTGGAGCCGAATAATTAAAGAAGTATATCCGTTTCCATATCCTTCCATCAGTGGTACCGATTTTGTTTTATCTGTATTAAAGTTGTGGCCATCCATTGCCCTCTTGAGAGGCATATATTATAACAAAACCAACGCTTAGTTGTAACTGTTTGTATGCTGCCGTTGTCATAGTTGCCAACCGCTTATATAATTTCGCGACGCAGGCAAAAACTCGTGAAATCCTGTCTTGGGAACAGTAATTTTCAGATTTTGTAGGATAATATCCAAAAAAAAACAGTCTGACACCATTCCAATTGTCTGTGGAAAAGACTTCATTACAAGTGAAAACATCTACGACAATTAACATTATTTTGACGTTATCCTTGTACCAGAATATAATCGCACCTAATAATTGATGAGTTCATTATTTTCATATTCAGAGACAGCTATTATAGCTATAGCATATATAGGTAGTTAGTAATGTTTTTATGAATTAATATTAGTATGGATGGGATCATGACGCGAGTGCCGAAAAGTTCCTTTTCAAACCACATGCTCGACAATGCCGAATTATAGGTCATGTAAACCCTACCGAAAGCAAGACATTAAATCCCTTGGTATTAGCCGGGTTATAATGTTGTACTGAATTTCATTATAACCCGCTGGTTAATAATATGATTTCACTTTTCATAATTCTTATTACTATATGCATAAAGTTTAATTTTGCTAAACACAATTTGTCCTAGGCCATGGCCTACTTGATTTGACAAAATAAATGAAGTTTGCCTCCGTGTGCACCCCGGTCCGGAGGAGCGCGGTGGTCGAAATTCGAATTTCGAATCTAGGACCACGGCTTGTGCTTTCGAATTTGGAACGCCGCGCGCCTTCATTTGTTCACGCGTGACGAACAAATCGAGTTCTTGTAGGTGCCTATAGAAGATTTAATTTCAAAAATAATATTGAAAATGTCGAGTGATGAAAGTGTTTTGACTCCTGAGTTTATCAAATTAGATGCCATAGGCATTGTCAACAATCTGCTGCCAGAGAAGTCAAAGGAAAAATACCTAAAAGCCTACAACGATTTTGACAAATAAAAACATTACCTAATCTTTCCATAATTGGACTAACGTGTCTAAAGTTACTATGTACTTTTAGTTTGCTAAATAAACATTATTTATCTACTGAGCCTGTTTTTTTGTCTCGCATAAGGTGTGAAAAGTAGAGTATACACCTCGGGGATAAGACTGTTTTAGTCTTGGGCGGTTGAACCCCTCACTGCACTTTTTCTCACTGATTCAATTCGCTCCCGTGACATAAAATAGTGCTTTATCCCCTTGGTGTATAATCTACTATTACTCCATTGACAAGTATACATTCTGATATGTCGGATCTAACATGGCCCTACAAGTTCATCGTTTATTCTAACAATTCTGATACTTCTTAAATGTTTACCACAGGATTTTCCAGGTCATTGGGTAATCCCGGTCCAGACTTGCTGTTAACGCCCGTGCTTGATAAATACTCTATCTTGACTAGCAATTACTAGAGCATTTCTTAACATGCGAAACCTTTTACAACACCTTAATTGAGTTTTGCTGACAACTTTGTAATTCAAATCGGTCTGATAGTTTATGAAATAGAACCTGATACCTATCTAAATATAGTTATTTATTTATGCTAGGAGAACTAACAGCACTTGATAGTACCCGTGCTGGTTCACAACGTTATCGGAATCTATGAGCCTGCCTATACATTAAACATCATACCCATAAAATATACGACCACTTTAGCCTAGTTGGTAGTGACCCTGCCTACGAAGCAAGAGGTCGAGGGTTTGAATCCCGGTGAGGGCATTTATTTGTGTGTTGAGCACGAATATTTGTTCCTGAGTCATGTATGTTTTTTTATGTTTTTAAGTATTTATCTATATAAGTATGTTTATCTTCGTCTAGTACCCATAGTACAAGCTTTGCTTAGTTTGGGACTAGGTCGATTTTTGTAAGATTGTCCGCAAATATTTATTTTATTTTTTATGTATATCTAGGTACCTCCTTATTATAAAAACAAGTAAAATTTCTGAGATTGAGTGTATGTAGTAAACGTTTGAAATATTTAAATTAATGCTAAGACACGAAAGCCAACCCTTCAACCAGACCAGGGTACATGCAGTCTTGCAGCAGCCGCAACGCGCAAACCAAAAAAGGTCAGCCGTACCTAACGCGATTGCAGCTGGAACCACCCTCAGCGTACATCCTTTGCTTCGTAAATACACTACTCACTTCTGTGTTGATTTAGCAATCAGTTTTAAAGCAATAAACTTAAAGTAATGTTTTTTATTCATAATTATTTCATCAAATTTAACCGCTCTGGTTACTCGATAACTAGCGGCACCGTGCGTGTAATACTGGTACACACGCGGTGCACACTAATTGATAATTTAAATAATTAAAACTGTGGTTAAGTGAGCTGTAGAACTTGCAAGCCTCTCTTTTTTTTCAAATATTGCTAAATTTAATCCAGACAAAAATCTCTAAAATGATTGAACCTGCTTACAAAATTTGACGAGAATCGGTTGAGTAATGCGAGATGTAGACGCGAACAGCCAGACAGTGGGACATCTGGACATTCGGACATACGAAATAATTTCGGGCAATGACGAAATGGAGAACTTCGTTCGCTTCCCTCGCTCGTTCAATTAGTAGTAAATCGAGTTGACTGAGATTGTTTTAGGCACCTACGTAACCCTACAACGTATGCTTTGAGGTTTTCTTACGGGATTAACGTGGTCAAAAGTGTAGGTACTTAATATTGCTTTTAACCTTTAACCACTCGCGGATATAGGTAGGTAGTAATTATGTTTCCCACGACTCGATTAAAGATAAAATTACTCTGAACTTGCTTATCTGGAACAACGCTGCTGGCACGTGGTACCTACCACGCTTTATCATTAACTGATTGATTCAGTGCGGTCAACGTTAAGGTTTTTTTTATTGCATTGACATTTCAGGATCCTTAAGGTTTGATACTGGAAGTGACTCAAGTGACCTGTAACAGTGGCAAGTAGTTAAAAGACTAACAACTCAGAATATCCGAAGTTACCTAGTTAATCTCATAGTTCTGAAATTGGTTGCACATACAACCTCTAATATACCTACCCTCTTTTACATACCCATTAATTTCTTGGTGGTATTTAAATGTTCTTGCAGGAGTGGACTAATAGGTATCCTTAACCTCTCCTTTACCGCGGCCGTATATATACGGCCAAAATTATACTATTAGCACGTACCAAAAAAATCGCATTAAAAGTACCGTCGTCTACCGCGGCCGTATATACACGGCGGCGAAAATGTACCCCGACGTATACCGAGGCCGCATATATACGGCCTGGAACTGGGTACTACCCACACTGGAAATAAAACTATATTGAAAACAAAATAAGTGCTATATTCTATTGGGCTTTTTTCTAATTCAAAGGCGACAAAATTAAGAAGCAATTGGTACCAACCGAAACTTCATTCTTCATAAAGTCGACCAGTAGTAGCCAGTACAAAAACCGTTGGTCCACGTGGTGCGTCTCTACGACAGTGACCCAAAAAAAAGTGTTAAAAAGTGGTTTTTTGACGTAATAAGGGATATAATTAATGTTTTTTATACAATTTATACCATATAGATGGTAAATACTCAACTGAGCGTGCTTTTAACATCCCTCGTTTAAAAAAAAATACGAAAATAAAAGTTGGGTTCGTATTTGCCGGTCCGTTACAAAAAGTGATATTTTATTGAAATTTTAGTGTTTATATGCAATTTTGCTGTTTGATATCAGTTTTTGATTAGTTTATTTGCGTTAAGATAAAAATACAAACCAGTGAGGTCTAATAATAACTTTACAAAAATAAGTTAAAATTGCGACCATGATGAGTGAAAAAAAAATTGGGTGCTTACGGTTTTTTGAATGCAAAGAATATAATATTTTTACAGGTAAGTCTTCTAGTAATTTACTATGGTTGATGCCCTATATCTTGAAGAATGAGAATAAATAAAATATCTTATAGTTACAATTCCATATCTTTATATCTTAGCGTATCTTTGGAGAGTGACAACTATTTTTCTTTCCTATCAAAGATCTATGGTTTTCTACATTGTAATATGTTGTTATGATATTTTAATACAAACACAATGTAGGCCAATTCATGCCCTTGTAAAAAATGTAAACATTTACTATCCTAAGTATAAACACTTCAGTCATACGAGCGATAACGCTGAGTCAAGTGTTTTGCTACCTGACACTCGAATACGCGCGGTACATGCGGGACCACCCACATTGGAGGGGGGCGGTAATCGAGAGTAGCAAAAAATTGGCCGTATATATGCGGGCCCGGTAGACAGAGGTATCATATTTCATGGGGGGCTCGGTAAAGGACAAGTTAAGAGATTACTCATGAGTACACAACTAAATTAATTACAGTACTTTTTCATTCATTATCATAATATATACTACCGATACCTATACCTACTAACTACTCGTATTTCAAAAAACACGGACATGAATTAATCAATACCTTCTGATAATGTACTCATACATAAAATCAATCATGAACACAAATCAAATTCAAATCCTGGTATGTAATGAGCTTAGTCAAAATATGAGCTGTCCACAAAGACCGAAGAAAATGAATGGATTGGATGTCACGGTCGATTATGCGCGGGTGAGTAACCTCTGAACTCAAAAAGCCTTTCAATAACTATTGGCAGCCTTGAGAATAACAAAGGCAAGCCTTTCCGTGTATGAAATAGTTATCTTATCCCGCTTCCGTGACCGACGTGGTATACTCACTACCACATGGATTACTCAACTACCCACGGAAAAACAATGACTTAACTGTTCAGCTATCCTTCTCGAACACACCTACGACTATAAAAGTGAGAGCAAGACCTGAGACAATCGATTAAGTGAAGCAGTCTAATAGATCTGATCGGAATCCATTGACAGACCCTTTATGCCTTTATGCCGGACCTTTACGTAGTGTAGTAGGCGGTAGGTTCGGCATAGTAATTACAAAATCAGATTTTAAACAATTAAATAACTTATGCACGACGATCGTGCTGCATTAATTGGCCTTTCGAGCGCTGATTGTATGCAGAAATATCACAAACGGACTGATTAATTTATGACTTAATCAATTAAATATTTACGACTAAAAGTTTGGATAAAAACCGAAGGTGCTACTGTGCCAGCTACATTTACTCAAAAACATGTTTTTATGGGTGATTAAAATAAGAGTAATATTCTTGTTGCAACACAAAATTTACGATATCACCTCCCTGTGATCATGTTACGAACATCGGTTAAGAAACGGAATAGGTATGTACCGAATAGGCGCCCGCGCCGCGCCGCGCCGTTAACCGCGTGTGGTCAATATTAATATTATGACGCGGTTCATTCGATATAACATTGTCGCAATAACATATTGTAATGTTATTATTAACAGTTTCACAAATAGAGAACATACAAGGGCAGAGCGTTTATTAATTATTTCAATACAGCTACAATGGGCTTGTGACCTTAAATTTGTTTACGATGCCATTCGAACCAGTTTTTGTAGATGAACAAATGTTTGTATGGAAGCAACTACATTTAAAGGACATTAATATCCATAAAATCGAGTTAAAGACGGACCTCGCTGACAGCAGCCGAAACGCTTCATACTGATTGGCTTTAAAGTATGACGTCACGCCGTGCAATTTGTACTAGCCGTTGCATGGAAAATTAAGTAAATTTCTGTTTCGGTCGCAAAATACTGCGTTTAGGTCCATAGTTGTCTAACAAATTTGTTTCTATAAAAGCGTAAGAATTCTATTGGTACCTTTAAATTTACTCTTGGACAATAAATAAAAAAACATTTTTTTCTGAACTTTCAAGGTTCATATCTTTTTATGATTTTAATTATATTTTGTAATTTATACTTTATTACAATCATTTGATGGTTTACTATCCATTTAACAACACGACGTTATCAATTTTAACACCACGCAACAAGCCTATTGTATTATTATATTGGTAACATAGACATATCATTATCAGCGAAAACAACAATTACTGCTATTAAATTGAATAGGTCTAAAGCGTAGGTAGGTATATTATTCGGATTTGATAGTTCAAATAACAAAGTGCAGCAAATAAATGTTACGAACTTTATAGGTATTTATATATCGATGGTGGCAAAGAAGCCAGCGTAGCCTATGGATGTGTGACGCCAGAGAAGACACAAACTCGTCCCAGACTCCTTATGATTTTGAGGATTCATTGCTCTCTCTATGCTAACGACCTTAATATAGTAAGTGTCAAATAAATGTTACGTCATTACGGAAGATCATTCTTGAGTGAGAATTAAGATGCATTAGAACGATCAATTTACCAAATCAAGTAAAAATCAGCGCATCGTGAAATCGACGAAGTCACATTCTGACGCGATAGAAGCATGGTATGGTATGCCCAATACATATGAATATTATGAGTAAACAGTTAAAATTGTAGGTTAATTACATTATCATGCATTAAACCTCAATTTTGCCCATTTTCGTGTAAGTAATAACAGTAAGGACATAGCACTGCTTTGTTTGTTGGTGCCACCAACTTTCGGAGCAGAGGGTCGTTGTGAGCATTTAGCGTTTCACTTTCACAAAACAATTAATTAACCAAATTTGGATTACACTTTGACCCAATTATCGCAATAAGTACGTTTAGGTAACATTGGACCTCTCAATAACAATGCTCAATAAAAGTAAATATACATAGGTAGTTGAAAATTGTCTGTGGGCTATGGCGAATTTTATATCCGTTGGCCACGCATTCCCGCCAAGGATTTACATTTTTTTTTAATTCTGATAGAGATGATATACTTGTAAATTTAAAAATGAAAGAACAATTTCAATATCTGGTTTACATTGCTAGGTATCTAACTCTAGGAGTTCCTACGGAAATTTACACTTAGTAAATAGTATTACATACTTACTCAAAATAATCCCGAACAAACTTACAATTTTGAACCTTTACAAGCTGCCTAAATTTTACTGAAAGCAAAAATTTCAACCCTAAAAGATCAGTTACCTCACAAAATTATATTCATTTGTCTTTTAACTACTTTAGTCTCGTTTACAACAATTTGGGTCACAATAAAAAGGCATCCTGCAACTGAAGAAATATTTGAAACTTGTAGAATTAAATCAAGAGAAGCTACGGTAGCCTAGTGGTTCAGGCATGCGGCTGTCAAGCGGCGGTCGTGGGTCGAATCCCGGCTCGTACCAATGAGTTTTTCGGAGCTTATGTACGGAATTACCGTTAGCTTTTCGGTGAAGGAAAACATCGTGAGGAAACCGGTCTAGTCCCAATAAGGTCTAGTTTTCCCTCTGGGGTGGAAGGTCAGATGGCAGTCGCTTTCGTAAAACTAGTGCCTATGTCAAATCTTGGGATTAGGTGTCAAAGCGGACCCCGGGCTCCTTTAGGGGCACAACCGGGAATAATAACGCTAGGAGGATGATGATGTAGAATTAAATCAAGTAAGCCAAATAAACAACTACCTAGTATTTACTTACCTATTGCCTCAAAATACTTTACAAGGGCCGTCAGTGCGTATGTCATCTGGGCGTTGTAAGCGTCACCATCGGGTAAACTATATTATAATCCAAACGATGGTGCGTGTGCTATTACTGCTAAATAAAATGTCATATTTTCACGATATTTTCCAAAAAGTCCTTCGTTCCGTCCCCACTCGCTACACGATAAAGATTTTGTTTCGATATATTTTTACCAACTTATAGTACCTTTATGCGTTGTTTGGCTATAGGTAACTGATTGTGACATCTATCTTTTCAATGTATTCATCTGCAAATCGGGAATGTATTGATGTTACCATTGTCGGCGAACCTTATAATTAAATATTAAGAAATATTTCTTTACGCACATAACAACATAACATTTTTCATCACAAAGGGTATTATCATTACAAGTAGTTGTGTCGCCTTAGGGCGAAGGGAGGGCGGTGAATTATCGAAGGCATGTGCGACCTCGCGGTGTCAAAGTTACGGAACTGAAGTGACCGCACTCCCCACTCCCTAGGACTACAGCTCCGTTTTGCTTTTCATATAAAAGACATAGTCCGGCCCGATAATAATATCAGTCACCGGCTCTGATTAAGTGCAAAATGTTTACCAAAGTAAGTTGGAGCTTTGAGAGAACTGTTATTTTGAATATTGAGTCCTTAAAATAAAACAAAACAACGCCAGGCCAAAGAAAATATCCTACAGTCCTTCGCTTGTGTTATACTGTTAATTATTAATTTTCATCAAAGCACCAAGTCAGTGATCTAATATCAATATTCCCGATGAATCCTCTTTACCCAGCGAAATCAAGTGGAAACTAGTATTGTCTAAAAATTTCAAGTTTTCACAAAGTCTTTTTCAAAGGGAAATCAAGCTTTGCTTCATTTATCAAGCGCTTTTCCTTACCATGTTTTCTCCAGACGGCATGAATTTTACGTCAAGCTACTCCCGTATTTAGGTCCCGCGATAGAAGTATCTATAAGATCATTTGACAAGGAGCTATAAGGTCGTTCAATAGACGCGGACGTCCCTACCTACGTTTTTATTTGTGATTTGTCCATAGGCCTCTTAAAATTTCCTTCTTTACAAGACAGGCATTTGGCATCGACCTGTTTCTGAATGTAGCATATACCAGTACACATGTCTACAGGTTGAGCAGTTTCTAAAAAATCTTCTGTAAACAGGTGGTCGCCCTTACCGCCGTGTTGGCCGCTGCCAACGCAGGTCTGCTGCCGCTGCACCACGCAGCCGTCTCCTCGCAGAGCATCATCCGCCACGATGCGCCCGCGCACTACGCGCCCACGCACTACGCGCCCGCGCATTACGTTCATGCCGCCCCCATAGTGCACCACGCCCCCGTCGTGCACCATGCCCCCATCGTCCACCATGCCCCCATCGTCCACGCTGCCCCCATCGCTATTGAGCACGTGAGTGTTTGTTTGTTTGCACGCCGCCCTCATAGGGCAAGATGCTCTCATCGTCCACGCCTCCCCATCGTCGACCTCACCATCGCTACTAAGCATGTGAGTGATTATATATATAATACTCTTGAGGATACACTCTGTACCTATTGACAGCTTCAGCCCTACATTTCAACCCTCGGCACACGCAACGCCCTTAAACGGAAAATCCTGATAAATCTAGAAAGGGTTGGCAAAAGGCATGTGACAGATTTAGAGTTGTAAGCGCCCAGAAGCGTAAGTTTACACCAACATCATATAAACTATTTTTGTTTTTGCCTTGCAATGTATACCTAACGTATTTGGTCCTTCCAGTCCCACCCCAAATACGACTACGCGTACTCCGTGGCTGACCCTCACACCGGCGACCACAAGTCCCAGCACGAGTCCCGCGACGGTGGCGCCGTGCACGGCAGCTACTCTCTGGTCGAGCCTGACGGTTCCGTGCGCAAGGTCGAGTACACCGCCGATGACCACCATGGGTAAGAATATTTTTTACTAAAAAAGCAGCTTAAGAACAAATGAATGAGCATCCTCGGGGACGTCCCGTCATTCCCGTGGCGCGACCCATCTCGAAGACTCTGGATCTAAATGGGAAAAAACATACTTATGATCCAATATTTCCCACTCAAGAAGACTTAATTTTTTGATAATGCAAAAATGCATGTTCATTCATTTAGTTTAGGTACTGTAAACCGGATATAAGCCGCTATAACTATAATTCTATTTATACAACACGCAGCCTAAAATATTTCTTGAGTTTTACTCCTTATTCGCGTTTGTATACCACCCGCCATCCCGCAGAAAAAAACAAGATACTTAACAAGAAAAAATCCCGCATAATTTTCGGCTTAAATAATTTCACAATTGGAATCCTCGCTATCCCTCCTTTCATAACTGACGAGTGTCAATTGTTTCCAGTTTCAACGCGGTCGTCCACAAGACCCCCGGCCACCACCCCGCCCCCGTGGTGCACGCCCCCATCGTGCACGCTGCCCCCCTCGCGCACTACGCCATCGCCCCCCTCGCCCATGGACATCATGGTCTCCACTACTAAACGACTTAGCTTGTATTCTCGTGATGGATGATTGATGATTGTGATATTTATGTGTGCATAATGATGATGATGATGATGATGAAATGTGATTTTATATTCAACTGTAAATAAATACTCAGCTGCTGAACAGTACTTTGTTGTCTTAATCAGCTGCCACTATGCCTCTCCAAGTTAGGTAGTTCTAAGACACCGAAAAATGCACAAAAACAACTGATAGGTTTGCTCTAACGGCTCTTTAAATAAAGCTGTATCAGATATGTTTGCACCCATTGCTTGGTATAATATTACCTATAGTAAGTGACTATACAATACATATATACCTATTAATTAGTGATAATTACCCTTCCATTTTTTTTCGTTGTAGTCTGATATAAAGATTTTTGACGGCCGAAACGCGCCGTAAATTGTTGTGGTAGGGCATAAAACACCCAAATCATTTTCTTTTCTTTCAAAAGAGGTAATTTACTATTCAAATGAGATACATTAAATTACACCAGTCCAATACCTATCATGTCTTTGTTCAACGTAACAAAAAATAGCCTTACTGCACATTCCAAACAATTTGTCACTATTTCGGCATTCAACCTATCAACATATTATATTATAAGTTGGGCGGTAATAATTAAACTTGAACCTTGGGCGGTGAGTTGAGGTACCTATTAGAATAATTTGTCTAGTTACTCGTAGGACGCGCGGTTGCGTGCCACGCAAGCTGTGAAGTTTCGGCGAGATAATTACACATATTATATGGGAACTTGCGAAATGCATTGCTACTACGCATGCTCAACGGCCTAGAAAAACCTTTATTACGAACGCGGTTAATTGTTTTAGCTTCTGTGGGTTAATCATGAATGAAATAGCGTAGGAGCGTTCAGCTAATATTAATATCATTTTTTTTTTAATCTGAATAGGTGACCTTAGCGACAAGGATTTTAGATAGGTTGACTTGACAGATACCTTTTGAAGTGAGTATGTACAGCACAATAACGCCAATTTAAACGCAATCACGACTAACGACTTCCAATTCGCAAGCTTACACACAAATCACAATATGAGTAAAGCGGTAATGATACAAATTGCCACGATTGTCAGAAAAGGTACAGGCTGACAAAGGTTAGCTTGCGAAATGGCACCGCGGAGACCAGTCATTAGGGTCCTGGCTGAACTGTACAAACACTGAGTACCTATCTCACGTGGACTATACAATAATACTAGTTACCTACACATAGACTTTTATCAACCTATTTGCTTCTTGAATCCTTGAACAAGAAATGAGGTCCCGATTTTTTTCTCACAAAACTACTCTACAGACCGAACTGATACTTATAGTATAGGTACTCAGCGTCAAATACTCTGTAACAGTCAAAGTGGCCAAATAGTTCGGTACACCATACTAAATATATGGTATACCTACCGAACTATTTGACTACTTTGGTTGCCATAAAGTATTTGAAGACGAGTTTACCTATAAGTATATCTAGGCACACAATCGTGCTTAAAGTTGGAATGATAAGTAAAAGGATAAACATCTGTGTGATGAGCATGAATGAATATTTGTTTCAGTCTTAAATAAAATGTTCTATTTATAACTATATCCCGCAATAGTTAACTTGAGACTCGAGCGCGTACTAACGTCATACGAACGAGGTCTAGGTTTCAACTCTTGATGTTTATAGGTAACATCTGATTACAAAGAAGACGGATAGACTTTTTAGCAAACATGGTAAACGGTGCCTTTTGTTACCTGTCACATTACGGTTGTCGTTACAATGCAAACTGCCTTCAATTTTGGAGGTCATAAGCAATTGCTCAAATATTAAACGAATAAAGCACTCTTCGACTGACTAGGTGATCCGGAGCCTCCTCCGGGGATAGGTAGCTTGAGATATTTAGAGTTTTGGACTCAAAAACCTGTAATTTTTGACACCTCCGCAAGTCCGCAGTGGCGGATTTGTTTATACACCAATGTATTATTTGATCAAATTCGTGTGTCTGGTTAGCAGCCTCCAGATCGAGCATTAACAAAGCTTAGTTTATCGCATCTGAATCGCATTAGGAGCATCGACCTTGAGCATATACCATCGAGCGAGTAGCGCGTCCACACTGACCAACTGACCGACTGACCATTTTCACTTTCATTACTGCATAAGTATTGACTGGTGATCGCTTTTGTCGGTCGCATCCAGCGATCTCTGTCTCAATTCAATGTGTTTAGCGTGATCACACGGAAAAACACGGAGTATTTTGTTATCAGAATAAGATCCTCTTTTACACGTTTGTTTTACAAATAAATATACTTATTCCTATTCTTATTCACTTCCAGGCGACGTGACGTAATGAGATTGGCTTGTGATATAGATGAACCGAATTGACAGTTTAACTTTCTCAGCGCACGGTATCACCAGATTGCAATCCAATTCCAAACCCGATCATATAAATTTATGTTATGTTAGTCTCTAAAATATTTGTAAAATAAAGGAAGAAAGAAAGATATATTTATTCACCACACTTACTACTTTACTTTACTTTTTTTCATTTACTTTATTTTATATTATTCATTTATTTATTTAAATGGGCCTTAGATGCCTGAAGTACAGTATGGTTTATTAATATTATTTAAATTAGTTTGGCGTCCACGTGCCAGAACACGCACACGCTACGCTTGATTCTAATAAGTGAGAACGGGCATGCGAATCATATTGGGATGTGAATGATCGCGAGTAGATGAACCGAGTTGAAGCACTGTCCGCCTAACCGACCGGGCATTATCACTTTCTTACCGCAGTATCCCTGAGCGCGAAAGTGAAATTAGATGATTCTCTATGTAATGTCATAGCTTTGGGGTAACCACAATGAGACGAATTGGTGTTCATAGAGAATTCATTTGGTTTAACTATAGATCATTCTTGCTTGATTCTGTTATTTCTAAAGTTAAGACAAAACTACTTACACTAGTAACACAAGCTATCTTGAGCTAACTATAGGGCTAGTTCGATTTGTGTAAGATGGTCCCCTAATATTTATTTATTTATTTATAAAACCAACATTTGTATGTCTTATCGAAGTACACATTGTACACTGAAATCTACATTATTTAGAAACCCTAGATATAGAGCGACATTCTATTCTAGGTAACCTTTCGTATGGTGGGTTGAAAAAACCTTGTGTGCAAATAAAATCGTTCACAAAAAAACTACAAAAGGGTGTCAATATATGTTTTTTCCTACACAGAAGATTTAACCAAGCTCCTTAAAAAAATACCATAGTTATACTATTATTCTAAACCAGCGAGGATCAGACAGTCAGACGCCGATATTTAAATGATAGTAATCGCAATTGGTAACCACCGATATTCATAGTTCCTAAGTGTGTATTGGTCGTGATAGTTTAGATTAATATTTCTTAACTTTAATTATATTAACTAACTGCCAGAGATAGAAACTACAGTGTCTATGTGGACGAGATCTTAGAGAATCGTGCAGCGAGATTCGTGCCGCGAACCGCGGCCCTTGTTGCTTACCTCAGTAATGCATTAGTGTCCCATTGCTCCGGATTCCATTGGTATGTCTGTTGCCTGAAATTCCGATCAGACGATTGTACTTACAACAGAAGGTGTCCCATTGCTCCGGATTCCATTGGTATGTCTATTGCCTGAAATTCCGATCAGACGATTGTACTTACAACAGAAGGTGTCCCATTGCTCCGGATTCCATTGGTATGTCTATTGCCTGAAATTCCGATCAGACGATTGTACCTACTTACAACAGAAGGTGTCCCATTGCTCCGGATTCCATTGGTATGTCTATTGCCTGAAATTCCGATCAGACGATTGTACTTACAACAGAAGGTGTCCCATTGCTCCGGATTCCATTGGTATGTCTATTGCCTGAAATTCCAATCAGACGATTGTACGTACAACGGAAGGTGTTCACATAGCCCTATGTGATTGAACCTTCTGTTATCTGATGTAATCTGACTTGTCTAAACTGAACCAAGTGTAAAATAATTTTCTAGAAAATTACTGTTAAGTTTCAAATATTATAGCCTATATATATATCGCTTCCACAATAAAGCGGAGTCATCGACTGTTGCCCGTGAAATATAATTGTTCTTGTCCACATAAATGCGCTCGAAAAACAAGACCCTACTTCTGAGATAATCGGGTAAAATGTCTTACTCACTATTCTCACTAAGTAAATAAAACGTCAAACTTGACCTTGGAATAAACTCAGGCGGTAAACGTTCCAGTGCCCGTCAGTGGCCTAGCATTGGGAAATTTACATTATTCCTGTTTGATTTACTTGACACTAATTACCTACATGATGACTAAGGTTATTGTGGCACTCTTTGGAGGGGATATGATGATGATGATGATTAATGAAGGCTATTCCTGATTTTTATAGTCCACGCTACAGAAAGGACGTGAATTGTGTAATTATGACGTAATTGTGTGTACCACGTGATTATACGTATATTTAGTACAGGCAGGGGTAAATATATACGCATATAAATAAGGACATAAATATCTGTAGGTACACACCTTTATGACATTGACAATAGAGTCCTGTACGGATATTTATGTACGTATAATTAATACCCGTAACTGTAGATACGCGATTAAAAATATAAAATGTAATATTTATAATTAGAATCGACAGTTTGTTTTAATTCCAAGGAAACGCCTCATATCATGACGAAAGCGAGTGAAGAAACAACAAGGGCAACCTACAAAACAGAAAATACGAGGACTAGGTGTTTATTAGCAAGGGGTACTCAACATTGAAGCAAATGTTTGAACGCATCAGGAAAATATAATGATAGGTAGTTTGTGTTAGGATATTTTAAATTTCTAGTTACATTTTGTTAGAATCCTTTAAGCACGGAATTCGACAATATTAATGTGTAAGCGAGTGGCGACCACGTACCGGAAGGCGCGGCGTGGGTAGGCCCCCCACAAGGTGGACTGATGACCTGGCAAAGGTCGCGGGAGTCCACTGGATGCGGGTGGCGCAGGACCGGCCATTGTGGAACTCTTTGGGGGAGGCCTATATCCAGCAGTGGACGTCTTTCGGCTGATATGATGATGATGATGAATGTGTTAGCAGAATCAAACAATTTGAGAGGACTTCTTAAGTTTTTATCTTGATCAAAAAGGTAGTTTATTTTCATAGAAAATACATTAGTAGATAAGTATTGTTTACATTAAATCGTGTTTTTTTTTATACCTGCCGGCTTTATTTCGTACATCACATAATAATAAACATGTATCATTCCCATCCATTAGACCTGTGTCCAACAGTATAGGCATCTAGGCTATAGATGAACAAATTAGAACATTCAAGAATTGTGACTAACCTGGCATCTCAGACCAGACCAAGATAATAATTGTACTTTCAAAACAAAGTTTTAACCGACTTCAAATCCGTAGCCAAATTGCTTCAAGTTTGCCTTTAAAATTTGAAGAGTTCCCTCGATTTCTCCAGGATCTCATCATCAGAACTGGATTTTGGTGACAACGGGACCAATCTGGAAGTATATGCTTTCAAACTAAGAAAAAAAAATTCAAATCGGTTCATAAATTACCGAGAAATCGCTAACATACACACATAAAAAAAAACAGATGAATTGAGAACCTCCTCCTTTTTTGAATTCGGTTAAAAAGATGACGAGCATGAAAAAGATGACGAGAGAAAGAAAGACGGAGCATGACAAAATTGCACAAAACTCATCGCAATGCTGTTAAGATCATCTATTTCGAGCTTTGTGCTATTTAGTTTGTTTATGTGTGCGTAAGCATGTGCTAAACTTATTTGGCACGGTTGAAAACCGGCTTCACTAGGTTGTTCGTAATGCTCTGTCTATTTTTTTTCTTGGTCTGAGCCTGGCATTTGAGAATTCATGGGCATATGTGGTGTGTAGCCTGTTACTTAAGCTATTAAGATAAAATTGGTTAGAACACGGCTGACCATAAGGCTGGCTTCTTCCTCGATCAACGCATAGGACTAGCTATTCAACGAGGAAATGTGGCCAGCCGTATGGGCACCCTACCCACAGGCAGCGACATCGAGGAGTATATATACTTAGGTATATATGTAAATGTATATGTGTATGTATGTGTGTGTGTGGCTATATTAGTAACTAGTCATAAGTGTTGGTATAGGTTTAAGTTTTGTTTTCCTGTTTTTAACTATTTAAGTGTTTATAATAATTTAATTCGGACATGTTAAATAATGAACGTAACTGTAAAATTGTTGTACCATATGTAGGTATAGACGGAAAAATAAAATATTATTTCTCTGTTGGTTACCCCTGCAAGCAGATGCACTCTACCGAAACTGCGCTGTAGTCACAAGCTGTTAACTTATATTATTGCAAATAGATACCAATATAAAAACCAACATACTCATCCACCGTGACATTATGATACCGACACCCTCAAATCAAGACATCAGCACATCAACAATGATATGTCTCAAAGTAGGTTAACGTAGTGATACCTATGTCTAAAGTAGAGAGAAGTGATAGCTTAAGTTAGTTTAGTGCGAACTCAAAAAAGTGACGAGTGATAGTTTTGTATAACTTATGGGCTTCATCGATATCATCGATAATTCCACTGACGTCAAATTATCTTGGATAGTTAACGATACTCTTGTCATATATCGGATTGTAAAAGAAAATCCTGTTTTATTTCAGGTAGTGATGCTCAGTGCGATGATGGCCGTTTGTCACGCGGGTTACATAGGATTAGACGCCACTTCCTCCCAGACTGTCGTTCGTCACGACGAACTCGATGGGCAGTACGGACACGTCGCACAAATAGGGCATGTCGGACAAGTCGCAGATGTCGGTGCCCCCATCTATGAGCCCAGCTACGAGACTGCAGCGCATTATCAAGGCGCGGAGTACGACGCTGAGGATTACTACCACGGACAGAACGAGGCGTATGAGGGGTACTCCGAGGGCGTTCAACTGCATGGCGCGTACCAGCCTTTGGCGACGTACGCGTCCGGATATAACAACTACGTAAGTTGTCTAAGTAGCTAACTTTACTGTCATCGACTGCTTAATCTATACTTAATATTATGAACGTAAAAGTCACCCTGTGTTTATTAATTAGGTTTTCCCTCCGCCATTAAAAAGTATGAGTTTAATCTTTGAATTTACTAGATGAAATCTCTGAAAATCTAACTTTGTAAAATTGCGCTTGGAAGTTTGAGTAATAGGTACAAAGTGAACGACATCGCGAGAAAAAACTATCTATCTCAATTAACTGACCTAGCATAAACACAATGCATGGTTTCTGTGGAAAAACACTGTATAATTTGATAATTTTATCTCGTCAAAATTACGAGCTTTTGTGTTGTTTTACACGTAGTGATTTATTTAAGTGTACGAATTGAATTCGTTATCTTTAAAGCAATTACCAACGCAAATGTCTTATTTGTACTAACAGTCAAACCGCCGTTGTTCACACAAACCGTAACTTAAAATGTTTACAGAACATCTGCGGCTATTTTGTATTTAAGAACGTGCGGATGTAAGGTATCTAAAACAAAAAAACCGAACTGTTGTCCTTGGATTTCAAATAAATCATTCGCTGGCAGCCGAGTAGCAGATATCGTGTAGGATATGGCTAATCTGGTTGCGTTTAAGAAATTATCTATAATAGCCTGCGGTTAACGAAAGGTAACGATAGTCACGTACCTAACGATAACTAGAGGCGACCGTGAAACGGAGCACTCCAATGCTAAATAAATGGAATTTTACGAGTATATGTTTTATAGTGTCGCAAGCAATAACAGTGGCCAGCCAAGCACGGGTGGCGTCGGCCGGACCGCTCTTTTTGTTCACCTTCTCGGTTGGGCATTGACCTGAAAACGAAGTGTTACAATTATAATCTAGGTAGTAAGGTTTGTTTGGTGTACGCCGAGTGCATTGAGCAACGTGCCTTACAATGGCGTATGACAAAACAAAACCAAACTGATCATACCCGCTATGTCGCTACGTAAATATAGCACCAACAATAGCGAAGTCCACGCCCGTACTTCTCAGTCAATTTGCTGGATTGCCTTTGTAGTTTAGCGGAACGTACCTAATGTATTTGCTATACTTGAAACATTCACAAAGAAACGAATAGGACAATATGATATTATGATAATTTAAAATCGTAGCATGAAAAGCAAGGTGCCTTTTCAAGTCAATGAAGAATGCACAATGCCGCAGACGTAATTTTTGGAAAAATAAACCTATTAGGGTTTAATACTTAATTTCATATAGTTTTTGACTTCATAGTTCAAGTTTCTTTATTTGGCCAAGTAACAAAAAAACGTTACATCTAGCAAGTGACGATACATACGAGTACATTATATTAGATACTTTTTTTCTTAATTTAATTATAATATAAGATAACAAAAATGAAAGTTATCAAGTCAAATGTATAATTGAATTATCTACGTACTTACTATACAACAATTTAAAAATGCATCTCTCTCGTTTAAAATTTTCTGTAAATACATTGATTGTGTAAAATGGGTCACATTGAAAGAAACGTTTAAGAAACTCTTAAATTCTATAAATGGCATATTTGTTATGTGAGATGGTAGCAAATTAAATAAAGTAATTTTGAGAGGGAGACCTTGTTTAATAGTATGCAACAACTAATAATGTAATGTAATGCAACTGTTGTGTAAGAAGGGTCTTAAACCGCGAGTGGCGTGGGTTGCGATGCGAGCCTTGGCGAGTATCGCAATTTAAGACTCCACAAGCGTTTTTAGACCAGTTATAGACCGTTGCATACAATACTTTTTCTACGACAAATTTTAAATAAATAGCAGACTACAAAATAGTTAGCTTTTTCAGACAGCAAGTTTTCTATTCGTACTTTTGCTACTCACGCAATTTCTTCAGGAGTGCCAGTTATTAATTTCTTCGACCATTTTAAAAGGAACGTACACTTTTGTCTTCTAGTCTATCTATAGTATATCTTAATAGTCTAGGATTAATAGTTTATCATCTTTCATCTTTTCATTTTGAACTGTATATATTTTGGTGGGAAATCGGAAATGTGACACTTCTTGTTTATGGTTTGTTTTGTTTTTAATTTGTTTGCACTTGCCATCCGAACCAAACCGAATCCGGACCCGGACTGAATTTGAACTGTTTATATTCATAAATAATAACAATAATTTATAAAACATGTAATATAACACACAATAGATGATGATTTATTATTATTGTGGTAAATAATTTATAATATACAAATGTTAAATCGTAAATAAATACTTTTATTTCAAAATATTACTTAGTTTATGAAGTTGGCACCACTGCAATATAGCGGCCGATTTAAAAAAAGTTAAACAGTGCTTTTATGAAAAATGTATGAACCAAAAAAGTACGCTAAACAGTGCGTTTTTGGGCCATAGAGCATAGAGTTTTTCGACGACTTATTAGTGGTGCCATTGTATTTGAGCTACAGCCTATATAAATGACAGATAACGGTACAGGAGTAGAAAAATGTTTTTAGTAGTTTCGTTGGAGGTATTACGCACAGTTTATCTTTACCTATTGTGTGTATTATATGTATGTGTGTATTTCCTTCTTATAAAGCTTTCCTTTTCGATGTGGATATACGTGTAACATGTTTTTGTACATGATTCCAGGCACCTCCGAAGTACCACTTCACGTACTCAGTATCGGACCCGCACACCGGCGACCACAAGTCGCAGTTCGAGTCGCGCGACGGCGACGTCGTGAAGGGCATGTACTCCCTCGTCGAGCCTGATGGCAACGTGCGCACCGTGCACTACACCGCTGATGACGTCAACGGGTAACTGTCCACAAATTCTTTTTTTTTGCACTGCCGTCAACTACTCGTTGAGTTTAGGGGAATCCAATGAACCTAAACTCGACAGGTTTATCTTGTGTAAGTAGGTAATTAAAGAGATGCTCTGGCTACCTTCCATCTTCATCATAAGACCAGCTTAATGGTAACATAATATTGCATTGTCATCCAACATACCATAAGTTAACGCAAATTTTTGGACTACGGGAAGTTGTTAAAATTTTACTTGCAAGATTTGTCCCGCACTTACGAACGAACTAATACTCGTATATCTACCGCATCCACCTAGTACCTACAGTCAAGTGTCAAAATAAGGGTGCATACAACTTTCTCGTAAATATATCCCATAGATCTTATGTCGGCGTATTAGGGATTTGTCACGGGGTCTGCAGTCAACGGTCCGGTCACCTAAATTAATTTGTTTAGGTGATTGGACCGTTGACCGCAGACCGGCGTCACTGTGGCAAATCCCTTAAAGTTTTGATACGTATTTCTGCACTTGACTGTACACGCTGCATACGATTTTTAATCGAGTCCCCGAATAATCGACCTGGTGCTAATGATCGCCTTTGTGCACATCCCTAAATCGTACCTATAAGAGAATCAGCAGCTCAAACCTGACGTCAGAATCTAAGACAATACTTGACTGCTTACTATAGCGTCCGCAAAACAAACTGACGACTAAACTACAGATACATTTTTATAAACGCTGTTTGACTATAGAAATCGTGACAACACTTTGTTCCTATTTCCCTACAAACTTTGGCTAATATGTTTTCGACGTTTCATAATGAGTTGCCGATTCGGTGGTCAACATCTCTTTTCCTACCCCAAAACAATAATAAAAATGTCTGAAGTAAATAAATCTATGCAGATTTGTACAAACATAAGGTTATAAGTGCTAAATTGTGTTTACGAGTTTTTGTTGCTTACGGCTACCCTAAGTTCTACTACGATTAGCTATCCTAACACCCTTAGGTAATACTAATTAGTTCTGGTCTTATCTAAACTCAAGCTTCTAAAGCGTTGCGCATGCATATAAATCATGTCACGGAAAACCTAGACGATTTAATGGACCTGAATCTGGCCCTTGAGCCTACTAGAGCAGGCTTTATGTAATTCTGCAGATTACCCAACAATTCATCGAGAAAAGTTCTTGAACCACTTTCGCTTTCCTAGTACCTAGTTCATGACAACTGTGATACAATTTTGCTGTTAGCTCGTAAAACAGTAATATTTATGAGCCCTTAATCAATGGTCGGTTAATAATGCTAAACATGACAGTGCAATTTGCAACAAGTGCTAACAAAACGGTATAATTCAGTGAACATGCTTTTGTTTTGTTCATTGAACGGACACCCATACAATGAAATACCTATTAATTACCGGACCTACCACAATCAATCATTATCAATCATTTATTCTGCAAATAAGCCATAAGGCCACTTTTCGCTTAATTTTTAATTTGAAAAGCATAACTTCGTGTACTAAATAATTGTCTTGAAGTTGGGATTCCTTTGATTTTGACAATAGAGTTAAAATTATGCTTTTCACGCATACAATTATTATCTGTATTACTTATAGTGGTATTACATTTGTTACAATCTTGAGGCAAAACTACAATAAAAACATAATTTTCGGTCGGAACCTACACAAATCACATGAATTTAAAAATTACGCGAAACAAAACGGTTATCTACAAAACAATTGACAGCAAGGTTTGGAACCATTGACCTTTATAAAGTACGCAGGCCACGTAACAAATAAAAGAACAGCGAGTGTAACCCAGTTATTGGCATGAACCGAGTCATTGATGCTGTCTGGCCTTGATACTGGTATCAGTTTTGGACGAAGAACGCCTGACCGATTCGTTTCGCTTTACTTGCCTACTTACATAACAATGATACCCAAAACAGAGGAATTCTCCGATTACAGCTCACCTTGTAAATAAATATTGACGTGATTATTAAAACATAAAGTTAAATCTTATGACTTGTTATTTACAGTTTCAGTAAGTAATATAAAGCTCGTAAAGTTTGTCCCCGTTTGTAACGATTGTATGGATTACTATAATTGGACAGTTGGCAGATAACAGCTAGCGATTATGTTTTCGAAATTAACTTATTTGATTTACGACTTCGTATCCGTATGCATTGTGTAAATAAAGCTGTTGATTTTAAAATAGGTACAGTTTCGTTTACGATAATGTGCTAAGTAAGAGCAAACTTAACAACCTGATTTTTACGACCAATTTATGGTTTTGACATAAGACAAGTAATTAACCGGAGAGTTAGAATAAGTATATCCAGCAAGCGCTACAATTAAGGCCCAATGAACTAATACACTCTTACGTAGCAATAATTGTTACAAGAACTCGTAAACTGAGTTCCCTTTACGATACTATGTAAGTTCGCTTTACATTGCAGCCATGGTTCATTCAAGAACAATTTTTCAGGAAACTTTTCCCGTGGGACCTCAAAAACGTGCCAGTATTTCTGTGAAAAGGTTTATCTACAAAAAAGTTTACAATACGGTACTTAGTTGAAAATTTAAAAATTACCTACCAATAACCAAAACTCACGAAAATTATCGAGAAAATGGACGCTGTTTATCCGTAGAAAATCGAGACGTCACTTAATCCTATTTCACTACAAGATTTCTCTAACAGAACGTTTTTGACATTTCGTAAAAAGTTGCTGATTTGACTATATTGACATATCCGTCCGCCAAATAATAGGGCAAATCGTTAGTAACTGGCCACCGTTCAATAACTAGCCACCTCATACTAAAAGTTAGCTATATTCACCTATAATAGAATTCATTTTAGTATAAGGTTTAGGCACGCCATACTTAATTGAATTCTGTTTGTAGGGAAACAGAGAAAATTTTGAGTATGACGGGGCCAGTTATTGAAGGGTGGCCAGCTACTGGCAATTTACCCTACTTTGTCATTTGTTTTTTTAAGTATTTTTTTAGTCTGCACCTATGTTGCACAGTCATCAACTACTTGTGAAGCTTCCAGAGATCCCAAACATGGCGGCTTTAGGTATGTTTCGTAGTTTGGAAGTAGCTACGGTCTCCCTTCGTCTCCATAATCAATAGCTCAGTGAGAAAGCCAAGATGGTGGCGGGCGCGCGGGCGCTGGCTCAGGTCTTGACAGGAGCGGAAGCGGACGTGACGTCACAGTGACGGCGTGGAGTGACTTGTTTGACGCTAACGGCTACGTTCGAACGTGCGCGCGTTCGAATTTCGCGTTGTCACCGAACTTATGTTCATTGGTAGGTATGCCAAATTTCCGCTCAATTGGATCGGTATCCAGTTGCCAGCCACTTGCTGAAAAAATGCAAATTTTGAAGGACAACTTACTTACTTACATCGTTATAATTTTTAATCTATTGCCGCTAGAGGGGCACCGATGAGGTGCTTGCTTAGGGCGCTCTCAACATTTAATCCGCCCTCGTCCATATATGTATTTACTTACGATTACGAATAGTGCTAGTCAAATAAAAGCTAGTAAAAACAGTAGGCAATAACAATAACATTTTAACATGACTAAGAATTACTTAAACAATATTACATTAATTTAAGTTAGATATAATGATTACGTATTGTGGACCCCGCTAAGTAGCTATTAGCGGCATGTCTCAATTCACAAACACGCTAACGACCAGTTAACTTACTCTTGTTACATTGTCACGATTTTTCACATCGCACACATTCTCACACGTATTAAAACAATCTAAATGGGACCAGTTGGGCAACGTTTTAGCTATTTGCATGTTTCTTATCACACAGACACATTGAACACAAAGTGCGTTAAATATTCTGTTTAGATTACAAAGTTATACCAAATTAAGGAAATCCGACAACTTAAAGTGAACGAATATTGTCTTTATTGTTTTGAACGAGCGAACGAAGCGAATAGAGTTCTCCTTTTCAGCGTGGGCCAAACTTCTTTCGTATGACCGGATTGCTGGATGTCGCGCTGTCCGGCTGGTCTACTCTACAGGTCGCATTTCTCAACAGACTTTCGTGAATTTTTGTGAGCAGTAGGTCGATCACGTAACGCATTGTACGAACGTCGGGTAGGTCTAAATGACACTTTTTATATGGAATTGACAGTTAAATTGTACCGACGCGCTTTCGGAACGTTACGTGATTAGTGATTACCCCTCAGGTTCAATATTTTTTGCCGATAAAATTTTTTGATATTTCAATATACAGATATATTTAAAGACTAGCTGTTGCCCGCGACTTCGTCCGCGTAGAACTTTTTATCGTCTTAGAAAATGATTTCTCTCAATACAAAATTTGAAGCCTCTTTTAGGGGATAATTAAAAAAAAAGTTGATGTTCATTTTCTACTTTGTGAACAAACAGTCTAAAACCAAAGTTAAAAATCTCATACTTTAAAAATGCCTTGAAATACTCAAACTTTGAACCAATTTTAACACTCTTAGGGGATGAATTTGGAAAAACTCTGAAATCAGTTTTGTAGTCTTTTAACGTACAGAATAAGACCGAAGTTAAAAATCTCTTACTCACACTTTAAAATTTTATTGCTCGCCATTTAAAATTTGAACCCCCTTTTAAACCCCCTTAGAGGTTGAATTTTTCTAATCGCTGAAAGAACTTTTTTCGTAAACTTTTAAGTCTCTAGCTCAAAAAAAGTGTTGCCCATACAAAGCTTTCTTAACCCTATTAGGGGTGGAATTTTCTAAAACGATTTCTGTTCTTTTTTTGTATTTTAATAAGTAATCTTTCTACAAAGTTTCAAGTCTCTAACTCAAAAACATAAACTTTCCCTGATAAAAACTTTGCACCCCTTTTTATCCCCCTTAGGGATAGATTTTTTCAAAACGCTGAGTCTTTTTTTTTGTATTTTTATAAGTAATCTTTCTACAAAGTTTTAAGTGTCTAGCTCAGAAAAAGTGTTCCCCATACAAACCTTGCACCCTTTTTTAACCCCCTTAGGGAATGATTTTTGTAAAACGCCAAATGTAGTATTTTTCATGTTCTAATAAGTAATTTTTCGTCAAAATTTTAAGTCTCTATTAAAAAAAAATATGTTTTTCCCATACAAACTTTGCACCCTATTTTACCCCCTTAGGGGTGAAATTTTCCAAAACGCTGAAAGAACTTTCTTTGTATTTAAATAATCTTTCTACAAAGTTTTAGGACTTAGGAGGAGGAAAAAAATAGTTTCCCACATACAAACTTTGCACCCCTATTTTAGCCCCCTATTTTTAGGGGTAGAATTTTCTAAAACGCTGAAAGTACTTAATTTGTATTCTGATGACTAATCTTTCTACAAAGTTTTAAGTCTCTATTTAAAAAAAATATTGTTTCCCCCATACAAAATTTACACCCCTATTTTACCCCCTTAGGGGTAGATTTTTTTAAAACACTGAATCTAGGTACTTTATTTGTATTCTAATGAATAATTTTTCTACAAAGTTTCAAGTCTCTATTTAAAAAAAAGTAGTTTTTCCCATACAAACTTTGCACTCTATTTTCTAAAACCCTGAAAGTTCTTTATTTGTATTCTAATGACTGATCTTTCTACAAAGTTTTAAGTCTCTATTTAAAAAAAAAATGTTTCCCCCATACAAACCTTGCACCCCTATTTTACCCCCGTAGGGGTGGAATTTTCCAAAACGCTGAAAGTGTTTCATTTGTATTCTAATAACTAATTTTTCTACAAAGTTTAAGTCTATAGCTCAAAAAAAAAGGTTCTCCCATACAAACTTTGCACCCCCATTTTACCCCCTTAGGGGTAGAATTTTCAAAAATCCCTTTTTATCCCTAGCCCACGTTATAAAAGCAACATACTGTGCAAAAAGTGATTGAGTGAATAAGTCAGTCAGGACATAGGCATTTATTATGTATAAATAGATAGAAGATAATGAAACTCCCATTCAAATATCTCAAAAAATTATGAAGCTACATCCGTTTTAATGTCGCTTGTTAGAGTGAGAAAACGATGAGGGACTGTGACGTCAATATACTCGAGCGTCATAATAAAAAACAATCGTTTCATATGAAGGTGCGTTTTGCGGAAAAGGGACAGAACATCTTAAAACTTTGGACTCTTATAACTTAATCATTACCTATATAACCTCTTGCTTTGATTTTTTCTCCATTTGACTATATTTATTTTAAATTCTTTTTCGAGAAAATACATTATGATTATTTACCATATTTTCGATTCCTGAGCTATAACCACGAACTTCGGAATTCGAAAATATTCGGGTATCTCTATCTCTATCGCACTAACCATACTCGAGTAACAGGGATGCAAATATATGAACATTGAGTATCGGTTTTCGTGGTAGCGCCGCAGGTACTTTGGCTGCATGCGCCGAGCGCGTGCCATTGTCATTCAAAAAAAACAAATTCGTGTTAATTATATTGTTCAAATTTGTTGATTTCTTTTATTGAAATTACGACATAAAACGACATTTGCGCATATAAGTTCTCATATCAGAATCGAATATTTTTTTATGGTTTATATTTTAGCATTTGTCTCGTAAAGGTATATCGTAGACGGGATTTAAATTATTAATAAGTGAAAGGCAAAGCAATTCCGCCATTTTGACGAAAATTTGACGGTCCTTATAGCTGACAGTTGGAGCAGCGTTTGATTTCAATAAAAATAAATGAAAAATTAAATGAAGTCGTATATTTCGGAAAATTAATTAACTGTCGCAGTCGGATAAAAACTATCCTAAGTTGCAGCTAGAATAATAATGTACCTATATAAAATGTTTCATATTTTTCCGTTCATGGGATGCTGAGAACATTCGAACCGCGCAAAGCTTAGTTTCAAACTGGCTGATTCTTTTTTTAATTTAGAGATTTATTATAAGTGGAGATAAATAGATAGAAGATAATGAAACTCCCATTCAAATATCTCAAAAAATTATGAAGCTACATCCGTTTTAATGTCGCTTGTTAGAGTGAGAAAACGATGAGGGACTGTGACGTCAATATACTCGAGCGTCATAGTAAAAAACAATCGTTTCATATGAAGGTGCGTTTTGCGGAAAAGGGACAGAACATACCCCCTCTTAAAACTTTGGACTCTTATAACTTAATCATTACCTATATAACCTCTTGCTTTGTTTTTTTCTCCATTTGACTATATTTATTTTAAATTCTTTTTCGAGAAAATACATTATGATTATTTACCATATTTTCGATTCCTGAGCTATAACCACGAACTTCGGAATTCGAAAATATTCGGGTATCTCTATCTCTATCGCACTAAACATACTCGAGTGACAGGGATGCAAATATATGAACATTGAGTATCGGTTTTCGTGGTAGCGCCGCAGGACTTTGGCTGAATGCGCCGAGCGCGTGCCATTGTCATTCAAAAAAACAAATTCGTGTTAATTATATTGTTCAAATTTGTTGATTTCATTTATTGAAATTACGACATAAAACGACATTTGCGCATATAAGTTCTCATATCAGAATCGAATATTTTTTATGGTTTATATTTTAGCATTTGTCTCGTAAAGGTCTATCGTAGACGGGATTTAAATTATTAATAAGTGAAAGGCAAAGCAATTCCGCCATTATGACGAAAATTTGACGGTTCTTATAGCTGACAGTTGGAGCAGCGTTTGATTTCAATAAAAATAAATGAAAAATTAAATGAAGTCGTATATTTCGGAAAATTAATTAACTGTCGCAGTGGGATAAAAACTATCCTAAGTTGCAGCTAGAATAATAATGTACCTATATAAAATGTTTCATATTTTTCCGTTCATGGGATGCTGAGAACATTCGAACCGCGCAAAGCTTAGTTTCAAACTGGCTGATTCTTTTTTTAATTTAGAGATTGATTATAAGTGGAGACAAGCTCGCGCGTTCTACAGCTCACAGAGCCGCTAGATTACCTAGTTCACATATTAAGTCGTACAAGTGTAGTAAATATAAGTTTCTGTCAAAAATGATATGTTTGGGACAAGCTTTTATTGCCGACTGTACTTTTCTGCATACCATCATCAACTACTCATTGAGACGATTCTAACGAGCCCAAACTCGATGGGGTTGTGTCGTTTAATTGCGGAGTTCCTATGGCCACCTTCCAGCTCCAGCATCAGATCAGCTCCGAATCATCATAATATTGCATTGTCATGCGATATACATATGCTTGCAAAATTTCAGCTCAATTGGATACCGGGAAGTGACTGAAAAATGGATTGCAAATTTTGACGGACAACTTACATACTTACATATTTACATACTTACATACGAACAGTGCAAGTTAATATAAAGCTTGTAAAAACAATTTTTAAAACATGTGATTAAGGATAAACGTGGGATAAACCGTAAAATGACCAAGAAAAGGATGTAAGGTGTACTGCTACTCTGATTAACCGCGTTTGGATTTTCAACGACTTGTTGAAATGATGATGATGATGATGACTATTATACGTAACCTACCTAAATTATTAAATCCTGTAATTGTGATAGATGTTAAGATTAGCTCATTAGATACCTACTGAAAGTGTTTCTAATAAATGTATTTATTACAGATTCAACGCGGTGGTGGAGCGTACTGGTCCGTCAGTCCACACGACTACTTACCACTGATCTCTTCTGCTTATTAAACTATACATAATAGAACATTAAACACTATTTTAACCGTTACTGATAGGAAATAATGTATTATTTTATTATAATAAATTATGTAAACGATATTTTCATGCCTTTTATTGACTATATTAGGTACCTAGTTAATTAAAAACAAATGGGATATTGTAGCGTCATGTTGGTACAAAGTAATATCTTAACTTCGTAACGTGTATAAAAATTGGGATCCTTAAGGTGGTTCGATTGCCATACAAAACGTTATTTGACATTCGTAGGCTAACGGCGTGATATTTTAAGAAACTTATGTAACAAACTTTCATAAATTGGCTTCCCATTTGCGCCAAATTCCCCCTTTCCTAGAATAAATTTGTATAAACTAGATTAATTTGAGAAATTGGTTTGTCACGTGATATTTTGGGAAAACTATTTTTCTCAAATTAATCTAGTTTATACAAGTTTATTCTAGGAAAGGGGGAATTTGGCGCAAATGGGAAGCCAATTGATGAATGTTTGTTACATAAGTTTCTTAAAATATCACGCCGTTAGCCTGCGAATGTCAAATAACGCTTTGTATAGCAATCGAACCACCTTAAGTAAGAATACATAATTCCAGGCAAAGAGACGTAATCCTTTCAAAAAATGAGCAAGCTAGTAAGCAGTGGCGAGGCGTCTCCATAGAAATCGATTATCACTGGCTTGCATATTATGTAGTTAAGAAAGAAACTCCTTTACATTTCGGCTCTTGATAAAAAATAATACAAGTTTATTCCAACGTGCATTTGCGCTAGCTAGAGTAAAATTTTAATTGATATTGATTCAAAGCTTTTTTTATGGTCCAGCGCATTGTTTAAGTCAAAAAATTATTGACAACACTCAAGCCCGTTTTGACCAAAATGTAAGGAATTATTCTGCGATTGGGAACACAGAAAAATTCTGAAGAGTAATTTGTCCGAAACCATCATTATATGGGTTGGTGAACCCCTGAAATAAAATATTTCATTCATTCATTATTCCGAAATTTCAAAATTCCGAACGCCATTTTCTTCGGATCGAAAATTTTGATGCAGATGATTTATTGGATTAAAAAAAACTCTTCGGAATTATGTATTGTAGGTAGGTACTCTCTGCGATTAGGTACAGGGATTGTAACCGGTTACAAATTTACCGGTTACAGAACCGGTTAATTGTTTAGGTTCCGTTCGAACTATTTGATATGGGAGCCTTATTTCGGAGCGCTCTCTAACCGTTCACTCCGTGTTGTGATACGGGATCAATGACCGCCGCTTCGTCGCGCCGCCCGCTCTAGGGGCGCTGCGCCCGCGCGCGAGAAGTGAGCGTAGGTACCTAGCTACAGTGTAGCTACCTACTCTGTTTATTCGATGAATACGTTCGTGTTCCGCCGATGCTGACGCCCTAGTTTTCTGCTCGCCGCTCCTACTTTCGACGATAAAAATATTAAAATAAAATTTTCACACCTCTCATTCAGAAAAGTAAGTTTTGGTCCCCGACGAGAGGGAGCAAAATGCTACTTTTCTGTTCAAGCTACTTTTTTAATTTATTCATTGGCTTGTAGCATTTACTCGTACGCGATGTGCCAATAGAATCTTAATAAAATAATCGATTGTAATTTCATCGTAATCGACAAACGTATATTTAAGTAATTTTTTGTTTGTTTTTTTTTTGTTCTTTTTGATTGTTTTTTCTTGTTTTGTTTTGTTCTTTTTTTAGTTTTATTTGTTTCGTTTCCTTTTTTGTTTCGTTTTTCTTGTTTTTTGTTTTTTTTTTTGTTTTTTTTATTTCGTTTGTTTTTTTTGTTCGCTGTTTTTAGGATTTTTTTTTTGTTTATTGGTGTTTTTATTGTTTTATTTTTGTATTTTTGTTCTATTTTTATGGTTCATTTTTTTTGTTTTGTTTGTTTTTTTGTTTTTTTTTTTCGTTCCTTTTTTCGTTTCTTTTTAGTTTTTTGTTCTTTTTTGTTTTGCTTTTCTTTTGTTTTTGTTTTGTTGGTTAGTTTTTTGCTGTTTTTGTTTTTTTTGTTTTGTCTTTGTTTTGCTTTTCTTTTGTTTATGTTTTGTTTGTAATTTTTTTGCTGTTTTTGTTTTGTTTTTGTTATTTTTTGTTTATTTTTGCAAAGTTTTTCCTCATAGTCGGTGTGAAAAGTTACATGTGTCACTCAGGAGCAAAATTATTTTCGTCTTGGGCGTTAACACTTGAATTCCTCAACACGCTCAGGATCCTACGTTAGAATCCCTCGCTACGCTCAGGATTCTATTGTAGGATCCGTCGCTACGTTCAGGATTCAATACACCGCCCTCGCAGTAAATATACTATTTTGCTCCCTTGTGACACAAATAACTATTGTACAGTGTACAGCGTAAACACCTACTCAAAATTGGCAGAAAAAAGAGGAACTACATCTACCAATTTTATGATTATGATAGAAATTAGCACACATCAAAATGCCTAGTTGAAGGTTGTTGAACCAAAATAAAGGTAGGCAGGTAACTAACTTATACTTCTTTACAAAGTGACTTCAAAGGTTTAGGTAGGTGCCTATAGATAAAAACAAACGAAATGCCCCTTTTGTATGTTGTATGTAATGTATGTATCTAAGTATAACCTAGTTGAGACTGTTCGCAACCATCAGTATTCGATATTTGAATATTTTTCCATACATTACCTACATGTAATGTGCGTTATGTAGGTATATGATTTTGATTAGTAATAGTAAGTGACTATATTATAGTTGTTTGTGTGACAAGTGAGCAAAATAGTATATTTACGGCGAGGGCGGTGTATTGAATCCTGAGCGTAGTGAGGGATTCAAGTGTTAACGCCCAAGACGAAAATAATTTTGCTCCTGAGTAACACGTAACTTTTCACAACGACTATGAGGAAACATTTGCAAAAAATACAAAAAAAAAACAACAAAAAATAACAAAAAAAAGAACAAAATAAAAGTAAAATAACAAAAAAAAAAAACAAATTAAAAGGAACAAAACAAAAAAATAAAAGAAACAAAAAAAAACAGAAAAAAAAATAAAAAACAACAAAAAAACAAAAAAAGAACAAAAAAACAAACGAAACAAAAAAAGAAAATAAAATGAATAAAAATACAAAAAAAAAAGAAAAAATACAACGCATACAAAAAAACAGAAAAACAAAAAAACGAACAAAAATACAAAACAGAAAAAAAACAGCAAAAAACCAAAACAAAAACAACAAATACAAAAAACAACAAACAAAAAATAACAAAAAAAAACCGAAACTAAAAAGCGAAACAAAAAACAAACGAAACTAAAATACAAAAAACGAAAAAAAAACAAAAATACAAAAAAAAACGGCATAAAATTTAAACAAAATCAAGCGACAAGAAAAAACAAAAACAAAAAACCAAAAAAAAACGAACAAAACAAAAAAACTAAAAGAAAAACAAAAAAACAACAAAAACTAAAACAAAAAACAAATACAAACAAAAACAAGAAAAAAAAACAAAAAAAAAGAACAAAAAAAAAAAAAAACAAAAAAAAACAAAAAAAATATCTTTTATATATATATACATACATTGCACGTAGAATCGATGGCCGTTGGGCGGAAAGGTTCTCGAGTGGCGACCACGTACCGGAAGGCGCGGCGTGGGTAGGGAGTCCGCTGGATGCGGGTGGCGCAGGACCGGTCATTTTGGCACTCTTTGGGGGAGGCCTATGTCCAGCAGTGGACGTCTTTCGGCTGATATGATGATGATGATGATGATATATATACGTTTGTCGATTACGATGAAATTACAATCGATTATTTTATCAAGATTCTATTGGCACATTGCGTAAATGCTACAAGGCAATGAATAAATTAAAAAAGTAGCTTAAACAGAAAAGTAGCATTTTGCTCCCTCTCGTCGGGGACCAAAACTTACTTTTCTGAATGAGGGGTGTGAAAAAATATTTATAACTCATTATATTTTTTTGGTCCCTACTTACATCACAGTTAGCTAATGGCTCACTAATTCTTTGGATAAGTACCTACCTACTACCTATGCACGTTAGGTTTGCGATAGGGCATTTTACCATTTTGTCTAACAAATTGGTGTAAAGCCCCTGCTAGACGGTCGCCAACACGCCCCTCCGACCGGGTGACCTTGGTCCGCACCGACCGTGTAGACAGTTGTTTGGAGCTAAATTTCTTAAGCCCCTGTGATAGACGGTCGCCAACATGCCCCTCCGACCGGGCGACCTTGGTCCGCACCGACCGTGTAGACAGTTGTTTGGAGCTAAATTTCTTAAGCCCCTGATAGACGGTCGCCAACATGCCCCTCCGACCGGGCGACCTTGGTCCGCACCGACCGTGTAGACAGTTGTTTGGAGCTAAATTTCTTAAGCCCCTGATAGACGGTCACCAACACGCCCCTCCGACCGGGCGACCTTGTTCCGCACCAACCGTGTAGACAGTTGTTTGGAGCAAAATGTCATACTACAGCGGTCGGTGCCGACCAAGGTCGCTCGGTCGGAGGGGCGTGTTGGCGTCCGTCTAGCAGGGGCTTAAGTACTTATACAATGTTTCGCGAATCATACTTGATGTTTTATGTAAGTCCTTACCTACCAGTGGCGGCGCGTGAAAATTTCCGATGGGCAACCCGGGACAAAATAAGTTATGAATGATTTAAGAGTTTTTAACTATAGGCTTGCCTAAAAATAAATTTTAGGAAGGCCGGTGGGAATCGGCTTGAACGGGCGCTCCGCCACTATTACTTACTACAGTACAATGCCAATATATGAACAATATAAATACTTAGGTAAATTTGGGTACTTACTTAGTAAAATCGAATCTTATACTAATAATGTAACTGCCTGCACCAAATGTTTCTATTAGCCCAATGGTTGAATGGTAGAGAATGCCTTTTGGCATTAAGTCCGCCATTTACTCTTTTATATTGGGCAATAAAGTATAAGTAAATAGTAATAATACTCAAGCTTCTATATATATAGCCAACTAATCCTGTATAAGCTTGCGACTCTAGCGAGCCAGCGAGCGGTCGTTCACCCGTACACGGAGAGAGCGCTCTCTAACCGGTAAATGGTACTTCGTTCCCTGTTTGCGCTCCGACATATGCTCCGAGGAGAGCGTTGTTCTTGCGAGCGTAACCTTTATTATGGGTTAGGCTCTCAAAATCTGGCTCTAACCGCTACGGCAAAATTAACCGGGTTACAATCCCTTTAGGTATAGTACGTCCGAAAGTGTAAGAGTAAATCCTGTCAAAAAACGCAATCAAAAAGCTCCCTCATAGTCAGATCGTACTGAATTTACTTTTACAGTTTTGGATATACTATACCTAACTATTTAAACGTTAAAGTTGTATAGACTCACCTGGAGACAAACTCCTTGTTTACAATTTTAATATCGTTATTTAATAAAAATATTTATTCAGTCTATACGATAAGATACTAACAATAAACTTAAGACTACCTTAAGCCTAGTCAAACAAATACAACAATTATTTACCTACTATTGTTTATTTTACCAGGGTTTGCTTAGGACTATGTAGTTATTTCAATTTAACGTCCGTATACTTAGGCTGTATAGGTATGTGTGAAAAGTTTGACAGAACTCTATGGAAAGCTAATGATCCATTCAGTCCAAGGACTGATTGGACACATAATTCACTCCTTTATGTGCCAGGCATTAATTTATCAAATAACTTTGTTCTACGACCATCGGCATTAAATACCTACTCATTTGCGTTACTGGACCGGATTCACGCCGTATGGCCATCGGTCGATATAATCGCATACCAATACTGTGAACTTCCGTTGCTAATTACACATTAAGATCGGTGTACAGCACACAAAGCTGATTTAATTGCGTCGTCGACACATGCAATATTTATGCATGTGCATACCTACACACAAAACCGATATTACGATAGGTTGGCAAACCCTGAGAAATTGTTCAATAGATTTTTGCTCTAATAATTCCCACAATTATAACCTCTATATAAGCTAATGAACTAACGCATACCGCGTGCACTATTGTCTCAAATTCATTAGACAAAGCATACAGTATCCGCATACGCCAAGATGTTGTCTCGCGTAAGTTTCAGAGAGTTCAAGTGTTAAAAGTGATTAATTAGCAAGAAAAGTAATAATAATTTTTCTTAAAGATACATTAGAGGATCAAGTCATGAATAGTCTGTCAAACCTATGCGACGGACTTATGTTTGTGAATTCAATTGTGCCCCTGATAGTTTAGTAGTTGAAGCAACTCTCACCTGCAAGAAGTGCTTTAAGGGTTCCATACTTTTATATGACGTGATCTGAGTATATTTTGCTATACCATATGAAAACGGCCTAATCATCATCCTCCTAGCGTTATTGCCGGTTGTGCCCCTAAAGGCGCCCGGGGTCCGCTTTGATACCTAATCCCAAGATTTGCCATAGGCACTAGTTTTAGTTATGATAAACGGCCTAATGCTTTATAATTAGGCACTCACCTAGTAATATCGAACGTACGCTGTTAATTCGTGGCAATTGTTCTTTGCCGCAGTTTTATGTATTTATTTATCAGACCTATCAAAAATATGAAACTCAGTCCTTTCTGACAATCTGGTGACAGCCCGGTTACAGGAAAATATTTTTATTTATTTATGGAAATGGGCAATCAGTGTTATATTACACACTCGTCTCTCGTAAACAATCTAATCCAATTCACCATATCAGCTGGAAAACGTCCACTGCTGGACATAGACCTCCCCCAAATAGCCACAATGACCGGCTTTGCGCCACCCGCATCCAGCGGAATCCCGTGAATTTAATCAGGTCAATACCTTGTCCAATTATCTATCTAAATATACTGCAACAAACGCTTTTATTCTAGGTACTAACCGCCTGCGTGCTGGTATCGGCTTGCCAGGCTATCTTCCCATTCTACCACCACCAACACCACCACCACCCGGCCATATCCCACCAGGAGCTGCAGAAGCACCACGGTCCCCACCACCCCATCCCGATCCATCACCCCATCCCGATCCACCACCACATCCCCATCCACCATCACGTGCCGCTGCTGCACCACCACGTGCCCGTGCCTCATGTGCCCCATGTGCCTATCCACCACATCCCGCATCATGACCATTATGTAAGTAATATTGAAATAAGGCGACAACGTCACTTGTGAGTCTGACTTTAGTCGCCCATATGTGTGCAGCACACCGGGCCATAACCTGGCAATTAAGTAGTAAAGCAAACCGTAGATCAGTCAAACACCTGCGATCTGTACGGCTAACGTGAGTTTCAATCGTAACCTTACGATACGTAACTACATACGAAATCGAATAAACGAGCTTCGAATAGATTTCGATCTCGCTTCGGTATTCTTCGATTCGACCCGTCAAACGTGTAACTCACACTGCCGTTGTACTACGAAACCAACTGCAAAACGTTAGGCTCTAGCGTTTAGTTTTCGATGCGTAATTTAACGTTCGATTCGTACTACCAATCGGTAGTGTGAGACATTTCGAATCGAAGAATACCGTCGCAACTGTAGTTTACTATTTCACTTGCAAAATGGCTCGTGATATCGTATTATTCCGTCAAGAGTTACCGTAGATCCGATCGAAATTTAACTCAAATTAAAGAACTTATAAAAATAAGGGTTTTGAATTGACAACATATATCCGCAAAATTCGGATTGTCGCGTATTTTGTATCTAAAAATGCAAATAAATGGCCCACGCGCTGCCATATTGTATCGACTCTGTCGACGTCGCGATGCGCGTATTCTGTAATGTCATAGTCATAACCGACAAACGCTAGCATTTAAATTAAAACGATAAATGCTAGTGATAAAAGGTTGAATATTGGAAAATCGATTAAATTATACGAACGAACGTGAAGTCGATCGCGAATTAAGTAATGTATAAGTGACTCACGTTACAGTTTGGATTTTTAGTTCTACGAGTGACCACCAGGGGCGGTGTATAGATTGTTCATACTAAATCTTAACGATAGACGGTAGCGTCTGTAGTACCTAAACGCGACTCACTTCAATCCCACGCTAAAGGCTTCCACACACCGGTCGCGGGCACGGGTCGGGCGCGGGTCGGGCGCGGGCCCGCGCAAGTTGTAAAACATTGAAACTATACTTCAAAGACACATCGAACGCGGGCCCGCGTTTGATGTGTGTTTGAAGTGTAGTTTCAATGTTTTACAACTTGCGCGGGCCCGCGCCCGACCCGCGCCCGCGACCGGTGTGTGGAGGCCTTGAGAGTGCTGAGACATTCTTTGATTTACCGCCCTAGGTGAGTATTATAATGTACTATGTATTATCAGGCTCCCATTTCGCTGCGTTGAAGTCATGCAAACTCACTGCAACCAATATTGTCATAGCGTGTGACCAACTATTAAGATTGCAATTCTGTTTATCATATGGCTGCTATTGAAAAAAATTGGGTGCTGAATATAACCTTTTTTTTTTTTGTTTAGGGGGGAAATGCGTTACGCATACCACCCGGGTGCAGGGGGTGACCTGAGTGGTTATGTGGGACTCCCGTATGAGCTAATGAGACCCACGGTGTACCCACTAAAAAACCCCCCACTTGCCACCTCGCCGCCTTTTGTGGCGAGGTTACGGGAACGCTTGCGCACACATCCGCGACCCCGCCGGCGGCGGCGGCAGCCGCCCACAGGCGGCTCCTTCGCGGATGCCCAGGGGCCCTCCACGTGAGGCATGCCAGATGTTTTGGCGCGCCTGCCTCCTCGATCTCCACCTGTTCAGTAGCGGACCCCCCTGAGTCCGCTACGAGGAGATCATGGATGCGGGAAATCCAGCACCCGGTGGCGGATCAGGTCTGTGGTTCCGCCACCGACCACGTCTCGGCCGCAGAGGATAGGGAAAGCGGCGCACCGTAATACCGGCATTCCTCTTCCTCTGCGGTCCCACCAATGCCGTTTCAGCGGAACGGCCCCGCCAAGGTCGCAGGGGGTAGGGAGAGTGGCGCACCGTTATACCAACACGCCTCTCCCCCTGCGATCCCACCTCGGCCGCAGAAGATAGGGAGAACGGCGAACCATAATACCGGCACTCCTCTTCTTCTGCGGTCCCTCCCTAACGCATCCTAAGCAGGCTTAGGCAAGCCCGCTAGGAGCGCCCTCCTCGGGCCAGCCGGCAGCCCAAACAGGCCGGCCCTGGGTGCCTCTTAGCTTCGCCATGGGTGACCAGTCCACGGTTACTAAGCCCCCCCGCCCCGACAAGGCGGGCACCCTCGAGGGGGTGCTGAATATAACCTAACTTAACACTCAAACAAATTTTAAGCAATGGTAAGGTAATTGTCCTAATGCCCGACACTGTCCCAGGTGGGATGTCAACTATTGTATTCAACATGTCAAGCATTGGGACGTTTACCTTAATCACTTTTCAAGTAGTCTAATATCAGCCTCAAATGATCTGCTTATACATTCATGTACCTACCAAACAAATACTTTATCATTCGCAATATCTTGTATAGGTATACTAATCAAACTATTAGTTTCCTTGCAATAAATCAAATGACTAACAATCAATTAGTTTTACTTAAACCGAAATGTGATAAAGATTTACTGGCTAAAATTATTCAAAAAGTACTTTATATTAAATTATAATATTACCATAATACTGCAAACAGATTTCTTAGCATAGATCATAGACTAAACGACTATTGCGGTATTATTACTCTTTCGACTTCCCGTCAATTTCAACAGGTTTGCTAACCAGTCCAGCGGTAAGACTAATCGTACCAGTCCTGCAACTAATTCTTTAACCACGATTGAAACTTGGTACATGATTGTCATAACATAACTGTTCTATATTTAGAAAGACAGAGATAGTATGCTCGAAACAGTTGATTATCTTTCCAGGGCATAAAACATAGCAAATAAAGGGCATAAATAAATATAATTTTGTAAAGACCCGTTCTTTACAAAATTATATTTATTTGCTTATAATAATTACGAAGTTATTTATTGTACTTAATCAATAAATATCATATCCACCTGTTGCCCTTAGATTTCCAAAGGACATCAAGTCTACCATTGCGTTGTAAATATAAACACTATTTATTTTCCTTTATATTTCCTTACGGCCGTTTGTACTGCCTGACCAATATGTTCAGTCTAGGTTTCAAGACAAAACTAAATAGGCTATTATTGAACGAGTAAGAAAGTTACATCTTTGGCCTAGTCGTTACTTTCCATAAGGTGAAGTTAGGTTAGGCCAATTTATTTAGGTATAAGTTCCTACATATTCGTTTATTTATATTTGCCATTCACTTTCGTAAAGAAAATCATCGTAAGGAAACCACATATAAAGAAATTCAAAGGTGGATTTGTAGTCCACAGATAACTCCGCACCACCGTAGGGAATACAGTCCATCGTCCATGACAAGATGCGTGTGTGAAACATTGGGACGTACACTATGCTAGTGATGGTGTGATAATGATGATCAATAGTATATAATAATACATATTTGGGGACAATCTTTTTCACAAATCGACCTAATCCCAAACTAACCAAAGCGTGTACTATGGGTAGACGACGATATACATAAATCTCCACTTATAATAAATCTCTAAATTAAAAAAAGAATCAGCCAGTTTGAAACTAAGCTTTGCGCGGTTCGAATGTTCTCAGCATCCCATGAACGGAAAAATATGAAACATTTTATATAGGTACATTATTATTCTAGCTGCAACTTAGGATAGTTTTTATCCGACTGCGACAGTTAATTAATTTTCCGAAATATACGACTTCATTTAATTTTTCATTTATTTTTATTGAAATCAAACGCTGCTCCAACTGTCAGCTATAAGAACCGTCAAATTTTCGTCAAAATGGCGGAATTGCTTTGCCTTTCACTTATTAATAATTTAAATCCCGTCCAAAGAGAATATAACCACTACGTTTAAGAGACGGAACTTCATAGTACTTCACCTCACTGAAAGCTCGATCGGGTATACATCTTACCAACATAAGAAATATCGAATGTTGCTATATCTACTCATAAGGGCCATTATACACCTACAAGATGGAAAGAGACAAAACACATTCAATTCATTCACTTTTAGGCAGCTGGTTGTGACAGATGGATAGGTGTATAATACGCTTAATTTACCAAATTTAGTGCTGCAAAAACCGGTAATAGTAATTTCAAGAACCGATAATAGTGATGTCAAGAACCGATTATAGTGATTTCAAGAACCGATAATAGTGATTTCAAGAACCAATAATGATTGCTAAAAGCATTTCTATTTTTGGATTTGCGTCGTCGTATTTGTCCCTTATAAATGAAACAATATAGAGTTAAGGTGCAACCCTTATTTATTCCTTCAGATTATACATTAAGATTGCCAAATAGGTAAAGCATAATTTTAAACTGCCAGAGGGCCTACCGCGAAAGAAAAACGAACACCTTTCTGTCGCTCGAACTTACAAGTGCGACTGAGAGGGAGATACACAAACAAAGCTTGTGTTCGTTTCGCGGTAGCCCCTCCGAATACACTGAAACCTAATTCAGTACGCTGATTTGCGACCACTTCGATTGAGACGACCTGAACTTTGCGACCACTTCGATTTAGACGACCTGAACTGCAAGGATATTATATCGTTTTCATAGTAGAAAGAGATATTTAATAAAGATACGCAATATCTTTAATTTTAAAAATAACCACCTTGTCAGGTGTTCGTCGAGGCTGGGCTCACACAGTCTGAGATCATGCACAGAAAACAGAATCTGGTCCACTCAAGAGAAAGATTGTATTTTAGTTATTAAATTATTTAAAATATTCATGTCATGCTCCCCGGCAACCCCACTTTCGATTTCGGGATTTCTGTGCATGTGAAAAAATTGTACCAAAATTGTACCGAATTAGTACTTACTTAAAAAAAATTGCACCTCAATAGTTTCGAGAGTACAATTATTTTAAATTGGGGTTGCTGGGGAGCATCTCTCCAGGAAACCCAATCTTAAAAAGAAGGAATTTCACGTAGAATCTAAGTTTTTTGTGTAAAATAAGGCCCAAAAAAAGTTGTATTCTCGTGTTTACCGTTGAACGAGATAGCTAGGCTAGTTAAATCACCTGCGCCAGAAAGCGAACGCCTGCGTTACACGGCAATACGAAAAACACATGTATTATTCCATATTTTGCAAATATTTTTCATAAGGCGCAAAAAATCATTGCATTGCACAGCAATAGACTGCTGTAACATTTGGGCAAATGCCTCATTCGACCAGCCAGCCAGCAGCCAGCGTTCTGAAAGCGCCGTCGATGCCGCAAAGTTTATCTTAGTTTGCCGGGCCGGAGGAACTCAGCCTAACCAACAAAAACTTTACAAGTAGCATATGACTGCCACCAGTAGCATGCATTAGGCTGGAAATATTGTACTCATTGGTTTTTACCGTTGAATGAGTCAGTTTATGGCCAGGTACTCGTAGTTTTACTTATTATTTTTAATTTTTTTGCGCCTGATGAAAAATATTAGCAAAATATGGAGTACATGTGTTTTCCGTATTGCTGTGTCACGCAGGTGTTCACTTTCTGGCGCAAGTTTGGTAATTTAACTAGCCTAGCTATCTCGTTCAACAGGAAAAACGAGAGTACAATTTTTTTAGATTCTACGCGAAATTACTTCTTTTTAAGATTGGGGTTGCAGGAGAGATGCTCCCCAGAAACCCTAATTTAAAATAATTGTACTCTCGAAACTATTGAAGTACAATTTTTTTCAAGTAAGTACTAATTCGGTACAATTTTGGTACAATTTTTTCACATACTCAGAAATCCCGAAATCGAAAGTGGGGTTGCCGGGGAGCATGACATGAATATTGCATGCCCAATGCTGGTCCAACATAAGTACTAACATAAGTAAACTACTTTATACCTTATTACAGTCAGATCTGTTTTATAACTATGTCCTGGCAATAAACACTTTAAACTTTGAAAAAAAAGGACGTTTTTGTAGAGATTCTGCATAAAGTGTGACGTTTTATTTGCTCTTGAGGATTCAGATTATGATTCCGTGACTGAGTTCCGTTGTGTGAGGCCAGCCTGAACCTGGTCGCGTAACCGGCATAATCACCACCACTTACATTATCACTGATACAACAAGGATTTATTTACTAAAATGTCACATATGCTAAATACAATTTAATAAATGTCTAGCGTCTGGTCAGCACGAGGTATATCCAAGTATCTGCCAGATGAATTTTGATCTGGTTATTTTTACAAGCTTAATAATACTTGTTAGTTCGTTTGATCGTTAGCATTAGTATGTGCGGGTCAAATATTCCAAGTCAAGTTCCAAGTTCTAATTTAGTAAGTGTAAGTCGGATGGCAATGCCATCCTATGGTACCATAAAATTAGTCTGAAGATAAAGATGGAAGGTGGCCATAGCATCTCCATAATTAAACAAGATAAACTCTTAAAGAGTGGTTGACGACTAGGTAAAAAAACAGCGCCAGAACCGGTCATTGTGGCACTCTTTGGGGGAGGCCGATGTCCAACAGTGGACGTCTTTCGACTGATATGATGATGATGAATCATTTTTTTAACTACTTAAACACTAACTATTTGCAACTTTTGCAAGGGTGGTCGCCAACTAGCTAACAGGGTGGTCGCAAACCGACTAAAGCAGTCGCTATCTAGAGTATCTAGCGAATTCGCCATTTTGAAACATTTCCTATATGTTTTCCTAATCTATGGATTAAAGTGCTATATTTTATTATTAGTTTCAAAACTTTACTATACTCAGGGCCTATCCGAATACCATCTATTATGCGTGTAAATTTAAAAATCAGGTATACATTTACTAATGTAAAGTGAGCAACTCGGCTAAGTGGTCGCTAACCGGCGAAGCGACCCTACCTAGGTTTCTTCGTAGCGTACCCTCAGAGCGAAAAGTCGTCGACTTGATGGCGAGTCGTAGATGCCATCTAATTCGATTACGGCAACAATAACATATTATGGATTAGGCCAAACATGATTTCAAATACTAGAAAGAGAGGCCTAAACCCTCCTACCTGTAGATGTTACCGTCAGATTATGAACACCGTCAGTTTATAATCTTACTCGCGATATTATAAACTGTCGAAAAATTAACAACATAATTTTTCGGTAAATGTTTAATATATCAATGTGAAATCGTCAAATTGTGAACTGAATCAAATTGGCACGACGCGGACCGCACACAGTGTGCTGATTGGTTGAACAAAGTATTCCACTTGCATCAGCTTCCACGTACCTACGTCAGAACATGATAGTTTTTTTATCCAGCAATTTTATTCCATTCATTTCGTCATCCGGTAGTATCGACGGAGCCCCGCTGCGCGCTGATATTGTTTCAATTATGTAAACTTATATATAAGTACCTTGACACTATCTCTTTTTGGAATATTACCTATATTTTGTTTGCAGCTAAGTTGTAGGGACCTATTACATACAAAACCTAAAGTGTATAGGTCCCCCGACTGCAAACAAAATATAATATTCCAATAAATATTTTTCTTTGCAACTTCACTGTTACCCTATTTAATCCTTGCATTAATTAATGTCCATATTTTTTAGTTTATCACTTTGTTGTCCATCCGTTCGTCTGTCAAGACCCTTTTTGTCAGGAACGCGTGGAGGTATCAAGCTGAAACTTATATCAAATACTTAAGTCAACTGTCCCTTGGAGCTGTGCAAAAATCAAACTTCTAAGCCAACGCAATCAAAAGATACTTACAGGCGTTTACGCTGCGTGGGGCTCCTATTTCTGGGCGGTTTGCCCTTCGGGCAACTGAAGATACCTAACTAACCTAACCAACCTAGTATTTGTGTACGTTCCGTAGCAAGTTGATTGGATCTCAGTTCACAATTTGACGATTCGACATTGATAGTTGTTTTGACAGTTCACAATTTATCGACAGTTTATAATATTGCGAGTAAGATTATAAACTGACGGCGTTCACAATCTAACGGTGACATATACATATAACACGTCTGGCCAAGTCTACTTCTACCCATGCAATAGAATAGAGTATAGCGAGTTGGTTTTAAGATGTCCGAATGACCATAAACCATTGAGGTATAATGTTCTAACGTACTAGAGAAGACACACCGAACAAGAAGTTTGCGCTACGCGTTGCGGTCCATGGGCCGCACCGTCTCAGTCAGTTCTATGACAAGCTACCCTCCCCCCGCATACCCCCCGCCTTGCCGGCTGGCGCACAAATAATGTTCGGGTTGTCTTCTCTAGTACGTTAGTACATATTACCTCAATGCCATAAACAGATTATCTTTACGACAATGCTTATTGTCTCCTTTGTTATCTCCTACCATTCATTATCAGTTCAAAATGAAAAAATACTAGTAATAACTAGTACTAAGTATCTGAGAGAAATAATGAACTGTTAGTCAAACAACATTAATATTATTATCAGAACACTATTGTCCTGATTATATTATAGGTAATAAGGTCGTATTTTTCGCCGAAATATTGTCTTACGCATAACCATTTCGGCGATAAATATTATACACAATAATTCTTAGGCGACGACGTTTCATTAGTTAAGTGTGTAAATAGATTCGTTAAATACATTTCTGCTTGAAGCATAACACAGGTATAACGACCAATGAAACGACGACGCCGCCCGCCCCGCCCGCTTGTTACTCGCTCGGCCGCTTGAGCGATGTTGTTCATAGAGAGCTAGACGAATAGGCCCGCCACGCGCCGCCGCCGCGCGCCGTACTCCTGACCCGGCCCGCTCAGTAGCCGGATGGGTCCGCCGTGTGTTTTGCGTTTGCGCATTACATTTTATTCCCCTAACCGTTGCGAATTTTTAGACTTATAGCACTTGTCTGGTAAATCTCCTTTTAGATTTCATTCCTTTTCATATCGCAATCTGTGAACAAAACCAAAAAATCAACTCGTTAGAACATAATCAACATAATTAGAGGCGAACTACAGGCGGTCTTCTCGTTACAGAGTGATCTCTTCCTGACAACCTTAGGATAGCGGAAATAAAATCTCATCATCATCATATCAGCCGAAAGTAAATCTTTATTTAAAGACCGCAGAGTTTAGGACTTATATTGACAATACCAAAAAAAGTGCGAAAATTTCGTGGTTTTTCGAGTGCCGCAAAGTTAGCACAGGTTTTTGAAGCTGCAAACTTGAATATACGGGACTGGTAGTGGTCCTAACAACATATTCAAAAAGCAGAACTAGCCGTTAGCTTGCGATTTTTCGATTTTTCTGGTCAAATATGACTGGCCTATAATGTCCTACAGGACCCATACTATCACCCCAGTGATTGCCTAGTTAGTAGATAAATCTGTATTTGATCTAGTGAAAATCCCTGCTGCCCTTAGGTTAGCTAGAAAAAGTACACATAGGTGCAAGACACAAGCAAAATTAAAAGATGTAGGTACACACCTGTATCGCGATCGAGTGTTCGTTTCTTACATTTAAGAGTAGGTACCAACATGTTCTGTCAGTTTTTTGCTGCCACCAGCCAAAACCGCATAGACCCATCTGAAAAAAAAAACAAAAGCCCAAGAGATGTTCCCAGATAAACTTATATTTTAGATTCTCGTGGTACACAGAACGCAAGCGAAGCCGCGGGATAAAAGATAATGCGTCCATTCCAAAGGTCTTCTCTATATATTGGTGAAAGAATCTTTATAATCGGATGAGTAGTTCCGGAGATTACCCGCTACATACAAAGTAGTAAAGCGACACACATTACACCTTTGTAATATTATAGTATAGAGTTACGTTATAATAATAAGTAATATAGTCCTGTGTCTAACAATATTGATAATGGTATTTATAAGCGTTAAACAAAATATTAATATTACTGATTCTTGTAATGTATTGTAGAATAAAGTCCTGATAAAGTGGCCATACACTTAATTCAAACGTAAGGATTTAAAAAGGTCTACCTTCACATTACTCTTATCTAAATCTAACACAGCGGAATGTCATTTCGCTCACATTTAGAGTATTTAGACCAGCACAACTGTGGAAGTACCTACCACCTTATAGAACAAAGCAACCAGAATAACCTTGCTCTGTGGTGTTGTGTTCCTGGGTGAGTAAGGTCGCCAGAGGTCCCGAGTGAGGGAGCCGCGTTTGTGTCTATGCATCAACACAACGAATCCTCAGATCAATAAAGGGTTGCCAATGAATTTCTAATTCTTCGGGAATCGTAGGCATCCATAGGCTGCGGTGTCTGCTTACCATCACGCAGATTGTATGCCTATTTGCCACCGTCGAAGTTAAAAAAACACAAATCAATAAAGGGTTGCCAATGCGTTTAAGATTCTTCTGGAATAGTAAGCGTCCGCATAGGCTGCGCTGTCCGCTTACCATCACGCAGATTCTATGCCTGTTTGACACCATCGAAGTTAAAAAAAAACATAAATCAATAAAGGGTTGCCAATGCGTTTAAGATTCTTCTGGAATAGTAAGCGTCCACAGGCTACAGCGTCTGCTTAACATCACGCAGATCGTATGCCTGTTTGTGGGCGTCGAAGTTAAAACAAAAAATTGGCCAAGTGCGAGTAGGACTCGCGCACGAAGGGTTCCGTACCATTATCAATAAAAATATTTATTTTATTTTGTTTTTAGTATTGGTTGTTATAGCGGCAACAGAAATACATCATCTGTGAAAATTTCAACTGGAACTATCACGGTATCAGTGAGATACAGCCTAGTGACAGACAGACGGATGGACGGACGGATGGACGGACGGACGGACGGGCAGCGGAGTCTTAGTAAAAATTAGTAATAGGGTCCCGTTTTACTCTTTGAGTACGGAACCCTAATAAACACAAATCAATAAAGGGTTGCCAATGAATTTCTGATTCTTCTGGAATCGTAGGCATCCATAGGCTGCGGTGTCTGCTTACCATCACGCAGATCGTATGCCTGTTTGCCACCGTTGAAGTTAAAAAAAAAACAAATCAATAAAGGGTTGCCAATGCGTTTAAGATTCTTCTGGAATAGTAAGCGTCCATAGGCTACGGTGTCCGCTTAACATCACGCAGATCGTAGCCTGTTTGCCACCGTCAAAGTAAAAAAAAAAAACAAATCAAGAAAGGGTTGCCAATGCATTTAAGATTCTTCTGGAATAGTAAGCGTCCATAGGCTGCGGTGTCTGCTTATCATCACGCAGATTGTATGCCTGTTTGCCACCGTCAAAGTAAAAAAAAACACAAATCAATAAAGGGTTGCCAATGCGTACTAAAAACAATGCGGACGGTCGTAGACAGACGGACGGAAGAACATGAAGACGAACAGTGGACATCTGAAAACAGGCACATAAAACCACAAATACATGTTCCTTTGGTGATGATTTCCGAGAAAACAGGTATTCTATCTCCTTGTCTGGGATTCAAACTTACCTCTTTACCGAATTCGAATATTGCACGAGATGTGTGTGTGTGTGAATACTCGGATCTAAATCATGAGTTCATGAGTGATCGAGGTGCCAGCCAGCGCATTTAGCACTGTGCGCCTGTTCTCGGCCCGTCGGCTTTTCATCGCGGGCAAGAGCGTTGTTCAATGTTGGGTTACACACATTGCTACGACATGTTAAAGTCACGTCCACTTCACACTAATCACTGACATAGTACCCAAAACTATTTTCCAGCGGGGTGACACAGACCATACAGAATCACAAGCGCAAATGATACTTAAAAATTCTTATTACCATTCATATTTTTAAGCACTGATCTTGAAGGCACAAGTTGAGACTCCATGGGAACAATCAAGTTCACAGCAGGCGTAACTGAAATACATTGAGAGACTTAAAAAAATGTTCATGAATCATGTTTTCATTCAGCGAATTCAACCATCAATAATTTGACAAGGAAGTGTGACAGTGTTTTCAAAGTTATTATTTAATTTTTAGTTTATATTGATAATATATGTATGTTAGTCTTTAAGGAAGTAAGTAAATAAATTACAAATGACACCATAGCTCAGCCACAGACGGACTGACGGACAGATGGACAGACGGACATGGCGAAACTTTAAGGGTTCCTTGTTGACTACGGAACCCTAAAAACGTCAACTGAAAAAATCTACCGGTAAATGTGTACCTGTAGCGCTGTAGCTAGGTTATGTTTTAGACTTACCGGAGATCATCTTTGGGAAAACTGGCAAAGAAACCTCCCCTGAGGCTTTCTCGGACGCCACACATTTCACAGCGTCTAGTTTTACCGACAATTTCTGAGTCACCAAGCACAAGTCTCTTTCTCAAAAATATTACGTATACACGCGCTAGCGCGAGCAGGGGAGTTTTTTGCTCAATTCATCTCCCCGATCGCCATGAAACTTTCAGAAATCCTGAATTTATAAATATAATTTTCACTAAAACATGGAGAAAACACGATGACAGACGTTAGAATTTGAAGTCTTTGAAGGAAAGGAAGTCAAATATAAAAAAGAAAGATATATATTGTCAATTTGACAACGCATGAGTGTCGCCAACCAATATATTTGTCTAGTAGGTTGGCAAAACCCGCTCTCGCGGCATACATTTTGCTCTTTGTATGGGAGTTTCTGAGGACTGATCCCGTCTACGATAGACCTTTACGAGACAAATGCTAAAATATAAACCATAAAAAAATATTCGATTCTGATATGAGAATTTATATGCGCAAATGTCGTTTTATGTCGTAATTTCAATAAATGAAATCAACAAATTTGAACAATATAATTAACACGAATTTGATTTTTTTGAATGACAATGGCACGCGCTCGGCGCATTCAGCCAAAGTACCTGCGGCGCTACCACGAAAACCGATACTCAATGTTCATATATTTGCATCCCTGTCACTCGAGTATGGTTAGTGCGATAGAGATAGAGATACCCGTATATTTTCAATTCCGAAGTTCGTGGTTATAGCTCAGGAATCGAAAATATGGTAAATAATCATAATGTATTTTCTCGAAAAAGAATTTAAAATAAATATAGTCAAATGGAGAAAAAAACAAAGCAAGAGGTTATATAGGTAATGATTAAGTTATAAGAGTCCAAAGTTTTAAGAGGGGGTATGTTCTGTCCCTTTTCCGCAAAACGCACCTTCATATGAAACGATTGTTTTTTACTATGACGCTCGAGTATATTGACGTCACAGTCCCTCATCGTTTTCTCACTCTAACAAGCGACATTAAAACGGATGTAGCTTCATAATTTTTTGAGATATTTGAATGGGAGTTTCATTATCTTCTATCTATTTATACATAATAAATGCCTATGTCCTGACTGACTTATTCACTCACTCACTCACTCACTCATCAACGCACAGCCGAAACTACTAATCTTAGAGAGTTGATTTTTGCACAGTATGTTGCTTTTATAACGTGGGCTAGGGATAAAAAGGGATTTTTGAAAATTCTACCCCTAAGGGAGTAAAATGGAGGTGCAAAGTTTGTATGGGAGAAACTTTTTTTTTGAGCTATAGACTTAAACTTTATAGAAAAATTAGTTATTAGAATACAAATGAAACACTTTCAGCGTTTTGGAAAATTCCACCCCTACGGGGGTAAAATAGGGGTGCAAGTTTTGTATGGGGGAAACATTTTTTTTTAAATAGAGACTTAAAACTTTGTAGAAAGATCAGTCATTAGAATACAAATAAAGAACTTTCAGGGTTTTAGAAAATTCTACCCCTAAAGGGGTAAAATAGAGTGCAAAGTTTGTATGGGAAAAACTACTTTTTTTTAAATAGAGACTTAAAACTTTGTAGAGAAATTATTCATTAGAATACAAATAAAGTACCTAGATTCAGTGTTTTAAAAAAATCTACCCCTAAGGGGGTAAAATAGGGGTGCAAATTTTGTATGGGGGAAACAATATTTTTTTTAAATAGAGACTTAAAACTTTGTAGAAAGATTAGTCATCAGAATACAAATTAAGTACTTTCAGCGTTTTAGAAAATTCTACCCCTAAAAATAGGGGGCTAAAATAGGGGTGCAAAGTTTGTATGTGGGAAACTATTTTTTTTAGCTAGAGTCCTAAAACTTTGTAGAAAGATTATTTAAATACAAAGAAAGTACTTACAGCGTTTTGGAAAATTTCACCCCTAAGGGGGTAAAATAGGGTGCAAAGTTTGTATGGGAAAAACATATTTTTTTTTAATAGAGACTTAAAATTTTGACGAAAAATTACTTATTAGAACATGAAAAATACTACATTCGGCGTTTTACAAAAATCATTCCCTAAGGGGGTTAAAAAAGGGTGCAAGGTTTGTATGGGGAACACTTTTTCTGAGCTAGACACTTAAAACTTTGTAGAAAGATTACTTATAAAAATACAAAAAAAAAGACTTTCAGCGTTTTGAAAAAATCTATCCCTAAGGGGGATAAAAAGGGGTGCAAAGTTTTTATCAGGGAAAGTTTATGTTTTTGAGTTAGAGACTTGAAACTTTGTAGAAAGATTACTTATTAAAATACAAAAAAAGAACACAAATCGTTTTAGAAAATTCCACCCCTAATAGGGTTAAAAAGGAGAGCAAGCTTTGCATGGGCAACACTTTTTTTTTAGTTAGACCTAAAACTTTGCAAAAAGATTACTTATTAGAATACTAAAAAAGAACTTTCAGCGTTTTAGAAAACTCCATCCCTAAGGGGATCCTTAAGATCCTTAAGAAGGGTAGCCAGTGTTGTGTGGGAAAAACTTTTTTTTTTACTAGACTTAAAACTATTCAAAATGTTACTTATTAAAATTAATAATAAAGTACTTTCAGAGTTTTAGAAAATTCCAACCCTAAGGGGGTTAAGAGAGCTTTGTATGGGCAACACTTTTATTGAGCTAGAGACTTAAAAGTTTACGAAAAAAGTTCTTTCAGCGATTAGAAAAATTCAACCTCTAAGGGGGTTTAAAAGGGGGTTCAAATTTTAAATGGCGAGCAATAAAATTTTAAAGTGTGAGTAAGAGATTTTTAACTTCGGTCTTATTCTGTACGTTAAAAGACTACAAAACTGATTTCAGAGTTTTTCCAAATTCATCCCCTAAGAGTGTTAAAATTGGTTCAAAGTTTGAGTATTTCAAGGCATTTTTAAAGTATGAGATTTTTAACTTTGGTTTTAGACTGTTTGTTCACAAACTAGAAAATGAAGATCAACTTTTTTTTTAATTATCCCCTAAAAGAGGGTTCAAATTTTGTATTGAGAGAAATCATTTTCTAAGACGATAAAAAGTTCTACGCGGACGAAGTCGCGGGCAACAGCTAGTATAAAGATAAATAAATACTTAAATACATAGAGAATATCCATGACGACAAACAAATACTTATTCGAGTTCATCACACAATTAAATGCCCTTTCCGGGATTCGAACACAGGACCTCTAGCTTCAAGGTCACCACCAGCTAGGCTTAACCGATCTTCAATCTCGTGATGATGATGATGATGAAAATTGATTTATATCCCTCAGGCGTTCCCCGAATACAAGTTCGAGTACTCCGTCCACGACCACCACACGGGCGACGTGAAGTCACAGCATGAGCACCGCCACGGCGACGTGGTGAAAGGAGGCTATGAACTGGTGGAGCCTGATGGTCGCCTCAGGAAGGTCGAGTACAAGGCCGACGACCACACCGGGTAGGTACCGAGGGTTCACAGGCTACGTGGAGACACAGCATGAGCGTCCAAAGGAGGCTACAAACTGATGTAGCCCGGTGGTTGCCACAGGAACGTCGAGTACAAGACCAACCACCACACCGGGTAGGTATCCTAGGCATACGAGCGAAGTGAAGACACATCATGATCGTCCAAAGGAGGCCACGAACTGGTCGAGCCTGATGGTCGCCTCAGTTAGTTCAAGGACGAGGCCGACGACCAGAGGTTCACGAGTTCTGTGTACCACGGCACAAGCATCACCTGCTCGGTGACCTGGTCAAAGGAGGCTACGAGCTAGTATAGCCTGATGGTCGCCTCAGGAAGGTCAAGTACAAGGCCCGCGACCACACCGGGTAGGTACCGGACGTTCACGGGTGACGTGAAGATATAGCACGAGCCACCCCCACCATGACGACCTGGTCAAAGGGTTAGGGGTCATGGATACCCACATTTTGAGATTCGTTTTTTTATGTCGTCATTATTTGTGAACACTGGTGTTTTTTTTTAGGGTTCCGTACTCAAAGAGTAAAACGGGACCCTATTACTAAGACTTCGCTCTCCGTCCGTCCGTCCGTCCGTCCGTCCGTCTGTCTGTCACCAGGCTGTATCTCACTGATACCGTGATAATTCCAGCTGAAAATTTCACAGATTATGTATTTCTGTTGCCGCTATAACAACAAATACTAAAATTAAAATAAATTAAATATTTTGATTGATAATGGTACGGCACCCTTCGTGCGCGAGTCCGACTCGCACTTGGCCGGGTTTTTTTTTATATTTTCATGATAAATTAAGGTAAGTTGTGAGCTACTCAGTTAGAAACATTTTTTTTACAGTTTCAACGCCATCGTCCATCATTCGTCGCCTCATCATCATGTTCATCTTGCTCACCACCACATCTAAGCGATGGAACTCAAGGATGCCCCAAAGGACAGACCCGTGCACTAATAAGACTGACTTCCGTCTAACCCTTGTAATACATAGCTATAAGGAAAATAACACTGAGATTAAAATAATATTTAGCGCTAATATTGTCTTTTCATCCTATTTACGAGTAAAACAATTATATGGAATTATTAAAGTTCCAATGCAGATTGCAGACGGTTTCCGTAACTGTTCGAACGACCGTTAAGGTATATATAAACTGTCATTTCACTGTCAAAAGATAACAGTAGGTGTGATGATGTGCGTCCAAAAAGTAACCTAATAATCCTACTGATCGTAGACAGAGGATTTATATATAGCGGCCTAGCCTAGCGTATACCAGAAAGGGACGATGATATTTAAATTAACCTTACTGAATTGAGAAGTATCAGGAGAATAATATATCCTTGACGTCTAATGTCGTTTGTAATTTAGCAGTGTTACATCGGTGACTTCATGATCACGTGATGGTCACGTGAGTTTCAGTAAAATATTTTGACAGGTGGTGACAAACAAGCTGGTGGCGAACAAAAAAAGCGTATACGCGCTGAGGAACAGGAGATTTGATATCGTATCTCGTTCCCACTTATGATATTGTCTATGCTTACATCCTTTTCACTCATGTGTGTATGTGGCTGTGGCCCTCTATTCTTTTCTTCCTCTATGTTACTGGTAGACACGTTTACATGCTTACCAGTCATTAATTATGTTCGTTTTTAGTACATTATTGCCGTGGCCGGGAAGGAGGCAATTGCAGGCTGAGTATTTTGTTTAAACGAACGAGCTTGCGAGTCCGTTTAATTATAATACGAAGCCTGCAATTGCCATTCCGGCTGAGGCTAATATAGTGCTTTTCTCAGAAATGGGGGAATAAAAAAGACTAAATTTAAATCAAGCGTTATTATTAAATACAAATTGAGGATACTGCAAATTATATAAAATTAAACGTCATATTTTTTAAACAGAATCGCAAGTGTATTTTTCCACCGAAAAACGCAATCTTTTTATGACACATACAAAAATGTCGCGTTTGCAACAGAAAAATACGACTTGATTTGGCTGAATACGACCTGTGCCGTCGTTTATATGCCAGTTTCTACTTTTTTTAAAGTTTGGTACTTTACAAATAAAGGAATTCATATGTAACATTCCAGGCGGTTCATTTTATATTTTAATTTTGATCTGGCCTTCAACTATACACTTTACCTTCCAATATGTAGCGAGTTATGTTCACTTTGCGGGCCATTTTTGAGAAAAATAAGTTTACGCAAAGTGCGTGAGAATACCTACTATAATAATACTAGCTACCCGCGCGGCTCCGCCGCGTATACAAAGAATCTACGCGAAGCGAAGATATAAAATATAGCACATACTTAATCCTGTAGGGCCATTCTACATATCCCTTATATTCCCCCCGAGATCCCTTATAGGGATAAGTTCGCCTTTGTACCTACTTTAATCTTACATAAGTATCATGTTTATGTTTTAACCTGTATTGTGTACAATAAAGTGCTTACATACATACATATAACCTACCTACTGAACAAGGGGTTTTTAGAATAGGATGGGTATAGTTTCTGAGATTACCCCCAACATACTAACTTACATTTTACAGACATTACACCTGTTTATTATTAGTATCGGTACATGCTATTTATAGGTACCGTGAATTGGGGTTACTTTAATTCCTGGATTAACATTGATCAAAACTTCTATTCATGTTTAAACTCTAATTTATACGATTTCTGAACGCATCGTTTGGTTTTTTTTACGATTGGAAGCATTGAACGTCACTTTCAGTGTGTCTTTACCAGTCGTGGGATCGGGCACGCCGATCGATGAAAAAAAAATTAAAATACGTGCGTACTCATTTCACGGACTTTTAATAGCTTAGTATAACTTCTAAGGTAAAACTTTCAGTATAGTAAATACATTAATTTTATCTAGTTCACTAAATCAGGCATGTATCTGGCTATAACATCAAATACTGTTGCAAATCACAACCTTGACGGCCATTTGCTTTATATGATAATTGTAGCATGGGGTGTCGTTGATCACTTCTGAGGGTTTACTTTGATCACTGATACCCTCATCATCATCATCATTATATCAGCCGAAAGACGTGCATTGCTGGATATAGGCCTTCCCCAGAGAGTGCCACAATGAGCGGTCCTGCGCCTACCCTACCCATGCTGCGCCTTCCGGTACGTGGTCGCCACTCGAGAACCTTTCCGCCCCAACGGCCATCGGTTCTACGTGCAATGTGCAATGTTATCCTTATGTGAATGATAGCCTTATTTAATATAAAATAAATACCCTTTTTTTCTTTGTCAAAGTAACCCCAAAGGCACATAAACCTTTATAAATCCTAAGCCTCTGAACGGATTTTTTTTATGTTCTAGTGTTTTTAGGGTTCCGTACTCAAAGAGTAAAATGGTACCCTATTACTAAGACTCCGCTGTCCGTCCGTTCGTCCGTCCGTCCGTCTGTCTGTCACCAGGCTGTATCTCACTGATACCGTGATAGTTCCAGCTGAAATTTTCACAGATGATGTATTTCTGTTGCCGCTATAACAACAAATACTAAAAACACAGAATAAAATAGTTTTTTTATAGATAATGGTACGGAACCCTTCGTGCGCGAGTCCAACTCGCACTTGGCCGGTTTTTTCCTTATTGCTGTCACTATCATAATCCGTTAAAAATAAGGGGGGTTTTAAAGTAACCCCGATGTAAGTATAAAGTTGATAACAGACTTAATAATTTTTTTCTAAGAGATACATTAATATTTTTTTTTGTCGGTGCAATCAATAGAGGACCAAAAACCGATTTTTGCATTTTTTTCCTTATTTTTTTGGATTCACGTTTAGGGAGGTACCTACAGACGTTTTAATTCTGAAATTGATCAAATTAACCCCATTTCACGGTACCGATATCTACTAATTTGTGTTTTCCAGTATTAAGTCATATCGTTTTGACAAATTACAATTTAGTCCCTGGGCGACCGAGCTATGCTCGGGTGAAAATGGAGAAAATACGGAGAAAACGAATTTTCCCGGACATGAGACCTATCTAGATCGATATCTCGCCCCCGTAAACTCCTGTATTCCAAATTTAATCGAAATCGTTAGAGCCGTTTCCGAGAACGTGATAGCAAATATATGTACAAGTATTGCTCGTTTAATTACAAAATTTATATAACCTCCTACCTGTAGGTTATAGGTTATAGGTTGTACGCGGGCTGGGTTTCCGCAACTCGACGTCATAAATGCGCCTATTTTGCGTAGGGGTTTTGGCACTACTGTTATTCGTGCCAACCCAGTTCCACCAGGAAGCCTAGCAGACCCTTTACGTTGCCGACGGCCTCCGGTAGTGACCCCGGTGTTCCGAGGTACTTTGCCCTGTAGTCCGCCACTCCAGGACATGTCAGGATGACGTGGGTGGCTGTCTCGTCCTCTTCCATGCAGGCTCTGCAGAGAGGACTGTCTGTAACACCTAAAGTAAAAAGGTGTTTGTTTAGTAGTGCATGACCAGTTATAGCTCCTGTCAGAAGACGGAGTGCCGGCCTCTTTAGCTGCTTTAGCTTCCTTGACAATCCGGGGTTGATTGTCGGGAGGGCCTCCCTGGTTTGCCTGCAGGTTCCTAGGGTGTTCCAATGTTTTTGGTGTTCTACCTTGGTGTTTAGTCGAAGTGTGCTCCGCAGCCATGCAGAGGGTAGAGGAATTGTGGGTTCCGGTCCTACAGCTCTTGACTCTGAACCCTCTCTAGCCAGTTCCCACTCCTACCTCCTACCTGTAATCAAAATATAATTATCTGAACCTGAAATAATTTAGATGGTATTCAAGTCAGGTCAACAAAGTCACCAATGGGAGTCCCCGGCCATCCGAAAAGAAAATGTTGTAATCGAGTTTCGTTTTCTACATCTTTATACTGGAAATTAGGCGGAACCTATCGGCGCCTATACGGCATTGCACTAAGTAAGGGTTAACAAAGCCGTCTATGAGGTCCACGACAATGAATGGATTTATTTAAACCTCATTCTTCTCCCAACATCTCGAATATGGGAAAATAAGTTTGTATATAAACTTTTCTGAAGTAAAAAAGAACATGGCAAGTAATACTGACGTCTCTGTCAATAAAAAAAAACCACATTTGACACAATACGTCTGTCAGTTTATGTAAATAAACAATATTTACAAAAAACCGTTTACTTTCTATTTTTCTTACTTTTCTTAGTGTTGTATCCATATGTGGCCGACTCAACATTTATAATTTTTCATGCTGAAGAACTTAGTACAGGTTTGAGTTTAATTCTTGTTTATAATTTTACATTGTCATCTCGAGTCAAAATAGAAGTTACGCCACGTGACGTCACGCAGCCAAAGTCACGTGGTCAACGCACAGTAGTTTCTTTAAATTTATATTTTAGTAACTTACCGTTAAATTTGAACCACTATATATTTATATCGCATGACCATGCAATATTATGATGACATGGAGCTGATCTGATGCTGAAGCTGGAAGGTGGCCATAGGAACTCCGCAATAAAACGACAGACACAACCCCATCGAGTTTGAGCTCGTTAGAATCGTCTCAATGAGTAGTTGATGATGGTATCCAGAAAAGTACAGTCGGCAATAAAAGCTTGTACCAAAAATGAGATTTTTGTCAGAAACTTGTTCTTAGTGCACAAAGTGGGAGGCTAACTACTGAGAAATACTTTTATAAGATTATATGAAAATAAGAACTAATATAAACCAAAACAAAGTAAGTAGTCTTTCATTTAACTCCTTTGATGTATCCGAATTGGTAGATATAAATAACATTACTTTTACGCTAGTAGGTACATTACATACTCAGCCTTCTTGAGATACAATATTCAAAAAAAGTTCTCGATGTCATAACTGGATAATTGAAATGAAATGAAATGATTTTTTTTTTTTTTTATGAAATATTTATTAATTGAATATGACTGTGTACATAACAGGTGTTAGCAATAATAATAAACATTCAGAATCATAACATACGTACCTTTAGCTGAATTCTTATTATCCTATTGTACGAGAAGAGCAATATCTTGGCTCAGTGATAAACTTCATACTACGCGCAGGCGCACTGTGGGCTGAGAATCGGCTCTCCATAGAAATACACAATTTAAAATTTAATTAAGAATACTTTTTTTGTCGGGAAATGGCTTCTTCTAGTCATTATCATACCACAACATGATCTTGAGATAATTTGGCCCGCTAAACGTGACGTGTGAGAGGTTAGGTGAATGAGCGCGGTCAGAATAATAGCCCAGGCCCCGTAGCATGGATGGCCTCTTATCAGGCGATAAGTGACGAGATAGAGCATCCGTCCCTGGCTGACACCGTTCGATAGAACGAGAGGACGCTCTTATCTTGTCACTTATGTACGTGATTAGGATCCATGCTACGGGGCCAGGAAGCAAATTCTCTCTCTATTGGAAAATCTCACCCAAATCTCGAAGACAGCAAAATTTCTTATTATGGGGCATGATAGAGGTCTTGTTTATGGACTGGCTACGCATGCCGCGGTGCGGATGCGATTCCACGTTGGAACTCACCCGAACAGCAACATATCTATGGCGTAGCTTAGGAGTGTTTAATTTCCATCGCCAACATAGCAGTTAACTGACAATCCGTGCACTTTATATGCATTGTAATAAGGGTCACGAATGGTCAGTTAACTGAGTTGGCGTTGTACAGAGGGGTGATCACTTAACTTTTCGATCGCGCGTTAGGACAACTTAACTGTCATTTTCCATACAAAATATAATACCTGACGCGCGTACAATGCGTTACGTGATCGACCAGCAGATGTGAGCGGTCCATAGTCTCCTGACAGCGCGCGTATCGCGCCGCCACAGGCGCCCCAGGCTTTTAAAGAACGCTGTTTTTCGACTCTATAGCATAACATGCACAATTATCTAAGCCTCAATTCTGGTACGCGTTTAGGACGTGCTAAATTGAAATGATATGTGAATCATCTTTTTTCATGTGCGCTTCTTGCATTAGCCTAAATTCCTAAACTCGTATAACGCAAACTGAGCGGTACGCACTCATAATCAGACAAGACTATTGAACTTATTAGTTGGATGATAGCTGAGGCACATTGTAGGTAATTGTTTTCCAAGCAGGATGGTGCGAGACGCGAAGCAGCCACGCCTTAATATTTACAGCTCAAATTACGAGCTTCCGACACACTTATTTAACACTTCCGGCATGATACCCTTATAGTAATAACTGCTGATCTAAAAAAACAGTAACATTTTAAAGATTCGCCGCTTCCCTTTAAAGGCGTGTAACAGACGAATTACCAAACGTACTTCAGCTCAAAAAATAGACGAGCGAAGGAAATGCTCAATTTAGTAGCAATAACGTTATAGTGTATATATAGGTAAAGAAACCAGATAAACAGTATCAATTTCGTTTTACTCCCGGAGTGAAACACGATCATGATTTGGAAGGTAACATCTCAATATAAAATAACAATTTATTAAAATAGCGCCCTCCTGAGGCGGTCGGGTAATTATAGTAGTGACATCACTGACAGTTTTATACGAAAGCTATCCTGCGCCTATCTAAACAATGGAATGTAGAAAATAGTGAAGTAACAGTGGTGGATTCAGGATTTTTTTTGGGGGCTTGACTCCGTTTTTGAGCCGCTAAGGGTAGATTTTAGTAAGGACTCCGATGGTTATGGCGGGGTCTACAGCCCATTAGCCCCCCTCCCCTCCCTGGATCCGCTAGTGAAAAAGTAATGTGATAATAATGGTATATTTGTGCAGGTAGTGACGTTACTAGGACTGGCGCTTTGCGCCCAGGGTGAGGGGGAGCATCACGCGACCTCGCAGCAAAGACTGAAGAAGGAGTTTGAACATCATGGTGAGCTCAATCATATCGGAGCTCACTTGCCCGAGCATCATGAAGAATACGTGAGTTTACCAGTTATAAGCATAAGTGACAGTTATACTTCACAATCTTTGATAGGCCGCCCGTTCCTTTCACCGCAGCACTTTGTTCATTCAAGTAGTGTAGTATCTACAGTTGAATTAAAGAAGCTACTGAAATTGAATTTGAATTATCGCGTGACCAACCATGGAGGTTTTCCACCGTAGAGGAGAAGCGGGGCGGTGCAATTATTTTTTTGCTGTAGGAAATATTGCTCGTTTCACCTCACCCCTAATCGTCGATGGATAAGTAACATGACGGTTTCATTTCACCTATGTTTTTTTGACTTTATAGGCTTGGGCGTATCCGTCATATGAATTCTCTTACTCTGTGAATGACCCCCACACCCATGACATCAAAGGGCATCATGAGCACAGACATGGGGACGAGGTCAAGGGCGAGTACTGGCTCTTACAGCCAGACGGCAAGAAACGTACCGTGAAGTACCACTCGGACAAACATAAAGGGTACGTAGATACATAAACTCACGCCTGTAGAGCTAAAGGGTAGCCAGAGTATATGAAATTGAATGTACAGTACTTCTTCTAGCAAAAAGGTTTAAAGATGGAGAAAAAGTGATTTCGTAGTGATAGGTGGCGAGAACTAACAACCCACCTCAACCCTTTTCACATAATAGACTCTTTCTACGAACGGATCCATATTTTAAGTAAAAAAAGTTTCAATTATATAACTACTATTTAAGTGATAATAATTTACTTTGAAAACAAAGTTGAAACCGACGTCAATTCAGTACTTCGCCAAGCCACATACATAAACATTTCCACCCACACGAACTGCTTTCCGAGAGCAAATGCGTTGATTATTACAGAAAAACCCGAAGTCGCTACATGAGGGGGCCAATAATATTTCAGGAGTTCCGACAATTCCTCATGGAGCTCAGAATCACCTTTGGCACTTCATTTGTTGCTACTTCAACGGAATCATATCAGAATATTTGACGTACTTTAAATCATTGAGGAGTTCCATAAGGCATCTGTAGTCTTCATCGTCAGTTTCACTTCACCAAACTTGCGATTTCGGGCAAATACAAGCAATACAGTTATAACAGAGAATACCGAAATCACCACAGGCATACCAATGAAATTGTTTTATTTTTCACATTTGTTTGTTTTCCAAATAATAAATTAAACATACCGACATAAAAAAAACATACAGTGGAACATAGAACCTCCTAATTTTTTAAGCCGGTTAAAAATATGCGGGAACTATTAAACAAGATATATGTAATCGTCAAGCTCAAACTGGAGCTAACTTGTAACTTTAGGTCTCAGACACCTAAAGGGCCTAGTTTTTTACACCCGTAGAAAGTCTTGTATTGTATTCGTATGTACCTATTGATTGTACCTATTAAATTGGGCTGCTAGTTATATTATTTAAGTGAAAGGAAAGGACACAAAGATATTTTGATACCTTTTTGGTGCAAATTAACATCTGTGCATAGATAGAACTAAATGGTATTTCGTATAATTTTAACCGAACATTCTTTAGTTGCTTATCTGTCTGGTTAAATAATCGAAACAGTCTTATATGTGAAATCGGTCATTTTGTTTTCAACAGATTTAAAGCTGACGTTCACTACTCAGAGCATCACGAACATCATCATCATCCAGAGGAGCCACGTATAGAAGAAATCGTCAAACCAGTAGTGGAAATTATTGAAGAAGAACCTCAAAACCCGATAGTAGAAAGTGAACCCATTATAATTGAGGAGACCCCGGAAGAGCGTTCAGAGGAACCCATTGAACTTAAACATTATGAACCCATTCGTCACAAGCCCATACATATTGAATACTACATTAATCACAAATATCAAAAACATCATCACGAAGAACATAAGGAACATCACAAGCCAGAGCGCACTGAACCAGAAGCAGAACGCCGTGAAGGTGAGGCAGGCGAAGAAGAATCTGTTGGAGAAACTGGACAAGAAGCTCGCATACGAGAGGATGAGGTGCCTCGCAAAGAAATTAAACACCATAAACCAGTACACATCGAATACTACTCAAAAATTCATCATCCTGTTCACAATGAACATCATGGCCACGAAACACCAAAACACATTATAACCCACCATGAACACCGCGAGGAACGCCGCGGCCGCGAACAACAACGTGGCCGAGATAAAATACATCGCGAAGAACAACCTGGTCGTGAAGAACGGCGAAAATACGAAGAACATCGTGGCCTTAAAGAACAACGAGGTCGCGAGGAACAACGCGTTCAAGAGGAACAGCGTAGTCGTGAGGAAAAACGCGTTCGCGAGGAACAACGTAGTCATTTAGAAGAACGCGAACGCAACAATGTTCATAACGGGGGGGAACGTCATGGTCACGAAGAATATCGTGGCCGTGAAGAACAACGAGGTCGCGAGGAACAGCGTAGTCGTGAGGAAAAACGTGTTCGCGAGGAACAACGTAGTCGTGAAGAAGAACGCGAACGTAACAAAGTTCTTAACGGGGGGGAACGTAGTGGTCACGAAGAACACCGCGGGCACGTGAAACATCATGAACGTGAAGAGCATAATTTCCCATTACCTCCCGTACTACGACCTTTGAACATGAGATACCATCATCACAACGATCATGCCGAGGAACGTAGGGAACCAGAGTTACACAAAGTCATACATGATGAGGAAATCAGAACCGAGAGGAAATATGACCCTGATGTCCAGCTTTATCGATTGCACAAACCAGTAACGTTCCGCCCCGAGCACGCCCTCTATCCCGGTTACCACCGTGACCACAGAAAACAACGCAAATCTCAATGAATACGAGTTAAAGTTTTCCCGTGGCGCTGCCGCTGTCTCGAACACTTGAAAGAATAGCGTTTAACAGAAGAAATGTTACGAATTATATATTGTTCAAATGAAGCATAATTATTTATCGCACAATAGGGAAAAGTTATTGTTAATTTTAAATAACCGTACCTATAACCTAATAAAGAAATGCTTCGTAAAATGGTGTTTGTAATAATAAAAACCCTATCAATCAATCAAAAACATCATCATCATAATTTAAGAGTTTAGCTCTTGTCGCTGCAGTAGACGCTTCAAACTTCTCATTAATCGCAATAAAACTCAGTAAGTAGTAAGTTAATCCAATCATATGCAACAGCGCCTCCCTAACTCGATATCAATATTAACAACAATGCGCTACAGGATACAAAAACAATTATCTACATTTTTAGGTTTACATATTGAGTTGTAAGGAATACATTACCTCCTTATAGGTCATGTATTATCCATTCTCGGTTATGGCCTTGTCCAATGGGGTAACTAAGTAAGTACATAGAGGTTGAAAGGGTTACAAAAAAAGGTGTTCGTGCAACGGTAATCGCTAGATTAGTCATCGGTTGTAAACCCATATTCAAATAGCTTGACATAGTAAGAGACCCTTATATGCACGTAAATATACAAAAAAAATACTGATTTTCTAAGTTCTTCCCAAAATATTTCAATGAATTCTGACACTAGCAGTGGCTGGGTATCGTGAAGGTAGAAATGAGCGAAAATGGGCTCACAAAAGTACTCCAGGCAAAATACGGTTTTGAAAAACGTTAATTTATCATAGCGTTTTTTTTCTTTATATAATTTTAAAACATTATTCTTAGATGCTTTATTCAAGAATTCAACAAACTTTCCATCCGGAAGTATTTAAATAGATTGAAATAAAGCATAAATTGTTTTTTTTATTATTTATTTTGAATATTATAGAGCAAATGTAAATGAACCAAAATAAAGATAAAACCGTTTATTAATATTTTTTCTGACTTTTCTAAAGCTAATTAAGTTATAATTTTTTTGATGTCTGAAATTTTGTTGGATTTTGTCGCCAGGTAACTATTTAATTGATAATATATCCATTACAAAGAAAAAATCTGCTATTATAAATTATTTCCAAATTTGACATTTTTTCCATACAAGTTGTCAGTTCATTGCCTGGACTAAATTGCAAATGCTTGAGCATCATGATTTGCAATTCAGTTATAGTAACTTTAAGAACTTACTTGAGAACTTCCGAGCCATATAAACTCTTTGTGTCAGCCTGGGTGCAGTCACCGCATCAGACTCGTTTGCTTGTAGACGAGGAGCGCAATGGTGTTAGTAAGGCTGACGCAGAGGCAGACGTTTGTAGTGGTACTAAGTTAGCATGACCAAACTCGAGGAGCCATGAGGAAGTTTCTGGATAGAAATGAGAGCGCATACATATTGAGCCTTCTTTGAATTGTAAAGAACACATAACCTCCGTATAATCCACTTATAATAAATCTCTAGAATCAGCCAGTTTGAAACTAAGCTTTGGGTTGTCACGAATGTTCTCAGCATCCCGTGAACGGAAAAATATGAAACATTTTTTGTAGGTAAATTATTATTCCAGCTGTAACTTAGGATAGTTTTTATCCGACTGCGACAGTTAATTAATTTTCCGAAATATATGGCTTCATTTAATTTATGATTTATTTTTATTGAGATTAAACGCTGCTCCAACTGTCAGCTATAAGAAACGTCAAAAATGGCGGAATTGCTTTGCCTTTCACTTATTAATAATTAGTAATTTAGTAATGCCATACGAATAAATAAAAAATTAATAATTTAAATCCCGTCTACGATAAACCTTACGAGAAAAATGCTAAAATATATATCATAAAAAAATATTCGATTTTGATATGAGAACTTATATGCGCAAATGTCGTATTATGGCGTAATTTCAATAAATGTATCAACAAATTTGAACAATATAATTAACACGAATTTGTTTTTTTTGAATGGCAATGGCACGCGCTCTGCGCATTCTGCCAAAGTACCTGCGGCGCTACCACGAAAACCGATACTCAATGTTCGTATATTTGCATCCCTGTCACTCGAGTATGAGTGCGATAGAGATAGAGATACCCGAATATTTTCGAATTCCGAAGTTCGTGGTTATAGAAAAGGAATCGAAAATATGGTAAATAATCATAATGTATTTTCTCGAAAAAGAATTTAAAATAAATATAATCAAATGGAGAAAAAAACAACGCAAGAGGTTATATAGGTAATGACTAAGTTAACGCAAGAGGTAGGTAATCACTAAGTTATAAGTGTCCAAAGTTTTAAGAGGGGGTATGTTCTGTCCCTTTTCCGCAAAACGCACCTTCATATGAAACGATTGTTTTTTTACTATGACGCTCGAGGATCTTGACGTCACAGTCCCCGATCGTTTTCTCACTCTAATAAGCGACATTAAAACGGTTGTAGCTTCATAATTTTTTGAGATATTTGAATGGGAGTTTCGTCATCTTCATCGGGCTAGAGAGTTGAAATTTACACCAGAACTACCTTTTATAGCGTAGGCAATGGCTAAGAAGGGATTTTGGAAATTCTACCCCTAAAGGGGTTAAATAGGGGTGCAAAGTTTGTATAGGGGAAACTTTATATTTTGAGCTAGAGACTTACAATTTTGTATAAAGATTACTTATTAGAATACAAATAAAGTACTCTCAACGTTTAGGAAAATTCTGCCCCTAAGGGGGTTAACAATGGGTGCAAATTTTGTATGAGGGAAACTTTATTATTTTAGCAAGAGACTTAATACTCTGTAGAAATATTAATTATTAGAATTCAAATAAAGTACTTTCAGCGTTTTGGAAAATTCTGCCCCTAAGGGAGTTAAAAAGGGTTGCAAAGTTTGTATGACCGAAACTCCTTTTTGAGATAGAAGCTTAAAAGTTTGTAGAAATATTACTTATTACAATACAATGAAAGAATTTTCAGTGTTTTGGAAAATTCCACCACCTAAGGGTATGAAAAAGGGGTGCAAAGTTGGTAAAGGGGATTTTTGAGCTAGAATCTCAAAACTTTTTAGAAAGATTACGTAATAAAATAAAATAAAATACTTTCAGCGTTTTAGAAAATTCCACCAGTTAGAGGTGTATAAGGGGGTGCAACGTTTGTAAATATATTTTTTTAGCGAGCGACCTTTGTTGAAAGATTACTTATTACAATACTTACAAATAAAGAACTTTCAGCGTTTTTGAAAATCCCACCATGGGTGATCAAAAGGGGTGAAAATTTGTATAGAGGAAACTTTTTTTTTTAGCTAGAGACTTGTAATTGTGTAGAAAGATTATTTATTAGAATAAAAATATACAGGGTGTCCCAGAAATCGTCGTCAAGCCGAAAACGGATGACAGTTATCAGAAAAATACAAAAAAAAATCCAACTCATGTTCTTTTAAAATTATGGTCACTTTAAAAATTGAAAATTTACGACGATTGACCAATTAATGAATAAATATAAAAAAAACCAACACGAGTTGGGTTTTTTTTGTATTTTTATGATATGACTTTGGTCTATCAACCGTTTACGGCTTGACGTCGATTTCTGGGACACCCTGTATAGGTAAATTACTTTCAGTGGTTTGGAAAATTCCACCCGCTAAGAGGGGGATAAAGAGGTGCAATGTTTGTATGGGGGAAACTTTTTACTAAGGTAGACACTTAAAACTCTGTAGAAAGATTAAGTACTTGCCTACTTATTAATATACAAAAAAGTAATGCCAGAGTTTTGAAAATTTCACCCCTTAAGGGTCCTTAAGGGGCTTAAAGGGGTGCAAAGTTCGTATGGGAAACACTTTTTTTAGCTAGAGACTTAATAGTTTGTAGAAAAAATACTTGCCTATTACAATAAAAAATACTTAATGTTTTATTTTTAATTTTTCCCTGAAGGGGATTATAAGGGTGTTTAAAGTTTGTATGGAGTGCAAGTCATTTTTAAAGTAAGGGATTTGTAACTTCGGTTTTAGACTGTTTGCTAAACTACTACAAAACTTATTTAAGCGTTTTTTTTAATTCATCGGCTAAGAATAAGGGGTTCGAATTTTTGGAAGTAAGATATTTGTAACTTTGGTTTTAGACTGTTTAAGTGTTTAAGACTAGGTACAAAACTAATTTCAATGTTTTTTTTTTAATTCATTCCTTAAACATACATTTAGACGATGACATGGTAATACGCGGACGAAGTCGCGGGCAACAGCTAGTATTAGGTCCTTACCTATGAAATTGGCGGTTTTTTCACAAATATTATTTTGTACGTAATTTATTCATTTCTATTGCAACTTCCAAATTATTTTTTAATTTCATCAAGGTTTTAAATACAAAAAATAGGTTTGAATTTTTTATTTAGTGTTTCAAATTAAAGCTTGAAAACCGCCCTTTTCATGTGCTGCCGGTTAAAGTGTTTCAATTACGTATAGTTTTATGATGCGAACTATTTTTAAGGAATGAAGATATGTGTAAAGTAGCTTAAAAGTTTTCTATATTCATGCTACATTGCTGAATAATCCGCAAAATTCAATGTATGAAAATCACAAATTTCATAAAATTCTCCATACACACCGCCAATTTCATAGGTAAGGACCTAATCTCCACTTATAATAAATCTCTAAATTAAAAAAAGAATCAGCCAGTTTGAAACTAAGCTTTGTGTGGTACGAATGTTCTCAGCATCCCATGAACGGAAAAATATGAAATATTTTATATAGGTACATTATTATTATAGCTGCAACTTAGGATAGTTTTTATCCGACTGCGACAATTAATTAATTTTCCGTAATATACGACTGCATTTAATTTTTCATTTACTTTTATTGAAATCAAACGCTGCTGTCAGCTATAAGAAACGTCAAATTTTCTTCAAAATGGCGGAATTGCTTTGCCTTTCACTTATTAATAATTTAAATCCAGTCTACGAAAGACCTTTACGATACACATGCCAAAAGTTAAACCATACAAAAATATTCGATTGTGATATGAGAACTTATATGCGCAAATGTCGCATTATGGTGTAATCTCTATAAATGTATCAACAAATTTGAACAATATAATTATATTGCTTTTTTTGAATGGCAAACACACGCGCTCTTTGCGCATTCTGCCAAAGTGCCTGCGGCGCTACCACGAAAACCGAAACTCGAAGTTCGTATAACTGCATCCCTGTCACTCGAGTATTGTTATTGTTAGTGCGATAAAAATAGAGGAACCCGAATATTTTTGAAATCCGAAGTTCGTAGTTATAGCTCAGGAATCGAAACTACACCCCAAAAGCCGCGTCCGCTGCGCCATGTTTTCGTGGTTTTTAAACGTCAAACATGTTTTGCCAATCAAAACAAAACCCTATTTGTTTGCCGAACCTGACGGAAAACATGTTAGATGTTTAAAAACATGGAAAACATTGGTGCAGCGGACCCGGCTGTAGGTAGACACTAAATAAAATAATCATAATGTATTTTCTCGAAAAAAGGATAATAGAGAAAAAATCAACGCAAGAGGTTATATGTATAGGTAATCACTAAGTTCCAAAATTTTATGTTCTGTCCCTTTTCCACAAAACGCACCTTCATATGAAACGATTGTTTTTTACTATGACGCTTGAGGATCTTGACGTCACAGTCCCCGATCGTTTTCTCACTCTAACAAGCGACATTAAAATCGGTTTTGAGATATTTGAATGGGATTTTCGTCATTATCTATACCTACATATAAATGCCTACTCGTATGTCCTGACTGACTCACCCACTCACTCATCAACGCACAGCCGAAACTACTGGGGCTAGAGAGTTAAAATTTACACCAGAACTACCTTTTACAACGTAGGCAACGGATAAGAAGGGATTTTTGGAAATTCTACCCCTAAAGGGGTCAAATAGGGGTGCAAAGTTTGTATGGGGGAAACTTTATTTTTGAGCTAGAGACTTAAAATTTTGTATAAATATTACTTATTAGAATACAAATAAAGTACTTTCAACGTTTAGGAAAATTCTGCCCCTAAGAAACAAGGGGTGCAAATTTTGTATGAGGGAAACTTTATTATTTTAGCAAGAATTTCAATACATTGTAGAAAGCTTACTTATTAGAATACAAATAAAGTACTGTCAGCGTTTTGGAAAATTCAGCCTCTTAGGGGGTTAAAAAGGGTTGCAAAGTTTGTATGAGTGAAACTTCTTTTTGAGATAGAAGCTTAAAAGTTTGTAGAAAGATTACTTATTACAATACAAATAAATAAACAGCGGATTGGAAAATTCCACCCCTAAGGGTATGAAAAAGGGGTACAATGTTGGTAAAGGGGATTTTTTTGAGCTAGAATCTCAAACCTTTTTAAAAAGATTACATAATAAAATAAAATAAAATACTTTCAGCGTTTTAGAAAATTCCACCCCTTAGGGGTGTATAAGGGGATGCAACGTTTGTAAATATATTTTTTTAGCAAGCGACAAACCTTTGTTGAAAGATTACTTGTTACAATACAAATAAAGAAATTTCAGCGTTTTGGAAAATTCCACCCCTAAGGGTGATTAAAACGGCTGAAATTTGTATGGAGGAAATATTTTTTTGAGCTAGAGACTTGACATTGTGTAGAAAGATTATTTATTAGAATACAAGTATATAGGTAAATTACTTTCAGTGGTTTGAAAATTTCCACCCGCTAAGAGGGGGATAAAGAGGTGCAATGTTTGTATAGGAAAACTTTTTTAGGTAGAAACTTAAAACTCTGTAGAAAGATTAAGTACCTACTTATTAAAATACAAAAAAATACCTACTGCCAGCGTTTTGGAAAATTTCACCCCTTAAGGGGTTAAAAAGGGGTGCAAGGTTCGTATGGGAAACACTTTTTTTGGCTAGAGACTTGATAGTTTGTAGAAAAAATACTTACAATAAAAAAATCGATTGTTTTATTTTTAATTTTTCCCTGAAAAGCGTTCAAAGTTTGTATGGAGAGCAAGAAAATTTTAAAGTATGATATTTGTAACTTCGATCTTAGCCTGTTTAGACTACAAAACTTATTTTAGCATTATTTTTAAATATATCCCCTAAATAGGATTATTAGGGTGTTTAAAGTTTGTATGGAGAGCAAGATATTTTTAACGTAAGGGATTTGTAACTTCGGTTTTAGACTGTTTGCTAAAATACTACAAAACTTATTTCAGCGTTTTTTTAATTCATCGCCTAAGAAGGTTAAAAGGGGGTTCGAACTTTGTATAGAGAGCAAGACATTTTTAAAGTAAGAAATTTGTAACTACGGTTTCAGACTGTTTTCTATGAGGGTTCAGAGAGGGTTCTTAGTTTGTATAGAGAGCAAGAGATTTGTAACTTCGGTTTTAGATTGTTTTCTAAAAACTAGGTACAAAATTAATTTTAATGTTTTTTTTTAAATTCATTCCTTTAACAAACATTTAGACGATAGCATGTTATACGCGGACGAAGTCGCGGGCAACAGCTAGTATTATAATATAATCCTAATATCATCCCGGAAATCATCCTCTAAGGCAGCGGTCGGCAACAGGCGGCCTGGCTTGCGGCCCGCGAGCCTCCCTGGCTGTTCTGTATGTAGGTATAGGTCGTTGAATTCAGAATTTTGGAATTGCCTGCTAAAGTCAGAAATAATTAAGAAGTGCGGCCCGCGTATTTTTATACTAATAATAATAAAATATCTAAATCTAGTGATATTTAATACTATGCTACATAAAATATTATTCCTCCTTCTAGCATCGGTTTCCTCATTACTGAGAGTCGTGGTCATGTCTCTACATTTTTTTTCTTGGAAAATGCGTCTCCAGTTCTGCCAGATTGTCCTACAAATAATCAACGCAGGTCTCGGACAGCAGTTCATGTGGTAAAGTGGAAAAGAAATGTGGAAATTAATGTGGCTTGGCGCAGTAAGCTGAATTGAAGTCAGTAAAAACTTTGTTTCTAAAGTAATTTATTTAATTTATTGACATTAAATGTAGACGCGACTGTACTACAAGTGTAGGTACTTTGTTTCTGAAACAATACCTACAGTGAATAATACAAAGGCGATCTTTAAAAACGCTGTTTCAAGTAATCTCTACGTATTGCCAGGTCAGCGTCTCTACAGATTGCAAATTATTCTTAAATTAATTACTGAAGGATACGCCAATCGACGAATTCCGGAGATACGCTTATATAATTAAGGAGTAGTGTTCTGCCTAGTGAGCAAAATCACGCAATCAGTTATTGTACTCGCCAGTTGAATAACATGCTACAGGTGAGTTGCACCAATTCTTATTAAGAATATGGTACAAACTAAAAATCAAAAATCCAAAAATAATTATTATTATTTAATTAATGATTAATATCCATAAAATAAAATAATAGTACCTAAATCAATAAAACCACCTAATGGTTATTTTCGACGAAAGTTTTAGTTGAATAATACCGGTATTAGTAGTACCTATTATAAAGCTGAGCACTCACGGACGCCCCGTTTGTATCTGCGACAAAGAGATTGGCGTAATATTTTTTCCATGTTGAATATATTGATATTAAAGAATAATATTTTGCATTTTTGTTTTCATTTAGTGACATTAAGTTTTGTTAATCTGTAATTTTTACTTGATTATATTTTTTTTTTACTGTAAATAAGTTATGATGAGATCAAACTCAAACTCAAAATATTTATTGCACACTTAATATTACAAGTAATAAAGTGGGCCCCGTAAGGGCCCAGCAACGAAGGAATTGAGGGATTTAGTAAAATACGCACGCACATAGTGATTTTCGTATTTTCTATTGTAACTCAGGTAAGTGCTGGGGGCCGATTTTTGACTTTCGAGCACTTCATTTCTACCGATAGAATTGAATATGAGTAGTTGATACCATTCGTTTTTCAATTTTCTATCGCTATGTCATAACAGCGTTTCAAATGATATGCTTGTTAAATTAAATAAAAAAACCGGCCTAGTGCGAGTTGGACTCGCGCACGAAGGGTTCCGTACCATTATCTATAAAAATATTTATTTTATTCTGTTTTTAGTATTTGTTGTTGTAGCGGCAACAGAAATACATCATCTGTGAAAATTTCAACTGGAACTATCACGGTATCAGTGACATACAGCCTGGTGACAGACAGACAGACAGACAGACAGACGGACAGCGGAGTCTTAGTAATAGGGTCCCGTTTTACTCTTTGAGTACGGAACCCTAAAAATAAAAATAAATTGACAGTTTTCGGGTGAAAGAGTCCAGCGCTCGAAAGTCAAAAATCGGTCCCCTGAGACACTCTCTTGCTTCGTTTTCTTTGTTATTGATAGCCCTTGCTAGGTTAACCCTGTTGTTATCGAACACTACGTCGAGATGATACATTTCCGATTGTGGTTTGCCTACCTCTAGTTTACCTACCTGAATGAATACATTGAACCCCTGAAGCTTGTGATAAACTTTGTTTTACACATTTTCTACCAATTTCTGATAATCATGACATATCTTAACAACACACTAAGAGCAAGTGCCTACGCCAAATCATCAAAAAAACGTACTAGTTCATATAAAACTAACGCATCTTTTATTTATACTTGCTTTTTTGACTAGTCGAAAATAATAAATCCTTTATTTCCAGTTACTACTTGTCGCGCTCCTGGCATCAGGAGTGGTCGCGGAAGATGCCGTTGCCGAGCCAGCGAAAATTGCCGAGAAGGCAGTGCCAATAGAGTCAGCCGCGACCGTGTCAAAAGACACCGAATTCGCAGAACAGAGTATGGACCGCGACCACGACTACGAAAGCTATCGCGACGACCATTTGTACCTCAAGGCCAAGCTCGATGGACACCGCCCCGAAGGCCCCCTCGTAGCTCGCACTCTCCACTCCTCTATTGTACGTACCTATTTATTTTAAGGATTGACGGTTGAGGGTTTTTTGCTGGAAATACAAGAACTCGGGTTTAGATTTAATTTATTTGAATTAAATAATTATTCCAGATGATACATGCGAAGACATATTACTGCCTGATATTTGTAGGAAATATGTATTTAAAAATAAATTTCGTGAAACTCGAATTACCTAGTTATCTTTCTATTTATTTCTTAAGTCGAAAATTTATCTGACTTTTTTTTTTCAGGGACACGGCCCTAACATCGCTGCACAAGATGAGTACGTATTTGAAATAAAATAAAAAAATCTAGTACTTATGTTAGAGAAGAGGTCTTCAATTTATAGACACGCGGCGCGCGGTAGCGTGTCCCGCCAAGTTCAAAGCCAAAAGGAACTGGCGACGCAGCAGCCGTGTGTTATCTTACACGAACCATTTGGAGGGCATATTCATTATTTTTACACCCTTAACCGGACAGTTAAGGATAGTAACAAAACCGACAGGTTAGACGTGACTTAAACATCACTTTAGTTAATCTTAATCTGCCATTTTTTTTTAATTCCCCTGGAGCCACTTTTGACTCCTTAATAACTCAAAATCATTTTTTTAACATAGAAATATGAAATTTGGTATAGGTACCTATGTATTAAAACCCCTTAGATTAACTAGAACCCGAAATTTCATATACGAGTATACAGGTAAAACGGTTATTGAGACATTAACGTCTAATATAATCTTTATGTTATGCGTAAGTAACTGTTTATACTAGGTAATATCCTAATATTACTCTTCGGAAAAATTGGCTTGCTAGTAAAACTAGCCAAGTAAAGTCTTGAGCATCAATTTATCCTAATCTATCTGCTTTGTGTACATAATTCGAATGTTCAAATTTAAGAAGTTATACTTTTATATAGCAAACATTGTTGTAGAAGAAAAAATAAGAAATTGTAATTTTAGGATTGTTTACCGAACTTGGCACCCATTTAGCATCTTGATTCTTTTGTCAGCGAAGTTGACAACCACCCATATTCTTAATATTAAACTAGGCTCCCATTTTGACATTTATGTTTCTGGTGGTAAAACAATAATCTAAACATATATTTTTTTTATGTATTCTTGTTTATTACTACTACTACTGTTACTAATGAATAACTAAATATTTTTTGTTAATAAATGCCTTACCTAGAGACTGACGCTCCCACAGTCAAACTTTCACTACAGTTTTGTGGGGCAATGTTTAATTTTAAGTATGCAAAACACTGTACTTATTAAAATAAATAAATAAATAAGTAGGTAAACGCGGGATATTAGCTAAGACCAGGAAAATTATGGATGAGACTTTTTTGAACCAATTTAAATAGTTTTTCTATTTCCGACAATTTAAATGGTGTAGTGGAAAAAACTTTAAAAAATATATTTTTAGTGAATGCTGGCTTGGCCATGAAACTTTGAAATCATATTTTCATGCGAATAGCTTAGTTTTAATGTATTGTCTCCATTGCAGAATCATCAGATTCACATACAGTCCGGCGTATTACGAGCCTATGTGGGTTCTGGACTACAGATTCCTCAAGTCAGGTGGCAGGAGGTACACGCGCGGGCCTGGGGGCCAGATCCTCATCCTGCCGAGGAGCTACAAGCATTACAAGGGGGACGGCACCCACGACTACGACTCGATGATCGAGCATCTCCGACTCAAGTTGATCGCCGAACAGAACCAGAGGATGCGTGAGCACGGTTTTGCCCACCAACACGACCGCGGACACCTCTATGAACAGGAACACCTACGTGAAAATGGGCCTATGCACCATGAACATGAGCCTATCCACCACCTTGAACGTGAGCGTATCCATCAGCGTGAACGTGAGCATAACCTCCACCGTGAACGTGAGCCTATTCAGCTCCGTCAACAGGAGCCTGTCCTTTATGGGCCCATGGCACCCACGCGCATGGAAAGGGAAAGAGAACTTCTGCAAATGGAAAGGGAAAGAGAACAGAGAGAGAGAATGGAAAGGGAAAGAGAACAGAGAGAGAGAATGGAAAAGGAAAGAGACCAGAGAGAGAGAATGGTGAACATGGGAAGAGAACATATGTCACTGTATCACTAGTTTAGAAGCCACCGTCCTAATTGTAACACACTATTTGCTTTGACATAATAATGTCTGCTTGATTAATCAACATTTTCTTCACAGTGTATCTAGTAGTATTTTTTTTTAATATTTGCTTTCTACGAAATGTGTAAAAACTTACCAAAGGCCTGAGTCTCATGTAACTGCAATCTTCTGTACTTATATTATATTGGGGTGAAATTGGGGGTGAAAGTTTGTATGGAGCTGCGATATAAACGAATTCCACGTGGACGGAGTCGCGAGCTAGTGTAATATTCTATCAAATTATAGATTATTATAGAGACATATTCATTTGAAACTGGAGTAAATTGACGTTAGTGTATAATTTGATTGTTGCAAAACTGTACAATAATGAAGATTACTCTAAGTTTACGAGTTATAAGAGTTCTCGTTAGTATTTTTCTGCAATAATGTGTAATATATATTTTAATTCTCTACTTAATTGAAATCTGTCGTTTAACACCAGCTTAATAAAAATACCTCTACCTCTTTGGTACCTCTGAAATGTTTTTTAAAGTAAAGAAATTCCCCACAGTTTTATTTTATTATTAAAACATCCCTAAACTTGAAACCGCCATGATACTGCTGAATTAAGTGACGGAGTGGAAATGCACTTACGCATCCCCCCAGCCTAGGGAAGCTATAATGGGGGGGGGGGGGGGGGTGTATGTGGGACTCTCACCCTCTAGCCAACTCTATTTAAAGAGAAGGGGGAGGGAGTCTACCGACTAAAACCATTCCGGTGTTTCCGTCCCTACCGTTAATGGGGGCGCAGTGGGATGATCGTTATTGGTAATGATTATAACTATAATTAAAAATGATGGGTCACCTGTCCAACATTGAAACTTTGGTCCACAATGAAACACCTCAATATTTCCAAAGCCCGATGTTGCTAGATAGTCCAGTATTGACCATTAGGACGTAGGGTGTTACCACACCCATCGATTGATGTCATTTGGCTGATATATAGAAGAAACTGTCGATTGACGTCGACCATATCGATCGATGGCATCGTTAGATTGGTGTGGTAACACCCGTACATGGTCTGTTTGTGGACGCAATGCGTGAAAGATAAGTTCACAACTCACAACAAAAACTTAAAAAATGAAAAAAAAGATGAATACTTATATATTAGTATCTCATTGTCTTCTGTACATTCCAAAGCGTCTATGGAGCTGTATGTTAATAAAAATGGTTATCACAAGTGTTGGCACTTTGGCAGTCCGTGGCAAGTGCGCATTCAGCGGATATTTCATGCAGATTTTTATATCACGGTTTTTACACGGGACGCCAAAATCAGCTGTTGCCCCAACAACCAGCCGGTCGACGTACTACTCGGCATGCCAGTGACCGTGCATTGGCCCGCTAGCCCTTATCTCCCAGGTGACGCTGAAACATCGCCTGCAACAAGTGACTGTGAAGTGTTTGAGGTTTGAACGCTTAGCTTGGTCTTTAGTGAAGGTATGTCTCTGCCAGTTCATACCTAACTATCTAGTATATCAAGTAGGTATGAATAGTTTTTTATTGAGTTTTTTCTTAATTGTATTTTATACATTACAGTAGTCCCTAATCTGCGGCTTTGGCTAGCAAGCAATGCAAAGCAATGGCAAATTTCATAATCGATTGCGTATTTATTCAAAAAACTGTTATTTTAGTACTTACCGGTGATAGAAAATCGCTCCCGGGGGAACCTTTGGGTCCTAGCTTGCCTGTCGGCACGACTAAATTTCAGAACGCGGCATGTTTCTATTTTTAATACGGCAAAATCGTCACCCACGGTCAACAGACAACTGATCTGCATTTTGACTGCGTTTGACAGTGTTATGAGTGTTCACTCATAACATCGGCTACATGCACCCCGCCCACTACCGTTTCTATAGTATTTACTTGTTCTGTGCGGATGACTAAAAACAAAACATTGATAAAGTACAGAGCTCTTTATTTGAATTTGCTATAGATTATGACACTAATAAATCTAATTATTACTTGATGCAAGAAACTCATCGGGTTCATTCGCAAATACGGAAACAACCGATGGAGATGTATATCGTTAGACGGCGAGTATGACAGGGATAGACAGCCTATACATTATTTACAAACTATCTCACTCCTCACCCCTAGTATATATTGACATCTAGATTCGTAACAAATACACGTAATTGAAGTTCGGACTTATAGTGTATGTGTTATCTTTGTGAAGTCCAGCTTCCCGCGATAACATCACTGCTATAATTTGACACCTACTGAGTACCTAATTTCATTGTCACCGAAGGTTAGTTTATACTGGATGAACCAGCGTAACATGACATGCAATACGTATAGTGTAAATTTTTCATTTTTTTATATTATTAAAAGTATATAAGATGGCATCATATTGATAATTTTGTGTGTATGTGTATTTGTATTTACAAGTCTTATTTCGCTATAACTTATGAAATAGAGTTGTTCAACCAGCTCTATTTCTTCTATGAAAAAAGTTACTTTGGTTATATTTTACACGAGAAAGAGTTGTCGTAAAAAGAACTCAAAATTTGTATGCCGCCTTAAAATTTAATGACCTTTCCAATGATAAATACCACACACTTTCCTTACAATCCAAAAAATATTTGGCGTAACCCCTTATACCCCCAAAACTGCCCCTTAAATTGGGGTTTACTTATTTTTGTCTTTATTTATGTGATAAGGCCATAAATTCCTATATCTATACCAAATTTCAGCTTCCTATGTCATACGGTCTTCGAGAAAACTGGCTGTGACCGACGGACAGCCTCCGAGTGATCGCATAAGTGTTCCGTTGGACCAATTTTGGTACGGAACACTAAAAACGGGTCAATTTGTTAAGTTGCGAGCAGCATTGTTCTTGACCATAGGTACTGAAAAAACTGCAACATCAACTTTCTATCTAATTATCCTTACAGTAGCAAAGAATTACGTACAAGTAAATAACCTGTGCCGATGCCGGCTTGTTTACCTACACGCACACTTGGCGGTTGGCGATCATACTGCTTAACGGATCGTGACGGCACCTTGAAACCGAACGAGACCTGGATTTCACGGAATAAGCTCGTTATAGCTAATCATCGGCGCGATAATTGGCCATAGTGTATAGTTTTAATTGGCTGTCCCTACTCATTTGTAGTGCTCCACAAATTTGGCAAGCAAACCTCTTTATAAGGTAACGGCACATCGGTTTTTTTCGTAGTTGTAGTCCTGCACACAATTAGACACGAAGTCAACATGTGGTTCCAGGTTAGCTCTATGTGTATAATAATTATCATACGTGCATAATAGAAACACACGAAAAAAGTGAAAAATAAAAAGTTTTGTGCCGATTTTTTTAAATCATACGCAGAACAAAATTAAGGGCGCTCGTTTGAGCGCCTTTAATTCATATCATTAAGCAATTGCTTACGCTCCTGGGTTCAAATCCCGGTCACGGTGAATACTTGTGTGATGATCTGATTCATCTGATGACCATGAATATTTGCTTCTGCGAGTCTTGATGTTTTCTGTGTATTTATCTCCACTTATAATATCTCCACTTATAATAAATCTCTAAATTAAAAAAAGAATCAGCCTGTTTAAAACTAAGCTTTGCGCGGTTCGAATGTTCTCAGCATCCCATGAACGGAAAAATATGAAACATTTTATATAGGTACATTATTATTCTAGCTGCAACTTAGGATAGTTTTTATCCGACTGCGACAGTTAATTAATTTTCCGAAATATACGACTTCATTTAATTTTTCATTTATTTTTATTGAAATCAAACGCTGCTCCAACTGTCAGCTATAAGAACCGTCAAATTTTCGTCAAAATGGCGGAATTGCTTTGCCTTTCACTTATTAATAATTTAAATCCCGTCTACGATAGACCTTTACGAGACAAATGCTAAAATATAAACCATAAAAAAATATTCGATTCTGATATGAGAACTTATATGCGCAAATGTCGTTTAATGTCGTAATTTCAATAAATGAAATCAACAAATTTGAACAATATAATTAACACGAATTTGTTTTTTTTGAATCACAATGGCACGCGCTCGGCGCATTCAGCCAAAGTACCTGCGGCGCTACCACGAAAACCGATACTCAATGTTCATATATTTGCATCCCTGTCACTCGAGTATAGTTAGTGCGATAGAGATAGAGATACCCGAATATTTTCGAATTCCGAAGTTCGTGGTTATAGCTCAGGAATCGAAAATATGGTAAATAATCATAATGTATTTTCTCGAAAAAGAATTTAAAATAAATATAGTCAAATGGAGAAAAAAACAAAGCAAGAGGTTATATAGGTAATGATTAAGTTATAAGAGTCCAAAGTTTTAAGAGGGGGTATGTTCTGTCCCTTTTCCGCAAAACGCACCTTCATATGAAACGATTGTTTTTTACTATGACGCTCGAGTATATTGACGTCACAGTCCCTCATCGTTTTCTCACTCTAACAAGCGACATTAAAACGGATGTAGCTTCATAATTTTTTGAGATATTTGAATGGGAGTTTCATTATCTTCTATCTATTTATACATAATAAATGCCTATGTCCTGACTGACTTATTCACTCAATTACTAATCTTAGAGAGTTGATTTTTGCACAGTATGTTGCTTTTATAACGTGGGCTAGGGATAAAAAGGGATTCTTGAAAATTCTACCCCTAAGGGGGTAAAATGGAGGTGCAAAGTTTGTATGGGAGAACCTTTTTTTTTTGAGCTATAGACTTAAACTTTGTAGAAAAATTAGTTATTAGAATACAAATGAAACACTTTCAGCGTTTTGGAAAATTCCACCCCTACGGGGGTAAAATAGGGGTGCAAGGTTTGTATGGGGGAAACATTTTTTTTTAATAGAGACTTAAAACTTTGTAGAAAGATCAGTCATTAGAATACAAATAAAGAACTTTCAGGGTTTTAGAAAATTCTACCCCTAAAGGGGTAAAATAGAGTGCAAAGTTTGTATGGGAAAAACTACTTTTTTTTAAATAGAGACTTAAAACTTTGTAGAGAAATTATTCATTAGAATACAAATAAAGTACCTAGATTCAGTGTTTTAAAAAAATCTACCCCTAAGGGGGTAAAATAGGGGTGCAAATTTTGTATGGGGGAAACAATATTTTTTTTAAATAGAGACTTAAAACTTTGTAGAAAGATTAGTCATCAGAATACAAATTAAGCACTTCCAGCGTTTTAGAAAATTCTACCCCTAAAAATAGGGGGCTAAAATAGGGGTGCAAAGTTTGTATGTGGGAAACTATTTTTTTTAGCTAGAGTCCTAAAACTTTGTAGAAAGATTATTTAAATACAAAGAAAGTACTTTCAGCGTTTTGGAAAATTTCACCCCTAAGGGGGTAAAATAGGGTGCAAAGTTTGTATGGGAAAAACATATTTTTTTTTAATAGAGACTTAAAATTTTGACGAAAAATTACTTATTAGAACATGAAAAATAAAACATTCGGCGTTTTACAAAAATCATTCCCTAAGGGGGTTAAAAAAGGGTGCAAGGTTTGTATGGGGAACACTTTTTCTGAGCTAGACACTTAAAACTTTGTAGAAAGATTTCTTATAAAAATACAAAAAAAAAGACATTCAGCGTTTTGAAAAAATCTATCCCTAAGGGGGATAAAAAGGGGTGCAAAGTTTTTATCAGGGAAAGTTTATGTTTTTGAGTTAGAGACTTGAAACTTTGTAGAAACATTACTTATTAAAATACAAAAAAAGAACACAAATCGTTTTAGAAAATTCCACCCCTAATAGGGTTAAAAAGGAGAGCAAGCTTTGCATGGGCAACACTTTTTTTTGAGTTAGACTTAAAACTTTGCAAAAAGATTACTTATTAGAATACTAAAAAAGAACTTTCAGCGTTTTAGAAAACTCCATCCCTAAGGGGATCCTTAAGATCCTTAAAAAGGGTAGCCAGTGTTGTGTGGGAAAAACCTTTTTTTTTTACTAGACTTAAAATTATTCAAAATGTTACTTATTAAAATTAATAATAAAGTACTTTCAGAGTTTTAGAAAATTCCACCCCTAAGGGGGTTAAGAAAGCTTTGTATGGGCAACACTTTTTTTGAGCTAGAGACTTAAAAGTTTACGAAAAAAGTTCTTTCAGCGATTAGAAAAATTCAACCTCTAAGGGGGTTTAAAAGGGGGTTCAAATTTTAAATGGCGAGCAATAAAATTTTAAAGTGTGAGTAAGAGATTTTTAAGAAGAGACTTCGGTCTTATTCTGTACGTTAAAAGACTACAAAACTGATTTCAGAGTTTTTCCAAATACATCCCCTAAGAGTGTTAAAATTGGTTCAAAGTTTGAGTATTTCAAGGCATTTTTAAAGTATGAGATTTTTAACTTTGGTTTTAGACTGTTTGTTCACAAACTAGAAAATGAACATCAACTTTTTTTTTAATTATCCCCTAAAAGAGGGTTCAAATTTTGTATTGAGAGAAATCATTTTCTAAGACGATAAAAAGTTCTACGCGGACGAAGTCGCGGGCAACAGCTAGTATAACATATATTTATCTACTGGTACCCATAATACAAGCCTTATAGAGCTTTTAAAGGCTAGTTTGATCTGTGAAAGATAGTTCTCTAATAGTTATTTATTATTATTAATAATAAATAAATAATAATAAATAAATATTACGGGACAATCTTACACAAATCAACCTAGGCCCACGGTAAGCTCAGTAAGGCTTGTATATATTAAATGTAATTATTTGTATTATGTATGTGTATTAATTGTAATATATTAAATGACTCAATTAAAAAATCACAGTGTCACCCCTACAGTACTATTTACCTAATTAACCTTATAGTTCGTTTAAATATAATATCCGGAGTCACAACGCCACGAATTTTTTTAACTAGTTTTATGAAAATAAATGCCATCTGACCTTCCAACTCAAAGGGAAAACTACACATTATTTATTAATTTAACAATACCTATTATTTTCAGATTGTCGCCCTCTCTCTGCTGGCCGTGGCGCACGCGCACCCGTTAGCCGTATCCCACACTTCACGTGTGGACCACCATGACCACGTTGGTCACCATGGCAATATTGTCCACCATGGTCACCATGGCTACTTAGGTCACCTCGGCCACCTTGGTAACCTCGGCCACATCGGACACCTCGGCAACGTCGGTCACCTCGGCAATGTCGGTCACCTCGGCAACGTCGGTCACCTCGGTCATCTTGGCGGCTGGGGCGGCTGGGGCCAATTGGGAGGTCACCACGTCGGTATCTCTCATGGACACCGCGGTGCTTGGGACCAGGGCCACCACGTAAGAATTAAGATTTTTGACGTTACGTCTTATAGTGCGTGTTGTTAGGGGATTCCGTCGAATAAATACTTCACTTTCGGATACCAGCGCCATCTTTTAGTATGTTGTTAGGCATGTTTCCTGAATCTCAAAACTGCCGGGAGACAACCTCTAAGGAGTCGGTCTCCCCAGTAATGATGTCATCAAAATCGCTGCGGCCACGTTTTGGAAAGGGTACATTACATCCAAGCCATGCATCATTTGATACCCGACATGTGTATGTACGTTGCATAATTTAGGTGTAATTTACACTTTTTCTAGCACGGCCGTGGCGTTTTTGATGACGTCATTACAGGGGTGACCGACTCCGACTAGAGATTGTCTCCCGGCAGTTTCTGAGAATTCTGAGATCCTTTAGGAATCGACGGAACTCCTCAAATATTATCAGCCCACATATATCGAATTGGGTTTTTTCTGTAATAATCAACGCATTTGCTCTCAGAAAGCAGTGCATGTGGTAAATTGGAAAGGAAATGTTCATGTACCTATGTGGCTTGGCGAAGTACTGAATGGAAGTCGGTTTAAACTTTGTTTTTAAAGTAATTATTTTAATTCATTTCTTTAAGTCCTTAAACAAACATTTAGACGATAACATGTTCTACGCGGACGAAGTCGCGGGTAACAGCTAGTACCTAAATATGGCGCTGGTATCCGAAAATGAAGTATTTTCCCCTACCAACATGCACTAGGCTGCACGCACGAAGAAGTGTGACTCATAGTCCCGTTTCGAACGCTCTGGCTGCGCGCACGAAATATCAACGCACAGCCCAAACCGCTGGTTCTAGAGATTCCAAATTTGGCATATAGGTTCCTTATAAAGTCTAGGGGTGCACGTAGAAAGGATTTTTTAAAGTTCGCCCTCTAAGGGGGTGAAATGGGGGTCCAAAGTTTGTATGGCAGCACAATGTTTTCTTATGACGGTATCACGGAAAACTATCGACTTTAGAGACAACCAATTTTTTTTTGCTTGAACTTCACTTTAAACGTTAGTACTACACGCACGTGTAGCGGTCTAAAAGAAGTTCAGTGGTTTTTAGCCCGGAGCGATATTAGTTACGTAAATATTCTCTACAAATAACGTATGGGATATTTCTGAAAGCTTGGTCTGGTAGAAGGCGATTTCATTCCATTTGCAACCTAAGTCAATAGAACTTGATCACTAACTTAATAGTACATTATTGCCGTGGCCGGGAAGGAGGCAATTGCAGGCAGAGTATTTTGTTTAAACGGACGAGCTTGCGAGTCCGTTTAATTATAATACGAAGCTTGCAATTGCCATTCCGGCTGAGGCTAATATATTGCATTTCTCAAAAATGGGGGAATAAAAAAGACTAAATTGAAATCAAACGTTACTACAAATCACATAAAACTAAACGTCATAATATTTTTTTTAAACAGAATCGCAAGGATATTTTTCCACCGAAAAACGCAATCTTTTTATGACACATACAAAAATGTCGCGTTTGCAAGCAGAAAAATACGACTTGATTTGGCTGAATACGACCTGTGCCGTCTTTTATATGCCAGTTTCTACTTTTTAAAAAGTTTGGTACTCGACAAATAAAGGAATTTATATGTAACATTCCAGGCAGCCTGCAATGTTTTTTATTTTTTAATTTTGATCTGGCCTTAAACTATACACTTTACCTTCCAATATGTAGCGAGTTATGTCCACTTTGCGGGCCATTTTTGAGAAAACATTTTTCCAGGCATGGGCAAACCCTAACTATGCCTTCGAGTACTCCGTTTCGGACCCGCACACCGGCGACCACAAGTCGCAGCACGAGACCCGGCACGGCGACCACGTGACAGGCCACTACTCGCTGGTCGAACCCGACGGCAATGTGCGCTCTGTGCACTACTCCGCTGACGACCACCGCGGGTGAGTGCCAGGTTACTGAGTAGGGGTGTCTAGATAATACTGGCACTGTAGTGTAGCGCATCGGGTATGTTCACGTGCGCACCTACGGTTTTGCGGCCCTAATGCGGAAATGTTGCGCTTCCCTGCTAGCCCGGGTATAGTACAGTCGCCATCACATACATAGGTACACTATAGGTGTTCAAAAATATCGGCACATGAAACCTAATGCCTTGAAAATAGAGGTGTGTTCCGATGTTTGTGACGTGTTTGTTTGCTCCGATGTATGTGATGGCGACTGGACACAAATCCATGTGTAGGCACTACCCTTAGTTTAGTATTAAAATTTTGACACTTACGATAGATTAAGACTTTTTAATTGAATAGTACGTCGTAGCACGAGACGCACCCGACGTGAGAAGAGGCGTTACCTGTCCCACTTCTCAATCCGTGTAGCACATGCTGAGTCCCGTGAAGTTTGTTAATTGTGCGGTGGGTCAAATGAGATAATGAACAGTATTGGCGACCGGTTAGCCTAGTGGGTACTGAAGTGACGCTACCTACAAAGCTGAAGGTCTTGGGTTTCAATCGTTAGGGCAAGTATTTGGGTGATGAGTATGAATATTTGTTTCTGAGTCTTGGATGTTTTCTATATGTATTTATGTCTTTTTTTATTTTTTTTTAAACTTTATTGCACAAACATAAAAATAAAAGTACAATTGGCGGGCTTAATGCCTTCAGGAATTTTCTACCAGTCAACCATTGTGCTAAACAGAAACTTTAGTGGTGCAGGATCCTAAATACTGGGACTCGAATGGAAACACAAATCAATTAACTACATACATGCATAATGCATACAATATAAACTTACTTTTACAAACTTGAATACATACAATTATAAGTACACGTAGGTACAAAGATATCATGAGGATCATCAATCTTAAATAGTAGAAAGGAGATGCTTACGCAACTTGCGTTTAAAGGAAAATTTGCTCTGAGCTTGCCTGACGATAAGAGGGAGGTCATTCCACAGACGAATAGCCTGAACAGCGAAGGAATTTGAGAGGAAACCAGTACGGACAGAGAGTTTAAGACTGCTGGATGCACGCAGCTCGCAACCAGGACGGGTCGTAAGAAATAGAAATTTAGATTTAAGATATTCAATTATATCTATTAAATATTATTATATCGTCGTCTAGTACCTATAGGTAACACAAACTTTATTGAGCTTACAAAATGGCTAGTACGAATTGTGTAAGATTGTCGCCTAATATTTAATTATTTATTGAATAGTGCCCCTAACTAGCACAATGCGATTATACCTACTATGTTTTTTGCGGACTGATTTTCTTTGTAAATGAAGACCACTTTCATGCTGGCATTCAACTCGTCTGAAACTTTTTATTCAGTAATAATTTACATGTAACTAAAAGAACGATATGCAGATTTAATGCTTTAAGGTATTTTCTACCACTCAACCATTCGTTGTCAACATTTTTAGTTGAGTTATCTATCATAGGTAATCTTTGCTTAGCATCTCATAATCGTGTCAAGTCAAGTGTCATGAATGGCACCTTCTGAATATTTGGATTTTTCATAAAATTAACCTTTCTTTCCAGATTCAATGCTCATGTTCATCACAAGACGGCCCATCATCATCTGCATCACCTGCATCATCATCATTAGACTCAACAACCCGAACTTTCCGATCTCGACCAGAAACTTGGCTTTGATTTCTCCTTGTGAGGCTGGCACTGCCCTTGGTGCCATATACACTAATAACTGCGAATCTTCCCCCGCGTTTCCCTCACATACTACGCCAGCGCTGACGAATAAATATACATACTTATTTTTTGAGTTACATTTTTTAGTTTTATTTCCTTTATTTGAAATGAACCTCAAAACGGACCTGATCAAAGTGAAATTACCAACAAATAGCTACATACAGATATATTTCGACAGAAAGCGTAGGTAATTAATGCTAATGAAATAGGCAAATTATTAAAACTTTGAACAAATTCTGGAATAAGATTATTTTTGTGTTTGTCTAAATTTTTATTTTCGGTACAAGTTTTAAGTAGAATAAATATTTAAAGTCTATTTTGTAGATACCTATCATATCTTTTAAATAGGAATAAAACGCTTTTTTTTAATATTTATTGTCGTTTATTATCATGTAGCGTGCTGAAAAATTATTACATTAGGTAATTAATTATTTTAATGCTAAAGCATATTACTCTTTTTACCTTTCTTAAATCGCTAAAAACGCGATAAGACATTATAAATCATTGCTGAAATAGCACAATAATAATAGTTGTTGTAATCTTGATGATATTACATTTTCATCTGTCTACTTCAACAATATGCTTAAATAGCCTACTGCATTTCGAATAGCAACAAACACTGCTACATAGCTTGAACGATTGCAAATCTGAGACTCCATTCGAAACGCACTACTCTGTTCGAATCGCGTATTATATTGAGAATAGATTGAAGTCATATTGGTTGATGTGCTCTTTCTTTCACATATTTGGTTCTGGTCTGGCGCAGGCGAGAATCTAACGACGAATTATGCTCGCAATCTAATTTCGATGGGGCTTGCATAGTTTGTACACTAGAATACATATATGAATTAATTGATGATTGAATGATTTTATTTATAATACGAAAAGATTAAAAAAAAAATATTTTTTGACTTTACAACACTGCTTTTCAGTGCTTAATGACACTGACGCATCCCATCACATAATTATATTTCATGACCTGAACGATGCAACAAGAATGAGTCCTATTGTATTAACATACATCTGAACTCACTGATATTATTTACAACTACCTACAACAATTACTCGAAACAATTCGTTGTTCATATTGCAAACAATGCATTGGTTCTTTGTCTAGAAATTATTGTAGCTCTCATCGGGCCCCTGTAGACCAGCTACATGATTGACACTGAACCCTATATTGGAGTTAGCAGAGGCACTGGTCCCCGGGTATCGCGGGCTGCTAGAGATGTTCTCGGGTAAGTATTCTTGGCCGTTGCGATCGAAACCGCTCATCAGTGCTCGGCTTCGAGACTCGGGCAGGCGAGGGTGCTGGTGCTTTGTCGGCCCCTCACGACGGACCACGGCATTGAATCTGGGAAAAAAATATAGTGATTAGGAGATTACTATCATACCGTATCATACCATGACTGGACCGTAACATACCATGAGTGGGTACTTGGGTTCAAATCCCGGTAAGGGCAAATATTTGTGTTATTTCTGATTCTTGGGTGTTTATTATATATAAAAGTAGTTATATCTATAAAAGATATGGACGTCGATACCCATAATGCAAGCGTTATGACGATAGTTTAATTAACTAATTGAGATTGTCCTCTAATATTTATTTATTTAATGCAATTCAATTCAATTCATTTATTTATTCAGATTACAAAGATCCATTATTTGTTAGTAGTATCCTTAAAAAGACTATGTTAGTACATACACTATAAATATAAATAAACAAAAACTAAAAATTAAGCTTTGCACAGCTCACTTCACTGAGTACGGCGCATGTAGCCGACTACAATGAAGCAAGTAGGGACAGTCCAATCTGTCCCCTATCATCCTTAAGATGTTGTTGGGGCTGGCGCGCACCCGACGCACCAGGGATGCAGCTCTCTTGCGCATGGTGGCGTAAAAGCAATCCACTCTCGCTTCCGCAAACATCCCTGATGCGCTACAGAAGCGCGGCAGCCCCACCATCACCCGGAACGTTTTGTATAATCACGCCATAAGCTGCACGAGTACATGGAGGTACAGTAAGCTTGAAATAACGTGTGTTTCACCTCCCTGGTACAGCGAACAAACTTACGAGCTATCATATTGGCACGGACCGACAGGGCCCTCCGCTCCCGCTCCATGTCATTATCGTCTTTGAGGTCCGACGTGACGATGTGTTCTAAGTACTTAAACGACTCAACCCTTTCAAGGACAGCTCCATTAAGTTTAATGGGTGTCACTTCAGCTGTTCTGCCTCGTCCGACCTCAAACACCATATACTGGCTTTTTTGTATATTATATTTTAAACCATGGGCTTCGGCATATACCTCGCACACCTTTAATAATTTGCGTAAGCCGCTTACGGATGCACTTAGAAGAACCATATCGTCTGCATAACTAATGTTATTAAGGCAGATATCGTCAATATGACAGCCGACATGCATTCTTCCAAGCGCATCCAAAAGCTCATTTATGTAGAGGTTGAATAGTGTAGGCGAGCTCAGGCCCCCCTGCCTCACACCACACCCCATCCTGTACGAGTCCGAGAAGGCATCCGCCCATCTAACACTGTTGACTTGGTTTCCATACCAGTACCTGAATATGTTAATCAGCTCAGACGGAAGTTTAATGGCTTCAAGCTTCTTCCATAAAATCTCGTAGGAAACCAAGTCAAAAGCCTTAGATAGATCTAGGAAGCAGGCGTATACAGGCGAATTTCTATCCACATAATATTTGACCGTGCGCTTCAGACATAATATTGCACTTTCTGTGGATAGTCCCCGCGTAAACCCGAACTGATTGTGATTTATCTGCACATAGTGGTTTAATCGTGTATTAAGCACACTGTCAAATATTTTAGCTATTATTGTTGCGAGTGATATCGGCCTATAGTTGCTTACATCGGATAAGTCTCCCGTTTTGTTCTTAACTATAGGCACAATAAACGCTCGCATTAAGTCATCCGGCATATACGAATGAGTCACGCATATTTAGAACCGGCTTCCTAAGAACTTGTGAATGAGAACTTTAAGTGTAAGGAATCGTCCTTATTTCTCAAAAAATGGTTCATAATTATATAGAAAATACAAACTCGTCAGTAAGTGAAACTGTTTGAAGGTTAGTATAATCTGAATATTTACGCGCCGCGCAATTTGTCGCCCTCACGTCGCTTTCAGTGACTCTTCATGTCACCCGCCTGTCACATGAACTCACCCGTGGATGGCGTCGGCGGTGTACTCGACAGTGCGCAGCGCACCATCAGGCTCGTACAGCGAGTACGCGCCGCGTACTTTGTCGCCCTCACGTCGCTTTCAGTGACTCTTCCTGTCACCCGCCCGTCACATGAACTCACCCGTGAATGGCGTCGGCGGTGTACTCGACAGTGCGCAGCGCACCATCAGGCTCGTACAGCGAGTACGCGCCGCGTACTTTGTCGCCCTCACGTCGCTTTCAGTGACTCTTCCTGTCACCCGCCTGTCACATGAACTCACCCGTGGATGGCGTCGGCGGTGTACTCGACAGTGCGCAGCGCACCATCAGGCTCGTACAGCGAGTACGCGCCGCGTACTTTGTCGCCCTCACGTCGCTTACAGTGACTCTTCCTGTCACCCGCCTGTCACATGAACTCACCCGTGGATGGCGTCGGCGGTGTACTCGACAGTGCGCAGCGCACCATCAGGCTCGTACAGCGAGTACGCGCCGCGTACTTTGTCGCCCTCACGCCGCTCCCAGTGGCTCTTCCTGTCGCCCGTCTGGTGGTCAGACACCTCGTACTTGTACTCGTATTTAGGCTGAAATATTTTTTTTTTTTTACTTCTAGCTAAGTAAGTTATATTTTGTAATTCAAATCAATAAACTACATGGTAAAGGTGCCAATGAATAAGTAGGTACTAAAGACAGCAGATGCTGTCGTTAAATTAATTCCTAGATACGATTTAATGGCTGTTCATTGTACATACCTGAGCCCTGCTGCTCTTACTGTACTGGTCTAAAGATGAAATGGCTGAAACAGTACAAAAAAAAATTCTCATCATCAATCTCTATCCTAGACAAAAGAGGGCCAATACAGTCTCCAATGCTGGACCAGTGCAGATAAATTACTTCGCATGTCCTTTAAAAAAATCGCAGATATATGCAGGGTTCCTCGCGATGTATTTTATCAACAAGCGAGTAACATAGGCTTTATGTTAATGAAATCCCGAAATAACATGGCTCTCCATAGCCGAATAAGGCGACACTATGTTTTGATTACGGTGGTTATTCAAATAGTCCCTGGCACGCGGGCTAAATCACAAAGAAAATAAGAAATAAATACGGGTGGTTGTAACAGGCGGCAAAACTGGCTGAGTCTGATGGAACACGATGCTCTGCGAAGAAGTTGCGTGTTGTAGCATTGCCACGGGTGAGCCTAGGGTGAACAGCCACCCGTTCAACAGGACCACCACCTGTGGAGAACATGAATATAATTTGAGAAACATAAATTTAACCCATAACAACCACTGTAGCCGAGGGGTAAGGCACGCGAATTTCAATATGGAGGTCGTGAGGTCAAACCCCGCGGCTTGTACCACTAGGTTTTTTCAAGAAACGTACTTAATTAAGAAATATCATTTGATATTTAACAGCGGCTTTTCGGTGAAGGAAAACACCGTGAGAAAACCAGTCCCAATAAGGTCTAGTTTTCCCTCTGTGTTGGAAGCCAGATGGCAGCCGCTTCCGTAAATAAAACTAGTGCTTACCCCAAATCTTGGGGATTAGGTGCCGAAGCAGACCCCGGGCTCCTTTAGGAATTTTAGGATAGGTACCACCGGGGAAAACGCTAGGTTAATGATGATGTATTCAACCAGGTAGGTTAACTAGTAGGTATTGTTGAGCGATGGTGGAGAACTCCCTATCGTTTAGAGGTGCCGGTGCCTAAATGATATTATATGGTACATTGCATTGTGCTAGAAAAGCTTTTCACTGACAATTTGAATAAATAAGAGTAGGTACCTAACTAAATATACTCCAGAATATGGTGATTTAAGGATATTGGCGGCCATTGAAAATTTTAACAATAAGTTAGCAGCATTTATTTATTCTATCAAAGAGCAAGAAATCCATAGGTGCCACGAAAATAAGATAATGTGACGAAAACCTGAATTTCCAATTTGTTTCGGCATTTTATAGTCTTGTATCCTATGGTTTTTATAAGATAATCAATGCTTTCAATTCACGAAAATACATTTGAACGAAAACATGGAATCCTCACATTTAAGTAAACCTAGTTTCATAATAGTACATTGTGATACAAGTGAGCTATGTTGATCATTACATGAAAGGCGGAATTGTCACGCGAACCGCAGGTGAGCGTGATAATAGAGCCGAGGATGTAATTATCAAAGCTCACGCGTGTCATACGACGTTTTTCAACACATTTGCGAGGCAAAATCCTTTTCATAAAATGAAAATGTTACAGGCTCCTAAGTTGTTTCCTTTAGTTATTGATGACAACAGGTTTTTACTCACATACATTTGTACATCTCCAAGAATGTACAGTGGCGTCAATTATATTTATCACTTTTCTATTCACCACGAGTCAACATTTTCAATAATAACCAAACACGCATCATCAATGTTTACAAATATATGTGAAATTACTTATAATGGCGCGCAACGCAACTATTTTTTTTCCGTGAAGTTCACGCAGTGCGCCCGCAGCGAGGCTTAGATGAAATCTCTAAACAGCCAATACAAAATAAAATAAATATTTTCGTATTCAATATAAATTAATGTAAAATGTTATCAAAAGTAAATAGTTTTACTAAATCAAACGTTTCTATAATATATCCGAAAAGAAATAATCAATTAATTCACAAGAAGGATTTAATTTGTTTAGTCGAGTAAGAATCTATACGCCGAGAATTAAAAACAAACCTGTATAACCCGGTCAATGTAAGAATGCGCCGAGTCCATACATATACCTTGCTGCAAAGTGCCAACGTGTCTTAATCGGGATATAAACATAACTACACGAGTGTCGTAATATTATAAAACACGCGTGTTTAATACCCAGGATTATGAGCCTAAAAGCGGCACAATAAGAGGCACGTTACGAGCAAATGTGTTGAAAAAATAGTTTTCATTCATATATTTGACAAGTTTGTTATATAAGTTCAAAAAACGCCGGTAAACCAGCGGAATAAAATATAGCCTATAACTACCCATAAAGTACATTCTACACGCAGGTGAAAGATGTTTTAATTGGATAGGAGATTACACATTACATTCAAACTAACAAACTTACAAAGCTACAATCTCACTGACATTTCCTCTTTATAATATCAAGTATAAAATAGAGTATAGATTATGTACACCACTACAAACACTCCACGATACGCGCCTTCAACCAAACGAGATCCATGATCCACTTATGACGAATCACGCCCGTAACGAAAACAGTTGTATTGAAGGGACTCATCTCACAGAGCTCCCTTTATAGGGACATCTCATCAGATAACTGAAACAATGTGATGTCGGCGGATGTATTTGCGCCGGTAAAGGTCCTGTTGTCAATTAAAATTGTTGATGTTACTGTATGCAAACCTTCGGCTAGATAAATGGATACTAAAAATTCTTACAACGGTCTCTATTCATGTTGGCCCATTATATGTTCATTAGCAACGTCACTCTTTTATGTTGATGCATGTTTCAGTGCAGTACCGACGGCAGATAATTAATATTCGCGTAATGTATTTCCATTCTGTTTACTTGCGCGTTATCGAGGGATCTATCGTTGATTTGATAATTAGGTGTTTAGTATCGGGTATTTTAATTAGGTATTCAGTATATATAGTGCGTTTTTATACTGTTGCTTGGGTTTTTGTGTGATATCCTCACCGCTTTAAACTAATGATATCGCGTTTTATCGAACGAGCAAGCGAAGTGAACGAAATTCTATATGCTTCAGCTTGGTGATGATGATATCAAAAGCGCTTTCTCAATGTTCTATTATCTGGCCTGTTTAATTTTTAATTTATGCTTTCCGTCAATCAAAGTTAAAGTCAGTAACCGAAGACGTAATATTAAATGGCTTACCAAAGGCATTCGTAAATCATGTCATGTAAAACGTAGAATGTGCATAAAATTACGAAATAATGCTACAAACAAAGATTCAAATAGAATTAATCTGAAACGTTACAATCAAATATTAAGGAAATGCGTCACCAGTTCTCAGAAATTAAGTAACAGTAAATATATACAGACAAATAAAAATAAATGTAAAGCTACGTGGAATGTAATATCCTCGTCTACTGGCAAAGATGTCCATAGTAGCACAGTCGATTCTATTAGTTTTAATGACATAACATATCAAAATCCACAGGACATATGCAGAATGCTAAATGATTAATGTATTGACATAATTAATACTAATAATATTCCAATAAAATTTAATTCTAATTTAAAATCAGGAAATTGTACTCATACAATCTTTTTAAAACCCGTAACAGAGACAGAGGTTTATAAACTGATCATGTCACTAAATAATACCAAAATGTGTGGTTACGATGACATACCTACTAATATCCTAAAGTTAAATGCCATGGCCTTAACCCATATAATTAACCTGTCGCTTAGTCAAGGTATGTTCCCTGAAGCGCTTAAAATGTATGTTGTTAAACCTTTGTTTAAGTCAGTTGACCGCAATGATCCAAACTGTTATCGACCTATTACGATCGTCCCAATACTTTCTAAGGTTGTAGAAAAAGCTATGTGTATTAGATTAAATGACTTTTTGACGAAGAACAACATATTGCAACCAGAATAGTATGGCTTTCGGAGAGGCCTCTCAACGGAGCAAGCTTGTTTTGATTTAGTAAAGTATGTTACAGAAGCCATTAATGATAAAATACCAATTATGTCTATATTCTTAGACATGAGTAAGGCATTTGACTTTGTGGACCATTCAGTGCTTCTCTCAAAACTAGCTTCCTATGGTATCCGGGGTAAGGCATCAGAGTGGTTTCAAAGTTATTTGTCGAATAGGAAGCAATGCACCGAAATTACGAGAATAATTCCAATAAATAATACCCTTGTTAAGCAAAGTTACAGATCACAATTTCGGATCAATAAGTCTGGTGTACCTCAGGGTAGTAATTTAGGCCCATTACTATTCCTGTTATACATAAATGATCTTCCACAGGCAACAACGAAAAATGCATCCTATTCGCGGACGACACCACATTAATTGTAAAGGGAAACAGTGAAAGTGACTATGAGACAACGATTAACGATGCTCTGTCTGACATATACACGTAGACCAATAATAATAATAATCTGAAAATTAATCTGACTAAGACAAAATGTATGCTCGATTGGCTGATAAACCTCAATGAAAGTAAATGCACAGTCCTGTATATGCATAGAAAAAACCCTAAGCTGCCATATATTTTGAATAATGTGCAATTGGCAGGAGTAAAAACTCAACAAGATCTGGGAGTCCTTATGTCCAATGACCTCAAATGGGAATCTCACATATCAAAAATGGTTAAAAAAGCTAACTCCATTATCTACATCATTAGAAAAACATTTCATATACTCACAACTGAGACCATGCTAAAAATCTACAAAACATATGTGAGACCCATTTTGGAATATGGTGTTCAGATATGGAACCCATACTTCAAGAAAGACATTATGATGATAGAAAAAGTTCAGAGAAAATTCACCAAAATTCCCACACAGCTCAAATCATTGCCTTACGAGGAAAGGCTACAGAAGTTAGGCTTGACAACACTCGAAAAGAGACGTGAACGGGGGCAATTGATTGAGACTTTTAAAATCTTAAATGACTATTATGACTGTCCAGAACTGAGCGACCTGTTCACTCGACATACAAACACACGCACGAGAGGACACAACTTTAAATTGACAGCAAATAAATGTAAAACAAACATCGGCAAAAACTTAATCACAAATCGAATAGTTAATGCATGGAACAAATTACCCTCAGAAGTAGTGAACCCGAAAAGTGTTAATCAGTTTAAAAACAGACTTGACAAACTATCTATAGCAGTGAGAACCTGTGCTAAGTGAACTATGATTTAGACGTATCAGCGTCAGCTGCCTGTCTAAAAATAAAATAATAATAATAATAATAATTTCGATCCTATAAATCAACATATCCTATAAAACAAATGTGTATGGACCTTGTCTGAAATAAAAATGAATTGAATTGAATTGAATAAATCGAATCCTAGACATATAAATATTAAGTACAATGATATACCCGTAGAAGAGACGATCTGTACGACATTCTTAGGTTTAAACATAGATAATCACTTACACTGGAAAAACCATATAGATTCAATATGTTCAAAGTTTGATAGGTTTGTATACGCATTAAGAAAATTGGGGAAAACTGTCTCCGCTGAAGCTGCCATTACAGCCTACTACGGATATGTGTCGTCAACTTTGAACTATGGTCTCTTAATATGGGGTAATTCTGTGCATGTTGATAGAGCCTTTAAATTCTTCATCATCAGTTCCACCAAAATCACCAAAATTACGATATCCGAGGGTAAATAGAAAATACCAAAATCACTACACGCGTGCCTATATAATTTGAGGGTTGCCCTCAATTTTCCTGGGATCCCATCATCAGATCCTGACTTGGTGACAATGAGACAACCTCAGGAGTATACTTTTTCTAATAAAAAATAATTTTGGAAATCGGTCCACAATTGACGAAGAAATCGGCGAACATGCATAATACATCTTTGAGGAGTTCCATAAGTCATCTGTGGTCTTCATCATCAGTTCCACTTGACCAAAATTGCAATTTTCGAGGGTAAACACACGAGTTATAATAGAAAATACCGAAATCACTACACGCGTGCCTATAAAATTTGAGGGTTGCCCTCAATTTCCCTGGGATTCCATCATCAGATCCTGACTTGGTGACAATGAGACAACCTCAGGAGTATACTCTTTCGAATAAAAAAATAATTTTGGAAATTGGTCCACAATTGACGGAGAAATCGGCGAACATACATTAAAAAAATATATATACATACAGTGGAACATTATAACCTCCTCCTTTTTTTCATAAGCTTAATAATCTACCGTTAAATTTTTTGCTTCTATCACAAGCCACACCCTATATAAACGAAAAAAAAAATTAATTGTCGTCAACACGCTTATGACTGACTCCTTTGGATTGGCACCATGGATTTTAAATCGATGATTGGCACACGGTTACATTGTCAGGTTTCCATTTGTTGTGTTACCATAGCAACTCCTTAACTACAGAAGGTAAGCCCTCGTGTTTGAGGTCCATTCTTTTCTATGGATAGGTACCTGATGACAGTGCAAAAAATGCGATCTGCAAAAAAAAACCTGCAACTAATCTTATTATTTACAGAAACAAACTTTTTGTTTAGGTATAGTAAGCAAAAAGCTACTTGAATTCTGTAAGTTAAAACATTTGTAAAATAGAAAAAATTATCTAAGAACAACGCAGAATGGGGGCCGCGAAATATTTTCTTACTGCGCCATGAAAACGGTTGAAAAACACTGACCTAATACACAAATAATGGGGTAGATAAATGTTAAACCAGTATCGTGACTTAGTTCTGTACCACCAATATGTACCAGCAATATAAAAACTCCATATCTATTTAAACTCCAGACTTGCTGGACCAGTATTTACTTAGTTTTTTTTTGGATTTATGCACCGAGTACGTTAATATACTTACGCTGTGTATAAATAACTCAGAATATTGTTTAATTGCAGCTTTGACTACAGCTACATCTGTATGTATCATGTGAAACACACGCCCTTGTTAGCCAAGTAAGTATACTTTCAAATATTTGATGTAACAACATACGTGGTACAGTACAGTACGGTATCCGCCGTTCTAAAAAATACCAGGCATCGTCACTAGAGGGCATCACAAGCAATGATATGTATAGAGTTTGATTTCCAGACGTTAATAATTAACGCAATAACTTTATTTTTCAAGGATTGGCAATTTTGCTTAGTTTGTACAACATCAAATCAAAAGAGAGATAAGGGAAAAAACGTGTTAAGTAATGTAGGTAGATATTCTTGACACTTTGCAATCATACCTATATGGAAATTAATATCCACTAATTGTCTAACCTGTTGCGTGGGAAGTGCGAGCCCTTTTGAACGCGATTTTCATGATATTGGACTTGTTTTGTGGTACTTATTTAACTAAGAGTGGCTCGAGTTATATGCTTTTACCACCTTTTACAAACAGCTTGATGGATTATGACATATAAGGTGTCGTTGGATTCATCATATCGTGTGAATGAAATAGGATAATATTTGAAAAAAGCAGTTGGGTTTTTGAAAAAAAATTTATTTCACTTATTTTCAAATTATCGACCTTAAAACGTTTCTCTCAATATTGGCATTGAGTCCCGTGCCATAATACATTAGCCACTTCTTCCGTTGCCATTTGCTGTAAAACTACCGCAAAAAAAAGTGTAGGTACCTACTTAATTAGGTATGATATCCTGTCTGGAATATGATCAAAGGTTCAATTTAAAATGTGTAGGTACCTAATGTTGGAACATATTATTGACCAATCTAACCTCTTTAATTTGTTTAGGTTTGTTCTTATAGTCAGACAGATGTCACTTGAATATGTCATGCTCGCTTAAAGGGCTTTGCTTACGGTGGCGTCGTTGATCGGGTCGCCACCTTCCCTAACATATGGTTGAGGGAGGCGATGGCTGAGATATGCGTCATACTCGTGATCGGGTGCTGTTTGTGGAGTCCGGTCTGTTCATGCTTGCAAGGGCATAGTAACTACCTAAATACTAGTGTTATTATCATTATTTTGACGAGAGACATCATTCTGTTCTTGACACGTTTTATTGTTATTGACCCTGTACATCTCTGACAATATTACATTAATGATCCTTTTTTTTCTGTTTTAACGCTTAGGGACAGTATACATCTCTATAAGAACATTAGAATAATTATTAATTGTATTTGGATGCTCCGAGACATTATACATCTCTGGGGTACTAAATTATATCATAAACTTATTGTTAATTCTGATACATACCTTATATCGAATGTATTTGATAATATTTTACAATTTTGGATTGTTCTAGTTTTCATTCAGTGACATTTAGTTTGTAACCATTTAGGTACTAATTAGTTAAAATCTGCAATTTTAAAATGATTATTGTGTAAGATTATTAATATTATATTGTAGAACACCATTTGACATGTAAAAGTGCCCTTGTGGCCTATTTGCAGAATAAATAATTGATTTTGATTTTGATTTTTTTGACTTACATTTGTCTGTTTGCTTTTATTGTGTTCAGGCGTACTATCAATAAATTCATGGAACAGAGAAGGTGTTTATAATGAATATCCCCGGCTTCTCCAACACCTAACGCACTAGATATCCGTATTCATTACTGACTTTCTGAAATAAAAAGTTCAAGATTTAAATAAAAAAACCAGAATTAGTTTTATCCTGTGGCCAAAAGTTATAAGAAAATTCTCCTTTAATACTGGGTCACATAGTCATTATTCATTATATTGACTCACAAAAACAATGTTGCTATGTGGTCCAAGGCTTAAACTCGAATGAATAACCGACGTACAAATTAAGCAGAGTACAAACCTGTTTGATTTGTTGCTTACTCATCAGTGTAAATGTAAACATGGAGCGAAACTAATGTTCTTTTATAAAATTTGGCGTTCAGTTTGAAACATATTTATTTTATTTGTAACATCCGTTGATGCAACTTGTACAGACGCGGACAATTACAAATCATCTGGTTCCCACGGAGGAGTCCAACATCAATGGCAGTAACGTGAAAATACTTAAGATATGTAGGTATCAAATAGTTTTGTAATCTTTTTAGAAGTTGTTAGTTTTCTTTCCTTATTTAAATTACTAGGTAGAGATAGAGATTACTATGGGTGCCCTGAAACATGCCTTTAGCATATATATTGCTGCTGACATTTGGTGCATTTGAGATGTATAAACACATGCGTAATTTCTTTGTCACACCATATAAATATTTCTTTTTTTTCTTTCTTTACTATAAATAGTACTAACTACGCACACAGACGTATCTTGTGCGCCAAGTTGTTTTTATACCACTGCGTCCTGTTAAAAAACCAATCTCTTCCATAATTATCCCACTCGGACTTTTTATTTATTTAAGCTTCATTGCCCAAATACAAAAAAGTACGGCTGGCGCATTAATGCCTTAACACGTTCGCTGACAGTAGGTCGCTAGGCGAAAAACTTTTCGGAATAACTATGATTAACATTTATCGCATCTACAAAATCTACTCTTTGGAAGCTACGGAAGCCCAGTGGTTCAGGCATGCGGCTGTCAAGCGGCGGTCGTGGGTTCGAATCCCGGCTCGTACCAATGAGTTTTTCGGAACTTATGTACGAAATATTTACCGTTAGCTTTTCGGTGAAGGAAAACATCGTGAGGAAACCGGTCTAATCCTAATAAGGTCTAGTTTTCCCTCTGGGTTGGAAGGTCAGATGGCAGTCGCTTTCGTAAAACTAGTGCCTATGCCAAATCTTGGGATTAGGTGTCAAAGCGGACCCCGGGCTCCTTTAGGGGCACAACCGGGAATAACGCTAGGAGGATGATAACAAAATCTACTCTATACAAAATGTTAAGAGACAAACCAGTATTAAGTAAAAATCGACTCCCAATCCCAAGTCACAAGGCCGGTTCGAGATTCAAAATATATCGTCTCGTCCGTCATAGCGATATGGACTTTCAACACAAACAAAAGTGATATTCTAGGGACGTCCCTATGGATTAACTATGGATTAGCCTCATTAACCAATGCACTACATCTTACCAGTGTCGTTTATCAGTTGTCGGAGCAGGCAGACGTCAGGTCGTGAACAAGATAATACATCAAGCTACTTACATACGTGCTTCTTTTGCACAACATTGTTTCCAATTTTATCATATTTAACCTTTGTGGTTAAGAGTCTATTTGTCTTTGAAATTCGAATGTCACGACCGAGAGTAGGTGTGTAGGAACGTTTTGTTGTAATGCACTCTATATTTTCATGTGATATTTATTGAATTGAGTAACACGAGGGCGTGACTCCACACGATCAGAATCTGATTTGGCCTTTACTTTTGTCGCGAGTATTCGCCAAGATGTGTCAATGAAACCATGTTTAATCATTGTGCCTCATTTCTCTCATTGAATTCAATCTATTACAACCATCTCAACCTTGAATAATCAATTAAGTGACTGTGATTGAATATGATTGAGACAGCTTTTAAATACAGATTAGTAGTGCAGGGTAATCGCCTAGTAATCCGTCTGATATCGGTCTAGTCGGTTTGAACAACGTTTGTGCAAAGGCTTTTGAATCAACCGCATGACACTATTAGTTTTATAAAACACCCTGTAGGTAGGACTCATCAATGTCAATTTATTGTAAAATGCAAATAATCTGTAGATTACTGAACAGTTCATCTTTTCCGGTTAAACTTGACCCGTTCGTCAAACATTGATACAAAAATTGCAAAAAAGGTCATGAACCATAGATCTCGTCGACCGATTAGTTGCACAATATCCATCAGTCGGTGGCACGTCCGATCCACGATCCAGATATGGTTGTCCTCTCAACTGCCATTCCCAACCTGTATCGACTCGCGACTAATTTAACTAGACCTCAAGATTGGTAACAACCGTGCGTAATCGGAGGTCTAACTTCACTATACACTTTTACTTGAGGCGTAGTAAGTTAGCGTTGTGAATATGCATGTGTATCATGTAAAAACCAACTCTGACTCTTCGCCATAAGGTTGTTAATAACTGAACGAGCGTATTTTTCAAATTCCACAAGCGATCCTTGTAATATAAATATAGCGATTCTATTGCACTTATGCCTGTTATCAGAACTAATGATAATGTGGCTTTAAAATAATGGCTAAATGTGATACTGATCAAATAGCTCTATTAAATTTAAATAGTAGGTAGTTGCTAATCTGGTATATCAAAATTGAGTACCATAATTATCTATTGCCTATTATTTGCATTGCTTCAGGTTATTCGGGTTTCGTAGCAATGTTGGGTAGTGATTGAGGCAAAAGTAGGGTTCACCTCACGAAAAAGAATTAATACTGTTTAGACGCATATTATTATGGTATTAATCACTTTGCTTCTAAAATGGCTTATGTACAATAAAATCCACGTCACATCTGAGACTACGTGTCGAATTTTGTCTATCATTGACATTAATTTGATTAATGCTTGTGTAACTTCAGTTGTATCTTTTTTGATAGGGACTGTATGCATATAAAGGTTATCATAATAATGTATCCAAAATCTCGGTTGTACTAAATGTTATTAGGTGTCCTAACCTATTTTAGATAAACTCCCAGTAGCTCGTTTTGTTATCCCTTGGAGTCTTCGACGCAGTCCGTCCCATTTTACGCCCGGGCTCCCGTCTGAAACACGCTTTGTCAGCCTTCGTCTCACTTGGGACACTCAACGGCTTCCGTCTGAAAACACGCTTCGTCAGCCTTCGTCTCACTGTCCCACTCAACGGCTCCCGTCTGAAACACGCTTTGTCAGCCTTCGTCTCACTTGGGACACTCAACGGCTCCCGTCTGAAACACGCTTCGTCAGCCTTCATCTCACTGGGACACTCAACGGCTCCCGTCTGAAAACGCTTGGTCAGCTTTCGTCTCACTATCCCACTCAACGGCTCCCGTCTGAAACACGCTTTGTCAGCCTTCGTCTCACTTGGGACACTCAACGGCTCCCGTCTGAAAACACGCTTCGTCAGCCTTCGTCTCACTGTCCCACTCAATGGCTCCCGTCTGAAACACGCTTTGTCAGCCTTCGTCTCACTGAGACACTCAACGGCTCCAGTCTGAAACACGCTTAGTCAGCCTTCGTCTCACTGTCCCACTCAACGGCTCCCGTCTGAAACACGATTCGACAGCCTTCATCTCACTGTCCCACTAAACGGCTCCCGTCTGAAACACGCTTCGTCAGCCTTCGTCTCACTGTCCCACTCAACGGCTCCCGTCTGAAACACGCTTTGTCAGCCTTCGTCTCACTGAGACACTCAACGGCTCCAGTCTGAAACACGCTTCGTCATCCTTTGTCTCACTGTCCCACTCAACAGCTCCCGTCTGAAACACGATTCGTCAGCCTTCGTCTCACTGTCCCACTAAACGGCTCCCGTCTGAAACACGCTTCGTCAGCCTTCGTCTCACTGTCCCACTCAACGGCTCCCGTCTGAAACACGATTCGTCAGCCTTCGTCTTACTGTCCCACTAAACGGCTCCCGTCTGAAACACGCTTCGTCAGCCTTCGTCTCACTGTCCCACTCAACGGCTCCCGTCTGAAACACGCTCAGTCCGCTTAAGTCTCACTGGGATAATCAACCCTTGCTTTAGGCAAAATATTTCAAAGTACACATTGAATATAGCAACGTTATATTCTTGACTTCTATAATCGTGTCAAGTCAGTGATCCATTCATTCAGATAAACTCATTAGCAAAGTGCAACTCAACGTTTATTACTTATACCTACATTAATGGTGCAAAATAACTTGTGCTTAAGTATATCCTATCTAGAGCGCTAACAGTTCGGACACTCATTAAAATGTCCTGTCCTCTGACATTTGAATAAAGTAATACAAATGAGGTACACCATTTAAAGGTACTACATTATAACTTAGTGGCCTTAGTGCCCTTTAATCAATAAGTTCATTTGCTGACAAGGTTTTATTTAGTCATTCGACTACTTTAGTGGCATTCTGTTGATCTTAATACAAATTACATTTTGTGCTTTATACGCATGTCAAGTGGAGTTGAAATAAATGTTAAAGTGTTGATACACTTGAGCATTCTAGTGAATGTCATCACAATATAAACAGGAGCGTTTAAGTGAATATTCTAGCGAAACGAACGTATGCTTCGATCTTTTAGCCGAGCCGAAACCTCCCGCATAGTATTTTGTTACTATAATTTCCATCTAACTTTAGTACCTTTTGTATGTGCACCATTCTCGGGAAGTAAGTCGTAATTAATGTTTGTTCACATGTCTACTGAAATTAAAGGCCACTGAAAATATACAATTTTTAATGATATTTGTAATATATAGCCGAGCTTGAGATGCGCAAGACGCCGACTTGATGACAAGAAAAGATAACGACGTACTGGCCTCGGAGGGCAACTATTAAGTGACGCAAGGAAGAGCGGTGTCTCCCAAACCCAACGCTAGTCCCAACACAGGCAACTTAAGCAAAGTTGCCTGTACTGGGTGGCCCTATCCCATGCATTTAAAATGTACTTTAAATTAAACAAAGAATTTTGTATTGTATTTTTTTGTATTTACTACGGTTACGTGAAAATGTTCGAAGCGATGTTTGGCTCTATGCTTGGGGTCTGTTCGTCGTTCGGTTCAACAAATTTTAAAACGGCAAATGCTCGTTGGTCTGCGATATGTGAATGCTCAAGTCTATCAGCACCTTTAGATTAGTGGCTAGGAAACAGTATTTTATATTGTCGAACAAAAATATCTACTTTTACGAATCGTCAAAAACACTGTTAATATGGAGTTTGTAGGGAAATATACACTACATACTGACGTATAATTTTCTGTTCCATTTTTTTTAACCACCTTCAAAAGAAAGAGGAAGTTTTCAATTCGGTTGTACGTTTTCTTTTTAACTCCACTATAGGTTTCGTGCTCGCGTCTCGCGCCTTTGTGCGTGCGCTCACACATAGACAGCCTCCGCCGCCCACAACAGCGCGACAGAATCATAGCGTCAAAATTTTGAGATTTGAAAAGTTGCTCAGCTAGGCATTGGTCTTAATCCAGTTCCTAAGCTATAACCACGAACTTCAGAATTCGAAAATATTCGGGTATCTCTATCGCACTAACAATACTCGAGTGACAGGGATGCAGATATACGAACTTCGAGTTTCGATTTACGTGGTAGCGCCAGGTACTTTGGCAGAATGCGCAAAGAGCGCGTGCGATTGCCATTAAAAAAAACAAATTCAGGTTACTTATATTGTTCGAATTTGTTGATACACTTATTGAAATAGCGCCTTCATACGACATTTGCGCATATAAGTTCTCATATCAGAATCGAATATTTTTTTATGATTTAGCTAGTAAATGTCTATCGTGGTGTCGTTTAAGTTATTATTTAATTAAGTGAAAGGCAGAACAATTCCGCCGTTTTGACGTTTCTGATAGCTGACAGTTGTAGCAGCGTTTGATTACAATAAAAATAAATGAAAAATTTAATGAAGTCGTATATTTCGATTAATTAACCGTCGCAGTCCGATAAAAACTATCCTATGCTGTCAGCTAGAATAATAAATTAATAATGTACCTTTAAAAATGTTTCATATTTTTTCCATTCTAGGGATGCTGAGAACATTTGTGAAAACTCAAAGCTTAGTTTCAAACTGGCTGATTCTTTTTTTTATTTAGAGAATTATTATAAGTGGAGGGAGATTATATAATTCTTCATATATAGCCACGACACAACTGCTAATCCACTAAGCAAAATCAAATGGTAAATAAAATTAAAACTATTTATATAGTTATTCATTTCAATATAACTCTCTTATTTTCCCATTATCTCAACGTCAAGTGCCGCCGCGCCTACATCAACCTTAGTAAGAATATAAATCAACTTATATACCAATGTACCTACTGACATGACCGAAGAAATGTCCATATTTCACGCGACTGAATGCAAGTTTTCTGTAATACTTAAGATTAGTTATGTCACCATGCACGTGGACTTCCAATGTCTTTAACTGGAGCATTTGAGCTTTTCAATTTCGATTAGGCGTAGACTAGGAAGTCATGGCGGCTTGCAAATCTTGCAACAGCGCTGCGCCAGGGCTCAATCGGTCACTTACATTTCTCATTTCAATGTGACATTGATGTGTTTCGTGGAGGAGCCATTGAAGTAGAGCGGTTAGGCATACGCCTTTCAAACTGGAGGGATTTCAATCCCCCGCTCTTACCACTGGGTGTTTCAATCATCATCATCATCATCATATCAGCCGAAAGACGTCCACTGCTGGACATAGGCCTCCACCAAAGAGTGCCACAATGGCCGGTCCTGCGCCACCCGCATCCAGCGGACTCCCGCGACCTTTACCATGTCATCGGTCCACATTGTGGGAGGCCTACCCACGACGCGCCTTCCAGTACGTTGTCGCCACTCGAGAACCTTTCCGCCCCAACGGCCACCGGTTCAACGTGCAATGTGCCCCGCACACTGCCACTTAAGTTTAGCGATTCGGAGGGCTGTATCGGTTACCTTGGTTCTGCTGCGGATAGCCTCATTTCTGATGCGATCGCGCAGAGAAACTCCCAGCATAGCCCTCTCCATCGCCCTTTGAGTGACTTTGAGCCTTCTTATGAGGCCCATAGTAAGCGACCACGTTTCCGTTCCATATGCCATCACTGGCAACACACACTGGTCAAAGACTCTCGTCTTGAGACACTGCGGAATATTGGACGAAAAGATGTGCCGTGCCGAAGCTTCCCGAATGCTGCCCAGCCGAGTCGGATTCGACGATTGTGTTTCAATAATTGACAACATTTCAAACTATGTAATGATGCCTAATTCGAAAACCATTTCGGTAATTATGTTACCTGAACGTAATAAAGTAGTTCTCAGATTTAATTTCTCACCCGTTTTTAAGAAAATCGTGAAATTATATAAATGTGGTTTAAGCCGTGCGTTTCATTACTACGACTGCCATATGAAAGGTGTGCAAGCTGCCATACAGAGCCGTAACGTTGACGTCATAATTTAGTTGCTTTTCAATTTAATATTTCTGAATGAAAATTACAATTTAGGGGGAAATAGAAAAACACGAGTCGCTTAAAAAATCATTGTTTAGCGAAATAAATCATAAAATGGCACACCTGAAAAAATCAAATGTTGTCAATTAACAACTTAGGAAAGTTGAAAATCCCCCATTTCAAAGTTTAATATACAGACACAGATACATTGGCACACAGACACACAAACACACAGATACACAGAAATAGACACGTCAAACTCATAACACCCCTCTTTTTTCGTCGGGTCGGGGGTTAAAAAAAGTATGTACAAAATATGATTTTATATTTTACAGTAGCTTTTCGGTAAAAAAAACATTGCAAGGAAACCGGTCTAATGATAACAAGGTCTTCAGGGTTTTTTATCCTCTGAGATAGAAGGTCAGAGATGACAATCGGTTTCTTAAAAGTAGTGCCTACGCCAAATCTTGTGAGTAAGTGCCAAAATAGACCTATGGCTCCTTTTGGATACAACCTATAATATGTTTCGCGTGATTGCTTTAACGTGCACCGAGTTAACTTGCTAGACTGAGTGCGCGCAACAAATTGATATCATACTTGAATATTTTGAATGCAAAACGTCAAGTCAAATTAACCTCCAGAATTAAACACTAATCATAGGCGTCGGCCTAATGAGCTGGTTGCATGTTGATAAACTCGCAAGATAACGGCTGGACAGTTTACAAAAGCAAGTGTGAGTTCACATTAACTTTACAGCATCTAATTACGGGCGTCGAGTGTGAAATTAGCTGCGGTAATTAGCCATTAAGATCAATGAAGCCTGCCAGAATGCTAGCCATGCCTTTGCCTAATCATCACCCGAATCGACAGCAGGGTATGGAATGGACCAAATTCTTGGCCAGCTTAACCCATTCACGGCCACGCTACGCTCGTAGCGCTACGCCGTAGTCCGTAGCAGCTTAAACTCCGTATGTAGCGAAAAGTGCTCGTAGCACTCTGACGCATGTGTGTCGTCATGGGCGCTGAATGGGTTAATTCAATCAATTAAATTTTCTTATGTAAGTTTTCCGTTGTGTCACGAAAATTAACCATACAATTCAATTTTAGTGTCACAGCGGAACTTTGTTCACTTCTTTAGTTTGTATGGTTAACCACTGACTAACGAGACTAACTACTGGCGAAGAATTTGGTTTTCACCCAGCAGTCGATTCAGATAAATCAGCCATTAAAAACCTTGCTTGAATTCCAGATTTTCCAATGTTATATTTGTATTCGTCAAAGGTTCACTAATGTTCACTAAAGGGTTCTACACGATGGCCATGAAATAAATCCTGAAATATTTACAGTTTCAGAGTTTGGGAAATGAAAAGTTGCGAAATGAATCAGTTTGCCAAACGTTAGTTGCGAAAAGAAGGTGTTCCATTCGTCAAAACATAGGAAACAAAATAATCATAAATATTCATCATCATTGACTTTGAACCCGTAGTAACCTATCTATATTCAAATCCCGCTATTCGATTTTTACAAACTTAAAACATACAATAAAAAGTACAGTTAGTAACTAACTATATAAAACTGGTGTCATATCATATCATCTCCATCTCCACTTATAATAAATCTCTAAATTAAAAAAAGAATCAGCCAGTTTGAAACTAAGCTTTGCGCGGTTCGAATGTTCTCAGCATCCCATGAACGGAAAAATATGAAACATTTTATATAGGTACATTATTATTCTAGCTGCAACTTAGGATAGTTTTTATCCGACTGCAACAGTTAATTAATTTTCCGAAATATACGACTTCATTTAATTTTTCATTTATTTTTATTGAAATCAAACGCTGCTCCAACTGTCAGCTATAAGAACCGTCAAATTTTCGTCAAAATGGCGGAATTGCTTTGCCTTTCACTTATTAATAATTTAAATGCCGTCTACGATGGACCTTTACGAGACAAATGCTAAAATATAAACCATAAAAAAATATTCGATTCTGATATGAGAACTTATATGCGCAAATGTCGTTTTATGTCGTAATTTCAATAAATGAAATCAACAAATTTGAACAATATAATTAACACGAATTTGTTTTTTTTGAATGACAATGGCACGCGCTCGGCGCATTCAGCCAAAGTACCTGCGGCGCTACCACGAAAACCGATACTCAATGTTCATATATTTGCATCCCTGTCACTCGAGTATGGTTAGTGCGATAGAGATAGAGATACCCGAATATTTTCGAATTCCGAAGTTCGTGGTTATAGCTCAGGAATCGAAAATATGGTAAATAATCATAATGTATTTTCTCGAAAAAGAATTTAAAATAAATATAGTCAAATGGAGAAAAAAACAAAGCAAGAGGTTATATAGGTAATGATTAAGTTATAAGAGTCCAAAGTTTTAAGAGGGGGTATGTTCTGTCCCTTTTCCGCAAAACGCACCTTCATATGAAACGATTGTTTTTTTACTATGACGCTCGAGTATATTGACGTCACAGTCCCTCATCGTTTTCTCACTCTAACAAGCGACATTAAAACGGATGTAGCTTCATAATTTTTTGAGATATTTGAATGGGAGTTTCATTATCTTCTATCTATTTATCTCCACTTATAATAAATCTCTAAATTAAATAAAGAATCAGCCAGTTTGAAACTAAGCTTTCTGTGGTATGAATGTTCTCAGCATCCCATGGACGGAAAAATATGAAACATTTTATATAGGTACATTATTATTCCAGCTGCAACTTAGGATAGTTTTTATCCGACTGCGACAATTAATTTATTTTCAGTAATATACGACTTCATTTAATTTTTCATTTATTATTCTTAAAGTATACCGCCGCCACATCTGTCAGCTAAAATAAACGTCAAAATCACAGACTAATAAGAAATACTACGGACAAAATGGCGGAATTTCTTTGCCTTTCTTTCGCCTAGTAATATTTTTTTTCCCGTCTACGATATACATTGACGAGATACATAGGTATCAAAAGCAAATATAAAATTAATCGATTTTGATATGCGAACTTATATGCGCAAATGTCGAATTAAGGCGTAATTTCCACAATTGTAACAACAAATTCGAACAATATAAACTTGGTTTTTTTGAATGGCACGCGCGCGCGCTCTTTTGCGTATTCAGCCAAACAGCGAAAACCGAAACTCGAAGTTCGTATATCTGCATTCCTGTCATTTGTTAGTGCGATAGAGATAGAGATACCCGAATATTTTCGAATTCCGAAGTTCGTGGTTTAAAAGAGAATACGGATGTCGGATAGATCTAAATTAATATTTTATGTGTGAATATGGTTAAAATTATTTGGAAATACTATTGTTGTTATTGTTTTAGTATATTTGACTAGCTTTAAGTTTAATATTGTACGTCCGAAATGGGCAAGCTGTTGGACTTTATTTTACCCAAAACAACTAAATGTACACAGTTCTGACAATAAAGAAATCTTATTTTATCTTATCTTATCGAAAATAGGGATGTAGACACTAAACAAAATAATCATAATGTTGTATTATCTCGAAAAAAAACAACGCAAGAGGATGTACTCGTATAGGTAATCACTAAGTTATAAGTGTATAAAGTTTGAAGAGGAGGTTTGTTGCGTCTCTTTTCCGCAAAACGCACCTTTATAATGAAACGATTGTTTTTTACTATGACGCTCGAGGATCGTGACGTCACGGTCCCTGATCGTTTTCTCACTCTAACAAGCGACATTAAAACGGTTGTAGCTTCGTAATTTTTTGAGATATTTGAATGAGTTTTTCGTTTCTTCTTTCTTTTGAAGTGAGTCTACAGCTACACCTCTATTTGGAAGACAAGCGGAAAGAACCCATACTATCCATACTAATAATCCATACTTCCATATTAATATTACTTATAAATGCGAAAGTGTGTCTGTCTGTCTGTTACCTCTTCACGCCTAAACCGCTGAACCGATTTAGATGAAATTTGGTATACAGATAGTTTGAGCTCCGGGGAAGGACAAAGGGTAGTTTTTATATCTGAGGGGCTGAAATTGGGGGTGGAAATTTGTATGGAGCTACTTAAACAGCTGCCCCGATTTAGATGAAATTTGGTATATAAATAGTTTGAGTCCCGGGGAAGGACATATAATAGGTTTTATCCCGGAAATCATCCCCTAAGGGGGTGAAAAGGGGGGGGTGAAAATTTGGATGTAATCTATTTTGATGAAATTTGGTGTAGATATAGGTTAAGTCCTGGGAAAGGACATTGGATAGTTTTTACCCCGGAAATCATCCCCTAAGGGGGTGAAATTAGGGGTGAAAATTCGGATGGAACCCATTTTAATACAATTTGGTAAAGAAATAGCTTGAGTCCTGGGAAAGGACATAGGATAGTATTAATTCCGGAAATCACTCCCTAAGGGGGTGAAATGGGGGTGAAAATTTGGATGAATCCCGTTTAGATGAAATTTGGTATAAAGGTCGTTTGAGTCCCGAAAAATGATATTAGATAGTTTTTATCCCGAAAATCATTCCCTAAGGGTATGAAATAGGGGGTGAAGGTTTGGATAAAATCCATGTACCTAGATGCAATTTGGTATAGAGATAATTTGTGACCCTTCGAAGGATATATAATAGTTTTTGCCTCGGAAATCATCCCTTAAGATGGTAAGTAGAAGTTTGTTTGCATTATATTTTCTAAGTATAAGTTCTACGCGGACGAAGTCGCGGGCAACAGCTAGTACATAATAAATGCCTATGTCCTGACTGACTTATTCACTCACTCAATCACTCATCAACGCACAGCCGAAACTACTAATCTTAGAGAGTTGATTTTTGCACAGTATGTTGCTTTTATAACGTGGGCTAGGGATAAAAAGGGATTTTTATAAATTCTACCCCTAAGGGGGTAAAATAGGGGTGCAAAGTTTGTATGGGAGAACCTTTTTTTTTAGCTAGAGACTTAAACTTTGTAGAAAATTTTGTTATTAGAATACAGATGAAACACTTTCAGCGTTTTGGAAAATTCCACCCCTACGGGGGTAAAATAGGGGTGCAAGGTTTGTATGGGGGAAACATTTTTTTTTTAAATAGAGACTTAAAACTTTGTAGAAAGATCAGTCATTAGAATACAAATAAAGAACTTTCAGGGTTTTAGAAAATTCTACCCCTAAAGGGGTAAAATAGAGTGCAAAGTTTGTATGGGAAAAACTATTTTTTTTTAAATAGAGACTTAAAACTTTGTAGAGAAATTATTCATTAAAATACAAATTAAGTACCTAGATTCAGTGTTTTAAAAAAATCTACCCCTAAGGGGGTAAAATAGGGGTGCAAATTTTGTATGGGGAAAACATTTTTTTTTTTAAATAGAGACTTAAAACTTTGTAGAAAGATTAGTCATCAGAATACAAATTAAGTACTTTCAGCGTTTTAGAAAATTCTACCCCTAAAAATAGGGGGCTAAAATACGGGTGCAAAGTTTGTATGTGGGAAACAATTTTTTTAGCTAGAGTCCTAAAACTTTGTAGAAAGATTATTTAAATACAAAGAAAGTACTTTCAGCGTTTTGGAAAATTTCACCCCTAAGGGGGTAAAATAGGGTGCAAAGTTTGTATGGGAAAAACATATATTTTTTTAATAGAGACTTAAAATTTTGACGAAAAATTACTTATTAGAACATGAAAAATACTACATTCGGCGTTTTACAAAAATCATTCCCTAAGGGGGTTAAAAAAGGGTGCAAGGTTTGTATGGGGAACACTTTTTCTGAGCTAGACACTTAAAACTTTGTAGAAAGATTACTTATAAAAATACAAAAAAAAAGACTTTCAGCGTTTTGAAAAAATCTATCCCTAAGGGGGATAAAAAGGGGTGCAAAGTTTTTATCAGGGAAAGTTTATGTTTTTGAGTTAGAGACTTGAAACTTTGTAGAAAGATTACTTATTAAAATACAAAAAAAGAACCCAAATCGTTTTAGAAAATTCCACCCCTAATAGGGTTAAAAAGGAGAGCAAGCTTTGCATGGGCAACACTTTTTTTTGAGTTAGACTTAAAACTTTGCAAAAAGATTACTTATTAGAATACTAAAAAAGAACTTTCAGCGTTTTAGAAAACTCCATCCCTAAGGGGATCCTTAAGATCCTTAAGAAGGGTAGCCAGTGTTGTGTGGGAAAAGCTTTTTTTTTTACTAGACTTAAAACTATTCAAAATGTTACTTATTAAAATTAATAATAAAGTACTTTCAGAGTTTTAGAAAATTCCACCCCTAAGGGGGTTAAGAAAGCTTTGTATGTGCAACACTTTTTTTGAGCTAGAGACTTAAAAGTTTACGAAAAAAGTTCTTTCAGCGATTAGAAAAATTCAACCTCTAAGGGGGTTTAAAAGGGGGTTCAAATTTTAAATGGCGAGCAATAAAATTTTAAAGTGTGAGTAAGAGATTTTTAACTTCGGTCTTATTCTGTACGTTAAAAGACTACAAAACTGATTTCAGAGTTTTTCCAAATTCATCCCCTAAGAGTGTTAAAATTGGTTCAAAGTTTGAGTATTTCAAGGCATTTTTAAAGTATGAGATTTTTAACTTTGGTTTTAGACTGTTTGTTCACAAACTAGAAAATGAACATCAACTTTTTTTTTAATTATCCCCTAAAAGAGGGTTCAAATTTTGTATTGAGAGAAATCATTTTCTAAGACGATAAAAAGTTCTACGCGGACGAAGTCGCGGGCAACAGCTAGTATAACTATAAAGCGTGTGTCCTAGTCGATTTTTACGAAAACTTAATTACCGTTTTAACTACCTTGGTTACATCGGTAATTTATGGAAGTGTGTACGAGCGAACAGGGTGACTGTACCCTCCACGCTCTGCATGCATCGCTGATAAGTGAGATAAGATAAACCATCCCACAGAATTACCTACTTTGAACTGAACATATATGATATAAAAACTATTCCCATCAGTTCCGAGGATAAGCTGTGTAGGTACTACCTACCTAACCAATGGCAATGGAGCAGTGCAGTGACATCTAACAAAATGATATAATATTATGTATCTTTAACATACCTAGATGAATTCTAACTAGCTCCTAACTCAGACATTTATGCTTACAACTTTTACATGTTCATGTTTAAAAAGTGTGTTAGTAACAGCAAAGCGACGTGCGTAATGGATCAAATACCTTTAAAGGACTAATTACTCAGCGCTATTACCATCTTAGCACTTAGAATCATATTTATCATGTCGACTTTATACTTTAATAGTAATGTGGATTGTGGATGCTTTAATTGTGCCCTCGATTCAATTTTACAAGATGAGGTCAATAATGCGAGTGGATTGAAAGGTTTCCTCTTTTTAATTAATTTGATAGCTTCGACCTCGCTGCACACAATAAATTGTCCCAATCACTGTGCGAACCTCGCATCGGATTACGTAAAATCGTAAATGGATTAAGTTTTTTTATTGCGAGTATTTTAGACTTAATAATTGTAACACATCTATTAGCAATCAGGTTTGTATTGCTACTGGGGCCAAACGTATGTCGCATGTCCGCACAATTAGGAGCTCGTTGGCGAATCTATATCACGGCGACCGGACCTTATCTCCCAATCAGCGAATTGCGGACTTTATTAATGTCTCTGCAATATTCAGATAGCGCGGATCGTAATTAACAGCTCAGCGCTGACGGCCGATCGCCAGAGCGAGCTCGTGTAGAAATTAGCATTAAAATGTATGAGGAGGAGGTTCGAATCTGGCTTGGAGCGATATGTTTTTCAACTCCCTTTAATTTGAAATATGTCAGGAGCGTTTTGATTTTCAAAATGTGAAATGTCCCCAGAATTGCATATAACTACCCACGTTCATGGCATTGTCCATCAAAATGAGAATTACAGAGACATGAAACATGTACATGATGGCGACATGTCATATTTTGTAAGTCGAATACGGGCCCTGTTTAAGATATAGCCATGGCTTCTCCGTCGCATCTTAAAAGTAAATAACAAATCAAAATATATGTAATATGAATATGATAAATTAGTTTAACCAATGGAATTCAAATTACATCCGATATTGTCAAACACACTCGTACTCATAAACCAAGTTATGCGTACTAATAGAGCAAGCTCAATGCTATTTAAGCAGGTACTTAGAAATCAACAAGTACTTCCAAATCCGTTGCCCACAGAATTCTTGTCCCTTCTATTTGGTAACATCCGCTTCTCCGGTCCATTTCAATTAACACAAACGCACAGTTAACGGTTTTAAGTGTTTTATCCATTAAAAAGGCGGCTGCCGTGTAATGTGAACCGAATCCTTCCACCAGCCATGTGTGGGGTGTCGTAATTTGCATGTAAGCTGTAAAGAGCTTAGGGGCTTGCAGCCTTGTGCAAGGCGCCGGTACCAAACCTCTTTCAAACGACGTAAATTACTGACTGGAACATGTGCGTTCGGCTGTTAGGAAACTGTCTCACTATAACAAGATCGCTTTTCACAATCTTTACAAAGCTTCCAGTTGCACAACTAGTTTTTTTGCACATTTGTTGATAACTATAATAAATTAGTGACAGAGAAGCCGTAGTCAAACAATCTGATTCATATCGTTTTCCCTAATTAACTGCAGCTTAACGTGAGAATACGTGGCAAGAGCCCTTTCAGATTAAATGATAAACTTTTTTTAATCTCCGGCAAGCTCCATAGAATTTTAAGTACCTATGATGTCAAATGGAACGACCTCCGAACTCACACAGATGAACTAAAGATGTGCAAGAACGATTATCGGATTATTGAGCCCCATATTCTAATAAATAGGTACCGTCAACTGGGGTTACTTTGATTCGCGGGGCGACTTTGATCAAATAGGTTTTTCTCCGAAATCATTGTTTTTACTTGTGGGTGAACTATGGCAGTGGATATAATAGTTATCTATCTTGCTGTATACTCGATTAAATCTTCTTCATTTCAAATAGTTTTGCTTTTATACTACATTCTAAATGATCAAAGTAGCCCCATTTTTACCTAAAGTAACCCCAGTCTACCGGTAATACGTTACCGTCACCTAAGTACCTATGCATCAGACATTTTCTTTATATGTATTATGCGTTCCTCTTAGGACAATAAGCATGTTATATAACTAAGTATCTATTAATAGTCGAGTTGTAATAAGGATATAAGTACTTTAATAGTACATTACATACCTAGGGCGGTAAAATAAAGAATGTCTCAGATCGCAGGTATTTGACGCCCGAGCCGAAGGCAAGGGCGATAAATATGCGATCTGAGGCTTTCTTTATTACCGCCCGTGGTGAGTACAAAATTTTACGTCTCTCCCTGGCCAGGAAGTGGGATTTTCCGCACGCGTAGTGTGCGGTAATTGCTACTTTATGGCCAGGTGTGACGTAAAATATATTCCGTTGAACAATTGCGGCTGTCGAACGGTTCGAATCTCGGCTCGTACCAATGAGTTTTTCGGTCCTTATGGACGGAATACTTGTATCATTTGATATTTACCGTTAGCTTTTCGGTGAGGGAAATATATCGTGAGGAAATTTGGATACATCTGCGAAGAAACTCAAAGGTGTGTGTGAAAGGGGGGTGCTCCCCGACCCGCACTGGGCCAGCGTGGGGACTACACCCGTTCCCTCTCATCCATGAGAGGAGGCCTGTGTCCAGCAGTGGGACGTATATAGACTGTTTTTTTCTTTATTATTATTAAATAATTTGACCACCCTACCTAGGCTCAAAACACGCTGACTTCGCGTTTACAACGTGTGCATCTCTAATACTTCTCCTCCTGTATGGTAGATGGTAAAACAACTAGTTGAGCACAAACACTTTGAGGTTTACTCAACGACCAAGATCAACCATTAATGAGCATGAGAACAATCAATATAATATAAAAACAAAAAAAATACTAAACAAAAATTGATTAAATTCATCCGAGAACTGCAACGCCACATACAGATGACCAGACACACACGTTTAAGATCCCTCGGTTTAGATCGGGTTACTAAATTATGACTAGGTAATTAGCTTTAAAGCTTGATATAATTTGATAGGTACCACTTATTTCCCCTGATATATATATTTTAAAAGTATAATAGAATATAATATAATTGAATTGAATAAATAATAGATTGAAAACGTATTTTACAGACGTAGTTATATTAAAATACTACTGGCTTTATGCTAAAATTAATTACAAGAGCCTGAACTAGGATTCCCTGTGTTCCAGGCAAAAAAAGATTCAATCAAATTTTTAAACATGAACTCAAACTATAAACATTTTATACAATAAATATTTTAACAGCTTGACACCTACACCAGCCCAATATATACCTGTGAAATAAGTAGGTTGGTCGTTATAATTGATAAATATGTATAAACAAATATGTCGGCATTACTGTCTAATCGAAGGGGATTAGTATTACGTGCGTATTCTATTCTCCGCACCCGTATTTGCAAGCGTGATATAAACTCACTTCATTATGTCCTCCGCGAACTGTAAATGTCTCATGTATTGCAAACAGACTTATCTCCACTTATAATAAATCTCTAAATTAAAAAAAGAATCAGCCAGTTTGAAACTAAGCTTTGCGCGGTTCGAATGTTCTCAGCATCCCATGAACGGAAAAATATGAAACATTTTATATAGGTACATTATTATTCTAGCTGCAACTTAGGATAGTTTTTATCCGACTGCGACAGTTAATTAATTTTCCGAAATATACGACTTCATTAAATTTTTCATTTATTTTTATTGAAATCAAACGCTGCTCCAACTGTCAGCTATAAGAACCGTCAAATTTTCGTCAAAATGGCGGAATTGCTTTGCCTTTCACTTATTAATAATTTAAATCCCGTCTACGATATACCTTTACGAGACAAATGCTAAAATATAAACCATAAAAAAATATTCGATTCTGATATGAGAACTTATATGCGCAAATGTCGTTTTATGTCGTAATTTCAATAAATGAAATCAACAAATTTGAACAATATAATTAACACGAATTTGTTTTTTTTGAATGACAATGGCACGCGCTCGGCGCATTCAGCCAAAGTACCTGCGGCGCTACCACGAAAACCGATACTAAATGTTCATATATAGTGCGATAGAGATAGAGATATCCGAATATTTTCGAATTCCGAAGTTCGTGTTTATAGCTCAGGAATCGAAAATATGGTAAATAATCATAATGTATTTTCTCGAAAAAGAATTTAAAATAAATATTGTCAAATGGAGAAAAAAACAAAGCAAGAGGTTATATAGGTAATGATTAAGTTATAAGAGTCCAAAGTTTTAAGAGGGGGTATGTTCTGTCCCTTTTCCGCAAAACACACCTTCATATGAAACGATTGTTTTTTACTATGACGCTCGAGTATATTGACGTCACAGTCCCTCATCGTTTTCTCACTCTAACAAGCGACATTAAAACGGATGTAGCTTCATAATTTTTTGAGATATTTGAATGGGAGTTTCATTATCTTCTATCTATTTATACATAATAAATGCCTATGTCCTGACTGACTTATTCACTCAATCACTCACTCACTCACTCATCAACGCACAGCCGAAACTACTAATCTTAGAGAGTTGATTTTTGCACAGTATGTTGCTTTTATAACGTGGGCTAGGGATAAAAAGGGATTTTTGAAAATTCTACCCCTAAGGGGGTAAAATGGGGGTGCAAAGTTTGTATGGGAGAACCTTTTTTTTTTGAGCTATAGACTTAAACTTTGTAGAAAAAATTAGTTATTAGAATACAAATGAAACACTTTCAGCGTTTTGGAAAATTCCACCCCTACGGGGGTAAAATAGGGGTGCAAGGTTTGTATGGGGGAAATATTTTTTTTTAAATAGAGACTTAAAACTTTGTAGAAAGATCAGTCATTAGAATACAAATAAAGTACTTTCAGGGTTTTAGAAAATTCTACCCCTAAAGGGGTAAAATAGCGTGCAAAGTTTGTATGGGAAAAACTACTTTTTTTTTAATAGAGACTTAAAACTTTGTAGAGAAATTATTCATTAGAATACAAATAAAGTACCTAGATCCAGTGTTTTAAAAAAATCTACCCCTAAGGGGGTAAAATAGGGGTGCAAATTTTGTATGGGGGAAACAATATTTTTTTTTAAATAGAGCCTTAAAACTTTGTAGAAAGATTAGTCATCAGAATACAAATTAAGTACTTTCAGCGTTTTAGAAAATTCTACCCCTAAAAATAGGGGGCTAAAATAGGGGTGCAAAGTTTGTATGTGGGAAACTATTTTTTTTAGCTAGAGTCCTAAAACTTTGTAGAAAGATTATTTAAATACAAAGAAAGTACTTTCAGCGTTTTGGAAAATTTCACCCCTAAGGGGGTAAAATAGGGTGCAAAGTTTGTATGGGAAAAACATATTTTTTTTAATAGAGACTTAAAATTTTGACGAAAAATTACTTATTAGAACATGAAAAATACTACATTCGGCGTTTTACAAAAATCATTCCCTAAGGGGGTTAAAAAAGGGTGCAAGGTTTGTATGGGGAACACTTTTTCTGAGCTAGACACTTAAAACTTTGTAGAAAGATTACTTATAAAAATACAAAAAAAAAGACTTTCAGCGTTTTGAAAAAATCTATCCCTAAGGGGGATAAAAAGGGGTGCAAAGTTTTTATCAGGGAAAGTTTATGTTTTTGAGTTAGAGACTTGAAACTTTGTAGAAAGATTACTTATTAAAATACAAAAAAAGAACACAAATCGTTTTAGAAAATTCCACCCCTAATAGGGTTAAAAAGGAGAGCAAGGCTTTGCATGGGCAACACTTTTTTTTGAGTTAGACTTAAAACTTTGCTAAAAGATTACTTATTAGAATACTAAAAAAGAACTTTCAGCGTTTTAGAAAACTTCATCCCTAAGGGGATCCTTAAGATCCTTAAGAAGGGTAGCCAGTGGGAAAAACTTTTTTTTTTACTAGACTTAAAACTATTCAAAATGTTACTTATTAAAATTAATAATAAAGTACTTTCAGAGTTTCAGAAAATTCCACCCCTAATAAGAAAGCTTTGTATGGGCAACACTTTTTTTGAGCTAGAGACTTAAAAGTTTACGAAAAAAGTTCTTTCAGCGATTAGAAAAATTCAACCTCTAAGGGGGTTTAAAAGGGGGTTCAAATTTTAAATGGCGAGCAATAAAATTTTAAAGTGTGAGTAAGAGATTTTTAACTTCGGTCTTATTCTGTACGTTAAAAGACTACAAAACTGATTTCAGAGTTTTTCCAAATTCATCCCCTAAGAGTGTTAAAATTGGTTCAAAATTTGAGTATTTCAAGGCATTTTTAAAGTATGAGATTTTTAACTTTGGTTTTAGACTGTTTGTTCACAAACTAGAAAATGAACATCAACTTTTTTTTTAATTATCCCCTAAAAGAGGGTTCAAATTTTGTATTGAGAGAAATCATTTTCTAAGACGATAAAAAGTTCTACGCGGACGAAGTCGCGGGCAACAGCTAGTATGTTCCTAAAATCGTAGGTAATAACCTAGTTTTCCTATTCACGATAAATGCAATGATTAGCTTTATTATATTTTGAATGCGCTCAGAAGGATATACGTATGCAAAGCAGTGCGTGTCGATGCAGAAACAAGGTGAGGTTTTAGGCCAAGCATGACTACTTGATTACTCTCATCATAATACAAAACTAAGTACTGTTCAATGAACACGATTATTAGGTACGTTATCCGTCTTATACCTCGTTTGTTGAGAACGGATACAAATTGATTGGCTGAACAATGATTCTATTAACCAAATGGCAAGTGCATGCTCCGATAATGATGATAAAGGACGTAGTAAAAGTTTATTGAAGGGCTTTGTTGAACTATGACCCGTGTTAGATCTCAGCCGAGCTGCGCGGTTGTGCTAGGTCGGCGGCCCACACGCGGCCGCGCCCACCGGCGGGCGAACGTGAAAAAGTGTGACCCGTTCTTACACATATGAGATCGCTATATAAGTCTTAGCGGACTCACTTTGCTCTCATTTCGGCTCACGCTCAACTTAGGCTAATACCTGCATTAATTTTCGGCGAATTGAACTTATACTTTTTATGACAAATACAGATTTTGTATGATATAGTTTATAAGTAAATTTTGTCACTGAGATAAATAAAAGAAATTTTAAAATGAATAAGGTAAGCATACATTATAACTTATTATAATATTGCAATGACATAATAACTCAGTCTTCAATATTAAATCATTGACGTCAAACAGAGTCCTATAAATATAACCCTTAAATTGATTTCACTTTTTATTGCAGGTGATATTGGCGGTTGCGTTGACTCTTACGTGTGTGTGTGCTTATCATGATCCCGACCTAAACTACCATCTGAGCCAATTGCAAGTCACGCCGAACTGCGACAATGGCCACCCCAGTTCCGGTCCCGGATACTCATATTTACCACCAGCAGTCCAGCTCACCACCTCAGGAGTAAAGGCAGCCGCTCCTTACGCCTCGCATCAAGTGCTCTCAGCTCCTGCGTATCAATATTCTGGATCTAGCTATCAAGCAGGAGCTGCCTACCAAGCGGCAGCAGGCTACCAAGCCGGAGCAGCTTATCAAGTTTCTTCACCCATCCAACCGCAACCAGAGCCGGCGTTTCAAACTTCATCACTAATTTCACATGCAAACGTTGCGCCCGCATACTCAGCCCAGAGAGAATTCCACGGCTACGCCACCTCCGCCGGCCTGTCTGCATCAGCATCGTCTGGAAAAACCGTGACGCCTCTTGCTACGTACGCTCAAGCTCCCATCATTGCCAAAGTGACCGCAGCTCCACTGATTGCCAGATTTTCGTTGGCTGCTCCGAAAAACAACTTTGTGGCTCAGAATTTTGTGTCCCAGGCGTCTTATGCTGCTGGATCAGCAGCGGCCTACAGTTCGGAACAGACGGCTAGCCCGGTCGTGTCGCAGGTGTACGCGGCACCTTCAGCTGGATACGCGACGTCGCCCGCGCTCAGGCAACAGAGTCCTCAACTTTTCGAGCCGTCGCGCTACACTCAAGCCGCTCAGTACAGTCCAGCCGCTCCGGTGTCGCAGTACCGAGCGCCAGTGGTGGCTCAGTATCCTGCTCCGGTAGCAGTGGCTGCCCCAGTGGCCCAGTACGCTGCCCCTGTGGCTCAGTACGCTGCCCCTATGGCTCAATACGCTGCCCCAGTTGCTCAGTACGCTGCACCAGTTGCTCATGTCGCGCCTGTAGTGACCCAGTACGCCGCCCCGTCCATCGCTCAGCAGTCTGGTCAATCTGTGGCGTACTCAACATCTTCGATCAGCCATCACTCTGGCGCCGGCACCGCCCAGTATGCCGCGGCACCTTTGACTGTCAACCACAATATCCACAACGTCGCTTTGGCTGCACCGGCAAGAATCGCACATGTCAAAAATGTACACACCGACTTTCTGGAGAATTATGTGAGTCCAATATTTTTTTCTTAACTAACTTTAGAGAAAATATTACCACTTTAAATCATCATTTAATTAGCTTGACAGTAATGTAATTTATAGACGAAAATTAGAACAGTTAGTAAATTCTATAAAAAATATTAATTAAAATACGTGCCAACACATGCCGTGAACATTAGTTAATCGAGCAAACTGTATATTATACGACTTTAACAACTAATAAGTTTTTTTGAATGTATACATAAATAAACTTTATACGAAGACAGACAGTAAAATTACTCGCAGTTTTATCCAGTAGCTCAGATATTCTATGGCTACATTTTGAATGTAAAATCGTTATCTTTTTATCCATAACAATATTCTTTCAAACGTCATGTTACTAAGGAAATGAAATGAAAATGATAAATTTATTATTTTCTTTTTTAAAGCTTATAGTTAGGGAGCTGGTGAGCATTTCGGTATATGATTTGCACACGTTTCACGTTGAGGTGGATTGCAGTTTAAATCATTACGAATTGATTTGGTCCAATCAATTAAGGTCCTATGTCGCTGCGTTTTCGCGTTACAGCGGATTGAAGTTGCTTAAAAAAATCGGGGTATTAAATTATTTGCACATGTATGCCTCTGGAGTTCATGGTCACAATCATCTTGGAAACGAAGAAAATCGAAGAGGCAGACATTTAGGACTCTGCATTATCATGGGACGGAGTTGTAAAAAAAGCTCTTCTAAGTCATTTGCACGCGGTTCTCATTGCGCCCATTCGATTCACTATGACGCCGTGGATTCGAAAAAAAATATGGCAGACACTTTGATTTGATTTTTAGCTGTATAACTGTTTGAAATTCACGGAATCAAGGGAGTTTTTAAGATTTAAATGCACAAAAGCACGTGCCTTTAACGTAGATGAACTTTGGAACAACAATATTAAAATAATAGTCTTCGTACTCGAACTTGTCAACTCCGGTAGTGCGTTTCGGATTGTTTAAAAAAAAACAGTGTAGCATTTTGATCAATTCAATTTATACCTGCTTGGTTTGGCGTGAGCATCGGGTTAAAAAAAATCAAGTGGTCTGCCTATGGAATATCAGACATCGATTTTCTTGGTTTTCATAAGGAATTCAAACATCAGTCTAAGAGGCAGACGTGTACGCATAATATAGCACACCTTTTTTTTACATTTTTGGAGCACTGTCAATAGACAACGCAGAGGCAACATGTTAGCAGACTATTTTTCCGTAGTTATTCTCATTGTTTTTGATCGAACAATTCAAATATGCCAAGTGTGCACTTCATATACAGTTTTTTTAATCATAAAAATAAATTTAAAAAAAGAATACTACAAAAGTTAGAGCCCTGGATGTCTGCCTTTTCGATTCTTTGTGTTTCCAGGATGAATGTGATCATCAGCCCCAGAAGCAGACGTGTGCGCATAATATAGCACATCTTTTTTTTAACATTTTTGAAACGCTGTAAATTTACAACGCAGCGCCACCATGGTGGCAGACAAGGTCCTTGATGTTTCTTAGGCCATAAATATCACTATTAATAACGTCTGCCTTGTGTGCTGATCATATCGAAATTTTGCTCGCCAGCTCCCTAACTATTTTGTTAGCTACTTAAAGCTTCTAGCATAATTTAATTTACCGTATAGGTAACAATATGTCGCTAGTAGTGAAAATTTACACGTGGTGGAAATACCTCGTTAGTATAAACTGAACATGGATCGCAATAGTTCAAATTGAATTGCTGTAGGTAACATTGGTATCCAGTAGATCGCTCCAATAGGCTTGTGACCTAGGATTTGTTTACGATGCCATTCAAACCAGTTTTTGGAGAGCAACAAATTTTTGTATGAGAGCAACTACAATTAAAGAACGTAAATGCCCAAAAAATTGTGTTAAAGACGGACCTCGCTGGCGGCAGGCGAAACGCTTTATATTATTTGACGTTAAAGTATGTCACACGTTGCAATTCATCGCAATTCGTTGTATGGAAAATCAAGTAAATTGCGAAATACTGCGTTTAGGCCCATAGTTGTAGTACAATTTTGTTTCTATAAAAGCGTAAGGACTCTATTGATAGCTTTAAATTTACTCTTGGACAATAAAAAAAATGCATATTTTTCTAAACTTTCAAGTACCATATCTTTTTATAATATGAATTATATTTTGTAACTTATACTTTATTACAATAATTTGATGGTTTACTATCCATTAACAACACTACGTCGTCAATTTTAACATGACGCAACTACCCTATTAATTCTAATAAGCAATGAAACCTGAAACCTTCCAACACCGGCTAAGCAGCTGCCTGTCAATAAGTTTTGACTGATAGAATACGTTACGGTACAAAATGCATCAAATCACTGGGTCCCGGATCATTACAGCACACGTGATATTACTTCATATCCCGACTAATGGTGACGTAAGAGTTCTGATCGACTTAGGCTCACAGGACGAGTTTCGCACACGTCAAAATCTCGACCAATTACCCGATGGCAAATTGTGGTGATGCAACATAGGACCTACTGATTCACTTTTGCATCTTAATAATGTTAGTGACGCTGTTTGTTCTAGAAAATTAATATGCGTTAAAAAGTTATCATCATTACGGTGTAGCGTCAAGTAGACTGGTTACCCAATTTGGAGCATTGCCAGAAATAAGAAGTCGCAGTTATTGTTTAGACACGGCGTGTTTCTATTCTTATAAGATACCTACTAGTACTTACAATATGTATAATCATCAGGTACATGACACAAAATCACGGCTGGTATTCTCAAAAAAGGCGTATAGAGCCATGAAATATAATTTTAAGTGCCAATGCCACTGCCACTTCAAGCAATTCGAGATTTAGAGATGGTGAAAATTTAATGATAGGTGGTTAGCATGTTGAACACAACACACTTCAACCCTATTCCCATAATTCAATCTTACGTACGACACCTAGGGGAAGAAAGGTGGTGGTGCTTTACTAACCCGACATCACACACCCATCTTATTATTAATATTTAATTTTGGCAATTGTCTATTGATATTAAATTGTGCTAGATTCACGTTTCTTTTTTTTATATATTTAAGTAAGGATTGCGGAATACTCGTAGGTACTCAATATTTATCAAAACCCCCCAAATCAGAGCAGAAAAATAAAAACCCATATTTGTAAAATTAGTTAAGGTACATGCACAACTACTCGTACTTATTAGTGGAAGATTAGGTATATGTTACAACTAATAAAACTAAGCGACATATAAATCTAAATTAACCCATCTTATTATATATATCGTCATCAACATCATAGACGGTAATGTTTCACTAACTACTAGTTTGATTTCTTAATTATTTTTATCATAAGACTAGCTGTTGCCCGCGACTTCGTCCGCGTAGAACTTTTTATCGTCTTAGAAAATGATTTCTCTCAATACAAAATTTGAACCCTCTTTTAGGGGATAATTAAAAAAAAAGTTGATGTTCATTTTCTAGTTTGTGAACAAACAGTCTAAAACCAAAGTTAAAAATCTCATACTTTAAAAATGCCTTGAAATACTCAAACTTTGAACCAATTTTAACACTCTTAGGGGATGAATTTGGAAAAACTCTGAAATCAGTTTTGTAGTCTTTTAACGTACAGAATAAGACCGAAGTTAAAAATCTCTTACTCACACTTTAAAATTTTATTGCTCGCCATTTAAAATTTGAACCCCCTTTTAAACCCCCTTAGAGGTTGAATTTTTCTAATCGCTGAAAGAACTTTTTTCGTAAACTTTTAAGTCTCTAGCTCAAAAAAAGTGTTGCCCATACAAAGCTTTCTTAACCTTCTTAGGGGTGGAATTGTCCAAAACTCTGAAAGTACTTTATTATAAATTTTAATAAGTAACATTTTGAATAGTTTTAAGTCTAGTAAAAAAAAAAGTTTTTCCCACACAACACTGGCTACCCTTCTTAAGGATCTTAAGGATCCCCTTAGGGATGGAGTTTTCTAAAACGCTGAAAGTTCTTTTTTAGTATTCTAATAAGTAATCTTTTAGCAAAGTTTTAAGTCTAACTCAAAAAAAAGTGTTGCCCATGCAAAGCTTGCTCTCCTTTTTAACCCTATTAGGGGTGGAATTTTCTAAAACGATTTGTGTTCTTTTTTTGTATTTTAATAAGTAATCTTTCTACAAAGTTTCAAGTCTCTAACTCAAAAACATAAACTTTCCCTGATAAAAACTTTGCACCCCTTTTTATCCCCCTTAGGGATAGATTTTTTCAAAACGCTGAAAGTCTTTTTTTTTGTATTTTTATAAGTAATCTTTCTACAAAGTTTTAAGTGTCTAGCTCAGAAAAAGTGTTCCCCATACAAACCTTGCACCCTTTTTTAACCCCCTTAGGGAATGATTTTTGTAAAACGCCGAATGTAGTATTTTTCATGTTCTAATAAGTAATTTTTCGTCAAAATTTTAAGTCTCTATTAAAAAAATATATGTTTTTCCCATACAAACTTTGCACCCTATTTTACCCCCTTAGGGGTGAAATTTTCCAAAACGCTGAAAGTACTTTCTTTGTATTTAAATAATCTTTCTACAAAGTTTTAGGACTCTAGCTAAAAAAAATAGTTTCCCACATACAAACTTTGCACCCCTATTTTAGCCCCCTATTTTTAGGGGTAGAATTTTCTAAAACGCTGAAAGTACTTAATTTGTATTCTGATGACTAATCTTTCTACAAAGTTTTAAGTCTCTATTTAAAAAAAATATTGTTTCCCCCATACAAAATTTGCACCCCTATTTTACCCCCTTAGGGGTAGATTTTTTTAAAACACTGAATCTAGGTACTTTATTTGTATTCTAATGAATAATTTCTCTACAAAGTTTTAAGTCTCTATTAAAAAAAAAGTAGTTTTTCCCATACAAACTTTGCACTCTATTTTACCCCTTTAGGGGTAGAATTTTCTAAAACCCTGAAAGTTCTTTATTTGTATTCTAATGACTGATCTTTCTACAAAGTTTTAAGTCTCTATTTAAAAAAAAATATTTCCCCCATACAAACCTTGCACCCCTATTTTACCCGCGTAGGGGTGGAATTTTCCAAATCGCTGAAAGTGTTTCATTTGTATTCTAATAACTAATTTTTCTACAAAGTTTAAGTCTATAGCTCAAAAAAAAAGGTTCTCCCATACAAACTTTGCACCCCCATTTTACCCCCTTAGGGGTAGAATTTTCAAAAATCCCTTTTTATCCCTAGCCCACGTTATAAAAGCAACATACTGTGCAAAAATCAACTCTCTAAGAAGTTTCGGCTGTGCGTTGATGAGTGAGTGAGTGAGTGATTGAGTGAATAAGTCAGTCAGGACATAGGCATTTATTATGTATAAATAGATAGAAGATAATGAAACTCCCATTCAAATATCTCAAAAAATTATGAAGCTACATCCGTTTTAATGTCGCTTGTTAGAGTGAGAAAACGATGAGGGACTGTGACGTCAATATACTCGAGCGTCATAGTAAAAAACAATCGTTTCATATGAAGGTGCGTTTTGCGGAAAAGGGACAGAACATACCCCCTCTTAAAACTTTGGACTCTTATAACTTAATCATTACCTATATAACCTCTTGCTTTGTTTTTTTCTCCATTTGACTATATTTATTTTAAATTCTTTTTCGAGAAAATACATTATGATTATTTACCATATTTTCGATTCCTGAGCTATAACCACGAACTTCGGAATTCGAAAATATTCGGGTATCTCTATCTCTATCGCACTATACATATATGAACATTTAGTATCGGTTTTCGTGGTAGCGCCGCAGGTACTTTGGCTGAATGCGCCGAGCGCGTGCCATTGTCATTCAAAAAAAACAAATTCGTGTTAATTATATTGTTTAAATTTGTTGATTTCATTTATTGAAATTACGACATAAAACGACATTTGCGCATATAAGTTCTCATATCAGAATCGAATATTTTTTTATGGTTTATATTTTAGCATTGGTCTCGTAAAGGTATATCGTAGACGGGATTTAAATTATTAATAAGTGAAAGGCAAAGCAATTCCGCCATTTTGACGAAAATTTGACGGTTCTTATAGCTGACAGTTGGAGCAGCGTTTGATTTCAATAAAAATAAATGAAAAATTAAATGAAGTCGTATATTTCGGAAAATTAATTAACTGTCGCAGTCGGATAAAAACTATCCTAAGTTGCAGCTAGAATAATAACGTACCTATATAAAATGTTTCATATTTTTCCGTTCATGGGATGCTGAGAACATTCGAACCGCGCAAAGCTTAGTTTCAAACTGGCTGATTCTTTTTTTAATTTAGAGATTTATTATAAGTGGAGATAACTAACAGTATGGACGCTTCGCGTGTTAACAAATAAAATTCCTGTGGTAAACTAGTCCGAATCGGCAACCAGTAAAATATTCATTTATTCCATAGAAACAAAACAATAGTACCTATGATTCATATCTGTCAAGTCATTCGCCCCACCCAACACCGAAACAAATGACATTTGGTCTAATAGGGAACATTACGCAAAACTCTTCGTAGGTGGCGACACTAGCAGCGTTGACATTGTATCTCGTTCCCACTTGCGGTATTGTCTATACAAGCATCCTTGTCACTCATTTGACAATCCCTATATTCCTATACCGGTTTACTATAATATTAGTGGTAGTGCTGCCTCTGGCGGCAGATTATTGCAGTAATGTTCCCTATTATCGCAAATTCTCCAATCGATCAAGCACCGTGCAAGGTTGAAATCAGCACACAATACACCTCAAGCATTCATCACTCTTCATTTTCAATAAATTAGTCACGATTCAAATTTATCTTCCATTGTTCATAATCTCTCCTTGTAATGAAGTCGCTATCAATTATTTTCATGTTTATAAATAGGCCTACATCACTTAACTGATTGGATAAATAGCTATGGTAGGCGATGTAGGGGATAAACTATGAATTTATCGCCACCGACATCCATCGATCCATTCAACCAGTAAATGATTTTTAGAGTGTAGTTATGAGTTACTTTACAGTTACAACTCTTTTAAGGAATTCCGTCGACTCCGGTTAAAGCACATCAAACAAAAAAAATCTTTTTAGAAAAAAACGAATGTATACAACGATGTCACAACTAAAACAATAAAGTAGGTTTAACATAAATTTGCCCGAATTGTAGGTTCGGTACTTGGTCAGATCCTACTAAACTCAATATTTTGAAACAGACCTTTTTTGTTGCTGGCCAATTCAAGTTTAAAGGCTTATGAAGCATAAAACCGGCATTACATACGCGTAAATAATCACAATCACCATGTCGACATCATCCAACGCATCTCATACTATCTAAAGTGAAAGGGCTTACATTAGTTAGCAATTTCCCAAGACTTAATTCGTTTTGGATCTAGGGCTGCGGAAATTTGGACGGTTAAGTGCACAGTACTGTGAATTTTGTTCCAACAATAAAATTTGTGATATATTTAACCAGTTCTCGTTGCTTGAGCTTGCGTAACCGATGTACTTTTATTTCGATTCTGCAAATGTAGGTACTGGGAATCTGCTTTCACAATAGGGATGATGACATTTTTTTACGATGCCATTCGAACCAGTTTTTGGAGAGGAAGAAATGTTTGTATGGGAGCAAATACAGTTAAAGAACATAAATATCCAAAAATGTTGTCAAAGATTGACCTCGCTGGCGGCATCCGAAACACTCCATACTAATTCACACATAGGTATGACGTCACAACTGTTATTTGTACTAATCGTTGTATGGAAAATCAAGTAAATTGTTGTTTTGGTCGCGAAATACTGCGTTTAGGTACATAGTTGTTGTACAATTTTGTTTCCATAAAAGCGTAAGGATTCTATTGGCAGCTTTAAATTTACTCTTGGCCAATAAAAAATAATGCATAGGTATTTTTTTCTAAACTTTCAAGGTCCATATCTTTTTATGATTTTAATTATAAGTGATACTTTCTTACAATAATTTGATGGTTTACTATCCATGTAGCAAGTAGCAACACTACGTTATCCAATTTATCATGAGGCATCATGCGTATTCGACAATACGCTTGTACAGTCGACGCCAAGAATATGTTTACAGTTTTCGCCTTATTACAATGGAATAAGGTGCAAAAGTGTAAACATATTTTTGGCGTCGACTGTACCTACAGTAGGTACATTCTAATCTGGTGAATGCAAATCTTTGGCAGCATAGTATGGGTAGTATGGTGGCACGAAGGGTACCCCGCCAGAATCCGCGTATCGTTGTGCACGTTGTGTTAACACGGTGTCGAATGAAAACCGGTTGGAGAAACCAACAGGTTGGCACTCTACCGGAAAACCCGGAGCGCAATAGGCATTTGCATCCGATCGTTACACAACTATCACAATTGTTACTACAATAATTACATTTTCATTTCAAAGTTCAATATCTCAAAACCGTCTGAACCGATTTTGTTGAAACGTAACAAAAAACCGCATTCAAATCGGTCCATTCGTTTAGGAGCTACGATACCACAGACAGACACACACACACAGACACACAGAGACGTCAAACTTATAAAACCCCTCTTTTTTCGTCGGGCGTTAATGATAGGAGAAGTAGAGTTTTTTTGAGAACATGAAAATTGCCGATCATCATTAATTAAGCCTGTTAATTGAACGAGCGAGCGAAGCGAACGAACTTCTCGGTTTCATTTTGGACCAAAATTATTTCGTATGTTCGGCTGTTGTCCTCTACAGGTCCCATTTCTTAACCCATTCAGGGCCCATGACGACACATATGCGTCAGAGCGCTACGAGCGCTTTTCGCTACAGAGGTTTAAGCTGCTACGGAGTACGGCGTAGCGCTACGAGACTAGCGTGGCCGTGAATCAAATGGGTTAACCGATTCTCGTGAAATTTTGTGAACAAGTTCGATATTTATTTATTTTTTTTTGTGATTTCCACAGCTTACAGAGCCACTATTATAATGTACAATATTCAAAGAAAGACGCTAAGGTTATGTTATATTGCACATGTATACACCATCTTGCGCATCTTGAAGCGTTCATAGCCCAAGCGCGCCTGCGAATCGGAAACGATAACGCAGGTAAAGGAAAGATGGCAGCGGTCAGTCCTTGGATGGGTGACCGCCTGTTTGAGTGGTTACTATAAATGAGCGCTTCCGTGCTTTGGAAGGCACGCTAAACAGTAGTCGTTAAGCCGAGTTAGAGGCCTTCGGGCGGCTTAAGAACCTCTAACAGTCGAGTTGCTCACTCACTTGAAAAAGGGGGGACAACTGTCACTTGCGTCCGCAGGAGTTACCTACCACAACCCTGCACGTGTCCCCTGGGTGGTACTAAAAAGTGACAAACTCAAAGGCCAAATAAACTGTCACTACAGTTTTGTGGGGCAGTGTTTAATTTTAAGTATGTAAAACACTGTACTTATTAAAAATAAATAAATAAAATAATAAAATAAATAATGTATGCCATACGATTAAATAAAAAAATAAACCATCTGTGCAAAAACAAAGGTCAAAGAACGAGAATTTCAAAGCTCGCTTACTTTGGCTTATATTTTCTTCATACAAAAGACATCAACTAGCTCAAGTTCGCGTTACATTACTGTGATCGCCCTCTCTTTCGCCCACTATCGCATCACGCATGTCATCCATACTTTTTTCACTTACAAACTCCTTTCCGCATATCACCCGCACTATGGCCTGTCTGCCAAATTTAAAATGTGTCATTAACATGTTAATGTCGAACGCAATGAAAAGAAAAATTGTTATAATTGAAGAGAGAATAAAACGATATCTGAATAAATACGCGACAAACCGCGAGAAAAGAATAGTTTGGTGCGCAAGAAGAAGTAACCAGTGTCCCTTGAGCTTACTACAAGTGGCGGCCGCCAGAAAACCTGCATTCGGAACATCAGGTACGGCAGGCCTCCATTAAATTCATTACCCTTTCAGCACAGACCAATTCGTCCCTCTAGGCCTACGGTCTTCTACCGCACGGTCCTTCGTTCTCTTTTCTTACCCGCGTTATCATTTCTGTTCCTTCGAACCAGATTTCTCCTTTCTTCTCGCACCCCGCGCCACATCTCATTCATTCATTTATCGCGTATTTCTCCCGCACCGCCCTTATAAATTACCTAAACTATTTAAACATAACCGCTCCCGCAGTTTAGGTACATATTATAAGAGTTTTCCTATTCGTAGGTATAATATACGTATCGTTTTATTTTTATTCGCATAGACCGCACCGCGTAGTCCACGTACAACAATTTTAGCCGCTTCGCAATATGGCGAAATTACATTTAAAACCCGAAAGTGTCGACAGCGAGTATTATGAATACGAACTGTCGATGCTCGAGGCGAAACGCAATATAATCTTTACACTCGTTCAAGATATTTATAATAAATCGCTGGTTGTGGATACCGATGAAGCAAGTCGAGAGAGTTTTCTCGATGCAGTTGACACCATCGAGGAAATTCGCTCGGACTTTAAGGAATTGGTAAACGAGCATAATCGCATGCTGCTTAGGAGTAAGACTGCTGCTGTTCCTAATTATCAGCCGATTATAGCATTCGAAGAATTATACTGCCGCATTAGAAGGGTTATCAAACGACTTCAACCAGCCGCCGCACCGCCGCCGGTCGCTTTACCGCCAACAACGGTGGAGCGAGCCAGACCTTCTTTGCCAGCGATGGAACTGATGGCGTTCGATGGCGACATACGCAACTGGCCGCTATTCTACGCAAGTTTCAAAACAAGAGTGCACGACAACCTGTCGCTTACAGATGACGAAAGGCTATTCTATCTTATAGGGAAATTGTCACCGAGAGCTCAAGCTGTCTTCGCGGGCATAACGCCTTGCGCTGACAATTATAAGCTGATCCTCGATTGTCTTATGGACAGATTTCATGACAAGCGCACTCTCGCCGCTACATACATGGATCAAATGCTCAATTTAAAGATTAATGGGCCCGCTTCTTCATTCAATCTTCAGACATTCATTGACAAGTTTGTCACAGCCGCGAACGCGCTTAAATCGCTTAAACTCAGCGACTTAACTGACTACATGCTGCTCCATGTTGCATTAAAGAAGTTGGATCAAGAAACTATTCGAGCATTTGAAATGGAGTACCGAAACGTCAAGATTCCTTCCTTTGACAACCTCGCCGACTTCGTCAAGAGTCAGTATAGGATTTACCAGAATACGCAGCCATGTACCACCGCCGCAGCTTCCTCGCGCGACAAACCCGCTAAGACGCCGCCGCCGCGCAGCTTCGCACCCAATCCACAAAGTTATGTGGCTAGTGCGAACTTACGTAAATGCATTTGTGACAGCATTGTTCACGAGCATTTATACAAATGCCCCGCCTTTAATAACTTATCGCCATCCGAGCGCTTCAAATGTGTTAAGGAACATAACGCGTGCGTCAATTGTTTAAGCATTAAACATAGAACCCGCGAATGCAATTCCGAATTGAAATGTCGACTTTGCCGTCAAAAGCATCATACGATGTTGCATTTTGATAAGGACAAAAATGAAAAAACCGTGACGTATGACGTGTCAAGCGCATCCGCGAGTGACGGAGCGATATCATCGCTGCCCCCGTCAAATCTAACTTGTAACACTTCCACTGCCCCGCACGTACTCGCAGTCGCAAACAACAAGGAGTTGGGACAAGCTGTGAAATGTACGACGCGTAATACAATAATATTGTCGACCGCGAAGGTTCTTGTTCACGACAGTATGGGTGGAACACATCTTGTGAAATGCTTGCTTGACTCCGCCTCTCAGAGTAATTTCATCACGGAAGACTGTTGTATGCGCTTAGGTTTGACGTATGATAAAAAGTCGAGCATAACTGTGCGAGGCATTGGAGGTGCCGAGAAACCTAGTAGGGGTACCACAAACTTTAAAATATTTTCGCGATTCAACAAAGACGCCAACTTTGACGTTTCGGGTCTTGTAGTGGACCGCATTACAGATGACTTGCCGTCAGTCGTTGTGGACACGTCCGCTTTCGTGCACGTTCAAGGGCTCCCTCTAGCAGACGACACGTTTGATACGCCCACCACAATAGATGTACTGCTGGGTGCATCCATATTTCCGCATTTGTTGCTGCCGAAGATTATTCAAAGTGAGGTGGAAGGAATACCGCCGGCTATCCAGTCGGTACTGGGATACATAATAATGGGTTCAGCCCCTGCTTTACAGGTGCCACGAAAATTTACATCCGCATGCTGTGCTTTCGTCCAAGATTCTATGGACCACCTCCTTAAAAGGTTCTGGGAACTTGAGGACGTGTCCGCTTCGCCCGCTCACAGTCAAGATGACATTGAATGCGAGGACTACTTCCACGCCACCACTACGAGGGATGCTAGTGGTAGATACACAGTCGCGTTGCCGTTTCGCGACGATGTATTCAAGCTTGGAGAGTCGCACTCTGCTGCTTATAGGCGTTTCCTTTGCCTTGTAAGGAAATTAGAGGCATCGAGTACTTTACGTACCGCCTATGACGACATCATTCGTGAATACGTCAATAAAGGGTACATATCGGAGGTAACGAACTCGAAGGATGCCTCACCCGCACCTGCTTACACGATTCCGCACCACGCCGTCGTGCGTGAGGACAAATCAACGACGAAGGTGCGTATGGTACTAGATTCTAGTAGCAAGACCAGCTCAGGCCTATCCCTGAACGATGTTTTGCACTCAGGACCTAATCTACAGGGGGATTTGTTTTCAATCCTCTTAAACTTTCGCTTGTTTAAGATAGCCCTTTCAGCCGATTGCCGTCAGATGTTTCTGCAGATCGGCATTTGCGAACGTGATCGCCAATTCCAGCGGATCTTATTCCGATTTAGCCCGCAAGATCCCATCGCAACATACGAGTTCAACCGTGTTTGCTTCGGAATGAAGTCGAGTCCGTATCACGCCCTTCGCGTCGTACGCCAGCTGATTGCAGACGACGGACATAAGTTTCCAACAGCAGCGGCGATCGCATCCTCATGCACATATATGGATGACGTATGCTTTAGCATAATGTCAGAAAACTCGCTGCAGCAGGACGAATCCATGGCAATCGCCGCTTCTAAGGAGCTGATCGACCTATTTAAATGCGGTCAATTTGACCTCGTAAAATGGACTTCTAATTCCAATGCTGTTTTAGAAGCCATACCCGCCTCGCATCGAGCTTCCGACGTTGAAATTGATCGGGGGGTGTCTCAAAAGGTCTTGGGCTTGTGCTGGAACAAGCTTAGTGATAACTTTTATTTCAAAGTCACGGAGCCAGACTCGGCGTGTACTAAAAGGACAATTTTGTCTGCTGTCGAACGTCTGTGGGACAATGTGGGCTTGGTAGCTCCCGTTGTTTTGCACGCAAAACTTCTTATTCAGGAGCTTTGGTTAATCAAGTGCGATTGGGATGACGTTCCCCCACCCCATATCGTGAATCTATGGGAACAATTTTGCTCTGAGTTGCCAAAGCTCAATGAAATCCATATACCGCGCCATCTTGGAGTAGTACAGGACTGTACTGTGAATCTTTTAGGGTTCAGTGATGCATCTGAACGAGCGTACGGAGGTGTTGTTTACCTTCAAGTTCTAAATGGAACAGAAGTGACAGTCCGACTGGTGTGCTCCAAGTCAAAGGTCGCTCCACTTAAAACACTCTCTGTTGCGAGATTAGAATTATGTGCAACTGTTCTCCTGTCTAAGCTCATGCGCAAGGTCTTGGACAATTTTGAGCCACGTTATAAAACAAACGAAGTTTACGCCTTCACCGACTCTAAGATCGTCCTCTGCTGGATCCATTCCTCACCGCACCGCTGGCAAACGTTTGTTGCTAACCGTGTTGTCAAGATTCTTGAATCCATTCCCGCCACCTGCTTCCATCACGTGGCTGGGTTGGAAAATCCCGCGGATTGCTTGTCACGCGGCCTGTCTCCAGCCAAGCTAGTGGATCATCCTCTATGGTTCAGTGGGCCGCCATGGACTTCTAAGCATCCATCAGAATGGCCTTTGAGAGAGCTTGATTGTGAATCTATCGGTGAAGTGCCTGAGCTTAAGCGGCTCGCACACGCCACAACTACGGAGTCTACAGAATCACCGCTTTATTCACTTGCGCAGCGAATTTCGTCGTGGTCGAGACTATTGCGCATCGTGGTTTATGTTTACCGCATTTTAAAACCAAAACCTCGCGCCACGGCGCTTACTCGGTCTGATCTGGAGTTCGCTGAAAATAAAATAATTGTATCGTTGCAGAAAGTGCACTTCAGTGACGATATAGACAAGATAAAAAATAACAAATCTTGTTCTCCCGCTTTACAAAAGCTTAATCCGTTCTTAGATAAAGACGGTTTAATCCGCGTCGGTGGCCGACTATCAAACGCTGCGCTAGAATATTCGCAAAAGCACCCAATTGTGCTTCCGCGCCGCGATCACGTGGTCAATATAATAGTTGACTACTTTCATAAGAAACATTTACACGCCGGTCCTGAAACACTGATGTCCTTACTCAGGCACCAATATTGGATACTCGCAGCCCGTCGGGTCATTCGCGAGCGCGTTGCGAAATGCAATACGTGCTTTAGAGCGAAACCCCAAGCATCGTTCCCACTTATGGCGGATCTTCCGAGCTGTCGCGTAAACAAAGTGGACAAAGCGTTTTCGCATACAGGATGCGACTACGCCGGCCCGCTGCAATATACGCCTGTTCGTGGCAGAGGGGTTAAAAGTCGCAAAGCATGGTTGTGTATTTTCACCTGTCTCACAACGCGCTGTTTACACATTGAAATAGCGACGGAGCTTAGTACCGCTAACTTTCTAGCTGCTTTAAAGCGCTTTTTATCGCGTCGTGGTCCAGTGCAATGTCTGTACACGGACAATGGGACAAACTTTGTCGGCGCAAATTCATATTTGAGGGACCTGTATAAGTTTCTGGATAACTACCGCCCATGCTTGACGAGAGAGCTGGCCGAAAATAGAATTGAATGGAAGTTTATTCCTCCGGCTTCTCCACATTTTGGAGGTGTGTGGGAAAGTATGGTCAAAATTGTTAAAAAACCATCTGTTAAAAGTGATTGGGAGACAAATTTTGTCATATGAAGAATTGCTGACGATCCTTACCCAAATAGAAGCACTGGTAAATTCTCGGCCACTAACCGCTATGAGCAGCGATCCAGCTGAGCCATTAGCACTAACACCGGCTCATTTTCTCAATACTGCGCCGCTGCTTTCCCTTCCATCACCATTCATCGAGTCAGCTAACCTGCTCGACCGACATGCCCTTTTAGATGGAATGGTGCAGTCATTCTGGAAGCGATGGCGTGCCGAATACTTGCATCAGTTGCAATCGCGGGCAAAATGGACCACGCCATCAGTACCCATTGCTGTTGGCTCAATGGTGATTATAAAGGTGGATAATACGCCACCATTCGCATGGCCTTTGGGCATTGTGGAAGCAGTTCACCCTTCAAAGGACGGCACAACCCGTGTTGTCACAGTGAAGACGAGTAGAGGCAGTTTTACCCGCCCGGTCGTGCGACTATGTCCGCTGCCTAGCCAATAGTATTATTACTTCCTTTTTCTCTTATGTTTATTAGCGTGAGTCTCGCATTTTTTTAAGTTTTCTGGTTCAGCTTAGTTCTTTAAAGGAACCCTTTAAGGTCGGGGGGAAATGTTATCGCCCTCTCTTTCGCCCACTATCGCATCACGCATGTCATCCATACTTTTTTCACTTACAAACTCCTTTCCGCATATCACCCGCACTATGGCCTGTCTGCCAAATTTAAAATAATGAATTAATGACACATGTTAATGTCGAACGCAATGAAAAGAAAAATTGTTATAATTGAAGAGAGAATAAAACGATATCTGAATAAATACGCGACAAACCGCGAGAAAAGAATAGTTTGGTGCGCAAGAAGAAGTAACCAGTGTCCCTTGAGCTTACTACAAGTGGCGGCCGCCAGAAAACCTGCATTCGGAACATCAGGTACGGCAGGCCTCCATTAAATTCATTACCCTTTCAGCACAGACCAATTCGTCCCTCTAGGCCTACGGTCTTCTACCGCACGGTCCTTCGTTCTCTTTTCTTACCCGCGTTATCAATTACATTACAGCAAAACAATTTTCTTCATACAAAAGACATCAACTAGCTCAAGTTCGCGTTACATACATTACAACAAAACAATTTTCTTCATACAAAAGACATCAACTAGCTCAAGTTCGCGTTACATACATTACAGCAAAACAATTTTCTTCATACAAAAGACATCAACTAGCTCAAGTTCGCGTTACATACATTACAGCAAAACAATTTTCTTCATACAAAAGACATCAACTAGCTCAAGTTCGCGTTACATACATTACAGCAAAACAATTTTCTTCATACAAAAGACATCAACTAGCTCAAGTTCGCGTTACATACATACATCATGATACATTACAGCAAAACAACTCATAAAACTGTGATCTATTAGAGCAAAATGGTTCCAACTGCAATAAAAAATTAGGCAGATTACAACCTTATATACCTTTTAACAAGATTCATATTACAAATGCCCAATAGGTTCGTTTTTCGTATATATGTTGCACATGTTCAAGTGATTATGGCATTGACATAGAATCCATTATCCCTTGCTTCACACACTTGTTTGTCATATAAGTACACCACCATAATATCGGGTAAGGTTTTCGTAAAGCAGTAAATCAACTTACGAAAACTTGTCTCATTATTAGGCTGCAATGCAATGGTCACATACATATATGTTTCATTGCCAGCAAGTGTCAAATATCGAATTAGACATTTTGTAACAGCCGAACTTGACGTGTTTACGATACCATGACGAAGTTTTAAGTAGGCATACTTTAAGATTTAAAAATAGATACATTTGGTCGCAACGTTATTGCTGCATACATTGCTGTATTTATAATAAATATCAGCATGGCAGTTATGGAGTAAAACTGTTTGTATTAGTTCTTTCCTGGACTGAATATATTAAAGATATATATTTACGGCATCTACGTGTACTTATTTTAACTACACATTAGTCCATTTTTAGGGTTCCGTTTTTTTTCCTTTTTTTTTTTTACAATCTTACACAACTCGGCTCCCAAACTAAGCAAACCTTGTACTATGGGTACTAGACGACGATAAACATACTTATATAGATAAATAAATATTTGTGGTACCAGGTTTCAAACCCGGGACATCCGGCTTCGTAGGCAGGGTCACTAGCTACAGGACCAACTAGGCTACAGGAGGCTCCCATACCACAAACGTGATTTTTTTGCCGTTTTTATAGATAATGGTACGGAACCCTTCGTGCGCGAGTCCGGCTCGCACATGGCCGGTTTTTATCATTCCACTGAAAGAATTTTTAAAATCGAATGTACGGTTCGGAAGATTACCCGTTACATACAAACTTATAATCTTGCAAAGCTAGAATCTCACAGAATTTCGTCTTTATTTAATTAGTTTAGATTCACACTGATTAGTTACTAAATAAAATAAGCAAACACACTTTGTTAATGTATACCTACCTACATATTGCATAAACAGGTATGTTGCAAAATTGCGATCAACCATCTCCTTGCTAACCGTGACAATTACATTAGACTTGTTTTATTAAGTCTTACCGACTTAATTAACGTGACACAAAGCCTTAGCTCACAATTAATTTATCTAAATGAAAAATTACATTATAATCCGATTAGCCGTAAGCGCTGGGGCTTATCTCGCGTTACGTCGAGCTTTGTACCTACCTAATGTAATCAATATGGTTGTGTCAATAATGTAAGGGAGGTGGTACATTACATTACTAAATATTATAAGGAGCAGCCTGTGAGGTTGTGGCTTTGTAAGTTTTATGTCAGGGCTAAGTATCTGAGAAAACCTACTCATCCGATAATAACTACAATTTAGAAAAGTTGAAAAACTCCCAACATTTTCATTTCAAAGTTCAATGTACTTACCTCAAAAACGGCTGAACGGATTTTGTTGAAACCTAGCTAAGAACCATCTCGATCACGTCAGCTTTCGGATTAAAAAAATCCACATTCAAATCGGTCCATTCGTTTAGGAACTACGATGCCACAGAGAGACACACAGACACGTCAAACTTATAACACCCCTCTTTTTCGGTCGGGGGTTAAAAAAAATAACGGACATGACTTTCGAAGTGGACATATTTCACCCCGCCGCTACGCATTAGCCTTTTCACCGCCAAAGACGATTCACATCATCGGACAATCGTGTGCTATTCGTGCCCGTGACGCCAGGGCCATAAAACAAAGATATACCAAAAAGATAACAATTATCATTATTATAAAATAATTCTATTTAGTGGTTATCACAGATGTATGAATATAAGGAGATCGGACATGCCGGCCGATTTGTATTGAGTACGCCTGTCGCAAGTTCATTAACCCACACAACGCCCAAGTAATTGACAAGACAAAGCACGCACACATCTAAAACACACACACTTGTATACGTACGCGCTTATTGGACAATACACACGCATCATAACAGGCATTTTGGGAAAAAACGTAATATTCTCTGCGATCAGCACGCGTGCACAGTATGGCAGAGTATGCCCATTGAGCATACAGCTGCGACACGGCGGCCGGCGGCTTGTCCTCTCTCTAGTATTCTATGCTCTGATGTGGTTATTATTGGCATTTGGACGGTCACACATCGGTGGCGTCCGTGGCACGGCGAGTCACTTCGTCAGCCGGCGCGGCGGTCAAATAAGTCCACCTGCCCCGCTATTCTGTAACTTGTTTTAAGCTATCCTCAACGCTCACTTACTTAACTTGAATTAGAGTCTTTCATTATTCGTATTTTCAAGCATTTTATTCATGATTATTTAATACTCGCGGTATCCTTTAAGATCACCTGACCCCGTCACCCAGGTGATCGTATTGGACGAATATGTCTTACGGGATCACCCAGGTGATCCTATTGTACACTCAGCATCAAAAGTAGCTACGCAAACGAAGACGTCAATTAAAAGGGAATAAGAGCTTTTGACGTATTCGATTGCGTAGCTACTTTTGATGCTGACTTGTATGCCATATCCAGCACGATCCCCTGGGTGATTTTAGTGGACAGAGTTATATCCAGTAGGATACCTACTCCAGAAAATAATGTTACTTTGCAGGTGATTTTAGTGGACGAACTTATCCAGTAAGATCACCTGGGTGATCTCATAAGACATATTTATCCAATACCATCACCTGGGTGATCGGGTCAGGTGATCTTAAAGGATACCGCGTTAATATTAAATCGATCCCAATTTTCTGTTGGCATCTTATTTTTCGATGGTGATAATATGACGTGCGAACCGACACGAGTTACTACTCGTGTGGATTTGTACCTATAATAATTTAGTTCTCCCCTTTTAAACTACGAAACCCTAAAAAATAAACAAGTGTTTTTCGAACACCTCAAATTCGGTACGGTATCATCTGTGTTCTTGAATATCTAATGCAATAAAACAATTAAGAATTGTATCAATTAGTCAAGAGCAAGTAACGGAAATGGTAATTTGAAAAGCACCGTGAACCTTCGAAACCGCAAGGTTTGCGAAAGCTCGAATAAACTTTAGCTGGCGTTCCCACGGCATTATCAGCGTGGATTGTCGATCGAAATGTGCGGGCGGCCAACGCCGTAGGTATAGTATTTATTCTATCTATCTACCTAAATGCGTACAGTATGGTTACAGAAGAATGTTAACGCTGAAACTGTGGAGTAAGTTCACTGTCGATGTTGTCCCGAGTGACTACTACGAGCGACCTACAATATGTATGCTACGCGTTAATGCGGCTCACCCCGCCGGTCACCCGTTACGAAACTAGATCTCTACCTTCGCTTAATTAGTACGCATCGCGGTGTCATGGTATAATTGTGGGTGAGCGTTGAGGTGAGCTTAAAACAAGTTACAGAATAGGGGGGCAGTAGAGTGACATGTCGCTTGTCCTCACCGAGCAAAAGGGTCCTGCGTGGCCGTCACAGTTAACCCATAAAAAAACCTATACAGGTTTAAAGGTGGTCATGCATACATGTAATTGTATTACCACTGACATGGCAATTGTACGATCTTTGTGTATGTTTAAGCAAAATAGATGATTATGATTAAAGGGTCGTTAATGTACATTTGATACCCCTATAGAAATGCAAGCGTCCAGAGGCCACGATGGCCGCTTACCATCAGGACGGCCGTATATTTATTTGCCACCAACACGGTGTTACACAAGTCGAAAACCAAACAAAAGCGAAGCAGGCACCGAAAACGCACGGTATTTTCGGTAGCTTTTATGAAGCGGGCACCGAAAACGCATGTTATTTTCAGTAGCTTTTATGAAGCGGGCACCGAAAACGCACGGTATTTTCGGTAGCTTTTATGAAGCGGGCACCGAAAACGCATGTTATTTTCAGTAGCTTTTATGAAGCGGGCACCGAAAACGCACGTTATTTTCAGTAGTTTTTATGAAGCGGGCACCGAAAACGCATGTTATTTTCAGTAGCTTTTATGAAGCGGGCACCGAAAACGCACGTTATTTTCATTTGAGGGGGTGACTGATCAAACGGTTAATATTATAAGAATATTACTATCTTGCTATAATTGATTAAATCTACTTCATTTGAAATAAGTATATTTAATCAAGAAAAATAACTACATTTTATACTACACTCTCAATGATCAAAGCATGTATGTGCCTAATCTCATTTTACCTAAAGTACCTAATAAACCCCAGTTTACGGAATCTATTCCTCTTCCAGCTCTTCTTATTTAAAAGCCAGTTTGTTTGTTTTTTATTCACTTAATACGACCTCTGCTCTATTTTCACCTAGAGGGATCAACCTGCAATTTGGTACACATATAATGTAAATACGATGGCAGGTAATCTAATATACCTTAAAAAATTCCGTTAGCTAAAGGTACGGGTGCTCGATATACACCAAATACGGTTAATGTTATGCGAGCTAGCAAATTGTCGGAGTTTTAGAGTTATACCAACTGCTTGCGGCGTCCGCATCAATCCAAATCTTAATTAACGAATCCGAAAGTTGTTTGTGGTACACAGACACAACATATCAGTTTATTTCAACATTGTGACGCCCCAAGTGTCAATATACTGTCTATCAATTGAACCAAATTCAACCTAAGTATAGTCCACTATTAGTACAGTCGAACACAGAAGTAGCTGAGTATTTATAATAACTAGCTACCCGCGCGGCTCCGCCGCGTATACAAAGAATCTAGGCGGAGCGACGGTATAAAATATAGCACATACTTAATCCTGTAGGTCCATTCCACATATCCCTTATATTCCCCCCGAGATCCCTTTTAGGGATAAGTTCGCCTTTGTACCTACTTTAATCTTACATAAGTATCATGTTTATGTTTTAGCCTGTTTTGTGTACAATAAAGTGCTTACATACATACATACATATAACCTACCTACTGAACAAAGGGTTTTTAGAATAGGATGGGTATAGTTTCTGAGATTACCCCCAACATACAAACTTACATTTCACAGCCATTACACCTGTTTATTATTAGTATAGGCACAGGCTATTTATAGGTAGGTACCGCTAAATAGTTTAATATATATTAATTTATGTTTTCCAGTATTAAGTCATATCGTTTTGACAAATTACAATTTAGTCCTTGGTGGACAAAATGGAGAAAATACGGAGAAAACGAATTTTCCCGGACATGAGACCTATCTAGATCGATATCTCGCCCCCGTAAACCCCTGTATTCCAAATTTAATCGAAATCGTTAGAGCCGTTTCCGGGAACGTGATTGCAAATATATACATGTACAAATATTGCTCGTTTAATTACAAAATTTATATAACCAACCTCCTACCTGTAATCAAAATATAATTATCTGAACCTGAAATAATTTGGATGGTATTCAAGTCAGGTCAACAAAGTCGCCAAAAGAAAATTTTGTAATCAAGTTTCGTTTTCTACATCTTTCTTTATACTGGAAATTAGGCGGAGCCTATCGGCGCCTACGGCATTGTACTAAGTAAGGTTAAAAAAGCCGTCTATGGGGTCCACGACAATAAATGGATTAAATTAAACCTCATTCTTCTCCCAACATCTCGAATGTGGGAAAATAAGTTTGTATATAAACTTTTCTGAAGTAAAAAAGAACATGGCAAGTAATACTGACGTTTCTGTCAATAAAAAAAAACACATTTGACACAATACGTCTGTCAGTTTATGTAAATAAACAATATTTACAAAAGGCCGTTTACTTTCTATTTTTCTTACTTTTCTTAGTGTTGTATCCATATGTGGCCGACTCAACATTTATAATTTCTCATGCTGAAGAACTTAGTACAGGTTTGAGTTTAATTCTTGTTTATTATTTTACATTGTCATCTCGAGTCAAAACAGAAGTTACGCCACGTGACGTCACGCAGCCAAAGTCACGTGGTCAGCGCACAGTAGTTTCTTTAAATTTATATTTTAGTAACTTACCGATAAAAAATGAAAAAACGAAGACCTTATTGCAAATGTGCAGCATGAGACGAATCCAGTGACATATCATTTATCAAATTCGGACCATAACTGTAGATCTGATGGCATGTACATAAAGCGGGCTCGCGTAATAATAATATAGATACTAGCAACCCGCCCCGGCTTCGCACGGGTGCAATGCTGATACTAAATATATATGTATTGTAAATATAAACCTTCCTCTTGAATCACTCTATCTATTAAAAAAACCGCATCAAAATCCGTTGCGTAGTTTTAAAGATCTAAGCATACAGCAGAAAGCGACTTTGTTTCATACTATGTAGTGATTAGAGGACAATCTTACACAAATCGAGCTAGCCCATAGAAAGCTCTAGAAGGCTTTTGTTATGGGTACTAGACGACGTTATATTTAGGAGATATAAATACATAGAAAAATATCCAAGACTCAGAAACAAATATTCATGCTAATCAAGTAATCACAAAAAAATTGCCCTGACCGGGATTTGAACCCAGGACTGCCAGCTTCGTAGGCAGGGTCACTATCCACTAGGCTAAACCAGTCAATTCAATGTCTCAATAGAGTAAGTTGGTATGTACTCTATATATTACGAAAATATCGCTAACATTTGGCAATAAACAGTAAGTATTATCCCAATATAATATTTACCAATTTGTCAGTCACGCCTGCTGACACCTACATATTTTATTTCGACAAAAATCTTATTGCGGTTGACTGCTGCCATCTCGAAATTGTATTGAGATGACACACTGTGGACTGAGAATCGGCTCTCCATAGAAATAGACAATTTAAAATTTAAGGATACTTTCTTTTCGGGAAATGGCTTCTTCTAGTCATTATCATACCGCAAAATGATTTTGAGATAATTTGGCCCGCTAAATAAAGCCTTATAATTTTCTCAACAAAAATTGTATGGAGCGTATATACCAAGTTATGTGAAAAATCGGATTTTCTCTGAAGGTAAAACGAAAACCGTAATATCCTCGTGGACGGTTATTAGGTACCTACTAATTATTTCTGCTTATTAGACGTACTATTTTTTTTAAGAACGGTTGCCACTAGTCATGCTTCAAGTTTCGTAATTGTTTAGATACATAAAGTCACAAAGCGTCAATGGAATTAAAAATTTAATTCTTGAGACCCATGCGGTAGGTCTGAATCTTTTTTAACCTCCGACGCAAAAAGAGGGGGGACGATATAAACGAGTTCCACGCGGACGGACTCGCGGCCAGATTTGTATTAAGTCTAACGACGATGGTCGTTGTTCGCAGGACTCGCACCCCCGCTACGCGTTCGAGTACGGCGTGAACGACCCGCACACCGGCGACATCAAACACCAGAAGGAACAGCGCGATGGAGAAGTCGTCAAAGGTAACCGTTTTCACTAACCCTTTTCGGCTCGACACAGACCTGAGGGCGAGTATCCATCCACCAAAGCTGTTCGTTGCGAAGCTTATGCTTTAATTTTATTTTTTGACTTTTATGATTATTTATTATTTTTACAATTATGATTAAAATATTGACATGTAATATGAAATATTATGAATAAATATGATTATGATTATGCTTTGAGCAAGGAAAAAATACACCATTAGGCCGGGGCCGCACTGATGGGGCGATTGGCGACGCGACTGCGATTTCGGTACAACTTGGGCGACTTGATGTATGAAGATTGCCGTGGCGTCGGTAATCGCTCTACCAGTGCGGCTCCTTAAGAAGCGATGCGCAAACGCGCTCAGCAATGCTATTGGTGGGTTCTTTTCCTCGCTCACCGCTTCGCAACGTCGCACAGCACGGTTAGCACAACACAGCGCGCGACCTGTCTCGATTTTTCTCGCTCTATACGTCTCTCTCTTATTAGAAATCTTAGAAAGAGATGTATAGTGCGAGAAAAATCGAGAGAGCTCACGTGCCGTGTTGTGCTAACCGTGCAGGTTTGGCGGATACTTACCTTCAGGTTGTACTCTTTGCCCTCAGGTACCCTGATCATGCCCCCTTACTAGGTTTTTTGTATTGCAGTGTTGTCATCGATTTTTGAATTACAGCGCTCCAATGCGACAAAAGCGTGTCAGGGAACTTTGACGTTTTGTTTTATCCTTATTATTTAGGCTACTTTGTTCTACTAGATTAGAATTCACTCAATATCAATTATTTATCTACTCGTAGAAAACTCGTTGGAACCTCCTGCATCCTAAACATTTCTTGATACTTAGGTATTACGTCTGATGCTAAACTATCTGCACTGTTATCAGAGGACGGCCCGCGACCTGTGTCGCGGTCGCGGCGATATAGACTATCCGTTTCTTTTTAATTAGGACGCTTAGGTGCTAGAGGGGAAACTGACTCAGCGTTAGGTATGATTTCAAATTTACATTAGTTGCGCACACTCGCTTTGACACGGCTTGGCGCGCGATCAAATCATACTGCAGACACAGTACATTACTGCAGACGCCGGGAAAAGGGCTTGCCAGCTTCGTATCACTATACCTACTTACTCACCCGGCAAGCCGTTTTCACGGCCAGGCATGTATGTTTCTCAAACATGCTATGAAATAAATAAATAAAACTCCAAGAAATCTAACTAATTTTTATGGCTGAACGCCGTGATGCCGTGCCACAAATTGTGGAATGAAAATTTAAAAATAGTTATTTGTTCAACAAGAGAGCAAAGTAGATTTTTGCTGCGAGTGTTGATGTTGAGTCCCGAGCAAGCGAAAGATTCTATATTTGAATCACGAGCGTAGCGAGTGATTCAAAATTAGAATCTTGAGCGTAGTGAGGGACTCAAAGGCACGAGATGTAAATATCTTTGCTCTCGTGTGATACATACAACTTTTCACCTCAGCAGTGAGAACATCGTCACGTTAAAAAATATATCGCTAGGCTTTTACGCACCTATAATATTCTGAATTTGTAATAGAGCACTGGTGACACATCATAGTGTTACCTACGTTATGTAAGTACGTAGATGTCGATTGAAGCCCACACTATGATGTGTCACCAGTGCTCGATATCAAAATTAAAAAGCTACTTTGACTCACGGAGTGAGCAAAATCGCATTTTGCTCACTGTTTTCACGCAGCAAAATATGCTTGTTCGAGCTGCTGAGGTGAAAAAATATTTTTCGGCCTAAGTCTTCAATTTATTATGAAATTCCTGTACAGTTCTCTCGAGTTGTTCCGCCCGAAACGTGATACTTGGAAGCCTGTTTGGTATAATATGACGCACGTAATGACGATATTTCATTGCATGTCTAAGAAAAGTAAATTCTATTCAAACCAATAAGTCCAATCCGACCCCTTGGCGAGTTCCTTTCGCTGTGCCTTCACTACGCAACGTGCCATCAATCCTGCCACTAACCGTGTTTTATCCAGGTCAGTACTCGCTGGTGGAGCCGGACGGGTCAGTGCGCACCGTCGACTACGTCGCCGACTGGGAGACCGGTTTCCACGCCAACGTACGCAACGACAGACACAATCACTAGGTGCCGTACATGGACGACTAAATGGGGGTTTATGTCAACAATGGTAACAGTTTTGTAATTAGGGAGTTGTAGGGGCAACCCTTTCGTAGCGGATTTGCTACTGCCATTCGATCAGCGTCTATACTCTACGTGCCAGGAGTTTTGGCAATAGCGATACTGTAGCGACTAGTTTGTATCGTCATCATCATCATCATATCAGCCAAAAGATGCCCACTGCTGGACTTGTTGTTTGTATACTTATTAACAATTCGATAATTCACGATGTACGACATCGGATTACATAATTATAATTAACAACTTAGAAAAGTTGAAAAACTCCCGACATTTTCATTTCAAAGTTCATTATCTCATAAATGACTGAACCGATTTTGTTGAAACGTAGCTAAGATTTATCTCGATCACGTCAGCTTTTGAACAAAAAATACCGTATCAACATCGGTCCATTCGTTTAGGAGCTACGGTGCCACAGACAGACACAGATACACAGACACGTCAAACTTATAACTCTTGGAGAGATCTTTAATGAATGACTACGTCAGAATTAAAGTCGCAAGTGATCGCTATTGCCATGACTCCTGGCACGTAACATAATTAGTAGCCGGTCATTTTATATGGTGAAGTCAACTGAAAAGATGTCTACATTACTAAGGCACTCAGATAATTTGTTACAGATTGCAATGACAGTGTTAGTCTGTGTTCAAAAGCATACATTAATTAATAATATAGACATTCTTCCAGCTAACTGCAGTCACCATATTCCTGTGAAAACATTTATGCCCCTGTGATTATAGTACGTAAGGTATATCCATGTGATTCTCTATAGTGCAGCCGCGGCCTTTATTAATTTTGATTTCGATATATTTTATTTTAAAGCATTGTGCACGGTTGAAATCTGTTTCATATAAGTACTTTAAATAGATCTCTACCTAACTACTTTCTTGGATGTGCATATTATAGATAGATTAATAAAACTGTTCTAGATGCCATGGATTTGAAAGAAGTTCCTCTTATTTACGATGACGAAATCAAAGTGCGAAAATGTATCACAGCCTCAATTAGCGATTCCAAGGCAATGCGCAATCCACAGCAAAAGTACCGACTCCATATTAGGATCTACTTATTACTATTTTCTTTCGACCCTAGCCACGATAATTTCAGGGGCTCGAAATTACATGCAACATGCGCATATTAACGTCACCGGAGTATGGACATAGCTTAGAATAATAACGCATAGAAGGATAGTTTCATACGGCCGACGCGCCAAGCGTGAGGCATAAAATGGATTCATGTAGTTGTGATCAACTCGTATTCACACGCGCCAATACGCACACAAACGCACCAGTTTTGTTCCACCGATCGGCGTACTGGGCCATTTATGGCCTAGTTTTAGTGGCCTCACCGTTGCGCGTGAACTGCGTTTCTATGCGTTATTATTCTAAGGGACATAGAATCTAAGGAGATTATTTTATTATAAGAATGTTCTTATATGTAAGTGACATTAAATGACCGTTCTCAGGGAAAATACACCTTAGTGCAGCAGGCGTTTACGTCGAATTTTTACTACTTAGGTATTTGTTTTCTGAAATCTACAAAAATATTGTATTGTATTAAACTCATTTATTTGAATTCCTTGAGAACACCTAGGTGCCTATTTATTGAGAACTTTAAAGTGCTTGTGCCATAATTCGTGGCCTCTTCCGAAACTAGATGTGCCGATGTATCATCAACAACACTGTTAACTGACCAATCTTGAACCTTATAGCATCGAGATAAGGTGTATTAGTGGATACTCCAGCGTGTCTTCGTTTGTAAACTTAATATCAGGACCATTTTTTTTTGTGCACACTGTCGCTACCGTGGATGCAATTATAAAACGCTAATGTAATGATGAATTTATTTATTATTTGAAATGAGTAATTAACTATCGTATTTTTCGACCCATCAATAGCAGATCTCAAGTCAATACTTAAATCATCAACAGGTGATAAGAGCATTAAAGCGATGTTTCTTTTAATTAATGAACATGTATGATGTAGTTGCGTAAAGTCTCTAGCCCAAATGGCCTTCATTTGGAGACAAATTATGTATTGAATACATGTTCGACGTAATTAGGAAGGTGTGGATATCGGAATTGAACTTTATTATATTTTATTTTACGATTTTACCAAATTGAAGGCGAACAACTTGGTGCTTTCTGTAACTTCAAGTACCTAAGCTATAATAGTTTTAGTAATTAGTATATAAGTTATTTTAATCTAACCAGTGACTAGCAAATTAAAAATACATACTGATAATATCAAACTGTTTCACTACGTGTTCTACAACATGGGGTTGTACAGTAAGCACCAGAATTGGTTAAGCGGGCGAAGATTTCAAAATGATCTGAACAAGCTCTTATTGCCTTGTAATACAGACGTGTGTAGATCACTTTGACGTCGTCGTACGCGTAGGTATAGTCACTTGAGTCACTTCTGCTACTGGCTGTATACGCAAGGTCCCAGCGTCGTGGTGTAGAACTTGAAATTATTTAAGCTGACCGAATTGTATCAAAAAGCGACTCTACCGTCCAAGGTAAAAGATTCAAATTGCAATGACAGTTTTATAAAAAAACCGGCCAAGTGCGAGTCTGACTCGCGCACGAAGGGTTCCGTACCATTATCTATAAAAACGGCAAAAAAATCCCGTTCGTTGTATGGGAGCCCCCTTAAATATTTATTTTATTCTGTTTTTAGTATTTGTTGTTATAGCGGCAACAGAAATAATAATCTGTAAAAATTTCAATTGTCTAACTATCACGGTTCATGAGATACAGCCTGGTTACAGACAGATATACAGACGGACAGACAGACGGACAGCGGAGTCTTAGTAATAGGGTCCCGTTTTACCCTTTAGGTACGGAACCCTAAAAGTGAGTCACATTAAATAATTTCAACTATACTAAGGTATTATACAGCGTCATCTATCGACATTGTCAGTCTTTATGATTTACTATTCTGGTTTAAGTGGTAGTGGTGCTGCTGTAACTTTTCAGTTACAGAGTACTTCAAAGTAAGATTTATATGATACTAGCGACCCGCCCCGGGGTTTATATGTATTATACATATAAACCTTCCTCTTGAAACACTATCTATTCAAAAAAACCGCATCAAAATCCGTTGCGTAGTTTTAAAGATCTAAGCATACATAGGGACAGACAGACACTTTGTCTTATACTATGTAGTGATAGTGAAGTAAATCTGTTGTATCATTATGGTTGTCATTGTATACAAGGTTGCGATATTGACACATAATCGCACTGATAAGATGTAATTGTAAAATAAAAGAGTATTTTGTAAAAATACATGTATTGTACAACATTTAAACAATAAATATACTTTACATTATACTATTTAGTCTTATATTATAACCTAAACCCCTCCCAAACACAACCAGCTTCTTTATATGAAATACACATAATGTTTCAATAATAACTATAATAATGTAAGAAAATATGCCAAATAAAACTTTTATTACTTTTTTTTTTAAAGTGAACATAGATTATTTGAATTGGCCGAATTGCATCAAAATTGTCCATTTAAAAAGTAACTCTAACATCCAACGTCGAAGACTCGAATTCCTATAACAGTTTTATGAAAACTCGGCCATATCAACAATAACTGTACTGTCTGTTTCATGTAAATAATTGATATTGTTGGGATGCCAATTTCGTTTTAACATACTAGGTATAATTTTACCCTCTACTATGGTATAAATTACTACCTACCAATTTTAATGCAGTTTTGCCTAATCTCTCCGTTCATTCCAATTCATCTCTCACCCTTTTAGGCTCGCCAATTTTCGAAGAATCAATCAACCCTGTCATTAATTGTAAATTAAACTTGTTCAAAAATACATCCGACCTACTTTTTCACATCAATCCTCATATGGCCCTGTTCATTATTCGTTTTTGCTTATTCACCCCGAAATTTATGTATTTGTTGCGCAGTTGTCCCATTTGGAAATTCCCTACCATTTTGTCATCCATTGATGTGTCCCTTCAGACAACACTTTCCAAAATTCTCAACATTAATTTAGACTCCAGCACCAGATCTTGGACTCAAGCGGTTCTCCCAATAAGGCTTGGGGGGCTGGGCGTTCGAGCCTCGGCCAGCGTAGCCCTACCTGCATTCCTGTCCTCTGCTTATGGCTCGCTGTCTCTCGTCGGTATCATTCTTAACCTTCCCCAGATAGTCGACGATGAGATAGCGAGTTTGAAGGAGGCCAGGGATGCATGGTGTGACTCGTGCCCTGGAACGGACATCCCGGCGGTCAGACATTTTCAGCGGGTTTGGGACAACCCTCGTCTTAATAAGGTGCAAGCATCCCTCGTAGAAAGTAGCCCGGACGATTTTGAACGCGCCCGCCTCCTGGCGGTTTCCGCCCCCGAGTCGGGACACTGGCTCTACGCGCTTCCTTCACGACAGATAGGCACCGTTCTGGACCAAAGCACATTAAGAATTGCTTGTTGCTTGAGGCTTGGGGCCAGAATATGTGTTTCACATACATGCGTCTGTGGCAAAAGCGTCGATGAGTCGGGTAGGCATGGCCTCTCATGTATAAAAAGCGCCGGCCGCTTATACCGCCACGGCACTATAAACGATTTAGTCCGTCGTTCGCTTGCCACCGTGTCTGTGCCTGCTATTCTCGAACCCACAGGTTTAGCAAGAGACGATGGCAAGCGACCTGATGGTGCCACATTGGTGCCGTGGAAGTTGGGCAGAGCCTTGGTGTGGGACGCAACGTGCGTGGATACGTTTGCTCAGTCCCACATCCAGGGGACTCGCACTCAACCCGGCGCTGCAGCTCACCAGGCCCAGGTTTTGAAGCGCCGCAAATACTCGTCTTTAATTAAAGACTACGAGTTTGCGGCGCTTGCAGTAGAAACATTGGGTCCCTGGTCAGCTGACATGAAATCATTTATGAGGGCAATGACTAAACGACTCGTCGACGCTTCAGGGGACCATAGGGCTGGCGCTTACCTCTCGCAACGTATTTCTTTAGCAATACAGAGAGGTAACGCCGCCAGCGTTATGGGCTCTATGCCGCAGACGGAACTGCTGGACGGGGTTTTCTTCCTTTGACTGGGCAAGTTAAGTTAATTTAGTTTTTAATTAGTTTATAATTTTTTGCTTGTAAGTTTATTTTTATTTATGATGTTGTTGTCTTGTTTTTATAAAGAAATTTGGTTGTTTACTTACATCGGTAAATCTGGATTGAAATTAACTATGGTATAAAGCTCTCGCCAATTCAATAACAACAATAGGGAACTTGCATCCTTTTTTTTATTTTATTACGAAAATCAAAAGTATAATCCAGAGGAACATCAAGTGTAGCATTAAAACTTTCTAACGATTTCTTTTTCTGATGTTATATGCATTTGAAATCTGTACGCGTCGGCACCCACCGAAAACGCTCTATATTAAGCGGGCTTATGCGTTGACGTCACAGCATAAATTCTCGGCGCGTTTACTATGGAGTAAATCATTAATTTGCGATTATCTCCACAAAATTTGCGTTTAAGTCTATACTTGTCATACACAATATCATTTCTAATTCAATATTTTGTCTAACTGTTGTTATTTTATCAAATAAATACAAAAATAAAATTCGCCATTTTAACGTGAGATAAAATCTAATAAAATCGTTTATTTGTTTATTTTTTTTCTTTTGTATGATATTTCTACGTATATCCGCATCGATTGAGTGCAATTTATTTGAAATTGAAGTCCCATGCAAGTTCCCCATAACAAATCTTAGTATGTTTATCACAGTTAGAACAATAAAAGTTCATTGACTTTGGGTGGTATTCCGCTCGTCCAATGTGCATTGCGTCTCACTCACTCTTCAAACAAAATGTGAGACGCAGATACCTTTGACCAAAGATCTTGGACAGAAATTTAACGTGTATAATACCACCCTTACAAAATACTCGGTTTTTGATGCTTCTGCCATTTTAATTTTTTGAAATCAATTTTTCGTGTATTTATGTCATCACAAATCTAGTGATCTCCTTTCCGCTGAAGTAGCACTTAGGACACGCGAACTCTGGATCTATCATTCTATTTGTCTGAAAAACACATCACTGTTAATTTCACAAATCCTTCTTATTTTACTACTCTTTGTATGATTTAGTTTTAGGCAATATATCGGAATACTCTGACGAAGTTTTAGCGATTACAAACAACCAGATTGACGACCACTTTGGCCTAGTTGGTGGTGAGCCTGCCTACGAAGCCGAAGGTCCCAGGTTCGAATCCCGGTAAGGGCATTTATTTGTGTGATGAGCACAAATATCTGTTCCTGCGTCGTGGATGCTTTCTATGTATTTAAGTGGGCAACTTGTGTGAAATTGTCCCCTCAATATTTATTTATATTTTCTAACTATCTTCGTCTGCGTGGACCCGTGATAAAAACTATCCTATATTTTAATCCAGGCTATAAACTATCTCCGTGCAAAATTTTATCCAAATCGGTTGAGCCGTTAAAGTGTGATTGAGTAACAAACATCTAAACATCCAAACGAATATCCAAATAATTGCCGAATATTGCGCTGCTCTTGATCTCATAAAATAAGACTAACTATTACAATATCACTTTCATTACTAAACTGATTTTGAAAAATATTTTATAACCAATCGGTTACAACAAGGCAGGTTCAAAACGTTCTTGCAATCAAGTAAGTAATAAGAAATACTAAAACCTCATAAAAACAAAGGCAAATTACCGATAAGCAATAATAGCAGAAGATATGTGAGCAGCCCATAGTGTGCGGCAGAACAGGTCTGGCTGAACAACAGGCACAGACTGTGAGGTGCGTCATGGTGGGTGAGCCTGGCTTCAACACTGGCTTCACGTGTTGGCGCCACCACACAAACTTCAGAATGTTGCTCAGCCGTCTTCGGAGGCCGAATATGTTCATCAATGATATAACTGTGCCTATTAGTTCCTGAAAAAAGACCAGGTAATAATATTAGGTCCTTACCTATGAAATTAGCGGTTTTTTCACAGATATTATTTTGTACGTAATTTATTCATTTCTATTGCAACTTCCAAATTATTTTTTAATTTCATTATAAGACTATGTAACAAAGGTTTTAAATACAAAAAATAGGTTTGAATTTTTTATTTAGTGTTTCAAATTAAAGCTTGAAAACCGCCCTTTTCATGTGCTGCCGGTTAAAGTGTTTCAATTACGTATAGTTTTATGATGCGAACTATTTTTAAGGAATAAAGATATGTGTAAAGTAGCTTAAAAGTTTTCTATATTCCTACCAAAGTTTAGTTTGCTTTGAAATTGACATTGCTGAATAATCCGCAAAATTCAATGTATGAAAATCACAGTTTTCATAAAATTCTCCATACACACCGCCAATTTCATAGGTAAGAACCTAATATATCAATACACTATCTGTACTGTGGCTCTGTGAACTGTAGAACACGGGCACTTTTTTAGGGTTCCGTAGCCAAATGGCAAAAAACGGAATCCTTATAGAGTATGTCTGTCTGTCCGTCCGTATGTCACAGCCACTTTTTTCCGAAACTATAAGAGCTATACTGTTGAAACTTGGTAAGTAGATGTATTCTGTGAACCGCATTACGATTTTCACACAAAAATAGAAAAAAACATTAAGTTTTGGGGGTTGCCCATACTTAGAACTGAAACTCAAAAAAATTTTTTTCATCAAACCTATATGTGTGGGGTATCTATGGATAGGTCTCCAAAAATGATATTGAGGTTTCTAATATCATTTTTTTCTAAACTGAATAGTTTGCGCGAGAGACACTTCCAAAGTGGTAAAATGTGTGTCCCCCCCCCTGTAACTTCTAAAATAAGAGAATGATAAAACTAAAAAAAATATATGATGTACATTACTATGCAAACTTCCACCGAAAATTGGTTTGAACGAGATCTAGTAAGTAGTTTTTTTTAATACGTCATAAATCGTAAACCGCAATTTATTTTACGGAACCCTTCATGTGCGAGTCCGACTCGCACTTGGCCGCTTTTTTTATATATATATATATATATATTATTAAATTAAACAAACTGAATCCATATATTTATCGAACATGCTCACAAAATTTCACCAGGATCGGTTGAGAAATGCGACCTGTAGAGGGGAACAGCTGGACATCCGCACAAGGGCGTTTTTGTAAAAAAAGTGTACAAAACTTTTTGTTTTCAAAATTTGTTTTTTTTTGTTTTTCTTACTCAGAATCTTTTATACTATCGATCCTCATATAAGAAAAAAAGTGTCTTAAATATTCCATTCCAGATCGTCACATTTTTGTATGCAGACTTTTTTTGTTTATGCTCGTGACGCACTGGAGGAAAAAACTTACATAGTAAAATCTGGGACACTTTTTTTAACCGACTTCAAAAAAAAGGAGGAGTTTCTCAATTCGGTTGTATGTTTTTTAATTTTTTTTAATGTGTGTTACCTCAGAACTCCGTCATTTATGAACCGATTCGTACCATTCTTTTTTTAATTGAAAGTATATGCTTCCAGGTTGGTCCCATTGTTTTCAAAACTCCAGTTGAATGATGGGAACCATGAGGAATTGAGGGAACTCCTCAAATATATTAGGCACGCGTGTAGTAATTTCGGTTTTTTCTATTGTAACTCGTGTATTTACTTACATCCGGAAATCATAAATTTGGTGAAGTGGAAGTGATGATGAAGACCACAGATGGCTTGTGGAACTTGTCAATTCAAGAACTTCAAACTATAAAAGTACGTCACCGATTCTGATATCATTCAGTTGAAATAGCAAACAAAGAAGTGCCAAAGGTGATTCTGAGATCCTTGAGGAATTGACGGAAGTCCTCAAATATTATCGGCCCATATATACAGCGATTTGGTTTTTTTCACTAATAATCAACGTATTTGCTCTCGGAAATCAGTTAATTTGGTAAATTGGAAATTAAATGTGGAAATGTTCTTGTGGCTTGGCGGAGCGGAGTACTGAATTGAAGTCGGTTAAAACTTTGTTTTTAAAGTAAATTATTCTTGTATGAGGATCGATAGTATCAACGATTCTGAGCAAGAAAAACCAAATAAAACCGGCCAAGTGCGAGGCGAACTCGGCAGCGAAACAGAAATAAATCATCTGTGAAAATGTCAAATGTCTAACTATCACGGTTCATGAGGTACATCCTGGTGACAGACGGACAGACATACAGACAGACAGACGGACAGCGGAGTCTTAGTAATAAGGTCCCGTTTTACCCTTTAAGTAGGTACGAAACTCAAAAAAAAACAAATTCAGAAATAATAAGTTTTGTACACTTTTTTGAAAAACGCTTAGTTTGTAAACTAACGCATTTTCGGCCAAGCTGATAGAGAACTTTTCACCTCACTAGCTCGGAAAGGCCTATTTGTATTTTTGATATCTATCGAGAAAATCGCTTTTTATCCACATGTGAAGAAAGTAGACGTAGAACGTTAAAAGTACTATGACGTAGAACGTTAAATGTTTATTTTTGTTTTTTGTAAAATATTATTATGTCAAATATTTTATTTTTACTTTTTTTTTAACTTTTTTTTTTTTAATTTTTTTTTTTTTTACCCTTTTTCTTATTTTCCTTGCTGTAGTGAGGTGAAAAGAACTTTGTTGGCTATGCTCGCTCGTTCGATAAATAAACATACAAAGCAGAATTCCGTGTTGAGTTGAGAGTGGAGTGGACCTGCATTTATCTCTAGCAGTCAACACATTGAATCCTCAAATCAACTAAGTCCAATATTCCGCAGTGTGTCAAGACGAGTCTTTGACCAGCAGCCCTATTCTGTAACTTGTTTTAAGCTCACCTCAACGCTCACCCACTAATATATCTTGATGCCGCGACTCGTAGTAACTATAAGAGTAGGTAGAGGTCTAGTTTCGTTAAGCGTGACGGGTGGAGTGAGGGGCATGAGCGCGTAAAGAATAACAGCCCAGTGTGTGTTGCCCGTGATGACATATGGCACTGAAACATGGTCGCTTACTATCTATGGGCCTCATAAGAAGGCTCAAAGTCACCCAAAGGGCAATGGAGAGGGCTATGTTGGGAGTTTCTCTGCACGATCGCATAAGAAATGAGGCTATCCGCAGCAGAACCAAGGTAACCGATATAGCCCTCCGAATGTGGGCGGGGGCACATTGCACGTAGAACCGATGGCCGTTGGGGCGGAAAGGTTCTCGAGTGGCGACCACGTACCGGAAGGCGCGGCGTGGGTAGAGAGAGGTGCGGTGTGAGATGAGACCAATCAGAAATGTACACATGTTTATGTCTTCTACTCACCCATTGCAATATACTGTCATATTATGAGCATTTTAGAAACAATAATTTAAAATTATACTTACAATGAAATTATGCCATAAAAGTTCTCTTGTCCATGAAAAATCAGTCAAATCCTCTCTTGTGAGCTTATCCGCTGTCAACTCCAAACCCAGAATAAAATCTATTAGCACAGGATATTTTCCACTCTGTATAAACCTCAGAAAATTTAAAATATCCCCAAATAACTGAAATCTTTCTAACTGATGCACATAATTTTGTACTTTAGCATTTGAAGTCAAACTATACACAGCTCTGTCTTTTAAATATCTTAAACCAATTGTGTACCCATAGTACCAGTAAAGTTTGGCCTTTGAGAAATTATTTGTGTTGTATTTCAGTGACAGCATTTTTTGTCCAAATGTGCATTTGTTGTCGTACACTGAGTATTTGAATATCCATGTTCGTAGAAGTAACTCAAGTTCTGGTAGCACTGGCTGTAGAATTCCTGGCTGAAAAGGATCATTTACTTTGATAAGAATCAAATGTTTTAATTCCAAAATTCATAGACTTTTCCGTCATTTAAAATTATATGCATTTAGTTTGTTGGTAAATAAGAAGGTATGATATTAAAATAAAATAGTGCGAGAGTGCAGCAAGCGCCAATAACCTGTAAATACAGTTTGGCAATATAAAAGTACCCTAGAGTTTTTGGGTTAAACATTCACTGCCAGGATCCTAGCGGGCTCTCGGTTCATATGCTACAAATTTGTTGGCAGTGAATGCATTAAATAAATGCTCAGTGCACTTTTCATACAGCCATTTTTACATTACTGTAGTGCAGCGGCAACTGGCTTGGGCTTGGTCCGCTTACGGCCTGCGAGCCTCCCTGGCTAGTTTGCATGTAAAGGTCATTGAATTCAGGATTAGGAAATTACCTGAGTCACAAATTATTGAAAAGAGCAGCCCGTGTCAATTTGCTAAGCTTAAATGTGGCCCTTGGTTGCTGCAGGTGCAGACGAATGTGATTGACTAAATAAAAGCCCTACTCCTAGTTTGTGTTTTGTCTATATATAGTAGTAAATGCAAGAGTTACTTCTTCATTACAACTATTATAAGACACAAACCTCTAAATATTTTGTAGCATTAAAAAGTTGTTGTTTCAGCAATTCCTCTAGCTGCTCATCTAACTGTCCCGCGTCCAACTAAAAGGATAACAACACAAAATTAAATATTTTTAATAAGTTTAAAGCATAATTTTATTATCATAGAAGTTTTTTATACCTGTGTCACACGAGGAATATAGTTTATAGCCATGTTTAAAGTGTGAGATCAATCATATCCCATGCATTTCTGTGAACATAAATTGTATATGACTCTGTCTGAAAGATAAGAAATTATCAATGTAGAGGTTGTAAAGATTTAATTTTAAGTTATGAAATATGGGACAAACAATGCGGTATTAGCGGTAATAAAGCAACGAGTTTGATTACTAACTTACAGAGAATTTTAGTGTATTGTACACAACGCTAAATTAGGTATATGTATATGATTTACAATATCAATATCGACAATATTTTCACAAAGTTCAAAATTCCTACAAGCGAATGAAGCAAGCGATATCTGTCATTCTGTCACCAAATGACACAATCTCAAAGTTTTACCGTTCAGCACAACGATTAAAACGCTAGTAGCTTGTTGGTTATGCTACTTCATGATGGCACCAAACGTTTAAAAAATCTTTATTCATTCGTTCAACGGCTCATTCACTCAACTCTTCAAGCAAGTCTTCCTTCACTATGGTTATAGTCTCTTTTTCTCTTTGGTAATTTGTATTTGTATCTTATCTGTTACAATGTTATGTCAAAGAAAAAAAAAAAAAAAAAGCTAAAGGAATGCGAGATTTGCATTGATTTTGTCGTGTGCCTATTTTCGTTGTTAAATATCGTTTTTACGTACTAATTTGAACACAGTTATTGTTCTTAAATTATGAGCACGTAAATAATCATCAGATAACGATATGGTTGTGTCACCGCAAAGCCCTGTTGATGAAACCCAAAGTGTACGCGCTGCTAAAATCAATATGGCGTCAAAACAAAGTTCTGTTGCTGACACAAGAGCAGAACTAGCTGATTTAGTGAAGAGAAAAGCTGAAGTGGCTGTTAGTATGCATATTTATCGCAATTAAAGCATCTGTGTTTTATACTACATTCCTTACTTGACACCATTAATTGACAGTGTATCAATAACCCTTGACAATCTTGACATGTTTTTAAGTTAGGTATTTCATTTTAGGAGACTTTGGCTAACTTGGAACGACAAATATATGCCTTTGAGGGATCCTACCTGGAGGACACGCAACTCTATGGAAATATAATACGTGGTTGGGACAGATACCTTACTACCAACAAGAGCACCAATTCAAAAGCAGACAAACGCAATCGTAAATTCAAAGAAGCCGAACGATTATTCTCTAAATCCTCCATCACATCTATGGCTGTGAGTAGATTGCAATATTCTTTCAATGTTATGAGAAAAAATACTATAAACTTGATTCATTTAACAATATGAATTATTTTATAGGCGGTGAGTGGACTTGTTGATCCAGCTGAAGCAAAAAGTAAGTATAACCGTATTTCTAAAACTTTCAACTAAATTCAATAAAATAATCCATATTAACATTGACTCCTTCTTTCCAGATGAAAGGCATAGTGAAACAGAGTCGCAAACAAATGAGGATTCATCAGACACACAAATAAGCTCCAGTTTAAACATTGGCAGTTTGAACCACACAACAATCCATGGTTCTACTGAAAGCATTGCATCCAAGCCATCTGGCAAACAACATACCAATGGCATTGAAAAAGTCATCAACCATTCCCAAACTAAACAAAATGCTACCCAAAAAATCGCCGCCTCTTCTGGCATGCTGCAAAAAACTTTTGGGAGTGACAGTAAAATGTTGTCAGCTGTGGGGCTTGACAGCAGACCTGGCACACCGAAAGACAAAGATTCAAGTATGAACATCATGAACAAGGGAGACACTACACCAAATTCATTAAAACATAAGTTAACCAATAGCAATAGTAACAGCAGTGTGAAGAAGAACAATAACAAGAAAGCAAGACATAGATAAAACATTTTGCTGTTTTAAAATTCAATAATTATGTATAACTACAAATCAACTACACTATTAAAGATGTGCCTAAGAATGCTTCATTCCAGCATGACTAGTATCATTGGTCATGTTACCCTATCACAGGGGTTGGCAAACATGATTGAAAGAGCCAAATTAAATCCAATCTTCAATTTCTGCAATTTTCTGTTTACAAATGTGTCTTCAAAAGGCCACATGAGTGCTTTGCCAACCCCTGCCCTACCATGTGACAAATATTTTCCATCACTTCAAAGTCATTCACTGTCTTGCTGCAAAGTTGTGGCTAATTGTAATGAGTCTTTCTGGAATGCAACAATAAATAAAATACAGATGTTAAAAAAATACATGCCTTTTATTTCTTATATCTTTGGCAATCTTTTATAAAATATACATGTTATTTAATTCTATTATACTAGGTACTTTAATTAATTCTGCCAGCTCTGCTGGTGGACCTCATAAATGTCTGCTTGAATCTGGTTTCTGAAACATAAAGTTACTGTAAAGTACATAAAATATCATAAAAGATAATGAATGTATAGTTAAGACACCTTTTACATATACTATAACATACCTCCTGCTAATAAAGGTTATATAATAATAAGACACCTTTCAGCTGCCCATGCTTAGTCAAAAGCACTAAATAGGTGACAAGATTCATTATTAGGTGCGTCCACACCAAACGCACGCTCACCTGAGCGGCTCGCCCGAGCCCTCTGCACGCTCACCCGAGCCGCTCAGGCGAGCGTGCGTTCAGTGTGGACGCACACCGCGCGGCATGTCTGAGCCAAATGCGCTCGGCCGAATTTACCTACGGGCTTTTAGTAGGTACCTATAAAGTTGACGCCGCGGTTCGTAGTAGGTAACTAAGCGTAGGTTGAGGTCTAATTTCGTTAGGCGTGACGAGTACGGTGAGGCGCATTAGCGCCGTAACAGCTGTGAACAAGGGGGGGGGGGCTAAGCCGGCTGAAATCTATATCCGCCAGTGGCGGGGCTGGTATTGTCGAGGAACGACTGGTCGTCTGGCTACTAGTCCTACTACGTACATGCATGCCTATTTACCTGATGTATATATATATACTACTAGCGACCCACGATATATACTACATGCATGTATTACACATATAAACCTTCCTCTTGAATCACTCTATCTATTAAAAAAAAACCACATCAAAATTCGTTGCGTGGTTTTAAAGATCTAAGCATACATGGGCATTTGTTTTATACTATGTAGTACTAGTATAGTATGTATGTACCAGTGTGTAACCACCATACGATAAATAAATAAATAAGTACATTGCCAGTAGCATGGCGCCGCGGCCCATTTGATTTCGCCCAAAAAGCCGACAAGCTTGGGTGAGCGTGCGGCCACACAAAACAAACGTCCACACCGGCTCGGCTCAGGCGCGCCGTTGCTCGCCGATAGCCGTCCACACTACCTATTATACAACGCACCTATTATATCACATTTATCTAGTTCCTTAATATACTTACGTTTCAGAACATTATGTAAGTCCCTGATTGGCCCACAGTATCTCATGGCTAGGTAGAACAAGACAGGTAGAGTTGATATCAAGGCAGAGCAACACAGGAATACTATTTCTGGAGCACGCCGCAACTTGCAACAATCTAGTGTTTTACTCCACATAGACCTCGTAGTGTTCATCTAAAAAAAAATTACAATATAAGACATGACCAGAAAAAAATTAGGTAAAAGCATACAAACAAAGCATGTCCCAACAGAGGGCCGTATAAAGGTGATTTATTCGTTTTATTACTATTGTAAGCCTGTAGTGTTCCACTGCTGGGCAAAGGCCTCCCCCCACTTTTTCCAATGTGCTCGATTCTGAGCAGTCTGGCCATTATAAGAACAAAATGGCACAACACCATGGAATATGCCATTTATTTAGTCATGTGGGGATCTGTAGAATAGGCGAATGTGATATTTTTATAGGAGCGCCACTGCCGGCCTATTTCGCCGAAAGTGTAGCACCACCCAGGGGACACGTGCAGGGTTGTGGTAGGTAAATCCTGCGGACGCGAGCAGCAGATTGCCCCCAGAATATGCCATGAACTCACCAAGTCTACCACATCCATACAAACACTGTCAACTCCAATACCATCAGTGCTTAGTGACTTGTAGTACTCGTCCAACTCTATGTATGATTGCATGCAGTTTTCACAAACTTTATCAGTGTTATTTCCATATATCTTTAAGTTCTCATTGATGCATTCTATAGTTTCATTGCACATATTGTCAAATGTTTTTGTGCTGTTGGATGTTGTTGGGACTTTTCCGTCCCAATCAAAACAATCTGAAAAGTAAATACCTATATTCAATTGAACATTTAAATTACAGCAATATCAATATTATCCCTTTGTGTATTAGAAACAGTGGATCAATTTGTTGATTCAAAACAGTAAACAAAAGGCAGCAAAGTGCTGAAGGTTGGTTCAGGTCCTTAACAACTCAATGCTTGAAGTTCTTGAAAAGTGTGATCAGATCATCTCCATATATATCCCCTCAGACCTTCTCTCATGGCTGATCAAGATCAGTTATCACTGTAATAGCATGTTGTGGATCTGACCTCAGATGAAATTATCTGGCAAGTACAAGTTGAACCCACTTGATTCCGTTATATGGTAACACTTAATGTCATTTGTGTTGCCAAGTAATTGAATCTAGTAGTCTTATATTTTTCAAATTATATTTAATTTCTCTTTAATCTTATTTTCTAGTTTTAGTTTTAATTTAGTTTACTAATTCTCTCAGTTTCGTTTATAATTTTTATTTGTGTGTTTTTATAAATATATATTCTTGTTGTTTTTCCAATAAATAAATATTTTCATTTTCCAATTTTGTTACACAAGCCAAGTTAGATACTTACTGTTACAATTTCCTTTATCCCAAACTGATGCAATGTGTGTCTGTAGCTCAAGCACCGCATCTAATCGGTCCTGGGATATATATATTGTTCTGCATGGAATACCATTGTCCTCCACACTCAATAACTCATTGAAATCCAATACAAAGTTAACATATTCATTCACACACTTCTCACAGACTCTCACTGGCCTGGCATAGACAATTGAGCACAACGTTAAGTTAGAAGCAGAGTGAGCAAATGTGTTCAAAAGTTCTCTACATTTTGCTGAATCATTTGTCAAACCACCATTTGTGAAGGGCAAAGGCCTAAAACAATAAAATAACTTATAGCACTTCTATCTTACTTGCGGAATATCATCATAATATCAGCCGAAAGATGGTTGCTGCTAGACATAGGCCTACCCCAAAGACTGTCAAAGTGACCAGTCCTACGGCACCCGCATCCAGCAGAGAATGTAAGTATAATTAATTGCTTTAATATTTGAAAAGGAAATAAATGTGCACAAGGATGATTCATTACTTCATTAGGGATAAAAGTAGGAGGAAGACTTACAATGTCACATCAGCAGTAAATAATTGTAAATTTATAAATAACAGCAAGAGAATGCAGTAATTTCGAAACATTTTCGTTGATAATTACTGGCTTCTCGAGCCCGCAGTTTACACGGTTTCAATTATAAAAATAAAATTCACATCGCACATCTGCACTGATAACACTATGAACACTTAAACCAAAGATTCGTTTATTTATGTACTATTCCTAGCTTTTTCTTATTTATTGTAGTGTTGAAATGGGAAAGTTCAACACATAATCAGAATATTGCAAAGATAGATACGATAACACCCATTTCGTAAACTCTTGCACAAAGACTACAATATACATACTGAGATAGACATGCAACTCGACCAAATTGTTAAGGCATTTAATGCTTGCGTACAGCAGGCGCCATCTCTTCTGCGATATTAAAACTTTTCTGTTAAAACATACAAAAAGTGCGTCGGTCGCAGGGTTTGAACCTCGGCTCATCGTCTCCCAATACGGCCGTCTTTACCCCTCGGCTATGGATGTACAATGTCATCACGGCGAATTTTGAAATACCTTGACAGCCTAAGCCTAGCAATCGCTACAGCTTCAAAGAGTTCGCAACCTATCAAGAAGGTGGCACTGTTTTCAATAAGAAACTGGATTTGCATTAAGTTCTAAGTTCGCATAGCATGCTCTTTGCGTGCATGCTCTTTGCATTGCGATTGACAAATTTGACAACGTCAAATTTTGACATATTAAAGAGGTTGACAGACGTACCGATATAAAGCGTTCTATACACCTATCAATTTGTCACAACAAACGCTTTCAAGGTGAATGAAATGTACAAAGAAAATACAGGTTGTTTGGTCCATCGTTTGCCAAATTAAAACGTCAGGTAGTTTTTTTTTTTTTTTTTTTTTATAAAAAAAAAAACCCGTGGCCACATTTTTTTTGAATGCTGGAAGTGATAGAAAATGACCCAAACTACCTGACGTTTTAATTTGGCAAACGATGGACCAATCACCCTGTATAACCACTATACGTTCTAGCAGCGTCTTTGTCGATCGATTTGATAAATTGCTATGCTGGTCAGTCTGGCTGCGGTTTTAATGTACAAGCATGATAATGACAGTTTCTAACTTTCTACTTCATATTGACAAGTGACAAGTTGGGTTGGGGCGTATGAACGTAAATGAAAATGAACGTAAACTTGAAACTTACTTTACTTACTTTTTGTGTTAGCTAGCAATAATTCTGATTACTTCGAAATATTACATGGATTAAAAAGTATTTATATACCGAAATGCTCACTATGGACTTTGTCGAACCAACGCCAGAAGTTCTACAAAGAAAACTATATTTTTTATTGGAACAACTTCAGGATATGGCCAGAGAACTCCCACCGTACGTTTACCGCCTTCTAGACTGAATTTGTACTATTAAAATTGTATGATACAGACGGGTCCATTATAAACTTAACTATTCTTCCAGGAAGTACCAAATGCGAGTACCGATTGAACTGCTCTCAGGATTAGCCAACTGCCTTTTGAATGATACTGTTTTTGAAATAGTCAAAGGTTTAATGGAAATACAACATGTCACCGAAAAACATTTATTCCAGCAAAGATTGCAGGTTATAAGCAGACATACAAGTAAGTTTATGCAAGATGTACTGTATATAATTATAAGTAAGCTTTATTGCGAGATATAACTATATATTCACAACAGTTGAGCTAGCAGCATGGAATATCCATAACTTCAAATAAGGTAAACGTCCGAGTGCTTGATGAGTATATGGCATGGGCACTCTATGTCAAAGTGATATGGCTTAAATTAGAATGAAGAAGAATCCTCTTAGTTCGAATTTAACCCATATCGCTTTGACATTAAGTGCCCATGCCATATACTAGTACAGCGTCGAGCACTCGAGACATTTACCTTAGCACACTTAAAAGGCTTGTGTAATTAAATAAACAAATTTATGGGGACAATCTTACACAAATGAATCCAGTCCCAAACTAAGCAAAGCTTGTACTAGGCAACAATATACATACTTGAATATATAAATAAATACTTTAAATTATATACATAGAAAACATCTGTGACTCAGGAACAAATGTTTTTGCCCATCACTCTTACGTTAATGGGATTCTAACCCAGTTCCTCCAGCTTTGTAGGCAGCGCCACTACCAACTAGGCTAAAGTGGTTGTCAAATCTGTGATAAACTGTATAGGTTTTAGGTATTTGCAGGTTGGGTTTCCGCGACTCAACATGGAAAGTGTATGGTTTATTGGCCCTACTACTATTTGTGCCAACCGAGTTCCACTAGGAAGCCTAGCACATCCTTTATGTTGCTGACAACCTCTGGTAGTCACCCCAGTGTGGTGCTTTGCCCGGTATTCTACCACATCTGTGAAACTAGGGAGGCCGAGCTCACAGGAGCCATAGAACTCGCCAGTCTGTTTTTAAAAAAATCTTACTCTCAAAATCTCAAGAGAATCACTTGAGAAATGTGACCTGTAGAGGAGAACTGCTGCACGGCTATCACAAGACGGCCGCGACATACTCTCGAGCTCTCTCGCACTACCCGTCCCTTTCTAAGTCGTCTAATAAGCGAGAGACGGATAGCGCGAGATAGCTCGAGAGTATGTCGCTGCCGTCTTGTGATAGCCGTGCTGGACATATGAAAGAATTTTCGCCCAAACTGAAGCCGAGAATTGTGTTTGATTTGTTTGCTCATTCTATAATCAATACCCTTCTATTTATGCTTCAGTGGAAATTCAACACATGGTCAACAGTACTCCAAGCCAAGAAGACTTGGAGTTGCAGAGAGCCATCCTGTTGACAAAGCACAAAGAAGAGATTAAACAAACAGACATGAAACTTGTTATTCAATTGGATCAAAAAGTAAGAGTGGTAGCTTAGTGCCGCGATACAAACAATAAAATAAAGATGCAGGTAGTATATGGCTCATTAGCCATATAGAGATATTAAAGATTCATTTGCGTCAAAGACTACAATATACATACTGAGATAGACAGGCAACTCGACCAAATTGAGAAGGCATTTAATGCTTGCGTATACAGGCGCCATCTCTTCTGCAGTAGTTACAACTTTTCTTTGAATGTACAAAACATACAAAAAGTGCGCCGGTCGTAGGGATCGAACCCCGGATCATCGACTCCAAATACCACCGTCTGTACCCCTAGGCTACTGATGCCTTGTGATAATACGGCGAATTTTGAAATACCTTGACAGCCTAGCCTAGCAATCGCTAGAGCTTCAGAGATTTCGCCAGCTATCAAGAAGGTGGCACTTTTTTCAATAAGAAACTGGATTTGCATTAAGTTCTAAGTTCGCATAGCATGATTTGCGTGTTTTTATCACTGCTAAATGTCGCTGTGCTGCGAGTTCTCTAGTACTCTTAGCCAGCTAGCAATGGTTGAAATTCCATAAAACATAAATGTATAATATGTAATCATGCTGAATAAATGAACACTGTGTACTTCCTAGAAAAATATAAAGGCTAGTACTCAAAGAGTAAAACGGGACCCTATTACTAAGCCTTCGCTGTCCGTCTGTCACCAGGCTGTATCTCACGAACTGTGATAGTTAGAAAGTTGAAATTTTCACAGATGATGTATTTCCAAATGTCAGATTTTTCTGGGGGTCACATCGGTGACCTTAACACTTTTTCCATACAAGTCAAAGCTCCAGTAATCCTCCTTCATGGAGAACAATCATGTCAGTCAGAAATGAGTCGTAATGGACCTTTAAAGTATATTAACTAGTTTTTTGCCGCTATAACAACAAATACTAAAAAAACAGAAAATAAATCTTTTTATAGATAATTGTATGGAACCCTTCGTGCGCGAGTCCGACTCGCACTATGGCCGGTGTTTAATTACATCAATAAGCCAATGGTGCATTATTGACTACCATCTTGCCTAAGAGTGGCCACACTTATAAAAAAAATCTAATCTAATCTACATTCTAACTGAGAAAGTTTGAATTGAAATGCCATTTATTTCAACCATTATTATTTTTTTATAGGAACTATTTAAATATTTATATTGATATGTTATTGCAGGTTAGTGACCAGCAGGTGACACTGGAAAAAGCAGGAGTACCAGGATTTTACGTCACAAACAAATCTATTGAAATCAAAGTACAGATGTATCTCCTAGATTTCATACTAAGATTAAGTAAGATGGATATTCCATAAGATTTTATTATTTATAGAAGGAATTATTGTACTTACATTTTGTTAACTCTGAGTTAAGGATAAATGTCATTGTGCACTTTTCATACAAACGGTTCCCGGAATAGGGCTTGTCCATATATTACGTCATCGTATTTTGTCAATTTTTGACCCCCACCATACATCATCCTAGCGTCATCCATTCTCACCTAATAAAATGGCTACTGTCATCGAATGGTGAGTCACCCCCTGATTTTGAAAAGAACCTTTGGACAAGCCCATACCTAAATTGCTTAATTACATCATCATATCATGTTCCTATTATTTAATTCACTTAATGAAATCATTTCTCATGCAAAACGAATAATGCGTCAATATACATATTTTAACATAATGCAAATGAAATCATATATAGCCTGAGAACTTTACGGTTTCTCTCTATGAAAACACAACAATATATCGATATCAGCCATATTTTTACACCATAAAAAAGGTTGGGTAATTTGACTAAATATTCATTAATAATCCACCTAAATTTAATACCGCAACGGTAAAAAATAATGAAAAGTAATCTTTATAAATTCCGTAAAAATCAGGCGAAAATGGTATAAACTTTCTTTACTTTATAATTGACTACGTCTATATACGTTCTTTGGGATACCCGCATAATCCACTTAATTATGTTAATGAATAAACCTTTGCCAGATGCCAGATGAAATTCAATATTAGCTCAAGGTCGTAAATATTTAATTAAAATACTGTTATTTCCTGATGCATATATTTTTGGATTCAGGTAGTAAGTCTCCAAATTTGTGTACCCAAACATGTTTTCATTATAAAAATACTGATAGCATTTTTGCTTGCGGGTTAAAAAAAATCCTAACTTCCGGTCCATAAAATTATTGACTTCCATAGTAAAAGTTTTTTAAAATAACATATAAAAGTCGTATACAAATAATTAGCCTGATATTGAATTATTTCCAAAAAAACCGTAATTTTCTCAGGGTAATAGCAATCTATGCAAAAGTGTGGTAATTAAAATTAAGCAGTGTAGTCCGAGAAACGTAAGTATGGAAAGCGGCACGGAATATTCGACCTTCGATCCTTTGAGTTTTTAAGAAAGGATTAGCTTAATAAAATATTTTTATAATTGTTACAATTTAATATTTTAATTTAACACTTCCTTCTACAAAACCAGTACTATTCCTAGATTATGCAGCTCTGGGGACTCATTATGTCTATAAACAATCGACCAAAACCGTCAATTTGTCGACATTTTTTGGGAATAATTAACAACTTAGAAAAGTTGAAAAACCCCCGACATTTTAATTTCAAAGTTCAATATCTCAAAACCGGCTGAACCGATTTTGTTGAAACATAGCTAAGAACCATGTCGATCACATCATCTTTTGGACAAAAAAAACCGCATTCAATTCCGCGGTCCATTCGTTTAGGAGCTACGATGCTACAGACAGACGCACATTCACCCCTTTTACTTTGGGGTTTAAAAAAATAGTTTTCAACACCTGCTCGTAAAGTAGGTCTTATTACAGCGTATTTACACTGATAATGCAGAATATTACCCATGCCGTGCCTTTTACATTACATTATCGCACTAGTGCCTTTTCATTACATATCTTTTTAAATATTAGCAAAATAATGCAGAATATTACCCATGCCGTGACTTTTACATTACATTATCGCACTAGTGCCTTTTCATTACATATCTTTTAACATTTTCATTTTTTATTTATTTATTTTTTCCTCGCAAATGTGTTGAAAAACGTCGTATGAAACACGTGAGCATTGGTCATTACACTTCTCGTCTCCATTAAGCCTTCGCCTTCGGCTCAGGCTTAAAAACCGACTCGAGTGTAATGACCAACATAGCACACTTGTATCATAATGTACTATTGTGTGGTAGTTTCACCCGCAAAGTTGACAACTCTGACTAAACAATTATGTAATATAAAAAGAGTTAATTAGATTTAGATACGAGTATGTTGTCTAGACTTCATCTGCCAGCTGAGACACGTTTACGTTTCCATTTACGACGCGAAACTGAGGCTCTAGTATAAGTTATATCGATACAATACGTTTTCAAATGCGTTTGCGTTTAGTTTCAATTTGTATGGCAACGCGTAGTTCCTAATAGTTATCACCAGAGGCGCTGCTCCCGGTGCCATACAAATTGAAACTATTTGAAACTAAACGCAAACACGTTCGAGAAAGTATTGTATCGATAAAACTTATACTAGAGTCTCTGATGCAAGTACAATTGACTCAATTTTAGTGTGCCATTTGTGGAGCGCTTATAACCTATATACTTATTTTTAGCCGACTTCAAAAAAGGAGGAGGTTCTCAATTCGACTGTACTTTTTCTTTCGTTTGTGTGGTTGTTACGCGATAACTCGGTAATTTATAAACCAATTTGAAAAATTATTTCTTTGTTTGAAAGCATATACTTCCAGATTGGTGCCGTTGTCACCAAAATCCAGTTCTGATAATGGGATCTTGGATAAATCGAGGGAACTCTTCAAATTTTATAGGCAAACTTGAAGCAATTTGGCTACTGATTTGAAGTCGGTTAAAACTTTGTTTTTAAAGTAAATTATTTATATTACATCATTGACTCTAAATGTCAGCCGTGGTCTAGCAGGGGTTTATTTAGAGGAATAAAAAAACAAGAATACAAGATTGTAACCATATAATAATAAAAACAATAAATAAACACAATGTTGATACAAATAATCTATCACAAATCTTGTGCTTTTTACGGTACTGACTCGATTACAAAAATAGGTATAGGTAAGTTAGGTACCTAAATTTTTATTTCAAATTTTTTCGCCTTATGCCAAAATTATCTTTAAATATAATATCGAACACTAACATTAGGTAGACTTTAGAAAATATTTGCGCACATGATTTTTAAATCACCTTCAGAAAATCAAACACGCTAAACACCGTAAGTACCAACCATTAAAATTGGTCTGGTAATCTTTGTCCTAAAATACTGTTGGAATTCGACCAAACGCTGATATATTCTTAAAATCGTCGCATAACAAAAATAAGTAGGTAATGATTAAGATATCGGTTTCAGCTGGACAATTTCACACACCATAAATCTTATTCTAAAAAAATCTAAATTAACTACAACGATGAATCTATAAAAATACTACAAGAACATCCCCCCATTGAAACTGGATGCAATTATTGATATTTAAAGTCTCCTGGGCTAGGACATCGGTATCAGTCTTTTAGATTCAGCTTAGCTGGTATGGGTGCAATTTTTAACTAAACTTTGCTTTCATCAGGGCCTATTTGTGCTATTAAACATTGTGCGAAAATGTATTCATACAATTTCAAGCCTGGAAGAAGTGATCTATGTCACATGTAAGGAATGCTTTCAGCTAAATTACACAAGTAGATTGTAACAGTTAATTGCATCCATTGTTTCGGTTCCCCTGTATGTAATCTTCTTACCAGCAGGTATGTAATTAAATGCCTCCACCATGAAACAATCAAACGCGAAATTGAAATTTCTTCATCTCTATCGCGCTTGCTGAGCTCGCGAACTAAGCGTATCTCCGTCACTATCACTTCCGAGTTATTATATCGGAAGTGCGATTGGGACGAATATATTCCAACTTCGATTTTCGATTTGGTGGTACAGTCGCCATCACATACATCGGAGCAAACAAGCAACTCACAAATATCTGAACACAACTCTATTTTCAAGGGATTAGGGTGCATGTTCAGGTTTTTAGAACACCTTGTAGTGTTCAGATGTATGTGATGGCGACTGTACTAGCCCAATATAGCCCTACCTGACATCATCGAATATGCAATATGTGCATTCCCTATGCCTACACAGTACCCGCTGTTTTTATATTGCAATATCGACCGTCACAATACCAATTTAAAGACACCTAGAAAAGGCCGATTGTTAACAGTATAAAAACATTATTAAATATAAAGAATTTTCGTTATTTGATTTTTATAGTATAAACTATAATATTTCTCGTGAATACTGTAACATTATCAACGTTTATTTTTTTTCAGTCCCATAAGATGATCCTTCGCTAATTTTTGACATGCCTATGGACTTCTGCAGGATGACGTAAACTGAAACAGAATAATAAATACATTATTATTTCTAACAACACTCGTTACACTGATAAGGGGGACTAGGTAATTAAGTTTGAGGTCATTCACATTTTACTTTTTCTATTTATCATTTGGTTAAATCAACTTTTTTTGTTATTCTGTCCCGGTAAGCCAGGAGACAACAGTGACAGTTTCTTAAAAAAAAACTATAATTGAAGGGTCCACGGAAAGAACATGTCTAGTCACATTTTTTTTCAAAATGAGATTTTAATGTCAAAATGTTGAGCTCGTTATGAACCGTTAAACCAGAACTAGTTTCTAATTCAATATTCTGTCTAACTGTTGTCATTTTATCAAAAAAAAAAAATTCGTCATTTTAACGTGAGATAAAATGTGACTATAGTTTGTTTCAGCTTAGATGACGAAAAGTACTTAAAACAATCAATTATTGACCTCTATTGTTTAATTCATATCTTCAAGAAGGTTTGTAAAACCATTACGCATAAAGAATACAACAAATAGTACACGTGCCGGACTTCGGTCATTCATCCGTTTGTTATCTTATCCTTTCAAATTTAGCAACAAAAGAATTTGTAAAATCCCACGTTAAGTGCATTTTAGTCATTATAAATAAAACAAACTACATGACAATGATATTGTACACACAGCCGATGACAACTTTAGTCGGCGATGGCGTTCGAATGTATTTTTTTTATAAATTTTATATTTGGTATACGAGGATTAGCGTTACCTACTTCCTTTATTAAATAATAGGCTTGTAGTATCAAAGCCAGACACTGATATGTATCTACCATGTAAGAATATCGACAACATGTGCGCGTTTTATAAGTTAGCGTCGAATTAAGGGGTATTAAGTCTCTTATCATTATTTAGACTGTATGCTTTAGTTTTGAACAATAGTGCCTATTGCGGAAGTGTCTACCAGAATGCATGTCTAGAGTCTGACCAGCGAGTCGTGACAATAGCATTTTTATCAAATTCTTTATATGGCAACAATTTTACCTATGAAATAAACTGTCAGTTATAAGTACCTATGACGGCTCCATACATTTCGTGTTACCAGCATGCGTTTTTTAAAAATTTGCCGGCATTTTTCACTGTCACGACTCGCTGGTCAGACTCTAACAATCAATTTCGTATGAGAGACAGTCCAAAAACTCTAGCAGGAAGCAACTACAAAGGGTAGCAGTGGCAGTGGCGTAGCGCCCATACAAACCGATTCCCACCGGCTTAACTAAATTCTATTTTTAGGCAAGCCTATAGTTACAATTCTAAACTCTTCATAACTTTTTTTGTTCGGGGTTGCCCATCAAAAATTTTCACGCGCCGCCACTCATGTGTCATTTCTGGGTTCTGCATACTACTGTAAAGTGAATAACAGGACTTAATATATGCCATAAGGTCCATTTTCGCACGTATATTGACTTGAAACTTTATTGACATGACTACATTCACAGTCGGCGCGATACCAAGAACGGCCTTAGACTATTCATAGTTGTTAAAAATCTCTGCATTTTCATTGATCGATCGGGCCCGCATATCACTGGTTTATAGCGGCGAGCATCATGGATTCATCCCACATCATTACACGACTGCCCAAAGAAAAGGAGTGTAATGTTTTTTTGGTTTTTCCCTTTCCTTCCCGAACGCTTTAAATTGACCGACAGATTTCAAGCGGTAGAACGATATCAACGGCCTTATCGACTAAATGAAAATGCGCCAAGGACGATTTCAAAAACTGTACAAGACGTTATATAACGATAACAAGTGTCGGCTGAATAACTGTAAATACAATTGGAGGTCAAAGATATGACATTGAATATACCTTAAATACCTATTACGGCTATTATCGATTAGGTAGTTGACAAGTACCTTTAATTATGTAACCATACGATAACGTCGCAATCGTTCAATCCTTGGCAGTAATTATTCTAATTATTTTGCTTATTATTTTTCTCCTATTTTTAGTTTTTTTTTTATAATGACTTATTTGAATAGTGATTCCTTACTATTTTAACATGATTCGTTTTAACTTAGGGTTTTTTTTGTTGTACAACTATGGGGGTTTACACTGTGATAGTTTCAGGTTGATCTTCAAATTCTAATTATGCTTTATTGGGGGGGTTACGAGCTGTCGCTCAAACTATTTCTTATGAAGTTAGTTTAGCTTTAATTATATTATCTGTAATTATAACAATTATGGATTTTAATTTAATAAAGTTTAATAATTATCAGATAATAGTTTGATTTATATTTGTGATAACGCCTACAGCACTAGTAACAGTATTTTTTACGACAGATTACGAACCTATGCTATGCTTTCACTAGAATTTACTAGAATGGAATCACGATAATAACGATTTTTTTATTGATTTGGCTCTAGACGGCTTCATGAGATGTATGAAGCGTATGAAGCTATTCATGGCAAAACGCAGTGTAAGCATTTTCGCAAGAAATGTTATCAGAGTTCTGAATCACAAAGTATTGAAGTTTCCATTTTGCGAACATGTCTAGTAAAAAGTCTAAAATAGAAATGGAAATTAAATAAGTATAACTATTATTGTAAATCTTGTGTAATTTACTTTGGTTAGATTATGTCATGTAGCTATAATATGCGACTTAGTCACAAGGCTATATATGACTTCGCTTTTGTTTGAATAACACAAGTGTTTATGTACCTACTTGTCATTGAAAACATCTACGCACGCGAGGACGACACGCAAACTGACGTAACTAAACGCATGATGATCTAAAATCATCCTGATTGTTGTTTACGACATTAGTTGTTAAGCAGAATTAGAGTCCTTTGGGCGACATGAAAAACTTTTGGGCAACAGATTCAATTTAATTTGATAATAGCTAATTCCATTAAGGGGACGTAGGTTCGCGGTCTTCTCTTCCTCTCACTAAGCATAAGCGTGAGCGAGATGGATGTTTATTTAATTTAAAATTTTGTGCGTTTTAATAAATAACAAAGTAATAGCTGATTTCCCTCAAACATGACATTGCCGATTTTTAAAACCAAATATAATATGTTTAGCTGTTGTGCATAATTTGTTATGATTTTTTTAAGTGTATTTTAGACCTATGTTCGTGATTTTTTTCAATCGAGCGAAAGTCAAAAACTCAGGATTCAAATAGCTGATTTCCCTCGAGAAAAGCCTCAAGATTGCTAATTAAATTTAGGGCAGCCGTATTATAATCCAAACAAGAGCTACGATTTTTTAAAAATCCGTTTTTGGAGCTCACGTTGCCTTGTTTTTTTTTTCACTCTGAATCGGAAGGTCAGATCAGAATCGCTATAACTACACGCATTAAACATTTATAAAATACCCCGATACAACAAACATAGCTATTTAAGAATCATCTCGACAGACCAACACTTGTTTAAAAAAAAACAGTTCATCAGTTCGGGAGCTACGATGCTACAGACTACAGACAGACACATGTTACACTTGTACGCTACTTCACGAGTTGAAGGGCAATCCATTGCACCAAAGGGCATTTTCAATTAGCGTGAGTTGTTAAACAAAAATTAACTCAGTGTCAGTTTTGTGACGACAATTAAGTAGGTATTCAATTTGTATAAAAAATAACTTTCTCTTTTCCATTTATAAATGATATGCATGTACACGTTATTTAAATGTGAACAAATTTCATTTTCACATCATTTGTATGCTTAACGTTCGTCACAAAACTGACACCGACTTAATTTTTATTTAACAGCTCACGCTAATTGGGTACACTAAACAGTACAGTAAACAGTATTGGGTGTCTAGTAACTTCTCACCGAGATTTGCTCGAAGCCCAGAATACAATGCAGAATAATTTCGACCAGTTATGCAAATGGGCCCATGATGTGGGGCTAGTAATTAACTCTAAAAAAACCAAAATTGTACATATACGCTCACCGTACACAAAAGAACCACGGGCCCCGACAATCATAGCACACGATCATCACTGTCTACATAACCCTAACAGTAGCTGTAAATGTGAGGCGCTCGAGCTTGTTCCCCAACACATGTACCTAGGATTAATTATAGACAATACATTTAATTGGAAACCCCATGTGGACCACGTATGTTCAAAACTGAGATGTATATTAGCTAATATGGCAATCTTAAAATATAAACTACCATATAGTATACTACGAATGCTTTACCTATCACTTGCAGATTCAATTATATGCTATGGTATTACAAGTTACGGGAGGACATACAAAACCTACTTAACGCAAATATATAAATTGCAACTTGCACTGTTAAAAACAATTGTACCTAATACAGTTAAAACAAAATACCGTGATAATAAAACAGGCCTATTCAAACACTGCAAGATCATTAACGTGTTCAATAGATTTTGTTTGTCCTTACTAACTGAGGAATGTGAAATAATACCCTCATTAGAAAAAAAAACACGCCCTAATAATTTACGTACGTTAGATTACTTGCCACCATACCTATTGCCACGCAACATTAACACTTATGGTAACAGACCTATTGATCACTTACTTCCATCTATCTTAAATAACCTGCCCAAGAAATTATTACATGACCTCACCGATACCATTAGTAGTCATGAAAAATGTAAGAAGCTACTTAAAAAGTACTACCTAAGTTTAGATGAAGGTAAGTAGTAAATTGGAGTCCATATTAGCAATTTGTTATATTATATTATACTTAACTAAACAATGGAACGCGGGATGTACCGCGCGATCTCGCCAACTATTGCCTAAACCTTCCAGGTTTTAAATAGTGGCTTTATGTGTAACACAGTAACTATGTAAACATAATTGTATTAAAAAAAAAAAAAATATATATATATATATATTGAAAATGCCCCAAACCGTCTGTAATCGTAAGCAGTGTTCGTTACAATCTGAATGTATAGAAAGTCTGTCAAGTTTCTAAAGTTGTAAGTCTTGAAACCGTATACAGGCTGATTCCGGGGTCGTGGAGCAAGAATGACCAAAAGCGAATAAGATGGTCATACTTTACAACCTCGAAATCGCAAAAAAATAAGAGCCAATTAAGAGTTAACTGTGAGATGAAACTGTTTTTTTTTTAGATATCGTGGTCGGTTTCTTAGGAAAAGTTGTTCAGTGTGACCACCTTATTCGCTTTTGATCATTCCGGATCATGACCCCGCCGAAATAAAAAAGCTAAAAACTGGCTACGTCTATCATTTGGAGAGGTTGAAATTTGCCGGTGTCAGTTTGTTTCATTATAATTTATTATTTTGAGGTTATTTTTTTACAAGCTTTATATTAACTTGCACTGTTCGTATGTATGTAAATATGTAAGTTGTCCGTCAAAATTTGCAATCCATTTTTCAGTCGCTTTTCGTTATCCAATTGAGCTGTAATTTCGCAAGCATATGTAAGCATATGGAGCTGGAAGGTGGCCATAGTAACTCCGCAATAAAACGACACAACCCCATCGAGTTTGGGCTCGTTAGAATCGTCTCAATGAGTACTTGATGATGGTATGCAGAAAAGTACAGTCGGCAGTAAAAGCTTGTACCAAAAATGAAATTTTTGACAGAAACTTATTTCGGAATCTAATATAGGTACCTACGGTTTCACAAGTTTATGGAATCGGCTATAAACTGTGCTATATTTAAAATTGATCGACCTGTACTCATTAGTTGGTGCAACCCACCCAAAGTAGTTACGATATTTATTTTTATTTATTTTTGTATTTTAAATAAAAAAAAAAAAAAAAACGTAACTACTATCTATCGTAACTAACAAGCAGACTCCAGTCTCCTACGGATGATGGGCAGAAAAACGTGTACTTACATCCGAAATAAATGGCGACACCGATCGAGAAGTACAGCAACTTCCCACTGAGCAGCAAGCCCATCAGGTAGTACAACATCGGCGTGAGCGTGATCACGGCCCAGCCGAGCGTGTTGATGAGGGAGTAGATTCTGATCGGGTAGTCAAACGGCTCGATTCTCTCCACGCCTGACTCTAGGAAGAAGTCGCCCGTGTTTTGAAACGATTCCGCCATTTTGTCCTGTAAAGAAGGAAAATTGTTTCAATGCCGCTATTCGTTTTACCAGTCGTAGACGGCAGTCCCGCGAAGTACGTGACAAATGGCTATTCTACGATTTTTTTTAATATATTCTAAAATCACTTCATCCGTTTAAGGGAGTTATGATGCCACAGACAGGCTCTACACACGGATAAACAACACATTTTTAGGGTTCCGTAGCCAAATGGCAAAAAACGGAACCCTTATAGATTCGTCATGCCTGTCCGTCCGTATGTCACAGCCACTTTTTTCCGAAACTATAAGAGCTATACTGTTAAAACTTAGTAAGTAGATGTATTCTGTGAACCACATTAAAATTTTCACACAAAAATAGAAAAAAAAAACAATACATTTTAGGGTACCGTAGCCAAATGGCAAAAAACGGAATCTATGGATAGGTCTTCAAAAATGATATTGAGGTTTCTAACATAATTTTATTCTAAACTGAATAATTTGCGCGAGAGACACTTCCAAAGTGGTAAAATGTGAGTCCCCCCCCTGTAACTTCTAAAATAAGAGAATGTTAAAACTAAAAAAAAAATATGATGTACATTATTTACCATGCAAACTTCCAACGAAAATTGGTTTGAACGAGATCTAGTAAGTAGTTTTTTTTTTAATACGTCATAAATCGTAAAAAGCTATTTATTTAACGGAACCCTTCATGTGCGAGCCTGACTCGCACTTGGCCGCTTTTTTAACTTATATTTTAAACTAAAAAACATCTAAATAAGGCCTCCGCGGCATCGTGCCAAAGATGCTGGCAGCATTACCTCGCTGAATCGCAAGGAAGCTGCCAGCTCTTTGGTCACCAGTTGTGTCGACGAGCTTTTTCGACAGTTCTTTAAAAAGCGTCCTGGCGCCTGGACCCCACGGCCCCAGTGTCTCAACACCGAATGCCACGAAGTGGGTATGAGGGCCGAGACACTGGTACTTTGCTATTTTTTTTGTTTCAGCCGCCTCTGCTGCCACCCCTAGTCGAGGTTCGGGGAAGATGAGAGTATTCTATAATTTACTTTGAAAACAACGTTTTAACCGACGTAAAATCAATCATCCCCTATTTTCCTACCCTTAGGGTTGGTTTTTTTTTCCAAATTTACATGGGACCAACTTCGGGGTATACCCTTTCCAATAAAAAAAGAATTATCAAAATCGTACTCTGTAAAAAGTTATGCGTGGTCATACATAAAAAAAAAAATATACGCGTCGAACCTCCTCCATTTTTTTCGTCGGTTGAAAATGTTCGTATAGATTCGATAGTCAATTGGTATTTTTTAAACCCCGACGGAAAAAGAGGGGTGTTATAAGTTTGACGTGTCTGTGTGTCTCTCTGTGTGTGTGCGTCTGTGTCTGCCCGATTTGAATGCGGTTTTTTATTCCAAAAGCTGACGTGATCGAGATGGTTCTTAGCTATGTTTCAACAAAATCGGTTCAGCCGTTTTTGAGGTACATTGGACTTTGAAATGAAAATGTCGGGGGTTTTTTCAACTTTTCTACTACTACTAGGGTCACAGAATAAGTAATAGTACTACGTACAGAAGGTTCTCTGTTAACAAATTCCCTGTTTAGGTACGCCAAACGTGCCTAAATGTGGCCATCCCTTTCTATCGCATGCAACGCGCTGCAACCCGTGCGAGCGTCCCGTCCCAACGCGTGGCAGCCACTGAATAGAGCCCTTCGAAGGGGCGACCGGCATGTACTTGTAGCGATAAACACAAATCGCGAGTGAGCCGCGCCTGCTAGGGTAGGGAGTAGGTCGACTTGTGTAAGATTGTCCCCAAATATTTAATTATTTTATTTATTTTCTAAGTTGTAGTTATATTTTCTCAAAATAATATCGCTTTATGCAAATAAATAATAGTTGAAATTTGAAAGTTATATATTCACGCCAAAAAGGCAGCCGCTATTATCGTGACGTCATAAACTGCAACACCATACCACAGACTACTAGAAGATAACATACAGATAATAAAACTACGATTTTTATTTTCGAATTAAAAATAAATCTTATGTCTGTATAAGAAAATAGTGTTATATACGTAGGTATTTTTTATGGTAAACAAAACAAAATAAGTACTTTGATAATTTAATTTTGATAGATGAATATATATAGGTACCCTATACAGCTAGAATTGTGAGCCGATATATTATTCACACCTACTATTCAGAAATGAATCATTATTAACAAAAATAGTAGATTACTCAATGTATAGCATGAAAATTACGGTTGTTAAAACAATGGGCTTGTGACCTTAAATTTGTTTACAATGCCATTTGAACCAGTTTTTGTAGATGAACAAATGTTTGTATGGAAGCAACTACATTTAAAGGACATTAACACCCAAAAAATCGAGTTAAAGACGGACCTCGCTGACAGCAGCCGAAACGCTTCATACTGATTGGCTTTAAAGTATGACGTCACACCGTGCAATTTGTACTAACCTCAGAGCATAGAATACTAGAGAGAGGACAAGCCGCCGGCGGCCGTGTCGCAGCTGTATGCTCAATGGGCATACACTGCCATACTGTGCACGCGTGCTGATCGCAGAGAATATTACGTTTTTTCCCAAAATGCCTGATACGATGCGCGTTTATTGTCAAATAAGCGTGTAGGTATACAAGAGTGTGTGTTTTAGATGTGTGCGTGCTTTGTCTTGTCAATTACTTGGGCGTTGTGTGGGTTAATATACTTGCGACAGGCTCACTCTATACAAATCGGCCGCCATGTCCGATCTCCTTATATTCATACATCTGTGGTACTAACCGTTGCATGGAAAATGAAGTAAATTGCTGTTTCGGTCGCGAAATACTGCGTTTAGGTCCATAGTTGTCATACAAATGTGTATCTATAAAAGCGTAATGATTTTATTGGTACATTTAAATTTACTCTTGGACAATAAATAAAAAAAAAAAAAATTCTAAACTTTCATGGTTCATATCTTTTTACGATTTGAATTATATTTTGTAATTTATATTTTATTACAATCATTTGATGGTTTACTATCCATTTAGCAACACTACGTTCTCAATTTTAACATCACGCATCAAGCCTATTATGTAAGTTAAATTTTGTATAAAGCAGCGCCTGCTAACGATATTTATAAATTTCAAATTAAAGGAAAAATTTAGGCAGATTGTTCCGATAGCTCAGTTGGTTAGTAGCGACGGGCCATGTATGCCTGTGGTCGCCGGTTCGAATCCGACTCGGAGCCTAAATTTTTATTTTTTTCCTTTAATTTGAAAGTTACGTAAGTTAACTTTTGCGTTATTTTATGATTTGAAACTAAGCTCATAAGATAACATGACACCGAAAATTATCCAAATATCAGTGAATTATTTATGGCTAGTTATATCCGATTAAAATTAATCTTGTTGCTAATAGTCGTTAAGTCTGCTGGCTAGATAGTATCGAGGTGATAAAATTTCCGTGTTTCGGCTTTGTATAACAGATAGCATCTATTTGCAGGTATTTTTATGCACTCAACCTTTATACAACCTTTTATTTAACTTGCAATGTATGTAACTTTATTTGTTCGGGTGGAATCTTGCAACGCTATTTGGAAGGAAATATATTCAACCGATTGAGCTGAAATTTTGGGTTTGAGTATAGTTTGGATGACAATTCAATATTATGGTACCATCGAGCTGATATGATGATGGACACAGAAGGTTGCCATGGGAATTCAGGACTTAACAGACGCAACCCCGTTAAGTTTATAATGAGTAGTTGATGATGGTATACAGAAAAGTGCAGTTGGCAATAAAAGCTTCTACCAACAATTTCATTTTGACAGAAACTTTTAGTTTTTATCTACAGATATGTAATGTTATCAGGGGAAATCGCATTTCACTTGACCAATTTAAGCCGGATTCATCACCTTATCTGACGTGTCGTGTCGTCACGCAACAGAACGAGATCGATTTCATATATTTTCCTTTTTGTTTGTTCCTCCTACTATGTATGTTATATCATGCACTGGCAGATGCTATTATTGGATATGGACTGATGGCTTATGGACGCACTTTTAAAACATACCTAAATAAAATATTACACTTACAAACTACTTACTGTTAAAAAAATTGGTGGATAAAAAAACCAAGGATAGCTGTAGTACTGATAACTATAAGGCCCTATTTAAAAAACCAAGGATAGCTGTAGTACTGATAACTATAAGGCCCTATTTAAAAAACCAAGGATAGCTGTAGTACTGATAACTATAAGGCCCTATTTAAAAAACCAAGGATAGCTGTAGTACTGATAACTATAAGGCCCTATTTAAAAAACTTAACATACTGCCGGTGCATGAAAAAGTTAGGTATCTAATAGCAAAGGACCAATTCAAGGGAACGGAATTTAAATCACACCGAGTGTACACCCGCACACTGAGAGTTGCGACGCGTCGAACTTACATGGAACCCGTAGTTAACAATTACTACGGAGAAAGAACATTAAAGTACTTAACACAATCTTTCCTGAACATGAATGTACTAGCAAGGACATCTTCAAAAAGAGGCTAAGAAACTGCTAATAGATACCCTCTAATTGTGCATACTACCATGTGCCACATATGGAAGCCATGGGCCCTCACAAAAAGAAACACCCAGAAGCTGAAAGTATGCCAACAAAACATGGAGCGCAGCATGCTTAACATAAAAAGGAAGGACAAGGTGTCCCTAACAAAAATTAGGAAGAAGGCCAAAGTGGCGGATATAACACGGTGCATCAAAATGTAATATATGTTTTTATTTTTATTCTTATTTACTTATAAGGTAGGTAATAAGATAGGTAAGTACACAAAATAAAATAAAAATTGTAAAGAAAGTGAGTGCAATCCTCGCCAATAAACGCTGTTTGCCGAACTTATATTATAAGTAATAGAAAATGTAACTTATTATTTTAGGAAAACTAAATTTAAAAAAAAGTTAGCGGTACATCAGTCCCCATGCCGCGCAGAATGGAGCGCATCAGGTGTAAAAAGGTCAAAGAAACTCTCATTGCGATACTGCTTTAGCATACATTTACTGTGGCTCTGACGTGACGACTCCTCTTGTGTCAGGCGCATCAGATAGCATCACGTCAGATAAGTATGAATCCAGCTGTATGTTGTGCGTCTACTTCCAAAGTGATATAAATAACCTGAGGGCCTAAGATGGTCGCCATTATATCACTTATCGCTGTCGATAAGACTGCCCGTCACGTTCTGACAAATATGTGAGTGCAGTGATGGATGTTTTATCCACAACGATAAGTGATATAATTTACTTTTCAAAACCAACTTCAAATCCGTAGCCAAATTGCTTCAAGTTTGCCTATAAAATTTGAAGAGTTCCCTCGATTTCTCCAGGATTTCATCATCAGAACTGGATTTTGGTGACAACGGGACCAATCTGGAAGTATATGCATCCAAACAAAGAAAAAAATTTTTCGAAATTACCGAGCTATAGCGTCATAAACACACATAATAAAAGAAAACGTACAGACGAGTCGGTTAATAATGGCAACCATCTTAGCCCCGCTGGTCACGACGTGACTTTCGTTTAGGTACCTGTTTTACAGTAATCCTCAGGTGCAGCCACCGCAGTACCATCTCAAAACGGCTCATTACTAATTTAGAACTGTTCTAGCGACCCTGTAAGCTTGACTGAAAACAACTTGCCTTGACGATGAACAGATCGTGCACCCACTGCGAGGCCGCCGCCTCGTCCTCGGGGACATTCTCCACGGGGATCCGCTCGATGTACAAGTGTGCGTGCACTTGCTTGCCATACAGCAGGCTCGTAATGGTCGGCGGGTCCTGGTACAGCAAACATTATTTTTTTATATAGGCACAGTCAAGGGCACCAATATGTATTCACTCAAAGTTTCAGAAATATGTATACTACAACCTTATTGTTGCAGAAATAAGATCTGTGTTCATATTTTTGAGACTTTGTGGGTTATGACTGTACATTGGCGGCCGAATCTACTCGGGCTAAAGAAATCTGTTGTGAGTGTTAGAGACACATTTTATTTTACAAGTAGATAGATATTTTACGTGGTTTTAATTTCAGACTAGTCGTCACTAGCCCAACGAGCCGCAATCTAATTTCAAACTAGTAATCACTAATTAACGATTAGCAAATCGGCTTGACCGGACAGTGTCCAATAACTCACACAATCTAATTTAAAGAATTTTACCAATTCTAAATAGCCAATCATAATGCGATTTCAACTACATAGTTAATCGCAACAGTTGGTCGAATAAATGAAAAGTATTAGTATTCGACGAACTGTTGCGACAGTGACATACAGCAATGAACTGCATTATAATTTATGTGGTTTTCTCCTATACCGAATTCGACATGCAAATGACAAATAACCGTCACTTATAATATTTAGGTAGTATATGATTCACATGAGTATAGCCAAACCCAAAGCAGTCAGTGAAAAACTAGTTTCATTCCAAAAATGCAAAGAAGTCGGTCTGGAGCTGATTCCCGCGGAAAAGGGACAAAAGTTTTCTTCTTTTTGTAATTGTATAACTGTGTAATTGTATAACTTATACTGAAATAAATTATTTTCTTCTTCTTAAAAGTAGTCGATAATATAATCAAGTGATAACACAAAACATAGGATTACACAACAAACGCAAAAAAATTGACTCGACTGGACATAATTTACTTTAAAAACAAAGTTTTAACCGACTTTTTTTTTGCAATTTACCACATGAACTGATTTCCGAGAGCAAATGCGTTGATTATTAGAGAGAAAAACCAAATCACTGTATGTGAGCCGATAATATTTGAGAACTTCCGTCGATTCCTCAAGGATCTCAGAATTACCCTTGGCACTTCATTGTTTGCTATTTCAACGCAATCATATCAGAATCTGTGACGTACTTTTATAGTTTGAAGTAGGTACATCATTGAGAAGTTCCACAAGCCATCTGTGGTCTTCATCATTACTTCCACCATCACCAAATTTATGATTTCCGGGTGTAAATACACGAGTTATAATAGAAAATACCGAAATTACTACACGCGCGCCTAATATATTTGAGGAGTTCCCTCAATTCCTCATGGTTCCCATCATCCAACTGGGGTTTTGAAAACAATGGGACCCTTCTGGAAGCATGTACTTTCAATTAAAAAAAGAATTGTACGAATCGGTTCATAAATGACGGAGTTCTGAGGTAACAAAAATACATCCGAATTGAGAACCTCCTCCTTTATTTGAAGTCGGTTAAAATCAGAATACAGATAGAATCTGGCACATGCAAATTGATACTGTGGGTGTACTGTGGCAACGTTACTCGCCATGCCACCGCTCCCTGTTATGTCGGTTTTTTGGTGCGAGTCAAAGGAGCGGCAAAAAATGAAGTAACCTAGTGCAGTGCGGAGCGTCGCATCGCGATTAATCGCGTGAGTAAAGCAGTGTGTGGCCAGAGAGGGCAACATCGCGGTAGCGCGAAGAGTAGAGCGATGAGGCATTGAGGCGTAAAGCGCACATTACAGCCACTAGACGCGGCCACTAGTAGCAAGCGCGGACAGTAAGCCGGACAACTTGTTGGACAATAAAATTAAAATAAAAAAAACATACTTTTCTAAATTTTCAAGGTCTATAACTTTTTATGATATTAATTATAATTTGTAATTTTTTTCTATAAGTCTTGTTAGTTACACCATTTATAACTCAATAATTTGTAATTATTTAATTATTCAAATAATTTGATGGTTAACCATCCATTTAGCAACACTACGTTACTAATTTTAATTTTAACATGTGGTAACGACCCTATTGAATTTTGTGGGTTCAACAAGCATTTGCAGGCTCTGAGGACAACAAATGGAGAAATCAGGATTAAAAAGTAACCTTGGCATCCTTGTCAAAAGCCAGCTGAATATTATAAATAGCAGGTATCTTCCCACGGAAGTGCGGCAGGCTGGTAGTGAACCCTCGAGTTCTAGGGGTCAGATGGTGTTTCAGGAGCGGCAGGTTCTTTTCCTTGGCGAATTTCAATGATGCCTCGTGCTTTTTCTTTGTGAAGCGAGTTCCCTCGGGAGTCATTAGTAGCTGAAAGACAACATTCATTTTAGGGACATAAAAATACTATCCATTTTTTTTTAGAAGGACTGTTAACACTACTCCCTATAAATAAGAGTCCGTGTTCCAACAATTGGAGGGATATCGACAAACACCCTTTCCATACCACGTGGCTCTCCAGTCAATGCCTGATTAATGAAATGCTACAGAAACTTGTACTTTTTGTGTGTACATCAGAAAGTCATTGACCACTATCAACACGTGTGGTCGCAACGGTGCAAAGTGCGACGCCACAGACGGTCAGATGATTAGTTTTTATACACAAGCAGTGATTGCGATAACCCGACCCATCTTGAAGTCTGTGCCATTAATGCCATTATCTGGGCCTGTGTTCACAACGCTTACAAACAACTTAATCGAACCAGTAACGACCAGTTAGTCGGGCCTCCGATCACGCGTAGTTTAACGGAAGCTCGAGATCTCGATATATTAGTGGTGATCCGAAATAAGTTGTGAATCGCGAAGATGTCTGGCGTACTTGCGCAGGCGATCGTGCCGTTAGGGTCAACGCTCCGCTCGCGTTAGGTAAACAGAACAGAGTTACGAGTGAGAAACCAAAAAGTCCCAAAATTTCGAGGATTTGTGGCTGCCAAAAGTTGTCCCAAGAAATCTGGTGTAACCATTTTTGATATTTGCTCGGTTATATCAATGTAAACAATATTAAAAAAAAAAATCTTCTACACCACCTTTTGCAACGTACCTCCCTCCCCCTGCTTTGAACCTCTACGGACTGGCGTATGTGTCTTCAGTACTGTAGATATGTCATATGTTGCTTTTCGCCAGTCGTTTAGGTATTAAAACTGACTTACCTTATTGTGATATTAAACATCGTGACATTGACATACAATTGCATTTCATAACAGTCTTCAGTACTGTAGATATGTCATATGTTGCTTTTCGCCAGTCGTTTAGGTATTAAAACTGACTTACCTTATTGTGATATTAAACATCGTGACATTGACATACAATTGCATTTCATAACAGTCTTCAGTACTGTAGATATGTCATATGTTGCTTTTCGCCAGTCGTTTAGGTATTAAAACTGACTTACCTTATTGTGATATTAAACATCGTGACATTGACATACAATTGCATTTCATAACAGTCTTCAGTACTGTAGATATGTCATATGTTGCTTATCGCCAATCGTTTAGGTATTAAAACTGTTACCTTATTGTGATATTAAATAAATAATAAATAAATAAATATTACGGGACAATCTTACACAAATCAACCTAGGCCCACGGTAAGCTCAATAAGGGTTGTGTTGTGGGTACTAGGCGATGATATATATAATAGATACATACATATAGATACTTATATACATATATAACATCCATAACTCAGGAACAAATATTCGTGATAAACACACAAATAAATGCCCTGACCGGGATTCGAACCCGGGACCTCCAGCTTCGTAGGCAGAGTCACTACCCACTGGGCTACGGAGGCCGTTTACATTAAACATCGTGACATTGACATACAATTGCATTTCATAACAGTCTTCAGTACTGTAGATATGTCATATGTTGCTTATCGCCAATCGTTTAGGTATTAAAACTGACTTACCTTATTGTGATATTAAACATCGTGACATTGACATACAATTGCATTTCATAACAGTCTTCAGTACTGTAGATATGTCATATGTTGCTTATCGCCAATCGTTTAGGTATTAAAACTGACTTACCTTATTGTGATATTAAACATCGTGACATTGACATACAATTGCATTTCATAACAGTCTTCAGTACTGTAGATATGTCATATGTTGCTTATCGCCAATCGTTTAGGTATTAAAACTGACTTACCTTATTGTGATATTAAACATCGTGACATTGACATACAATTGCATTTCATAACAGTCTTCAGTACTGTAGATATGTCATATGTTGCTTATCGCCAATCGTTTAGGTATTAAAACTGACACACCTTATTGTGATATTAAACATCGTGACATGCATTTCATAACAGTCTTCAGTACTGTAGATATGTCATATGTTGCTTATCGCCAATCGTTTAGGTATTAAAACTGACTTACCTTATTGTGATATTAAACATCGTGACATTGACATACAATTGCATTTCATAACAGTCTTCAGTACTGTAGATATGTCATATGTTGCTTATCGCCAATCGTTTAGGTATTAAAACTGACACACCTTATTGTGATATTAAACATCGTGACATTGACATACAATTGCATTTCATAACAGTCTTCAGTACCGTAGATGTGTCATACATATGACGTTCGTTTAGGTATTAAAACTGACTCACCCATACTGGATCCGGATAGTCACATATTTCCTTAATCTGAGTCTTTATAATTTCCTTATCTTTCTCGAAAGACCTCTCCAAAAATACAAACTCGGAAAACTTCCACATCCATCCAATGGGAGGCATGTACTGAATGGACTTCTTCGCGTATGCTTTGCAATTCTGAAAGCATTATTTATTATAATTCACAATGAGTAGGGTCATAAAAGCCCTAGGTACAGTCAAGGGCACCAATATGTATTCACTCAAAGTTTCATAAATATGTACACTCAGCGTCATATAGTTAGTAGCAGTCAAAGTGGCCAAATAGTTCGGTACACCATACTAAATATATGGTGTACCGAACTATTTGACTACCTTGGTTGCTACTAACTATATGACGCTGACTGTACGAGAAATAATAGTTTTGAGACTTTGACTGTTATGTACATAAAAACTTTGTAGTTGAAGATTGTTGTTGTACAGTCAGCATCGTATTAGTTAGTAGCAGCCAAAGTATCCAAATATATCGTAGCACATCCTTACTCTTACAGTAATAAAGACGTGTAAGTACCGAAATATTTGGCTGCTTGGCTGGTACTAACTATATGATGCTGACTGTACTTGTACTAGCAGGTATTGTACAGTCAAGGTCACCATATATATATACCCAAAGTTGCAAAAATATGTATACAACAACCTTACTTCCGTAGTAATAAGGTCTATACTATACATATTTTTGTAAGTTTGTGTATACATATTGGTGAGCTTGACTGTACCTAAATATTCTACATTGAATGTTACAGGTAATTACACTCCTACAAGTTACATTCAATTTATAGTTTTGCTATGTCCGTCTGTGTCCACGGCTTACCTCAGTGGGGCTTGCTAGAAAGCTATAATTTGGCATTACATCAATATCTTATCAACCAAGCTGACAAACTTGTTTGGCGTAGGTACATCCACTACACGTAAATTGGGTATTTTTTTAGTGTGTGGGTTTCCGTCATTGAAATCATTCTAATGGGTTTCGAAAAACCATTTTTGGGATTCAGGGATCCATTTTCGTAATATTAAGCTTTTAAATACCTACTCATTTTTGCTTAAGCTTAAGTTGGAAAATGTGTTCTCATATGCAGATTTGCATGCACAAATGAAGACACAGAGTGACCTTTCAAGCTAATATCAATACAATAGGGTAGGAGTTTGAAGTTCTACTGAACTTCATACACCTAGACACCTACCCTATTGTATCGTTGGTGGAACCCAAATTTGTGAGTATGTTATTAATTTTCATCAAAACAAAAACAAAAGAGAGTGGAGAATCTGAATGACTGAAGGTGGAAGTGACAAAATAAAACCAGCCAAGTGCGAGTCGGACTCGCGCACGAAGGGTTTCGTACCATTATCTATCATCATCATCATCCTAGCGTTATTCTCGGTTCTGCCCTAAAGGAGTTCGGGGTCCGCTTTGACACCTAATCCCAAGATTTGGCATAGGCACTAGTTTTACGAAAGCGACTGCCATCTGACCTTCCAATCCAGTGGGAAAACTAGACCTTATTGGGATTAGACCGGTTTCCTCACGATGTTTTCCTTCACCGAAAAGCTAACGGTAAATATTCCGTACATAAGTTCCGAAAAACTCATTGGTACGAGCCGGGATTCGAACCCACGACCGCCGCTTGACAGCCGCATGCCTGAACCACTAGGCTACATATAAAAATATTTATTCTATTCTGTTTTTAGTATTTGGGTGGATTGCAAAAAAATTGTACATAATTAAGGGCCTTAATCTAAACTATGCTTTAACTTTTTTCCATTGTGTAACGAAAGTTAATCATATAAAATGTATGCGTAATTGCCGTTACACAATGGAAAAAAGTTAAAGCGTAGATTAGATTAAGGCTCTTAACTATGTACAATTTTTTTGCAAATCTCCCATTTGTTGTTATAGCGGCAACAGAAATACATCATGTGTGAAAATTTCAACTGGAACTATCACGGTATCAGTGAGATACAGCCTGGTGACAGACAGACAGACAGACGGACAGCGGAGTCTTAGTAATAGGGTCCCGTTTTACTCTTTGAGTATGGAACCCTAAAAATTGTCAGGCAGAGAATATTGACCAATTTTTTTTGTCACTTAGAGCATGCTTGTGCTATCTACAGATTAGTTTACATTGGATTGATTAACACATAGGTATATGTAAGTGCTGCTTTTAGTAAGGTTTTGTTAACTGCTGAATGCCTACAATCAACTATTAAGTTGATAATCCATTAGGCAATAGAGAATTTTCATCAGGAAATTTTAAAGTTCCTACTTACCTGGAAACGTCATTGGAATGTATATAGAATATAGTATCTTATTAGTATAAGCCAAAACTTACCCCTAAAACTTGAATGAAATCACAGAAATGCCATCCCATAAGCCAGTCTATTTCGAAGCTGTGGTTCATGAAAAGGTAACCATGCTCTTTTCCATAATACTTTTCGTATTCATCCTTTTTGATGTATACAGACATTTTTGTTCTCGCCCACCATTGTGACATGAACACCAACTCTAAAAGTAATGAATTAACATACATAAATATTAGGAGAAACTACCCGCTTTGTTGCGCGATAAAACGGCACATTACCTACGCAAAACATACCTATAGCAGCTCTCACTTTGCACCTTTATTAATTTAAGTTTCTCCTTAAGAGGAAAGACCACTGGACATTTTTCCATACAAACGTTCTCGACCGTTTCCTCCGAGGTTTTTATACAATACAAAAATACAAAATTCTTTATTTTCTTAAATTATAGACTAAATTTATGATAGGGATGGAGCCGCCCGGTAAGCAAACAATGCCTGTATTGGGTAGCTCCGCTCTTCCATAGATTATAATAGGTATTATGCTAACACAAAAGGTTTTAACAGGTTTTTTTATTTAATTTTATACTAGTCTAGAAAATAGTATATGTGAGGGAGTGTGTGTCTGTGTGTGTGTGTGTGTGTGTGTTTGTGTGTGAGTGTGTAAGTGTGTGTGTGTGTGTGTGTGTGTGTGTGTGTGTGTGTGTGTGTGTGTGTGTGTGTGAATGCATGCGTGGGTATGCGATAAATTTTATACGGGACGGGACTTAAGACTTTTTGACCGTAGATTTATGATTTTTTGAAATAATATTACTATCATCAATATCTGTGTCGGTAAGTTTTGTTTTTTTTTGGTATTCTTATTTTTACAAGTGCTAGGTTACTTTAAAGAAAGCTTAAAACGGCCTAATTACATAGTCGCAAACATACGCCTAGTACACAAATCTGTTAACAATAAGCGCAAAAATCAAAACAGCCCGACATTTAACATTTCCTTCCTATTCATTTACCAAAATTTGGTTACGATTGATAAATTTTCGGAGGAGGAAACAGTCGAGAACGAAACCTCGATTCTTATGATTTTTACTTGGGACTTTTAGTCGGAGCTGCAGTTATCCTAATTTTTGGAGCGGTAACGATATGGTAAATACGTAGTACGTACACAGACGAAAAAGTGATAGGCAATTGTCGACACTAAAGGTCGATATCCTAGTGGTGTGGTGTGAAAAGTTATCGATAAATCTAAAGTCATCGATATCTTCTTTTTATATGGCCTTTTGTGAGAAGTATACGAGGGAAATTCACTTCTTATTGATAGCAGGTACCTAAGTCAAAATAAAGTTTTATTTCGAATTTCATAATGCCGTAAAATAGGTACCCTGACAGATAGTTCACCTGCTGAGCAAATACCCAACAAGGGCAATACTTTGTTAATAAATGTGTATTAATTAACTGTGAATTAACCCGTAATAATTGTAAGACAATATATAGGGTAAAGTGACTAATACAAGGACAACTTAGCGAAGTTTGTTATATGATACCATTTTTTATGTTCGTGACTTGAACGTGACTATTTAAAAATAATTACTTTGCTTAAAAAAAAAAATTTTTACAAGCTTTTATTTTTTAGTTTTACCTGTCTCGTTGTCTGTCTGTAATCAAATCTTGCAAGTCTAATTTGACCCACTTCCCAGTGACCAATTGGGCTGAAATTTTGAGTATAAGTATAGTTTAGATGACAATTCAATAATATGGTACCATCGAGCTGATCTGATGATGGAGACAGAAGGTGGCCATTGGAATTCAGTACTTAACCGATATAACCCTGTTGAATTTGGGCTTGTTAGAATTGGCTCAATGAGTAGTTGATGACGGTATACAGTCGGCAATAAAAGCTTGTACCAAAAATTTAAATTTTGACAGAAACTTTTTTGTATGTAGGAATTAATTTCCGGAACCTCAACCACTGATGCGATTTCAAAAATCCATACACCTGTGTAAGACATGGACTTAGGCTATTGCGTTCTTTGCAATAACGCGGGCGAAACCGCGCGAGCTTCAAGTGTAAAATAAAAATTCAACAAAACCTGTATTTTTTTATAAACACAGCATTTAATTGTATTCCAGACTATTATATTCTACTTATAAACATGACAAAATAAAAAATAAAATTAACTTTCTGTGATTCGAACCTGAGACCTCTGACTCAGAAAGCTAACGATTACTGACCACGCCACGACATACATTACTCTCGAAATTTATCTACTTATTTGTGACTGGTAAGTTTGACAATGTGTCGTGAAAGACATAATTTAATAGCCAACAATGGTATGTCAACATCGCCGATGAGTTTTGTAACATTGTATTCTAAATTTAAATGCAACTGTCTGTGTGCGTGTGTGCACACAAGCTCGCGCACGGCTCCGCCTCCGACAGCGCGACAGAAATATTTATTGGGAATTCCCAAATCTGAAAAAAGGCTCAGCTAATGTGCGCTCTTAAGTGAATTAATGTAATTCTTTGAGAAATAAAATAATTTGAACCTAATTAGATAAGATAAGATAAATTTACTGTCAAAACATTGTGATAACATGTTGTAAAATAATTAGTATCAACAGCTTGCCCATTTCGGACGTACAAAATAATAATAGGATAAAATTTTAATTAATTTAGATTAGATTTGTGTTATGGGTACAGTCAAGTGTAAAAATATGGGTGCATTAAATGTACAATTTATTCAATACATATTTTTGTGTAAAAATATGGGTGCATTAAATATACCATTTATTCAATACATATTTTAGTGTAAAAATATGGGTGCATTAAATATACGATTTATTCAATACATATTTTTGTTTAAAAATATGGGTGCATTAAATATACGATTTATTCGATACATATTTTTGTGTAAAAATATGGGTGCATTAAATATGATTTATTCAATACATATTTTTACACTTGACTGTACTAGACATAATAACGAAATTTTAGTACTCTATCTAATGCTAAAAAAAGAAAATAGCTTTAATTAAGCAACTTCTATTCCAGACACTATAAAAACGATTCGTTTCTGAATACTTAAATACATAGAAAACCTCCAGGGCTCAGAAACAAATATTCATGCTCATCCATCACACAAATTTGAGTTTCAGTTTGTAATTAATTTAAGTTTTTTAAGAACCAATAAATAATTATTATCTTTTTTTTTTTCCGCTTACGGGACGGACAATGATGTCCCAGACCTTTGGGAGGCGTGCGTGGGGCTAGGTACCTACAAAGTACCAACTGAGCCAACACGTAGAGGCCCTTTTGACAACTTAATGAAATGCAAGGAGTACACCGAGCGGATGCTGTCCCTACCCGTGTCATGGGAACGTACACAGACAGCACCCGCTGGGGTGTATAGGGACTATTGCTGGTTTATGGAATCTAAAGAAAACGGGTTATTGGGTGAAAATGATGGACTAGTGGCTAGGCTATTGGGTGAAACATCAGACGCCTGCCTAATAAACTGTCTCATTTTTTATCTCTGGCAGACAGTGACTCGCCAACTGCTAGATGGGCCCCTATCTCGCCACTTAGGTGTCCACATCTACCCTCGAGCAACAGCTCTTGCGACTCCACTCTGGACAGCCAGTTAAGGCAAGCCAGAGGTTGGGGGCCTGTCCAACCATCCACCTGCTTGGCTCAGCCTGACCACACACAGGACACCCCCAGGAGCACTCAGGTGTGTAGGGTTGCTACTCCCTAACAGCCCGCCACAAGCTGCCTTACATTGACCGATTGCACCAGAAATCTGGTGGGCGATGGGGCCGTCACATCCCTACGCCATTATCATAATCTTCCTGGGATTTGAACCTAGGACCATAAGCTTCATAGGCTTCACTGGGTACAAGTCTAAACAGTTCATCAAATTAAAAAAAAAATATTTAAAATAGCATTGTTGTTAATTTTAATTTTGAAAAAAAACATTAAATTATTAATAGCGTATTTACCTAAACATGTGAAAAGACATGTATAGTGTGAAATTCATTTATTTAAAAATATGCATGTTTTATTTTGTTTTCAGCAACTAATGTCAAAGGTCAAAGAGAAGGTTCTATGTTACATTACTTACGGCTGTTCAATGAGTATGCCAGATAGTAGTTCATTTTCCTGTACAACCTCTTGTTGAATGGTCTGAGTGTAAACCATAATGTGGCCTGCACCATGCTGAGTGCCAGCCCTGATGTAAAGTAGGATACGGCAAAACAGACATGGATAAAGGTTGACTGTTTTATTAAGTCTAAGCTTATCATCTTACAAATTTGTCATCTACTTTTAGCATAGCAATCTGGAAAAAAAATGTAAACCTTAGTATATATATACAATAAATTTAGTAGTGAATGGATAATAAATATCATAAATTCAACAGGCATGTATAATTCGCGCGTCACAAGTCACAAAGCGACGAAATCGAAACCTAAAGTGGTGACTGTGTGTGGACTTCGTATCTTAACAATGGCATACTTATAAGTCAATTTATATTTGCAACCTTCTTACAGAATTCGATATGAATACCTACACTATTTGTACCTATGCAGAATATCGAAGTTGCAGTTAATTTTTTATAAGAAAAAAGTTGCTTGTAAGACTGACCATCATATGCTTTTGTGTTTGTTTATCAGTAAGTATTATGTAAAAAAGTAAAGGGGCCTTTGATCTCGACCAAATGGTGCTCACGGTGCATGCCGCGGAGACTATCTATCAGTTTCCATCCGCTTTCTGCTACAAAGTTAACAGGGAAGCATTCATTCATACCAGTGGCGGTATCATTTATCTACTTTACTAAGCATAGTGAAATGACATTATAAATAACGTCATTTCACTATGAGTAAAAAGTTTCATTATTAGCAAACCTCCGCCTCCGGTTCCAAAAACATTATCGCGGATTTTAATAATGTCGACAATATTATAAATATTCTCCCTATTTATTATCTTCAACTAATATTTTGGTCTACACTCACCGATTACCAGGCGTGGTGGGTAAATTCCATCAAACAGGTTAATACGTTTCACTTAAATAAACTGCGGAATTTAGATTACCCTGGGAAAATTGCAAGCAAACAAATTAGATGAGATTCACCATTACCACATGACATGACATACGATTGACCGACCTACACCTACAGAGGGGCTGGCCGTCCGTACCTACGCTACGTACCTATATAGACAGAAATGACAGATTTAATAGACAAGCAAAGAACTGACTGCCTGAGCGAATGGGTTCGGTTTTTTTTTTTTTTTTCTTTCCCCCGTTTGGCGTTATGACCACCATAAAAAAAGACTGTTTTGTTATAACAAATTTCTTATCTGTGAAAATGTTATTATTGCTAAATAATAACATCGATTTTAATATTATTTCATTTAAATTTCGAACATCTCTGAAAAACAAATAAATTTGATTTGACCTATTACTATATTATTACCTCTATTCTAATATCAGTCGACATGACGTTTAGTTCGAAATGAATTGTCAAGTTGCATACAAATTTGACAAATGTCGCACGTAAGTATAATATCGATCGATATGATAGTTAGAGCTGACTCTAGTTTGTCTCTGAATTAAAAAAAAAACTATGACAGCTGCCAGAAAACAACGCCGCGCGCCGCCATGCCGGTCTTAATATGCGGCAAAGAGTATAGTAAGCTGAGTCTGAAATAAATAAATAAATTAAATTAAATAAATGATTTTATTAGGGTTTTCAAAATATCCGGGTCAGGGTATAGCAAAGGGGGCGCAACCATATGTTAGTGTTTTGAGGGGGGGGGGGAGGAGTTGGGGGGATATTTTTTTTTAATTGATGTTTTTAAGGTATCTGCCCGGCTAGCACACTAGCAAAATGACGACTTTTATGCACATGTTTTATGTCCACAACCGACGTATAAAATTTTACCGTCATGAGCTAACATGCTACACCATCATTTACGTAAAATGTGACCATTTATATGTCTTGCACATAAAACTATTTGTTTTCCGTCAAATGCTAACATGCTCTTGATTTTGGCACATAAAACTTGACGATATGAGCCGTTGACGGACGAAATTTTATGTAGGTCACTCGAGACCCCGGATAAATTTTAACATTATGAAAACAATATAATTTTCGAAGGATTTCTCCGATTTTTGTCACAACACATACGGTTTCAGTTTCAAAACTCCTATCGTCTCCTGAAACAATGATCTAGCATTTTTAATTTTAGCTAGATCATGATTACTAACTATAAATTAGTATAAATAACGCAATGATTATGATTTTTTGCTTGTGTTGTAATAAAGTATATTACACAAATTTACAAATATTATTGATTCAATTATAAACTAACATGTGTTTTTGTACTCGCTAAATTACTTAAAACCACTACGTAAAACTTTTTGTGGGGTGGGAGTAACGTAAATAAAAGCAAAAAACTATTATAACACAACTAAATACAGGAGAACAACTGTTTAGTAAACTGTGCAGTGCTTATCATTACTCTTTAATTAGGTAGTATTATAATAGGCTTCTGACCATAGACTACTATTGAACGAATGAAATGAATGTAATAATTTTGCTACGTATATTTTACGCTATGGCATAAATATATGCTGCATGATTACCATGTTAGCTAAGTAACGTAAAAATGGACACAATCGTAAAATTATACGTCCGAACGTAAATATATGTCCGATTAGTGTGCTAGCTGGGCTGGGACTTGTAAAATTTTCGATGAATGTTACGACTTCGCGTAGCTCCGAATAGCAAAGGGGGCGCAACCATAAATGTAGCGGAGTTTTACTCTTAGGGGGATGTAATAATAATCTCGCTACATGGATCTATACATATATAAAGCAGCGACCATGAATCAACACTCGATGGGCGCTCAATTCCATCCACTCTCAAAACTCGTATCTCTTGTAATGAATGTAACCTCAACTCTCTCGGGGAAAATTAGAAGGGCCCCAAGTCCCGTGGCTCTTATCGGTGGATGCACGGTACAACTGAATCTCCACGGGAGAACTCATCGTGCATCCCGCAACTCATTACTCTCATATCTCTCAACTCAGCTCATATAGCTATGCGATGAGTACTGAGGTGGGGACCATATGGTCCCCGACGAGCCTCCACAACAACCCCTACAGCTCATCCATCAGCCTCCATATAGAACCTCCAGTAACTCAAACCGATAACCAACAGCCACCTCACTTGTTACATTCATACTCGAGCTACACACAAAGAATATCAATATATTCTTCAACTCAGCTCTATCTCAAGGTAGACGTTAATTCAAGGTCACCGCAATATCTATATATATCAAGATTATAGATATCTTTCGCTTACCAAGAGTCTCCTGTATCTCAATACACGCGCCACACCGCGTATCCCGTCCCAGCCATCGGACTCCCTCTACCGACTTCTCTCACCTCGTTCCCGCCATGTCTCTCCGCTCTGACATATAACACTCGTCGACCTCGATCGCCAGTGTTACCAGTGAAAATACATTTAGAGTGACAGATAGAATACATACCACAATAACAGACTTCGCGATCACCGCGACACTCCCAAAAGGCGAAAGGACTACATTAGTAGGGTCATTAGCTGACGCGTCCATTCGGCTATTCGTTCTCTGGCCCAAATGGCAGCATTCCGCCTTATTCTCGTCGCTTCCTCAGGCCGTTCTTCCATAACACTTGGCTCTCTCACTTCTGCCTCGTGCGTATCAGCAGCGGGAGCTTGCTCAGTTTGCATAGGACTATCTTCAGACTCTAAAACAGAAACATCTTTCTCTGTTGCAGATTTAGTAGGGATTGTTAGCTCATCAATTTCCATCTCGGGCTCTGGTGACACAATCTTTTCTGATGCTTTTATAGGTTCCAAAGCTTCAGTTCTATCCATGTGTTTAGTTGGTGTCTCTGCCATCTCGTTGTCATGTGATGGTAGTTGTGCATAATTCGTTGGGCCGTACGTATCAGACTCTAACGGATACAGATGGGCTATGGATCTCGTAAACTCTGTATTCCCAACTGCCACTTTGGCTGCTCGGCATTCACCATCCCGGCTTTTGATTAAACTTGAGATTTTACCGACCTTCCAATTGATTCTATTTTTGGAATCATTCTTAATCTGTACAATATCACCGACTTCTGGAGACTTCTTTGACATCACTCGCGGTTGTTTATGAGAGTGACTGAATCTGTCCCGCAGACTTGGTAGGTATTGATTGGTGAACATCTCTTTATATTCGTTAAGAATCCTCTGACCTCTCTTCCAGCCTTCAACCAAGTCAACTTTAGTATTGGTGCCTTGCGAGGTTCCCTCGCCAAGTTCTGGGTTTATTTCTAGACACTGACCTAGAGACAGAAAATCAGCTGGTCGCAGCACTCCCTCTGGGTCGGAACCCACTGCAGTCAAAGGTCTTGTGTTCAAGACAGCCTCAATCTCCTTCACTACTGTATGCATTTGACCGTCTGTCAATAAATGCTTGTCGAGTGTGCGCTTTAAGCAGTGCTTTACCAGTGCAACTAATCTTTCGTAAAAACCGCCTTGCCAAGGCGCAAGCTGCGTGATGAATTTCCACTTGATATGTTTCTCCTGGCAGTATGAATGGATTAGTACTTCACTTGTTAACTTGAACTGTAGTGCATTGTCCGATATTAATACTTTAGGTGGTCCTCTGGCCGCCACGAACCGACGTATCGCCAGCAAGCACTCCTCAGCCGTCAAGGCCTTGACCAACTCCAAATGTACAGCACGAATTGCTAGACATGTCATAAGACAAATCCATCTTTTTTCTCTGCCAGTATTTGTCTCCACTAATACCGGACCCAGATAGTCTAATCCAGTAAAAGTAAATGGAGAACTATAATTAACCCTTTCACTGGGCAGTGCAGGTGGTGGTGGCAGTTTGTAAGGACCTCCAGAATACTTTTCACACTGCGAACATCTCTTCAGAGCTTTCTGTACTTGGGCTCGCCCATGTGGGATCCAATACTTTTCGCGTAATATACTTAGCGTGTGTGGGACCCCAACATGGTAGTTGTCTCTATGCGTCTTTAGTATTATCTCGGTTGTGAAGGATGATTTCTTCGGAATCAGAATGGGATATCTCTTATCATATGATAAATTAGCATTCGCGAACCTTCCTTTGCATCTTAAGATCCCATCTTCATCTACAAAGAGACCTAAGTTTCGTAACAAACTGGTCACCTTTCCTGAAACTTCATCTGAAAAGTATTTATCTTGTAACTTCTTAATCTCAGTCACTGTCTCGTTACACTTTTCTTCATCTGACGGGTTTTGCATAGACTCCAAACTTTCCTGAAGGGTTGTGGCTGCAGGATTATCCTCCATTTCAGAAAGGTTAAGATCACTATCTTGGTCTTCATAACCTTTCATTGTCATCTCTGGACCATCCATCGTGTCCAGAGCCCTCCCGGCCAAGCACATTTCTTCCTTTCCCTGCTCCTTAGGCCATTCACTTTGGTCTTGTAGAAGAAAATCTGGACCATGGAGCCATAGATCCTGTTTGTGATGCCACAACTCTGGTCTGGTAGCTATGTCTGCAGGATTTTCTTTTGAGTTGACATAGCGCAGCTCTGCACCTAAGATGTCTTTAATTTGCTTAATCTCATTGACTCGTCTCAATACAAATGGTGGAAGTAGTCTATTTGATTTGATCCAAGCTATGACAACTTGACTATCTGTCCACAAATATATCTTGCGTATATTTAGGTCTATGTGGCTTTTAACATACCTCAGAAGTCTACTTCCTATCAGATATCCTAGCAATTCAAGTCTAGGAATTTTGAGATCACTTTTGTCTTCTGCTGGGGTTACTCTGGATTTCGACATGAGAAACGAAGTTGATACTTGTTTTCCAGCAATGACGCGCAGATAAATGACTGCTGCATATGCATTCAAAGATGGGTCAGTGAAGCAATGTAGTTCATACTTCATACATTCTGACTTTGATTCATTTGCGACATGTCTTGGCAGTTCTACGTTCTTAACCGTTTTTAAATTCTCAATTATGTTCTTCCATGAAGTCGACAGGTCTTCAGGCAGAATATCGTCCCATTTTAACTTTCTAGTGCAGATCTCTTGGAATAAGAGTTTTCCTGGTAGCATGAGTGGTGAAACAAAACCGCATGGATCATAAAGACGTGCTAGCACTCTCAAGACTCCTTTCTTTGTAATTCCTCTATCTATGATCTCACTCTCAAAAGTTTCGTTATTCAGTTTGAGCCGTAAAGTGTCATTTTCCAAATTCCATACCAAACCGAGGACCTTCATTTCACTTTCCTGTGTAGCTCTTTTTTGCTTGGGAATGTTGTCTACAAAATCTTTGTCATTAGACATCCAGTCTCGTATGTTCATTCCTAATTCTTTAAATGAGTTTGTTGTTTGAGCATACAAATTGAGAGCCTCTTTTCTTGATTGAACTGACGTCACTAAATTGTCTACATAACATTTATCTGCTATCACTGGAAGAAGACTTTTGTTAGTCTTTGAAAGGTGATATCGAATTGTTGCCGCTAAGAGGAAGGGGCTCGATATTACTCCAAAAGGCACCCTGCAGAACCTATATTGTGTGATATTGTCTTCAGTCAGTTCCCTTTCCAAATCATTGACCCAGAGAAACCTGGTCACATCCCTGTCTTCTTCTTGTAGGCCAACCTGAAGAAAAGCCTTTTCAACATCGGCAGTGATAGCAATTTCTCCAATTCTAAATTTCAGTATCAACCCTGTAAGGTCTTCCAGCATGTTCGGACCTCTGTATAAGCATTCATTCAAGCTTTTCTCATTTTTCAACTTAGCTGAAGCATCATAGACTAGACGACCCCTTTTTCCCTTCTGCTGAACCATATGAAAAGGTAGATAGTGAACTGGATGGTCAGCCGGAATGGTAGGATCCACAACTTCTATTATGTTAGCTTCAAGCTGTTCCTTCAAGATTTTCTCATACCATGACTTCTTTATTTGATCTTCGTAATACACCCTTTAATCTTCCAAAGGCAAGTCCAAAATTAGTAGGCAATTTTGGTGGATACTCTATCCACGGCCACTTCACCTGGTACCTTCCTTCACTGTATTTGACAGTCTTGTTAAAATGCTGAACGGCTTCTTCCTCACATGTAGTTTTTGGAGAATCACATATCCCGATGCTCTCAAGTGACCACAAAATTTTTCCATCTATGGTACGCAGAGGAAGATCTGGTTCTGTAAAGTCTTGATTGATATCATGGCACTGGCAATATGTAGCCACTGATAGAGTGTCCCCTTCTCTGTTGTTAGTAGCACTTCCTGCGAGGAACCAACCAAAATCAGAATCTACTAGAAAGGTATTATTTCCTAAATCAACACTCTTCCTGATAAATGAGAAGAATAAGTCATTTCCAATCAACAAATCGATGCCTTCACCAGTAGAAGCATCGTCTGCCAAGATGTCTATCATTGGTGACTGTACTTTAGCTACGGGTACCTCTGCAGTGATGTATGGAACTATATTCACTCTAATCAGTCTTTCTACATTACGTTTACTCACTACAGTTATTGTTGCATATGGGCATAACATTTCTCTAGGCTTTTCTGATCCAAATGTATAAATCATCAAACAATCTTCTCCATCAGGTTTAATTCGTAATAATTTTGCTATTCTGTTTGTAATGTAAGTTCGTTGACTTCCAGAATCAAGTAAAAGTCTAATGCTCAGACTTCTCCCCTCCGCTGTCCTTACTTGGGTTACTGCTGTCTGTAAGAAATTAGATGGCTTATTTAACTGTACATTAGCTGAAGTTGTGTTTGAAAGTATCATACTCGTATCATTAGCCTCACCCTTCTGCACCTTCTGACGGCAAAGCGCTCTATTATGCATCCTAGAACAATGTACACATTTCCTCCTTCTTGTACACTTGGAGGCACGGTGTCCTATTTGAAAGCACACATAGCACCTATCTTTCAGCTTCCCAATCCTCTCCTTATATGTGTTAAATTTGACACAGTCCTCACTGTAATGTTCTTCATTACAAAATATGCACGTTCTCTTAGGGCGTTTCCTGTAAGGTTGAGTTGAAATTGCTTCCCTCTTCTGTTGCCATTTCCTCTTCTTTACAGCTCCAATTTGCAGTGTTGCTGTTGAAGCAGGTGTACTCATCTCCGTTGTGTCACTAGACTTTACTGGAATCACAGAACTCTCCATGTTTGTAACAACTGAACTCTCCATGGCTGTTATTACAGCATCCACAGCTTTCCGGATTGCAGCAAAAGAATCATCGGTTGACATTAGCCGCACTTGGTATACCACTTTTGATGGAAATTTATTAAGTATGATAACTCTAAGGTGACTAGCATCAACTTTCTCCCCTAGAGCCTCTAATACCCTCAGGTGCTTCTCTATAATGTTTAGAGTGCGCCTACAGTCTTCAGGTGAATCCTTCGCTACAGCAAGATTTTGCAAAGCCTCGTTGTGAGCATCGATGACCTTCGTAGGTTTACCAAAGCGCCTATTGAGAATGTCTACCGCAATCGGGTAGTTTATGTTAGTAGTTTCCAGACCCTCAACTGCCTGAAGGGCTGGCCCCTCTAATGACGCCAACAAATATGAAAGCTTCTCAACGTTGGCAATGTCCTTACTATCAACGTTGGCCTCGAACTTATCCCAAAAAGTGTTCCATTTTAGGATGTCCCCGTTATACTTCCCTAACTCTAACTTAGGTAGACGCGTTCTATGATTGTTCTCTGCTTCATGGCAGTATAGTTTCATCGCAATTTCTAATTCGGTCAGCGTGTCCTCCGCCTTTACTTGCGTATCTCGACATTGAATGCAGAAATCTTCTTTTATGTCCGTCGCCCCAGACAAATATCTATCTAAATCTGTTGTGAGCGATAACAATCTATTTTTAACGTTAATTCTCACGGCAATTACCCTGTCCCTTGCTACGCCAGTCTCAATGCTGTTAAGGGTCTCTGCGGCTCCCTTTAACGCTTCTGTTAGCCGTTCTAGGCGCAATTGCAATGTGGAAAGCAGAAAGTCCATTTTGTACGCAATGCAAGCTACCGATATACTTCATATGCTTCTAAATATTACGTAAATCTTGCATTTCGTTTGATGCTAATCTGCAATGAAATGTATTCACCTGAAGTCGAGTTTATGTACCACAAAAGTTTGTTAGTTTTACATGAAAATGTAACTACTTGATTATTTCATAATGAAGTCTCCTTAAGCTATTACTTACGACTGTTTTTTTTAAACGGTCTGCTTCCAAACTTTGGCACTTTAATTAAGTAATTGGGCACTTTTATTCGATATTTTCTTCTATAACAAACTTTTCTCACAACATGTCACAACACACGAAAGGAAAAAAGAGCGGGTTTTAGCAAAGGCACAAACCATAGACTAAATAGACGTCACTCTACTTCTTAAACTTCACTCTTAAACCTCCTCTATACGATCCGACCGATCGATCTGTGGTACCCGAACCGTTCCGTTCCAAACACAATGAACATTTCGTAACGTAAATAACGTCTGTGGGGAAAATAAAACAACAAGTAAATATTTTAATATATCTTTCTTTTTGTCTTTAAACAATAAAAAAAATTGTTGTAATAAAACTTACGAGGAAAACAGGCGTATTTCTGAACGTGGTCAGAGACTAAATTCAGTGTTGCTAGAATAAAAAAAACGTAATCGCCGTTCCTAAACAAATGCTGATCTGTGGAAAAGAAGCCGAAACAAAAGGGGGAAAAAAAACAAGGAATCGCCTGTCGGCCGGTTCACCGTGTAATCGAATTCTACCTTCAAGTATTGAACTCGAAATATGCACATTCTCTTCATGGCTGGGCAATATTACTGTCTATTTGTACGCACCACAATGGGTCAAACCGACCCATGTGTACGCACCACCATGGGCATACCCAAACCAAAAAAAAGTTGAATACAGAAAATTTTCAACAGTACAACTCTTTTATCTCTCCAAACACATGAACCGCCACCGACAGACTTTTCTTTTCTTTTTTAAGCATCTCCACCAAAACATGTAGCGGAGTTTTACTCTTAGGGGGATGTAATAATAATCTCGCTACATGGATCTATACATATATAAAGCAGTGACCATGAATCAACACTCGATGGGCGCTCAATTCCATCCACTCTCAAAACTCGTATCTCTTGTAATGAATGTAACCTCAACTCTCTCGGGGAAAATTAGAAGGGCCCCAAGTCCCGTGGCTCTTATCGGTGGATGCACGGTACAACTGAATCTCCACGGGAGAACTCATCGTGCATCCCGCAACTCATTACTCTCATATCTCTCAACTCAGCTCATATAGCTATGCGATGAGTACTGAGGTGGGGACCATATGGTCCCCGACGAGCCTCCACAACAACCCCTACAGCTCATCCATCAGCCTCCATATAGAACCTCCAGTAACTCAAACCGATAACCAACAGCCACCTCACTTGTTACATTCATACTCGAGCTACACACAAAGAATATCAATATATTCTTCAACTCAGCTCTATCTCAAGGTAGACGTTAATTCAAGGTCACCGCAATATCTATATATATCAAGATTATAGATATCTTTCGCTTACCAAGAGTCTCCTGTATCTCAATACACGCGCCACACCGCGTATCCCGTCCCAGCCATCGGACTCCCTCTACCGACTTCTCTCACCTCGTTCCCGCCATGTCTCTCCGCTCTGACATATAACACTCGTCGACCTCGATCGCCAGTGTTACCAGTGAAAATACACTAAGAGTGACAGATAGAATACATACCACAATAACAGACTTCGCGATCACCGCGACAATAATGGTATATATATATTTCTCTATGACCATATGTAAGTGTTTGGGGGGGGGGGGGGGGGGGAGTAGAGGGGGGGGGGGGTGGCCGGTTTTTTGACTTGGAAAATTTCTCAGTTTTTTCTAAACTGACATTCATATTATGCTGCCGAATCACGAGGTTGTGACGGTTGTACTTGTCGTATAAAGTCGGTTCTGGCGCTTCGCCGGCCGCTGCCGCGGCACGCTCGCTACGCTCGCTCGGCTCGCGCGCTGTAGGGTCGCAGTTCTTCCTAACACTCCTCCTCGCTTCGCTTGTCGTCGTGCCTACACCGACCTGTTGATCTCGTTCAAACCAATTTTCGGTGGAAGTTTGCATGGTAATGTACAGTCAACCAATTTGATTTCTGGGCCACTTCGTACCTTGTCACAATGACAATGATATTAGATCTCTAGGGGCTTTCATATTGACTTTCACTGTGACAAGGTACGAAATGGCCCAGAAATCAAATTGGTTGACCGTACACCGTACATCATATTTTTTTTTAGTTTTATCATTCTGTTATTTTAGAAGTTACAGGGGGGGACACATTCTACCACTTTGGAAGTGTCTCTCGCGCAAACTACTGAGTTTAGAAAAAAATGATACTAGAAACCTCAATATCATTCTTGAAGACCTATACGTATAGGTATAATGAAAAAAAAAATCGAGTTTCAGTAGTTCTAAGTATGGGAAACCCCCAAAATTTCTTGTTTTTTTTCTATTTTTGTGTGAAAATGTTAATGCGGTGCACAGAATACATCTACTTACAAAGTTTCAACAGTATAGTTCTTATAGTTTCGGAAAAAAGTGGCTGTGACATACGGAAGGACAGACAGACAGATAGACATGACGAATCCATAAGGGTTCCGTATTTTGCCATTTGGCTTCGGAACCCTAAAAACCCGGCCAAGGCAAATTGGACTCGCGCACGAAGGGTTTCGTACCATTATCTATAAAAATGGCAAAAAAATCACGTTTGTTGTATGGGAGCCCCCCTTAAAAAAATATTTTATTTTGTTTTTAGTATTTGTTGTTGTAGCGGTAACAGAAATACATAATCTGTGAAAATTTCAACTCTCTAGCTATCACAGTTCTTGAGATACAGCCTGGTGACAGACAGACGGATGGGCGGACGGACGGACGGACGGACGGACGGACAGCGAAGTCTTAGTAATAGGGTCCTGTTTTTACTCTTTGAGTACGGAACCCTAAAAGCAACCCTATTTGGTTTTGATATGGGACAGCCGAAGCGGCCTAGCTCTTCTCACTAGCATTTTTTTTAACAAGATGCCGGGATTCTTTCTTTACCATATTAATATTTCTACTCGATATCCCGCCGTGTTGCACCACAAATTCCGATCGCTGGTGATAGTGCACGGCCCGATCTTTGGAACACGTTTGGAACTAACTTGGAACCAACTATGAATGAATGAACATTTTATAGACCGCCCACGGAGTGGCCTTGATTTGGTTGGAAACCGCAAAGAGAATATTACGGGAATACGCGCTATTCGGCTTATTCGCTTCCTTTGATGTGTACCAAAAAACCGACAAGTCGACGGATAGGCGTATTCGCTATTCGCGCTTATGCGTTATGCGTGCGAATAAGGCAAACATAGACGAATACACCGTCCACACTTCGTCGAATACAGGCGCATAAGCCGAATAACGAATAGCGCATAGCGAAGTGTGGTGGCGGCATAACCACTACCACCGTGCTTTGTGGGGTCTACAGATTATATGATTTCATCACAATTTGTCAGTACAACATGTCGATGTCATTATTGGGTGTGTCGTACTCGTACAGAGGGCCTACCGCGAAAGGCATTCGAAGTTTTTCCCTCTGTCATACTTGTCAGTTCATACGTAAGTGCGCCCGAGAAGGAAAACTTCGAATGCCGTTCACGGTAGGCCACATGCACATGCAATTTCTCAGTACAACTCGTATGACAGTTGCATCAGCAGCGCAACATGCCTCCAGACGATAGCAATAGGGAACATTACGCAAAACTCTTCGTAGGTGGCGACACTAGCAGCGTTTACATTGTATCTCGTTCCCACTTGCGGTATTGTCAATGCAAGCATCCTTGTCACTCATTTGACAACCAATTGTACATGTGTGTGTGAATCCCTATATTCCTATACTGGATTACTATTCGTGGTAGTGCTGCCTCTGGCGGCAGAACATTGCAGTAATGTTCCCTATTAGTCAGCTAAGTCAGCTTCTGACAAATCATGACATGTATATACCCCATCCGATATTCCTACACGTATCCACACGTGCCGAATCACGCTACAGGAAAACTACTTACAATAAAAGCGCATTATTTAAAATAAACATATGGAAGCGATGGGGTAATTTTTAGTTACATGGCCACCCCACGGGTAACATCTACTTTGTTGCCGTCCCTCATTGTGGCATCACGTATAGCCTGTCCATAGTATCCTAGGTTCATGGAGCAGGGAAGTGGGAAAGGAAGTGGGCAGAACGGGCGTAATACCGCATTTTACGCCCATCCTGCCCATACTTCCCTACTCACTTCAGCATAGTGTAAACGTAGTGTTCGAAATTAAAGTTTGATTTCTTGGAGTTTTTGTAATTTATTTAATTGCATGTTTGAGAAAAACACTATACATACCTCGGCGTGAAAAGGGGTTGCCAGCCTCATAACTATCCTATCCTATCCTATCCTATGTCTATATGTACTCGGCCGGCAGCCCCTTACTTCCGGGCCTCTGTAGTAATGTACTATTGTTATAGGCTCTGTACTGCTATTACAGGACGGCCCGCGAGCTGTGTCGCGGTGAGATAGACTATCTATCTCTTCCTAATTAGAACACTTAAAAAGAGAGGGAAAGTCTATGTCGCCGCGACACAGCTCGCGGCCCGTCGTGATTACAAGACGGCAGGCGAGCTCTCTCGATTTTTCTCGCACTATACGTCTGTTTCTAATAAGAGAGAGACGTATAGTGCGAGAAAAATCGAGAGCTCGCGCGCCGTCTTGTGATAGCCGTGGTAATCGGACGTTTATTACCGGTCTAACAGATTGCATTCATGTACACACAGCTTAAAAATGGATTTTGACAATGACAGTACATTCATTTGTTTTGATTTTAATCTAACCTAGTTTATGCAATATAATACCCGATAGAAAATAATTATACCGCAAATGATTAAATTTCTTAAATTTTATCGTTCAGCTATGGTCCGTTTGCAAGCAAACAAATCAGTTAGGTTACTTTTTCGAAAGGAACACAGTTCCTCACAAAATCCTATTATTTTAGGAATCGAGACGTCTTGCGATGATACGGGTTGTGCCGTCGTTAATGGTGCCGGGAGCATATTAGGGGAATCATTATACTCGCAAGGTGTATTGCATCTTAGATATGGAGGAATAAACCCCACAGTTGCACATGAACTGCACCGCGACCAAATTGGAAAAGCGGTTAAGGAAGCATTAGAGAACGCGTCAGTTGACATTAAATGTGTGGACGCTATAGCAGTTACTGTCAAGCCAGGTTTGATGAATAGCCTTGAGGTGGGAGTCAAGTATGCAAAACATTTATCAAGGTTGCATAACAAACCTTTAATACCCATACATCACATGGAAGCACACGCGCTTGTAGCTCGGATGTACCATGATATTCCTTTTCCTTACCTAGCTTTGTTAATATCAGGTGGCAACAGCCTTCTAGCAGCTGTTAGAGATATTGATGATTTCCTTTTACTTGGTGATACTTTAGATAATGCTCCAGGAGAGATAATGGACAAGGTTGCCCGGCGAATGAAGCTCAGGAACATGCCAGAGTACTCGAAAATTGCTGGTGGAAGAGCAATTGAATTAGCTGCTAAAAATGCTGACACACCTGATATGTTCCAGTTTCCTTTGCCATTAGTGAAGGTCAGAGATTGCAGTTTTAGCTTCAGTGGACTTAAGGATTTTGTAGAAAGAAAATTGAAGGCAAAAGAAGCAGAACACAAGATAATAGGTGACGGAATTATTCCTGAAATAAACAATTTGTGTGCAGGTTTTTTACATGGCGTAGCAGAACACATAGCCCACAGGACAGAGAGAGCTGCAGCATTTTGTGAAGCTAAGAATATTATAACTACTAATAAGAGCATTGTTGTTTCTGGTGGTGTAGCTTGTAATGACTATATATTTAATTCTATTAAAGTTATTGGTGATAAAAGAGGGTACAATGTCTATCGTCCACCCCCTAAAGTCTGCACAGATAATGGCATAATGATAGCTTGGAATGGAATAGAGAGACTAAAGTTAAGGAAAGAAAGTGTTTTATCCTCTCAAGTTACAGTAGACCCTGATGCACCACTTGGTAAAAACATTACAAATGAAGTAAAAGCTGCAGACTTACAAATAAGAATCACGAGAATAAGAAAGAGAATGGCTTCTTTGTAATGTTCTTTCACAGAACTTAAATCTTTCTGTGCAAAGAACAACCTGCAGAATTATTAATGACTAGCTGTTGCCCGCGTCTTCGTCCGCGTAGAACTTGTTATCTTCTAGATGTTTGTTTAAGGAATGAATGTTTAAAAACATTGAAATTAGTTTTGTAGTCTTTTAGTAAACAGTCCTGATATAAGTTAAGTAGTCTTTTAGCAAACAGTCTAAAAGTAAAAAAAAAGTAACAAATCCCTTACTTTAAAAATGTCTTGCTCTCCATACAAACTTTGAACACCCTTTAGGGGATGAATTTCAAAAAACGCTGAAATGAGTTTTGTAGTCTTTTAACAAATAGGCTAAGATCGAAGTTACAAATCTCATACTTTAAAATTTTCTTGCTCTGCATACAAACTCTGAAACCCTAATTAAAAAAAAAAAAAAAAGGAAAAATTTAAAAGAAAACAAAGTTTTTTTATTGTAATAAGTATTTTTTCTACAAACTATCAAGTCTCTAGCTCAAAAAAAGTGTTTCCCATACGAACCTTGCACCCCTTTTTAATCCCTTAAAGGGTGGAATTTGCCAAAACGCGGGCAGTAACTTTTTGTATTTTAATAAGTTACCTGTCTAAAAAGTTTTAATTAAAAAAGTTTCACCCATACAAACATTGCATCTCTTTTTCCCCCTCTTAGGGGTGGAATTTTGGAAACTACTGAAAGTAATTTACTTATATTTGTATTCTAATAAATAATCATTCTACACAATTTCAAGTCTCTAGCTAATAAAAAAAAGTTTCCTCCATTTCCTTGCAACAAATTTTCACCCCTTTTTTTAATCCCCATAGGGATGGAATTTTTAAAAAAGCTGAAAGCACTTTATTTGTATTGTAATAAGTAATCTTTCAACAAAGTTTTAAGTCCCTCGCTATTTTTTTCTCGATACAAATGTTGCACCCACTTATAAACCCCTAAGGGCCAAAGTTTCTAAAATGCTGAAAGTATTTAATTTTAATTAGTAAGCATTCTACAAAATTGTAAGTATCTAGCTAAAAAAATATTTCCTCCATACAAATGTTGCACCCACTTTACTTTGGAATTTACTAAAACGCTGAATATACTTTTTTTTGTATTGTAATAAGTAATCTTTTTACAAACTTTAAAGCTTCTATCTCAAAAAAGAGTTTCCCTCATACAAACTTTACAACCCTTTTTAACCCCCTTAGGGGTGGAATTTTCCAAAACGCTGAAAGTACTTTATTTGTATTCTAATACGTAATCGTTTTACAAAGTTTTAAGTTTATAGCTAAAAAAAAAGTTTTCCCTATACAAACTTTGCACCCCTATTTTACCTTTTTAAGGGTGGAATTTTCCAAAACGCAGAAAGTACTTTATTTGTATTCTAATAACTTATCTTTCTACAAAGTTTCAAGTCTAGTAAAAAAAAAAAAGGTTCTCCCATACAAACTTTGTTTTTTTTTTTATTTTACCCCCTTAGGGGTGAAATTTTCAAAATCCCTTCTTATCCTTAGCCCACGTTATGAAAGCAACCACGTTGCACGTTGTGCAAAAATCAACTCTCTAGCCCCAGTAGTTTCGGCTGTGCGTTGATGAGTGAGTGAATAAGTCAGTCAGGACATAGGCATTTATATATATAGATAGATGTGTTGTTTGGAGCACTTAGCGAGATTTAACTACACGACTTCATCATAAGTTGTACAGGACGCATGCTCAGCCGAGCGCGGCTCGCCCTTGCGTGCGCGCTCAGTGTGGACGTCGCTCGGCGAGCTAATTCGACAAAAGGCCTCCACACACCGGTCGCGGGCGCGGGCCCGCGCAAGTTGTAAAACATTGAAACTACACTTCAAACACACATCGAACGCGTGTGTTTGAAGTGAAATTTCAATGTTTTACAACTTGCGCGGGCCCGCGCCCGACCCGCGCCCGCGACCAGTGTGTGGAGGCCTTGAGTGCATGCGGCCGAGCACGGCGTGCGTGTGGACGGCTCGGGGAGCCGCTCGGCTGAGCATGCGGTCAGTGTGGACACACCTAATTGTATAATGCTCTACATAATATACTGAAATAAAACTGATTATTTGGAACTGGTTTTTAATAAATTAACTATCACTTGCTGTAATTACAATTATCCATCATCATGCATGTTTCCCAGTGGTTCCATAGTCTACTTTGCGGCCGCCTTGGTTTGTGTAACTGTAAATTAAATTATGGCATTAATATTTATTTCAAATTGATAGTGCAGCAATGTTAGTTGAGCACACAATTAATTCAGGCAAAATATTCAAGGGTGAAAACCAGAACTATTCAGCCACACAAACACATTGGATGCATTTTTGTACATAAAAATTTCCTCATGTTCCCAGTTACTTGGTAGAAGCCGGGACGGGACCTCTTCAAATCGAAGTAACCCTCAATATTTCAACTATTTGACCAAAGAACTTGGGCAGCTGGATAATAGACCTAAGCGCAAATCATTTTGAGCTATTCCATACACATAATGTATTGGGTTATTCCCACCTGTTACCACCAAATTGTTACCAATGGTGATTTTGTTCCCCATTTTTTACCAGTGGGAGATCCCCGGCCGAGTACTTTGGTGGTAAAAGATGGGGAAAAAATCCTAGCTTGGTAACCAAATAGGTGGTAACAGATGGGAATAATCCAATGCACTACTGCTGGTATCTGTACAATTCAATTTGTAGTTTGTTAGTCTTGAAAATCAAACGCATATGTTCTATTCTAATCATGACATGGCCAATGTCAACAAGGCATGATAATAAGTTAACATTTGCAAACATTCCAAGAATTATTGTTAATTGCAATTGGACAAATCACAAAACTTAACACCTTAGTTGAAACAGATACACTCTAACAAAAATATTAGTATATAGGTTAGGTTACTAAGCATTAATTTCATCTTCATTTGAATGGTCTTACACACACAGTTTTATTTTCTATGACCAGAAGATTATTTGAGATTTAAATAAAACATCTAATCACATTTCTGTAGCAAGACCTAACTTACACTGAATACTTTATTTATTCTTTCTCAACTGAAAAAATCAAACACATAATTGAATAAAGTACCTACATGATATAAAGTGCTTGCAATGTTTACAGAGCACTGAGCATTGCCCGTTACAACAGATGATCTAAAAAATTATACCCTGGGTTCAGAGTGTTCAGACCTTTATCCGGAACTGATACAAGACTGACAAAAGATTACTCAGAAAAGTCTTAAAATACTGTAAACTAAGTACAGAACTTTTTTTCTTTAGTTCATGATTCATGGTCTATAAAACAGTTTCAGTTGTAACCTTACATACTGGTAACACACAGTATAATTCAATGGATGTAGTTCAGAGTAGAATATGGGTGCTGCATTAGGCAGTCACAGTTTCAGATAGAGTATAACTTCATTTTTATATAATGCAGTTACGCCTGCTAACGATATTTATAAACCTCAAATTAAAGAAAAATTTAGGCTCCGAGCCTAAATTTTTCGATTTTTCCTTTAACTTGAAGAGTATAACTTGTAAGTAATGTTTCAGAACTTGAGTTCTCTAGATACATATACATTATTTCTCACGCCTGTAATGTAACTATCCACAACAAACTATCCATCCATCAAGTTAAGGTGGTAGACCGTATACTTACTTGTTGGTTTGCCATTAGCCCAAGGAGTGATGCGAATGTGAGATTCATCTCGCTTCAATGCCTGAACCCGGAGCTCTGGTTTCAGAGCACGGCGCAGCATCTGAGCGGCGATGTTAGAGTAGTTAATATAGCTGAAATTAAAATAAACAATTGCATATTTCGTCCATGACAATATTATTTAAAGATGAGAACCAAACTCACTTAAGACCAGCTGCTCTCCAGGCACTCATTATTGCAATTTTTTGATATTAGGTTCCAAAGGTTATGAAAATTCCTTGAAAAGTGTTCTTCTCTCACAGCAAGTGATGTAACAGTTGACATAGACTAGACCACGGTGTTTTCAGTGCCGTATAAAGCTCATTTTGACGTTTATACGTCAAAATAGCTGTGAGTTTGAGGATACCTATCGTAAGTGTCTATATGCGCCTGCAGGTGGCAGTCCAAAGCGGAAGCGGAAACAGGCAAACATAAATAAATAGCATAGATGGAGTATATTAAGTTGAACAAAATTCCTTATCTAATACGCTCTTTACTCTAACGTCAAACTGTCTGTGTTAAAACGAGGTAGCATCATGTCTCCAACCCTATCTTCAAGCCGCGCGCGCCACTTCACCTCGGCGGCCATATTAGCTTGATAGCCAGCTGGATATCAAAGGCGTTGTTGTGTTTTGCTAATAATTTGTGGTTTTTAGTATTGAAAGTGATCTTTTGGTTAAATGTACGCATTTAACATTAAATATGGCGTGTGTGGTACAGGGTGTAATCACCGAATGGATGTACTAAGTGAAAATAATTCAAGTGCATAATTTCACCTGTAAGCTTTATGACATAAATATTGTTATTTTAAGTATGAAATACCTAGAGATCTTATTGAATATCGATCACTGGAAAAGCATGTACAGTTTTTTGCATCAATTTTGCGTATTTGCATCAGCTTTACATTATTATTTCAATTATAAATAATGCAATCCGATATTTTGACACTTCACATACCACATCGTGTTGTACTTGAGATCCTACTAACATCGATAACGTTTGATAGTGAGTTTATACATTTTACTGTTTTTTTTATATAAATAGGTTTCCGGCTGATTTAGAAATAAGAAAGGAATGGGTCAAAAATATAATCAGAGGCGAGGAATGGAGTCCTACACAATTATACTCAAGTATATGCTCTGCACATTTTGAAGAATCCTGTTTTCGTCTGGGATACACTCGAAAAACTCTCCATTGGCATGCAGTGCCAACAATATTTGTTAATCATCCCTTATCATGTCAACCGGTAAGTGTTCAGATTATACAAGTCGTATGCACAAAAGTCCTAGTACGTCTAAAGGTGGGTCCACACTTGTGACAATTTGCCGAACATTATCCCGTGACCGTATCAGAAACACGTGTCAGTACCGTTAATTTGGACGTATTTTGTTACGCGAACAATTTGTTACAAGCTGCAGTACGGCACAATCCATTCCGAACACTGATGGAACTGTCTGTGTACAGAACCAAACGGCAAGACAATGTATGGAGTTACGATCTACTAACCGGGCCTAGTGTGGACGCTGATCTGTGTACTGTTACGCATCAAAGTCACGTGTTACGAGCCGATCCGCCGAAAGTCAGTCTTTTTCAAAGCATGTTCAATATTTTCCCCGACCTGTGACGTGACCACGACACGTCCACACTTGCATTTATGACACGAGTACAAGTACGCCAGATGACACAGACACAGGCACGGGGTAGGAATGGATCACGTCGAGACCTGTCCGGCGGTACGTCCCCCGCCCGCACCTCAGCACAATCTCGAGCGTCCACATTTAGCGTAACATGTTCTCTTGCAATGCCACGTAGTCCGGTCCGTCGTCAAGTCACAAGTGTGGACCCACCTTAAGACTTATTCAGCTAGTCTGGTGTGATATATTCAAACAAGTGGCAAACAATATCAACATGTACAAGTCAAAATTTGTCAAAGTGCTCATTTGTATTGATAGAACCTGACAACACTTTCACAATGTTCGCAGTTTTTATAACAAACTTGTATTGATTAAAGGTTTATAATGTTTGCAAGTTTTATACAATTTGCAAGTGATAATTTAATAAACAAAAAATATGAACTACATACGTCTTTTAATTTTTCCGCTTTTACCCTGTAGTAGCTGCCATAAGTATCAAATTAAGGCGAGACACGTTCAGGTCGAGTCGTTTTGCTGCAAATTTATCGGATTGTACCGTTTATTGAACAGGGCCCAGATGCACCATCCTCCTAGCGTTATTCCCGGTTGTGCCCCAAAGGGCCCCGGGGTCCGCTTTGACACCTTATCCCAAGATTTTTTTTTTTTTTTTTTTTTTTTTTTTACTTGGGGAAATGCCTTTACGCATCCCACCTAGCCGAGGTACTAGGATGGGTATGACGGGCTCCCGGGAACCCCCCGGACTACCGTCTAAAACCACCAAGGTATGCCCTCTCTGCCGTGTAGTAGGGGCGTCATGGGATCGCGAACATTTCACCACGACGCCCCTCGGCAACAGCCGCAGCTGCCCTCACTACTGAGGCAAAAGCCCCCCTCTCGTCGTAAGCGTGCAGGGCGACACCACACGCTTCCCGACCCGACTAAAGGACCTCTACGCCGGGAGAGGGTGATAGACCTCGGATTCACCCTCTCAGGTCCCCTTGTAACTTTTTATAGAGGTTTTCTCCCTCGCAGCCACAACTCGGCCCCGGCCTGGCAGTCGCAGCCCCCGCGCCTAACATGAATCCTCTGATAGCAGAGGATTTGTCAGGGTTCCGGGTCCATTATTTATTATAGAGGCAAACGGCAATGGCCTCTCCCTCAAGCCGCACCTGGGGAATCTTACGATTCCCTGGGCGGAACCCCCCGATCCCCCCCGTGTCGGGTTATTGGTAACACCAGCAAGCGATAACTTAGGGTTCACTAAATTATCACTTGCCGTTGTCTCCAGGGTGCACCGGCCAAGACACTACCCATTCCTGCGGATCAACCGAATCAAGAGGAATCGGTAGAGTCCAGACACTCGAGGAGGTTACCCGACCTAGCACCCCAAATTCCCGGTTGTGCCCGTAAAGGAGCCCGGGGTCCGCTTTGACACCTAATCCCAAGATTTGGCATAGGTACTAGTTTTACGAAAGCGACTGCCATCTGACCTTCCAACCCAGACGAACCATGCGCAATAACATAAGAATTCGCCAAGCTAGTCAAGAGAGTGACATTTTGGACCAGTAAATCCAGTTTATTTTATTTTATGATTAAATATTTTATCGACAATATCTTACTATGAAGATTACACAACACTAGTCGTGATGACATCTGTCAAATATATAGTTGAGAATTTAATCCATAAATGGGTCCATTGCACCATTATAGACCAAGTAGAGTAGCCATATTTGTCTCTCTTTCTCTAATGAATATACTTCTTAAGAAAGTAAAGGACGGCACTAATTATTCAGATCCTTCAAGATACACTCCATCTATGCTATTTATTTATCTTTGGAAGGCCTGCCTAAGTATGACATTCAGGAAAATTCCATTTTACGTAGTTTGATTATAACTGAGACTACATTTTCATATAAGTATATTCGTTATACAATTGATTCGGCTAAAAAAACTTAATATTTATACTATACTTTATTATTAAAACAGAACATTGAATTTACAGTTAGAGCATTTTACATGAAATGGAACGTAAACTTAGTGTTTATATGCTCTTTGGTCATAGATAACCTTCTATAGATAGAGCCTATGAACGATTTTGTTCGAATCTAAGGTCATCACAGTTAGAGGTAGGTGCGGGTTGCGGGGCGGTCGGTAACGGCACTGCGATTGGCTGTTTCGAAAAGCGCGCGCTTTGATACAGCATGGCGTCAGAAGCGTAGTGATGGGACGCGTTGGCCGATTACGGTTTTTAGCGGTGCCGCGATTATTTGTTAGTATGGTATAGTATTGAACTATTTTAGATGGCGTAACGCAGGTACCACTGTTATATTATTATCACATTTCGTTCATTGACTATTTTGATCGCCTCGTAATAAAAAAAAAGTATGTAAATCACAGTAGGCATTTTACAACATTTACTGCATTATCGTGTTTATGTCGGACTTATGCCTTCGTCCCGTTCGTATTTACATACTTATTAGGAAAGGACGAATGCTATGCTTAATCGACATTAATGTTCATCCCGTTCACGTGCTCACTAGCGCCACTGGTGAATAATCGAGATTATTTAAATTTAACGACATATATTCAAAAGTAGGCCACTAGACACTGTATTTTGTATTTAAGTACCTTGTGAATACATCAAACTAGTTTTTATGTTGCTGTATTCGTCAATCTATGCATCCTAAGTTAAAACGGCCGTTTTTCTTTTGAGTTTATAGGTCGACGCTACGGTTGACCAGTGGCGCTAGTGAGCTCGTGAAGGGTCTTAACGTGAATGTGCTAGCTAGGCTTATGTATGTTATGTTAAGATTGGTATCCCTAGCTATTAATGAAAGACAAATAAAAACGATGTCATAAAAAAGTAGGTACATATATTTTTTCTGTCTGATTTAATTATGTGGTTGATGATAATCCTCATCATTATTTAACAACTTATAATTAATCATGACGCAAAATTCACCATAGACCTAAGTTCGAAACGAGTTAATCATATGTGAATTATCTTAGTACAGACAGGCGTACTCGTATTAGTAATTAGATGGGATCATTATCAAATCCAAGCTTGGATTCATATTAAGGGGCCCAGCGGATCGTCAGATATCGATTTTGAACCAAGTAAGACTGTATTCAAAGAATTTCAAGGTGGCGGCAACTTATTTACAATCCAACCTTGGATTCATATCATATTAAGAGGCCCCGCGGACCCCCAGATATTGATTTTGAACCAAATCGGACTGTATTTAAAGAATTTCAAGATGGCGGCAACTTTTTTACAATGCAACCTTGGATTCATATCATGTTAAGAGACCCCGCGGGGGGGTCCGCGGGGCCTCTTAATATGATATGAATCCAAGGGTTGTCAAAAATATGTTTGGAGAGATATTAATGAATTTATAATTACTTGATTCATTTTCAAGCATTTCATAAGTAAGTAGGTATGTTGTTATTTTAAAAACACACTCTCACTCACTCAGATCTTTAAATAGAAATATACAGGGTGGCTCATTCAAATCGGTCAGTATGAGAATGTCTGAAACTATAAGACATACGAAGATTTGTTCTTAGGATACATGTCACCGATTTTGATAAAAAGTAAAACTGCATTCATACATTTGAAAAAAAACTGTACCCAGCTCGGGAATCGAACCCGGTTGTTTTGAAAAAATAAACTTACACTTTTTCTATTTAAATATCGATTGTGTAGGTCTTAAGCTGTAAATGTCGCTAAGAAACATGATGTCTAAAATAAATAAAATGCATTGTTTTGACATACTTTAATTTATCATAGTAGGTGTTCGAAGTGACCACCGTTTTTAACACGTCTCTATCTACAATATCTACATACTTACTTTAAGTGGGCTTTTCAATTGATTGTTAGTGTTTGATTACTGTAGATAACAAAACTTCCTTAAAGATTTAATGCAATGCTAATACCACATGATAAGGTGTATGTAACAAGTAGAGAGGTACAAACAGCCATAGAGACAATTTTACATGCCTGAACTTGTTGAATATTGTAACGGTGGTCACTTCGAACACCTACTATGATAAATTAAAGTATGTCAAAACAATCCATTTTATTCATTTTAGACATCATGTTTCTTAGCGACATTTACAGCTTAAGACCTACACAATCGATATTTAAATAGAAAAAGTGTAAGTTTATTTTTTCAAAACAACCGGGTTCGATTCCCGAGCTGGGTACAGTTTTTTTTCAAATGTATGAATGCAGTTTTACTTTTTATCAAAATCGGTGACATGTATCCTAAGAACAAATCTTCGTATGTCTTATAGTTTCAGACATTCCCATACTGACCGATTTGAATGAGCCACCCTGTATATTTCTATTTAAAGATCTGAGTGAGTGAGAGTGTGTTTTTAAAATAACAACATACCTACTTACTTATGAAATGCTTGAAAATGAATCAAGTAATTATAAATTCATTAATATCTCTCCAAACATATTTTTGACAACCCTGACTCTTGAGCGGTTACGCTAAGCGGGTGCGTAAATTCGTAGATGAATGAAGCTTGCCTACTGGTTGTAGTTCTTCATACTGTGATTGTACCTTTTACTGAGCTGTCAAATTTACTATGGTCCGCCACCGCAGGCCGCGCCAGTATTGGTGTGGCTTTATATAATTTTAAAGCAAACATCAGATCAAAGTATAATTTCATACGATTCCATAATATTGTATCTATGTAGCTACCTATTAATTATTTATTTCCATTTCATTCTACATTATTTTTATACTACATAGCAATAGCTAACTTCGACACTACATATTATTCTACAATACTCTAAATTACCCAATAAGTAAAATAAAACTACATACTACTAACATCTACTCTTAAACCAACAAAATACTTCCAGTACGTACTACAATAATATTCCGTTCACTAGCTCTGAAAGCTATAAAAGTAGTATTTTACTACGTCTAGAGGGAGAGAGCTTGTAAAACGGTTACAGTCTGCAACGCCTACTTCTTGATGCAGTTTAAACCTTACATCGTATATATTATCTATGTTATGAGAGACCTTTTTAACAAAAGTTATTTGAGAATGCAATGACAAGGATATAAATATAATCTTTAGTGAATTATCGTGTTAAAATAGTACACGAAATCACGGATGAATTAACGTATTGTTTCCTTAAATGAATCGGTAAAATTCGAAAGCATCACTAGCCCATCACTAGAGTGTCACTTGATTTCGTCAGAAAGGAACAGTATATTGTCATTTCCTTTGAATGAAAATGGACATGCATACTTCACTACTTCTTATGGACCAGTGTAAAATGAACTCCGCGTGACCGAATGAAAATTACATTTATATGATAAATTTAACTTACCTGTGAAATGTTATTCCGTCGGTTGTGTAATTAGATGTTCGGGTGTTCTTTCCATACCACTTAACACTGTCACCGTTAATCTGAAAATGGTTTCATAATTGCCTTTAAATTATTATTTATCGTTAATTATCGTGTGCAACGAGTGCGCTGTTTTCTCATCTGGACCTTGATTTGGTTATGGACGATTGTAAGTCAATAAAAGGTCAGACTATGACAAAGGGGGCCCGTTAAAAAGACATAGAATTTTTTTGACCAAAAGTGAAAAATATATAGGAATCATAAAAGACTTAGAATATTTTCAATCAAAACGCTACAATAAGCATGTTTTATAGAAAAAACTTTTCTCTAAAATTAAAAATGGCGGAAATATAGGGCTTCAAAGATTCTGTTTTTCAAAAAAAAGTCGGTTCTGGCGCTTCGCCGGCCGCTGCCGCGGCACGCTCGCTTCGCTCGCTCGGCTCGCGCGCTTAGGGTCGCGGTACACCTAACACTCCTCCTCGCTTCGCTCGTCGTCGTAACCTACACCGACCTGCCTTAGAGTTAAGAGTAGCATAGGTTTCGCGTGGCTTCAGCAGTTTCAATGATACGGGTATTATAATGATTCAGTATTAGACACTTTTCAATTTTGAGGTCCAATATCTCGCCAATTTCTTTAATTTTAGAGAAAAGTTTTTTCTATAAAACATGCTTATTTTAGCGTTTTGATTGAAAATATTCTAAGTATTTTATGATTTCTATATATTTTTCACTTTTGGTCAAAAAAATTCTATGTCTTTTTAACGGGCCCCCTTTATCATAGTCTAACCCAATAATATTATACCAAACTCGTAATAGGATACTAAACTCATGTACCTACTTCTTGAATAACTGTTTCATGTTCGTAATTGATTGTGATTCCTCGAATAAAATATATTATAACACATAAATTGTCTTTAATATTTTAAATTTATTCGTTAAGCAGGAATTAGCATATTATACCGACATCAATATGTATGCATGTAGGTACTGGTAAAGTGTATATTTGTGTGTGAGTATTTCCGTTCACGCACACATGCGTACACTTGACGCAAACATATGAACTTAGTACAGCTAACTCTTGGGCTGTTTAACAGACGAAATACTAGATGACTCGCGGCATGCAAAGCCTTGACTGGCGTCTCTATCTCTATATATTCATAGTACTCTTTGGACTAGACAGAATTTGCTGATAATGTACGGCCTGATAATACGCGTCCACAAAAAGTAGACGCGTATCATCGGGCTGTACATAATTTGGTTGTACATTATTGGCTCTCCTGTGAACTGTCATGTCGAAAAAATATTTGTGTGAGTGACGTTACGTTCGTGTCGTGTTGTCGTGTACGATATTTCAACTAATTTCAAGAAAAATCTCATTTTCACATGTATGTCGGAATCATTTAGTTGCATAGTATTATATATCTGATCCTCAGTGACAAGTGTTGTAATGAATGGATGACCACAATAAATTATGATTTTATTTCAGGGACCTACTCTTCTTTGAAAATGGATCCTGCTGATTCCCTCCTAAGTACCAGTGTAGGCAAGCAGGGGTTGGATGAGGAGGAATTGTTGCTGAAGCCTAAACCCAATATGAAATGTGACTTGGTCAATGAATGTCAAGTGTTCATAAGAGCTGAGGACGGAGGAGGTGACACACATCTTAATTTAACAGGAAACACGGGCCCTGGGACTAGTGGTAATGTATCATTATTACTTTCCCGATAATTAGAAACCAATTTATTGACATTTAGATTAACCGCATTATAGATTTCTCTTTATCTTAATTATCCTTATGGTTGAGGAAATGGTAACTTTTACTCATTTCAAATGGGTTATGAACCTTACTAGGCAGGTTTTTAATTAAATTTCAATTAAGTTCAATTATTTATTTATTTCGAACTAATGTCCATAAGTTGTTAGTATACAATCACAAACTATCAACTAAGGTTAGTTTTACAAATTAATTGAATCCTATTAAAGTTAGATGCTTCATCCCCTGGCATAAGTTCCTGCACTATGTAGAGTGTTCCAGTGCCTAGGTAATGGAGCATCCAGCCTCGCAGCCAACATCCTCAGGTGAGGTCAACATGTTTCCGCTGCCACACATCCGCCGCATTAGTGATGCCGTCCTGCTGCGTATTATTGCAAAAAAGTCATTGGTACGCTCTGCCACAAACATTCCGGACGAACTACAATATTGTGGCAACCCCAACAACATCCTGAAGACATTGTTATATTGTATGAGGGCGTTATGCCTGGGTGTAGCTGGCCCACAGGCTGCAGGTGTAAAAGGATTGGCAGAATGCCTTAAACAACGCCTTTATTACACCAAGTGAATTCCCCTCACTGACAATGCCCTGCCTTTCGATATCAAGGTCATCCTTGAGGTCCTCGGTGACTCAGTGACCAAGGTATTTAAAGGTTTTTGTGATCCTGAGTTTGATGTCTTATAGGATTTTCTCCCCGCATTGAAGACTAATACCTCACTCTTCCTCCCATTATACCTTAGCCCATGTTTCACCGAGTACCTCTCGCAGATGTCCAGCAACTCTTGCAGCCCACTGATGGAAGGGCTCAACAAAACCATATCATCTACATAACTTATGTTATTTATTGTCAATAGAGCATCCGACATGCATGGGCATTGTTGAGCTCATCCATCAGATGGTTTACGTACAGATTAAATAACCTCAGAGAGCTTAGCCCTCCCTGCCTTACACCACACTCTGACTGGTACTCATCTGAGTGCATGCCTGCCCACCTGACGGAGTTGATTTGGTAATTTTTTTTCAATTGTTCAATTATTTATTTATTTCGGACAAATGTCCATATAAGTTGTTAGTTAGTTAATGCTTGCTGTGTGTACAATGTACAATGCATAGTGTTTGTCAAGGCATTAATTTACAATAAGTACTTATTTTGCACACTGAATGTTGATAACTGTTTAGAGAATTGTCATAGTAAGAACCTGCTATAAGTATGCTTGGCTTCCTAACTGTGATGATAGTATAATAATAGGCAGTATTTTATTATTGAATATTCCTTTATAGGCTGTTAGAGCAGCTGACTGTTGAATGATGTAAATATTGACTTTTTTATGAAGCATAATAATTATTATTTATTTTATTTAAAGACAATATTAGGTCCAAACATTATTAGTGTTTACTTAATCTAACTTCCTTAATAGGTGCGTCCACACCAAACGCACGCTCACCCGAGCGGCTCGCCCGAGCCCGCCGCACGCTCACCCGAGCCGTCAGGCGCGTGCGTTCAGTGTGGACGCACACCGCGCGGCATGTCCGAGCCAAATGCGCTCGGCCAAATTTACCTACGGGCTTTTAGTTGACGCCGCGATTCGTAGTAGGTAACTAACCGTAGGTTGAGGTCTAGTTTCGTTAGGCGTGACGAGTACGGTGAGGCGCATTAGCGCGTAAAGAATAGGTAACAGCTGTGAACAAGGGGGGGGGGGGGGTCTAAGCCGGCTGAAATCTAGATCCGCCAGTGGCGGGGCTGGTATTGTCGAGGAGCAACTGGTCGCCCGTACCTACTAGTCCTACTACGTACATGCATGCCTATTTACCTGATGTGAGTCATGGCCAGATAATTAACAGGGTCAATCAACTTTTTCTTGTTGTTATTCTGTCCCGGTAAGCCAAGAGACAACAGTAACAGACTTTCTTAGAAAAAGTACTACAAACTGGAGTCCTATCATGCTAAGGAGATGCCCCACCATGGAATGGGTTTACCAATATGACAAAAACACGTGTTTAGTGGATTTAAACCCGATAAAATAATAGTTTTAAAGGGTGACCCAGGAGACGTAACCATGGCAACGAGCAGCAAGAAATAGTTGATTGACCCAACAACATGATTTTTTCCCCCATACAGTTGCATACAAATATGACTTTTCAAAGGGTCTAGCAGGCTAAGCTAACAAGAGTGGCCCCCGCAAGGGATTTGGTTGTAATTTGAGGTGCAGTAGTGGCAGGACCTAAGAACACTGTATGCGTAATATCAGCCTTCGATCTTCTTTTGTTTCAGATTTATTCACGAAAATGTCAAAAAATCAAGGTATTTTTAAGCTGTTATTTTAGCTAAACCAAGCAAGCGAGAGTAATTACATAAATTCAGAATTAAGGAGCATAAAATGGGGTTCATAATGCATATTTTTACAGACATTCATATTCTTGAACTTGGTTGAAAAAAATATAGTTTTTTTTTTCGTTTCATTTTTTTGCCACTTCACCCGGAGACACAACTATTCAAAAAATCACTTAATAAGCCACAGTTGTCAACTACGTATTCATTTCATACTACTAGCGACCCGCGATATATACTACATGCATGTATTACACATATAAACCTTCCTCTTGAATCACTCTATCTATTAAAAAAAAACCACATCAAAATCCGTTGCGTAGTTTTAAAGATCTAAGCATACATAGGGACATACAGACTTTGTTTTATACTATGTAGTATTAGTATAGTATGTATGTACCAGTGTGTAACCACCATACGATAAATAAATAAATAAGTACATTGCCAGTAGCATGGCGGCGCGGCCCCTTTGATTTCGCCCAAAAAGCCGACAACGCTCGGGTGAGCGTGCGGCCACACAAAACAAACGTCCACACCGGCTCGGCTCGGGTGAGCGGCAAAGCCGTCTGTGCGCGCCTCGGCGCGGAACGCGGAAGTTCAGAAACGCGGAAGTTTCAACATTACCCTAAAAGCATATTAGCTTATATTGAATGCGCACGGCATTGTAAGCCCGTTGAGTATATCTAACCCACAAACTTAACGTGTACAGCGATGTACAGAAAGCCTTGAAAAGTGTTATTTTCACTTCATCTGTACACCTGCAAATCTGCGGGCCAGCATGTCCGCTCGGACTGACAATGCCCTGCGCTCCCTCTCCATATCTACATACTCTTTCTGGTCCTCGGTCAGCAAATGCCCTAAGTATCTAAACTGATTAGGTGCGTCCACACCAAACGCACGCTCACCCGAGCGGCTCGCCCGAGCCCTCCGCACGCTCACCTGAGCCGCTCAGGCGAGCGTGCGGAGGGCTCGGGCGAGCCGCTCTTGTGAGCGTGTGTTCAGTGTGGACGCACACCGCGAAAATAATTTTCACGTTATTCATTTGAAAACGATAAATAAATAAATAAGTACATTGCCAGTAGCATGGCGCCGCGGCCCCTTTGATTTCGCCCAAAACGCCGACAACGCTCGGGTGAGCGTGTGGCCACACAAAACAACCGTCCACACCGGCTCGGCGCGGGTGAGCCGCTCACCCGAGCGTGCGGACGCTCGGGCGAGCGGCTCAGGCGCGCCGATCGCCGTCCACACTTAGCACACACGCTAGGGCGAGCCGCGCTCGGGTGAGCGTGCGTTTGGTGTGGACGCACCTATTTACTCTTGTGATAGGTGGAACAAAGAACGGACATTTACCTCCCGCCTTGAAGACCATATAGTTGGTTTTACCTATATTGTACGTCAAGCCATGATATGCTGCATACGCCTCACATAGAGCAATTAATTGACGCAATGCACTGACTGAGGGGGCCAACAGCACCATGTCATCCGCATAACTGAGGTTATTGACAAGGACACCGTCATGCGTGCTGCTGAGCTCCTTAACCAGTGCATTAATGTACAAACTGAAGAGCAATGATGAGTTTAACTTCCCTTGCCTCACCCCGCACTCCAGCCTCCATGGCGCCGACAACTCGCCTGCCCACTTCACACGATTTTCCCGATTTGCGTACCAGTACTTAAACAGTGATTACCAACTCCGGCGATAACCCTACACTTCCAGTTTACGCCAAAGGATCTCATATGAAACTGTCGAAAGCTTTTGAGAGATCCATAAAACAAGCATAGACTGGCGTATCCCGGTACCTACCTGACACGGCACCTACCTGCGGCGACCTGGTACGGTAGGTAATGAATACCTGACAGTGTGCTTCAAACTAAGAATGGCAGCTTCCGTAGACAGACCAGGCACGAAACCAAACTGTGCATCGTGGAGCTTAATATGCCTTTTTAAATACGAGTTGAGCACACTGTCAAGTACAGTCGCCATCACATACATAGGTACACTATAGGTGTTCAAAAATATCGGCACATGCACCCTAATGCCTTGAAAATAGAGGTGTGTTCCGATGTTTGTGACGTGCTTGTTTGCTCCGATGTATGTGATGGCGACTGTACCTTTTCTACTATCGTGGCCAAGGAGATAGGCCTATAGTTAGACTTATCCGACGCATCTCCCGTCTTACACTTCACAATAGGCACCACCAAGGTTTTGATCATGTCCATAATGAATTCACCAATTAAATAACTACTAAATAACATTTGCTACTTACTAAATTTTTAGGTTATTTAATGTAACCATTTGAAGCCATTGTTTGTTATTAGTTTGGTATATGGATGTTGTTATGTGAGCATTTTTATAAAAGATTGTACATAGTTTGCACGTCAATTAAGTAAGCATTTGTTATTCCTTGTTTGTTACCAATGTTTTTAGGGTTCCGTAGCCAAATGGCAAAAAACGGAACCCTTAGGTATAGATTCGTCATATCTGTCTGTCTGTCTGTCTGTCCGTCCGTCCGTATGTCACAGCCACTTTTTTCCGAAACTATAAGAGCTATACTGTTGAAACTTGGTAAGTAGATCGATTCTGTAAACCGCATTAAGATTTTAACACAAAAATAGAAATAAAACAATAAATGTTTGGGGTTCCCCATACTTAGAACTAAAACTCAAAAAAAATTTTTTCATCAAACCCATACGTGTGGGGTATCTAATCTATGGATAGGTATTTAAACATTACATTGAGGTTTCTAACATAATTTTTAGGGTTCCGTACTCAAATAGTAAAACGGGACCCTATTACTAAGACTCCGCTGTCCGTCTGTCTGTCTGTCACCAGGCTGTATCTCACTGATACCGTGATAGTTACAGTTGAAATTTTCACAGATGATATATTTCTGTTGCCGCTATAACAACAAATACTAAAAACAGAATAAAATAAATATTTTTATAGATAATGGTACGGAACCCTTCGTGCGCGAGTCCGACTCGCACTTGGTCGGTTTTTTTCTAAACTGAATAGTTTGCGCGAGAGACACTTCCAAAGTGGTAAAATGTGTCCCCCCCCTGTAACTTCTAAAATAAGAGAATGATAATTATGATAAAACTAAAAAAATATATATGATGTACATTAATATGCAAACTTCCACCGAAAATTGGTTTGAACGAGATCTAGTTAGTAGTTTTTTTTTAATACGTCATAAATCGTAAACCGCAATTTATTTAACGGAACCCTTCATGTGCCAGTCCGACTCGCACTTGGCCGCTTTTTTAGACAATGGTTTGACGGGAACATGCATTTTTATTTTATTACGAAAATCAAAAGTATAATCCAGAGCAATATCAACAGTATCATTAACACTTTCTTATGATTTCTTTTTCTGGTTTTATTTGCATTTGAAATCTGCACGCGCGCCAGCACCCACCGAATACTCTCTATATTATATAACAGAAGCTTCATTATCAAAAATAGCAATAAAGTTCATAATTCATATAAAACCATTGAAAAAATAAATGCTAACTTAATTCATGTGTGTTCAGGGCCTGAACACACATGAATTAAGTTAGCATTTATTTTGACCTGAACTTCAGGCAGGAGGCAATATGACAGTTTTTCATAAAAATTGTTATAACTTGGCTTTCTAACATGCTTTGAAATGGCCCATAAAAATAGGATGTGATCAAAACCCTACATTTGGCGAAATAACCCATTCGCCGCCACAGAAAAAAAAGGGAGGTGGCACCCCCATGCCATGCAAGTCTTAAGTCTATTGTTTTTGTAGTTTGTATGAAGTTGGTGGCAGGTGCATGGCAACGGTGACAAACTTGAGTTCAAGTCTGTGGCGGACAATGGGTTAAACCCATAAAGTTCAAGTCTGTGGCGGACAATGGGTTAAACCCATAAAGGTCAAGTCTGTGGCGGACAATGGGTTAAACCCATAAAGTTCAAGTCTGTGGCGGACAATGGGTTAAACCCATAAAGTTCAAGTCTGTGGCGGACAATGGGTTAAACCCATAAAATCACAGTTTTTATAAGTGACCCAAGGAGACAAACGATGGCAACTAGCAACAGAAAAAAGTTGATTAGTCCAAATACATTATATTTTTAGTCCTGGCCCAGATTTATTTGGGATTAAGTGGGATTAGATCACTTCATGCAAGATTGTTATCCTTCTAATATTTATTGATTTATGAATACATTTTGATTCATAATATTAAAATATATTGATCTATTATATTACAAAGCTAAGCCTCATTATGATCAGCGAATGCAATGGGTTGACCATTTTCAACCGACGAAAAAAACGTTTTTTTTGTGTATGACCACGCATAATTTTTTACAGAGTAGTTCGATTTTGATAATTCTTTTTTTATTGGAAAGGGTATACCTCGAAGTTGGTCCATATACATTTGAAAAAAAAAAACAACCTTAAGGGTAGGAAAATAGGGGATGATTGATTTTTCGTCGGTTAAAACTTTGTTTTCAAAGTAAATTATGTTGTAATACATTTCTTAGAATTTGATAAATTGTAGTACCTAGTAGTAGTAAAAACTTTCTTGCCTAATGAGGACCAATAAATAATATAGGTACTAAAGAATTAAAAATATTTGTACAATGACAAACTTCCATTTAAAAGGTCTCTTCCACTAGTTCCACTTAACCTTTGAGTGATTTGATATGATGTTGAAGGATAGTACTTTCAATGCCTGGTAATTTATCTACACAATAATTTAGAAGAATATACAATACAGAAGATCAATGAAAATATAATGCTGATATTTCAGCACTGTTCCTTCTGAACCTCGCAGCGCACACTGGGACTCTATCAGCGACATCGATATAAAAACATATAAGTATGTACCAGTGTTTAACCACCATACGATACATAAATATCATGATATGTTTACAGCTGTTCATAAAGTACAAACGGTTTACAAATAATTTACTTTTCAAAACAAAGTTTTAACCGACTTCAAATCAGTAGCCAAATTGCTTCAAGTTTGCCTATAAATTTGAACTCCCTCGATTTCTCCAGGATCCCATCATTAGAACTGGATTTTGGTGACAACGGGACCAATCTGGAAGTATATGCTTCCAAACACAGAAAAAAAAATTCAAATCGGTTCATAAATTACCGAGATATCGCGTAACAAACACACATAAAAAAAAACATACAGACGAATTGAGAACCTCCTCCTTTTTTCAAGTCGGTTAAAAACTATACTAAGTGACCTGTCTCAGATTTACCTCAAACTCGACCAATCACGTTAAGAAGCCAAAACCTTATAACAGATTCCATGGTATGTTGGTAATCTAATAAGTGAATCTTGCAATCCAAGCTGATGTGCATTGGAGGGGTTTCTACACAGCTCAGTGAGTAAATAAAAATTCAGTAGTGCCACAGCTGACGATTATAGCACACTTCTTCATTTAAAAATGTCTTTGAAAAGGAAAAACGCAATTAGAAAAAGTAAATATTTAAATAGTAATATTAAAAAATTCACTATGTGAATGTGAAATTAAATTTTTTCACCATTGTTGTTTGTTTGTATTAATATATTTTTTTTTGTTGCAGAGAAACCTAAGTTTGTGACCTCCACACCAGATCAGAAGAGAGAGAGCCCTTCAGATAATCAGATAGCTGATTCTAACCCAGAATGTGATATTGAAGGTAGAGTTTTTAAATTTAACTATTACCCAGTCCAGCCTTATACGAGTAGAGCTTAATGGCAGGACCATCTTTACCCTATTGGGGTTAGTAGAGTAGTCCATGAACTGGACAGGGCTAGAGGGCTCAATGGAGGCCCCATCAGCTTCTGCATTTTAGCTAATAGAAATACCTATCTGACTGATTTATCTTCTCTGTCACCTCTGTTTTTAGGGTTCCTTACTCAAAGAGTAAAACGGGACCCTATTACCAAGACTTCGCTGTCCGTCGGTCCGTCTATCTGTCACCAGGCTTTATCTCAAGAACCGTGATAGCTAGAGAGTTGAAATTTTCACAGATTATGTATTTCTGTTGCCGCTATAACAACAAATACTAAAAACAAAATAAAATATTTTTTTAAGAGGGGCTACCATACAACAAACGTGATTTTATAGATAATAGTACGGAACCCTTCGTGCGCGAGTCCAACTCGCACTTGGCCGGTTTTTTCTAAATTAAATATGCTTGAACCTGAAGAACCTTCCATGAAGGGCTAATGTTCCATTATTATTAATATGAAAATGAAAAATGTTATTATATTAATAGGGCCATTCCATTTGATTTCAACAAATCGAGTGTGCCGCATGACTTTTGATTTGAATAAAAAAAATTGAGGATATATACTTTATGGTGACAGAAGTGCTGAACCACCAACATTTTTTTTTTGTTTCTGAGTTTTACCCGTTCAAAGTAAATAGTGGGGTCAAATTCCTGCTTGCATATAATACGCTCTAACTGTTTTTTTAGAAAACAACGAAGTAATAGGCTTGTTGCGTGGTGTTAAAATTGATAACGTCGTGTTGCTAAATGGATATTAAACCATCAATTGATTGTAATAAAGTGTAAATTACAAAATATAATTCAAATCATAAAAAGATAGGTATGAACCTTGAAAGTTTAGAAAAAAAAGTTTTTTTATTTATTGTCCAAGAGTAAATTTAAAGGTACCAATAGAATCCTTACGCTTTTATAGAAACAAATTTGTATGACAACTATGGACCTAAAAGCAGTATTTCGCGACCGAAACAGCAATTTACTTAATTTTCCATGCAACGGTTAGTACAAATTGCACGGTGTGACGTCATATTTTAAAGCCAATCAGTATGAAGCGTTTCGGCTGCTGTCAGCGAGGTCCGTCTTTAACTCGATTTTTGGGTATTAATGTCCTTTAAATGTAGTTGCTTCCATACAAACATTTGTTCATCTACAAAAACTGGTTCGAATGGCATCGTTAACAAATTTAAGGTCACAGCCCTTTGTTGCTGTGTTTGATTAGGTAAAAAATGTGGATGTCATACTGTATGAAAAAAGTTATCTGAATTAACTACAAAAAAAATGGTGTCCATTTGAAATGTTCAGGTAAATGGTGATTTTTTGCAATTTAATTCTATTTGTGCAAGCCCTGATGCATATTAGGGATAACTTTTTTCAGAAATACAAAGTACTAGTTTAGTTCATTCTGTAAAATAAATATTATCGTTTTAGAATAATAACTTCTAACAGAAAAATAGTAGTGAAAATTGAGAATTTCGAAAAATGCTTATGTTTGACCCCCAAAAAACCCATGTGGAAGAATAATTAAAAATTTGAATTTATTCAGAAAATATAGTCCATGTCTTTGTTAATTAGATTCAATTTAAAAAGTTTTGTTATTTTTGCTCGTTTAAGAATAGTATATTACTGCAGAGGCCGGGAAAAGTCATTTCGTGGATGAGTATGGTTTTGAAGGACGAGGCATAGCCGAGTCCTTCAATAGATACGAATCCACGAAATGACATTCCTGCCGAGGCCTGTATACTGCTTTTCTCCAAATATGCGAGGAAATAAAACAAAATCTTAAAAGGTTATATTATATTTAAGTCAGTTATACAATATTATGTTTACCTTTATTGCTAGGAAAATCTCATCTGGAGCTTCATTTAAGAATATTGTGATATCCTCATTGGTAAGAATCTTCGATTTCTTGCTTTTGAAACCGGATGATTTCCGTTTCAAAAATGACAATAAGTTCGCGTAGTTCTTAATGTTTATATTATATTTTAGTTGTATAGTACTTTTCAGCATTGAGTACATTGCCCACAGAGTAGAAGGTTTTTTATCTTTTGCAAGTTCGTTAAAATACGCCAAAATAACATTTTCCGACAACGAACTGGTATTTTTCTTCTTTCGCCAGGAATTGAAATTTGCGAACGTTCTTAAATATTTTTCTTCGGATTTAGGCGGAAGCAAGTTAGCTCTCGCCAACTTTGCCTCTGCTGCTAATTCTGGTGGTGTACCCATTGGGATATCTTCGTCACTATTTGTAGAACTCATTTTATTTTCGTAAAAATAACACGGCAGAAAATCTTTGACAAAATGAATTCCAGTTTCCCGCCTAATTTTTTTTTAAGGATATTAAAGTTTAAAGTATTGGGTCCGAATTGTATATTTGATTCCACATAAAACATAGCAATGAAAATAAATAAAAGAAAACTTATAGTATTAGTAAATATAAATATAGGCATTATTACATTTAGTTAAATCGACAATCCCTAAACGCATTAGACATTTAAAAAAACTATACATTTGTTACAAAATATTTATCAGTCCGAGAAAATAATTAAGTCTAAAAAAACTGTCTTATGATTTGGACACAATTATTATTCTATCTATGTCGGTTTTTGTACGTGACTATTGGACAATTGGCTGTATGGTGAATTTGTAGTCTTGCATGAAATTAAAAGTAAGTAACCTGCACAATAATATTTACTTCCCGGGCATGTCCGGGAAGTATTTCCATTTTTTTTAATTTATTATCTCATCAATGCATATAACGATAAACTTCGAGGTGTGTTTTTACTCCATTAATGGAAACATTTCCGAGTAAGTTGGAGAAAATATATTTTTTTAGGTGCTACTATAATCCTTATCGAAATTATATATAGGAGACCGTACTTAGGAGATAATTAAGCGGTGCAAACTCTTAAGATAATTAAGCGGCCCATTATTAGCTGCCGCGTGTTGGTACAGGACGCTCGCACGGGTCGCAGCGCGTTGCATGCGATAGAACGGGATGGCCACATTTAGGCACGTTTGGCGTACCTAAACAGGGAATTTGTTAACAGAGAACCTTCTGTACGTAGTACTATTACTTATTCTGTGGTTTTAGCCGTGACATCTTTATGTGTCTTATATCTGTAATTTTCTGTCTCTCCTTGTGTAACCTAGCATACTTCCGTCCATGGCCCTTTGGCAGGTTATCAGTTCCTTTATTTGGGACTAAATGTTTTTTTCCTTGAGCAAACTTGCACTAGGAGATGGCTGGGCTGGGCTATGAGGGATTATCTCACCTAGGCTACCTCAGACAGTCCATGCTATGTTTATTTTACAGGAGTGCCTGATTTGCCCATGGATAATGGCATGCCCAGCACTGTGACTGTGCTGGAAGCTCCGGACGGTGGAAAAGTCTATTTGGTGGGGACAGCCCACTTCAGCTTGCAATCTCAAGAAGATGTGTCAAGGGTAACACATTAATAAATATGCTACACATAACACGTGTTAGGACGATTCTTACAACAAAATATTTTTTTGAAAATAATTCTTTGACCTTGACTTCTACATGAACAGTTAGCCCACTCAAGACTCACAATGACTGATCAATTGATGACCGTATTATGTGACTCCTGACTGTATGTTCTTAGCAAGAAAAACACCATTGGTTCGTTCTTCTTTTCGAGGGGATAAGCATATTTTTCATTGATGACAATAAAACTCTGAATCACCTGTCCTTTGGAAGTATCGCAATATACCCTAATGTAATTCTGGAAATTCAATTGCTTTGCTTATTTTTATTGGTAATTTCAGGTAATACAAGAGGTGAACCCACACATTGTGATGGTGGAGTTGTGTGAACAGAGAACCAACATTCTACTATTAGATGAAGAAATAATTTTAAGAGAAGCTAAAAATATTAACATTAAGAAGATTAGGTGAGTTTTTAAAGTTTGATCTTTTCTCTTTCTTTCATCGTCATTTCCAATTGATTAATATAGCTTTAGCGATTGTGTGTACTGGAATACACATTATTTAGTAGGTAACATCTGTTATTAGAGTCAGTTGCTATTCGTCTTACTAGGGCACTTAGGGCACCTGTAGTCACCCGGACATGTCACTGCCCGTTTAATGTTGCATGGTACAGAAGACCATGGGCATGATGAACCATCGTGATTGCCTATTTTATAAGGATCTTTGAATCAGAACCACCCAATTTTAGAATAAGCTTTCGATCAAATTACTCTTCGGAATTGTTGTATGTTCCTTTTTATAAGTATATAATGTTTGCAGGGCGACGATGGCGCAGAACGGCGTGTTCAACGGGCTGATGTACATCCTGCTGCTGAACATGTCAGCGCACATCACGCGCGAGCTCGGCATGGCGCCGGGCGGAGAGTTCCGGCGAGCCATGGCCGAGGTCAGTGAGCTTCCCTAGTTGAAGGACGACGATGGCCCAGAACGGCGTGTTCAACGGGCTGATGTACATCCTGCTGCTGAACATGTCAGCGCACATCACGCGCGAGCTCGGCATGGCGCCGGGCGGAGAGTTCCGGCGAGCCATGGCCGAGGTCAGTGAGCTTCCCTAGTTGAAGGACGACGATGGCCCAGAACGGCGTGTTCAACGGGCTGATGTACATCCTGCTGCTGAACATGTCAGCGCACATCACGCGCGAGCTCGGCGTGGCGCCGGGCGGGGAGTTCCGGCGAGCCATGGCCGAGGTCAGTGAGCTTCCCTAGTTGAAGGACGACGATGGCCCAGAACGGCGTGTTCAACGGGCTGATGTACATCCTGCTGCTGAACATGTCAGCGCACATCACGCGCGAGCTCGGCATGGCGCCGGGCGGAGAGTTCCGGCGAGCCATGGCCGAGGTCAGTGAGCTTCCCTAGTTGAAGGACGACGATGGCCCAGAACGGCGTGTTCAACGGGCTGATGTACATCCTGCTGCTGAACATGTCAGCGCACATCACGCGCGAGCTCGGCGTGGCGCCGGGCGGGGAGTTCCGGAGAGTCATGGCCGAGGTCAGTGAGCTTCCCTAGTTGAAGGACGACGATGGCCCAGAACGGCGTGTTCAACGGGCTGATGTACATCCTGCTGCTGAACATGTCAGCGCACATCACGCGCGAGCTCGGCGTGGCGCCGGGCGGGGAGTTCCGGCGAGCCATGGCCGAGGTCAGTGAGCTTCCCTAGTTGAAGGACGACGATGGCCCAGAACGGCGTGTTCAACGGGCTGATGTACATCCTGCTGCTGAACATGTCAGCGCACATCACGCGCGAGCTCGGCATGGCGCCGGGCGGAGAGTTCCGGCGAGCCATGGCCGAGGTCAGTGAGCTTCCCTAGTTGAAGGACGACGATGGCCCAGAACGGCGTGTTCAACGGGCTGATGTACATCCTGCTGCTGAACATGTTAGCGCACATCACGCGCGAGCTCGGCATGGCGCCGGGCGGGGAGTTCCGGCGAGCCATGGCCGAGGTCAGTGAGCTTCCCTAGTTGAAGGACGACGATGGCCCAGAACGGCGTGTTCAACGGGCTGATGTACATCCTGCTGCTGAACATGTCAGCGCACATCACGCGCGAGCTCGGCATGGCGCCGGGCGGAGAGTTCCGGCGAGCCATGGCCGAGGTCAGTGAGCTTCCCTAGTTGAAGGACGACGATGGCCCAGAACGGCGTGTTCAACGGGCTGATGTACATCCTGCTGCTGAACATGTCAGCGCACATCACGCGCGAGCTCGGCATGGCGCCGGGCGGAGAGTTCCGGCGAGCCATGGCCGAGGTCAGTGAGCTTCCCTAGTTGAAGGACGACGATGGCCCAGAACGGCGTGTTCAACGGGCTGATGTACATCCTGCTGCTGAACATGTCAGCGCACATCACGCGCGAGCTCGGCGTGGCGCCGGGCGGGGAGTTCCGGCGAGCCATGGCCGAGGTCAGTGAGCTTCCCTAGTTGAAGGACGACGATGGCCCAGAACGGCGTGTTCAACGGGCTGATGTACATCCTGCTGCTGAACATGTCAGCGCACATCACGCGCGAGCTCGGCATGGCGCCGGGCGGAGAGTTCCGGCGAGCCATGGCCGAGGTCAGTGAGCTTCCCTAGTTGAAGGACGACGATGGCCCAGAACGGCGTGTTCAACGGGCTGATGTACATCCTGCTGCTGAACATGTTAGCGCACATCACGCGCGAGCTCGGCATGGCGCCGGGCGGGGAGTTCCGGTGAGCCATGGCCGAGGTCAGTGAGCTTCCCTAGTTGAAGGACGACGATGGCCCAGAACGGCGTGTTCAACGGGCTGATGTACATCCTGCTGCTGAATATGTCGGTCGGTGCACATCACGCGCGAGCTCGGCATGGTGCCTGGCGGGGAGTTCCGGAGAGTCATGGCCGAGGTCAGTGAGCTTCCCTAGTTGAAGGACGACGATGGCCCAGAACGGCGTGTTCAACGGGCTGATGTACATCCTGCTGCTGAATATGTCGGTCGGTGCACATCACGCGCGAGCTCGGCATGGTGCCTGGCGGGGAGTTCCGGCGAGCCATGGCCGAGGTCAGTGAGCTTCCCTAGTTGAAGGACGACGATGGCCCAGAACGGCGTGTTCAACGGGCTGATGTACATCCTGCTGCTGAACATGTCAGCGCACATCACGCGCGAGCTCGGCATGGCGCCGGGCGGGGAGTTGCGGCGAGCCATGGCCGAGGTCAGTGAGCTTCTTCACTTATTTTCAACAAGCTTTTGTACGCGATTTCATCCGCGCGGAACTCGTTTACATCGTAGCTCCATACAACCATTCGCCCCCCATTTCACCTTCTTAGAGGATGATTATGTCCTTCCCCGGGATTCAAACTGTCTCCATACCGAGTTCCATCTTAATCGGCTTAGCGGTTTAAGCGTGAAAGTATAACAGACAGCCAAAAACATACAAATGGAGCTCTATTCTTGGTCAATTTCTGGCTGTGCCTAGTGTGGAATTAGCTGTACATAAGAAAATTGTTGTTTTAAGTTATGGTAAATAAATTATTCTTATTCTTATGATATTAGCATAATTATATTTGTAAAATATGACGAAAAGTTAGAAAGAAGTCAGTTGGTCAAAATCTTTTACCAATATTAGGATTAGCTGTAGATTTATAAAAAAAAAGATCCCATGATTAATACAGCAATTAGTAATTGAAGTCTGGACGGACGATTATTTAACTTTTAATATAAAATACTTTCTGGGATTTGAACCCGAGACCTCTGACTCAGAAAGCTAACGACTACATTACTACTCGAAATTAATCTACTTATACGTAGTTGTGGACTGGTAATTTTCACAATGTGTCGTGAAAGACATAATTTAATAGTCAACAACAGTGTTCTGTCAACATCGCGGATGAATTTTATGACATTGTATTCTAAGTTTAAATGGTGCGTGTCTGTGTGCGTGCGTGCACACAAGCTCGCGCACAGCCCCGCCTCCGACAGCGCGACAGAAATATTTATAGGGAATTCTCATCTGCATGATTATTGTGTAAGATTATTATAATTTTATTGTAAATTACAATTTGACATGTAAAAGTGCAGAATAAATAATTGATAATTAAAAGGTGATTATTTCCCAGGCTAAGAAGATCCCCAACTGCATGGTCCAGCTGGGTGACCGAGCGATAGACATCACTCTGCACAGGGCTATCGCCTCGCTGACCTGGGGGCAGACTATTCGCTTCATATGGCATTTGCTCACCTCCAACCAGTCTATCAGGTGAGTTACTCATTATAATTATTATTCTGGTAGTGGCTTTCAAGCTGTCAAACCCCTAATATCACTGCGACCATCGCTGATCTATTGTGATCGCCACTTACTACAATTCTTGGTCAAGTCCTGCAAACTCAAAGAATTGCAGGATTTTGTTGATCTCAAGAAATTTGATCTCCTCCGGGCACATGATGTGTTTGCCCAAGAAGGAGTTACGACTGCGCATGAGGCAAGGGCAATCGGTTAGGATGTGTGTAGGCGTCTCCTCTGCTTTAAAGTAGAATCTGCACTGCCTTGTGTCACACAGTCCTATCGTTTGCATGTGCTTATTTAGGCGGTAGTGCCCAGTAAGCACCCTGACCAGCATGCGTAGGCGGTTCCTACTTAGCGCCAAGGCGTCAGAAGACGCCTTTTTGCTAAAGGCTCTAATAAGTGCCTTGGAATGTTTCAGTCCTGGGATAGCTCTCCAGGCTTGAATGGTCTTGTAGAAACAATAGGCTTTTAGAGTGAGCTTGGTTAGACTTTTGGGGATACCACAGAACGGCTCTGGTCCGCAGTGTGTCCCCTTCGCCCCCGCTCGTGCAAGCTCATCAGCCTTTTCATTTCCCTCGATACCTGCATGCCCTGGGACCCAACGTAAAATTACCTTGTTTTTGGCACCCAGGTCATTCAATAGTTCCCGGCAGTTCTCGACCAGCCTCGACGTTGTGACGTTAGAGGTAAGAGCCAAAGAGCCGCCTGGCTATCCGAGTGGATATAAATAGTATGATTGAGGAAGGCGCTTTGCAGATTCGTTGTCGCACTATCTAGAATGGCGTATACCTCTGCCTGGAATATAGAAGCGTGCTTACTCAGGTTCAGACTGATCGCTGCCCTGGGTGCCTCTCCATATATTCCGCATCCTACCTCCGATCCGGATTTGGAGCCATCAGTGTACCACTTCAGGCTACCTGGTTTCCAATCTATGAGGCTGTTCAACCAGTCCTCTCTCCTTAGGAGTTCCACAGAGTAATTTATCTGCGTGCATTTTGTCAAGTGGCATCCCTAAAAAAGGAATATCGTATACTGAGTCCTTGAGTGTTCTCAAGGCTGTGGATAGCCAGTCGCCTTTCCTTACGGACGCTACTCTGAGCATGCTGGACTTCGCCTCCTTTTCCAAGTGGAGGTCCAGGGGCGGCAGGTTCAGCACGGCTTCCAGAGCAGCTGTTGGAGAGGTTGACATGGCTCCAGTAACGATAATGCAAGCGGTCCGTTGCAGACTGCTGAGCTTAGCTATTGTAGTTTTCTGTGTCGTTTTCCTATACCAGACCACAGAGGCGTATGACACCATCGGCCTCACAATGGACGTGTATAGCCACAGGGCAATTTTACTTAGAGTTACTCATACTCATCAATCTCATCATCATCATCATCATATCAGCCGAAAGACGTCCACTGCTGGACCTATGTCTAGCCTAAAGTGACGGGTCCTGTGCAACCCGCATCCAGCGGACTCCCGCGACCTTTACCAGGTCATCAGTCCACCTACCCACGCCGCGCCTTCCGGTACGTGGTCGCAAGTCGAGAACCTTTCCGCCCCAACGGCCATCGGTTATACGTGCAATGAGCTCATAAGTTATTGATAATAAAAAATTACATGTCAACATAATAGTAATACGCATATTCATTTCATTGCCTCATATACTCCTATTGTGATCAGGGATCCATCCAACTTAACAAAAAAATGTCCTTCCTAACTAACAAATAAGTTCTACGCCATAAAATATTGGCACCTGGTTTAGCAGTCAAAGAGGCGAAAATGAGATGACCCCTAAGCTAAGCAGCTCAGTAAATGATTGTGGGACTAGGTACACAAAATCGACGATGTTTTTATGCTATTACATTTTGATGTATTACACTACACTAGACCCCATTGCGATCTTTTGTACAACAGCCCCGTAATTAACCTGTAATTCCAGTACAATTTATAACCATTTTTAGTTATTTTTTTGTAATAACTTGTATTGCTGCAAAACAGCTAAATGCCACGTTTCGCCGGACCCAAGAAATTTAGAAAGTTATACACCTACTCGAAAACTCATGCCACTATCTTCTTGCATATGTGCAGTTAGCTACAAAAAAACGTGACCCGCTTGCATACAAACTTCTAAGTTCGTTGACTTTCATCATCATCATCATATCAGCCGAAAGACGTCTACTGCTGGACATAGGCCTCCCCCAAAGAGCTCCAAATGACCGGTCCAGCGCCACCCGCATCCAGCGGACTCCCGCGACCTTTACCAGGTCATCAGTCCACCTTGTGGGACGCCTGCCAACGCCGCGCCTTCCGGTACGTGGTCTTTGACTTTACATGTGAATTATCTGATGCATTTTGTTGTTTTGTTCACAGTGTGGAAGAAGTAGAAAAGTGTAAACAGAAGAAAATGCTAGAGGACATGCTGGAAGAGATGGCGGAGGAGTTTCCAGCGCTCAAGCGCGTGTTTGTGCTGGAGCGGGACATGTATCTCTGCCACTCGCTGCAAATCGCGGCGCTGCAGCCACGTACGTCTTCTTTCAAATCACTACATAGTATAAAACTAAGTCGCTTCCCGCTGTCTGTCTGTCCTTATGTATGCTTAGATCTTTAAAACTACGACACGGATTTTGATGCGGTTTTTTTTAAATAGATAGAGTGATTCAATGCGAAACCGGGGCGGGTCGCTAGTATAATTCCTATTATTTCTACGCATTACGGAACGAGGAATAAATGTACCGCCGCCGGTTACCCCCCGACTTCATGGAGGACAAGCTATGGTAATAAAATTACCACGTGCGAACGAGACGAGAGAGTGTGACAGAAAGAGAAATATCATTCGTTGTCCTTGTCATAGTTCCACTTTTTAGGGTTCCGTAGTCGACTAGGAACCCTTATAGTTTCGCTTTGTCTGTCCGTCCGTCCGCGGATAATAGCTGAAATTTGGTACTAATATGTATATCAATCACGCCGACAAAGTGGTAAAATAAAAAGTGTTTTTTATTTATTTATTAGGGTACCTCCCCTATACGTAACGTGCGGAATGTTTTTTTTTCATTTCAACCCTAACGTGTGATATATTGTTGGTAAGGTTTTTTGATAATGTTAATATTTTCGGAGATAATCGCTCCAGAAGTAAAAATAAATGTCCCCCCCCCTCTAACTTTTGAACCATAAGTTTTAAAAATATGAAAAAAATCTCAAAAGTAGAACTTTATAAAAACTTTCTAGGAACATTATTTTGAACTTGATAGGTTAAATAGTTTTTGAAAAAAATTACAAAATAATTTCACACACTTACTGTGACGAACGAAAAACTACGGAACCCTACACTGAGCGTGGCCCGACACGCTCTTGGCCGGTTTTTTTTTGTTGGGCACAACTGATTTAGAATGAAGTTGTGCCAAACAAACCATGACCCGTCCAAATTAAGGTTGTTTATGGTAAGCAATCAACCATTTAAAGAACAGTTTTTAATATAGCTTCATAGGAGCCTTTCCGTCCCTCGTTGTGGCATCACGTATAGCCTGTCCAGAGTATAATACGTCCATGCCCCGACTTGCACTTAAAATTATTGTATCGCCGCCAAAAAAAATGTGCCCCCCCCCTCTAACTTTTGAACCATACTTAAGTTTTAAAAATATGAAAAAAATCTCAAAAGTAGAACTTTATAAAAACTTTCTAGGAAAATTATTTTGAACTTGATAGGTTGAATAGTTTTTGAAAAAAATTACAAAATAATTTCACTCACTTACTGTGACGGACGAAAAACTACGGAACACGCTCTTGGCCGGTTTTTTTTTTGTTGGGCACAACCTGATTTAGTATGAAGTTGTGCCAAACAAACCATGACCCGTCCAAATTAAGTAGGTTGTTTATGGTAAGCAATCAACCATTTAAAGAACAGTGCTATAACAACGAACTTCGAATCTCGAACTTCGTATATCTCCGTCTCTATCGCACTTATGGTTTATGGCACTCGAGCGACAGAGACTGAAGAGAAGAAGAGAGAAGTTCGAGATTCGAAGTTCGTGGTAGCGCCGCAGTTTTTAATATAGCTTCATAGGAGCCTTTCCGTCCCTCGTTGTGGCATCACGTATAGCCTGTCCAGAGTATAATACGTCCATGCCCCGACTTGCACTTAAAATTATTGTAGTGTGTCTGTTCCGTGCAAACGTCTGATGTGACGCAATTTGTTTTACTGCTTTAAACTAAAAACCTTATATAGATTCAAAAAAAACTACCCATGGGTTTTAATTGCCATTAAAATGAAATAGTTTTGAATCGGTAAGTTTTTATTTTTCTAAATGATGTACGTACCTATAGTCTGGACGTTTAGGTATTTAAAAAAATGTAAACAAAAAACACCACGTGACTTGGTCTTTCAGCCAATAAGGTAATAAATACCATACATATCAAAAGTTGCTATGAATGGTTGAATGACCAAGTCACGTGGGTTTTTTTTGTTTACATTTTTTTTACGTAATTGTTAAATTTAAATTAAATGCTCATTATCATTGGCCTTGTACATCTATGATAAGATGATTTAAACAGCGTCTATGTCAAGGTGGTGCGGCACTTACGCACATGACTCGTAAGGCCGATACGGGAGCGACAGGCCCGACCGCATAATTGACAAGTAAAAGTTGTGCACGATGATATAGGGAGGACAGCAGCAAGCTGGTGTCTCTGTTCTCGTCGGAACGACAGAAGATCGAACCAAGCTGCATCATGCGCAACCACACCTTCGCCCAGGGTCTTCCTCCAGTGGTCGAGGTCCTCAGATTCCAGTTCCCATTTGGTTGGGTCAATCTTAAAGGACAACATGTCTCGTTTTGCGCTGTCCTTAAAACGAAGCATTGGTCGCCCTACTGGTCGTTTCGCATGGGCTATTTCGCTCAGGAGAGTTATACGTGGTAAACGAGAGGGCTCCATCCTTTGCACATGCCCCAACCAGCGAAGACGTTTTTGCTTCAAGATAGCAATAATGCTGGGTAAACGTGCGATGCTAAGCACCCTCTCGTTTGTAACTCGATCCTTCCATGAGATCCCTAGAATACGCCGAAGACATCGCATATGGAAGTTGTTCAATTTCCGCTCCTGTTTAGCATACGATGTCCAAGTTTCAGCACCGTACAAGAGTATGGACAAGATGCATGTCTGGTACACGATCATCTTCGTATTTACAGTTAGGTGTTTGTTATCCCATACCCTTGTACTGAGTTTCCCAAACATCGCGGATGCTTTGCCAATGCGGACGTTGATCTCTACGTCCAGTGAGAGGTTGTTTGACACGGTGGACCCAAGGTAGCAGAAATTTTCTACAACTTCCAGAGGCATATTATCTAACAGTATTGTTGGGTGTAGGTTCAGGCCTTGAGCCATTACAACGGTCTTCTTGGCGTTAATTGACATGGAAAATAGCTTACATGCTGCATTAAACTTGTCCACAACTCTCTGTAGCTCCTCCGGCGATGTTGCAACAAAAGCGGCATCATCGGCGAACAGCAAACTATCAACGTGAAAATCCTTACGATATTTTTGAGATTTTAAGAGTGTAATGTTGAAAAGTTTACCGTCGGCTCTGGTATGGAGGTGTATGCCTTGAGTGGTATCGCCGAAATCAACTTTTAGGAGTATGGAGAAGAATATGCCAAACAATGTGGGCGCCAATACGCAACCTTGCCGCACTCCTCTACACATTTGGAATGGATTTGAGGTTTTACCGTTATGGACAACCGAGCCCTGCATTCCTAAATGGAAAAGTTTGATCAGGTTTAACAGCTTTGGCGGACAACCAATAATCTGCAGAATTGTGTAAAGTCCTTCCCTACTGACGGTATCGAAGGCTTTATTTAAGTCAACAAATGCCACCAGCAGGGGAGTTTTCTGTTCTCTGCACTTTTCCTGGAGTTGTCGCAAAGTAAAGATCATGTCGGTGGTGGAGCGCTGAGCACGAAAACCGCATTGAGACTCAGGATACACGCGATCTGCTAGTTTTTGTAGCTTAGCCAAGATGATACGGCCAAGCAGCTTCCCGGCAATGCTCAACAAAGAGATTCCGCGGTATGAGTCACAATTGCCGCGGTCACCCTTTCCCTTATAAATTGTAACAATATTAGCATCGCGCATATCCTGAGGAATGTATTCCTCGTTCTAGCATTTTGCAAAGAAATTACAGAGGATAGGAGCCACACACTGCAATTTAACGATCTCAGCAAGTATACCATCACTACCGGGGCTCTTTCCCACTTTAAGTTGCCTCACCGCGGTACGGAATGCTACTGCCTAAATAAATAATCTTATGTAAATATTATTTTCAAAAATAGATATTTTCTCAAACTTGCAATGTAATGTTGACATGACTTACTTCAAATTACGTCCGGAAATACTACGTATCCGGTGCGACTAGTGAAGATGATATGTAAAGGAATTTCATACAACCTTACACACCTAGGCCTGCTAAGCAACCGTCTTTTGTTTATAAACGTCAAATTGTGACAGAACGTCTTGGCATTCAAACACCAAAAAAAAAAAAAAGATTAGGACTGATGTTAATGACACCGGGTAAAACGTTTCTTCAAACAGGTTAAAAAAAAGTTTGGCGCGTAAATTTAAAAAAGTTTTCTTTTCTTGTATTTGTCAATAGTTCGTAATTATTTTGAAACTTTCTAATAACAGCCATCGATTTCGAAATGAGTTCGGACGAAAATGATATGGAATTGCACTGTACGCCTCCGGAATTGAGCAGAAGTAGCCATGAATAATTTACTGCCCCCGAAATCAAAAGTTAGGTACAGCGTATGAAAATTTCATAAAAATTATAAGTGTTTTCTTTGTTGTAGTGCCGGCGTCTATATAGTTAGATATAAGTTCATGGAACTATAAACGAATACTTTATATTATAACTAACATATAATATCAATAACCACTCACGTGCTCACGATTTTAAAAATGGTGCCGTGAATTGCTTGAGATATGCCGCGCGCCAGCGGCACTGTGTCATGTTTTGTTAATAAATCGATTGCTCGGCTTTTACTAAACTTTTTATCACGATTATTTTTACGTTGTAAAGCTAAAGAAATGAGCAATTTGTTTATATAAATAATTTAATAGGTCACACTAGTAAAATTATTAAAAAAAAATCACAAAATTGGCATACAGTTTTGAAAGCGGACTTTTGCCAGAAATGTATTTTTAAAAAAAAAACGAAATCGATAACATGTGTTTTTTTTATGTTTATTTAAAACATTAATAGTTTACGCTTCGATTGATGCCAAATAAGGTATATAGTCGCGGGGAAATATTTTACATAAAACCTTTTTGATTTGCCATGTCTAAAAAGTCAGTTTCGCAATTCACCGCCAAACCGCGTGGTTTGTTTATGATTTTTTTACGATTAATTTAGGCAAATGAGGTCAAAAATATTGTCATACGTAGATAAAGACACTATTAACCTTTAAATAACATGTGCCAGTTTTGTCAAACTTGCAGCAATTTCTGTCACAAATTATCAATAACAAAAAATAGCCCTACACACCTACCGTAAGAGTGCTGTTTTTGACGTCCGATTACCGACAATTCCCACTTCTTCAAACCACAAATACGCTTAACACAAATACACTCACATGTCACACTTCACAACTAAATACATACGAGGCCGATTACTAACTCATTATGTACTTTTTTGGTGTCATAAAAAAGGTAAACAAACGCACGTGCGAGGGTCCGAGTCACACTGACGTCACCAGGCGGGCCTCGAATGATGGCCATCATTCAAGATGGCGGCGGTATAAGGGCGGGATACACAAGCGCGAAACGATATCATAATAAAATTCATGACACGAATTTCATAGTCATATTTTCAAGATTGAAATTTTTTTTTTATTAGTTATGAATAATAACAGATACTCGTACTTATTACTTATAAAATGCTTATACGAAATTTACTATTATGCGTTCACTCACGCAGACTTGATTTTCCTGGATTAATAAATTATATTTTAATAATAGTGGCTGTCGTGATATAGGAAAAAACCGGCCAAGTGCGAGTCGGACTCGCGCACGAAGGGTTCCGTACTTGTATGTATGATAATATTAATTTTATTTTTTTAGTATTTATTGTTAAAGTGGCAACAGAAATACATAATTTGTGAAAAATTCAACTGTCTAGCTATCGCGGTTGTTGAGATACAGCCTGGTGACAGACAGACGGATGGACGGACAGACAGCGAAGTCTTAGTAATAGGGTCCCGTTTTTACCTTTTAGGTACGGATCCCTAAAAAGACTGACAGGCAGATTAGGTACGGGCAGATTTGGATTCTCACAGCCCGGAAACCACTACCAGATTAATAATGAATGATACACCTACATGTAATATTGAAATTTTTTAACTAAATTTAATGAAACAAAACTGCTACGAGACAACCATTTATTATCTTACTCTAGTGTGTTTTTTATATGTAGTCAAACTTTGAGACATTTTTTAATTTCAATACTTAAGTGGCAAAATCTACGGCTGTACCCTCATAGTGACCATTGTCTGACCATTTCCCAATCATGTTACAGTGTGATTTGAAGCTACTTACACCCAGGCTAAAAGAGTCAGTTGACTTATCTAATCAACACATAATATGGGGAGGGAGAGGGTCGGAGCAAATAATAAGATATAACGAAAAGTGCAACAGGTTGTTGAAATGTATTGACTTTCCTATTGAGTTTACTCACTGTGCCGATACATACTGTAGTGACATTGGGCATAGGAAAGTCTTGAACATTTTGTATGAAAATATTGTATCTGCTCTCTGTGTGGCTGCGATGCGAACCGCAAGGAGGAAGCGTAAACCCAAAAAACAGGTAGTAGGGTGGAATAGGCATGTCAGCGATGCGCACAGGGCTGCGAGAGAGAAATTTCATGAGTGGACACTTTGTGGTAGACCGGAAATTGGCAGGTTATTTAATGAGATGTGTGAAACGCGAAGAATATTCAAATCTCGATTGAAATGGTGCCAAGACAATCAGGCCCAAATAAAAATGAATATTCTAGCTTCACAACACTCCAAAAAGGACTTCCGGTCATTTTGGAAGACTACAAACAACATGAAATTTCGACCAACATGCCCTGTGAGTGTTAATGGCAAAACCGACACCAAAGACATTGCTAACACTTTTAAAAATCATTTCATTGTTAAATCTCCTCTTGGATCATCGCAGAATGGGGTGAGCGAAGCTGAGACCAATGAAGGGGAACCTGGACCGGGGTACTCTGCTAAGGACGTAGCCAAGGCTATTAAATCTATCTCCCGAGGCAAATCCCCAGGGCACGATGGTCTCAGCGTCGAACATCTTCAGAATGCGGGTCCCCACATCTCAAGAGTGTTAGCTTTGTTTTATACGCTGTGTGTAAGGCACGGTTATTTGCCCAAGGATATGATGAAAACTGTGGTTATTCCTGTACCTAAGAATAAAACTGGAGATATGTCTGACACCAATAACTACAGGCCTATATCCCTTGCGACTATTATTGCTAAGGTATTTGATAGTGTGCTTAATGTACAGTTAAATAAATGCGTGAGTCTTAACCCTAACCAATTTGGTTTTCGACCAGGGTTATCAACAGAGAGTGCAATACTGTGCCTTAAGCACACTGTCAAATATTATTTAAATAGAAAGACGCCCATTTATGCGTGCTTCCTAGACCTGAGTAAGGCTTTTGATCTGGTTTCCTACAATATCCTATGGGAAAAACTAGGAGCTATTAAAATACCTAAGGAGACCATACAAATTCTGAGGTATTGGTATGGAAATCAGATCAATAGTGTTCGATGGGCAGGTAGTTTATCGGACCCGTACAGGTTGGAGTGTGGGGTGAGACAGGGTGGTTTAACCTCGCCCTCACTTTTTAACCTTTACCTAAATGAGCTTCTCGAGGTGCTCAGCAAGACGCATATCGGCTGCCATATTGACACAGTTTGTTTGAATAATTTGAGTTACGCAGACGATATGGTTTTATTGAGCGCATCGGCTTGTGGTTTGCGAAAACTTTTAAGTATTTGTGAGGCCTACGCTATCCAACAGGGGCTGAGATACAATGTAGGTAAAACTAAATACATGGTGTTTGAACCTACTGGTTACCGCATACACAGGGTACCCCCCATCAATTTGAATGGTAGCCCACTGGAAAGGGTGGGGACTTTTAAATATTTAGGCCATGTTGTCACTTCAGACCTAAAAGACAACATGGATATCGAACGCGAACGGAGGGCCCTGTCGGTGAGGGCAAACATGATTGCACGTAAATTTGCGCGCTGTAATGGGGAGGTGAAAATAACTCTTTTTAGAGCATATTGCACTTCCCTATACACGAGTAGCTTATGGGCAAACTTCACGCAGCGGGCCTATGGGGCCCTACGGGTCCAGTATAACAATGCGTTCCGGGTGATAGTGGGGCTGCCCCGCTTCTGTAGCGCATCAGGGATGTTTGCTGAAGCGCGCATAGATTGCTTTTATACGACTATGCGCAAGCGATGCACATCTCTGGTGCGTCGGGTGCGGGCCAGCCCCAACCCCATCCTGCGTTTGTTGGCTGGGGGGTTTAACTGCCCATATTTGAGGCACTGCGATGACATGCATGTTTCTATATGTACATACTATGTCTAACCTAAACTTTAACACAGCTATAAGTACATACTAACCATAAATATAAGAAATATGAGTCTAAGTTACTTGAAATAAATACATAAATAAATAAAATAGTACGGTAATATGACTAGTCATGATAATTCATCGTATTACCTTACCGTATGGAACTTTTCAAAACATATCTCCAAGCAGAGAGATTTGTTGCATTGCTTGCAGATATATTTTGTGCGGCACTGTCGGCACCAAACGCATGTCTTAAATCTAGATTCACCTGTGCCGATGAAATGATTGCCAATCAATATCGGCCGCAACAAATCACCAGCGTGTGACATTGGTATGAAAGTGGTGTGCACTTGCAGCGGCCGCTCTACACTTCTGGGCAAGAACTTTTCAATCATGTTATTTACAAGGGCATGCCTAAATGCACGTTGTGCCCATTTAGGATGCCGCGTTTTGTATATAACATAACTGTTGAGGACAGTTATGTTTAGAAGTCTCCTGAAGACTTTTTTATACCATGATATATTTTTCGCTCTTTCAACGTTATGCGCAGATAAAAGCTGGTCTTTTTTGTCAACGCCACCCATAGCCATGTTATAGTCAAGGACAATTTTAGGTTTATATTTGTAGCGTCCGTATTTTTCTTTTCCGCCTACATCACCTTCGTGATAGGTGGAAATCATGGACACAATATTGGTGTCCCGCCACATCATAACAAAAATATCCCGACAAAACGATTGTGCGACCTCTCCAGCACGCATTTCAGATTTGGGTGTTTGTTTAAAAGATTCTGGGACAAACTCCCTGTTGAGGCGAAGTGTCCCAAAACAATCGGTTTCCTGGGCTTTTAAATATCGAGCTAAAAGCGGCGCATTGTAAAAATTATCCATAATAAGGGTATAGCCCTTATTCAGCAATGGTTTGGCCAGATGTTGCACAATCTGTGCTGTGGCATTCGTTGGGGTGGGTGGTGATGGAGATGCAGAAGCTGTCGAAGCAGGAGGCGGCAAAACTGCATGTCTGTTTTCGTCAGGTTGTTGTTGTTCGTCCTGGTTGTCAGTTTGTGCTCCATTATTGTCATCCGTCGCTTGTTGGTCTTCTGTATGCGTGTGTCCTTTGCCTGTGTAGACAAAGAAACTCCACAAATAGCCGGAAGAGGATTCACAAAGCTCATAACTTTTTATACCAACTCTAGCTGCTTTTGTTGATATTTTCTGAGCGAATGAGAGCCGTCCGTGCCATTTGAGGAGTGACTCGTCTATGGCTATATCTTGTCCCGGAAGATATAGTGTACTGAATTTTATATTCAAGTGATTCAGCACCGGCCATATCTTACGGAGCTTGCGTTCGTCAGCCGTCAATTCCTGCATTGGACTTTCATTGTCAGTAAAATGTAAAAACTTCTTTAACAATACAAATCTATTGTACGTCATTAAATTTTTGAAATACTTTAAAGTGAGATATCCGTTTTCTCTCCAATAATCCTTTTCCACTGTAAATGGAGCCATACCTTGGAGAAGGAGTATACCAAGGAAAATAACTATATAACCACGATCTGTATCTTTCCAATAACAGGCTCGTGAGTTTAATGCATGGGATTGCTTTCCTAAAGTCATTGTTGCATGCTTGTTCGTCTCAGTCACTATAAGGTCCAGTAAATCATCGTCAAAGAATTTAAAAAACAAGTCTAATTCAGATAAGTTCTCTGTCATTGTAAAAGTCGGTCCTGGAGTGCCACGGAACTCCTCTCGTTTGCCTTTAAAAGCTGACGGTTCACTGTTCCATTCAAAAGTCAAATGGTCAATAGGCAGTAAGCTCTGAATCGTTTTGTCTGCTTCTGCATCTTCCCGAGATAACCATTGCTGTGCTACTGGATCTAATTGCTCCGGTACAAACGCTGCAGCTTCCGAATTTAAGTAATTGGGTTCGGGGCCAGGTGGTGGGATGTCATCTTCATTTTCAGTATCACTATCGATCTCTGCTTGCCAACTGTCGAAAATATCTTCCGCCTCTTTGGTGAATATATCTACAAAAAATATATAAATTTATACGATTTGCTGGATTTGATTTAAACCAATATATATATATAATATATATATTACCTGAACCACGAATTACTTGTCTTTGCTTTTTCAGCTGAAGTGGAGACTGTTTAGATGTTGAAGAGGTGTTGCATGCAGGTGATGTGTGCGCAAGGGTTGCTTCTCTTCGCTTTTTAGGCGGTAGTAGAGCCTGTTCAGATGTTGAAGAGGTGTGCGGAAGGGTTGATTCTGAAATGTTAATACAATTTCAAAAATGGATATCAAACCTTGGAATTAATGAAAAATTTATTATATATTAGTAATACTTTTTTTCGGCAGCGGCAGTGGCAGTGACAGAGATGAAGTCGATGATGCTGATGTCACAGACGGCAGTTTAGATTCTGAAAAATGTTATTGTTAGATTAAAAAATCTAAATAGGAACCTTCTAAGGTAATATAATAAACTTTACTAAACAATTGGCTCAAAGATACAAGTATGTTTGGCTAAAAATAAAAACGAATTCAATCATACTTTTGGTTCCATTGCCATTTTCTTTCGGCTTCTGTTCAATTAAGCTTTTCAACACCTTTTTTGTCGATGGAGACATCTGGTTTTCTATGAAAATAGTACAATAGTAATTAAAATTAGAATAAATCAATAAAGTACATTACAAAATATACATATAACAACTTACTTAAATCTCCTGTCGTCCAATCCACCCGCAACGGTGAATACCCTGGGACTTCCACACAGCTGTCCAAACTAATTGTGCTACAAAAAAACACGTTTCGTTAAAAATTTGGTAGCTCATCGTTTAAATAATAATACTTTGTGTTACTATATAATACATTGCATACCTAGTTGGGGTATCGCAATTTATGGATTCACGGTCACGGTGGTGAGGGGTTATTAGTAAATCTGGTGGTTCGTCATTTTGCTGATTTCTGTAAGAAAAAATATGTAAGGTGAATGTAACACTTTATTGTTTTAATAAACTTTATAAAATTATATAATTAACTTAATAATTTTCATTATTTATTAATTTTAATATGCAAATACTGTGTAACCTCGTTGGAGTATTCCAATTTATAGATTCACGGTCATGGTGGTGAGGTGTGGTTGGTAAATCAATATCTGGTGGATCGTCATTTTGCTGATTTCTGTAATAAAATAATATTTGAAGCGAACCAACCTAATTAGATTTAAAAAATATATTATTGTAGCATTGCAACAAAAAATTATACTTATATCAGTACCTGATTTGCCAGTATCTCAATTTTGGAGATGGGGGCGTTGATGGGGTGCCCTCCTGTAATCGACATTCTTGCCGAGCTGGAGACAATTTTCTTTAAAAAAACATTTAATAATATACAAATGTATAATTAATTAAAAAAAATACAACGAAATGTGGATCTTACTATACCTTGATTTCTTGCGTGGAGGGGCATCGGGCAGTAAAAAGCGCTCCATTTCTTTTGCCCGCTTCATGTCGGTAAATTTTCGTTGCATTGCAACTGGTAGGTTTTTAAGTGCCTTTTTTGTATTTGCCGACGACTTCTTTACATTTTCATGCTCTTCAGCGTATGTTTTACTGAGAAATTAATAGAATATGAAACCTGTTACTGTCTTTAATACCTATTAAAAAAACATGTTTAAGTAGTACCTTGTACTGGGTCCGGGGATTGCAATGTCGTTTTGGGGATCGTCCAAAGGAGGGAACAGCTCCTTTGGCGTAACTTTACCAGCCCCTCTACTTCTTCCCCCACCCCCTCGTCTACCTCGTCCTCCACCTCGTCCTCCCCTTTCATTTTTAGCCCGCCTGTCAAAAATACGATAAAAAAGCATAAAAATGCAATACTGCCATAAAATGATGTGCAATTATTAGTTGACAAACACAGTGTTCACTTGCAAAAAAATGTTAGAAGTACATGCCACACCAAAAAAAATCCATGAAAGATGGCTTACAGATCTAAGGTTAGAAAACGACACAGATAGCATTTTCACCTCAGCAGCTCGAAAAGGCAGCTTTTGCTGCGAGTAATCAGTGAGCAAAATGCGATTTAGCTGCCAGAGTGAGCAAAGTCATTTGCGGGGTGCAGCGCTCGGGCCCCTGGCTCGCACAAGTTCCAAATTCAAAGATTAAAATATATTATCACTATAGAATTTTAAAACAAATAACTATTTTAGAGTTCTGTTATGATTCTAAAATATAGAATTAATACCGTTTTGTTTATTTATTTACAACACACACACAACACTCACAAGTTTTTTAACTATACCGTATTCCTACTGCTGAGGTGAAAAGTTGCATGTGTACACGAGAGCAAAGTTATTTGCATTTCGCGCATTTGTATCCCTCGCTACGCTCAAGATTCCGTCATAGAATTACTCGCTATGGTCGTGTTTCAATTTTGAAATCCTTCGCAAACTCGAGATTCAAAATCGGCACTCACAGCAAAAAAACAACGTTGCTCTCTTGTTGCACAAATAACTATTACTGCCTCAATGCCACTTTCACTGAAGAGTGAAATTCTGATGAATCAATATTTTAAGAAAATATTAATATTTAGAAGCAATTTTGAAAGATGACATCCAAAAAGTTGCGGGCGAGAATACTGACAGGCCTAGATAGAAGCAACTGGAAAAGGTACACCAAAATGGTTGAAGATGGCTTAAGGTGATGATAATGAGAAGTAATTTTACATAGCCACAACAACGAAAGTCATAAATAGTTTTATTAGGTTGGTAAACCTTTATTTTTAAATTGTAGCGTGTTTTATCTCTGCCGCAGCGAAGAAATTTAAGAGTGTTAAGTTAAAACAACTATGACAATAGCTAATGTGCGACCTAAGCAAATAAAGACAGACAATTGGCTGACAAGGGTAAGAATCAAAACATGATTTATTAAAGTTATTGTAACTAACACCATATATGTTAACAATAAAACATCCTTCGCCGATTAATACAAGAATACTAAAAGTAACCAAAATATTAGTAAAAGCCTCCACAAATGAAAATAAAAACACTCAAATATGAATAAGCTAAATTAAGCCAATCGGCAACAAAAACCCAGTGTGCACCATGCCTTATGACATAACACGCAGATCTGTTATAGTGCTTGCTGCAACTATTGTTACGCACAGTTGTACTTACAGACGTCACAAGTTTCTTTCACCTAATCCTGTTCAAAACATCCATAATTATTCATTTAAAGAGGATTTACGCTTAGTTTAATAGACAAACTTACTTATTCTAATAGCCTAGACAGAAATACGGCGTAACCGTATTATAAATGTACGATTAAAAATCAAACAGGCAAAATTTTCATCACTTGACGTACTTTGTTGCAAGAATGTATCACATTATATTTAAATTGGTATTAAAATATATACTTTATCGTATGAAGTAATTAACAACGATTAATTTGATATACAATACTATTTAAAATATGCGAAATTGAGTACTTACGGCATTTTTTTATCACTAGGTCCCTCGTTGACACACCAAACTTTGACAGTCACCAATATAACTTTTTCAATTTTGTAATATTGTTCCATAGACTGCGGTTTTTATTTTTTTTAATGTTGCCACATTAATCCTCTACCTAAATAAGTCAACAGAAAAGCGCTCTTCGCACATTCCACATAGATATCATTTAAAAACCGTTGGAACTCAACCTCGCAACTAGTGTTGCACGAGCACTTTGCGTTTTGACAAATTGCAACCGTAGTTGCGCAGGGCACGTGAGTGGATAACATTCAATTTGAACTTTTACATCTAGTATAGAAAAAATAACACAAAACTTATTATAACTATATCTAAAACTAAACTACTTATAAAATAAAATAACTTACAAATAACTAAAACTAAAGGTAAACAATTTGCCCCAGATCGCTGCCAGGCGGCATTGTGCCCAGAAGGCTGGCAGCATTGCCACGTTGTATGGCAATGCTGATCCTCTGGGCGAGGTAAAAGCCAGCCTTCTGGTCACGTGAAGCCTCGACCAGGCGCTTGCACAAACCATTATAGATTCTGTGCATTCTAATACTTAATTTAGGGAATAAGCGGAATATTTGTTAGTAAGAAATGTGGGACACAATTATAAGTTATGTGTGACAGCACTGACAGCACTGACAGCTATCAGAAACGTATTATTTAGTTGTACGAATAAAACAAATAAACTACTTTTTATTTCATTGCAAGTTTGAGAAAAGCACTATACAAAGCTCGGCGAGAAACGGGGTTGCCGGCCACGTATCCCTATCCGTCTATATCTACTTGGCCTGCAACCCTTCGTTTCCCGGCCTCTATAGTAATGTACTATTGATTGAAACTGTTTTGTAGAAGAAAACATCATATTACTATGGTTTTAAGAACATTTGGTAATGGGGAATGGATGAAAATTTTAGATGTGCCTGATTATTTTTTTGGTGATAGGAATAACCTTCGTTCGCACCAGAAAAAAGTAACAGACTTTTCAGCTGCGTCAATTAATTTTGAAAAATGTAAACAGTTTCCTCACTTACGTTTTGGGTTTAGGATGGCGAATGAGACACTTTCCTTGATACGTCTCATATTCACTGCATTGTGCCTTTAGTGGCGGCCATGTGACTGCCACAAGCGGCTGACGGGTGCATTGTGCCTTTAGTGGCGGCCATGTGACTGCCACAAGCGGCTGACGGGTGCATTGTGTTGTGCCTTTAGTGGCGGCCATGTGACTGCTACAAGCGGCTGACGGGTGCATTGTGCCTTTAGTGGCGGCCATGTAACTGCCACAAGCGGCTGACGGGTGCATTGTGCCTTTAGTGGCGGCCATGTGACTGCCACAAGCGGCTGACGGGTGCATTGTGCCTTTAGTGGCGGCCATGTGACTGCCACAAGCGGCTGACGGCTGCATTGGAAATTATCGCGTGCTTTGAAACGACGTTCCGAATAGATTACGAAACAATAAGGTCTGATTTTCAGTTAATGATTTTTGATTGTTTATCTGATTTAATCGATACATGATTGCGAAAAATTTCCTCGATACAAAAAAAAACAAGGTTGGGTCTTTATTTTCCTTTTTTTACTCAGCCTACTCAAACAATACATTATTCTAAGACACAATCAAGTTAATAACTATAGTATTTTATCTCATCTAAACTCACTTAATGAAACAGGAATAAAACTTCACTGAGTTAGGTATTTATCGGAATTTGTCCAAAAAAACGATTCCCGAAGAGTGTTGCATCTCTTTTTCTCGTGCGCGGAAGGCAAAGGCGTGTCTCTGTCAAGGGGGCGTGGTTTTCGCGAATCGACTCGAATCAAGGCATCTCCTTAAGCTAGATCTTTACTGTGAGTGGTTGCTAAAGGAGACGTTGGTTGGCACAGGTCGCGAGCCGTGCCGCATCGTGGGCGTGGTGGGCATCGGGCACGTGGCCGGCATCGTGCAGCACTGGGGCACGGTGCGCCCGCAGGACATCCCGCCGCTGCTCAAGTGAGTACACGGCCGAATCTCCTGTTGCGAGATACGGAGGCTCTAGTAAAATATATTTATCGATACAATACGTTTTCGAACGCGTTTGCGTTTAGTTTCAATTAGTATGGCAACGCGAACAGCGCCACTGGTGGTAACTATTAGGAACTACGCGTTGCCATACAAATTGGACAGTGTTATGGAATAGCGAACTAAGCGCTATCTAAAGCGCTGTCGCTTGATCGCTTATTTCATAACACTGTCCAATTGAAACTAAACACAAATGCTTTCGAAAACGTATATGTTTCGATAAAACTTAATCTAGAGCTACAGATCATAGAATAGAACAGAAACAGATGTTTTAGCACAATAAGTAATAACTAAATAGTACAAATAGTAGATTGTACAACAAGTGTATAAAACGAGCCATTTTACCTGCGATGTTAATATCCGCACGAGCCACCGTCGAGGGTAGATAGTTAAGTCGAGGGGTAAAATGGCTAATGCCCGAGTGTAGACCCTGCTTTTCACTTCGATTGCGAGAAAATAACAAATAATTGCAAAATTAAATTAAATAATAGCTCATTCCCGTCACTTAACTTTTTGTTTATTTTTCGACACGTGATACTGATATTAGACTTAGGTACTTCATACTGCCAAGTAATTTAATGGTTCAATATGTTTTAAAATCAATTAAGGCCTATTATATCTTGTTTTATTGACTTAATAATGTGTAACAGTGTGTATAACTCGGGCATAAATTAGCCATTTAACCCCTCGACTTAACTATCCACCCGAGCCACCGGCGATAAACGTCTCAGGTTGAATCGCTCATTTTATGCGCTTGTTGTATTATTGTTCACTAGATAATAAAAGTGGCATTTTGTGCAGCTGACATCCAACACAATGGCGAAGTTTGCAAACATGAGAAGTGATAAGGTATATTCCGTTAGCAACTCTAAAGTGAGTTTACGTAAGCGAAGGGTTTCGATAATCAAATAGACATCAAATGAGATTCACCATCCTTCTAGCGTTTTTCCCGGTTGTGCCTAAAGGGAGCCTGAGGTTCGCTTGGACATCTAATTCTAAGATTATTATTTACTTATCATTTTAACCTAATTGAAATACCTACGACGGTAAGCAATATTCGGTGCAGACATAACCCTTTCGAGTTAGACCTATATTAGGGGGGTATCCTAGATTAAGTATTGTCGCACCAACGGTACTAGTTTTAGTAAAATTTAATTACCAATAACGTTAGTAATTTATTAAATGTTGGGTGTCAGTATAGTTTGCATGACAATTCAATAGTATGGTACCATCGAGCTGATCTGATGATGGAGACAGAAGGTTGCCATGGGAATTCAGTACTTAACCGACGTAACGTTGAGTTTGGGCTCGTCAGAAATGTCAGAATCGTCTCAATGAGTTGATGACGGTATACAGAAAATTACAATTGGCAATAAAAGCTTGTACCAAAAATGACATTATTGACAGAAATTTATTTTGTACGTTGTCAGGATCCCGCCAGAGTCTCTGTCGACGCGCATCATCCGAGTGTCTGTACGCGCCGCGTGTGTGGGCGCGCTCGTGTACGCCGGCTACCGGCTGTGGCCGCGCGCCGGCCCGTGATGCCTCACCAGGTAACTACCTCCTAATGTATGTCAGGATCCCGCCAGAGTCTCTGTCGACGCGCATCATCCGAGTGTCTGTACGCGCCGCGTGTGTGGGCGCGCTCGTGTACGCCGGCTACCGGCTGTGGCCGCGCGCCGGCCCGTGATGCCTCACCAGGTAACTACCTCCTAATGTATGTCAGGATCCCGCCAGAGTCTCTGTCGACGCGCATCATCCGAGTGTCTGTACGCGCCGCGTGTGTGGGCGCGCTCGTGTACGCCGGCTACCGGCTGTGGCCGCGCGCCGGCCCGTGATGCCTCACCAGGTAACTACCTCCTAATGTATGTCAGGATCCCGCCAGAGTCTCTGTCGACGCGCATCATCCGAGTGTCTGTACGCGCCGCGTGTGTGGGCGCGCTCGTGTACGCCGGCTACCGGCTGTGGCCGCGCGCCGGCCCGTGATGCCTCACCAGGTAACTACCTCCTAATGTATGTCAGGATCCCGCCAGAGTCTCTGTCGACGCGCATCATCCGAGTGTCTGTACGCGCCGCGTGTGTGGGCGCGCTCGTGTACGCCGGCTACCGGCTGTGGCCGCGCGCCGGCCCGTGATGCCTCACCAGGTAACTACCTCCTAATGTATGTCAGGATCCCGCCAGAGTCTCTGTCGACGCGCATCATCCGAGTGTCTGTACGCGCCGCGTGTGTGGGCGCGCTCGTGTACGCCGGCTACCGGCTGTGGCCGCGCGCCGGCCCGTGATGCCTCACCAGGTAACTACCTCCTAATGTATGTCAGGATCCCGCCAGAGTCTCTGTCGACGCGCATCATCCGAGTGTCTGTACGCGCCGCGTGTGTGGGCGCGCTCGTGTACGCCGGCTACCGGCTGTGGCCGCGCGCCGGCCCGTGATGCCTCACCAGGTAACTACCTCCTAATGTATGTCAGGATCCCGCCAGAGTCTCTGTCGACGCGCATCATCCGAGTGTCTGTACGCGCCGCGTGTGTGGGCGCGCTCGTGTACGCCGGCTACCGGCTGTGGCCGCGCGCCGGCCCGTGATGCCTCACCAGGTAACTACCTCCTAATGTATGTCAGGATCCCGCCAGAGTCTCTGTCGACGCGCATCATCCGAGTGTCTGTACGCGCCGCGTGTGTGGGCGCGCTCGTGTACGCCGGCTACCGGCTGTGGCCGCGCGCCGGCCCGTGATGCCTCACCAGGTAACTACCTCCTAATGTATGTCAGGATCCCGCCAGAGTCTCTGTCGACGCGCATCATCCGAGTGTCTGTACGCGCCGCGTGTGTGGGCGCGCTCGTGTACGCCGGCTACCGGCTCTGGCCGCGCGCCGGCCCGTGATGCCTCACCAGGTAACTACCTCCTAATGTATGTCAGGATCCCGCCAGAGTCTCTGTCGACGCGCATCATCCGAGTGTCTGTACGCGCCGCGTGTGTGGGCGCGCTCGTGTACGCCGGCTACCGGCTGTGGCCGCGCGCCGGCCCGTGATGCCTCACCAGGTAACTACCTCCTAATGTATGTCAGGATCCCGCCAGAGTCTCTGTCGACGCGCATCATCCGAGTGTCTGTACGCGCCGCGTGTGTGGGCGCGCTCGTGTACGCCGGCTACCGGCTGTGGCCGCGCGCCGGCTCGTGATGCCTCACCAGGTAACTACCTCCTAATGTATGTCAGGATCCCGCCAGAGTCTCTGTCGACGCGCATCATCCGAGTGTCTGTACGCGCCGCGTGTGTGGGCGCGCTCGTGTACGCCGGCTACCGGCTGTGGCCGCGCGCCGGCCCGTGATGCCTCACCAGGTAACTACCTCCTAATGTATGTCAGGATCCCGCCAGAGTCTCTGTCGACGCGCATCATCCGAGTGTCTGTACGCGCCGCGTGTGTGGGCGCGCTCGTGTACGCCGGCTACCGGCTGTGGCCGCGCGCCGGCCCGTGATGCCTCACCAGGTAACTACCTCCTAATGTATGTCAGGATCCCGCCAGAGTCTCTGTCGACGCGCATCATCCGAGTGTCTGTACGCGCCGCGTGTGTGGGCGCGCTCGTGTACGCCGGCTACCGGCTCTGGCCGCGCGCCGGCCCGTGATGCCTCACCAGGTAACTACCTCCTAATGTATGTCAGGATCCCGCCAGAGTCTCTGTCGACGCGCATCATCCGAGTGTCTGTACGCGCCGCGTGTGTGGGCGCGCTCGTGTACGCCGGCTACCGGCTGTGGCCGCGCGCCGGCTCGTGATGCCTCACCAGGTAACTACCTCCTAATGTATGTCAGGATCCCGCCAGAGTCTCTGTCGACGCGCATCATCCGAGTGTCTGTACGCGCCGCGTGTGTGGGCGCGCTCGTGTACGCCGGCTACCGGCTGTGGCCGCGCGCCGGCCCGTGATGCCTCACCAGGTAACTACCTCCTAATGTATGTCAGGATCCCGCCAGAGTCTCTGTCGACGCGCATCATCCGAGTGTCTGTACGCGCCGCGTGTGTGGGCGCGCTCGTGTACGCCGGCTACCGGCTGTGGCCGCGCGCCGGCCCGTGATGCCTCACCAGGTAACTACCTCCTAATGTATGTCAGGATCCCGCCAGAGTCTCTGTCGACGCGCATCATCCGAGTGTCTGTACGCGCCGCGTGTGTGGGCGCGCTCGTGTACGCCGGCTACCGGCTGTGGCCGCGCGCCGGCCCGTGATGCCTCACCAGGTAACTACCTCCTAATGTATGTCAGGATCCCGCCAGAGTCTCTGTCGACGCGCATCATCCGAGTGTCTGTACGCGCCGCGTGTGTGGGCGCGCTCGTGTACGCCGGCTACCGGCTGTGGCCGCGCGCCGGCCCGTGATGCCTCACCAGGTAACTACCTCCTAATGTCCCCATACAATACAGTTGCGTTCTTTCATTTGCTTCTGCCCGCGACTCCGTTCGCGTGGAACTCGTTTAAATATCGTAGCTCCATACAAACTTTGAACCCCCTATGTCCTTCCCCGAGACTCAAACTATCTCTATACCAAATTTCATCTCAATCGGTTCAGCGGTTTAAGCGTCAAGAGGTAACAGACAGACAGACACACTTTAGCATTTATAATATTAGTATGGACAGTATACAGGGTGGAAATAGATTTTGGGCCAGTGAGGGCAGGTACCAGCAGGGACTGATTTCGGTTACGGTTATACCGGTATGAAACCGGTATTCCATTACGGTACCGTTATGTCGTAAAGGTTATGCGCGCCGCGCGAACATAACGGTACCGTAACCGTTTTGAAATAACGGTTAGCGGTACCAGTTTGAAACGATACCGTAACCTTTATAATACCGGTATTATAAAGGTTATTGAGAAAAATAAGCGAGCTGGCACTCTACAGAGGAAGCATTGGCTACTAAACATTTAAAGACAAAAAGACAAAGCAGCAGTGCCTTTGCCGGCGGTTTGACAACAACTCCAGGCCAAAGTTGATATATCGGTACCTTTATATTTCGGTAGCGAAATATAAAGGTTCCGCTACCGAAACCGCTATTTGACAACCGATATGACGTCATACCGTTAAAATAAAATACCGGTATTTTTCGGTTATGCAGTCCCTGGGTACCAGATCCCGTACCGAAAATGGTCTTAGCAGACCTTCCTTCGATTTCAAGTGAAGATTGGCGTGTACAGATTTTGGAAAAAACATACAGGTTGCGAGAAAATGGTCATTTTTGACATACTTTTTTTTTGATGCCAATTGATCCCATTCCTGTCCAGGATTAAAAGCTTGTATGGAACCAAACATAAATTTCCGGCTAGAAAAGCCATAAATCGTATGAAATTTGTATGAAAATGAAAAAAGACTTTTTTACATCTATTTTTTTTTATGTCAATCGATTCCATTTCTATCCAGTATCAATAGTTTCCTTGGGGTCAACTTTAGGTAATGTACAAAAAAGCCAGAAATTAAAGAACTTTTTCGCCATAGTAAATGTATGAAAACAGTTTTCTTTAATTATGGCTGTACGGAACCCTCGGTGCGCGAGACAGACTCGCACTTGACCGGTTTTTTTATAAGAATTAATTTTCCTTTTCCATTCGTGAAATAGGCACAAAACTAAAAAAAAAAATTTGAAAAAATATTAAAAGTCGGCACACGGGACGGGACATCTCGTCTTGCATTTATAACGATACAAGCAATGGATTTGTCTAATAAAAAAGAGAATGCTATTTTTTCGGGTCGAAAAGCACACTGTGAGATGCTACTAAATAATACAAAAAATAATTTCGTACTAAAGCTGACCCATTTAGTATCTCCGCGACGTAGTACATTTTTTATACATTCGCTACGGCAACCCATTTTAGCGCACAGAAATCACATGTGAATGTGTTAAGGGGACGTAGGTTCATGGTCTTCTCTCCCTCTCACTGAGCATAAGCGTGAGCGAGATGGAAGTGCGTGTTTGGGAGCGCGGATATTATGTTTTATAATATAATTTTATTTCTTTGTGCGTTTTAATAAATAAAAAAGTAATAGCTGATTTCCCTCAAACGTGAAATTGCCGATTTTTAGAACCAATTGTAATATGTTTAGCTGTTGTGCATAATTTGTTACGATTTTTTAAAGTGTATTTTAGACCTATGTTCGTGATTTTTATCTATCGAGCGAAAGTCAAAAACTCAGGATTCGAATAGCTGATTTCCTCGAGAAAGGCCTCAAGATTTCTAATTAAATTTAGGGCAGCCGTATTATAATCCAAACAAGAGCTACAATTTTTTTTAATCCGTTTTCGGAGCTCACATCGCCTTAAAACGTGCAATACACATTTTAGGACAAAATTGAAAACAGTTCCAAAAAACCTCCTACGGAAGTTTTATAAATTTTAGTCGATATTAGAATTCTATCGCAATCGCAATGTTCAAATATACATTTTCTTTTCAGAATGCCTAGCTGGACCATGGGAAACATACACATAATAAATTTCGGAAGACTAAACTGTAAATATTATTGGATGAAAACTCGCTCATCAATTATCTGATTTATCAATAAATAGATTAGTTGTGAATTGGATTCTCTAATTAGACATTTTTAATTGCAAAAATTATCGTAGCTGATATTGGAATTTTTTCATTATATAAGAAGCTAGGGCGTACAATATAAAACGGACCTACACACGCTGGTGGAAGATTGAGAATCGTGTAACGGTTTATTTAGAGCGTCAATATAATATATACGTTTACATTCAGTCAAATTCTAACTAATCTTAATAATAAAATGGTATTAGTATGACCTAAAATGAAAGGCTGAACGAAGCCTTGGCAATAATGTTCGTAAATACGAACATTATTGGGCAAATGCCCTAATTATTCATACTTGCGGGCGAGTGCTCGTCTGCTATCTCTATATTGCCTGTCACCTAACAATGATCATTCGTTATAAGTTATAATACATGGCCAATGCAAAGATGTGCAACGAATTGTCATTTGACAATGGGGAATGGATGAAAATTTTAGAAACGCCTGATTTTTTTTTGGAGATAGGAATAACCTTCCTTAGCACCAGAAAAAAAGTTGCAGACTTTTCAGATGCGTCAATTATTTTTGAAAAATATAAACAGTTTCCTCACTTACGTTTTGTGGTTAGAACGGCGAATGAGCGAATTTCCTTGATCCGTCTCATATTACATAAAAATATCATAAAAATCCGTGGTAAACTGACACTGGCAATGATATTGACAGCTGCAGCAGCTATATTGGTCATTGCCAGGGTCAGATATTTAAAATATTTTTCAACACACCTGCTCGTAAAGTAGGTCTTATTACAGCGTATTTACACTGATAATGCAGAATATTACCCATGCCGTGCCTTTTACATTACATTATCGCACTAGTGCCTTTTCATTACATATCTTTTTAAATATTAGCAAAATAATGCAGAATATTACCCATACCGTGACTTTTACATTACATTATCGCACTAGTGCCTTTTCATTACATATCTTTTAACATTTTAATTTTTATTTTTAGAACGGCGAATGAGCGAATTTCCTTGATCCGTCTCATATTACATAAAAATATCATAAAAATCCGTGGTAAACTGACACTGGCAATGATATTGACAGCTGCAGCAGCTATATTGGTCATTGCCAGGGTCAGATATTTAAAATATTTTTCAACACACCTGCTCGTAAAGTAGGTCTTATTACAGCGTATTTACACTGATAATGCAGAATATTACCCATGCCGTGCCTTTTACATTACATTATCGCACTAGTGCCTTTTCATTACATATCTTTTTAAATATTAGCAAAATAATGCAGAATATTACCCATACCGTGACTTTTACATTACATTATCGCACTAGTGCCTTTTCATTACATATCTTTTAACATTTTAATTTTTATTTTTTTTTATTTTTTCCTCGCAAATGTGTTGAAAAACGTCGTATGAAACACGTGAGCATTGATCATTACACTTCTCGTCTCCATTAAGCCTTCGCCTTCGGCTCAGGCTTAAAAACCGACTCGAGTGTAATGACCAACTTAGCACACTTGTATCATAATGTACTATTTTGTAATATGAGACGGATCACGGAAAGTGTCTCATTCGCCGTCCTAACCACAAGACGTAAGTGAGGAAACTGTTTATATTTTTCAAAAACAATTGACGCAGCTGACAAGTCTGCAATTTTTTCTGGTTCTAAGGAAGGTTATTCCTATTACCAAAAAAATAATCAGGCATTTCTAAAATTTTCATCCATTCCCCATTGTCGCGTTGGTGTAGGCGTCTATTGTTCGGCCACTTTTTATCCGGAAGGCGAATAGTCAGCACCAATCCTTAATATTCGATGTAAAATTAAAATATCATAAAACGTAATTCGAATGCATTTGTTAATTGATTTAATTAGTTTCGGTTTCGCAATGTTGAGGTTGTTGTCTATGTTGTTATTCTTGCGAATACACATTTTAGGACAAAATTGAAAACAGTTCCAAAAAACCTCCTACGGAAGTTTTATAAATTTTAGTCGATATTAGAATTCTATCGCAATCGCAATGTTCAAATATACATTTTCTTTTCAGAATGCCTAGCTGGACCATGGGAAACATACACATAATAAATTTCGGAAGACTAAACTGTAAATATTATTGGATGAAAACTCGCTCATCAATTATCTGATTTATCAATAAATAGATTAGTTGTGAATTGGATTCTCTAATTAGACATTTTTAATTGCAAAAATTATCGTAGCTGATATTGGAATTTTTTCATTATATAAGAAGCTAGGGCGTACAATATAAAACGGACCTACACACGCTGGTGGAAGATTGAGAATCGTGTAACGGTTTATTTAGAGCGTCAATATAATATATACGTTTACATTCAGTCAAATTCTAACTAATCTTAATAATAAAATGGTATTAGTATGACCTAAAATGAAAGGCTGAACGAAGCCTTGGCAATAATGTTCGTAAATACGAACATTATTGGGCAAATGCCCTAATTATTCATACTTGCGGGCGAGTGCTCGTCTGCTATCTCTATATTGCCTGTCACCTAACAATGATCATTCGTTATAAGTTATAATACATGGCCAATGCAAAGATGTGCAACGAATTGTCATTTGACAATGGGGAATGGATGAAAATTTTAGAAACGCCTGATTTTTTTTTGGAGATAGGAATAACCTTCCTTAGCACCAGAAAAAAAGTTGCAGACTTTTCAGATGCGTCAATTATTTTTGAAAAATATAAACAGTTTCCTCACTTACGTTTTGTGGTTAGAACGGCGAATGAGCGAATTTCCTTGATCCGTCTCATATTACATAAAAATATCATAAAAATCCGTGGTAAACTGACACTGGCAATGATATTGACAGCTGCAGCAGCTATATTGGTCATTGCCAGGGTCAGATATTTAAAATATTTTTCAACACACCTGCTCGTAAAGTAGGTCTTATTACAGCGTATTTACACTGATAATGCAGAATATTACCCATGCCGTGCCTTTTACATTACATTATCGCACTAGTGCCTTTTCATTACATATCTTTTTAAATATTAGCAAAATAATGCAGAATATTACCCATACCGTGACTTTTACATTACATTATCGCACTAGTGCCTTTTCATTACATATCTTTTAACATTTTAATTTTTATTTTTAGAACGGCGAATGAGCGAATTTCCTTGATCCGTCTCATATTACATAAAAATATCATAAAAATCCGTGGTAAACTGACACTGGCAATGATATTGACAGCTGCAGCAGCTATATTGGTCATTGCCAGGGTCAGATATTTAAAATATTTTTCAACACACCTGCTCGTAAAGTAGGTCTTATTACAGCGTATTTACACTGATAATGCAGAATATTACCCATGCCGTGCCTTTTACATTACATTATCGCACTAGTGCCTTTTCATTACATATCTTTTTAAATATTAGCAAAATAATGCAGAATATTACCCATACCGTGACTTTTACATTACATTATCGCACTAGTGCCTTTTCATTACATATCTTTTAACATTTTAATTTTTATTTTTTTTTATTTTTTCCTCGCAAATGTGTTGAAAAACGTCGTATGAAACACGTGAGCATTGATCATTACACTTCTCGTCTCCATTAAGCCTTCGCCTTCGGCTCAGGCTTAAAAACCGACTCGAGTGTAATGACCAACTTAGCACACTTGTATCATAATGTACTATTTTGTAATATGAGACGGATCACGGAAAGTGTCTCATTCGCCGTCCTAACCACAAGACGTAAGTGAGGAAACTGTTTATATTTTTCAAAAACAATTGACGCAGCTGACAAGTCTGCAATTTTTTCTGGTTCTAAGGAAGGTTATTCCTATTACCAAAAAAATAATCAGGCATTTCTAAAATTTTCATCCATTCCCCATTGTCGCGTTGGTGTAGGCGTCTATTGTTCGGCCACTTTTTATCCGGAAGGCGAATAGTCAGCACCAATCCTTAATATTCGATGTAAAATTAAAATATCATAAAACGTAATTCGAATGCATTTGTTAATTGATTTAATTAGTTTCGGTTTCGCAATGTTGAGGTTGTTGTCTATGTTGTTATTCTTGCGAAAAATCGATATTTTAATAAAGCTTTTCGTTTGCTGTGTGTGTTCGTTATTTTAAGGCTTATTTGTCTAGAAACACGCCCATGTTACTTTGTTTTAAATTGTTGACATTTTACAGTGTAGGCATTTTCGCGAGAAGAGATTCGTTGATTGACACTTAATTCATTTTTAAATAATGGCAACATTTTCCATTTTGTAATCACACAAGATAGGTCAGGCAACGAATGCTCAAAAAAATTTTGGATTTCGTGTGTTCCAAGCATTTCCCTCTAGGATCTCAGGTTGAACGCACTAGAGCCCTCCTCGCGCTTTGCCCCTGCGGGCTCTTCTAGGCATCTTCTTCGCCTTCTCTGGGGGACATAGCAGAGTGCTGTGGCCCCCGCCTTAAAAAACCCCTTAAGTCGCCTTTCATGACAGGCGGGGGAGACCTTAGAGCTATTCTTGTCCGAGTCTACACTTGCCTTGCCTGACCTAAGAGTTCTTTGGCACGTATAGATCTCTGAAGTCAATAAACTCAGGCTGGTTACAAAAGTTGAGACTAAAATATCATATGTTCTTGGAACTTTTCGAAAATGCCCACACACGTTTTCTTGCACAGTTCATCGAAAATACTTTTTATTGAAATGATTGATTAGAATTAAACTATTTGAACGTGTGTTATTTAATTTTCAAGCCTCGACCATTTACAGTGGTCGTGGGCAGATCGCGATTATCGTATAAACGAGTTATTAGCGATGTTCAAAATACGCCGTTATTATATTCAAACATAAATGTTAAGCGTGCTGTGCATTTTTAATCACCGGGGACATACTTATATATTGCAATTTTTGTGGAAATGTAATAATAATAACTTGATGTAATTCACATTGCATTCACGTTGCCAATCGAGTTCTCCTCACCTGAGGCTCTAGTATAAATTTTATCGATACAATACGTTTTCGAACGCGTTTGCGTTTAGTTTCAATTAGTATGGCAACTCGAACAGCGCCTCTGGTGCTAACTATTAGGAACTACGCGTTGCCATACAAATTGAAACTAAACGCAAACGCGTTCGAAAACGTATATGTATCGATAAAACTTATACTAGGGCTACTGGAGATTCGTGCACATGCCTTGAAGGCGAAAAACACGCGTTTTAGTTTATAGAAAATTATATACCTAATCGTTACGATTTTACCCTTTGAAACTCTTTTTTTGTTCTTTATATTAATTTGATAAGGACTGTGATAATGTAAGAAATTAACGTTAAATCTCTCCATCCATTTATAAAGTAATGAATGTAGTAAATATTCGTGATAGAATACGCATTCTTGTAATTTTATTGTCTCGTCAGCCCAATGGTAGCAGTTGCGTTGATAAAATCTAAACAATAGTTACAAGTAATAAATATGTATTAAAATAATGTGTTAATACAATATTATTTTCACACCTTCTATTTAGAAATGAGTCATTGTCCCTCAAATAAGGGATCAAAGTAGTACTTTTCTTCCTTGATGCTGCTATTCAGAAAAACGTGATTGCTGCCCAAATGAGGGATTTAAATTTTCCTTATAGAAGGTGTGGAAAACAGTATGTGTCACTCTGTAGCAAAATGATTTCCGTCTTGGGCGTAAACACTTGAATCCCTCGTTACGCTCAATATTCTACTTTGGAATCCCTCGCTACGCTCAAGATACTATTGTAGAATCGTTCCCTTCACTCAGAATTCAAAATGCGAGTGCGGTCGCCATAAATATATCATTTTGCGCCCTTGAGACACAATTCACACAATCTACTATTTTACAAGCTTTCTAATAACTTGCAATGTATGTAACTATGTTTGTTCGGGTGGAATTTTTCAACTCAATTTTGAAGCAGATAACTTCAACTGATTGAGCTGAAAATTTCGAGCTGATTTGATGATGGAGACAGAAGGTGGCCATGGGAATTCAGTACTTAACCGACGTCACCCCGGTGAGTTTGTGCTCGCTAGAATCGTCTCGATGAGTAGTCGATGACGGTATACAGAAAAGTACAGTCGGCAATAAAAGCTTGTACCTAAAATTAAAATTTTGACAGAAACTTATTATTTGCATAGGAGCAAATCTGGGTCAAAACAATCTGAACACAAGTAGGTATTGCAGAAGGTGTTCAGGTATTTATAAACTGGTTTTTGGTTCTATGTAAATGCCAATATTACCAATCGTAGATGCAGTAATGTTGTTCATACAAATATTGTAACAAATGTCTTCTCAAATGTTCTCACTTACATCTGTTTGGCTTTCGTCATACTAACGAAGAATGTTGGTAATAACTGTATATATTTTATCGACGCAACCATAACAATACCTAGTTTAACATTTTGACTTTAACATAATATTATATGAATATTTAACTGTAATAGACTGTCCATTAACCCTTTATTTGATGATGTATGACACAGTATACACATTTTTTTGATGTGCTTTTTGTTTTTTTGCTCTTCAAGGCGCAACCGAGGCTTGAACTCACGATTTTTTTGCCAAATAAAGGGTTAAGGCGTAAAATGGTTAAATCTATCAAAATCAATGTTTCTTCCTCTCTCTTGCACACGAAACGTTTTCACTGTAATATTTGACAATCGTAGTACTTCACTTGTGTCGCTTAAATTCAAAATCGGATAAAGCCATTCGACCCTATCAGCAAATATTTACCTTATCACCTTTTCTTAATAGCAAAATCGCATGATTTGACAGATGGATTTACCCGGGTTTGATATTAAGCGACTCACTTATACTTGAGGTTATTTCAGTTGGCCGTATTGCTTCAAAGAAGTCATTCAAAAATCAACTCTACCGTCCAAAGTAGAAGATTCCAATACGAATTACAGTTTTAAAAGAAGTCGACCACATTAAATAATCTCATCTAAATTTCGTAGCAAGAAATGGTCAAGATATATAAATATGTCTATCTGCCTGTTTTTTTTCTTGATCGAATTTTCAACAAAAGATTTTATATAGTGAACATTACTGCAATGTTCTGCCGCCAGAGTGCAGCACTAGCACAAACCGTAAACCAGTAGAGGAAGATAGGGACTCACACACACATGCACAATTGATTGTCAAATGAGTGACAAGGATGCATGCATAGACAATACCGCAAGTGGGAACGAGTAGTGTCGCCCCCTACGCAGAGTTTTGCGTAATGTTCCCTATTAACAAGATTTTTCACTCTAAATTTAACCACCACAAGTTCTTGTTGTCTGTTGTTGTTAATGAGTTCTAACGATTTCGGTAAAGGATTCCTTTCAGCCTGTGTTTTATGGTAGTGAACATATACAGGATTGAAAAACTCGTAATATTGTTATACACTGAAGTAGTTAAAGCTCAAGAACGACTGATTCGTTCGGACGTATATTGTAAGGTGTATCAAACACACCGTTGTCCAAGTACGCTGTAAAAAATTACAATGCAGACGGCAGCAGACGACGTGTCGCGGTGACACGACTGGTTTCTATGTATTTCTATGAAACAAATAAACGATTATGTGTATAAGCCCGGTTCACATTTGTCTGTCGTTCCGATGCGTCACAACACAATACTACAGACAATGTGAACCGGGCTTTAGCTGGCACCCCGTCGCCGTCATAGAAATACTAGAAACACATACAAACTCGTGTCGCCGCGACACGTCGTCTGCTGCTGCTGTCTGCGGTCGGGTTCCAACTTGTACCTTAAGAGTCTACCACAATTTGCTGCGAAGACTCTAGCTCAGCTACTCCGCCTCACTCGTTCTATGCAAATTTGAAAAAGGAGGATAGGTTTTTACATTTCGCGTCGCGTCGCGGCAACAGCCCAGCTGGCACTATACGTTTTATCGTTATGTTTTACGTTAGGTCTCAGTACATTTACGCCGTAAAAAGAGACGATAAAACCTATCGTGTTAGGGCCTCAGATGTGCTAGCCCTGTAAGTGTTTGTTTTGTTACTCTGCGGTTGTTCAAAACGGGGCTGTATTTTTTAAAACTTTGTGTTCTTAATGCAGTCAGCGTCATATAGTTAGTAGCAGCCAAAGTAGCCAAATATATCGTAACACATTCTTACTCCTATAGTAATAAAGATGTGTTGCGATATATTTGGCTGCCATATGAAGCTGACTGTACGGACGGCCAAGGAAGTGGTCTACCAGTTTTGACAAAAGTTTATGTGAGAGCTAATGGTCGCTAAGGGTACTGTCATAATATTATGGCAAGTGGAAATCGACCGTGTACTTTCATGACGATCAACCGTAGGGTGGTACTGGTAGACCACATTTTTGGCCGACTGTACAGTGGCGGAATGAAAAGGTTGATCAGTTTTCAAATCAATTCATTTACGCGTTGCAAGTACATGTTACCTTTTTAAACTGTGTATCAGACGAGAGTGTTGTATTGAAAATTATGTTCAACTGTTTGACAACAAAGTTCAAATTTACTTAGATGAATTTTCCTTGACTATTAATAGTTGAACTAAAACCTTTTTATTAGTTTGATCTTTCCATTACGTTGTGTCAAGTTTGATAAATCTAATGATTAATCCTCTTCGCTTAAAATGATTAAAACTATAAATATGAGTAACAGGTCCTGTCAATGTCATCATTGTTATTTCTTGTATACGTTTTTTTTTTCTTTTTTTAACTCGTTTTCCAAAATTAAAAGAGGTGTAGTGAAATGACATTCATTATGACGGATTGTGTCTGAGATTCGGTCGATAAAGCAGATACTGATAACTTATACTGAGCAAGCAAAAACAGATCTTAAGGTGATCAACCTTTTCATTCCCTGACTGTACAAATAAGTGTAACCGCGTCCGCAGCGCCATGTTTTCGTGGTTCAAAATTGTTTTGCCAATCATAAAATACACTTGTTTGCCGAAAGTCGAAACTGACTGGATAACATGTTCGATGTTTAAACACATTGAAAACATTGGTGCAGCGGACGCAGCTTAAAGCCCCTGCTAGACGGTCGCCAACACGCCATTCCGACCGAGCAACCTTGGTCGGCACCGACCGCTGTAGTATGAAATTTAGCTCCAAACAACTGTCTACACGGTCGGTGCGGACCAAGGTCGCCCGGTCGAAGGGGTGTGTTGGCGACCGTCTAGCAGGGGCTTAAGACAATGTCCAAGTGTAGGAAGCAGAGGTTTAGTTGTTGAGAGTGCAAACATTTTCGGTTTTACTGTTATTATTAATGTAAAGAAAAATAAAAAAGACTCGATTTAAATAACGTGCTTTTATTTTGAAATGAAGTAGCAACCCGAGTTGGGTCGTGTTTTTAATAAATATTAGCTATTTATTAGATAGCTAAGATTTCATCATCATCATATCAGCCGAAAGACGTCCACTGCTGGACATAGGCCTCCTCTAAGGAGTGCCAAGATTTGGCACATCATTTTTAAAAACAAAACACGCAGGCCTACAAAACGTAATTTTGGAATCACCTATATAGTAAGTGCCTGAAGTGAAGATGTAATTTTTTTCCTCGTTAAACCCAGTTTGGGAAGTCGTTGGATTTAGATACAGTCAAGTGTAAAAATATGGGTGCATTAAAATACTCAGAAATAATGATCTTTATGCAGTTGTAATAAGAACTTCGTAACATATTTGAAACGTTTTATTCGATACATATTTTTGCACTTGACTGTACCTAGTACAAAAATATTGATGTTTTAAAAATTTAATTTTTTTGTTAGGCGATCTGTTTGCGACATACCTAGATACTACTTAAGCTTTAAAGTGAAATTTTTGGTAAAGTCTAGCCTAATTTTACTAAATAATTGAATAGAAACCCTTTCATTAGATCGCACAAAATATTTCATGTCGCCGTTACTGAATTGTTGGTTAAACCTTCATAGCAATATTAGTAAAACGAGCATTTATGAATGGCACAAAAGAGTTTGAAAAACAAAATGACCATCAATCAGTTTGACGTACGATTACCATTCAAAAGGATTCATATGACATTTATATCAAAATTAACAAGTATGGATGAAACTCAATAAAATAAATAACATATTCACCTTAATCTTTCGGAACATGCCAAAATTATTGTGTAATTAATATTTACAACCAATTATGAGATGCGGTATCAAATATGGATGAACACCGGCAAGTTGTTGTGGCATTTGACGGAAAACGTTCTGATACCCAAGATACACAGTATACAGCGGAAAACTAATTGTAAGTCATGTGTGCTAATGCAATACCTATTTAACATCGAATAGTAGATTGTCAGAGAGGAATGGCGGAGTGTTGTGAAGTTTGCTCCCAACACCTGCCCGGCTGGCACGATACGTTTTATCGTTATGTTTTACGTGACGTCTCAGTACATTTTCGCCGTAAAACGTTAAGATAAAACCTATCGCGCTACGGCCTCTGAGGCCCTAGCACACTAGGTTTTATGTCGCGTTTTACGTGACGTATCAGTACATTTTCGCCGACATAAAACCTAGTGTGCTAGGGCCTCTGATGGTCGCACTACACTTGGAGGTGTTTGCCCAAATATTTGTGTTGCATCTTTTTCCTTCTTACGGCAAATGAAAGAGAGGCAACGACGCAACGCGAACACGCAACCCCAAGTGTAGTGCGACCATGAAACGATGACCACGACTACTCTGTGAAGAGTGGAAACGACGAAAAAGAAAAGAGTCGATTGACGGCATCTGTCAGTAGTCGTTCCCATAATGATGATTGCTTATGTGTCAAGACACTAGGTAGGTATGTACCTAGTGGTAGGTACAGATGTAGTGCATAAAGTTTTGTCGCATATGGTCTCGTTCGCAATTCGTCCCGTCCGGCAATCCGTCTCTGGTAGGTACGTCGACGAGCGAAGCGAGGTGGAGTGTTAGGTATACTGTGACCCTACAGCGCGCGAGCAGAGCGAGCGAAGCGAGCGTGCCGCGGTAGCGGCCGGCGAAGCGCCAGAACCGATTTTTTTTTTAGTATTACCTACATTACGAACGGGACGAACTGCGATCGGGACGAATTGTCGAACGGGACGAATTCCGAACGGGACCATATGCGACAAAAGGGTGCATAATGGTTTCCCATCGTTTTTTCACGGAAACGTAGGTACGAAGTGTCTGGCTATTTTCAGTCGGTCACGGTACTAAAAGTGCTGAGGTTGACTGATGTAGCATGACAAATACGAACATTTCCGACAAAATACGATGGTAAATGATTATTCACTATATCTGTACGTATATGGAGTGCCTAAGGCATATTGCCACAAAAGGATGTTGTACCTTGGAATATGTATGTAATCCTATTACGGAATGATGTCCAACGAATTAGCAAGTACCTCACAGACATATTACAGTAAAATAAAATTGTTACAGTATCATCCGCTAATTCAATATTCACCAGACACTTGAGTGAAGGCTCTTTCCAGCTCCCGCAATCAGCGACACTGTTGCAAAATGATGAAAAAGCGAAGGTCGTGTTACTCGGCACGGTGCACTTTAGCAAAACATCGGTCGAGGATGTATCCCAGGTATGCTTGCCAGACAAAGAATGAATTACTTTGGTAACGGCTCTATCCGCAACCAAAGGAATTTAAGGTGCTCCGGCTACTACGGCTGAGCCCATCCGGTTTGTGGAAATGATGGAGCGAGCTTGGGAGTATGCATAATGGAGGGGGCAAATACACAGAAGATCCCACTGGGTCGAAGTTAATGTTGTCGATAACGCTCATTTTGAGGCTTAAAGACTCGAACCCTAAAGACCCAAGTGACGAAAAGTCAATATTTTGCATTCATATGCGTAAAATAAACCAACACGGTTCTTAAACAGGGTAAGTAATACGAGATATAAGAACTCATCACATCATATAACATTCATAATATATACGCTCACTTTGTATAAGCTTGTTGAGTATAACATTCACTGGATATAATGAACGAAATATATAATTTCAAAATATCTACTTTTGTAAAGTATAACGTTATTTTGATATAATACCAATTGATATAACGATCAAAGCGCATAATGTTCATAACTCCTAAGATTGAAAACATATATTATACAATTAATCTAACATCAAAAAGCATAATGCTCGTATAGTATAAACGCATACAATTATTTTAATAGCAATCGCTTGAAAAGCTGAATATACTCAATGTGAATTTTTTAGAGTGATAGCCTCAAATTTGTGTTTTCAAACAAGATAAGTAAACATTGAAGATATACCTACATGTTATGTTGGTTAAAATTAAATATTTTTTATGTTATGTGGCCTTCCTAATTTAAAATCAACCTTACCTTATTACTTATTGATCCTGAACATTTGTTACCTAATAACGACGGGCCATTTGACCAGAGCTATAACCACAACCTTCTCCATCTATATCGCACTTACAATACTCGAATGACAGGGATGCAGGTACCTATACGAAATTCGAGATTCGATTTTCGTGGTAGCGCCGGTTCTGCGGCCATGATGACCCATTGTGTAGAGGAGCCTTTATAATCGATGGGAGTAATAGTGCAAAAGAAATACTCTATTGTATCTGTGCCTGCCGAGCTTTATATACCTACAGCAATAGCGACCCTTTCCAGCTTCGCACGGGTGCAATGCTGATACTAAATATATATGTATTATACATAATATAAATCTTCCGCTTGAATCTCTCTATCTATTAAAAAACGCATCAAAATCCGTTGCGTAGTTTTAAAGATTAAGCATACATAGGGACAGACATACAGCGGGAAGCGACTTTGTTTTATACTATGTATGTAGTGATGTTACAATTTTATAAAGACGCGGTTATGCGTTGGATTGCGACGGAAGTATGTCGTTCCTCTCTAACGTATAGTTGCGTCCTGTATGATGATGATGAGCCATGATGGCCCATTAATTTTGAAGAGGAACCTTAAGTCTATTTTTAATTAAGACACGATATGTTTACTTCATTAGATAGTAAAAGTCTTGAACCCTAACGGAATCCTGGTGGAGTTATGCCGTCAGAGAGTTTCGTTATTGGAGCTAGACGAAAAAAAGTTCATAGAGGATGCCAAAAAGTTCGATGCAAGCAAAATGAAGTAAGTTACCTACTCTACATATGCATTATTTCACCTGCAGGTAAGTTAGACGGTTATTATTATCTATTAAACTATAGGTACAGTCAGCAGCAGAAGTAGCAACGCGGGCCTAGTGCTCAAAATGATAACACACACGGACTTGAATGTCAAGGGAATAAGGATCATTTTGAGCGTGTTATTCTGCTTAGCTACTTCTTCTGCTGACTGTACCTACTTAGTGCCGGTTGTGTAAAACTGTCGGTAATCGTGGGTTGCGTTGCGTCCAATGATGTAATATAAAAATAGGTAGATATGTTGTCTATACGAAATTCCGTCTTTAAAAATGGCCATCAAATTCTGACAGCATTCGTTTCCATTGACGACGCAAAACTATGGCAAGCTGTGTGACTTGACCAAAATTAGTGTGCCACTTTTGGACCGCTTATAACATATCTACGTATATTTTATATTACATCATTAGTTGCGTCAGTTAAAATCGGATTGTACGGGAAGTTTGTCAGTTTTCTGCTGCCTGTAAAATGTATTGGATATATGCGACCCGGCCTTTATCTTAACTAGGTATTAATATTATTTGCGTATTTAGTTGTCGATCTCAAGATCTATTCTGGATGTACCCTGAATATTCAGGGCAAAGACGCTTAGTTGCAGTATCGAAGAGGCAATCGGATGGTTTGCGGTATTTGAGCTCCCGAAGTGTGCTGTGCCAGAGTTGGGCGTTATCTAGATAATTTCTTATCTAGATAATTATTTCAAATAAAATAACTTCAAATAAATCTATCCACAGTAAATATAACAAATTCAATCATAAATAGTGCGTTGACAACTTTTTTATTGAGATGAATTATCTAGATGAAGATAACCGACCTCGTTTGTTATTGAAGTAAGCTTATACTAATAAATGTATACCTGAATGTCACGTCGGGTCAAACCGTCACACTGACATTCATCTTTTATTTAAAATCCCAACTAATTTATCTGGATAAAAATGAAACCGATCTAGATAGATTCAAAATAACAAATGACGGATTATTTAGTTACTTCTATTACCGGTGTTTCGTAAATAGATAATTTTTGCCCAACTCTGTGCTGTGCAATCCGAACTAAGTCAACTTAAACTGGGGCGGAAATAGGAAAACGTATGAAAAAAAATACGGTCGCAATTGAAACAGCGGTTCCCTGAAAGTGTGTTTATATAATGAAATGCCCCAAAAAATTACCCCCCTCCTATTTCCGCCGCAGTCCAAGTTGGCTGAGTTCGGGTTACACATGGCGGTTCCACAACCAACACTTTGGGAGCTCAAATACCGCGAGCCATCCGATTGCCTCTTGAATACTGCAACTATACGTATCGTTGCTTTAACTAAAACGGGTGTGCTTGTCCCAAGAATTGGCCTTAGTTCTGATCTGACCATAAATATAAGCTGCAACAAGTTCAAAATATCCTATTAACTATAATCCTGTTATCACATTCCAATCTTTTTTTTCTCTAGGCAAGCCATGAAGGGGCAGAACGTCGTTTCCGGCATGTTACACGCTATGCTGCTCAAAACATATGCCGACATAGCTAAGGAGTTGGGTGTTGCACCCGGCGGTGAATTCCGCAGGGCCTACCATGAAGTAGGGATGCACATGCATAGTTTTTAACATTTTGACCGCCATTGTCTGATATACAGGATGCTTTGATGCAGTGCTATGAATTTGAGAGATGCTATAGGAGGTCATTTTTAACCCTTCGACCACTTTTGCACGTAGAACCGATGGCCGTTGGGGCGGAAAGGTTCTCTAGTGGCGACCGGCGTGGGTAGGCTCCCCACAGTCGCGGGAGTCCGCTGGATGCGGGTGGTGCAGTACCGGCCATTGTGGCACTCTTTGGGGGTGGCCTATGTCCAGCAGTTGACGTCTTTCGGCTGATATGATGATGATGATGATGAGACCACTTTTACTCTTTCGGAAATATAAAAATATACCGAATTAACATATATTTTTCAGTATAAAAGCTTAGATTCATAATTTGTTATTTTTGTAGTTATCTTCTCAGTATCTTCTCAGTTTTGGCTTCTAATAACAGTAAATTTGTGCTAAAAAGACCAAAATGACCTCTACCATCCCTGAAAGTCTGCGCTCAGCTTCCAAACAACCTGTATTAAGACACAATGACAGTGTTGAGATTGAAATTTCGATTTATAAACAGGTGAACTTTGACACAAAATAATAGGTAGGTACAAGTACCTACTTAACTTTTTTGACGTTCGGTGGTTTAAAGGTTAATAATAATTGAACATTATAGGGTTAGGGCGTTTGCCGAAATACTAATGGTAATAACTTGAACATGTTTTCAGATGCAGAAAATACCAGGGTGTAAACTGTATCTTGGCGACAGACCAATCCAAATAACTATAGCCAGAGCATTTCAGTCTCTGAGCGTTTTTGAACTAGGTCAAGTGCTGTACCACTTATCATCATCAAGTCAATCGAAGCCATTAGAGTATGTATCCTATCCAATAACCTACCAAATTAAAATCAACTACAGTCCCCCGCGGCTATGAAGTTTATCCTGACACATTGCGCAACTATGAAGTTTCTAAATAATGACAATGTCAACCATAGGAAAAAAATACATATTCAACCCTAGAGGCATGTCTCAGGATTGATTTCATAACCGCGGGGGACTATAGTTATTTAATAATAGGATATAGGATATACTTTTTTTTGTTTTAAACTCTAACGAAGCAAAACAAATGAGTGTTTCAATTTAGAATGATATACATTTAATTAAAGAGGAGAATGTCTTTTAAAATGCCGGTTTGGGTGGCTAAAGGTAATACAGTATTAATAAAAACCATGACGGTCCGTTGTTTGAACCCGTAAAAGTATGTGACTCGAAAGGTAATCACTCCTTGTATGATATATAAGAAGCTGTCCCGCTATATACCTCTTCACTTAATTAATGAAATCCGGTTCGAAGGACCATGTAAATAGTTTCTTTGTGGTTTATGTTAACACGATACTTTAATGGATTAAAATATTATCCTTTGGTTGGGTTACGTAACATTTACATTCATGCGATACTATAGTAGGTATTTCATCAAATTAGCATAAGTATTCTACGATTTTTTTTATTCTTAAGTGATTGCTACTTTGAACAGAGTATTTGTTGACCATATAAACAATTTTTCAGCAAACACCAATTGGAAAAATATAAAGATAAAGAGTTTGTGGCAGCTCAGTTCGAGGAGATCACTCGTGACGTTCCGGCGTTTAAGAAGATTTTCCATGTGTTCGTTGACGAACGTGATCGGTGTCTAGCTTATTCCTTGCAGGAGTGTGTTCGTAATGGTGGGTATTTACGCTAATTATCATACAGGGATGTGAACCGATTAATGTCAGCACGATTCGATTGCGCATTGCTATTCCAGAAATCACTTCCTTTATTATTTAACTGTCTTAAAATAACTAGATGAAGGACTGATTGATAAACCTTTTCTGCTGCTTAGCATGTCTAAAACTACATTTTCTGTTAAGAGCAGTACACAACTTACAATTTGTCACAATGCAACTTGCAGTTAATTGCGTCTCTGTCGGTTGTTGCGTCAAATTGCAATTGGTGTAATGCCCTTTATTCGATCTGCAGTTACTAAGACCCCACGGGTGCTGGCCGTGGTTGGGATGGGCCACGTGGACGGCATCACACGATACTACGGCAAAATGACGCAGGAGGACATCATACCGCTTCTTTCGTAAGCTGCGCCAATCGTTAGTGTTGTACTGTCTCATTGTAGTTAGACGGTCGTGGTGTCACTTTAGCTCACCGTAGGATCACGGTCGTACATGCTTTGCCACATAATTATTTCAGTATTTTTTTATTAGTAAAAATTATTCTAAACGAAATCACGCCAATTTTTTACCGTTAAATCAGAACTTGTGCTAATAAAGGCTCATTTACAGTCGTTGATGGGGCTCACTTTTTCCTTTATCCCCCACCATTCATAATGACGTTTGTTCTAACGGTGATACCGACGCCATTATTCAAAGATTGTACGACTGAGATTAATTTTATTTACTTATTTTCAGTTCATAATTTCATTAAGACACGTCGAAAAGTATTTATTTCGTTCCAACTTCTACCCGAGTTGCACAAATTCTTATTCTACAAGATACCCATCTCATAATCAAGGTGAGAATAGTTGTATGAAGCGTTTTATAGACCTTTCAATTTGTCACAACAACCGCCTTCATTATGAATGTTTGCTGTCTCTTTCCATTTTATAGCTGCGGCTCTAGGTTGTTGTTTCAAATTGCCACGTGCATAATGGCCTTTGTTTTTACAAGCTGTGGAGGCGCCTTTACACGACAGGCTATCACATAAGGAGACGCTACACGGACCGATACCAGCCGGACTGAATGCTGGCTGACGCGTGATTCGGCCATTGTGGATACGTGTCGGAAGCACGGCGGCCGGCCAAATCAAGGTCACTCCATACTAGATTTTCTGTGACCTTGCTTGGCCGCCCGAAAAATTCGTAGATGTAGCGTCTCCTATACTTTCATCACATTCCAACGCATAAACGCGTGCTGTCCTGCGGCCATGATGGCCTATTTATTGTGTGGATGAACCTTTAGATTAACTTACACTATTTTAATATAAGGCAAAATTCGAAACCATTTTTCAGCCACTTGCAGCTATCCGATTGAGCTGAAATTTGGCAAAAGGAGACGCTACACGAGCGAAATCGGCAGGACTGCCAAGCAAGGTCACATAAAATCTAGTATGGAGTGACCTTGATTTGGCTGGTCGCCGTTCTTCCGACACGTATCCACACGGGCCGAATCACGCGGCAACCTGCATGCAGTCCTGCCAATATCGGCCCGTGTAGCGTATCCTATAAGTACTTTTGTAAATTTGCTGACAACGTAATATTATGCCACCACCGAGCCCAATTGATGATGGAGATAGCAACATCTAAACTACACAAGATAAACCCATGTTTGGGCTTTTTGAAACCCTCTCAACGGGTGACTGCAAAAAAGTACAGTCGGCATTGAAAGCTGGTACCAAAAAAATTGTTTTGTCGGAAACGCTTTATTACTTAGGTATTTTATTTTGCCTACCTACCAAAGACATTAAGCGAAGCGAGTAAATAATCCACTGACAAGCCAACGGTCCAACAGAACTTTCGTTGGTTCGTAGGCTCGTCAGCTCGCAATGGAGAGCTACTTACTTAGGTAGGTACTGGCAGTCTTTTTACACTGCGGTTCAAGTACTTACCTACTTCAAGCAGGTCATTATGGCTTGATTTTATTTGTCTCACTACTTCTAGGTGTTATTGTTCTTAATTCCGCGGACTTTGTCATTTCATTGATGTTTTAGCGGCTCGTGAGCTTGTCGGCGTACCGGCGGCTCGCCAATGAATCACGCAATTCACGGAGTTAACCTCATGTAATTTTGTTTTTTCAGAGTTCCACCGCCGTCTATGTATTCAGTTGTGTTCTGGAAAGGTCTCCAATTCACATTTTACTTTTTAGTGTTTTCATTCTTCTACAGAATAATATTTGGAAGCTGACCTTGATTAATGGGCCAACGCCACCATAGTACCTACCTACGTTTAAAAATATTATCTATGACTTTATTTTAATAAAAAGTTTTTTTGAAGTTGTCATTATCTAAGTTTCGTATCGTTAAGCTAATAAAAAAATTGGTACAACTAATATAATTGTTTTCCTTTACTCAAAACTACATTAGGTATTCAATTCAAAGTGAGAAATAATCTCGAGTCAGCATCAAATAGGTAGGTTAGTAGCACTAGTAGCATCCAAAATAGCCAAATACCTACATCGTAACTATTACTACCTATGGGGTATACCTAGATGTGGAATTCTTTACATTCTCTTTGGGAAGCCGTGCTTCCGACACGTATCCATACGTGCCGAATCACGCTGCAGGCCTGCCGGTTTTGCTCGTGTAGCGTCTCCTTTTAGGGAATGAGTTGGACTAGCTGCGCTGGCTGATGCAAATAAGCCGCATCCTCCGATTCCAGTGCGGCGGACGGCATGAGTGGTGCGAACAATGTACTAAGTTATAAAGGAGACGCTACACGGGCCGATCGGTAGGACTGCATGCAGGCCGCCGCGTGATTCGGCCCGTGTGGATACGTGTCGGAAGCACGGCGGCCAGCCAAATCAAGGTAACTCCATACTAGATTTTCTGTGATCTTGCTTGGCAGTCCTGCCGATTTAGCTCGTGTAGCGTCTCCTCAAGATAAAGCGAGTCAGGAACATGGAGCCATTGAAACCAATTGGAAACCAAGGTCGTTATTTTCCCTATCTCGCTCTATAGCTTCGTACCGCTCATGCGGTCCGCCGAGCTGAACCGTGGGAATCACAGAACAAGTAAATATTCCTTATTTAAGTATTCCGTGGTGGGAATGCTAAAGGTAAGCTTGGTAGCTTATTTAACTACGCCCATACAATACCGCGTGGCTAACTGCAAACTATAATAGAGCGAGATGATATTCATCTCGCTCTATCCTAATAGCTTTTTGTGTTTAATGCGGTTTTGAGTTAAGTAATTACCTAGAGCAATATAAGATGTAGGCTCGGACAAGAATAGGTCTACGGTCTCCCCCGCCTGTCGTAGAAGGTGACTAAAGGGGGTCATCGGGGTCGTAGTGTTTCTGGCGGAGCCGGGGCACTCACTTAAAAACCCCAGGGACGGCGACTATCATCCTAGGACGAGCCAAATGTGGCGAGGCGCGAGGGGGTCTCCAGTGCGTTCAGAATGAGATCCTGGAGTCATCCGCATGAGAGCGCAGATGCCAGCCACCGTGGAGTTTTTAGTGGATAGAAATACCACATATATAACCCAGTCATCCCCTGGTTCGCAGGTTTCGTCCACGAAAAAAAAATTATAAAAAAAAGGGCAATATACGAACGCTCCTTACAAGATGTCATTCATTGTATCGTACGCTACTGTCATTACTTGATAGTTTCGTTTTGACGTTTTCACCCATCGTTCATGTTTTCACCGTTTTCGTTTTGACGTTTGTTCGACAACGTCAATTATTTTAGTATTTGATTTGTGTCTGGCTGGGATTGAAAAACTAAATTTTTGCTTCTTTAATGTTTTTTTGTATTTTAATATAGAATAAAACGCACCCTCCCGTCATTATATCACATACTGCTGGGCTGGCTGAGAAAATATCAGAACCTCGCTTGTCATTCATGACTAGTGTGTTTACCACGTAAATAACAACAACTATGTTTATTGTGGTCATGCTTATTTGTATGCTGAATGTTGGGTACATTTACAATGACAATGCTCAATGCGGATGTAACGTTAATCGAGCGCAAGGTGAAGGCATTCAAAATAAATATCTAGACAGCACACAACAAACAGATGCCGATCAATGTCCCTCTGAAAAAAATGTATATGATTCTGTTGAGAAGGATGTCTCTAGTGACATGGTGGCTGTGCCTGCAGGTGACTACCAACTCGGAACTGATGACGTTATGATCGAGACTGACAAAGAGGGTCCCAAAAGAATTGTTAAATTAGACACATTCCTACTAGACAAGTATGAAGTCTCTAACAGGGATTTCATGAAATTCGTGTCATCTGCAGACTATAAGACTGAAGCTGAAACATTTGGAGACAGTTTTGTTTTTTTACTGTTTTTAAACGCTACATTCAGAGAGCAATTACAAGACTTTAGAGTGGTTCAGGCTCCATGGTGGTACAAAGTTGATGGAGCCAATTGGAGACATCCATATGGTCCCAATTCGAATATTACAGGTAATTTCAACCTTATGTCTATTGATTTAAACCTACATGGTTTCCACACATGATTTTAACTACAAAAAACTTCATGATCATCAATATGGCAATGTTCAAATCTTCAAATGACAGAAGTAAATAACTAGAACTCTTACTACCTATTTTATGAAACACCTAACATAAATAAATATGTTTTGTCCCTTTCTTACAAACACCATGTGTCAGATAAGGGCTTGTGCACAAATCACGCGAGGTTTTTTTCGGCTACTTTTTGACCCCACCCTCCCCCTTGGAGATATTTGGTGAGGTTCTTGGCTACCGCCCCTCCCCCACATAACCTCACGTATATTTTTTTCATTCGACCTAATTGTAAGATGAATAGTATTTTACATAGTAAATCTTGTTTATTTTTCTATCTTAGTAAAATAGACTCGCTATTTTGAAATGCTAAGTAAAGATTTATGTTTAACAAAGCCGAGAAAAAGTATCTAGTGCTAGTCGTGCGGTAGATATTTTTTCTTAGTTTCGTTCTATGTAGAAAAATACACGTGAGGTATCCTTATACGCCCCCTCCCCCAACGAGATCTTAAGTGATTTTTTCCTGACCCCCCCCCCACCCCTATCGAACCTCGCGTGATTTGTGCACAAGCCCTAAAAGAAAATTATAAAGGCATTTTAATTAAACTAGGATTGTTGAATGTTTATGATTACAACCATTTGTGATTTTTGATTAACCTACAAACTGGTAAAAATTGTGTGTTCAAATTTTTTATGAATAAGAAAGAAGAAACAATAACATATATGCATGAAATTTTGTGCTGGTTTAAGATTCAATGGACCACCCAGTGATTCATGTGTCATGGAGAGATGCCCAAGCCTATTGCAAGTGGAGGGGAGCTCGCCTCCCAACTGAGAGTGAGTGGGAGGCGGGCTGTCGTGGAGGCAAGCGCGAGACCAAGTATCCTTGGGGAGACGAACTGTATCCTGATAGGACACATATGTTAGTGGCTATGGTACCTAAGGGCCGTATCAGACCGGAATAGCAGCAGCGCGGCGATCACTTTCAGTGTGAAATAACTTTAAACTTTAGTATTTAATTAGTCAATGGAAGATGTTGGAGGAGGCCTATGTCAAGAGGCACAATGAACTACGGGACATTATATAACTACACAAAATCAAATGTCTAGACATACCTTAGTAGTTCAGGAAAAAAGGGCTTATTATTATTATATTATTATTTAATTAGTACAGTCATCATCAAAAGTAGCTACGCAAACGAAGACGTCAAAAGTCTTTCTTAAAAGGGAATCAGAACTTTTGACGTCTTTGTTTGCGTAGCTACTTTTGATGCTGACTGTACATAATTAAAACACCAGTATCGCTTGAAAAGCGCAGCCTCGCAGCCACGCGCGTCTTGTCAGTGGTTCTACCCGCGACCACTTGCGGCGCCGCGCGACCTTTTCAAGCAATAATGGTCTTTAAGTATGTAGATAAAGGGCGGCGACCGGAGGCGGCGCGCGGACGCAAGTGGCCGCTGACGGCGACGCAAGACTACTGCTGCCAGCCGCTGCCATTCCGGTCTATCGGCCCTAATGCAAATTCATGTACTGAATTAATGTAACCCTTTCATTCACATTTGTCTTATATAAATGTGTGTTTGGGCTTTTGCAATAAAAAAGTGTACCTTTTACTCTTTTTTCCAGAATTTACAGTTTCCAATTTCAAGTTAATTTGAAGGGCTCGGGACGAGCTCAACATTTTGACATTAAAATCTCATTTTGAAAAAAATTTTACTAGAAATGTTCTTTTCGTGAACCCTTCATTTATTCAGCCACATACAAAATATATAAAAAAAAGTAAGGTACCTACACTTCTTATTGAAAACACCCTTTGCTACAAGAGTGTATGAGACTTAAAGAAGCGCTCGAAAGTCAAAAATCGGCCCCCTGGTCGATTTTTGGCGTTGTCTGTAATGTTTCATAGACACGAACGGATGCGATGATTCTAGTGCACGGTGAAAAAGGTCTATCATAGATTTTCTCCTGTTCATTTTCCGGCAATGGTGTTGCCTGTCTGAGTAAAGTAATTTATAGTAAACCTAGTCCCGAAATCACGTGGTCTTTACGTAATTAACATTCCGAAATCCACTTTTTCCCTGACCAACTTTTTCAAATGTGTTTGACTATTATTATGTGCATTTACCTCTAAAAATAGTTTGTATTAGGTTTTCAACATACATATGTATTCTAGTTACTTTTTGTGAAAATTGGATTTGAAAATTCAAAAAAAACCACTTGCTAAGTAAAACTCAGTTCCCGGATCGTGCGGCTATTTATGACACCACATTTGAATGCGTAAGCTCACTAGGAGTCTAGAACCATTTTTAGAATGGTTGAATTCAAATCAAATCAGAACAAACCAGTGAAACTGGATCAATTCTATCTAAGAAATGAAAGGTCAATTTGAATGACAACCCTACCACTATATTTTGAAATTCGATAACTCCGAAACGCCGCAATAGTGGAACTTGATTTTTTTATCAGTGATAGACCTAGTTAATATCAATCTTTCGGTGCTGGTCACAAGTCGCACTTTTGAGTTTTTTTGGAGTTAAAAAATAAAAACCAAAATCTGAAAAAACATTAATAGTTTGGTAACCAGAAGTGAAATTCCAAAAATAAGAATTATAAAATATGCGCCAAAAAGTCCTTTATCCAACTGTATTAATCACAAATAAAAATCTTGATCAGATAAGCTTATATAATTTATTTTATAATTTTTTTAAGTCATGGTCACGAAATCTTAAATATTTTTTATAAAAAAAAGTATTTGAAATAGACTTGTGGGTGTTTTAGTCTTGCGTTTAAAATGCATTCCTTGATCGATTTATGCGATAAACAGCATAGGGAAATTTTTCGAGTCATTTTGAACACTGTGCGCGCGGCTCCGCAGCTCGCTCCGCGCTCATGCATATTGCAAAGAACGCGAACAGAGTAAAATGTCCACCCAGAAAGTTCAAGAAAGAAAGAAGTTATTAAATAAAATTTGATATGTCCGTCTGGTGACCCCTACAATACAAACTTACATTACAAAGATACAATCTCGCAGACTTTTCCTGTTAAAAATATAATGTGATATTATATGTAGACTATGTATGGTTGAGATTAATGAATGTTATTGACTTTTTTATAAAACAGTCACTGGAATATGAATCTTCTACATTGAACGGTAGAGTTGCTTATTGAATGGACTACATTGATGCAATTCGGCCAACACAAATAAGCTCATGTATAATGCTGTTTTGATCAAATTAAGTAAATCTTGGTCTAAAGCCCGCTCCACATTCTCGACAAAACTACGCGAGACTGGTTTCGCCGGAATATTTGCCGAGACCGGGCGAAACCGAGAGCGGCCCTCTACATTCTCGCCTTGCGCAGTTGTACTTTCATACACTTTTATATAGCGCAGCGAGAATGTGGAGGAGAAGTTTCGCGCAAACTGGAAACTTTACGAGAGCTCTTTGATGTTTGGCCATTTTACCAACACGAGACGGAGACTACACGAATATACGCAAAACAATACGAACATAGACGAATACTCGCTCCACACTCTCGTATTCGGCAAATCTCGTGTAATTTTGTCGAGAATGTGGAGCGGGCTTAACCCAATAATATTACCTGCCAGTAACTCTTGATTCTAAACTGGCACCAGCTAAAGGATAACTCACAATTTATTTTTTCAGGGCAAACATTTGGCAAGGCACATTCCCTAACCACAACTCCGCTAAAGATGGTTACATTGGCACCAACCCTGTGGACATGTTCCAACCTAATGGGTTTGGTCTCTACAATATGGCTGGCAATGTGTGGGAATGGACTGAAGACGCCTGGGCTGATGATAATGTAAGTATAGTGTATTGTTTTTTTAGGGTTCCGTACTCAAAGAGTAAAACGGGACCCTATTACTAAGACTTCGCTGTTCGTCCGTCCGTCTGTCTGTACCAGGCTGTATCTCAAGAACCGTGATAGCTAGAGAGTTGAAAATTTCACAGATTATGTATTTCTGTTGCCGCTATAACAACAAATACTAAAAACAAAATAAACAATTTTTTTAAGGGGGGCTCCCATACAACAAACGTGATTTTTGCCGTTTTTATAGATAATGGTACGGAACCCTTCGTGCGCGAGTCCATATACATATATAACATCCATAACTCAGGAACAAATATTCGTGATGAACACACAAATAAATGCCCTGACCGGGATTCGAACCCGGTACCTCTAGCTTCGTAGGCAGAGTCACTACCAACTGGGCTACGGAGGTCGTTAATAGTTTCATTGTATATATAAATTTGCGTACTCTAGCAGATGTAACTGCAATATGCTTCAAAGTTAAGATTCTCGTCTAATATAACACATCTACTTGAAAAATTAACTCTACTGATACATGCGACAAACAAAATGCAACTCTGTTTAGAAGGTCTAATTAGGAAGGTATAAATTCCATTGACGTGGAAAATGCCCGCTAATAGGCTTTTGGGTGACTTTAGGTTAAGAAGTCCATTAAGACATAATTAATTACCAGACATGAACGCCACACTACGTCATACGTGATTCTTGCATCAATTAGTGGAATATCCGCCTTTGTCGGTTATTTTGTTATTTATGGCTCATTATCGTTTAGTTTGTTTGACTAATGAAATAAGTTAATTGAGTATTTTAACTAAATATATACTCTGGATCGCAAAGTTAGTAAAAATGATATGCTTATTCGATCTTTAGGATTCCGTACCTCAAAATGATAAAAACGGAACCCTCAGGGATTTGCCACCTGGATGCGTTCTGCGGTCAGGCAGAGGCGTATTTAAAGATTTGGCGCCCCGGGCCAGTAAGTTTTGCCGCCCCGGGGCCAGTAAGTTTTGGCGGCTCGCGCCTCCCCTCGGAGCGGCTCGGGCCGCCCCTCGGAGCCTGCCGCCCCGGGCCATGGCCCCCTTGGCCCTAGGGTAAATACGCCCCTGCGGTCAGGTCACCTTTCAGTGTGACTGATCACTTTTTTGTCCGTCTGTCTGTCAAGACCCTTTATCTCGGGAACGCGTGGTTGAAATTAAAACTTACTCAGGTCTGAAAAAATCAAACTTCTAAGCTAACGTAAAAAAAGATACGGCCGTTTATGCCGGAAAAAATTATATTTCAACACTCTCAAGGGAATCAAAATTTATAGGGTACTTTCCGTTGACCCAGAACTATGAAATTTGGCAAGTAATATCTTCTTATACCACAAGTACAGGGAAAAATCTGAAAATTATACATTTGTAATTTTGAATGGAACCCGCGGTGTGCTAGTCCGACTCGCACTTGTCCGGTCTTTTAATAAAGTAAACGATCCCCTGAACACAGGCGCCATTATAAGCGATAGGACGTGTTTACGCTGGATCGCCATCCTAATACGACCTTGTGTAAATACCTCATTTTGGTAATCTCCCGCAATTTCCGCACTTGACCAATAACCACCCATTGACCAATGTAACTGGGTTTAACTTTCCACTACTGCGTTTACGAGTGCTACTTCTCATTAAATAAAATAAATAAATATTTGCGGACAATCTTACACAAATCAACCTAGTCCCAAACTAAGCAAAGCTTGTACTATGGGTACTAGACGACGATATAGATACTTATATAGAGAAATACGTACTTAAATACATAGAAAACATCCATGACTCAGGAACAAATATTCGTGTTCAAATTATTTCGTTACATTTGATAGCATTCTTTGTCACAAGAGTTTGAAGACAGTTTCTAAAGTATTGCAGTTCTATGGAACAGTACCAATCGAATGTCTTTCTTTACAGGCTAAAGAAAAGGTGAAAAAGGGTGGTTCTTACCTATGCCACCGTTCCTACTGCTACCGGTACCGTTGCTCGGCGCGCTCGCACAACACTGAAGACAGCTCGGCGGGTAATCTAGGCTTCCGCTGTGCCAAGTCAGTTTAGCCCTTAATAACTAGTGGATAATAGTACATTGCACTTTCGGCCGAGGCTTAACATAGTGCTTTTCACGTCTACTGCGAGGAAATTGCAAATAATCATAATTTTAAATCAAAATTAAGTTCCTAATTGAAGATCATAATTTCATAATACTAATCAAAAAACAAAAGAAGCGCGGCACCTCTCGCCGGTGCGGCGGCGCCGCTCCTCCCGCTCGACGCCCTGTGATTGGTCGAAGAGCTGTTCAAACTGAACAACCACTACTACAATGACCAACCACTACTACAATGAAACATTGCAGTAGTGGTGGTTCAGGTGCTACAGCTATTGCCTACTTTCCAGCTTGGTTTTAGACCCTTTATTGCCACATTTCCGAGCAGTGGCGTGAAAAGACTATTGTAGCGTATTGTATATCAGACTCAACCCACGCCAATAAGGGGTGTGGTGCCTTGCGTATTGTTCTTGGAGACGAACAATAAGTGAGACTTATTTGCTATGCACTAGCTAAAACTTTAGCTTAGGTTATTTTTCATGTTATTCCGTAGTCCGTATACCTAAACCGTAGTTGTAGTCAGTTAAAAACGTTGAATATTCATCAATTGTTACGCACTTAATTGTACAAATAGTCACTTCATCCAGGAATTTACAGGAGATGGAATACTGTAAAATATAGGTTAGGTACAGTCAGGGGTTAATATACGTACATAAATATCTGTAGGTACAGGACTCTATTGTCAATGCAATAAAGGCGTGTGCAGATATTTATGTCCTAATTTATGTACGTATATTATTACCCCTGACTGTATACCTGGACAGTCTGTTATGAGTTTTTTCGTGTATAATTTGTTACTGACCGACTAGGTATGTTAACTCCCAATGCCAAACCTCACACATGTTTATATTCCTTGTATACTAAATGTGTACGTTACCTACTACGTAAGTGAAATCTTCTATTCACGTGATTTCGTCGAACAAATATATTACGATTTTAATTCAATAACTTTGGGAATTAAGGACAATGGGCGTATCGCAAGACATGATAAAACACTGTTGTGTCACAGATACAACCGTATATAATAAATATAATAATAAGTGGAAATAGACATATTACGTTGCACCATAAAATTCCGTTGCCTGTTTGTTTACATCATTGTTAATAATTCCCAATTAGTTTGAGAACGATTATTGTCTCCATTTCTAAAATATGGCTTCTGCGAAGTTTTGATTACCTATCATGCCGATCATACGTTTTAAGCATTATCTTATCACGAGTAAATATTATTCGTAAGCGTAATTTTATAATCGAAATAAAATATTATTGACTTTGAGATACTTATTATTAATAAGTCCAGTTAATTACCTCTTTTGTCACACACAACAACTACAGGCCTAAGTAGTAGCATGATACGTTTTATCGTTGTTTAACGTGACTTCTCAGTACAGTTGGGCCGTAAAACGTGACGATAAAACCAGTCGTGCTAGATGGGCACCTTATAGTGAAAAATCGTTTATCCACAGGTAGTGATGTGCAAATTGCTGAAAGTTTCCAAAAAGTTGGGAAATTTCTAGAAATTTTCACAAGAAATTAAGGAAATTTACGTACTGAAAAGCATAAAAATTTAACTGTTATACACTATGTATAAGAGTTACAGTTTTATGCTTCTCAGTTCGTAAATTTCCATGTTGGAAATGGAAAGTTTCAATTCCCATACAAAAATGAGGAAAATTTCCGGAATTTTCCCACGTTAAATTGCAGAAACATTTCGCAACATAGGAAACTTTCCGTCGGCACATCAGTATCCACAGGCCAGGTGAAATTCAATCTTATACCAATAACATACTTAAACGCTTTGACAGTGAAAACTTTTCTTATTTTATCTCTAGTTGTTTGATTTTCTCAATGTTAAATAAATTGTTGTGACACTTGTTATATGACCGGGCTGGTGTTAAAGTGAATATCCACAAGAGAAGCTGTGTTTTCATATAATAGGGGTGTAGACTGAAAATTTATTAGTACTCCAAAAGAAAGAAGCCAAAAAATATGGCTAGTGACAAAAATCCCATTCAAATTCATCTCATTATTTTATTACATTCTTGTTTGTGTACTAATTTGTAAAATTCCATACCTTGTCTTGCTCTATCTTTAAGCCGCGCAATTGTTAATCTGCACTGTCTGGTTTCCACGGGACAGGCCCAGCCTAGTGTTATTTTTTTGAAATTTTCTCTCGTTAATAAATATATTTTCATTTTCATTTTTTCAAATATCTAAAAAAATTACGAAGCTACATCCGTTTTAATATCGTTTGTTAGACAGAAAACGCTAGGGGATCGTGACGTCACGGTCCACGAGCGTCATTGTAAATGACAATCGTTTTATATGAAGGTGCGTTTTGCGGAAAAGAGACAGATTATACCCCATCTTTAAACTTTGAACACTTTGTGATTATTTAATGACCTGCTTTACTTTTTGCTCCAATTGACGATATTTTTAATCCTTTATCGAAAAAGTTCGTCATTATTGGTAATTTTGTTTAGTGTCTACACCCCCATTGACACCTAGCAGTCAACCTTGCGAGGTCTCAAATATATGAAAACACAGCTTCGCCTATCTCTTGTGGGTATTTCAAATTGATACGATAAATTAAAAAAAAATCTTTGCCACAAAAAGCAAATCTCGAACCAGCGGCCTTCTGGTATACAGGGCCAGCTGCTCTTGACCACTGAGCTATCGGAGCCATCTGTGCAACGAATCTTTCAACCAGTTCTCTTATGCGTGTAGCAATTTTTCCCTTTAATTTAATGTTTGTAATTTCGTTACCAGACGCTACTGCTCTTGATATTAAGCGTACCCTTAATTAAGCGTTGAATTCGCAACATCTATGCCTTATTGAAGGTCAGACTTATTCTGACTCACTTCTTCACAGTAGAAATGATGGCGATTGAATAGTGTGTTGCACATGTCGGTCTTACTCATACAAATTAAGACAAATGTATGACAAGCAATATGTATGTAGTCTATATAATGAATGACATTTAATGACTTATGAACATTGTACAAGTTATTAATGACATTATGATGTCTATTTATAAGGGAATTAATGGAAACAGTAAAATTGTTTTACTTACAATTTATTTGAGATTTCTTCGTATAAAAAAGAACAACAAGTAAAACTGATTCTAAACATGATTTGATGACTGATTCAATTAATCTATTACATGGCGAGTTCGTTTTCAGCTGATAACATGGTCTGTGAGATCACAGAGCACCTGATATTTTAAATGTAAGTACAAAATAAAACGGAAGACTAATAAGATATAAAAGGAAAAACATCGATAGCTACCACTATAAAACCCGTTACTAATTTGATCCTATGTACAAATCATTTTGGTAAACTTAAAAAAAAACATAAATTAAACAAAACAATAAATAACCAACACAACCCTTTCCGATCTTCAACTAAACTTATATGTATTTTCATTGAACATTTGACGTACACTGTACAATTTTTGTACTCGAAATTATAAAATATGTGCATTGTAGCATTTAAATTATTATAAAATTTGAACAATAGTGAATACTTTAATATATATAAAATCATTTAAAATTTATCTATTATACCATACCATTTTTTCAATAATTTTAACTAGGTTTTCATAAATTAACATTAACTGCTCTTTAGCTGTCGCCGGGCTACTTTAAAATTAAAATAGGCAAGGTACTCGATTCGTATATAGAGTGACGTCACGGATCACGCAAGCACCAAGCATTTCGTAAACGCAAACGACAGCGACCGCGCCGCGGCGCGATCGTCCGGTAAGTAGAAAACGTTACGCGATCACAAATCTAGCTTTAACATTAGCTTATCGAATAAAATATACACCGTTTACACCGCTTAACCGTATGTACACTAGATAAAAATCACATTTAACACTAGGAGTTCGGGCTCGGGACTGACGTCACAGGTCAGTTCCCGGCGGGCAGCACGGTGCGCGCGCGCAGGTTGCCGTTGAGCAAGCCGCTCTTGAGTCCGTTCGCGTACCGCGGCGCCTCCAGCTCCGTCGTCGGCGCCATCTTGGCTGCGGCCGCCTGCGACAAACAACAAACACCAGACCTGTCATCTCCACGAAGGGTAAACATGCCAACCGTTATATTCAAAGAGCGGAATAGGGGTGTAGACTCGCGTCAAAATTTATAACATTGTGTTGGCTAAATTGATAGTACACCATCTAATTATTGTAATAAAGTATAAATAAAATAAAAAATACTAAATAATATAATATTTTGGATTTGAAAGTTTAGAAAAAATATGCATTTTTTTATTGTCCACGAGTTTATGTACTTAGTTAGTTATACTGGGCGTTTTCCGCAAGTCGACATCCATTGTGCCTATTTTGCGTGAAACGGCGGTGTGGCGCTACTCTAACCACCCCAGCTCGTCTAAAAAGTTGGTGAGTGCCTTGGTGTTGCTGACTGCGTAGTGTGTTTGGAGAACCTAGGTGCTTCATTCTGTATACTTCTACCTCCTTGCAGTCCAGTAGTATATGTTTAGTCGTTTCTTCTGCCTCCATGCACGCTCTGCACATGTTTATGTACTTACAAACTTGTATTACAAAATGGATCTTAACGCAGTATTTCGCGACCGAAACAGCAATTTACTTGATTTTCCATACAACGATTAGTACAAATAGCAGATTGTGACGTCATACTTTTATGTCAATTAGTATGGAGCGTTTCGGCTGCCGCTAGCGGGGTCAATCTTTGACTGAAATTTTTGGGTATTTATGTTCTTTAATTGTAGTTGCCCCGGATACAAACATTTATTCCTCACCAAAATCTGATTCGAATAGCATCGTAAAAAAATCTTAGGTCACATCTAGGACCTTAGGACCTATTTTTATTTCATAGCAAAAATCGAAAAACTTCAAGACGCATTGAACAATATAAATTATCGATAAGTAATTCTCTCATAGCAAGACATGTGTATATGCAATGTTGTCATGCTTGTATAGAGATCGTTCCACGGGATAAGCGAGCGGACTACGAAAAATACGCGTTGATTTAGTTTAGTTTGGTGTGCTGTATATTTCCCAAAGCCAAAGGACCGATTATTTCCAATTTAACGTTCCCTAAAATTGCATTATATGGGAAGTTAGACTCTATAGTTGGACTATATGGGATGCCAGATATCAGCGCCATATTTAACGTTAAATATTGTTGATGCAACCTACCCTAAGGCCTATCTAATGATTTAATCATGGCTAAAGAATGTTGCGGGTTTTAGAATCAGAAACAAACATCTATTCGTGACAGTGACACACTAGTATGCAATTTATTTCCATACAGAGTAACTCTGTACGAAGCCTATAACAACAAGAGACCAATGGCATCAAGGCCGTCTGTTTCAGTGACCATTCTTGACCAAATGCCAGAGGGCCCCGCGACTAATGTGGCCTCCACGGGTCCCCCCTATCCCCTGAGAGTTCACGGACTAGACTACTATTTCTTTTTCATCACACTTGCTCGTAAAGGATGTATTATAGGCAAGTTTATAGAGCAGCTATACCCGATTTACCTCCCGGAGTTATGGATTTATAACTCCCTGGGGAGTTATGGGCTTGTGTGTGATCTAATTGGTTAAAAACACATCAAACAAATTGGTTGGCAAATCTAGTTGGCCGCGCGTCACAAGAACTCTTCTCTGTGATTGGTTGAAAAAAAACTAGCAGGCCATGCGGCGCCACGCCCCCTCGCCCTCCTCAAAGCTGTTAGTGAAGTTGTCAATTTCGTAAATTTATGAGTAACTTAGATTTTTCTGTCTTTTGTAGTTAATTTATTTCCTCGCAAATGTGATGAAAAACACGGGCAGTAAGGGGATTACAAACTCGACTCATTAAAAGCCCTCCGCCTTTGGCGTCGGGCTTCTAATAGACTCTCGTTGGTAATCCCCTTTTTACGGCCCTTAATGCACAATGTACTACCTTATCTAAATGCCTTAAAATGGAGATGTTACCTTAGCCCTAGGTATGCGGTAGGACTGGTTGTAGAAGTCCTTAAACAAGAAGAAGAACATGACGGCGTGCATGCCGATCCACCAGACGAACGCGCGCGGGTAGTCGCAATCGATGAATAGCAGCTGGAATGCGTGGAGCATGATGCCTATGAACTGGGCCTGAAAAAAAAATTGTATATCATACTCAAAAAGCTTACAGCGCCCTGCGCGTCCGTATAACAACGCTTTCAGGATGCTGTTGGGGCTGCCGAAACATTGCAACGCGTCAGGAATGTTCGCGGAGGCGCGCACGGATGCATTTCACGCAATGTTGCATCTCTGCAGAGACGTATCGGCCTTAGCCCCAACAGCCACCTGGAGACAGTGGCAGAAAGACACTGCATCAGTTCTATAGAACAAAAGAGTATTATCCTTGCTAATGATATCTGTAACCTTCTTAAGATAAAGGCAACATAAAAAAATCTCCGGACTGATAACGTTTTTTTTAATGCTTACAAAAAATGCCGTAAACGCGACGTAGGTTAGGTAAGTAATTTTCTGTTTTGTTCTTCGCAATGTCATAAAGCTTGAACACAGTAAAACATGGGCACATAAAGTAACAAAAATAAAAATGTTATGGAACATATTTGAAGGAAATTTTTATTGCATTTATTTACTTGACTAATAACCGTTTTTACAAATATATACAATTATTTAATTTGCTTTCTATATGCCATACTGCGTGCTTTGCGTCGAATCCGGCTCATTAAGTCTTGCACAGCACGACTCCTTTTACCACAACTACAAATAGCTTGCCATAAAAGGATTTTTTTTGGAAACTTCGATCTCTTTTTTATCTTGCAATCTTCTGGGGCATCCTTACGATTCTTAGAAGTATAAAATTCTTGCCCCGGTATCTGCTTGAAGTCTGCTTTGATGTATGTTTCATCGTCCAATACAACGCATCCAAATTTTGTCAAGTAATTGTGGTACACCTTTCGTGATCTCTGTTTTGCAGACAGATTTTGCTTAGCGTCGCGATTGGGTGCAGCTTGTGCTTTGAACGACTTTAATCCAGCTCTAGACTTAGTTTTCTGTACATATGACTGCGACATTTTGACCTTTTTTGCGACATCACGGGACGATAACTTCGGATTCGCTGTAAAAAGCCGCAAGACATGGGCTTCTTTTTTTTATCCTTTGCGCCTTGCTTACCTGCACTTCCCGGCTTGCGATCTACTGTCAATCGTTCTCGGAACCTTTTTAAAACTAAAAATACGCTAAACTTAAGTGGCAGTGGGCGGGGCACATTGCACGTAGAAATGATGGCCGTTGGGGCGGAAAGGTTCTCGAGTGGCGACCACTTACCGGAAGGTGCGGCGTTGGTAGGCCTCCCACAAGGTGGACTGATGACCTGGTAAGGGTCGCGGGAGTCCGCTGGATGCGGGTGGCGCAAGACCGGTCACTTTGGAACTCTTTGGGGGAGGCCTATGTCCAGCAGTGGACGTCTTTCGGCTGATATGATGATGATGATGATGATGAGCTATGACCACGAACTTAGAAATTCGAAGTTCGGGTATTTCCATCTCTATCGCACTCACATTACTCGAGTGACAGGGATGCATGTATACGAACTTCGAGTTTCGATTTTCGTGGTAGTCACTTCGCAACGATTGGCAGGATTGGTCAGAGCCGGGTCGAGTGGGAAAAGAGAGGGGGAGGCCTTTGCCCAGTGGCGAGACACCAGGCTTCAAAATTATTAGTAAGTAACTAAACCCGAAACTGGAATTCAAGACCAAAAAAACTACGACAGATACGTCACTGTCAAAGTCACTTATGTCATTGTCAAATAAAGTTTTCAGGTTTCGCCAACCTTTTTATTATATGCCTCTTTGTATTGGCTGGCACAATTCATTCATTAGGATTTTCTCAAAAAAAGGAACTTAATTACAAACTTTATTTTCAACTCAACTAATATTGACAAAATTTAATTGTAAAGAACTTAAACAAGTTGAATTACCAATGAATGAATGAACACACACGGCAGTGTGCCATATTATTAAGACGGTATAGAAAAGTTTAATAAAACCATTTTTTTATGAATTGTTTTTATTTATCTTCATCTTCACCCTCACTAATGTCAGAATCACTAACTTCGGAATCTGAGTCGGTCACTTGTATTATAAAGTTTTCCACCACTCCAGTAATTAATCCGTCCAGTTTGCACATTTCGTCCTCTACTTTCATGACATGAATTATACATGACTGCCACTTCTGCGGTGTCACCTCCCGGAGGCCTTCATGAAATAGGTCTTTGACCTCTGCCATTTTAAATGTTTTATTATTCCTGGCTACATGCCCTTTTACCTGAGCCCATACCAACTTAATTGGGTTCTATTCGCAGTCGTAAGGGGGCAATCTTAATATTTTGACATCATGTGCCGCTGCTATCTCATCCACTGCATATTTATTGTGAGCAGGCTTCTCCTTTGCGACAATTGTCATCAATTTCTCTTTGGTCAAATTTTCTGGAAATGTGACATTTTTTTCTTTCAGACAATCAATCATCAAATCTATGGTGTCATGGCGGCCATAACAACCATAAAGCACGCTACACACTAATATTCTGCAATTAGCTAAATGTATGCAAAAATAGGTTATTAATAATTTACATGTAGTTCAAATATTGTATCAAAATGTTATTAACACCTGAAGTGATACAAGCGCAATACCAGATTTGCAACCAAAAATTATGGATCATTAAGTTTTTATTAAATTATGTAAAAATAAGTAAATAAAATTACTTCTTTAAATTGTGTGTTTTTAGAAAAAAAGGATATACTATTGTACGATCATTTTATTGCGGTGGCAACATTGTCGTAGTTTTTTTGGTCTTGAATTCCAGTTTCGGGTATAGCTTCCGCCCGCGACTTCGTCGGCGTGGACGCGGGATAAAAACTATCCTATATTTTAATCCAGGCTATTGTGTAAAATTAAAATTTCATCCAAATCGGTTGAGCCGTTTAAGATCCCGTTAACGTGCTCACTAGCGCCACAGGTAAATTAATGTGATTATTTAAATTTAACGATAGATATTTGAAAAGGTAGGCCACTACACACTTTATTTTGTATTTAAGTATCTTTTAAATACATCATAATAGTTTTTTCAACACATTTGGTCGTAATGTGCCGCTTTAGGGCTCATAATCCTGGGTATTAAACACGCGTGTTTAATAACATTACGACACTCGTGTAGTTATGTTTATATCCCGATTAAGACACGTTGGCACCTTGCAGCAAGGTGTATGTATGGACTCGGCGCATTCTTAAATTGACCAGGTTATACAGGTTTGTTTTTAATTCTCGGCAAATGGATTCTTACTCGACTAAACAAATTAAATCCTTCTCGTGAATTAATTGATTATTTCTTCTTGGATATGATACAGAAACGTTGCATTTAGTAAAACTATTTACTTTTGATAACTTTTTACATGAATTTATATTGAATAAGAAAATATTTATTTTATTTTGTATTGGCTGTTTAGAGATTTCATCTAAGCCTCGCTGCAGCCGCACTGCGCAAACTTAACGAAAAAAAATAGTTGCACGCCATTATAGGTAATTTCACAAATATTAGTAAACATTGATGATGCGTGTTTGGTTATTATTAAAAATGTTGACTCGTGGTGAATAAAAAAGTGATAAATAGAATTGACGCCATTGTACATTCTTAGAGATTTACAAATGTGTAAGTAAAAACCTGTTGTCATCAATAACTAAAGGAAACAACTTAGGAGCCCGTAACATTTTCATTTTATGAAAAGGATTTTTTCCTCGCAAATGTGTTGAAAAACGTCGTATGACACGCGTGAGCTTTGATAATTACACCCTCGGCTCTCTTATCACGCTCACCTGCGGTTCGCGTGACAATTTCGCCTCTAATGTTATGATCAACATACCTCACTTGTATCACAATGTACTAGTACGCGGCTGTACTTTATACCCTTGTAATATCTTGTAATTTACCATTGTTTGCAAACAATAAATGAATTATGAATTATGGATTCGTCAATCTATGCGTCCAAAGTGAATACGGCCGTTTTTCTTTTGAGTTTATAGATCGATGAATCCAGCAACATAAAATCTAGTTTGATGTATTCACAAGGTACTTAAATATAAAATATAGTGTGTAGTGGCTTACTTTTTTAAATATCTATCGTTAAATATACATAATCACAATTATTTACCAGTGGCGCTAGTGAGCACGTTAATGGGCTCTTAAGCGTGATTGAGTAACAAACATCCAAACTTTCGCATTTATAATATTAGTACAACTCGTCGGAAATATGTGCGAACCTGGCTTGAGCATACCGTAAAGCTGCAATACGACTGATTTCTCCTGATAGAATTGATCTCCGGGAAGGAGACATGGTGGGGGTGAGATTTTGATGGGGTCTTATAGAGGTCACCTTGCCCACCAGAAAAATCTGACAGCTTGAGTATAACAGGGTGTCCACTGCAAACCCTGAAAATATTTCCCTGACTTTTCCCTGACTTTCCCTGACCATTCTTTCGAATTTCCCTGACCAGAAATGTTACAAAATATCTCGATTGATTAACCTTTAACGCCATTTCAAAGTACGCATGTCACACTCCAAACTCTTTATGGCTATGAAGCGCAAGGAAAACTTTTTATTTATAAACTTCACTACGATGGTGACAAACAAGAGCACGGCCTGCCTGATGCTGTGTCACCGCAGCCTTTTAGACGTTTGCAAGGCTGTCGGACGCATAATTCGTCTGAAGCTAGTACCCCTACTCGTGCTTTGACATTGTAAGCACTTAACTAATTTGTTATTTTTATTATATGAGAAAGCATAGTTTCACGTTTAAAGATGATAAAATTATTAAAATTTTTGTCATAAATTTTTTATCTGAAAATCTTGAAGAAAAATAGTTGAGGGGCATATTTTTTTTTTTTAAGTCTCGTCCTAGTGTTTTTTGCTTCAAAATTTGTAAGCTTCGGATTAAAAGCATCAAATTGATGGAGAGATTTTTGCATGTTGTAACAATTCGGATTCACCCCATCAACGTGGGAAGATGGGTGTGAATGTGGTAAAAGCAGGCGACATCCTTGATAAACTTTTATTACTGGGGCTTGTGCGGTAAATATAGTTATCGACACGAGGAACACTAAAACAGGCACAAGGAATAAAATTTTCACGAGACAAAGTATTCTTCTATAGAAAAAAAAAATTAGATGTGACGAACAAAACAACACACATAATATGACGAAAATGTAAAATAAAATACTGCACGCATGGCTTTCTTTAAAAAAAAAACCATGCAATTTTTTTTTCCGTGGTCCTAAGAACTAATAGACTGTCTGTATGGGTCGTTATTTTGACGTGGTACTTATAAAAAAAACTTGGGTAATTTTTATTTTACAACTTGCATTTTGATAGGTATTAATAAAATGTCTTGAATTTAAGACCTACTTCGAGAGGTTTCTAGGTCCAACTTCGAGAAAGAGGTCAATCGTCGAATCCGACTCGGCTGAACAGCGTTCGGGAAGCTACGGCACATCTTTTCGTCAAATATTCCACAGAGTCTCAAGACAAGTTTCTTTGACCAGTGTGTATTGCCAGTGATGACATATGCCAGTGATAAACCTTTGTTATCTGAATCGACTGAGTATTATTTTATGGCACTGAATAGTGGTCGTTTACTGTGGGCCTCATAAGAAGGCTCAGTCACCCAAAAATAGAGAGGGCCATGCCGGAAGATTATCCGCGTGATCGCATCAGAAATGAGGCTATCCGCAGCAGAACCATGGTAACTGTTGTAGCCCTCCGAATCGCTAAACTTAAGTGGCACTGGGCGGAGCACATTGCAAGTAAAACCGATGGCCGTTGGTGCGGAAAGGTTCTCGAGTGGCGGCCACGTACCGGAAGGCGCAGCGTCGGTAGACCCCCACCGCCCCCATAAACGCGCGAGTCCGCTAGATGCGGGTGGCGCAGGACCGGTCATTGTAGCACTCTTTGGCGGAGGCCTATCCCAGCAGTCAGCTGATATGATAATGATGATGATTATAAAAATTCATAATTTAGATATTGAAAGCAATAATTCTGAACACAAAGGCATAACGCTACTTTACCTTGATGCAAACAATATTGGATTTTTTAAAGTTTTTGTATAGACGTCGCTCAAAAAGTAGGTAGGTACACATATTTATGAAAACTAAACGGCCTTTTAGATATTGTTTTCAAAAATATGTAATAGATATGATCATCTTACCTTCCACAGTAAGTTTTATTTTAAATTTTTTCAGACATTTTTTTTTTCTCTAAAACTATACCTTTTTCACCTAAAATTAATTCCCCGTGTCTGTTTTAGTCGATAACTATAGTTACTATACTTCATAAGCCCTAGCAATAATAGTTTATAGCGCCCAAAAAGTACACATATTTCTGAAATCTCAGCGACTTTTTAGATATGTTTTTAAAAATATGTATTAGATATACTTCATCTTATCTTAGACAGCATGTTTTATTTTTATTTTATTAATTCAGACATTTTTTTTTACTATAAAACTACCTTTTTTCACCAAAAATTAATTCCCCGTGTCTGTTTTAGTCGATAACTATACCCCATAAGCTGTAGCAATAATAGTTAATGGAGAAGGCCGTATCGCAGGCAAAGCCTACTTTTTCCACATTTACCTACACCTATTTTCCCGCGCTCATGGGATGAGCCCTTGTTTCAACATTTAAAAATAAGTACCCATTATAGAATGCTTTTACTCCAAAGCGTACAATTTTGGCACAAAAAACACTTGAACGAGAGATTTTTTAAAATTTTCTTCCCTTCTCAACTTTTTTCTGTAATACTTAAATTGTATATGTTGTTGTGATATATGACAAAAATCATTTTTATCATCCTTAAACTTGGCATAGACGACTTTGTCATATAAATAACAAATTCAGTGATATTTCTAAAACACCAAAAAGATTGCCCCTTTACCTTTGAGAGAGGCAAACACGCAACGCGAACACGCAACGCCAAGTGAAGTGCCAGCATCAAATGAAGATGGTGGCTAACCCACACATGCCCGAGAACGGAAACTTATGACCTCATACTCAACCAATATCAATCAAAACATCTTCCTCTCCACGTTTTGCAAGGCAATGTATCGAGGTATCTCCCCACAAAATGGCCTTATAATATCACCTGGTCATAAAATATTTAACACTGAATAAAAAGAAAAATCAAACTAACTAAGATCTATACCTTTCTAAATTTAGTTACTTCATGGAAAACATAACGATGATGAATCAACATATTTACTCGTATAGTACAAGATACATTTGTTGATCCCTTTGATTTTTTTATTTATATTTTTCCTTCTAGATAGATTTTTTCCCTGACCTGTCTAGAACTTCCCTGACTTTCCCTGACTTTCCCTGACCACCATGAGCTTCCCTGACTTTTCCCTGACTTTCCAGAAAGTGGACACCCTGTATAAGTACAGAAAATGCTCACCATTTGTAGCGCGGTGAGGTACTTCTTCCACCACAGATACTTCCTCACCCCCGGGCCCATGGCCGCGAGCATGTAGTACGCGTACATGATGATGTGCACGAACGTGTTCAACAGCCCGAAGAAGGTGGAGTGGCCGCCCGGCGTGAACTTGACGCCGAACCACACGGACATGGGCATCACGCCGTGGTGGATCACGTGCAGTGTCGACACGTGGTCGTACTTCTTGCGCAACACGAAGAAGATCTGTTATCAAACAAATCAAAATAAGTTTCTGACAAAAAAATCATTTTTGGTACAAGCTTTTATTGCCGACTGTACTTTTCTGCATACCATCATCAACTAATCATTGAGACGATTCTAACGAGCCCAAATTCGATGGGGTTGTGTCGTTTTATTGCGGAGTTCCTATGGCCACCTTCCAGCTCCAGCATCAGATCAGCTCCATGTCATCATAATATTGCATGGTCATGCGATATACATGCAAAATTTCAGCTCAATCGGAAACCGGGAAGTGGGTCAATTTTTTTTATCTCTAACAAGCAACATTAAAAACGGTTGTAGCTACTTAATTTTTTTAGATATGTGAGTGGGATTTTCGTCATTAGGCATATTTTTTTGCCTTATTTATTTTCAAATACCTCATAAAAAACTAGCTTTAAGTGAATTGTAATATATATGATGTGGATAGAATAAGAATAAGTAAATTTTGAGTCTATACCCCTATTGCTGGGCATAGGCATCATGGATGGGAGGAAACGGACAGTTAGTCCTTAGTATGTGTTGGGAACTTCACATACACATTTAAACAAATTAAAAAATACAATATTTATAAAGTTACTCCTGGCCATATTGGCAATTAATGGCTGCTCGCTATGGGTGCAGAAATGAGCATTGTACCTATACCTACTAACTCGAAGACACAAAAATAGGCACTTACCGTATCAAAAAATTCTGTGAATTTTGAGAAGTAGTACCACCAGCAAGCGTGTACCATCTGAAAATGTATTAATAAAATTATAGTTCTGTAATAGACTCACTGACATTTAATTAAAAAGATTGAATCATTTCAAAAACAAAGATAATGTTCTATACTTAACCCCATAGAGGAATAAACAATTAAAACGATATTAGAGTTTGGGTGCAGGACAGCGTGCAAGTAACTCATGCATTTGTGCAACCAAGGAGTAACTAGATGCATTGCTAAGCCTAGTCAAGTCAAATGTTAAACTTCCCGACACCTCTTTCAAACCAACGAGTGTGTAAACAATACGAACATACTTGTGGTATAGTTACATATTTATACCTGGGTACTCTCGAAAAAGTAACGGCTTTTTTGAGCAATCTTAGAAATAGACTTAGCGATCATCTAATTGTGAATGAGAAATGCCAATTAAGGTAAGTAGTAACATTGAAGATGAAAAAAGATTGAAGAGAATAAATTGCGTTTCCGGTATATTTTCAAAATATTTATGTGTGCGAGTGCAGGGCCGAACCCAGTGCGAAAGCGATAGTATATACAGTGTGTCCATATGTCCCAGGGAGAAGTTACCGGCCAAAGTGGGTTGATTAGTTACGTAAAATTATCGATAAAAAACATTAGTTGAGAGGTATATCGACAGGAGATTTTTTTTACTGTCGTTTCTTTTTTGTTGCATAGTCGGCCGACTTGTTGCACTATTTTTGAAATATTGTGGTTGTTTTGAGTGTATTTGCCATTCAGATTTTTTTATTTAATTGTTATTAACTTATCCGCTCAAACCCTAAAAATAAATAAAAAGTGAGAAAAAGGGGGTGAATGCTACGGATAAACTTGAAATTTTAACAAAGAAATGGTCAATTTTTTATTTGTGTCCCTCAAAACTCCGCATAATGTCCGATAAACATTATTATTTTAGAGTTTGAGCGGATAAGTAACAGTAATAACAATTGAATAAAAATATCAGAATGGCAAATAAGCTCAAAACAACCACAATATTTCAAAAATAGTGCAACAAGTCGGCTGGTTCTGCAACAATAAAAAAACAAAAGTAAAAAAAAAAATCTTGTCGATATACCTCTCAACTAATGTTTTTTATCGACAATTTTACCTAACTAATCAACTCACTTTGGCTGGTCACTTCTCCCTAGGAAACACTGTATATATAGTACGTCGTGATGAAGCTACAAAATTGCCGTACACCTCGTCGTGGCTTCAAGAAAAGTAAGGTTATTTAATTACACCGCAGCTAAATTCCGGTTAATAAACCATTTATTTCGGAAAGGTGAGTTTCCTGTAGGTACTGATCGCTTAAACAAGAATTTTGCTCTAATGTAAATAATGTCGACCACCACCTACGTTTATAGATTATTCGTAGTTCTACCAGTTCTCGTTACGGTAACAGGACAGTCATGCATGAGAAACAATCCTTTCTTAATAGGCATTCCTCTTAATTATATAGGTATGGTATCTATCACACACATAACAACATGCACTTAAAACCCATATTTACACACTAGAAAAATATAAGAATTTAATAAGAAATTGTTACAACAAGGGTTCTAATTTGGACCGAGTGATTATTCTCGGATTTTTCGTTTAAGAATGCTTGAAAGTTGTAAAGGGAGAAGGGTGCGGAGATGTGGAAGCAACAAACGGCAAGAGTAGGGGGGTTAGAAGTAGTCAAAGAAGGAGGGGCTACTCTGAGAAGAAAGTATGTATTGAAAGTTTGTAATTGATTGAATTGGTAATTCACCCTCATTGTTTGTGGATGTTTGGAGTAGTCGACGGGCTGACATTGATAGTTATACCTGCCTGTGAACCATCCAGAGACCCCGATCTGAAACAATATACCGACACCACGCCCTGTGTTACTGGTACTAATATATACATCGTCGACGTTCTTAGCACAATAGGCGCATGCTATCGTCTTCATAATGAACAGTTAGGGTTAGTGTGCAGTCTCGATAACTTTCCCGTAGTCCATGACGCACGCCGGCGCTGGTAATGAACTATTGTTCTATACCAATGGACAGGGATTCACGTAGATTGGTTCAAATTCTATAGAATAGACATACTACCTATGTTTCTCTAGAAATTTATTCTCGTTGCGTTGTAAATATTTTTATAACTAAAGCCAAATACGGCAATTAATACCTACCTATTCATTTTAATTCGAGTCGGCGTGCGTCATAGAAATGCGTCCATCATCTTATCACCTGCAGTTGAACTATGAACTAAAGGCTCTAAGTATTTTATTATCAGCGCTATTATTATTATATTTTTATTGGAGCCTATGGTTCATCGTCCAGCCCCGCTATTCTGTAACTTGTGTTAAACTTACCTCACCCGTCGCCCACTAATATATTTTGACGCCGCGATTCGTAGTAACTAAGCGTAATCAGAGGTCTAGTTTTGTTAGCCGTGACGGGTGAGGTGAGGCGCATGAGCGCGTACAGAATAACAGCCCAGCTGTGTCGTTCATTCGGGCGACGTCATTAAGAGTCCCCAGTCCCGACACAAGTGGGCTCCCCATATAAACGTAGTTTGGCTCTTATTATATAATGGCGTGCTGGAATAACATGACACTTTGTATACACAATGGGACCCGACAAATCTGGTTACTGTTGCTAGAAATTAACGTCGGGTGACAACCAAAACACAATAACTAACAAATACCTTCTTAAATCAAAGGTCGTATCTCGATATCGACTACGTACCGAGATACGATGTTTTGAAGAGCAGTGACAGTTTTGGTAATGACTTTTGGTTGTCACCCGAAGTTATAATAGAAAAATAGAGTGAAAATAAGTTTACTATGAAAAGCTTTCGCCTCTATTTTTCGTGTATACAATGTAAAATATTATATACAGTGAGCACGGGTTAGTATCTTCTTATATACGTTTCCTGGGCACCCCGAGCTACGCCGTAGTTTACTTACTCTCGTAGCAATGGGATTGTCGGAGTAGTCCACCGGCTGGCACCTTAAGCTGTAATATTGCAGCCAGCCCCCCATGAAACACTGGCCATGGGCATTTCAAATTATATTATCGATTCGTAGATTTGTTAATTAGATTATAAGTACTAATAGGCCAGGCAACGAATGCTCAAAACATGGTATAGAGGAACACAATTTTTGACTTCGTAAGAAGAGGTTTTGTTTGACGTTTATCTCGGTGTCTTTGGTGAAATGGAGGTCAACAAACTTGCTGATAGATAGCGCCTTTGATGGTCTGCTACTTTCGTGCTTGAGGTTGATGAGGAATAGCCGTCAAAGACGAAGAGGGTACCTTTTGTTTTCCAAAATTACAGACTTTCAAGAGCAGATATCTCGAAAACTATACAAGATATCGAAAAACTTGATATAATAAAACTTGTAGCAAATTAAATCAGCTTTCATTTTTGTACAAGTAGTCACGTCGCTAGGACGCATAGTTTCTGAGATAAAAATTGTGTTCCAAGCATTTCCCTGTATACCTTTTCGTTGCCTGACCTATAAGTGTAATTTAAACTCTGCACAATTAAGAAGACTAGTGATTCATTAACGGGCGTACAGTCAAGGAAACTGAAACATAGACGAATTTGTATCTTAAAGCAAAAGCAATAATTAAAGCAAGTACAAATTTCCTTGACTCAACAATTTCTTTATGCAATCAATCATTTATTTTTAAATGTTTTTAATCAAGTTAATTCATCGCTAGTTTTTTAATTAATACTTACTCTTAATGCATTTTATCTTCGTGATTATGTACGGTCGCGGAATGAAAAGGCGGAATGGAAGGTTGCTCAGTATAAGCCGAGTGTCAGACACATTCCGTCATAATGAATGTAATTTCACTACATGGCCTACAGATACGTCCACTATGAGAGTTGACCTCTTTGAATTTTGATAAACGAGTTAAAAAAAAAAAAAAAGAACCTATATACAAGAAAATAGCAATGATGACATTGACAGGACCGTTACTTACATTTATAGTTTTAATAATTTTAAGCGAAGAGGATTAACAAATTTGACACAACGTATAATAATGGCAAGATTAAACTAATAAAAAGGTTTTAGTTCAACTATTAATAGTCAAGGAAAATTCGTCTAAGTAAATTTGAACTTTGTTGTCAAACAGTTGAACATAATTTTCAATACAACACTCTCGTCTGATACACAGTTTAAAAAGGTAACATGTGCTTGCAACGCGTAAATGATTAGATTTGAAAACTGGTCAACCTTTTCATTCCGCCACTGTACTTATTTTGATAAGATGATATATTACCGGATTATAGTAGAATCGTTTGTTTAGACTGAATCTAGTGAGATAATAATTGTCGGCTAGATTAGGCACGTTCTAATTAGAGATGTACCATATGTTCAATAGTGTTATAATTATGGTTGAGATTACTGAATGTGGCCGATTCATTTATTAAAAAAAACAGTCCTTGCAATAGGAATCTACCTTGGACAGTAGAGTTGATTATTGAATGGACTGGACTACTTTGATGCAATTCGGCCAACTGAAATAATCTCAGTACTTATATATATATTTTATGGTTAATTTCTTACAAGAAATAATATAATGGAAACGCGTCTACGACGAGCATTGTTGTTACATTAATCATCTCATCTACATACCTAATATGTTTTTTGCAAAAGTTGATGTCAGTGTCTAATAATTCCACTTTTTAACAAAACTACATAAGTATAGGTAAATCCATACTAATATTATAAATGTGAAATTATGTCTGTCTGTCTGCCGGTTACCTCTTCAACTTAAACCGCTGAACCGATTCAGATGAAATTTGGTATAGAGATAGTTTGAGTCCCTGGGAAGGACATATGATAAAAGGGGGTGAAAGTTTGTATGGAGCTACGATTTAAACGAGTTCCACGCGGACGGAGTCGCCGGCAGAAGCTAGTTTATTTAGCAGTTATCAAACGAGTATGATTTTATTAGTTACCTAATAAATACATTTTCAGTTCCTAGAATAATAGATCTGTCACCTAAATTGAATCACCTAATAATAGTAGAAGGATTACCTAAATATCAATTAAGAATGACTTGGAAATAATATCTATCATCAAATAACTATATTAAAGAAGAAAGTTGACTGAGCCCCGCTTTCGTTCGCTCCGCGGGCTTTTATATACACTCTAGGGGAAGGACAGACAAGACCATGTGGAAGTGGGCTGCGCTGATTCGGATTTTGGTAGCTATTTTTACCTTTAATAATTTATTTATATCTTAAGTTAATTATAGTAAAACCAACTTATATCTTTTAAAATTTGGAGCATTGAGAAAAAAAAGAAGCTGATTTGACTATTGTCAAATACCGTATTTGACTCCGCTCCTATTAGCAATTTTTCATTCAATTAAGGAACTGTTTTATTTATTAGGTGACAGATCTATTATTTTGATGACAGATAAGATTATATTCAGGCTATAGAAAAAAGTGATTTATACTTAGAGACAGTTTTGATTAAAATGGTGACTAATATATAATTAAATAGATATTATAATTAGGGTATTGCAGATTAGGGACACATCTAAAACTTAGGTGACAGAAAATATTGTTGCCTTATCAAACTCAGGAGCCTGGGTGGTCGCGAGCCACACGTTGAAAACCACTGTACACTATCTACTCTAGCTAATAGCAATACATTGTTGATGATTGCTCTGATCATAAAGCAGCAATCGTCAGTCATTAAGGTGCTATTACAATGTCACAAGTTTCAAGTAATTAGAGCCCTGAGTAGAACAATAGGATTGAGCAAGCGACAATACTGAATATGAGAACAGTAGCCTGATCATAGACACCATCATACGTTTATAAATTTAACTGAGTCACATAAAAAATACAATACACACTTAAATATTTTAATGAAAAATTGGGAAATATTTGGTAATTTTGAATGTAAATACTATATTATACAATGATTAAAAGTAAAAAGAGGAAACACGTTGACTTGTGAGACAGCTGGGGAATCGAACTCTGTTGTACAGTCAAGGTCACCAATATGTACCTATACACTGTAATAGGAGCAAAAAAATAAACGGGAGATTATTAAGCTTGTGAACAACTATTTCCACATGGTTAAACTTGAAAAAAATTTGATTGATTTTTTTTTTTCAATATAAGTTTTGTTATATTTTTTTACTCTTCTGGAGTGCTATCAATAACTTTTTTATTTTAAAGACACAAAAAAAAAAAAAGTTAAAAAAATCACAAAAATATCTTTTGAAAACAAAAATGCAAAAACTAATATGACTCGTTACATGATGTTACCTCAAAATTCGCATTGACTGCTGTGGTATGATGTCGTGGTGCCAAGATACATTACTTGGAGGTCATACATAACTTTAGATCAAAATATTTCTGAATCCAAAAAAAAAATAAAATGAGTGGGACACAAGGGGTTACTGCAAATGCTCTAAGGAAGCGTCCCTTTGAATATTTGCTCCTATTACAGGCCACACCACATCTAACAACCTTACTTCCGTAGTAATAAGGTATGTATACCTACATATTTCTGTAACTTTGTGGTGTATTGGTGACCTTGACTGTACTAGGCCGAAATCTCAACTAGGGCTTGTGCACAAATCACGCGAGGTTTTTTCGGCTACTTTTTGACCCCCCCTCCCCCTTGGTGATATTTGGTGAGGTTTCTGGCTACCCCCCCTCCCCCCCATAACCTCACGTATATTTTTTTCATTCGACCTAATTGTAAGATAAATAGTATTTTACATAGAAAATCTTGTTTATTTTTCTATCTCAGTAAAATAGACTCGCTATTTTGAAGTGCTAAGTAAAGATATATGTTTAACGAAGCCGAGAAAAAGTATCTACTCTTGTGGTAGATATTTTTTCTTAGTTTCGTTCTCTGTAGAAAAATACACGTGAGGTATCCTTAAACCCCCTCCCCCATCGTGATCTTTCGTTATTTTCCTGACCCCCCCCCCCCCCCCCCCCCTTCGAACCTTGCGTGATTTGTGCACAAGCCCCTACCATAACATTCAGGGAAAAATCAAATTCTTTGATTATCTTGTACAGTTCGCGTCACAAATATGTTAACAATTTAGCATCTTATTCCACTGTAATAAGGCGAAAACTGTAAACATCTCTGACGTTGACTGTAGCTGTCTATTTAAAAGACTAAGGGTGGGTTGCACCAAACCGTCTAATCGTAAGCGGTGTTAGTTAAAATCTGAATGTATGGAAAGTTTGACAAGTTCCTATGGAATGCAGTTACAGTAATCGTAAGTTGGTGCAACCTGCCCTTACACTCTTTGTGCTTTTATCTTTGTATCATTAGTACATTTAGTTAAGTGTCAATATGTGTAAATAATAAAGAGTTCATCTTACCTCATAAAACAGCCATGTACTGAACACCACTTGTAAAAAATTGTATACTATTAAAATATTTGTTAAATTGTATGGTTTTCGGTTTTCCATAAACCTTGGTCCTAGAACCTGTAAATGAAATACGGAGATTAGTTCCAGAGTGTCCATAATAAGACATACAACTAGGTAAGTTAAAATAAAATACGGAGAAGACATACAACTAGGTAAGTTAAAATACGGAGATTAGTTCCAGTGTCCGTAATAAGACATACAACTAGGTAAGTTATAATACGGAGATTAGTTTCGGAATATCCGTAATAAGACATACAACTAGGTAAGTTAAAATACGGAGATTAGTTCCAGAGTGTCCGTAATAAGACATACAACTAGGTAAGTTAAAATACGGAGATTAGTTCCTGAGTGTCCGTAATAAGACATACAACTAGGTAAGTTAAAATATGGAGATTAGTTCCAGAGTGTCCGTAATAAGACATACAACTAGGTACCTAAGTTAAAATAATTATGTATTTATACAATACCTTGACTAGATAAACATAGCTTAAACATAATATTAATGTAGGTAGTGGGGAACTCATCAGGAACCATGGATTTGTCCGGGAATCTGTAAATTAAAAACATTGATTTTAATATACTTATATATTTTAACTGGCTATAAATTTGGTCGAAGCCCTGAAGTAATTGCAAAATGAATCCTCACGGTAAATATCTTAATATTTCTTAGATTCTGTGGAAAATCATACACTATCAGTAATTTAGTATTTCATCATCATCATATCAGCCGAAAGACGTCCATTGCTCGACACAGGCAGTAATTTAGTATTTATATAGATAAAAGTTAATCTGAACCTGAATAACTCATGAAAGTCATGCTCATCAGACAAACCCGCAAGTCGGTTTAAAGATATTTATTCTCATAAGAATTTATACAATTTGCTTACCTATATGAGAACTTACACTAGTACAATTAAGGTTACGTGAAGTATGCACAAGAAATAAATTGTAAGTGCACAAGATGTAAGTATTTGCCATCACAAGAAATTTAACCCAGAGCAGTATCAACATTTATAAAGCTACTGCTATAATTAATTTTCAACTCAAATAACTTAATGAAGTTAAAAGAGTATTTGCATGATAAATATCCTAACTTCTTGACATGAAAAAGCAGTGACAACCTTTTTAGTGCGTATTGTTAAGGGATTCCGTCAAACAAATACGTCACTTTCGGATACCGGCGCCATATTTTAGTATGTTGTTAGGCATGTCTACTGGATTCCAAAACTGCCGGGAGACAATTTCTAAGGAGTCTGTCTCCCCTGTAATAACGTCATCAAATTACACCCAAACCATGCAACGTACATACACATGTGGGGTACCAAATGAAAGCTGAATAAATTGTCAATATGTCATTTATACATTATATTTCAATATATACGCTAGTTTAAGCTAGTAAAAGTATTCAAAAACAAAGAAAAATCTAAGGACTCCGAAAAAAAAGCTTCCGTGGATATGAAGATTATGTCATTACTAATTAACTAGATACTTTAGAGACTGTCTCTTTGCAGTTTTGCGGTGCATATAACATGTCTAACAAGATACTAAAATATGGCGGCGGAATCCGAAGAATTCGTGGTGGTTTCTGGAAAATTGTCATTTCATTAAAATTTATCTTGTAGGGAAAACTCACTTTGCATTGTTGGTTTTTTGGGCACAATTTTCCTAATTTTGCTCTTGTCTTAAAATAGAAAACTAAAACGTAAAGCTGAAATACTATTTATCATTTGTGTCATACATACATTCGTGTATCATTTCTACATAGTTTTGCCACAAAGTCTGTAAGTCCTTAGATGTTTTCTTGATTTTTTTATAATTTTGCTACTAGAACATAAACTAGCGTATATATTGAAATATAATGTATGAATGAACTATTGACAATTTATTCAGCTTTCATTTAATACCCCACATGTGTACATTGCATTATTTGGGTGCAATTTACACTTTTCCAAGCACGACCGCGGCGGTTTTGATGACGTCTATACAGGGGAGATCGACTCCTTAGAGACTGTCTCCCGGCAGTTTTGGAATCTAGGGCACATGCCTAACAACATACTAAAATATGGCGGCGGAATCCGAAAGTGAAGTATTTTCCCCTAACAACATGCACTATTATAGAATAAAATACTAGTTAAACTTATGCAATTAGTACACCAAAGATTATTGACAAGGTACCTATAAGGAAATAATATCTAAACTGACTCGGGTTTAAGCATGTGATTTGCAACAAATAACTACTAATAAGTGTGGTATATTATGGCTTAATGATAACAATTAGTAAATCACTACTAAAATTCGGCCCCATTTATATGATTAATTTCCTGTCTTCACATTATTTAGAGTTTGCAGCCTACACCCACTACACTACCCAATAAAAATTCAACAGTAGTAGATAGATATTTTGATTCTTCTTAAGTATATATACCTGGTAAAGGTCTCGGGAGTCTGCTGGATGCGGGTGGTGTAGGACAGGTTATTCTACTCTTTGGTGGAGGCCTATGTCCAGCAGTGGACGTCTTTCGGCTGATATGATGATGATGAATTTTTATGCTACTATATCACAATTAAATTCTAATTTGAAAAAAAAAAACAAGTATATGGTCATAGGATGTTTAGAGCCAGCCTTACATTGTCAAATTAAGACTAAAGTGGAAATGCCATCTGATGCGGTCCAAACTTTATTTCTAGCCATGGCATGGCAGTCCACAATTTCCTATGCTCAAATTGAACCTAATCTAAAAAATGTTTCTTACATAGAAGCATGCATTTCATTTTAATCAAGTAAAGGAGAAACAAAAATCATAATTTAAAATTTAAAGTGTAGGAGAGCTATCGGCTGGGCTTTAGTTTAGTGGGTCATCTGTAAATAGAATCTGTCCTGATACACTGAACCTTGTTCATTTTAGAAACAGTGACATGCCATGTGTCAAACTAATACACTTAATTAGTGCTTTTACTATAAACATTTTATTGCTATTTGTACTCATGACCTTTTGCATTTCAGTTGATAAATAACTGGTTTTTAACTATGAGATAAATAATACCGTTTTATTTAGAATCAATTATATAAAGAGCGTGTGATTTTTTTCTTTTATATTATTTTTTCGTAGTAAATGGTTTTCTGGTAGATACTAATATTAAAAATTAATGTATATACAATTTTACTCACCTCCATATTTATCCATAAAAGTATGTATGTGGTCTATATACTCTAAAACTAGCGCCATTTTGTTGATTACTGTAAATTAAAAGAAGAACATAATTATAGAAACAAGTTAATGATTGACACTCATTTTACCCGGGGTTTCAGGTAGGCGGAGCCGATGCAACACAGTGATAACATAGGTTAGTGTACCTTTTAATGACAAGTTGACTGAATTCAAGCCTTTAACTTATTTAAAATGGGTAATATGCGTAAAATTGTAACAGTTTAATTAAACCTGTACAAATATGTAGCACAGGTGGAAGTAATAAAAGGAATTTTAATAAAAAACATCTCTGAGTATACCCGGCCCATCAGACTTTTCTACGATCTGACAGTTGCGGCAGGATATTTGCCACTGTAAAAAATATCCTGTATGTAAATTGTAATGTAAGATTTTTAGGGTGGCAATAAAAATAATCGATTCGATTATAGTTCGAATTTGGATACATTAGTTGTTCGAGTTATTCATACAAATCACACATACATAATTAATAATATGAGACATTTTGAATTGTATGAAATCTGGAGATGCCAATAAGGTTACTTTTTATTATTATTAAATGCAGTTAACCATTTTGAATCGATATAATTAAAGATAGAGTCTGGCCAGGGAAAGATGAGCCTAGAAAAAGCGAAAATAAAATAATAATGATACTTGAACGATCAAGCAGAAGGAAGTAAAGTTATATGAAATAAAACTCTGTAACTTCATTCTACTTTAAATTTAAGAGGAATAATAATCAATATCACTGTCCAAAATTTCAATTTTGACAAGACATAATAATTGAACTTGATATTCTTCAATGTGAATAATATTAGCGGTAAGTATAATTCTCTTAAAAACAAAAACAGTTAAATTTATTATGGAACAGTTACTTTCTAAGTTACGATAATCAAGTATCAAGATTAGGACATCATACTAATTTAAAGCCTCTCACATACTGGCGCGGCGACCTGGCCGCGGCGGACAATAGAAAACTTGTCATTACTTAGCTGTCAAATTTACTATGGTCCGCCACCGCAGGCCGCGCCAGTGTGATGCAGGCTTAATAGTTAGGGAGCTGGCGGGCAAAATGTCTATATGATCAGCACACAAGGCAGACGTTATTAATAGTGATATTTATGCCCTAAGAAACATCAAGGACCTTGTCTGCCACCATGGTGGCGCTGCGTTGTAAATTTACAGCGTTTCAAAAATGTAAAAAAAAGGTGTGCTATATTATCTTGCTATCTTGCTATGCTTCTGGGGCTGATGATCACAGTCATCCTGGAAACACAAAGAATCGAAAAGGCAGACATCCAGGGCTCTGACTTTTGTAGTATTCAATTTTTTTATTTATTTTTATGGTTTAAAACTGTATATGAAGTGCACACTTAGCAGATTTGAATTGTTCGATCAAAAAAACAATGAGAAGAACCACGGAAAAATAGTCTGCTAACATGTTGCCTCTGCGTTGCCTATTGACAGTGCTCCAAAAATTAAAAAAAAAAGGTGTGCTATATTATGCGCACACGTCTGACATGACGAATCTATAAGGGTTCCGTTTTTTGCCATTTGGCTACGGATGATTGTGACCATGAATTCCAGAGGCATACATGTGCAAATTATTTAATACCCCGATTTTTTTAAGCAACTTCAATCCGCTGTAACGCGAAAACGCAGCGACATTGGACCTTAATTGATTGGACCAAATCAATTCGTAATGATTTAAACTGCAATCCACCTCGACGTGAAACGTGTGCAAATCATATACCGAAATGCTCGCCAGCTCCCTAACTAGGTATAAGTCGTTTGACACATTTGTCAATAATATTACTGTTGCCAAATAAAAAGTTGCCATATAAAAAAGAGGCTCGTCTTTCCCTGGCTAGACTGTAGTTACCATATCAAGTATCACGATTAGGACATTATAATGAATAGATTGGGTTAATGTTTTACCCTAGATTAATGCATAGGTACTTACTGACCTTAAAATTAAGCTGTCGAGGCAACTTCCAAATTTAACTGCACTCAAGCAGGCACGTCTGGTGTCTGTGAACAAAAAATTATAACTATTAACACGTGTTATGAATTATGATACTTTTATTAAAGGTACCTTTTGTATAATAAATAATAAGCATGTCATTAATATAGTGAGTACACTTAACGCATTCACTGCCACCTCCTTTTCCTGGGCATTCGCCAGGTGCCACACTTTTTAAAATGTACTTTATGTAATGCACTTTACGTAATTACGAACGCGTCTGTGCGTCGATGGCACACGGTGAAAGTCACTGGAACGCACATACGCGTCGGTGGCAGTGAATGCGTTAATGATTCCAAATGAATTCGTTAATCCTATTACTTAAGCAGACGGGATATCCGGTTATCTGAGTAATTATTGATTAGATATTAGGTTCGCTATTAAATGTGAAGTTGTATAATCCAAATATTCGATCTTTAAATAATTACTGCGATAAGGTTTAATGAGATTTATTGTTGCATCATCATCATATCAGCCGAAAGACGTCCACTGCTGGACATAGGCCTCACCCAAAGAGTGCCACAATGGCCGGTCCTGCGCCACACGCATCCAGCGGACTCCCGCGACCTTTACCAGGTCATCAGTCCACCTTGTGGGGGGCCTACCCACGCCGGGCCTTCCGGTACGTGGTCGCCACTCTAGAACCTTTCCGCCCCAACGGCCATCGGTTCTACGTGCAATGTGCCCCGCCCACTGGCACTTAAGTTTAGCAATTCGGAGGGCTATATCCGTTACCTTGGTTCTGCTGCGGATAGCCTCATTTCTGATGCGATGGCGCAGAGAAACTCCCAGCATACCTATTAGCCCTCTACATTGCCCTTGCATTGCATTGCCTATTGTTGCATATGAAAAATTAGTTTTGGCTTAAAATTTATCTACCATCTATAAGGGGTCGACTTTATTGAAAGCGGGGCTCCAGCTAGGGGATATATATGTATAGCCTAACAATAGACATAAATGCTTAGCTTTATTAATTTACATAGGTAACCTGTTACAAAATCTCAAATTTAAATTTTAAGATTTTATGCTGCGAGAAAGCGTTAAAACTAAATTATCTAAGTCACCCCAGTGACCATATCGCGTTCTTTACCTACCTACAGACCGGTACTGTAGGTACCCGGGCTGATATACCCAGGTACCTACTTGGTCCTCAGACCATTAGGTGGATCAGGCCGTCAAAATTTATGTATTTTTTTACCAAGGTTTTGTGTTACGTTTTGTTTTATGTTAGGTACTTTTGTGTTATCCATAACAGAAAATTTGTGTTACACGCAATACAAAACAAAAGCTGACTATATCGGTTCAAAAAAAAGCCTCAATTTGAACGGCCTTACCCAGGTATGCATCCAGAATCCCCTGTGTCTGAACGTTCTTGTTGTTGTGATAGTAGGGGTACTTCTCCACTGAAAATCTAGGCCGGCCGCCATCTGAGCTTCCATGCCATGCGGAGGGACTCCATGATCTCAAACTGAACGCACTGAAGGTGCCTATTTCTAGCTCATCCCGGTTCGGCGTCGTCCTCCGGGCCGTTAATTGAGTCCTATATGGCCCCGCCACGACAGACCTGGTAACCCCATTTAGTCGCCTTTTTACGACCTACCTATTCTGAGCCTAAACTATACAATGTTGCAAATCTCGGAGTAAAATTATTTTAGGGAAACTCAGGAACGAGCGGTCACATCATCCTGCCAGCGTTATTCCCGGTTGTGCCCTAAAGGAGCCTGGGGTCCGCTTTGACACCTAATCCCAAGATTTGGCATAGGCACTAGTTTTACGAAAGCGACTGCCATCTGAACTTCCAATCCAGAGGGAAAACTAGACCTTATTGGGATTAGACCGGTTTCCTCACGATGTGTTCCTTCGCCGAAAAGCTAAAGGTAAATATTCCGTTCATAAGTTCCGAAAAACTCATGGTACTAGCCGGGATTCGAACCCACGACCGCCGCTTGACAGCCGCATGCCTGAACACCTGAACTGAACCACTAGGCTACCGTAGCTCAACCGTAACGTAACCCAGGAACGAGCGGTAACGAAAACTATCTATAGTAAAATAAATAGGTTCCTACCAATGATGTAATATAAAATATACGTACTTAGATATGTTATAAGCGGTCCAAAAGTGGCACACTAAAACTTGGTCAAGTCGCACAGCTTGCCATAGTTTTGCGTCGTCAATGGAAACGAATGCTGTCAGAATTTGGTGGCCATTTTTAAACACGGAATTTCGTATAGACAACTTATCTACCTATTTTTTATATTACATCATTGGTTCCTACTAGGTACAGTTATGTACCTAAAGTAAAAGGTTTTTTGCTACTCAAATGAAATTTAGTCTGATGTCACTGTCATAAAGACGTTGACAGAGAAACACTTTTCTCACTTTACCTATCTGTAGACGGGATGATTTTGCGGTTTAGCAGTTCCTTTTGTTTGAGTATTGAACGCGTGTGTCTATGTTAGTGGTCGTAATTCATTGCTGGTTCTTATACTGAGTAGGTAGACCTAAGAAAAAGTAATATAAAAAGTAGGTTCCTAACTACCTATAAAAAAGTGGGAGATTTTAACACAGTAAGTACCTATCATTTATCATTATCAATATGTTGTTTGTGCAATTTTTGTAGCAGTATTTTCATAAAAACGAGAAATTAGCAAGTTTTCAAGACATACAGTGCGAGCAGTCGCGATATATGTGTTGTTGGAATCCCATACATAGGTAATTGCACCCCTTCTCTAATTCTCCAAGGGAAGTATTTCTAGATAAAAAATAATTTACTTTGAAAACAAAGTTTTAACTGACGAAAAATCAATCGTCCCCTATTTTCCTACCCTAAGGGTTGGTTTTTTTTTCCAAATTTATATGGGACCAACTTCGGGGTATACCTACCCTTTCCAATAAAAAAAGAATTATCAAAATCGAACTAGGTACTCTGTAAAAAGTCATGCGTGGTCATACATAAAAAAAAAAAAATACGCGTCGACTTGATAACCTCCTCCGTTTTTTTCGTCGGTTGAAAAAAAAACTTTATATGTTTAATAAGTTCACTATTGACATCATATCCCAAGAATTTTGTTTATCTGGTATAATCCAAACCCAACTTATTAGGGTTCAAAAAAACGACGAAGCGCTTCGAGAAAACGTAGGTACCTTACCTAGTGCCCTTGCGCTTCGCTTGGCTCGTCTTGGCGGGGGCGCTACCGTTCCCCCAGATTCCCTGTATACAGGGCGTCCCACGCCTATGCCACATGGAGGGAAAGTACCATGAATATTGTAGATAGCAGATTTTACTAAAAAAAGACTTTATTTTAATTTAAATAGCAATTTAAACTGCATTCATATATTTTTAAATAATTACATGGTTGAAACGGGAATCGACTCCGCTACACGAGAAAAAAAAATACTCTGTTGCTTTATCATACCGATCGAAAGGCTTCGTCATAAGGATTATTTTTTGCTAAATAACATAGTGTCAGAAATAAAAGGAAGACCATGAATTTAAAAAAATTATCAAAATTAATCAATTTAATTTATCAATTGCTCATAATGAGTCCCATTGACAAAATCATTTACGCGTCTTTCAGCAGATTCAGGATACAGCAGAAACTTGATGGGACAGAAACTCGATTTGTTGCATACAACCAGGTACCATCGGCCAAAGCCAGAGTCGACCAGATTCAAAACAGAATCGCTTGCAATGCTATACGGCTGAAACCAAAATGCGCCTTTAAGGTGGTCGACTCTGGCTTTGGCCGATAGTACCTACTAATTACGTATCTCTTTATAATTTTATCATGCACTTAAATTATAATAGGGAAATGATGCGTACTTCTCAAGTGGGTACTGATTCATTCATTAGTAATAGGTACTTCAAAATGATAATGTCCGTTGTATGTCCTTACGGCAATGTCAGGTTTTCATTTTTCTGAACATAATTTCACATAACATTTTAAAATGCATGGACTTCCTTTTATTTCTGAGAGTATGTTATTTAGCAAAAAATAATCCTTATGATGAAGCCTTTCGATCGGTATGATAAAGCTACAAGGTATTTTTTTTTCTCGAGTAGCGGGTTTGATTCCCAGTTCAACCATGTAATTATTAAAAAATCTATGAATGCAGTTTAAATTGTTTAATAAATCAAAATAATGTCTTCTTTCAGTAAAATGTTCCATCTACAATATTCAAGGTACTTTCTCTCCATGTGGCATAGGCGTGGGACGCCCTGTATATATTTCCCTCCTAACTTAATGAGACTTGGGCATCGGCAACGAATGTGTTAACCCTTTTCCAGGCAGAGGCGTTATATCGACCACACACAGACTGTCAAACGTGTATCTTAACTTAATGTCAATGAATAACACTGACATTTTATTGTAATTTTTCACTTGCCGGCCTGGAAAAGGGTTAAATCGGGGTTAAGCGTGAAAAGGTGATGAAAGAGGAAAACACAGTGAAATAAAAATATTAAATTTAAATAATCTCATTTATTTGGGCATTTTTTTTTCAAAGTGTACCATTTTATTTGAATAGGCGTCCTTCTATTACTTAAGAGGGTTACTTTACCTTACAAATAGTAACGGCATGGACGTAACGGAACCGTGATTAATATACTAATTTTAATAATTATAATTGTATTTTACTAAAATCATTTTCAATGATAATTACAGATTAAGATAATTGAGTCGCATTAGCAGATAAATAATAGGAACCTTCGTAATCTTGTAACGGAACCCGGGCTCTATTTTTTGGGACGACCACTCGACGCACCGTTCGCGCGCGATTTCTACCCACTACTGACAGTTTGTAAACAAAACGAATGATTTTTCGTACCTAACGATTTGTGATGCTAAATGAAAATGAACACCTAATTTGGTAATAAAAATACCTCGTTCCCACAAAATCATCGTGACGGAATGTGGACATATCCCCTTTCAATAATCACTGGACAAGATTAATTTTAGGTTATTATGTAAAAAATTCTTTAGCGAGATAAATATAAGGTTGATTTAAGAAAATTCATGTTTTGCTCTATCAGAAACAAGTATTTCCAGGCACAATATACAAGTCCCAATACTTCGAATCGATACTTGAAGTTGGCTTTCCACAGGTGGACAGGCAAAAATCTAGGGTCGGCAGCCAGAAAAACCAAGAAATTGAGGTAAATTTAAAGCTAAATGATAGGTTTTTTGGGTTTATTTACATTTAAGATATATTATTGACGTTTTAAAATAGCTACAAGTACAATTTTTCAACGTGTTTCGTATTTGTAGGGTGTCAAAGGCACTGGACAAGCCAAAAACATCAAGGTACAAGCAAAATAAAAAATGCTTTTTACCAGTGGCGCTAGTGAGCACGTGAACGAGCTCTTAACCATGCACTGTCAACAGTGTCAATTGTCAAGTCACATCAATGAAATCGATCGGTAGATGATGATGATGCCCTAGCGAGCGTGCTCGTGTTTATGTTGGACATAGGTAGAGCATTTGTCCCTCGCGAGCAAGTATGTAGGTACGTATTACGCCGCGTTTAGACACAGGCGTGTATGAACAGTCTGGGAACACGTTGCGCGTCGTAACACGCGAACTGTCTGGTGACTATGGCCGGCGTGTAAACGCGGCCTTAGAGGGAGGAATGCTGCGAGCTACCGGTGATGATCATTGTGAAATTACACTACTTTTACTAGATAGGCTACCAGTTGTAGCTAGTCGGCTGTTTATAATTTGTTCTATGATTAGATATGACCTAGTTTTAGCATCTGGCCCAGTCTTGGCGATACTTTTGGGATTCACAACCTTTTTTGATGTTGGTATAGTCGCCCAGTGTAACTTGGTCTCGAGCTCGGTATCAATTAACCATCCGTGATCAGAGGTCAGGCTTATATTGGTTTTCCGACGCGAGTTGTCTGGAAGTTTTGAATATCAGCTCTTATCAGTCCGAAGTATAAAAATCACAGTCAATCTTATCATAAAATATTATGGTATTATGTTTTAGTGGGAACTGTCGTGGAGCTAAATGCATGTTCATTTGTAATCTAGCTTGTAAGTAAGTAACTATGAAGTAAGTAGGTAGGTACATTTAACTCCGTTCGTTCTCCGTCCTCCTAGCGTTATTCCCGGTTCTGAACCTAAAGGAGCCCGGGGTCCGCTTTGACGTCTAATCCCAAGATTTGGCATAGGCATTAGTTTTACGAAAGCGAGTGCCTTCTGACCTTCCAACCCAGCTAGAGGGAAAACTAGACCGGTTTCCTCATGATGTTTTCCTTCACCGAAAAGCTAACGGTAAATATTCCGTACATAAGTCCCGAAAAACTCATTGGTACGAGCCGGGATTCGAACCCCCGACCGCCGCTTGACAGCCGCGTGCCCGAACCACTAGGCTACCGTAGCTTAAGTCTTAACTCTGTTTGTTCTCCAAATCAAATAAAATAAAGCATACCATTGTAGTACCTACTGGTAAATTGATAATAACACGAAAGGTGTAAAATTTTACGGTAAACTGCTTTGATAATTTTTGCGGATTTTCTGTAACTAAACTATGCATGTGTTCTGCTTCTTTTAATAGTTATCTTCTTGTCGGTAGAGTATTTTCCACTTGTCTCTGTCGTACGCCATCTCCTTGACTCGCTGATACGACATCACGACACCAGCTTTTTCCTTTATTTGGTCCATATAACTGCGCCGTGGTCTTCCCCTGCCTCTCCTTCCTTCTATCTTTCCTTCCATTAGGCCCCTCACAGACTGGCGCGGCCTGGCTGCGGCGGACAATAGAAAACTTGTCATTAGCTGTCAAATTTACTATTGACCGCCACCACAGGCCGCGCCAGTCTGTGAGAGGCCTTAAGTATGGTTTTAAAGAAGTTGTCGTGCCGTATCAAATGTCCAATCATTTTCCCCCTTCTAGCGTATAAGATATAAATTTATCTAGTTAGGTATGCCGCGTAATCGCTGAACCGCTCGGCCACGACTTTGGTCTTAAGCGACCTGCGACCAGCGTTTTATCTGTTCATTGCGCGTGATCCCAACTAACCACATTGCGTTGCGCGTCTCGACCGCGCAATGAACAGATAAAACGCTGGTCGCAGGTCGCTTAAGACCAAAGTCGTGGCCAAGGCGGATATGGTGGCAGCGGATCTGCGTGAACTCGGAGACGGCGCTAGCTGGCAAGGCATTGCGCTGGGCTGTTATTCGCTACGCGTTAATGCGGCTCACTCCGCCGGTCACCCGTTACGAAACTAGACCTCTACCTTCGCTTAATTACTACGCGCATCGCGGTGTCAAGGTATAATTGTGGGTGAGCGTTGAGGTGAGCTTTAAACAAGTTACAGAATAGGGGGGGCAGGATCGAGCAAAGTGGCGCGGTCTTGTGTCGGAGGACAAGGCTGTGTGCCAGCCTAGTTAGGTAGCGGTTAGGTTACAGTTTAGTAAAGTTCGACATAGAGTAGTCCGACATATTTCACCGACACAAACATTTCACTGAATGCATTGTTTCGCCGAATTTTCATTTCATCGATTTTTTGTTACTCAGAAACCGTTAACTTTTAGGTACTGCTAAAAGGTCATTCTGAGGCTCTAGTATAAGTTTTATCGACACAATACTCTTTAGAACGCGTTTGCGTTTAGTTTAAATTTCTATGGCAACGCGAACAGCGCCTCTGGTGGAAACTATTAGGAACTACGCGTTGCCATACAAATTGAAACTAAACGCAAACGCGTTCGAAAACGTATTGTATCGATAAAACTTATACTAGAGCCTCTGTAGAACCCATTAGGTTAGGTCAGCGTCATCAGTTCAGCGGTTTAAGCGTGAAGAGGTAGCAGATAGATAGACAGACACACACTTACGCATTTATAATATTAGTATGGATACCTCAGAGCATAGAATACTAGAGAGAGGACAAGCCGCCGGCGGCCGTGTCGCAGCTGTATGCTCAATGGGCATACACTGCCATACTGTGCACGCGTGCTGATCGCAGAGAATATTACGTTTTTTCCCAAAATGCCTGATATGATGCGCGTTTATTGTCAAATAAGCGTGTAGGTATACAAGTGTGTGTGTTTTAGATGTGTGCGTGCCTTGTCTTGTCAATTACTTGGGCGTTGTGTGGGTTAATGTACTTGCGACAGGCTCACTCTATACAAATCGGCCGCCATGTCCGATCTCCTTATATTCATACATCTGTGATGGATACGTATTAGCGGTGAGGTACGGACGAAACAAATTAGTGTTTTTTTCGGTACCATTTTTTTTCTTAGCCAAACTAGCCTGAACTAACCCATAAGTATATAGCCTGATCTGATGAGCTCAAAGGTCAATCAGTATTGGTCTCCATTCGGATTATGAAGACTTGAAGAGGACATGTGTTAAATATATTCAAAGCACTTACTGTAATCCAAATTCTCAATCACGTATATATAATGTGACCTTTTGTAAACTCGCCATAATCACCCTTTCAATAAACCGGCTCACTTTGACACCACCAATATAAAATTTTGACTGATAATTCGTAGGTAGGTATCTAGTTTTTGATGAGCTGTCTAACCGATACGCCAGTCTTTCCACGAGACTTGGTGGCTCTGAAGTTATTTACAGAAACCGTGATGTGAAGGTTTCGTTATCACCACGATGTCGTGATACGTGTATTGGAGATATGTGACGCAAACGTCATATCTGCACGTCTCTCGTGTCAGCACAATTTAATCGGCAGGCTAACGACACTACAGGGTTTATCTTTTCTTATGTGAGTCTGATCAGATAAAGCCTTAAGAGTGCTCTTCAAAAAAGCGCTCGCTCAGAATTCGGTATTTTGACACGCGTAGTGCGTTTGTGTGTGTAAATACTACTACCACCCACACAAACGTACCTAACCCCCACATGCACAGCGAGATCGCACCAGCCGCGGGTGCCGTCCCTTTCTAGCTATATGTAAGTGCGATCGGGATAGAACTAACCACGGAGCTTGCCGATGCAAATAGCTGTATAGCGCACCGTTGGAATTCACTCCGTGACCGATATTGATACTTGCACTAAAAAGTGGTAAGTATTACTTCGCTAACATGATGTTCTAGAACATCATGTTAGCGAAGTTAGATAACTTGAATAAAGTAAGTATTTGATTTTTGAGCACAAGTTTTCTATTTGTATTAAAATACTATGATATGACAAAGTATATTTAGTTTCGTTTTTTTAGTATAAAATAAACTAACGAGTTTTAAAGTTGTCAGTAATAAGAATAATGATTTGTTTTACGGATATTAATAGTTTGCATGTTATCTGAGTCTTATTTATATATAGTAATGTAATGAAATTATACCAGTCGACCCACTACTAGGAAATTACTGGGTACTGACGTATTCATTTCTTGAAGAATTTTTTTTTTGTTATGGACAGTAAAACAAAACTGCCCTTCATAGAAATTGCTATGTCCGTTTCTTACCAAAGGAACTGAAAATTATAAATTATACAAACACAGCTTTTTATCTAGAATACAATTAATTAATGCGTGATTTTATTCAAAATCCTAAAACCTCAGATGATAAAAAGGAATAGATATGAAACGGGGGCTTGGCGCGTGTCGGTGCGACATGGCCAAATGGGCATGTCACTGCCCACCGCATGTAAGTCGCAATTTGCCGTGAATCTGAAATGTTTTTCCACGTTTACTCAAAATGCCGAATTGTAGCGTGGTTACATGCAAAAATAGGAATGAATCTAAAACCTACATAAATGGTGGAGTCACGCACCACATGTGAGTATTAGTATTTTCACTTAAGTCAGTAAAAACTAATATTTTAATAAATAAACGCAACGCCGCCTCATTTCTCGGGATCGAACTAACATATCGAACGAAAAAGCATATTTTTGTTCTATGCGTTGTACATTGAATGTTCAATACAGTAAACCACGGCGCAATGTATTAAACCACTATGGATATGGACGATGCTTGAATTTTTTTGTGGTACGGCCGCTGCTTGGCGTTTCAAACTAGAGCGGTGCCAAAGTGCAGTTACAATTTACGCGTAATCGATAAAATAGAAGTACGATATCATACTAGTTATTTTATTTCGACTACATTCGCTGTTTTATTTTATTTAATTACTTGTTTTGGTTGGGTGCCTATCTTAAAGGTAACTAATAACATACTTATAAGATTAAAAGGCACAAAATGTTTACGGTACCTACTAATAAGATTTTCACTAAGTTGCAGTATGAACGGTAAATAGACATATTAAAATTGTATATACAAGTATATAATTTAGTTGCAAATGGCTTCAGAACAACTTAAAATGTGATATTATTACCAATAATTTATTTTAAATGAGTATTTTTTACTTTCATTTGAAATGTGATAATTGAAGAAGAAATCTCGGTTTCTTATTACAGTTTTCCAAAGAATCCGAGTAGGTACTAAAAAAATGGATAGATGCTACTGGCAGAGGTCCTAACTGGTTTCCTGTACAGAGAAGAGTTAATGTGTTCGTAACATTTTCAAGAAAAATGTTTCCAACCACTTAATAAGAGCCGTACACTTTTCGAATATTTGACACCTCGCTTGCTTGAAACCTAGGTGTAAAATGTATGGTAACACATCTCCGCACATCTTTGGTGGATACTCGCCCTTAGCCTTAAATCTCGTAATATGAGTAATGGACATATTATTTCGCGCCAAAATGCGATACGGATCGGCCTGGTACCTACAGGTCAAAAATATCGATGTGACCAGAGTTTTAAATGTATGTGAACACGAACTTATAAAAAGCCGTTTATGTTACTCTGTAGGTATTCGTCAATATTTTTTACTTTTGCGATTTATGGTAAGTTAACAACCCGTGTTATTTAAACTTGTAGCTAAAAGTTTAAATACCACCACATAAACTTACCATGTTGTTGAAGTTGTTACCTATCAATATCATAACATAATATTAATTTTAATATCAATGTCGATAAAACATAATTTTAACGTTTGTCGCCCCCCTAGTGTAGTGCGTTTAAGCCAATCACAGCCCTTGTTTGCATGTTGCCGTAGACTCACTGGCAACGCCCGAGTCTTTGTTTACACGGTTCAATGTGTGTGCCTATGGGCGCTGCGGTGGGAGAAAACTGGGGACATCGGTTTTGGTTGGAATTAAGCAGTACGGCACTTCTCCCTTTTTTTATGTTCTGAGCCTAAAACCTATGTCACTTATTAGGATTCCGTACTCAAAGAGTAAAACGGGACCCTATTACTAAGACTCCGCTGTCCGTCTGTCTGTCTGAATGCCTGTCTGTCCTTCTGTCACCAGGCTGTATCTCATGAACCGTGAAAGATAGAGATTTTCACAGATGATGTATTTCTGTTGTCGCTATTTATAACAAAAAATACTAAAAAACAGAATACATCTTTTTATTTTTATTTTAGTTTTTATTTGTTTCTTTTTCTTTTACAATCTTACACAAATCGACTTTGCCCCAAACTAAGCAAAGCTTGTACTATGGGTACTAGACGACGATAAACATACTTATATAGATAAATAAATACTTAAATACATAGAAAACATCCATGACTCAGGAACAAATATTTATGGTCATCACACAAATAAATGCCCTTACCGGGATTCGAACCCGGGACCTCCAGCTTCGTAGGCAGAGTCACTACCAAGTTACTAACTAGGCTACAGGGGGCTCCTATACAACAAACGTGATTTTAGATATAGATATTTTGCCGTTTTTAGATATAGATAATGGTACGGTACCCTTCGTGCGCGAGTCCGACTCGCACTTGGCCGGTTTTTTTAACATTTATTTCGAAATAAAGAGTGATACTCGGAAATGTCGAAGGGAAGGTCAATCGTCGAATCCGACTCGGCTGGGCAGCATTCGGGAAGCTACGGCACATCTTTTCGTCCAATATTCCGCAGTGTCTCAAGACGAGAGTCTTTGACCAGTGTGTGTTGCCAGTGATGACATATGGCACGGAAACGTGGTCGCTTACTATAGGCCTCATAAGAAGGCTCAAAGTCACTCAAAGGGCAATGGAGAGGGCTATGCTGGGAGTTTCCCTGCGCGATCGCATCAGAAATGAGGCTATCCGCAGCAGAACCAAGGGAACCGATATATCCCTCCGAATTGCTAAACTTAAGTGGCAGTGGGCGGGGCACATTGCACGTAGAACCGATGGCCGTTGGGGCGGAAAGGTTCTGGAGTGGCAACCACGTACCGGAAGGCGCAGCGTGGGTAGGCCCCCCGCAAGGTGGACTGATGACCTGGTAAAGGTCGCGGGAGTCCGCTGGATGCGGGTGGCGCAGGAACGGCCATTGTGGCACTCTTTGGGGGATGCCTATGTCCAGCAGTGGACGTTTTTCGGCTGATATGATGATGATGATGATGATGACTCGGAAATGTAATAAAACCACGTAAAAATCTCCCTTTCCAGTGTAAACCCCCGGTGTGTGTTATTATTATATATAAACGAAAATAATAACTAAATGCAAGGTAGGATCGTGCTGTACTTAACAAACGCCATATAAGCTTGTTTTTTAAAATGTTTTTTATTCATCTTGTTATTTTCAATAACCCTGCATATTATGTCGCTGGTTCGTGGGTACTTGTACAGACAAATCACACAAACCCAAACAAGATAGGTCTATCTATTTTAGTTTAGGAGTTCCCATGACCAACTTCCATCATCAGATCCTGGAAATCATCCATCACCAAAGTGTTTACCAAGACAAAACAGATGAGCCCAAACTAGATGGGTTTATCTAGTTTAGTTTAGGAGTTCCATGACCACCTTCCAGCTCCATTATCAGACTCTGGAAATCATCCAGCACCAAAGTCTTGCCGTGCCATGACCAAATTAATGAGCCCAAATTCGATGGATTTATCTTGTTGAGTTTAGGAGTTGCTATGGCCACCTTCCGACTCCATCATCAGACCAGCTCTATGATATTATGGCATTGTCACCGAAGATACGCAATTGTACCTAATTTGAAGATTTCGCCCAAACTAACATACATACATACATACTAACTAATCATAATGGCCGTTGGGGCGGGGAGGTTCTCGAGAGGCGACTACGTACCGGAAACTGCAGCGGATCCTCCACAAGGTGGACTGATAGTAACAAGTAAATAAATTAAATCTATCAAGTATCACGATCACTCGTACAATAATAATTGACCATAGAACGCGTAGTTTAGACAAAAGGATCCAACCCACAAGATATCACCGTTGAAATGTATGACTTTTGTTTTAGGTAGAAGGTTCAATTTTAAATGTTACATATCCTGTGGGTTTGAGCCTTTTCGCTACACTACGTCATATCTGATAGCTATGCAATTCATAACTTGTCTCGATTTGCCTCACGAATGTATCCCCAGTATAGTTTGACCCCGAGGTTTGTAACAACTATGCCTAGTCGGAGATCAAAATAATATTATTTTATATGAAGAGTGGCCGGTTAGCTTCGTGAATAGCCACAAATAAACAGAGTACACGTCTGTCTCGGAGGGCTATTCAGCCGGTACTGAGATATATTCCCGCGCGACGGTAAATTTATACTAGTTTTGAATAATTATTTATAAATATAAATGTTCACTAAATTTATATTTTTTGGACTGGATCTTGTTGGAACAAGCATGAACTTTAATGTTGTGTAAGATTCAATACACAAATAATTCAACAATAATGAGAAAATCCTCGAGTTTTCAGTAAGATTTTGTTGACAAATATGGTGTAATTGAGAACAGTTTACATATATACACGTGCAGAATAAGGAAAATTCGAGGCGGCTAGTAGCAATGGCAACATATTACGCTAGTGAAAATAGAATAAAACAAGTAGGTTCTCATATAACATCATGGAATATTAGGGGCTCAAACTTATGACTCTGCGCTCTCTTCAGAAAACTACTGTCGGTAATCGGGTATTTTCGGTTAAAGTATTCAGTTCTTCGTGAATTGGAGGCGGCTAGGACCAATATGAGGAGTTTACCTATGCAAATAAGTAATCGGGATCTAAAAAAAGCTCTCCGTTTCTTAGAATTACAACGTCAAAAATCCGTCATTCTCGCTTATTCCTGACCAAAAAACGAGCGCCCTCTTAAAACAACCGATTTAACATACTTATACCAGTTAAACTCTTATCATTATCAGGCAATAGGAAGTATATTGTGTGTCATTTAGACTGATAATTTATCTTTGTAATCGCCTTTGAGCGATAGTCGCAAGCGAATACTTGGTAATCTTGGCAATCAATGATGCAAGGCACAATTTATAGTAGGTTATCGCAGTTCTACATTTAATATATATATAACGTTTAAGTAGGTATGTCAGAGAAAAAAAAACTGTGAATTCGATCAGTTCTAGTTCAAATGTTATATTATGAAAATATTTATAGCAAGTAGGTTAAGTATGTAGGTATTATATTCTAAAAAAGTATATATGATAAGTCAAAGGTGATGTAGGTACCTCTACTACTTATTAGCCGGACGATATATCTACGTCCAACACAACAAAAAAGTGTGAGTGTATGATGTTTTTATTAAATTATAAGCGAGCAATTTAACTGTCATTAGTGAATTAACTAATGAATGTAATTAAATTAGTACAAGCTTTGCTTAGTTTGGGACTAGGTTGATCTGTGTAAGATTGTCCGCAAATATTTATTTATTTATTTATTTAAACAAGTACCTATAATGATTAATGATGTCAAATAAGTAAGTACCTAATCGTAGGCAGCGAAGTAACAGTAACGAATTTTTTTCTCGGTCTCACATAAACGTCATTATTAAAAACCGTTAACCCAATCAAAAATGTATACATAGGTACTTACCTATTACCCATAATTATCAACGATCGATGTATCGGAAATATCAAAATACAGCAACCGGTACAAGAGAATCCCAGGACTACTTTGCTCAACTAGAACTGAATAGGGTGTAAGTATGTAAATACAGTGTCATAGGTAATAAAGGCTTTGTTTTTGTGATTAGTTCTATTGAATCAAGTAGGTCATTGGCTGCACGTAGGGTTATGTAACCGCGCGCTGACACGGCGCCCCCGCCGCCGCGGCCGCTGGCTTAACTCACACACAACTCTCCGACTCACCAGGAGGCTGTATAAGTCTGACTTCAGAGCACGCATAGTTTATACGCGTCTCGGGGTCAAGTTATTATAGGGACGTGTAGTGAGGCGAGTCGAGAGAGGTCATGAACCGTATAGCTGCTGACTCGCGCTCCCACGGAGAACACAACGACACTCGCTTTTCGACACATTTAATTTACGAATCAACTAAGTAAGTAAAGTTCAATATTTTAGTACTACCTATTCTTATGTATTTCACCGCACGTTTCGTTTGTCATTAAATGAATACAACTAGTAAGAGATAAAGAAAATTAATATGTTATTTATGTTTTTTTTTTTTTTTTTTTTTTTTGAATGAGATATTTATTGATAAAATTATATATAATTTTACATGTCATACATTTTACATGGATTATGTGTTACATTTATTAAAGACATAATTAATCTATACATTTTCTTGTAAATAACAACTTAACACATTATAAAAATAAAATTAAGCTAGCCTAAAAAAAATAATACAAGTAGAAATGATAAAACTAAAAATCAAATTCTAAAATGGGCCCCTGTGGCAAGGTACCGAGTACGCTGGCAGCATTTCCTCGCTGAATAGCAATGCTTATGCGTTGAGCGAGGAAGCTGCCAGCTCTTCTATCCCCTGTGACGTCCACCAACCGTTTTGCCAATTCACGGTAGAGTGCCTGTGCGGCTGGGCCCCACGGACCAAGGGTCTCGACACCAAAAGCAACAAAGTTGTAGTTGGTATCGAGGCCCCTATATTTGCGCCTTTTGTTCGCCTCGGCAACCTCTGCCGCCGCACCGGCCTTATTTGTGGTACTGCTGAGATGGGAGGGAGCCAGTGTGTCTACGCAGGTCGCGTCCCACACTAGCACCCGTCCCATCTTCCATGGAATTAGTGTCATCCCATCTGGTCTTTTGCCGTCGTCTCTGGCGATTCCGACCGGCTCGAGTACCGCCGGTACATTCACGCTGGCAAGAGACCGTCGGATGATATGGTTAAGCGCGGCGTGACGGGAGAAGCGCCCCGCACTCCTCTGGCAAGACAGTCCGTGGTGCCCCAGCTGGTCGACGTCGTGGCCACAGTGACATTTATGTGGAGCGCATATGGGTACCCCAAGGCGGAGGCCAACTGCTAGTCGCAGTGTTTCCGGCCCCAAAAAAGTACCTGTATTTGCCGAGGGGTAAGCACTGAGCCAGTGACCAGCCTCTTTAGTTCCTGCAGCAGCTAGGCGGGCGCGTTCGACTCCAGAACTATTGTTTAAAAGGTTAGAATATGATAAATTGGAAATAACATCATCCCAGCTCCTTTGGTATTTCGGATTCCGAGGAATATCTTGCCCCGGGCAGGCAGACAACCAGGCGTTTCTAGCGTCATCCAAACCCGCGATCTCAGAGTCTAAGGGGGAAGCCCTAAGGATTTTGCCAATGAGATCGGACGAGCTGTGGACGGACGATAGGAAAGCTGGTAGTGAGACACTTGAAATTTTTCGCACCCCAATCCCGCCATAACGGACGGGGAGGGATGCTTGACACCAGGACTGTTCGCTGAGCTTTAAATTTAGAATAAGTTCCAGATTTGTTTTGACTAAGGAGTCAATTGGTGCTAGTAAATTTTGATGTCTCCAAAAGGGGCTGCAGCGAAGCGCGTATGTTAATTTAGGGACGAAAAGGCAGAATTTTAGAATAAAGATGGCTGAATGAGGACTGATTTCAAGTAGACGATCGGCGCATTTTTGGAATTTTGAAACAGTATTGTTCATGTAGTTCTGAAAAGAATCCTCAAAAATAGGAGTCCCTAGGAGGCTGAGCGAATCTTTTGAAACAATTTGGATATTTGGTGTTAAATTATGGAACTGGTGTGAAAAGTCCGAATACTTCAGGACTGTACTGTGAATGTAGAGCTCACACTTGTTGTAATTTAGTTCCAAACCAATAGAGGCAAATTTAGATTTTAGGACTGAAAGGTCAGAGAGTACGGTAACCAAGTCACCTCCTAGGGTACCGTCGTCCAGGTACCAAACATTGAATTTTGAACTTAAATTTTGTATAATAGGATTTATAGCCAGACTAAAAATTGCCGGCCCGAGGGGATCCCCCTGCTGGCATCCTACTTCGGAGGAAAGTTCGTGATTCTGATAAGTTAATTTGGAGGGATCCGCATAACAGTGGAGGAGGTAGTTGTAAAGTTCCGGAACATTATTTCTAATTTCTGCCAGCAGGATATCTCTATTAACTGAATTAAACGCATTTTTTACATCAATTTTTAAAAGGACCTCGCACTGGTCGGTGCTGAGGTAGGTGCGTAGGGCATGGACAGCAGCCTCGCAACCACCTCTTGTCCCGAAACCTAATTGTGTAGGTTCAAAATTGCGCTGTAGTTTTGAGAGGATACATCGAACAGCAATTTTGGAGGCTAGTCGTCTCAGAGTCGATCCAACTGCAATTGGTCTAACACCACCATCTTTTTTTGTGAGAGCAATCAGATTGGCTCCATAAAGTATCGGGACTATTTCTGCATTGACGCTGCCGCTCAGCATGAAGTTTATCATTTTCGTTAGAGAAATAGCAAGTTTCTTGCCTGCATCGCCAACGCCGTGTGCGGTAAGGTCTTTAAGGTGTTGTGGTGAGATTCCGTCCAAACCAGCCGCAGAACCGGTTTTGAAACTAGAGATTGCATCGACTACTTGTTTGTCTTCAACTTGAAGGCATTCTTGGGTTGAAGTTGGAGGGTTAAAGAAAAATGGTGTGGTAGGAGCTGGGGGATGTTTCAAACGTAGGGCCGAAAGGGTTTCGGGAGTGTCGGGTGATATTACGTCACTAGAGAACAAGATGCGGGCAGCACCTTTCAGATCCCCGTCGCTAATTTTGCTTTCTACACTTTTTGCAAGATTAAAAGCTGGAGGTTTGCTGTTATTTCGTTTTGAGTTATTTGTCTCTAATGCTATGGGCGTTAAGCAATTATTTTTTATTGTCTGGGTTAGCGATATCTTTTTATCTTCGACTGAAGCGTGCAAAGTGCAGTATGAGAAAGTAAGGAGACTGCTCCACGCCTCATAACTATTCACCTCAACGCACTCATCGATGAGATGGGTAAGGCGGGGGTAGCCACGGAGATACGGGCTCCTCGCGGAATTCTTTTGGTGATTGGTACCTTGTTTTTTAGGTGACTTAAATGAAGATGCAAATCGATACTATTATGTGGGGCCGGAAGAGAAGGTGGTGGGTGACAAGATGCTGTGAATGGATAAGTATTCTGTGATAAACAATTTCGGTGTAATTTGGAGAAATGGATATTGAGACCGCGGGTGGTCTGAAATGATTTATGGCATACATGGCATGTGTGATTTACTACAGAGATGGGCTGGGTTAAATTATGCATACGCAAATAGGCATAAGGCCTACGCAAAGAACAGTATATACAATTATTCTTTTAAAAAGTAACTTACGTTATAGTAAGCTATACTATTACTATTTATAACACGAATTAACAACAAATAGATTTTTCAGTTTGACGTCTCTGTCAGGGCTAAACCTAAAATAGAAAACATAAATAGTAAACCTAAAAACTTAGGTAAATAGACACTAAAATAATTATCAAAATATTGCCGACAATTGTTGCACTGTAGGAAGACTGTAGGCTATAACGCTGATTCACACACTATTAGGAAAAAGTCACTCAGCGATCCAATGATTCTTATAATCAACTAAAGTAGTAGAACATTTATGTATGATAATTGTTTCTGACTTGCACTGCACTTTTAATATAATTTAACACGAACTGTTGATAAAAAATACCCAAATAAAAATATTCATCGACATCGATTTGACACCCAAGTGTCAAAACAGCTGTTTTCTCTGGGGCGTAGGGTCTCGGGCTGCGGACTCCGTCGCAGAGAGGTTTAGTTGGCGGCCTGATGTCTATTCTAACAAGAAAAAATAGGCCAGGGGTCGGATGGTTAAAATATCCATTACCAATAATTTAAGTAACAGAAATATTTTTTCCGTGTAAACTGTCACGTGCGTCATTCAATATATATATGTATTGGTTATGTTGGCCTGAATTCAAAGATTATTGAGAAGTCTATACGAGTACTATAATCTTTGCCTGAATTTGATTAGCATATTTTAAGATTCATTTAAATTTTATTTCTATGAGACATATTATATTATGTGAACACATCAATTGGCTAAGCGAAAGTGAAGGCTTAGTAGCTTTAGTACCTAGGCAGGTACTTATAACGGCTATAAATTATGAAGTCTAGAGAGTGACTAGGTACTATAACCATGGTTTTTCTAGCTTGATTATAATGATAGATGTCACTTCATGATACATGTCACTTTGTAAGGCGGTAAGCGAAATTCATATTTTTTCAAGGGACAAATATTGCTTGTAAAAATTAAATCACGTCTAATATGCGGATTTTATATAGACTTGATCTCAAATCAGTTAATAAAAGGTCTCGCTACCGTGAAAACACTACGTAATATGCGATAGTTTGGCAATCTGTCATTCTAATCAAGCTAGAAAAAATATGGCACAGGTCAAAAGGTAGAAAAAATATGGTATGATATTACCTATATCACTACACGAGTCTTGTATTGAATTAATGAGGGCGTAAGGCTATCTACCTTCACTGTTCAAGATCTGCGAAATAAAACCTTGGTAAAGTTTAAGGTTTTTCTCGTGTTGATTGACGCACACAATACAATAGAACTACCTACAGTACCAACATATGCAATCTAAAGCTGCCCGGTTTATTGTGAAAGTTTGATAAAATAACCAAGTAATTTAAGCACTATCTTGTTTTCTAAGTAAACATTAGATAATCTTATCATAACCAATTAATAATGCCATACAATTAGGTAACTAATATCGTACCTTGAGGTCTCATGCTCATGTCATGTGCCAAACATAAAATACTTATATCCGTTTAATTGGATACCATCCATTTACAAGGTTGATTCACTAGTGACAGTTCAAGTTCAAATCATTAAAGGTCAAGATGGGTGAATTTTGTAACTCTATAAATACACACTTGGGAAAAAAGTTACCTAATAACTTACGTACCTACGCATAATTTTGCGGACAAAAAATTGTAGGTAGGTATCTACTTATAGGTAGATTACAAACTAATTCTGATCTCTGTTTCGCAACCATAACACGTTAACTACAGTTAACTTTTAGCTACACGTGACATTTGCGAGCGCATAGGTATTTAAATTGTTGTAAGTACCTATTCGTGAAAAATCTAACCCATAATTGTTTATCGTGATGTCTGCAGTCTGTCTGTATATGCGTATAACCCCCATCCCACCAACGACTCTGATTTTTCTGGTTAAATATCTGTAGGGTAAATATAAGACACTCAATATTTTAGGTACCTAATAATTATCCTTTCAAAACAAAGTTTTAACCGACTTCAAATCAGTAGCCAAATGCTTCAAGTTTGCCTATAAAATTTGAAGAGTTCCCTCGATTTGTCAAGGATCCCATCATCAGAACTGGATTTTGGTGACAACGGGACCAATCTGGAAGTATAAGCTTTCAAACAAAGAAAAAACATTCAAATCTGTTCATAAATTACCGAGATATCTCGTAACATACACACACAAACAAAAAAAAAATTGAGAAAGACGAATTGAGAACCTCCTTCCTTTTTGAAGTCGGTTAAAAATAAGACACGGTTGTTAACACTCCAAAATTATCTAATATTCATTCCTATTTTATTTAAAACTAGTGACCCGCCCCTGCTTCGCACGTGTTTATGTGTATAATACATGCATGTATGGTTTGTATTGTACATATAAACCTTCCTCTTGAATCACTCTATCTATTAAAAAAAAAACCGCATCAAAATCCGTTGCGTAGTTTTAAAGATCTACGCATACATAGGGACAGACAGACAGACAGCGGGAAGCGACTTTGTTTTATACTATGTATTGAAGAATCCTTATTCACTAATCTTTAGACATAGCGTAGCGCGTAGTTTAATTTAAAATCAAATTGAAACGGTATGCAAGAAACTAAGTAGCTTTTCGTATGCCTTATATAGGTATGCTACGAAAGATAGTTAGCGAATCAGCTGTATTGACTGCATACCATCCCAAGTAACAAGGTGACGTCGAAGTCACGTCATTTTAACGTTAAACTCGCAACGATGACGTCTTAATTCATTATCGACGTCATATATGTCGTTATTCTGCGACGTATAATTCACGACAGTAACTAGACGTCACTGATGACGACATTAATCACGTAAAACTAGATCAATTATGTCGGATATTCGACGACAGTCACATGACGTTACTGATGACGACATTAATCACGTCAAACTAGATCAATTCTATCGGATATTCGGCGACAGTCGAAAGACGTTACCGATGACGACATTAATCACGTAAAACTAGATCAATTCTGTCGGATATTCGACGACAGTTGAATGACGTTACCAATGACGACATTAATCACGTAAAACTAGATCAATTCTTTCGGATATTTGACGACAGTCGAATGACGTTACCGATGACGACATTCATCACGTAAAACTAGATCAAATTCTGTCGGATATTTGACGACCGTTGAATGACATTAATGATGACGACATTAATCACGTAAAACTTCTGACGGATATTCGACGACAGTCGAATGACATAAATGATGACGACATTAATCACGTAAAACTAGATCAATTCTGTCGGATATTCGACGACAGTCGAAAGACGTTACCGATGACGACATTAATCACGTAAAACTAGATCAAATTCTGTCGGATATTTGACGACTGTCGAATGAAATTAATGATGACGACATTAATCACGTAAAAGTTCTGACGGATATTCGACGACAGTCGAATGACATAAATGATGACGACATTATTCACGTAAAAGTAGATTAACTCTGTCGGATATTTGACGACGGTCGAAAGACGTTACCGATGACGACATTAATCACGTATAACTAGATCAAATTCTGCCGAATATTCGACGACAGTTGAATGACACTAATGGTGACGACATTAATCACGTAAAACTAGATCAATTCTGACGGATATTCGATGACAGTCGAATGACATTAATGATGACGACATTAATCACGTAAAACTACATCAATTCTGCCGGATATTTGACGACAGGCGAAAGACGTTACCGATGACGACATTAATCACGAAAAACTAGATCAATTCTGTCGGATATTCGACGACAGTCGAATGACGTTTTCGATGACGACATTAATCACGTAAAACTAGATTAATTCTGCCGGATATTCGACGACAGACATTTCATGCCAATTTATAAGTCAGGAAATTCTGTATTTGTCTGTCTCATTCAATAATTTTTAGTTATTATTACACCAAGTGCTCAGGATACATATTTTAATAAAAAATAAAATCCAATAAATTACCGCGGATATGACGTTCAACTATGTGACGATTTTTGCAAAATGCAACGTATTTTTAAATAACGAAAATACTATATACCTAGTAAAGGTAAATGCAATGCAATAAATTAATATGTAATATGGTAAATTGCACACAGATAAAATACTAACTTAAATTAGAATATATTACATTTTCAATGATAAAACACAGCATGTTAGGTCGGTATTTTTATGATAAATAATAAGTTATTATAATTATTCGTTTAAATAATTCAAAAAATGTTTTGCGAATTCGAAATTGTTGAAACTGAACTCGAGTTTAATAACACTTCTCTATTCTATTGATTTGAATGTTACGTGAAAATAATTTTTTGATTGTTTTTAGATTTTTTAGTCGATAATACTTCATTTTATTTTATAACATACGGTTTTTTCTTATCTACGTCATCTAATGAGAATATTTGTGACGGTTTTTGGGAAAACGTCCCACTTCTTCGATATGGAGTTAAGAGTAGTTCCTAATACTACAGACCATACGCTATATTTTGGTGAAAGATTCATGTCTCTAGGTGCTATAGTTATTTTTTTTAAATTCTGCAATGTTGCAGAAGTGAAAAAGCGACAATTGAGAAAACGTTGGTTAAAGTTTGGGATGGCAGAAAACACACTTCTACTTTGAAGTTATGGAGTGGTTGGTATTAAATGAATAGGCATACTTTAGGGATTTTAAATAAGTTAAAATCATGTATGTAACCTTAGTATTTTGAATGTTATGGAGGCTTGAACATAAAAACAGGACGAAAATATGTAAATCCTGAATATGGGTTTATTTCTATATTCTATTATACGGCACGCAGATTTATCATTAAAATTGTATTTATAAATGGTTTCCCATGCTAAAAAAGACTTAAATAATTCTGTGGATCCTTTTATTTAGTTATTATGTCAAAAAGTTAATAACAAATGATTTGAAGAGTGCCATGCATAAAAATTAAAATACATGTGTCTCTTAATATATAACATGAGATTACTTTAAAAACATACTTATGAAGCATAGAAAGTATGTAAAATATCAAATTATAAGTACTTTTTGTGTGTATAAAGTTTAGTGATTTTATATAGGGAGCGTCCCACTTGGTCGGTTTACTAAACTTTAGTGCTTCTTCATTGAAAGTGTTTGTGTTTGGTATATTTTTCAGTTTTATGTATGAGATAATGGTTTGTTATTGTTAATCTAAGAGTCTTTGATACTAACGTCGTTTGTTTAAACTTTTTTAACGTAATTGAACGAAATTTCTTTTCGACTCAAGTTTAGTGACCCACTTTGACGGTTTGGTGGATCATACGCTAAAAAATTACTACAAGTATAAAATCATAATTTATAAACATAGGTGTAATTTGCTGAACCAAAAACAGTATAATTACAAACCAAAAATGGTGTACGTATTGAACCTATGAGATGTAGCAAACGGATCGAACTCATCGCAACGTATTTTAAAAATGCTCTTATAACTTTCTTTCACATTTAAATGACACCGAAAATCATAGAAATCATTAAGCGAAAATTTTCTCGTGTTTAATTCATGCTGACGTGACAAAGCCAATTTTCAATTTTAAAAATATACTCAGTTATAATGGGAGAGTTATATTTGCAAAATTGAACTTACTTTTTTATTAAATCATTTACAAATGGCCAGTTCTAAAAACTTTCAGTGCCACCCTCGTATGGCAAATAATTTTATACCAACCCCTCTATAACTGCAAACAACAAAATGTGTTTTTTGCGGCCTCAAATTGTAATCAACGTCTTCTCAATTGTCGCTTTTCACTATTGCAAGTTTAAAGAATTTTCAATTAATAACTATAGCTCTAAGAGACTGTGTTATATGTGGTAATCCAAAACGAAAGGAACCTTCTCCAGCTTCGGCAGGTGCTTACGAAGTTAATGCCTTATCTTAATTGCAGAAATCGAATGAAATTGCGTGTGTGTCTACGGCCATAATGTCCCTTTCATTTTGGATGACCACATAATTACAAATTACTCATAACACCATATCGGCAAAGTAGAAATTGTTCTCTAATAACAGGTACAAATATGTTATTCACGATTTTTTTCTGTATGCGTCAAAGTGGGTCGCTGGGCACTAAACTTTGAGGCCCTAAAAAGGTGCTTAAAATGGAGATTTATGCGTCGTGATCATCAATCAATCAATATCAGTTTTCATCGAAAGTTGATTTTCGGTAAGTTTTGCCATATTTCACTAAACTGCCCGTAACTCCGTAACTAGAATCGACAAATTGGGACGTTTTACTAAAAACCGTCACATTTACTAGTACGATCTGGGCTTTATGGCAACTTTTGTTATATTATGCATTTGACGGTTTCGCAAAACATTAGCTATTAGCCTGTTTTTTTTTCTCCGTCTTACATATATCTACGAATCAAACAAACTTTAGACCCAGAAGTAGGTATAAAAAAGTGTCAAAAAATGTCGATTTTTTTCAATAAAAATAGTAATAGCTGTTTTTAATCGTAAACACAATAATTTTATCGTCTTTGTCGTTCTCCGTATCCGACATTTTTTTACACGTAAAACCATTAAATTAACAAATTGTATGGCTTTGGATGACACGTGCCATAAGTTGGTAGAAAAAAAATACTAATAAGTAGTACTTTGATTTGATTCTCATAAAAATAATTATAAATAAATACATTTACTCCAATAAAGTATCGGTAAATAAGTATATTTATAAAACAAATTGTGTCTAAATTTAACTTAATAATACTTGCCGATTATTAAACTAGTACTTATTGTACAGTCTTTTTTTTGCGTAACTGATAAATCATGATTATATTAGTAATGACGTCGAGACTAAATACAAAAAAAAGCGGCCAAGTGCGAGTCGGACTCGCACATGAAGGGTTCCGTTACATAAATTGCTTTTTACGATATATGACGTATAAAAAATTTTCGTTGGTAGTTTGCATGGTGTACATCATAAATTTTTTTCAGTTTTATCATTCTCTTATTTTAGAAGTTACAGGGGGGGAGGGACACATTTTACCACTTTGGAAGTGTCTCTCGCGCAAACTATTCAGTTTAGAAAAAAATGACGTTAGAAACCTCCATATCATTTTTTAAGACCTATCCATAAATACCCCACACGTATGGGTTTGATGAAAAATATTTTTTTGAGTTTCAGTTCTGAGTATGGAGACCCCTAAAACTTAATGTTTTTTTTCGATTTTTGTATGAAAATCTTAATGCGGTTTACATAATACATCTACTTACTAAGTTTCAACAGTATAGCTCTTATAGTTTCGGATGGGTTTGATGAAAAATATTTTTTTGAGTTTCAGTTCTGAGTATGGAGACCCCTAAAACTTAATGTTTTTTTTCGATTTTTGTATGAAAATCTTAATGCGGTTTACATAATACATCTACTTACTAAGTTTCAACAGTATAGCTCTTATAGTTTCGGAAAAAAGTGGCTGTGACTTACGGACGGACAGACAGACAGACGGACGGACATGACGAATCTATAAGGGTTCCGTTTTTGCCATTTAGCTACGGAACCCTAAAAAATAGTGATTTAGATATTTTAAGTTCAGTTGTAGAATTAAACAGGACTATTCAAATGTAATTGGTTATTGTAATATTAATAAGCAAATGATATTTTACTCCAATTTAAACCTTTTTTTCAGAAGCAATAACGGACTTCATAACTTTCACATCTTGTAAAGCAATCGCATTCTTAAATGGTGTAGTGATTTGGCGACACTCGATTCCGACAAAAGAAATATGATCCATAAAAAAAAACAAACTTAATTTTACAGTCAAATCTAGGATTACTTAAATTAAATTAGACCTTATCACTATGGAGATACGAAGGTGGTCGAATTGGAATATGTTGCATAAGACGGCAAGGAGTGCCGGGCCTTTGACGTCGCCGCGTGAGATTGTTTTAGACAAATTTAATTATGGTATTGTATTGGTCATATTTGATGAAGGAATAGGGTCTAAATTAGACATATGCAACTGATTTCAGACGTGGGATTGGGGGAGAGCAGGGGAGCGTTCTTAGGCCCAGAGCCCCTCGGCCTATTTGGCCGTCGGCCGTGCGCTACTTAACACTTACATAGATTTTGCCAACGTTATTGATTAATTCTTAACTTGTAAAGATTGTATAACATTTGTAACTGCATTATATTTTAATAAATTCTCCTTCAAAATAATAGTTCCCTCCCGGAATATATAATATTAGATGTAGGAATGTGAACTGCAATGCCATTACAGCCGCATATTTTTGCCATTTTGACTTAATTTTTCACAATGTCGAGTAAAAAACGTAAAACGCGAGAGCGCACGTCTTCGCCAGCTTCTGTCCCTAATAAAAGTAGACTGGAAGTGACGATGGAAGCGATCCTGAACCGCCTCGCGACGCTGGAGCAGCGTGTCGCCACTCCTGCCAGTGTGACATTGTTCGCGACCGGTGCCTTCAGCGCGGACTTGGAGTGCAGCCCCGCCAGAGCCTGCTGGACTGGCCAGTACACCTCTGCCGGAGCCTGCTGGGCCAGTCAGCGGTACCCCATTCGTTGCTGGCAGCACCGAGGTCCACCTCGCCACCGAGACACCACTGACGGCGTCAACGGACGTCACGGAGCGTCTCATCGACGCGTTGAGGACCATGAATCCGGTGAGATCTACCCATTATTATGTGTCTGATTTTGATCCCAGTAATCATGACGTTGATGCGTGGTGTGACGAAGTGGATCGCGCCCGCTCGCAAAACCAGTGGGACGATAAAGAGTGCCAGCTCGTGTGGGATTATCATTAAAAGGTGAGGCACGCTCCTGGTTGCGCGAGTGGACGAGTGACAACCGTAATTGGTCGAATTTCAAATCAGCACTTAGATCGCTCTGTCCGCGCCGCATTGACGTTGCAAATATACTTTTTGATGTGATGTTGCAAGACTCTGATAAGTACTCCACATATGCGGAATATGCGAGAAGATCTTTGTTATGGTAACGTATCGTTGAACAGTGAACTTACTATGTGATATAATTGTACGTGGCATAACAGACCCTCAAGTACGAGCGGCCGCTACAAACGCTAAGTTGACACCTGAAAAAATCGTGGAGTTCTTATCGAGTTATGCGAAAACACGTCGTTCAAGTGCAGGCGCACCTAATAATAACATTGAGTTGCGTGCAAGCCGGCACGCCTATGATCCATCGTCCAAGAGAAATCATAAGCGTGCTATCCAAAATACAGACATACACGTAACTTGTTTTAAATTGTAAACAATCGGGACATAAAATGAAAAAATTGCCCCAAACGTGTTAAGGCTGAGAGTAGGTAGTAACGCGGACGCGAATAAAAACAAGTCTGTGCCTAATCTTGAGTCAACAAATAGGTTTGTATCAAAAATTGTGTGTTACGTTACGTAATAGTGACGATAAATGTTTTGCTAAAGAACGATCAGAAATGAGAAATAAAGCTAATTTTAACTTTTGTCGCGAAACAGCTTGCAACAACACAAAAACTGATATTGTGACAGCTGTAATATGTTAATGACCTTGCTAAGCATATCTCTTGTCGAACGTACCCTAGTGTTCAAATATTACGCGGTTTAGGTGGAGTAGAATTGCGATCAGATCGTTTTGTAACTTTGCCCGTAGAGTTCAGTGATGTAACCTTAGAGGTAGAACTTCATGTTATGCCGCACAATTATCTTAGTGACCCAGTTCTTATCGGTACTGATGTATTAAATAGAGAAGGTGTCACATATATTCGAACAAGCGATTCTCAACGACTAGTCCTAGAAACAGTCCTAACGTCAACAATGTGACACATTGTAAGCCGACTACGCAACTCAGCTCAATAAGTAGACCCCGCTATCGGAGGTGCAAAATGGTAGCTGTCAAGTTCTAGGGATGGGTAAAAATTATTTTGAAATACTAGCTATATGTCGATAATTATAGCTATACGTCAATAATTTACCTTTACTATAAAGAGAGTCTAAGACTTTAATTAAACGTTTTACTTTTATAAAACAGGGCTTTATAATTACAAAATTGTCTGTTCAATATTTTTCATTTTTATAAATAAAAATCTTCAATCTGTCATCATTACTAACAAATTATCGTTATTTTCAAAGTACGAACCATTCATAAATTAATTAAAAATTAAATAATTAATAAATCTCTCTTTTATTTCCACCAAAACGGCTATCGTATTCTTAATGAACAATCAGTTTTTTTAGACTATCTGCAGTAATCTAGTGCAGCCACGATGAATATATTCAACAATAAACCCATTATCTCTATAAACCCTCTATTGAAAAGGTTTATCTCAAGACACTCAAGAGCGTTCATGCACTGCCCTGCAACTCGAAACATTAGAAAAGTAAAATTGCAACCATAGTATCTTTGTTGTACTGATAATGGTATATATTTCTGATGACAGTAAGGCCTAGTCAGGCATCGGTATAGTGTTTTAATTCCCGAGTAAGGCCTCATGAGGCATCGGTATAGTGTCTTAATCCCCGAGTAAGGCCTCATGAGGTCATGAGGCATCGGTAGGTATAACGTTCATTCTCGAGTAAGGTCACGTGTGGCATCGATGTAGTTTCTTGTACGAGAGAAAAAATATTGAGTAATAATTAAGTCGTTTGTTTGACTGAAAGTGAAAGTATCACAAGTAGAAAAGTATCACGTGAAAATATAATGAAAGCGCATAGTAGCATGTAAAAAAAAAAAGAAGAAGAAAATCAGTTGCTGAACCGTGATCCTGGTGTTTACGTTGAGTGCAATATTGTATTTACATATCATTGTTTGGTCCGCAGGTGACGATACCCGTAACCAAGACCACGAGCCAACATCCGAGCCTCAATCAGGACAACAGGAGAGCATCGAGGACGCTGCTCTGTCAGGATAGGCCGTGTTAGCATGAAACTGCTGACCGTGCTGACTACGACGCGACGATGACATCACTACCTCACCTGCCCTGGGACCCCGCACACCCTTCCTCGGGAAGCAAGGACCTGCTGGTCGATCACGTAACGCATTGTACGAACGTCGGGTAGGTCTAAATGTCACTTTTTATATGGAAAATTGACAATTAAATTGTACCGACGCGCGTTCGGGGCGTTACGTGGTTACCCCTCGGACCTCGGCCTATTTGGCCGTCGGCCGTGCGCTACTTAACACATACATAGATTTTGCCAACGTTATTGATTAATTCTTAATTTGTAAAGATTGTATTAAATTTGTAACTGCATTGATCTATATTTTAATGAATTCTCCTTCAAAATAATAGTTGCTGATTCTGTTTGTATGTTAAAGGACGAGACTATTATTACAATTGTAAGTATTGTCATAGATGGCGATGATTCAATGCTGTATGGCAATGATTATGCAAATAATGAGTATTTTTATACGGTTCCTTGTCCTTCTAAATATTTGGGTATAGTTTTAGTTAGCGAAATATCAGATCTGGGGGCACGGCAGTTCAAGCAGCCAAGTCGAGCATCATTTTATACTCATAGCCATGCAAGCATTCTCTGATGTTTTGAATAAATGTATAGTCATTCCATTTTGTGATAAATATGTAGCATTATACCGTTGCGCTAGCATGAGAAAAAGTAGACGTTAGGGACTAGTCGTCCAACCCCACATGTACGTTTGAGGCACCGATATGGGCTTTATCTCACCGGGGTGTCGCAGGCATATAGTATAATCCGCTGTTTTACAAAACAGCGCTGTTTTGTAATTAGGTGGATTGAATACCGCTGAATGACAATCCCACTAATCGTCAACCCGCCGTGTTACAAAACAACGCTGCACTGCTATCACGCAAGACGGCCCGCGAGCTCTCGATTTTTCTGGCACTAAGTACCTCTCTTTCTTAGTTTTCTAATAAGAGAGACACGAATAGTGCGAGAAAAATCGAGAGAGCTCGCGCGCCGTCTTGTGATAGCCGTGCATTTTTTTTAAAACATCTAGTTGTCATGTAATTTACAAAACAGCGCTGTTTTGTAAAACAGCACGGCTATTACATTGCGCCATGGTAGCGCAACCAAGCGGACACCAGCGGGCGTAGCATGGTTGCCATTTTAACACTTATCGCTGTAGTTAAGACGTCTGTCACGTTCTGACCAGTACGCGAGTGCCAGAGTGACAGATGTCTTATCAACAACGATAAGGTGATAAAATGACAACCATGCTACGCTCGCTGGTGAGATACCCTCCATTGATAGAACTGTATAATACATTTTGTTGATGGTTGTGCCGCCATGGTGTCCCGGTGACACATAGCCATATCTGTTAAAAGTTCCAAAGACAATGGCGACTGTACTATTCGGCTAGCTGCATGGGGTTGAGGGTCAGCATTATACACTAGAGTAAGGAAATTCTCACCCGAAATCGCATATGGCTGGTCGTACACTGCATTATGGGGCCTTAGCCTGACTGAAGTAGAGCATTAAGGTGGTTCGATTGCCATACAAAGCGTTATTTGACATTCGCAGGCTAACTGCGTGTTATTTTAAGAAACTTATGTAACAAACTTTCATCAATTGGCTTCCCATTTGCGCCAAATTTCCCCTTTCCTAGAATAAACTTGTATAAAGTAGATTAATTTGAGAAAAATAGTTTTTCCAAAATATCACGTCCCAAACCAATTTCTCAAATTAATCTTGTTTATACAAGTTTATTCTAGGAAAGGGGGAATTTGGCGCAAATAGGAAGACAATTTATGAAAGTTTCTTACATAAGTTTCTTAAAATATCACGCCTTTAGCCTGCGAATGTCAAATAACGTTTTGTATGGCAATCGAACCACCTTAATGGAAATTGTAAAGTTAAAAAAAAATTGTTGTTTTTTTTAAGTGTTAGGTAGGTAGGTACACTCTAAATTCCTTTTAAAAACGCTAAGAAATGTTGATTGAAAATCGAATGGACGTGTACCTAAACGAGAATGTTGTCATTATGATGTGGAATAAATTAATATTCGTTTAATATTTTTTTTTTTATGTCTGACGATATACTTCAGTAAACACGTCCAGCGACGTTGTTTTTGGTGCAACTATTGGAAGCAATATCGCCCCGACAAGCAAAGAAAAGGTTCAAGTTGGAACCCGACCGCAGACAGCAGCAGCAGACGACGTGTCGCAGCAACACTACCGGTTTCTATGTTTCAAAGACCATTCGTAGCTAGCGACACGTCCCCGGACGTCACCTTCATATAATTACATAGAAACCGATAGTGTCACTACGACACGTCGTCTGCGGTCGGGTCCCAACTTTTACCTTTACATTGCTTGTCTGGGCGATATTGATTCCAATAGTTGCGCCAAAAACAACGTCGCTGGACGTGTTTACTGACGTATATAATACGTCAGATAGTCGACGTCACTCCTTTCCTTTAACGGACGTTAATGTAACGTTACAGTAACGTATATGAGACGCCAGTGGTCACGTCTAGTCGACGTCGCACCGTCCCCTTAACTGACGTTAATGTATCGTTACAGTTACGTCAAATAACGTATCAGATACGTCAGTGGGCACGTCTACTTGACGTCATTTCCTCCCGTAAACCAACGTTAATGTAACGTAAATTAACGTGATATATCACGTCCAATAACGTGATATTAACGTGAATTATGACGTACTTTCCCACACAATACTCACGTGTTAATGACGTCGGATATCACGTCAGATGACGTGATATTTAATGTGAGTTATGACGTACTTTCTCACAGAATACTAACGTGATAATGACGTTGAAAATCACGTCAGATGATGTGATATTTAACGTGAGTTATGACGTACTTTCCTACAGAATACTAGCGAAAAAAATGACTTCAAATATGACGTTGGACGATGTGATATTCAACGTGTTATTACTCGTCAAACGTTGTGACACTCTCACGTTGATTTAACGTTAAAAAATCACGTTAATTAACGTCATATTTAACGTTAGTGGGCCAAACATACTCACGTAAAATTAACGTCGCAGTAACGCCAAAAATGACGTGACAGTAAACATCATTTTTGCCGTCGAATTTTGTGACATCCTCACGTGAATTCTACGTCCAATATGACTTCAAAAAGACGTGATATTTTACGTCCCTTGCTACTTGGGATGCACACGTCTCTTCAACACTAAGATATGGGGTAATATTCTGGGGTAACTCTACTGATTGGGATTTAGTCTTTAGGGCGCAGAAAAAGTGCAGAAGAGCAGTACGTGGCCTGCGGCCCAGGATTTCATGTAAAACTCACTTCGTAGACCTAAACATTCTCACCTTACTTAGTTTATACAACGTGTTCCCGGGAATTTACGTTAATTGCAAGGGGGTATAGTTTAGATCAAATAAAGTTAATTTCTCCGTGAAAGTAGTATCTTAACTCTTACTGTTATCAAGATATTCAATGTTTAATTTTATCAGATTTGCAGTAACCTGTGTAAATGGCACTTAACTGTGACTTCATAACAGCTTTTTACATTTTGTAAGGTTCCTATACACTACAAGAAGGTTTACAAAGTGAGTTCGTTCGATATTACATATTTTTTACATACATATTTTTTATTTCATGTGGTTCTAGACTCCTATCTATACATCTATACATATCGACGGTGGAAAGGCAAAACCACTGAAGCGACATTTTTTAAATTTTTTCATCACACTTACAGAAGGACAATGGCCTAAATTGTTCCCGCGGGAAATAATGGTCCCAAGGGAAGTAATGAGCTTGTGTGTGATCTGATTGGTTAAGCAAATCTGGACCGCAAGAATTCTGCTCTGTGATTGGTTGGAAAAAATCGAGCAGGCCGTGCCCTGCAAGAACCATATGCTCCATGCTCTGTGATTGGTTGAAATATTGAAGCTCCGCCCTCCACTCGCACTGATCTAGAAGTGAAGTTGTCAATTTCGTCAACATTTGATTGATGCGCTTGTATAAAACATAGGTATTTCTGTCTTTTGTAGTAGTAATAATTTTTTATTTTTATTTTTAATTTAATTTTTAATTTTTTTAAATTTTGTTCTGTATTGTATAATTGACATCGCATCACTATATATTCGTAGCATGACATTGACATTCTTATTTTTTCTTATATAATTTTTTTTTGTTGTTTTGCTTTTATTATCATTATTGACATACTTACCAATATTGAAATACATTAATTCAAAGACATGCAATGACATTAATAAATTCAATAAATATTGTGTGCCAAACTCTGGCTGATTGTGACGAACAATAAAGATACTGTGACCTTTTATAACACTCACTATCAAACAATAAATTATTTGTATTTGTATTTATTTATTTCCTCGCAAATGTGATGAAAAACATTGTGTATAACACGGGCGTAAGAATATTGCAAACTCGAGTCATCAAAAGCCCTCCGCCTTACGGCGTCGGGCTCCTGATAGACTCTCGTTTGCAATATTCCTCATACGCCCCTTGTTAAACAATGTACTATTTTTTTTGACAAAAAAAATCGTAACTTTTTTTCTTGTTAACTTAGAGCGTTGAGTTATATGCACGTGTTATTTCAAATTTTAATAGCTATTTAATAAAAATAATGTTATTCCCCTAAACAAGGCGGGTTCGAAAATAAATGTCGCTTAAGTGAAAAAGCCGCCAAAAAAATCCCGGAAGAACCATTGAAGCGACACCATCATGCGACAACAGTTATTTTCAACATGTCCGAAGAAACACTTAAGTACCTTATCTTATGAAATATATAACCTGGAAGAAACACTTTAGTGACATAACATCGAAAATGAACGATTTTTTAAAATACTGTATGCGACCAAGGTTATGTTATGATTGAGTGTACGGTTAAGTGCCACAGGTTAGATTTTACTCAAAAAGTGTGTCGCATAAAGTAACGTTATTTAAATTTGGCGCTTATTTTTGTATTACCTTAAGCGACATAAAAGTCACCGGATCGCCATGAAACCCGGCTCAATCGACGCAGAAAAAAACGCTGATTTCAACGATATATATTATATAACTCTATTCTGACCAAAATGTCGCTTCAGTGGTTTTGCCTTTCCACCGTCGATATAATAAAGCTGAAGAGGGTCGAAAGTGGAACATGGAAGATATTTGAAAAAAAATTGTCTGGGGATACTTAGAATCGATAACAGAACACGTTCCAACAGTTTTTAGAATTTTTGTCTGTTTATCTGTTTGTCTGTTTATGTGACCGCGCATCACGTGAAAACGGCTTAACCGATTTAGATGAAATTTGGCATAGATATATATCTCAATATACCGGGACTCATCCCGGGGAAGGACATACGGTAGTTTTAATCTTGGAAATCAACCCTTGAGGACATGGAATTGAGGGTGGAAATTTGTATGGAGCTACTTAAACCGCTGCACAGCTTTGGATGAAATTTAGTATATAAATAGTCTTACTCCTGGGAAAGAACAAAAGATAGGATTTATCCCGGAAATCATCCCCTAAGGGGGTGAAATTGAGGGGTAAAAATTTGGATGCAACCCATTTTGATGAAATTTGGTTTAGAGATAGTTTAAGTCCTGGGAGAGGACATAGGATAGTTTTAATCCCAGAAATCATCCCCCTAAATGAAATAGGGGTGAAAATTCGGATGGAACCCATTTGAATACAATTTGGTATAGAGAGAGTGTAGGACTTAGCTCAGAAAATTAAAATAATATAGGTCTGGGCACTTACTGGACGAGAAAATATGCTATCGTTCATACTTACGTTGTTCAAAATAATCTGCCAAACTATTTCAAAAACAAATATCCTGGAAATGATTGGCTGCAATTGTTTTTTCAAAGAAACGTGTTAGTTGTTGATTTCTTATTCTAATATCAAATAATAACATCGAAGACGGTAGGAAGATAATTAATACAACTACCTAGTTTAGTGGCCATGTCAATTTTTGAAATATTTTGGCAATTGTTCTTTATTAAAGTTACAAAAAATGTTTCGTATAATTTTTTCCCTACAATGTATGAAAATCTAGGAGAAAAACAATGTATAAAAAGTGATACTGAATGCACGGTGGCTTATAATTTAATTATGAAGCACGTCAATCATGATACTTCCTCCGTATATTCCCAACAACCAAGAAACGCACCGCACCGCCACAGCCGAAGTGTCTGCGACACAATCAGCCCCCTATTCTGTAACTTGTTTTAAGCTCACCTCATCGCTCACTCACAATTATACCTTGCCACCGCGATGTGTAGTAATTAAGCGTAGGTAGAGGTCTAGTTTCGTAACGGGTGACCGGCGGGGTGAGCCGCATTAACGCGTAGCGAATAACAGAGTCTTGTCTCAGTTCGCACCACTGTCCTCTCGTGGGAATACGTACAGTGTACTTGGAATTACATATTTATATTCCTAACTTGTACTGTCGTCGCAACGTTTAATGTAGTTTTAACAGCCTTCAAGAAGCAAACAAAATGTAGGCGGCACCGGCACCTGACAAAGAGGCTAGAAGGAAAATCTAACAACCCGTCTGTGTCTACCAGTGAACATGGAAAACAAACACGATAAGAGATTTGTGTATAAATATGTCTTTGCTTTTTATGGAAATCGGTCATCATCTTATAATAGAATTGTGAATATCTACTATTTCAAACAATATTAAATTTTTTAACTTTACATTCGTTACTGCTTATAAACTTTGTGATATTTTTTTAACATTTTCGGCGGAAAATTAAAAATTAAAAAAATCTAATACTTTACTGTCCACTTTTTAGGGTTCCGTAGTCAACAAGGAACCCTTATAGTTTCGCTATGTCCGCCCGTCTGCGGCTTAGCTTAGTGACCTTTACTACTAGAGTGTTGTATAATTCCGCATGGGTATATAAATAAATCACGCTGACAAAATTATAGAATTTCGTACAAAACGGGCGACGCAACCGCAACGTTTAGTTGTAAGGGCTCAGCCACATCTCTGCGACGCGGCGCCTCAGAAGGCAGAAACCCGCGTTTATTAACCGAGTAACGCGTGGCCAAGCCCTAAAGAAGATAGAAGGGCAACTACGGAGCTCTACACTGTGCGTGGCCCGACACGCACTTGTTTTTAATAATGATCCCTTTTGACATAAACTTATTTTCGCAAGTTTAGCGCGGGCGACGAGTACAGCATAGTGATATTACTTAGATTAGCTAGCGAGAGAGACAAAATTCGAGGGTGTCAATCGCCTTAAACTGGGTAGACCGGAGATCGGGAACACTGTTCTCAGAAAGATACCTAGTAGGTATCTAAAAAATTATATAGTGGTTTGAACACCCCCAAATCAAGGGAGTAAAAATAAAATATTTACGGCGAGGGAGGTATATAGGATTGATTGGGTGAAGTGGCGTACGCTCACATGGGTGCTGTGACGCAAAAATGCACATAAGAACTAAAGGCAAGGTGTACAAAACGGCAGTCAGACCAGCTCTATTGTACGGCAGCGAAGTCTGGGCAGCTATAAAGACACACGACTGAAATGCGTATGCTGACACGGGCAGGTGGAGTGACACTTAAGGATAGAATACGTAACGAACACAAAAGAGGAAGCTTTAAGGTTGCACCCATAAGTGACAAAATAAGTGAATCAAGGCTCAGATGGTACGGACACGTGATGAGAAGACCCGACAATTATGTTGTGAAAAATGCCTTTCTATGGCTACCAAAAAAAGGGGAAGGGGAAGACCTCAAATGACCTGGTTTACGAATGTCCACAGAGGCATGAATAGCCTCGGGCTTAAAGAAGAGGATACCATCAAGCGGACTACATGGCACCGCATGATAAAGAAAGCCGACCCTGTGTAACGGAAAAAGGCGAGGACAAAGAAGAATAAGAAGAAGAAGAAGAGGGAGGTATATTGGATCTTGACCGTAATGAAGTATTAGTGTTTACGCCCAAGACGGAAATAATCTTGCTACCGCTGGCATATACTGTTTTTCACACCTTCTATGAGGAAAATTTAAATTGAACAGGGAATATAATGGAAGAATAGTACAAAGTACAACTTTGATCCCTTATTTCAGGGCAACAATGACTTTTCTGAATGGCAGGTGTGAAAACGATATAAATGCCCTGGACAAGAACCGCTTCCATTTCTGAATGGCAGGTGTGAAAACGATTACAATGCCCGCCCTGGACAAGAACCGCTTCCATTTCTGAATGGCAGGTGTGAAAGCGATATCAATGCCCTGGACAAGAACCGCTACCATTTATGAATGGCAGGTGTGAAAGCGATATCAATGCCCTGGACAAGAACTGCTTCCATTTCTGAATGGCAGGTGTGAAAACGATATCAATGCCCTGGACAAGAACCGCTTCCATTTCTGAATGGCAGGTGTGAAAACGATATCAATGCCCTGGACAAGAACCGCTACCATTTATGAATGGCAGGTGTGAAAGCGATATCAATGCCCTGGACAAGAACCGCTTCCATTTCTGAATGGCAGGTGTGAAAACGATTACAATGCCCTGGACAAGAACCGCTTCCATTTCTGAATGGCAGGTGTGAAAGCGATATCAATGCCCTGGACAAGAACCGCTACCATTTATGAATGGCAGGTGTGAAAGCGATATCAATGCCCTGGACAAGAACCGCTTCCATTTCTGAATGCAGGTGTGAAAGCGATATCAATGCACTGGACAAGAACCGCTTTCATTTCTGAATGGCAGGTGTGAAAACGATATCAATGCCCTGGACAAGAACCGCTTCCATTTCTGAATGGCAGGTGTGAAAACGATATCAATGCCCTGGACAAGAACCGCTTCCATTTCTGAATGGCAGGTGTGAAAACGATACCAATGCCCTGGACAAGAACCGCTTCCATTTCTGAACGGCAGGTGTGAAAACGATATCAATGCCCTGGACAAGAACCGCCTCCATTTCTGAATGGCAGGTGTGAAAACGATATCAATGCCCTGGACAAGAACCGCTTCCATTTCTGAATGGCAGGTGTGAAAACGATATCAATGCCCTTGACAAGAACCGCTTCCATTTCAATGCGTTTATAAAACCTCCTGAAAGCCAACCTAAACGAGTAAGTAGTTACCCAATTAAAAGTATTTTCGGTGTAAATAAGTAAGGCATAAACAAACTGACCTCTGCCTGTGCACGACCGTTTGCATTTGCACTGAGAATGACTAAGCACAGGTCAAGTACATAATTATGGCATGTGGCGATTCAAATTACAGACGTTGTTTTTTTCCAACCATAAAAGTAGTTCATTATTTCCGCGAATACTGTAATAAAACCGATACATATGTATTTACGATGTTAATAATTGTTTATCACAACCTACGGGTCATAGCCAGTCATAGGTAGGTATGGAATTTAGGTTCTAAGTTGTCTTTCTTGCGGCAGATAGTCAAAAAGCGGCTTAAATAAAATACATCACGAGATTAGAGGATAACCCTTTTTATGAATGTCTACTCTGCAGTTACTCCTAATAGTGTTTTTTTTTGTTTATTTCATTTTAAAACGTTACTCTAAGAGGCTTTATTCAAGAATCCAACAGACTTTTATATAGATTTAAATTAAACATTCATTGTCTTTTTTGTTTGAACCAAAATAAAGATTAAAACATTTATTAATATTTATTTTGACTTTTCAGGAGCTAATTAAGTTTTTTTGATGTATAATATTTTGTTGGATTTTGCCTCTAGGTAACAATTTAATTGATAATATATCCGTTACATACAGTCGACGCCAAAAATATGTTTACACTTTTGCACCTTATTCCATTGTAATAAGGCGAAAACTGTAAAGATATTTTTGGCGTCGACGTACAAAAATTCTGCTAGTATAAATTATTTCTAAATTTGTAATTTTTCTATACAAGTTGTCAGTTAATTGCCTGGACTAATTGCCTAAGCCGCGCGCAGGTGAATAGGAAGGCTCAAACGAAGTTGCCAAACAGCCAATATCAACATTTTTGTAAATAGAATATTCTCTTATACCTAAATTGTTAGCAAACATATACATATTATTACCTACATAAAATTAACTTTTATATAATTAGTTATTATATTTAAGAAGGCAGAGCTTATAAAAAAAAAAAATTATAAGCCATAATAAAAAGTACTACATTCCGGTTAGTTTAATAATACGCCTTGCATTATTTTATTCATTATAAAACACGAGTGCCGTGATTTTATTTATTAAACAAGCTTGTTTAATATTCTGAATAAGTATATACCTACACCTAGTAATATCCCAAAAAGCGACGTAGCAAGATCGTCGCTTTTTGGCTCTGGCCAAGAGCATTATATGTATAATGCCAAGACATTATACCTATTCGTATCTCCAGAATCTATTAAAACAATTTAAAATTGCTGTAAAGCTATCCTACATAAATAAAAATAAAACCATCTAAATTCGCATGCTCAGTGCTTGCGGACTAGTGAGTCATTGATGCAAAAATGACCATTAATTGTAACTGCAGAGTAACCGGTGGGGAGGCCCGGCTGTTATTGACATTCTGCTTTCGTGCTCCATGCCCGCTTAGTCACTGCTTTAGTACAAATTCTTTGCTGTTCACCGAGCATAAATAAAAGATTAAGAGCGGACATGCCATAGCCTTTAGCATAAACGGACAAAATAAGAAATGTTTTTAATATGACGCGAGCAGGTATTTCCCCAACACGCACATGTCTTCGGTACCGGTAGGCATAAAAAAATCCATGGTCACATGGTTTGAATATAAAAAGTTGACCATAGTCCGCACCGCACATCAAGTTTGGTTTATTTTAAGTATGTGCGTTTCTCGTTAGCGCGGGGATGATAAAATGCCAGTACCAGTACTTGAACATTGCTCTGCCATGACATTGTTTGCTAGTTCTGAGGTCATCTGACAACGCAGTCTGATCATTTATTAACACGACATCCGTGATTATTACCTTTATTACAGTTGATTCATTGATCAGTTATAATTATAAGCTCTTTAAATTTATTGAACGAGGGGGAGGGAGCGAAGCGAACGAAGTCCTCTGCTTCGTTTGGGCCCATAGATTTATAAAGTAAAGATACGCCCGTCCGAACAATTCGCTTGACATCTATCCTTATTAAAAATGAGTGGCGCCGTCTGTTGTACGGACTGCGTACCACATGTTCGGGTGGCCGGAGTAACCTTGTAAGGGGGACTTTTCTCAATATTAATGAAATGGCTGGCAGTGGTTGATGTAAACATCACATAGAGATTAGGGCTTGCGGTTGTGTCCGGGTTTCGTGTAGTCGTGTCGGGTACCCGTGCCTGTGTAACACGCCCGCGGGTTTAAGCGACCGGTCCGAATTAGAGATAGTGGTACCTATGTAATAAATAAGTAATTATAAATGTGAAAGTGAGTTTGTATATGTACCTATTTACTTTTACGGCTCAAAGACTACTGAACGGTTTGTCACGAAATTTTGTCAGGGATTCGGTAGCGGATTTTTCCGTAACCAATATGTAATGCCCGCACCACACTTGGGGGTTCGTGTTCGCGTTGCGTCGTTGCCTCTCTTTTATTTGCCGTAGGAAGGAAAAAGATGCAACACGAATATTTGGGCAAACACCGCCAAGTGTGGATGCGACCATAAGATTTTAATACACATAAACAATCTCCAAATGATAGAAAACCACACGGACGAAATCTCGGGCGCAATTTAGTGACTTAGGCCACAAAGGCTCACAATAATTACAACACAAATATTTAGTCTTAGATGCACACCACTTTACAATGTGGCAAATGATAGAATAAGAGCCAAATAACATGTCATTATGTGTCTCTTCGTCAAACAATGCACGACGAATCGACTCGTTAAAGTTGAAAATATTAAAGTAAGTGTTCAAATAAATACATTTCAAACGACTTTCTTTTGTACATTATTCTTACGCATTTATTTACCTACATTAGTAGAAGATACGTATAAGAAACAATAACAATCAAATGTATAGCTATATATTATCAAACAATGTCCATAGTCAATGGTTCATACACCATTATAAAAATGACGCCCTTACAAGGTTACTCTTGATTGACTAGCCGTTGCGAATACACAAAACGTAATGGCGCTAGGTAACCAAATAATTCTTTTGAAAATATGTTACTAAGCGATAAAAAAGAAACTGAAGATACTTACCGATGATACGATATCCCATGTATTTTTTTTACTTTTTTATCATAATTTTTGGACCCTTTTACGGCGCAAATGGGCATTTTGAGACAGTCGGCTCTGACACACTCTGACAGCTGAACGGTACGGCGTCCTGCCACGGACTAAGGCACGGTGGCCCTCCATTGCTAGTTTAGGGCCACCGCATTGGACGAATTACTCTTGCGGGTTGGGCCTATCTTTACTTTATATATCTATGTTTGGGCCAAAATTGTTTCGTATGTCCATTTGTCCAGCTGTTCTCTACCTAGTCGCATTTCTCAACCGATTATCGGGAAGTTTTTTGAGCAGGTACAATAATTATATAGATAGATTTTTTTTCGATTCAGATACAGACAAACAGCAAGATTTACAGACAAATGAGTACCTAAGTAATTAACTCAAGTTTGGCATGCTACCTATATAATAGTTATGGACACCGGGGTCTAATATACCTACATGTTCTCTTCCTACACAGCAAGAAACGCACCTAACTACTTACTACGTGCCGACATATTTTCAGTATCTAACCGGGGTAAACTCACGTAAACAGGTGATTGATTATCTGTTCCAATTTCTGCAAATAGTTGATTTTATAATTTAAAACTATTTATTAATTAAATAACCACCAAAGTTTTTGACGACGCTTGAATGTCTATATTAAGACGATGCGTGGGTGGCCATTTTTCCATAAATCCCCCCTTTCCTCCCTGGATCAAATGGACTAAAGAGCAAATATTTTGTATTCATACAATATATACTGACCTCTGACATGTCCCTATGTTTCGTTTTACCTAATTATTTGTTTATTTTAATAATTAGAGACCTTTTTAAACTACGAAATTCGTCGCTTTTCGGCGCCATAAACACACGCTCAGTAAACTAATTTAACGAACACAAATGAAAAACAGAAAACCTAGAGACATAGGCGAAGCCCTCTTAATAATATAAGTGCAAGAAAAACTAAAATTGGGGGAAAATTGGAAGACAAAATAGGGTACTACGAAACTCTGTTTTCGTAAGTTTTTGGTGGGTCAGATCGGTCCAAGCTTTGAAAAGTCTAGTTAGCAGGCCAATTGGGGTGTCATAAGAAAGGGCTTGATTTGCACATTCTTAAACAGTTTCTTGTTTTTCTGTAGTAGTAAAATGAAAGGAAAATGTAGAAAAAAATACCATCCCCTCCTCCCTTAAGTATCTTCGAAGTTTACCGAGCGAAAAAATTGAAAATATTACCAGAAAAGTAGGTATTACGATACCTCTACCTGGCGTATTTTTTTTATTTTTCAAAGAACGTTTAATATTTGTTTGTAATTTAATACTTTTTTGTAAAAAAAATTATCTTCAAATTTGTATGGAAGTATTCTGAATGTGTATGATATAATGAATAAAAAAAAGAATTATCGAAATTTTTCACTTGCTACAGAATTATCTCTGAAAAACCAACATAGATTTTTTCTTAATAAAGCGTGGTGAAAGTTTGTACGGACGGAACCCTCGGTGCGCGAGATAGACTCGCACTTGACTGGTTTTTTTTTAATCTTATTCTACCCTTCTGTCAGCCAGTCAGCTTGATTGATTTACATTTTTCACAACTCCAAGGAGCTGCAGACCTAAATATTTGATTTTAATTTCAACTTGAAACCTCTACGCGTTCCTGAAAAAAGGGATATTAACAGACGGACAGACATAACAATAAAGTGACCCTATAAGGGTTCCCGTTTACTTTTTGAGATACTGAATCCCAAAAGTCAAAGTTCAGCACAAATTGAATAAAAACTAAAAATTACTGGTTGAATATGAAAAATACCAGATGGAAAACTGTACATCCTAAAACATAAATAATGCAAAAAAGGTATAACTTTCTTATAGTGAAACTGGCAATTTTGGTATTCGTCAAAAGAAATACTTCCAAATTATCTGTACCAACTCACTCTATAATTACCAAAAAGCAAAATATAAAAATGTGTAACTTAAGCGATTTCCATAAACAAATGAAGGCTCAAAGACGTCAGTAGTAAAATGAAAGGGACGAATGTATCAGGTAACATTTCTGATCTCTTCTCGATGATCTTCAAATTTCAAAATTACAAAACTGGGGTCATCGCACGCACACATTGATGATTTACGCACACATTCACAGATACACCTCTAATTAGCGCGAAACGCGACGGAGATATATAGGTTTTACAAATATAAATTTTTCAAAAAGCTCACTCACCGCGCTTTCTTTTAACGTGTAGATACATCCAAAGCAATTAGTTTCACATCTACATCTAATCCTTAATTCAGGTCGATTCACGAGAGCTGGCATGAATGAATAGGGAACATTACTGCAATGTTCTGCCGCCAGAGTGCAGCACTATCACAATTAGTAAACAGTTTTTTGGACAATTTTGACAAGTCCTTCAAAGCTCTGGATCAAATAGGGAAGAAAATATTTCAATAAATAAAATGCATCAGTGCTGCGTAATTGGATGCAAGAATGAAGGGCATCATTAATTCCCTAAGGAAACGATGATACGAAAACTATGGGAAGCGGCAATACGTCGTAAAGCAAGAAAAAGCCCTCATCCACCTTTAAATAGCTATAGGATGCCATTTTTATATCACAGTACAGGTATTTTACACACGAATGATAATAAAACGATTGTAGTTTAAAGCGTTTTCATCAATTATTTGTTATTGTTTGTTAGGTAAATAAATATGACATTGTACGTCATGGCGGTTTGTTTACGGGTTGTGTTAGTGTCGCCCCCTACGCAGAGCTTTGCGTAATGTTCCCTATTGACCGAAAGTAATGTCACTTGTCACTGCGAGTGGCACTGTGAGTGCCGATCTTATACAGGGGCCTCCTAATATTTTGTAAATAAGTATGTACCTAATAGGTACGTTTACATTATTCAAGAAAAAATAAATTATATTATTATAATCTGCACCAAGTATCATGTTAATCCTTTTAGTAATTATTATTGAAGTCCTATGTAAATAAAACGTATATTAATTTTTCTGACTTATTTTAAATGAATGAATGAATGAAAATATTTATTTCAAGTAACACAGGGCTCATACAGGAAATTACATATTAACTTAATGTCAAGAATCGAAAGGTAAGGAAAGGAAATAAAGGGCAGACCAAAGAGTCCGTCGTCAACAGAGTTTTTAATTTATTTATATCCTGTTTTTACACTGACGTGACGACGCAATCTACAAAATGACGGCGAAAAGACTTCTTACGAAATTTAACTGTTATTTTCGCTTTTTACGGCATCGTCATTGTGCATGAAACATGGTTATTATTATATATTTATTTATTTATAAAATGCAAAATCTCTGATACACAATTATGGGAACACCTTCTTTTCGCAACTAACGTTTGGCAAACTGATTAATTTCGCAACTTTTCATTTCCCAAACTCTGAAACTGTAAATATTTCAGGATTTATTTCAGGGCCATCGTGTAGAGCCCTATAGGTTAGGTTAGTTTATAAAAATCCTGAAATATTCAACAGTTTCAGAAATATTAAGAGGTAGGGAAATGAAAAGATGCGAAATGAATCAGTTTGCCAAACGTTAGGTTGGGAAACATTAGTGAACCCAAATAATCGCTTTTTGCATCAACCTGTATTTATTTAATAATTATGTGATGCACACATCTAACATTATCATTCACTCGTTCAATTCATTCGTGCCAGCTTTCGTGAACCTGTACCTACGTTATTAGTTAAGTTGGAAGTCATACCTCAAAAATTCCGACTAGCTAGCTTATTTGATCGAATCATTATTCCTATAAACATGCTAATTTTTAACACTAGTTCGATGTGAGCAGTGAACGACTGACGTGAGCATTTTTTCGATGTGAATATTCGCATCGGGCATTGCTCCGCTCGCTGTACCTACTGACGTGTCAAATATTCGTGTTCACATCGAGCAATGCTCACGTTCACGTCAGTCACCACCTTTACAGGCTCACAAACTGTCTTTAATCATCTCATAATCATAACTAGTCCCGTCTAACTTGAACACGAGATTCGAAGCGATGTGCGTAATCCGAGGTGGATTTATACAGGTTCTCTAGGCGAATAATTGTCGGACAGCATTGTGAACAATGAACATCAGCAGCGGTACCAACCACTCGTTTCAGAAGAACCAGTATAATTCTCACATCCGATTACGCACAGTTATTTCGATTCTCGGAGTCAAGTTATGCTAGTGAGTGCGGTGTGGTGAGTTGGGTGAGACATAATAATCGCAAAGCGCGCGGCATTGACACTGACGCGATCGGTTGCGGTGCGAATACTTGCACGCACTTACACGTCGAAAATTCCGTTTTGTAATTGTAATAACTTTCAATGAAAATCCGATCGTACGCTACGCGCGGCCGTGAAAGCATTGTCGCTAGTCAACAGCTCCACGAGCTCATTAAATCTATTTCGCAACGACTAGGCAATCTAACTGAACATTATTCATACTTAAACCTAATAACTTGCTGGAGTTAGATATGAAGCAACATAGAGTTCTTGTTCCATGTTTGTTACAAATATACATTAACATTTCCCAAGCATGGTATAAAATGTAAGTATACAATCTACACGAGCGATGCCCGCGAAAATAATGATTTCGCTTTGTTTTAATACCATGTGAAACTGCTTTAAAACAAGTATTAAAACGAGGTTGCTCTAAAAAAATTCTGTGATGATGATGAAACTGAAATTAATAAGTTCACTGGCTGCAAGCCCAGTGTTATTTAGTTAGGTAGGCATTCGGTCAAAATATTACGTAAAGATTTGGCCACTCATCGTTGAAATAACAGGTAGACCTTGAATTCTTCCCGCCAATTGTGCCGATATGTCGGTTGCAATATGACTCGCATTATTTAGCAGTTGAAGTGAGTTCATGCGTCGTCAAACGCTGGTTGCACTTGACCTAGGATATGTTTTTATTACCAAGTTCCTCTGGACGGACGTGACGCCCGCACCTTTTATAGATAGTTACTCTTAGAAAGGGGCATCAATGATGATAACATAAATGTATAGTCAGGTAAGTAAGTACCTTTAGGAGAGTTAGTTACCTAGTCATTATTACTACATATTACTGCGTCCTCAAGATACGTAAACAAGATTTTAGATTACTTAATCAAATTAATACCTAAAAGACAGTGCAACGAACTCTATTATTATGAGTCATATGTCCTACAGTGCCCATATCTATCAACATAATCTCGTACCTTCTACAGAAAATTGACGTCATCGTCTAAAATGACGTCTATATGCTCCTCATTGATTCAGTCGCCGGTTCGCAAGCTGCCCGTGTGTTTACTCCCGAGATGAAAAACAGATAGATAACGGGTCTATTTGACACAAACTATTGGATCGAAATTGGATGTGCATTTGTTTTGACAGATTAAGAGCCCGTTCACGTGCTCACTAGCGCCACTGGTAAATAATTGAGATTATTTAAATTTAATCTACGAACTCAAAAGAAAAACAGCCGTTTTAACTTTGGACGCATAGATTGACGAATCCAGCAACGTAATAGTACATTACTTACCTAGGGCGGTTAAACAAAGAATGTCTCAGAGCGCAGGTATTTGACGCCCGAGCCGAAGGCAAGGGCGATAAATATGCGCTCTGAGGCTTTCTTTATTACCGCCCGTGGTAAGTACAACATTTTACGTCTCTATCTGGCCAGAAAGTGGGGTTTTCCGCACGCATCGCGTGCGGTAATTCCTACTTTATGGCCAGGTATGACGTAAAAACTATTATGATGTACTTATTCAAAAGATACTGAAATACAAAATACAGTGTGTAGTGGCCTATATACGTTTTTTAAATATCGTTAAATTGAAAAAATTAAATTATTTACCAGTGGCGCTAGTGAGCACGTCAACGAGCTCTTAAGTGCGTGTTTCAAATAAATATTAACATGATTTCAATAAAATGCTTTTAGCCAAAACCACCCAAAGAGGAAAATTCGACTATTTTGACGGAAACATATGTATCGACGGCGAAATACCATGAGCTCCTAACCAACTTTTTTTTTAAAACTATACTATTAACCGTAACATAAGGTAGTAAATAGTTAAATTAGGTTTTCGTAGTTAGGAGTTCTTGGTACTTCACCGCCGGTATGCAGAGTGGGCCTTGACAATAATTTATTTTTATTTAATCGTATGGCATATTATTATTTTTGGCCTTTTTGGGTTTGTCACTCTTTAGTACCACCCAGGGGACACGTGAAGGCTTGTGGTAGGTAGCTCCTGCGGACGCGAGTGACAGTTGTCCCCCCTTTATCAAGTGAGTGGGCAACTCGACTGTTAGAGGTTCTTAAGCCGCCCGAAGGTCTCTAACTCGGCTTAACGACTACTGTCATAGACAGCAACCGGGATCAACTACTTAGCGTGCCTTCCAAAACACGGAAGCGCTCATTTATAGTAACCACTCAAACAGGCGGTCACCCATCCAAAGACTGACACCTGCCGTATTTGCTTGACCTGCGTTATCGTTTCCGATACGCAGGCGCCGCCGGGCTATGAACGCTTCGATTGACAATAATTGCTAAAGTCTACTCTCAGTCATTCAACAATCGAAGTCGAGGAACTCATGAATGGAACATGCCATAATTTTACAAATATCGGGGAAAGATCGATAGAGCGCGTGATAATTTTGCGCAAGACCCGGAGGCATCACGCCCGACCCTGAACTCAATTCGGGCGCAATCATTTTGCAACTACGAGTATCGCCGCAGGGCGCGGGTGAGGTGCGGGGCGTCGCCGGCTAAAATGTAAACATTTGCAGGCGCGGGCGCAGCCGAGGCCGCCGCGGACGTGATCGCTGCCGCCATTGCCGTCTAACAGTCTCCAGCACAAAGCAAGAGCGCGCTCCTGGGCTGTTATTCATTACGCGCATATGAGCCTCATCCCACCCATCATGCCTAACGAAAGTATACCTCTACCTACGCTTAGTTACTAGGAATGGCGGCGTCAAGATATATTTGTGGGTGAGCGTTGAGATGAGTTTAAAAGCAGTCACAGAATAGCGGGACCGGACAGCGGATGTTCAATTTGATATCGTGCGTAAAGCGCATACTATGATACGATACACCACACCTATTTAAGGGGCTACCCGAGGTTTTCATCGATTTTTGACTAGTTTTGAATCGATACAAATACCTTTGCACTACAGATAGAATTGTAAGGTAAAGGCTATCGATTCTTCAATTTTTAATCTTTATTTTTGTGTACCATATTTTGAAAAAAATTAATAGTTCTTTTTTTATGATTTTTTTAAACATTGTCTAAAAAAACACATTCTTTGTTATAAGATTGCTGTGAAAGATCTAACATATACGAAGTCTACATATTTGAGTTCGTCTCTGGTGTCTCTATAAACGTGTGTAGGGTTTTGATTTTAAACTAATTAAGACAAAAGTTATGGCCAGAAAACCTGTTTTTTGGTTTAAAATTGTCCTACTTTGATGCCAAATATCTCGAAGACAGTGATGTTTGAAGTGAATGTGGGATAATATATTGCTTAAAACTGTTGTTGTTAATATAATAAGCTACAAAAAACATTAGAAAACTAAGGGATTCAGATTGAAGGTCATTGGCGTATGGGATCCCCTTAAACGCATAGTCACGTGTGAGAGCTGGACCTAAATTCGGTTCGTCTCTTTCACATCCCAATGGCATGTCAATGTGTTACGCGTTCGTTTTGACATGAGTGTGTTCTGTTTTGTCTTTGTGGCGAACCCTTTCGCATATTTTACCACTTATTTTTTCTTACTAGCTTACTTTCCAAAAGCGTTTTCTAACAATTTATTAGCCTCATTTCTGATGCGATCGCGCAGAGAAACTCCCAACATAGCCCTCTCCACTGCCCTTTGGGTGATTTTGAGCGTTCTTATGAGGCCCATTGTAAAGCGACCACGTTTCCGTGCCATATGTCATCACTGGTAACACACACTGGTCAAAGACTCTCGTCTTGAGACACTGCGGAATATTGGACGAATAGATGTAAATACTTAAATACATAAGAAAACGTCCAAGACTCAGAAGCAAATTTTCATGCTCATAACACACCTTAACGGGATTGGAACCCTGGACTGTCAGCTTCGTAGGCAGGGTCACTACCCACTAGGCTAAACCGGTGGATAAACCGGTACCTAATTATTGAGATGTAGCATCACATTTAAATAGCAAAGGTTAGGACCGGGTTATTAAACTTTAAACGGACACTATCAAACGTTATGAACTGGCCCCCGCATCCAAAGTTAGTACTCACAATTAGTAGTTAAATATCTAGGTATAGTCTGAATCCCGTTTCTAGAACGGATCTTATCTTAAGACCCGTCAGTACAACACTACAATAATACTGTGTACCATTGTTTAGCCACGCGCCACAAACGCTACGAAATGGAAAGGCCACGTTAAATAAATACTTTACTCGAATAGTGACTCTGTTGTTAAAGTAGCAAGGTTTTGTGTTAGTACAAAGAGAAGTGAATTCGTTCTACAAAAAATATTAATAACGAATAAATATCGTAATAACGCTAGGAGGATGATAACGATAACCATTTTTGAACCGAACGCTTACGATTGTTGCCGGAAAGGTTCCATGTGTTAAGTTATGTATACAGCTAAGTTTCTCGTGTAATTTCTATTCATTTGTATTTGTAGGTACTTATATGCCCGACGTTCGACCAAGTGCCGCAGATCAAATTTATTTGTTATTTAGAGTGTTGTTAGATTTGGTTTGGTATCAAATTTGCATATGCCATACGCGCGCCAGTAATGTGGGCGCGCAACAAATGTAAATTTTGTATGCATTCAATATGTTAAGCCAGATTGACCTCCAGCTCATATGTTTAGCCCCAGAAATAAGACTGTCGTTAGAACAAGTTATACTAGTGGGTCTGTGAGATATTAGCACGCGCGAGCCTCTCTTTAAAAATATATTTTTTTTTAATAAAAAAAAAAGTGTCGACAAAAAATTCTGTATAATTAATGAACCTACTCAAAAAATTTCACGAGAATCGGTTGTGAAATGCGACCTGTAGTTAACAACCGGACATCGGGAAATTGGACACTGGACTTGACTGGACACTGGACTTGACTGGACACTGGACTTGACTGGACACTGGACTTGACTGGACACTGGACTTGACTGGACACTGGACTTGACTGGACACTGGACTTGACTGGACACTGGACTTGACTGGACACTGGACTTGACTGGACAAACTATTTCCAGTCCAAGCTGAAGCTGACGTTCACTTCGCTGGATCGTACGATAGTAGTTTGTCACATCAACAATAACATCAAATTATTTAAACATTACTACTCGTAGGTTTCCATTCGATCAGTACAGATTTGTAGTCATACTGATTGCATGCTTAATTGATACTTGTATTAATTCGTAGTTACAGAACCAGTGTGACGGGGTCTGACTGGTCGCAAAACATAAACATGTTGATGATTGAATCGTTACGATAATTGTCTAGTTGTTTGCGTGTAAGTCAATCAGCTTACTTAAGCCGCGTTTACACCTCACACGCCGCCCCAGGGCTGTAATTCGGAATGCGCTATGCGCATCACCGCCCCAGACACGCCTCGAAACTAGACCTCTGGGAGGTCCTTGTTGTTCTACGTCCGTAGGAATAACCCTAGAAACCCTACACGTGACCTCCGGGTGGTGCTAAAAGAACAACAAACTCGGCAGCTGCACTGTTCCTTCTGAACCTCGCAGCGCACACTGGAACTCTATCAGCGACATCGATACGAATACATATATGTACCAGTGTGTAACTGCCATACGATAAATAAATAAATACTACGAATCGCGGCGTCAAGATATATGTGTATGTGATGGGTGAGGTTAGGTTAAGGGTCTTTCTCAAATAATGTGATTGACTTGTCAGAACCATGTGCAAAAGTTAACGCTACTAATACCATGGGAACTCAGAATTATACCTAAACTTTGCGCACCGGTACCGGTACATCCGCCAGTGGGCTGGCGCACGCGCTCACGGCCGGACGCTGCTTACGCGCACAATAAAAGTTATTACCAATTCTTTGAAAATTATCTCGTCGCGAATAAATTCAGCACACTGCAGTGTTGTGGGGTGTATGAACAATAAAAAAAATAGACATTTATAATTTTTTGCATTAACGACAGACGATGAAACGGATGAAAAGTTAGTAACTTACCTACTTTATATACCTAAGTACCTACTAATTATTTCCATGACAGGTACAAACTAGCGAGTTGTCGGTTATAATACATGCATGTATTATACATATAAACCGTCCTCTTGAATCACTCTATCTATCTATTAAAAAAAACCGCATCATAATTCGTTGCGTAGTTTTAAAGATCTAAGTATACATAGGGACAGACAGCGGGAAGCGACTTTTTTATACTATGTAGTGATTTATGCTGAAAAGGTTACGGTTTCAGAGAAAATCACTTTTATGGCAAATAGCGTTATGAAATTAAGGATATTCGTACCCGTGGTTCTATATCCCTCTTTCATGGTCCATTGGAACATCCTATTTTGATCATCGAGTACCTACCTTTTAAACAAATTGCTTGCTTTTTGGTTGTTTTGAAAAAAAGATGATGCGAAAATCAATGCATGTATTATACATATAAACCCGTGCGAAGCCGGGGCGGGTCACTAGTTACCTATATAAACTTTGTATAGAACCTACAGGAGGTTAGGTTAGGTTTGTTTTATAAAAATCCTGAAAAGTTGACTGTTTCTGAGAAAAACGAATTAGGACAAAATTATGGTTATGCAAACGTTACATTTATGGCTGTTAACGATTGGATAACAGCACAACACTACGTCGCGGTGTGGCTGCACCGCGCATGGCATTAAAGAAGAAGAAAATCATCTGTCATATACACTTCTACAATACATGTCAACGACAAGAGTGCTATCAAATTAATTTTACTTATGTAAAGCTAAAGAAATACATTTATCTTCTACTAGCTGTTGCCCGCGACTTCGTCCGCGTAGAACTTTTTATCGTCTTAGAAAATGATTTCTCTCAATACAAAATTTGAACCCTCTTTTAGGGGATAATTAAAAAAAAAGTTGATGTTCATTTTCTAGTTTGTGAACAAACAGTCTAAAACCAAAGTTAAAAATCTCATACTTTAAAAATGCCTTGAAATACTCAAACTTTGAACCAATTTTAACACTCTTAGGGGATGAATTTGGAAAAACTCTGAAATCAGTTTTGTAGTCTTTTAACGTACAGAATAAGACCGAAGTTAAAAATCTCTTACTCACACTTTAAAATTTTATTGCTCGCCATTTAAAATTTGAACCCCCTTTTAAACCCCCTTAGAGGTTGAATTTTTCTAATCGCTGTAAGAACTTTTTTCGTAAACTTTTAAGTCTCTAGCTCAAAAAAAGTGTTGCCCATACAAAGCTTTCTTAACCCCCTTAGGGGTGGAATTTTCTAAAACTCTGAAAGTACTTTATTATTAATTTTAATAAGTAACATTTTGAATAGTTGTAAGTCTAGTAAAAAAAAAAGTTTTTCCCACACAACACTGGCTACCCTTCTTAAGGATCTTAAGGATCCCCTTAGGGATGGAGTTTTCTAAAACGCTGAAAGTTCTTTTTTAGTATTCTAATAAGTAATCTTTTTGCAAAGTTTTAAGTCTAACTCAAAAAAAAGTGTTGCCCATGCAAAGCTTGCTCTCCTTTTTAACCCTATTAGGGGTGGAATTTTCTAAAACGATTTGTGTTCTTTTTTTGTATTTTAATAAGTAATCTTTCTACAAAGTTTCAAGTCTCTAACTCAAAAACATAAACTTTCCCTGATAAAAACTTTGCACCCCTTTTTATCCCCCTTAGGGATAGATTTTTTCAAAACGCTGAAAGTCTTTTTTTTTGTATTTTTATAAGTAATCTTTCTACAAAGTTTTAAGTGTCTAGCTCAGAAAAAGTGTTCCCCATACAAACCTTGCACTTTTTTTTAACCCCCTTAGGGAATGATTTTTGTAAAACGCCGAATGTAGTATTTTTCATGTTCTAATAAGTAATTTTTCGTCAAAATTTTAAGTCTCTATTTAGATCTCTAGATTTTTTTAAAACACTGAATCTAGGTACTTTATTTGTATTCTAATGAATAATTTCTCTACAAAGTTTTAAGTCTCTATTTAAAAAAAAGTAGTTTTTCCCATACAAACTTTGCACTCTATTTTACCCCTTTAGGGGTTGAATTTTCTAAAACCCTGAAAGTTCTTTATTTGTATTCTAATGACTGATCTTTCTACAAAGTTTTAAGTCTCTATTTAAAAAAAATGTTTCCCCCATACAAACCTTGCACCCTTATTTTACCCCCGTAGGGGTGGAATTTTCCAAAACGCTGAAAGTGTTTCATTTGTATTCTAATTACTAATTTTTCTACAAAGTTTAAGTCTATAGCTCAAAAAAAAAAGGTTCTCCCATACAAACTTTGCACCCCCATTTTACCCCCTTAGGGGTAGAATTTTCAAAAATCCCTTTTTATCCCTAGCCCACGTTATAAAAGCAACATACTGTGCAAAAATCAACTCTCTAAGATTAGTAGGTAGTTTCGGCTGTGCGTTGATGAGTGAGTGAGTGAGTGAGTGAGTGATTGAGTGAATAAGTCAGTCAGGACATAGGCATTTATTATGTATAAATAGATAGAAGATAATGAAACTCCCATTCAAATATCTCAAAAAATTATGAAGCTACATCCGTTTTAATGTCGCTTGTTAGAGTGAGAAAACGATGAGGGACTGTGACGTCAATATACTCGAGCGTCATAGTAAAAAACAATCGTTTCATATGAAGGTGCGTTTTGCGGAAAAGGGACAGAACATAACTCTTAAAACTTTGGACTCTTATAACTTAATCATTACCTATATAACCTCTTGCTTTGTTTTTTTCTCCATTTGACTATATTTATTTTAAATTCTTTTTCGAGAAAATACATTATGATTATTTACCATATTTTCGATTCCTGAGCTATAACCACGAACTTCGGAATTCGAAAATATTCGGGTATCTCTATCTCTATCGCACTAACCATACTCGAGTGACAGGGATGCAAATATATGAACATTGAGTATCGGTTTTCGTGGTAGCGCCGCAGGTACTTTGGCTGAATGCGCCGAGCGCGTGCCATTGTCATTCAAAAAAAACAAATTCGTGTTAATTATATTGTTCAAATTTGTTGATTTCATTTATTGAAATTACGACATAAAACGACATTTGCGCATATAAGTTCTCATATCAGAATCGAATATTTTTTTATGGTTTATATTTTAGCATTTGTCTCGTAAAGGTCTATCGTAGACGGGATTTAAATTATTAATAAGTGAAAGGCAAAGCAATTCCGCCATTTTGACGAAAATTTGACGGTTCTTATAGCTGACAGTTGGATCAGCGTTTGATTTCAATAAAAATAAATGAAAAATTAAATGAAGTCGTATATTTCGGAAAATTAATTAACTGTCGCAGTCGGATAAAAACTATCCTAAGTTGCAGCTAGAATAATAATGTACCTATATAAAATGTTTCATTTTTTTCTGTTCATGGGATGCTGAGAACATTTGAACCGCGCAAAGCTTAGTTTCAAACTGGCTGATTCTTTTTTTAATTTAGAGATTTATTATAAGTGGAGATAACTGTACGCTGTTTTATAATTGCAAGAATGCTAGCGTACATGTGGTGACCCTTCGACAAAGATTGAACATGAAAATTCCACATCATTGAAAAAATTGAACATCGGCGACGTGCGGATCCTTGGAAACAAGCGGAATCCCGAAGTCCAGCCTGAGCTAAGCATTTACCTAGCAAGAGCACAGAGATCACTGAGGAAACACTTTACGTGAAGTATTTAAAATATCAAATAATTTGTGTTTGTGACGAATTCATGGTTGCCTTGATCCTGCTCTGCTTAAGGTTGTATTATTTCATGCTACATTATAACGAAACAATATTTAATTCATTTACTATAATTGACGATATTATTATTGCTAGAAATTCATGATTTTCATACTAAAAGTACAGTTCGTACGAATATTTAGTGACAAATTGTCAAACTTCAATTAAATTTTTCTAAAACAAAATAACTGCCAATATTTATATGAATATTTATATTTTAATCAAGGTTCAGGGATAATTTGCATGCAAAGGCATTTACTAGAATAAAATTGCAGGGATTTTTGTGCATGCTACTTCCTGAATCTCTTTGAAACAATTTGATGTGAGCTGGCTTTCCGCGCCTCCGCCGCCCGCGTCGCGAGGGCTGCATCTTCGCTGCATGCGGACAGCTCTCCTATTTGCCACTGGTTGACACAACAGTTGCCTGCACGGTCTGAATTTTATTTCAATTTGTAGGTGCAGTCTGTTCAATTTATTTGCTTCGTTTGCTTAACAAGTGCTATTTATATTCTTAAAAATGTCTGACCAGTTAAAACAGTTAGTGCGAAAACGTGGTATCGTTAAGGCGAAAGTAACGTTATTTCAGAAATATATTGACACAATAAAGGCAATTTCAACTGAGAACTTAACTAAAGTTTTATATGGAGAACTCCAGTTGAAGTTGGCCCGCTTTCAGGAATTGTTGTCTCATTTTGATGAAATTCAGACAGAAATAGAAAATTTAGTCGAGGAAGACAAATTAGACGAACAGCTGTTAGAACGAGAAACAATTGAAGACTCTATTATAAAGTTAATTTCATTGTTACAAGTGATACTTGAATCAAACCAACAAGCGACTGATATTAAATATGTTAGTGCCGTATCTCGAGCGGGAGGCTCTATTGAGTCAAATATCAACACTCAACAGTCGGTCAACTGTCATATCCGCCTTCCTTCAATAAATTTGCCCTCATTTGATGGCAGCTATACCAAGTGGATGGAATTCCGTGACACCTTTGATTCATTAATTAACAATAATGAGTCCATACCACCGATAAACAAATTTCATTACTTGCGTGCATCATTGGAGGGTGGAGCGTCTATAGTTATAAAATCAATTGAGTTTACTAGCGCAAACTACAAGGTTGCATGGGACTTACTGTGTGAGCGTTACAATAATGAAAGAATTCAAATAAATAATCACATTAAGTCTCTATTCAACTTTGATCCAATTACAAGAGAGTCACACAAGGCGATAAGGTACATGATAGATTATTATTCAAAAAATTTGCGCGCTTTACACACTCTGAAGGAACCGACCGACAGTTGGGACACATTAGTGATTTATATGATGGTGTCGAAACTAGATGGCGCCACTAGTAGGAAGTGGGAAGAACACAAAAATACACTTAAAGTGTCACCTAAGCTTGATGATTTCTTAGGATTTCTTCGTAATCGGGCCGATGTTTTGGAAACGATACAATGCAGTGCTTCCACACACAAACTTGATAAACCTACTTACCAAATAAGAGAATCCAAACATGTCAGAACAATGCTAGGCAATACAAATGATTACAAATATACAACAAACGATAATACATATACATCCAATGAGAATATATACACTACTAAGACAACTATAACTTGTGCGTTTTGCAATCAAAATCATTTCAATCACGAGTGTGCCAAGTTCAAGGAACTGTCAGTGGATAGTAGAAAAAGTGAGGTGTCTAAGCATAATTTGTGTAAGAATTGTCTACGCCCTGGCCATCACACCTTCCGTTGCCGCCTAGGCCCGTGTAGAATTTGCAAAAGGAAACACAACACATTATTACATAATGAAGGCAACGGTAGTACTAACACAACTTTACCTGATAGTACAAATATTACTACTATGAGTACTACATTGTCAACATTCATGCCGGGCCAAGTACTGTTATGCACTGCTGAAGTGGAAATAGTTAATCCTGTAACAAAGCAGGTACACACAACTAAAGCTCTTCTTGATGTGGGGAGCCAATCTTCTTTCATATCCGCAACAATGCAAAGCAGATTGAACCTTACTTGTGTTTGAACAAATCCAGTTTCCATCAGCGGCATCAACAAATGTTCAACCAGTACTACTAAGCGCTGCAATGTTCCTATCAAATCGCGAACTGGATTATTTGAAATGAATGTTTCCTGTCTAGTAGTACCCGAAATAACGGGACCTTCACCAAGTGTCGAAATTGACACATCTTGTTTTAACCTTCCAGTCTCTGTAGAGCTAGCGGACCCCAGCTTTTACTGTCCATCCGAAATTCATATTTTGCTGGGAGCTGATATATTTTGGGATCTTGTAGGATCTAGGCAAATTAAATTGGGAAGAAACAAACCAACTCTTCAAGAGTCAAAATTAGGTTGGCTTGTTTCTGGTCCCACAGGTCAAAACCCAAGCTCTACTACTCAATGCTACTTTTCTCGTGAGATCAGGGAATCTCTCGCCAAGTTTTGGGAACTTGAAGATATATCCAAGCCCACTTGTGAGTCAAAACTGTCAAAAGATAATGAGTATTGTGAGACTCATTTTAAGGAAAATACTGTTCGTCTTGAAGATGGACGCTTTTGTGTCAAGCGTCCCCTCCGCGAGGCCCCGGAGGATGCTCTAGGTGACTCTTACTACATCGCTAAGAAGCGGTTCTACAGTCTTGAAAGGAAATTGGGTAAATCCAACATGAAGGCCGATTATGCTGCATTCCTTAAAGAGTATGAGAGCTTAGGGCACTTGACCGCAACAAACCGTCCTGCATTTGGATACCATATCCCGCATCACGCTGTAATTCGCGAAAACAGTGAAACAACGCATTTAAGAAACCAGAGACTGAATGGCCTTCAGCCAAACGCGTTGATGCCCAATTACCAGAAATCAAGATTTTTACGACAATACTATATAAAGCAAATGATGTGATTCCATTCCATAAGTATTCTAAACTACCAACGTTACAAAGAGTATTTGCATTTGTATTGCGATTTATAAATAACTGCAAGAAAACCAACGTCAATTTATCGGGTGATTTAAGTGTTACAGAACTACACAATACGAGTAGTTTAACAATCTTAGCAACTATATCGCAACGCAATCATTTGACAAAGACATACACTCACTCAAAATATCCAAGGTTTAAACCGTAAAGCTAAATTGCTAGATTTAAATCCATTTTTTGATGATAAGGATACCTTAAGAGATGATGGTCGTATTGTTAACGCTTTACGCTTCCCATATGAGCAGCGACACCCAATCCTCATTGACAGCAAGCATTTATTTACCAAACTTCTATTTGAGAGGGAGCATGTTAGGTTGTTACACGGTGGCGCTCAACTGCTGTTAAGTTCTGTTCGTGAGCGATTTTGGCCAATTGGTGGTCGAACTTTAGCAGCTAGTATTGTCAATAAACAAAGCTTTCAAAGTTAATTCAATACAGCCAATAATGGGCAACTTGCCTGCTCCTCGTGTGACTCCAGCTCCACCCTTCATAAATTATGGGACCTTTGCAGGCCTATTTCTAATTTCCAACAAAAAGGGTCGTGGGGCCAAGAGGTCAAAATGCTACCTTTGTGTGTTCGTTTGCTTGTCAACAATCATCTTGAAGTAGTTAGTGATTTAAGTGCAAACGCCTTTATTATGTGTTTGCGTAGATTTTTGGCCAGACGTAGTAAGCCAGATAATATCTATTGTGACAATGGAGAAAACTTCGTAAGGGAAAAAAATGAATTGAACAGAATGTTTTTAACGTGTAAGCGGCAAATCGGAGAGTTCGCATGTAGTGAAGAGCTTGTCTTTCACTTTTCTCCAGTCTATGCTCCAAATTTCGGGGGGATCTGTAAAGGCAGCCTTAAAATCAGCTAAATATCATCTAAAGAGGATTGCGTGTAATACAAGTTTAACATTTGAAGAACTAGCTACACTTTTTGCGCAGATTGAGGCAATTATGAACTCTCGTCCGTTGACACATTTATCAGAGAATATATGTGATTTAGCACCACTTATACCAGGGCATTTCCTCGTCGGGCGACCTTTGATGTCGCTGCCATCACCTGAAGTGAAAGCACTATCAGTGAATAGATACCAGCTCATACAAAGACTGAGACAACACTTCTGGTCTCGTTGGTCAAGGGACTATCTAACTACGCTCCAGCAACGCGTCAAGTGGAGGACGAATAAGGGATTCATCGAGATCGACGATCTGGTCCTCGTTGTTGATGACGTCTAGTAAAACTATATCCTGATGAAGATGGCGTCTGCAGGGTCGTCGATATACGTAATTAAGAGAGCCGTTTCGAAGCTCTCAGCATAAGAAGGACTAGGCTCCCATGAGCCTCTTGAAAGCCAGTCTTTCAAGGAGGGGGAGGATGTTAACGATTGGATAACAGCACAACACTACGTCGCGGTGTGGCTGCACCGCGCATGGCATTAAAGAAGAAGAAAATCATCTGTCATATACACTTCTACAATACATGTCAACGACAAGAGTGCTATCAAATTAATTTTACTTATGTAAAGCTAAAGAAATACATTTATCTTCTATAACTGTACGCTGCTTTATGATTACAAGAATGCTAGCGTACAATGGCAAATTAAATTATGGATTTAATTAGTTACATTAGTTTTTTCATTTCATCCATGGGACAAAAAAGCCAAAAACTAAACTTGTTTAAATGTACCTAATTGTCTTTTTTTGCAATAATTTAAACAATAGGTACCTATGTTAGTACTTCAGAAGCAAGTACCTAACTAGTTAAATAAACATGTGCCACTAGCTGTCTGCCAATACGTAGGTGGTATTAAATAGTAGTTTATTTTTGACTTACCTATTTTATAGTGATATTATCACTTATAAGGGTCATTGTCAGTCACAAAAACAAAAATCATCTTTCCGGTGGTCAATAGTTAAGGGCTTACGCTCACATATAATATGTTTTTATCACATAGGATTATAGAAGGGGCAACGCCGTTTATGCGGATTCAGAGATCAACCAAAAATAAGGCTTAATAGCCCTTAACTTTGGCAATGTCCACCGAAGAGACGCGAACCTAAATCTGACAATGACCCATAATCAGATATTGTAAATGTTGAAGCATTGTCCGTGCAGCAGGGATGTGTTGTACTGTTGTGTCATCGGAGTCGGCAGGGATGTGTTGTACTGTTGTGTCATCGGAGTCGGCAGGGATGTGTTGTACTGTTGTGTCATCGGAGTCGGCAGGGATGTGTTGTACTGTTGTGTCATCGTAGTCGGCAGGGATGTGTTGTACTGTTGTGTCATCGGAGTCGGCAGGGATGTGTTGTACTGTTGTGTCATCGGAGTCGGTATGTAATGTATAGCAGTGGCGGAGCGCCCATACAAGCCGATTCCCACCGGCTTGCCTAAAATTTACTTTTACGAGTAGGCAAGCCTATAGTTATGTACTTTAAACTATTTCATATCATTTTAGTTCCGGGTTGCCCATCGAAAATTTTCACGCGCCGCCACTGATGTATGTATAGACAATATCAAGCCAAATTGTTAATATTGACGTTATTACTGAAAGTACTGAACCCCGGCGTGTAAATTCAGACTATATTTGCACTTGACCGGGCAGGTAGACTATAGGTAGTTATGTAGATTTGAGCATAAAATAACAGCAATAAATCAATATTTAAATGATCATAACGGCATAAGTAAGTATTTGGATATTATAACGGAAAATAAATTGACGTAAGAAGACTAGAAAGAACACATCTATGTGTAGAAAATGTTATTTTAAGGTGCTGTATGAATTCGGAATAAGTATTTACTTTTACAAATATAAATAAAGAAGATATGAATATTGCCGAGTAAAAGCTCAGCTAAAAAAAGCTCACTTGCTATTTAGGTTGTCTGGAAGAGCTCGCTCTTTAGCGATAAGACCGCCTGTTGTTAACCTCTATTTTTAGGGTTCCGTACTCAAAGTCCGTCTGTCTGTCACCAGGCTGTATCTCACTGATACCGTGATAGTTCTAGCTGATTTTTTTACAGATGATGTATTTATGTTGCCGCTATAACAGCAAATACTAAAAACACAAATTAAAAAAGTTTTTTTATAGATAATGGTACGGAACCCTTCGTGCGCGAGTCCGACTCGCACTTGGCCGGTTTTTAAGTTGTTATGTGATTCATGTTTTGAGGTATGCAATAAAGAGTATTGTATTGTATTTATACCGGGTGCACAGTTGAAATGTCGCTAAGCAGCTTCTGGGTTTCTTCACTTAAGGCCTCCACACACCGGTCGCGGGTGCGGGTCGGGCGCGGGCCCGCATAAGTTGTAAAAAATTGAAACTACACTTCAAACACACATCGAATATACCGCTTCAACCGCGCCCGACCCGCGCCGCGCCCGTCCCGCGCCGCGCCCGACCCGCGCCGCGCACGACCCGCGTTCGGTGTGTTTAGATAAAATACTTAGAAGTGAAATTCAGCAGCCATATTCTAATAAACTTTACATAAAGTGCGGTTTGTCTGAGACTTGATAAATAAGTGGTTAATGTTTTTTTTATAAAAGTTTTTAGAAAAAACTGGACTTCTTGTTATAATGTTCAGTTTTACTTGAAAGTGACCATTATGGTTAAATAATTACTAACGAGTACCTACAATGAAATTAAAAAAAAATTATAATAACTATAACAATACACATGTTTAGTTTTTGTATGAAAATGGCGTAGGTACAGTCAGCTCGTGCATATTTTTTACCTAAAGTAAGCACCAGTTGAAAACGAAACAAAATTAAACAAACAATGTATTGAATTTGACATTTAAGGTGGTTCGATTGCCATACAAAGCGTTATTTGACATTCGCAGGCTAACGGCGTGATATTTTAAGAACCTTATGTAACAAACTTTCTTCAATTGGCTTCCCATTTGCGCCAAATTCCCCCTTTCCTAGAATAAACTTGTATAAACTAGATTAATTTGAGAAAAATTGTTTTCCCAAAATATCACGTGACAAACCAACTTCTCAAATTAATCTAGTTTATACAAGTTTATTCTAGGAAAGGGGGAATTTGGCGCATATGGGAAGCCAATTTATGAAAGTTTGTTACATAAGTTTCTTAAAATATCACGCCGTTAGCCTGCGAATGTCAAATAACGTTTTGTATGGCAATCGAACCACCTTATGTCAGATTCAATGCATTGTTTGTGTACATTTTTTTCGTTTTCAAGTGGTGCTTACTTTACTCAGGGTAATACGAATACAATTCCCAATTAAAGTGTCTCAATAATGTGTTTATACGCAATAAATGAGAAAATTAACCTTTCAAATCTGTATATTTTATTATTAATTCCATTTGGAAACTATGGAAGTTTCCTGTTTCCTACACAATTCATAATTTATGCGGCTTGGCGTGGGTAAATTATTGCCGGCCTTCTAAAACCATGATGGTCTATCTTCACTGTTTGCTAGCCTTATTCCTTCGCGAATTTGCATAAAATGATTGACATAAAAAAAAACCAGTTGATCGAGTATAAGGTATCCCTCGATGGGCGGATGATAAAATTAATAGTTTATGTTGATGTATACCGGTTCGAAGGAAGTTAATATATACATAATACATAGTAATGATAAATTTTGAAATAGAGATTAATCTTTATGTACTCAGCAAAATGATAATTAATTTCCCGTAATTCGTGAAACACGGAATTAGATTTGCTTTCCTTGCTCAATGTTTGAAGCTGATAAATATTTCAATGAAAACATTCATATATCATGTAAGGTACAGTATGTGTATATTTATGCAGAAATGGGTGGCTTTCCCCGAGTTAAACACTCTACTTTTCATTTCGAATACGAGGAAACGAAATGAAAGCCAAAAAATCTTAACCGTTTTCTAAATCAGTCAGATCCGTAGAACCCATTTTAAAAGCGTTCGTGTGTGGACCATTTGGTCGGGAACTCTTCACCATCATCAGAACTGGATTTTGGTGACAACGGGACCAATCTGAAAGTATATGCTTCCAAACAAAGACATTTTTTTTCAAATCGGTTCATTGATTTGATTACCGAGTTATCGCGTAACAAACACACATAAAAAAAAACACAGACGAATTGAACCTCCTTTTTTCAAGTCGGTTAAAAATATACTGTTTTGTTAGAACAAATTTCTTATCTGTGAAAATGTTATTATTGCTAAATAATACCATCGATTTCGATAATATTAATTTATTCAAATTTCGAACATCTCCAAAATTTGATTTGACCTCTATTCTAATATCAGTCGAGATGACGTTTAGTTCGAAAGGAATTGTCAATGTGCATACAAATTTGACAAATGTCGCACGTTAGTAAGATCTCGAACGATATGATAGTTGGGGCCGACTCTAGATTGTCTCTGAATTAAAAAAAAACCATGACAGCTGCCAGAATACAACGCCGCGATGCCGGTCATAATATGCGGATGCGGCTCCTGAATGCATCATTAGTACAGGAGTGGTATGAAAATTTGTAGGGCATAGGTCATAATAATTCCCACAGAGACAAAGTTTGATTTTTTTAGTTCTTTGTGTGTATTTTTTTGACATACTAAAAATATAGAAAAATCTAAGTGTGCAAAACGCGTTTTTTTACACGGCCAAAAATTTGAAATTTGAAAAATTTATAAAAATATTAAAATTCATGTGTGGTATCAAATTACGGGCTATTACACGCTAAAAAAGGTTATGACATTGATTTTATAAAATGGTGGCTGAGAAACTGAAAGATTTTTCAATATAAAAAAAAATCTTTATACACAACATTGATACGACCGGTGGTCACAACACTTTCCATGGAATGGGAATTATAATGTACAAATCCGGGATCACTTGGTGAAAAGTCGAATGTGTTGTCAGTTAAGAAGGTTTTGCGTTATAAAAACCGGCTTAACGCTGCAGATATTGCTTCACAAGGAAGAATAGATATTAGATCCTGTCAGTCACTTAAATCAATGTCATGGCCAAAAACTGGAACGGAGATGTGTTACAACTATACAGCAACCATATTGCCAAGCAATATAAAGTTGCAGTTATGTGTCAGTATGGGTTTAGATACATTTAAATATATTACATTCAAAACTTAATTCTAAATCATGTCAACTTAAAATACAATAAAATAATAACAATAAACTTAAGACTACCTTAAGCCTAGTCAAATAGTCCCCCTCGAGTCGTCCCTGGCGCAAAGGTTCCCATAACACTAGCCGTGTTGCCACGTTGAATGGCGATGAACAACCTTTTCACCAGGTACGACCCTACGCGGGCGTCAGATCCCCTCTCCCTTACTCGTCGTCCCACTTCCCTAATGAAGGCAATAGCCTCCGACCCCCAGCACCCAGTAGCCTCAAAAGCAAGGGGTACAAAATGGTGGCCGAATATTTATGCCATTTTTTGTCCGCGGCAAAATCTGCAGCGGCACGAGCTGATCGCTCTGTTCGGCCGAGGTGCGAGGCTGCAAAAGTACTGACGCACGTGGCATCCCACAGCAGACACTTCCCCCTCTGCCACGGCACCAAAGTTAATCCGTCTGGCCTTTTGCCATCGGTGCGGCAGAGGCCCGGGGGCTCCAGGACACAAGGGATGTTGGCAGATATTAAAGCCCTCCTAACGATGTCATTGAGAGCGTGGTGACGTGGAAATCTTCCCGAACAACGACAGCAACTCAGCGCGTGATGGCCATTCGCCTGTACCATGGAGCCGCAGATGCATTTATGTGGCACACAAACATCGCAGCCCAGTCGGAGAGCTACTGCCAGTTGTCCAGGAGTGTTCCCAGATAAAGAGCAGGCAGAGCCTGCAACCACGCTCCCGCTTAGATTATAATTGATTTTGTTAATGTCGACACGTAAATCTGCGACATGGCTCATTTGTATCCGTTTTGCAGGTGCATCGGATCATACATATTTAGTAAAAAATCCGGTGCAGGGCTCTAAGGGATTGGCAATATTGGTGTCCATAGTTTTCCAACAAAGACATTGTAAATGTACGCGGAGAAAATGATGAACAGCAGCATCTTCAATAGGTGGCAATCTTGCAATATTAAATTCTGCTTTGGCCGTAGTGATTTTTTTCAAGTAGATATTATAACGCAGTATATAGGTTCAGAGTCTCTGTCTTTGGATTCACCGTACAATTATACCAATGCTTTGGTTCCAAATTAGAACTTCCAATATCTATGAGTTCCTTTGTGGTTGCATTTTCTGATCCAAATAGAGTAGCGCAAATGCTAAATTCTTCACATTTATAAAAGTTACGATATGCTGCTGATTTACTTTTACCATATAAGGAGCTTGTGGTATCGCATCCAGTTTAAGCATGTGACAAGATAATTATTTTGCACCCGTTTACACCAAGTACATCGATTTAATATCACGTTTTTTATTACTGGACCTATCAAATAGATATTTCGTGTATAAACCAAAAGTACAAGAATGTCGGTGTCATCAGCAATGCAATGCAAAGGTGTTACATGATTTTCTTCTGCCAAAGTAAGTGCGTTTTTTAAAATAACAGTGGCAGCATCATCTCTAGTATGAATCATCATAAGGCCATTCGCTTCTAAGTGTGTCCCAAGCACTGTTTGGTCTGTTTGTTATGATATGACTACCTATTTGAAAGAATGGGTCCTTTGCCAATAAGAAGTGGAGAGCTTTCATTAAAATACTGCTACATATGATTGTTTTGTGGGTATCTGAGGCTCTACCTACTTTGTACTGGAGGTGGCATAACCATCCAACACAACTGTCACAACTTTATATTGCTTGGCAATATGGTTGCTGTATAGTCGTAACATTAACATATCTCCAAATGTTCCAGATTTGGGCCATTGGCATTGATTTAAGTGACTGACAGAATCTAATATCTATTCTTCCTTGTGAAGCAATATCTGCAGCGTTAAGCCGGTTTTTATAACGCAAAACCTTCTTAACTGACAATATATATTCAACTTTTCACCAAGTGGTCCCGGATTTGCACATTATAATTCCCATTCCATGGAAAGTGTTGTGACCACCGGTCGTATCAATGTTGTGTATACGTGTGGAAAATATTTTTTTACATTGAAAATTTTTCAGTTTTTCAGCCACCATTTTATAAAATCAATGCCAATAACCTTTTTTAGCGAGTAATAGCCCGTAATTTGATACCACACATGATTTTAAATATTGTTTGAAATTTTTCAAATTTAAAATTTTTGGCCGTTAAAAAAACGCGTTTTGCACACTTAGATTTTTCTATATTTTTAGTATGTCAAAAAGATACACACAAATAACTAAAAAAATCTAACTCTGCCTCTGTGGGAATTATTATGACCCCAAAGGCTAAATATCTCCTCTACTACATGGAGGCTTATGATTATGTGGATAGATAAAGTAACTGTACATAATAAGGCATTAAAACACTCGTGTTTAATGCCCTTCATTAGTACAGTCACATAAACTACTGTTAAGACGTGGTTCTGATGCGGTTAAATTGAAATACCTACCAAAGTTTAAAATGTATTCAAAAGTCTACAAATTGCAATAACCCTACGGCCACACTTCGCCCGAATGTTGTTGCCGTCCCTGTCCGACGAATTATATACGTTAGACAAGGACGGCAACAACATTCGGGCGAAGAGTGGCCGTAGGGTAATAATCATCAAAAAATAATTTAGTAACATAATTGAAAAAAATAACGCATAATAATATCAGCAAGTTTCAAAAATCAATGCAATTTTATGAAAGTGGGGGGCTGTACAGGTTTTTGCCATTGCTTAATATTTTTTTAATACTTTTCAGCCCTAGGGGCGACATGCATCACTTTCAACCCGCTATTTAAATATAGGTACAATGACCCACTTTCAGAGTATGAGAGATGAAAAATAATTTATATAATATATAGCAAATATCGTTACATTGTCCATTGGCCAATCAAGACGAACCGAATTACACAAGCAGTTGGCAATGGTATCACGATGTTTTAAGTTACATATCGTCGACCGTAGGTTCAATTACGATAAGGGACGAAATGCGATTTTTCAGGAGAGCCCGACAAATATTTTTTTCGGACTAAGTAAATCAATAATCACTTCTTTTATTTTGAACCTTTTTTGGGTCTGATTTTACAAAAACTCTTTGATTTTAGTGCTTTTCCGCTTAAAGAAGTTTTTTTTCATGAATAAGCTATTTTTAACCCCCGACGCAAAAACAGGGGCGTTTATGAGTTTGACGTGGATGTGTGTCTGTGTGTCTGTCTGTGGCATCGTAGCTCCTAAACGAATAGACCGATTTGCATAATAAATATAACAGTGGCGGACCGATACAAGCCGATTCCCACCGGCTTGCCAAAATTTTCTTTTTAGGCAAGCCTATAGTTATTTACCTACTCTAAACGCTTTCATAACGGTTTTGTTCCGGGTTGCCCATCGAAAATTTTCACGCGCCGCCACTGATATATAAGGCTGTATTCCATAGCTCAAAACTATAAGTAAAGAAAAATCATAGAAGTAATTAAAATTCTACCCAAGGTGAGCAAAATATCTGTTGCTCGCGTCTGCAGGATTTAGGTACCTACCACAACCCTGCACGTGTCCCGGGTGGTGCTATTATGAGCGACAACACTTTCGGCGAAATAGGCGCTACTCTATAAATATCACATGGATATTCGCCCATTCTACTGATCGCAATAAGATTAAATAACCTACTTTCGTGTGGAGTATGGTTTTATCATATTTTTTGTTTGCCACACCGAATAAAGAGAACTTTGAGAAACTTGACCTTCAAGTGTAAGCGTTTGTTACAAATATCATAATACCCCTTTTGTAATTGTTGTGTATGCCGCAATCAATTTATGGTTTCGAATGGGTGTTTACGACATGGGCGGCTTTTGAAATATTTGAAACAGTTATTCTAACGTTTTTAATTCTATATGCTAAAACAGGCAAGTGCTAGTACCGTATCATCTAGTTGTGAGTGTAATTTTGAATTTTGATTATAACTTTATTGAACAAGTATCCTAAAAGCACCTATATTACATTCATATGTATATGTTTGTATATAAGTATAGTCTACGAGCCGGTTCACTAGATTAAGATAATCAGGTGCCTAGGTAATCATAATCTCCACTTATAATAACGCTCTGAATTAAAAAAAAAAATCAGCCAGTATGAAACTAAGCTCTGTTCTGTCACGAATGATCTCAGCAACCCATGAACGGAAAAATATGAAATATTTTTTTTCTACTCCTGTATACAAAACTGTCATTTATATAGGCTGTAGCTCAAATTTAATGACACCAGTAATAAGTCGTCGAAAAACTCTATGCTCTATGGCCCAAAAAGCAACTGTTTAGCGTACTTTTTTGGTTCATACATTTTTCATAAAAGCACTGTTTAACTATTTTTAAATCGGCCGCTTTATTGCAGTGGTGCCAACTTCATCTATACATATAATAAAGCTGAAGAGGGTCGAAAGTCTGTACATGGAAGATATTCGAAAAAAAATTGGCTAGGGATACTTAGAATCGATAACAGAACACGTTCCAACAGTTTTTAGAATTTTTGTCTGTTTGTCTGTTATTCTGTTTGTCTGTTTATCTGTTTGTCTGTTTATGTGACCGCGCATCACGTGAAAACGGCTGAACCGATTAAGATGAAATTTGGCATAGAGATAGTTTGTGTCCTGGGGAAGGACTTAGGGTAGTTTTTATCCTGGAAATCAACCCCTAAGGGGATGAAATGGGGGGTGGAAATTTGTATGGAGCTACTTAACCTGCTGCACCGATTTAGATGAAATTTGATATATGATTAGTTTGAGTCCCGGAAAAGGTTAAAGAATAGGTTTCATCCCGAAAATCTTCCCTTTAGGGGGTAAAATGGGGGGGGGTGAAAAATTGGATGTAACCCATTTTGATGAAATTTGGTTAAGAGGTAGTTTAAGTTCTGGGGAAGGACATTGGATAGTTTTTATTCCGGAAATCTTACCCTGAGGGGGTGAAATGGGGGGTGAAATTTTGGATGGACTCCGTTTAGATCAAATTTGGTATAACTATAGTTTGAGTCCCGGAGGATGACAATGGATAATTTGAATCCCGAAAATCATCCCCCAAGGGGATGAAATAGGGATGAAAATGTGGATAAATCCCATTTAGTTCAAATTTGGTATAGAGATAGAAGGAGTCCTAGGGAAGGACAATGCATAGTTTTTATCCTAAATCATCTCCTGAGGGGGTGAAATGAGGGGTGAAAATTTGGATAGAACCGATTTAGATGAAATTTGGTATGGAGATAGTTCAGAGTCCTGGGGAAGGACTTAACATAATTTAAGTCCAGAAATCATCTCCTAAGGGGGTGAAATGGGGTATGAAAATTTGGATGGAACCCATTTACGGTATAGCAAGTTGGAGTCTTGGGGAAGGACATAGGATAGTTTACTCCTGAAAATCATCCCATAAGGGGGTGTAATTGGGGGTGAAAATTTGTTTGTGACCCATTTTGATGGAATTTAGTTGAAAGATAGTTTGAGTCCCGGAATATGACAACGGATAGTTTTAATCCCAAAAATCATCCTCTCAGGGATAAAATAGGGGGTGAAAATTTGGATAAAACCCATTTAGATGAAATTTGGTAAATAGATAGAAGGACTCCTAGGGAAGGACAATGCATAGTTTTTATCCCGAAAAATCATTTCCTGAGGTGGTGAAATGAGGGTTGAAGATTTGGATAAAACCCATTTAGATGAAATTTGGTATAGAGAGAGGTAGAGTCCTAGGAAATAACATAGAATTTTTTTATTCCGGAACACATAAAAGGAGGAAATCATCCCCTAAGGGGGTGAGAAATGGTGGATGAACATTTGGATTGAACCCATTTACGGTATAGCGATAGATAAGGAAGGACATAGGATAGTTTTATCCCGAAAATCATCCCCTAAGGGGGTGTAATTGGGGGTGGAAATTTGTTTGTGACACATTTTGATAAAATTTGGTTGAAAGATAGTTTGAGTCCTGGAAAAGGACATATAATAGTTTCTATTCCAGAAATCATCCCCTGAGGGGGTCAATTGGGGGTGAAAATTTGGATGGAACCCATTTACGGTATAGCGGTAGTTGGGAGTCCTGGGGAATAGGAACATTAACATTACATAAGTAAATTGACGTTCCAAGGGTAAAGATACCTTATGGCGGCCTTAGTTTTGAAGATGTTTTCTAAAACGGGGTAAAAAAGACGTTTGATTATGGCTATTTTGAAAACTATCAGATGTAACATATAAAATGTTTAAATTACAAGTCAGTTAATTTAATCCTACGGTTTAGTAGAAAAGGTCCTTACGGCCGTGTGATATGAAAATATGCAAAATAATACTGAAAAAAGCCTACATGCATCGATACCCTTTCCTTCATACAATCCATACTAATATTACAAATGCGAAAGTAACTCTGTCTGTCTGTTACCTTTTCATGCTTAAACCGCTGAACCGATTGAGATGAAATTTGGTATAGAGATACTTTGAATTCCGGGGCCTTCCCAAAGAGTCCTTACTAAAGATAGTTTTTATCTGGAAATTCATCACCTAAGGGGGTGAAAAGGGGGGAGAAAGTTACGATATAAACGAGTTCCGCGCGGACGAAGTCGCGGGCAAAAGCTAGTAAACAAATATTTCGAAATTAAAGTATTTATGTACGATTTAACATTTGTATATTATAAATTATTTACTAGAATAAAAATAAATCATCATCTTTTGTGTGTTAAACTACATGTTTTATAATTTCCTGGTATTTTTTATGAAAATAAACAGTTCGAATTCGGTCCGGGTCCGGATTCGGTTTGGTTCGGATGGCAAGTGCAAACAAACCATAAACAAGAGGTGTCACATTTCCGATTTCCCACCAAAATACAGTACAAAATGAAAAAAACTAAAGATGATAAACTAGTCCTAAACTATTAAGATTTTATTCGTGTTTGTGAAGACAAAAGTGTACGTGCGTTTTAAAATGGTCGAAAAAATTAATAACTGCACTTCTGAAGAAATTGCGTGAGTAGCAAAATAATGAATAGAAATCTTGCTGCCTGAAAAGTCTATTCTGTAGTTTGCTATTTATTTAAAATTTGTCGTAGAAAAAGTATTGTATGAAACGGTGTATAACTGGTCTAAAAACGCTCGTGGCGTCTTTAATTGCGATGCTCGCCGAGGCTCGCATCGCAACCCACGTTACTCGCGTTTTAAGACCCTTCTTATACAACAGTTGCATAAAATACTATTATAGGTAGGTACATTATTATTCTAGCTGTCTAAGGGTGCTTTGCAGCGACGACACTTTACAGGCCGGTAAACGTTATTGTGGCACGAGGTTGGTATATGATTTTTTACGAACGAGACGACGAAATCTTATCATCCGAGTCGCATACAATGTTTTTCATCATATTTGAAAGGAAACAAATACATTTTAAATAATTCGGTATTAATTTTAATCACAATAAAAAATACAAAATGTGAATCAGAATCGGAATCAGTAGGTATACACGTGACACCCTGCAGGGGCACAGCAATATCAGAAGGCCAACTAATTAAAATTATTTATAGTAAATTTATACATAAAAACGCCTGATATGAAAGACACACAGCAAGATTTTTTACTTTTAGGCACCATTAAAGTATTCCTTCAAGTTATAAAAACATCTGTTTGTAAAAAACAATCTCAATTGTTTGTTAAACAGTTTTGGACTTTCCAAATTCTTTATAGCATTAGGAAGGTGATTATAAATTTTGACAGTCAATATAATGAGGGCTACTGCAGACAAGTTTTAATTTCGAAAATGGCAGGTTAAGTTGGTTAGGGTTACGATCATTTCTTTTAATTTTAGTTGCGTCTTTCGGTGAAAATTAATTTAAGTGTTTCCTAACAAAGTTACATGATTCTAATATATAAGATGGAAGTACCGGTTAGTATTTGAAGTTTGATGAAGTAGGGTTTGCACGACTCCATTTGGTCCATATTAACTAAAATTCTGATGCAATTATTTTGCAAAATAAATATTTTATCAATGTCACAGCTATTTTCCCACAGGACTAGGCCATGTGATATTCGCTAGTAAGTATATGAATAGTATGCCGTAAGGGTGTCTTTAGGTCAGTTACTCGCTTTAAATGATGGAGGGCATAGATAAAAGACGACAATTTTTTTGTTAATTTTTGGGTATGATATTTCTAGCTCATATTTGAGTCTAATTATATTTCTAATAAGGTGGCAGGCAGAACTCACAGTCTCTAAATTTGAATGGCAATGCTACTTTTGGCAATGGTACAGTTTAAATTGAATTATTTTTGTGTTTTTTTAAGTTAAGCTGCAGATTGTGAGATTGCAACCAGTTTGTAACTTTATTTAACGTTGAGTTTAACTTATTCTGAATTTCTAGCGCACTAGAGCTAGGAAACAAGTCAGCTATGTCACCTGCGAAAAGCGTACTATGTTCATCTAATATGTTAGGAAGATCGTTTATGTAAATGAGGAACAGAACACACCCTAAGACGCTACCTTGTGGGATAAATCCCTTCACGGGGACTCTATCAGATCTAATGTGTTGTATTATAGCTGTTATCAAAGTCTGTGTGTTCTATTTCTACATATTGAAAGCGATTATTTAGATAAGACTTAAACCACTCCAGGGCAACACCCGTAATACCCGTATTATATAATTTGTCTAAAAGGGTTTCGTAACGGACTCTATCATAGGCCTTACTCATGTCGAGGAAGAGACCTACAGCATATTTTTTATTGTTAATAACGTTGAAGATTTCCGGGACATATTTATAAATTGCTAGGTTAGTAGAATAATTCTTCCTAAATCCATTTTGGTTTTTATGAAAAACGTTATATTTTTCGCAAAAACCATAGAGGTGCTTTACCATCGTGGTTTCGAATATTTCAGCTGATGCTGGTAATAGAGCGATTGGGCGGAAGTTATTTACATCTGAAGTTTCTCTCTTTTTGTGGATTGGTGTGAATCGTCTGTTGTTGAATTGGTCTTGACGCGTGCTAGGCAAAGACCCTTCGGAATACACCCGCGATTTAAAACCCTAATTGACGCATGACTGACAGATAAAATTTAAGAAAAAATGGGCATAATAAAGGCTATTGTAGCTCTGTATTCTGGCACGCGTTATGAAGCCCTTTACGAGCAAGTGTGATAAAAAATATATTATGGCGCCGACAGCTGTCATCTCATTGAGGACTGTCAAGCTTCCAATACTCACAGGTTTTAACGGACGTCACTTACGATTACCGAAATTTTAAACAACCGACCCTTAAAGTACCTATAGATCGTGTGGTTAATGTTCAATCAGGATCGTGAAGTATCGGCTTAGACTACCAATTTACTTAAAAACTTCTACAGGTTTGTTATACTTTACGTTGTATATATCGTCGGGTGACAAGCAAAAGTCACTACCAAAACTGTCACTGCTCTTCAAAACCTCGTATCTCGGTACGTAGTCGATATCGATATACGACCTTTGATTTAAGTAGGTATTTGTTACTTAGTGAGGTTTGCTTGTCACCCGACGATATTGCCCAATAGCTTGTCGTACAGTATATATCAGATGAAATTAAAAAGTACCTACTTATATGAGTGAGTGAGTATTGAATATATCTGTCCAGTTATTGTTGTCATTCTTGGAATCGCCGATCGGTGGTCAATGTAAAGGCCTCCACACACCGATCGCGGGCCCGCGCACGCGACCGGTGTGTGGAGGCCTTAATGAATTTTAATTGACTTCGATTCTTGATACATACAAATGATACAGAAGTCGCTATCCCTATAGTTACATGGCTTATTTGGCATGCGTGACCCCTATTCTATAATTTTCAAGTTAGTCAGTTAGTCAAGTTAGTAATATTCAAGTTAGTCTGTGGCGTGGGATCCGATAAAGTCTAAAAATCAAAATTCCTACATACATACCTACATCCTACTACCTACCTACATCCTTTTTCTGCATAAAATTCTTACAGACATTAAGTAGTTCTACGACTGCTACTTTCAGTAATTATAACTTCAAAATTACTATTGTTGAAAATATATAACGTGCAAAATTCGTAAAAACATATAGTGCAGAACATTGAGGATTTTATGATATCCCAAGGCATACTTTACCGCGACCAATACCTAGCATTAATTATTTATCTAATTGATTATCTAATTAATAATAGACTTAAGATTTTCGGAAATTAGAGTGTTTGTAGAACGTGCATTAGGAAACACGTGTTTAGGAATTTCGGACATTAGAAAACTTGATTTTGGTAGTTGTTTTAGGCAATTTGTGCGTCGTTTATACTTAGGTATTGATATTCGAAATTATGCTACAGACCCGTGGATCCACGTTCAAAATACGAAGGATTAGAATTATCTTTTCGAATTGGTCCATTTGGTGTTTTAGTAGGTAATAACTAAACACACACTTTGGATAATAATCCGTCGAAATGAATTTTAAGATTATTTACTTCGTCGCAGCTAAAAGGGATTTAAATGTATAGTAACAGTTACATTTAAAATTAATTAAACGATTGACTGATGAAGTGATGACATTAGGTTTAATCTCGACGATGTCACATTTTAGAGACTTGCACGATTGTATTACCTACCTACCTACTCAGGTGCGATAATTCTCGGGCCGATTGTCAGACATCTCGATTACATGTCACTGATATCTGCTGCGATGTCAGAAAATTGGTTATAAATATGGTAATTCAGGTGGTTGTCATTAAAAAGTTCCGACCTAAACATTTATACATTTTACAGCAGTGAATTTAAAAGTGTAAATACGGAAGTCCTCGTACATAAAACCGTTGTCGGAACCCGGACGTTACACAGAAATATTACGCCGTTTACATGTGAAACATTATACTAATATTTGTATTCTTGGTTGTGTTGTGAAGATGATTAAATGAGACAAAATGACAAATTAATAGGTGTAATGAAACCTCTGGAAAGGAAGGCTCTTAGATTTGGTCTCATTCGCAATCCAAACAAAAGTTTAGTTATTATTACATCCTAAATTGCTGATTGAATGTAATTAGTGTGGCTGACTGATTGAGGATACCATTAGAACGAACTAACTAACTTAGCCATTACCTAACTCGTAACTCTCAGTCAAAAAGTACCTATTCACTAAGCGAGTAGGTGGAGCGATATTCGATTAGTGAGCCAACCGATTGTTTGCACCCTAGCTTTTGGCATTGAATTATTACTTAAACTGTGTTTTGATACCATGAGTCAATTAATGATGACGCGGAAAAATCTAGACAATTCAAGGCTAGATATTTCTAGATAACCACGAGATTTTAAAGGCCATCCGTTCGTTTTTAATTAAACACTTAGTGCAATCTGTCTACGAATATTAGATTTTTCACGGAACGGTAGATAGTGTAGTGATAGTAGTAGCATGTTAATCCTGTCAAGTCAGTGTCCGATGGGCAAGCGGCGCGACCTTACGCCTCGTGCCACACGCGGCGGGAATACTAACGCCAGCAGAACGCCTTGGGTGATCCTTGGCTTCAAAACCAAGCTCCTTTCTTAGCAGGCAGGTTGCGCTCGCTTCGATGTGTTTTCTAGTAATCAGAACCAATCTAACGTTGCCATTACTAACTTAAAATTGTTCGTGGAACTGTACGCGGAGGATGCGCATTAATCCACGTCCTCGAGTCGACGCGGTATGTTGACAAACTTTGATCAACATTGACCGGATTTTGCAATCGTGATGCATTTACGAGCGACATAATATATATACGTTGCCTGGATGACGGCAATTTCGTATTCTACTTTATGAACATAATTCGTGGCTCGGCTCGCTGTTAATAGGCACACGGCAGACCTTTGACCGTAACATCTCGTCTGACGGTAGCCATATCGTTCATTAGCACTTTGCTCGGAGTATTGGATTGGATCATTCACGGCGAGGCCACTGCGAGGTACTATTTGAGTTCGTACATGGCTAACGTTTAAAACCGTAGCCTTTATTTTAAATTATCAGTCTACCTACATTTTTAATCCTGTTGCAGGTTGCAGGTACTATTCAGGAATTTTGCGATACTTTGTTCAAGTGGATCGGTCGGTATTTGCACTACTTTTTATCAAGTTAATGACGAGGTATTTAGATCACTTAAGTTTGCGATATATTTTCACATCATTCACTGTTCGTAACTTAAAGATGATTTTGATAGGCGATGTTATAAGTAATTGATAATATCGTTTGTATTACAAAATTGAGGGGAATAAAATTAATACATACCTGATTTTATTAATATTCATAAAGTTGCGCATCATATTATCATCAGGTTTTTTTTGCAAATTGTCACAAGGTACGTAGCACATATATGTTTGATATTGGTCACCTGATATTGCCACTGTTTCGAGGATATAACCCTAAGGTCTTATCATAATTACCTGAGAGTGCTTGGAGAAGAGTGCGGCACAGCGCAGCTTGTTATCTTCCAGTGGGAGAGCACATGCACTACCGGGTGGTGAGGACGGAACGTTCGGAAACGGCGGCTGAACGGTACGAGGGAAAAGGCGCGGCGTCGCGGCGCCGGCGGTCACGCTGCTAGTGTGTTCGGTACTGGCCGCGCGCGCCGATTCATCGCACTTTTATGACATCGCATGCGTTCGCGTCTTCAACTTGGTTCCTCACTGGTAACTCGCCAGGGTTCACAACGCTTGCTGAAAACTGACCTAGTGAACTTGTACATCTGACCTCTGAATACGCGTAATTGTTTCGAATCCAAGCGTCATAATAAACTGGAGATTAACGACGAGGTAAATTGTGATAGGTTGTACCTAAATCGCATAGTATAGTATAGTTCACGTTATAGCATCTCTACGTAACTTATAAATTCAAAACATTCAGTCTGGATCGGGACGTTAATAATCTTGAAATCATTTTGCTATATATTACTGTTTCTTGTCTATTTTTGAAATATGCTTTTTTTAACTATAAGGATACCAGCAAAAAAATTTACAAGTACCTTTTTAGCTGGTAGCTGATATTAATTTTGTTTTATTTATTATTTCAAATGAGGCCACCATTACTGAGAACAGCCCTTTCCATTCCCGATTGTGAGTTGATAAATACCTATTAAATAATGACCGTAACAGTTAGTTTAGGGTGCAGAAGTTCTGAAGCGTAATATGGCCGAACAGGTGTATCGACTTAGGTGCAGCATTGGACGAATTTTGGGACTGTGGATTGATTTCGACCCTAAGACCCCTGCTAGACGGTCGCCAAGAAGCCACTCCGACCGAGTGACCTTGGTCGGCACCGACCGCTGTTGTATGAAATTTTGCTCCAAACAACCGTCTACACGGTCGGTGCGGACCAAGGTCGCTCGGTCGGAGGGGCGTGTTGGCGACCGTCTAGCAGAGGCTAAAGGGCCTGTTTACACATTGATTAGTGATAAGTGCGAGTTTATACATTTGTTGCAAGTGCGAGTAGCTTTTGTATGGACTCGCACTAATCACTAATCAATGTGTAAACTGGCCCTTATGCTTTACATCGCTTTCAGGCGTGTAAGTATATGTAATCTGTACCTATGAGTTCTAACTTGTCCATACTCGATACATATATATGATCTCGATACATACATATATATATAGTATAGTAGGTACAGTACAATAACTCTAAAGAGTCATTAGTTCGAAAACATCATTCTCGGGAAAACCCATTACCGGTCTGCTTGAGGGTCGACTTTGATCAAACCGGTTTTATTCCTAAATTACTGTTTTTATTCGTTACTAGCTTCTGCCTGCGACTTCGTTATTCGTTATGACATGTGGTAGTGAATATAAGTATACTACTATCTTGCTATTTACTAAATGAAATCTACTTAATTTGAAATAGGTAATACTGCTTTTATACTACATTCTAAATTATATTTTTTTTTTCTAAAATTACTTAATACTCCAGTTTACGGTGCATGGATTTCAATAGGTCGTGCACCGCTGAAGGTATTTCTGATTTTTCAGGTTTAAATATACAGGGTGATCGGAATAACGATGTAAGAACTTAAGGAGGGTCAATTTTTTTTTTAAATCGCGTTTATGAAAAGTTTATTAGTTTAAGAAACTCGATTAAAAAAAAACTATCACCGATTGGACTAACATATAAGGTTCAAACTTCCTAATCTAATAGTCCAGTGTAATAGGTATCACCTCCGTAAGTTCCTACATCGTTATTCCGAACAACCTGTATACTAATCTAAAGTAAACTATTTACCTAGTATATTAACTACCCAATTAAATCAACTACCTCAAAATGTTCGTTGGAAAATGACATTACTGACTGACTCTTATTCTTATTATTCTTATACTTGACCTCTCGGCTCAAGCTTATCTTTTTTGTGTGTCTGTATCGTGACAATGCAATATTATCGTACCACCGAGCTGATCTTTACTCAAAAACTATACTGTACTTATTTGAATAAAATTGGAAAAATTGGTGTAGGTAAGTATTTTGTTAGCCACCATAATAGTTTTGTAATCAAATGACAAAAAAAAATTAGGGGGGCACTCCATACATTTAAAACATGAAGTAAAAAAAAAACATATCACTGCATGTACCTCACTCGATAGCTTCGATAGGTCTTTAAAACTATATATACTCGTAAGATTTCGAGCATTTTTTGATCAAGTGAATATTTTCGGAGATAATCGGTACGAAAGCAAAAATGGGTGCCCAATCTAACTTTCAATCCGTGTTATTTAAAAATATGAAAAAAATCATGGACATAAAAAAATACTTTCAACGAAAATTATTTTGACCAAGAACGGTCCAAAGGTTTTTTAGTTATTGCTGAAAAATTGCCTGAAGGGGACGTAAGTGCCGTGATTTTCCCCTTTAGTCCCATCTCGTATCCAGATTTGGTAAGTAGCTTCGAAATAGGAATTGTGATTTCCCGTCTCGTTGCTAGTTACGAATTGGGAAATATTTTCCCATCTCATAGCCAGATTTGGTAGTTAGCTTCGAAATGGGAATTACGGTTTCCCGACTCATAGCCAGGTAGGTACGAAATAAGAACGTAGCCAGATTTGGTAGCTAGCTTCGAAACGGGAGAAATAATTTTCACTTCGAAAAGGATACGAAACGGGAATCTTTTAGACCCATCTCATAGCCAGCTAGCTACTGGCCACCAGATGGGACTACAGGATTACCGCTTCGTAGCCAGCTCCGTATTGGGATTATTTCTCCTAATTCGAAGCTAGCTACCAAATCCGGCTACGAGGTGGGGTCCTTTAGTCCCATCTCGTAGCCAGATTTAGTAGCTAACTACGAAATAAGAAATGTGCTTTCCCATCTTGTAGCGAGCTACCAAATGGGAACGAAGTTGAATACCCCAAATAATGTTTGAACACCTTGGCCGCTACGATATACCTGATATTTCATCAAGATCAAATATTTTTGTACCCTTCCGTCCGGCTACGTAACTGAGTTTTGTAACCAGCTACGAAATGGGAATATTTTTTATCGCTTTGAAACCCAGTTACGTATTGAGAATTTATTATCTTAGTTTGTAACTACTATTTCCTTGTTTATAACCATTTACGAACTGGGAATATTTTTTATCGCTTTGAAACCCAGTTACGTATTGAGAATTTATTATCTTAGTTTGTAACTACTTTTTCCCTGTTTATAACCAGTTACGAACTGGGAATATTTTTTATCGCTTTGAAACCCAGTTACGCATTGAGAATTAACTATCTCAGTTTGTAACTAAGTACTTTATTGTAAACTAGTTAAAAGTCATAAAAAAACGGTGGTAGCAGGACTGCGCTATATGTTACATATAGAGAGGAGGTCAGATGGCAGTCACTCTACTGAAATAGGTAATTCAGACTTGTCAAATCTTGGACCATGGTCAATAGTGGACCTCGGATTCCGCAGCGTCGCAGCGGAGAATGCAACCGGCAGGTGAGAGGGCGTAATAATAATAATAACGAACAAAAAATAGTAGTTATATATATTTATATAACTACTATTTTTTGCTACTTTTAACTACTTATTTTTAAATAAATTAAACCAAATATCACCATTCCTGTGCTTAAAATAAAAATATCTGTCTACGCAGGAACAACTAGGCTAAGTTTGTTTAAACAACATAAGGGCATATTAGTTCAATACAGTGTCCTAAATTAATGGTTCCACTGTGTAGATCATGCTCGATCAATCTCTTTGTTGATGTCTTCATATTCCTGGTTTTTTTTTTGATTTCTTGTAGTTCTTATTTTTATTGCTATACGAAATGTCGTAGCATTTGCTTTCGTTTTCCAACGCTTGTATTACTTCTGGGAAAGTTGGATTCTTGCGTCCTATATACTTATTAATTTTGGAATGCCAACCCTCTAAATTATTTGTGGTTTTTACGCTTTCACCATTGCAGTTCCACGTGTTTCGGAAACATTTATTTTTAAACCATTGATGATAAAAATATGAGTTGAAATTTGTAATAGTCTCCCCAGTTGGCATCCTACTTAAAATATAACTGAATCCGCTATGTCTATACTCAACAGGTAGTAAGGCTAAAGCAGCACATCTTGCGACGTGTCTTCTCTGCACTCTAGCCTTGATCTTTATTTTTTGGGCTTTCCGCCAAAGACATTTGTTAAAGTGATAATAACAACCACGTATAATAACGCCTGGAAACGTGTTTCTTAACGCTGTTATTACCGAAGCTTCAAAATCAACAGTAAATTTTCTGGGATTCCACTGTGGTAGTTGCGACTTTATAAGATTAAATAAAATCTCATACGTTTTAACATCCCTGCTATGAGTGAACCCATAAAATAATGGAATTAATGTTTTTGTTTCATCATTATAGCCATGTATGCTATAAATTTGTACAAAAGGCTGACTGCATGATTTGAAAGTACCATCGGAAAAAAAATGACTATATTTGTGTATATTTTCTCGAGTTTCTCGGGAACAAAAAACAATAATCCTATTTCCAACATCGTTATAATCAGCCAGCAAAAAAATCTCAAATTTATTTGGTATCATAACTTCTTCAGGAGTATCACAGCGTGATTTCAAAATCTCCAGATGTTTATTTCTGCCGCCGTACATTGCTGACTTTACGCTGGAAAATTTAGGTATTTCTTGCTGTTCGTGTATGTTTTTGTCTTTTAGAGTGCAAACCATTTCGTCATATTGTTTTTGAATCGGACCCAAATTGTGTTTTACTTTTTCTTTTAAACTATCAACTTGTCGCAATATTTCATTTTTAGCCATATTAGGTGTACATGCCTCTTGGTGCAATTTTTGTATCACAATTTTGTTGTTTTTATCCAACGTTACATTTCCCCTGCAACCACTGCGGCAGCAAAGCCAAAATGTATTATCGTCCGAATATGTTTTTCAATAATGGTATTGGCGTCCATAAAGTAGTAACATTTTACCTCCACGTCGCGTTTTCACAAATGCTATATGTTCAGAATCACTATTAGATGTCTGAGAATCCATTTTATGAACAAAATTCGATTCAATGTATTACAATCACAACTCGTAAACGTATTCAAACATAATAACAATTATAAGTAGCAGTGATGACAGATGACAGTGACGATTGTACTTTCCAGTCAGAGTATATTTATCTTCAAGAAGTTTTAATATCAGGAAGTGATAAAAACCTGAGAGCTACTCTTTAGTCATTTATTTAATAACTTGCTTTTGTCTGCGATTATACAAAAAATAAACTCGAGTTAAATAATTTCAAACGGATATTATATACACCGTGTTTTTTTTTATTTCCGCTAACTTTAAGGGAATAATCTTCGGAGCCCTAAAAAGCAATAAATATAACTATTCCTATTGTTTATTGTTACAATTTTTGCAATATTAGTAAGTTGTAACCATTCAGGCATTCATTAATTTATTTTGGGAATGTCTAACGTAGCTTTTTGATTATTACTTAATAAATGCTGTAAAATAAAGTTAATTACCGGACTGTACCTCATAACCCGTCATAGCTAAACAGTTAACATTTTTACAGAGGCTGTATTTCTGTTACCACTGTAACAGAAATAGTAAAAATGTTCGATAATATTTTTTACTTAATTTAGCTTTTTGTGTTTGAAAATCTCGGATTTGTATGGCCATGTAAGCTTGTTTCCATACTTTTGGCCTGGGGTGCAAGGTATCTGGATTTTCAACAGGGAAAAATCATTCCTACTTTGTAGCCAGTTACAAATCAGTTACAAGTTGAGACAAAGAATTCTCTATACGTATCTGGATTTCCAACTAGGAAAAATAATTCCTACTATGTAGCCAGTTACAAATGAGTTACAAATAAAGACAAACAATTCTTCCTTCATAACTGGGTTCCAAGCGATAAAAAATATTCCCATTTCGTAGCTGGTTACAAAACTCAGTTACGTAGCCGGACGGAAGGTTACTAGTATAAGGTATATAGGGTGTATAGGTTATTTTTGGTTTGACCAGAAATAGTCGTCGTCGACACTAACGGATGACGAAACAACTGAATGGTCTCCTGGTGTTTTGACGGAGCCCCGCTGCATGGGGCTCCTATTTCTGCTCTGTTTGCCCTTCGGGCATCTGAAGATACCTAACGAACCTAACCTACCTATATTTTACAACAGAAGTGGAGATATAAATATTTGCAAATCCTAATAGCAGGGACTGATTTCGGTTACGGTTATACCGGTATGAAACCGGTATTCCATTACGGTACCGTTATGTCGTAAAGGTTATGCGCGACGCGCGAACATAACGGTACCGTAACCGTTTTGAAATAACGGTTAGCGGTACCAGTTTAAAACGATACCGTAACCTTTATAATACCGGTATTATAAAGGTTATCGAGAAAAGTAACCGAGCTGGCACTCTACAGAGGAAGCATTGGCTACTAAACATTTAAAGACTAAAAGACAAAGCAGCAGAACCTTTGCCGGCGGTTTGGCAACAACTCCAGGCCAAATTTGATATATCGGTACCTTTAAATAGCGGTTACGGTACCGGAAAAAACCTTTATATTTCGGTAGCGAAATATGAAGGTTCCGCTACCGAAACCGCTATTTGACAACCGATATGACGTCATACCGTTAAAATAGAAAACCGGTATTTTTCGGTTATGCAGTCCCTGCCTAATAGACTTGCTCATTCTTCTATGGATCCTTCCCGTTTCGTAGCTAGCTCCGAATCGGGATTATTTCTCCCATTTGGAAGCCAGCTACCAAATCTGGCTACAAGATGGGACTAAAGGGGTGGGGTGGGACTGAAGGGATTCCTATAAGATAAGACCTTTTTTAACTTACGGTATAGGGTAGTGATTTTTAATGTGGGTTAACTAAGTATGTAGATGGTACGGAACTCTTCGTTGTGCGTGGTCTGACGTTTTTTTGTTGATAACATATTTTTCATTGATTAGACATTTTAAAGAGCAGAACTGTTAAATATAAATGTATGTGTATTTTAATGATTCAATATGCCAATCAAACAACAAAAAGCTTAATTTAACACAACTTTGTTGTTGTCCGTGACTTAAGTATATCCCTGATATTTTTAGGTGTATTTTTACCTGCAGTGCGATGACCGCGCAACTGGTAGTCTCTTAGGTCTTATTTCGCCGGATGAGCCGACATTTAGATGCGTTTTATGCATCGACGAGTTAGGCCGCGGTCTGGAAGCTAGCGGGCAGCGGGGCGACGAGCGGGCGTTCATAGATTCAACTCGATCAAATGTTTGAACTGTCGCTTGTCGCCATACCACCCGCTGGCATCTAGATTGCGGCCTCAGTGTTGAATTTAATAACGCAACAATACTTTGGAGTGAGCGAGGGTACAAGTTGGAACTACTTGAAACCCGACCACTGCGACGACAGCGCCGTGTCACTAGCTACGAAAGGTATTTCATAGAAATACAAAGAAACTAGCAGTGTCGCTGCGACAGGTCGTCTGCTGCTGCTGTCTGCGGTCGGGTTCCAACTTGTACAGTCAACCAATTTGATTCCTAGGCCATCATAGAACCTTGCCGTTATAAATGCTATATCAATACGCCGGATTACTTAGATTGCGTCGTTATGTAGCAGTTAAATTGACAGTTCTACGGTCGGTGGGCTAGGAATCAAATTGGTTGACCGTACCTTTACACAAATTGAACTAACCTCAGAGCACAGTTCAATGAAGGCTTTGAAAAATGTTGGCAGCTTTGAGTTGTTACCAGCTGAAAGCTTCCATCCTTTGGAATGCACGTTAAGTAGTTGATCCCGGTCGTTATGTCTTAAGGCGCATTTTCATTGGTCGATAGGCCCCCCGCATCCGCGGTGCGGGAGATTTCCAAAACGCATGCCAAAGGGCCTGCATTCAGCCAACCGTTTGTAGGGTTCCGTACTCAAAAAGTAAAACGGGTCTCTATTACTAAGACTTCGCTGTCCATCCGTCCGTCCGTCCGTCCGTCTGTCTGTCACCAGGCTGTATCTCAAGAACCGTGATAGCTAGAGAGTTGAAATTTTCACAGATTATGTATTTCTGTTGTTGCCGCTATAACAACAAATACTAAAAACAAAATAAAATCTTTTTTTTAAGGGGGGCTCCCATACAACAAAGGTGATTTTTTGCCGTTTTTATAGATAATGGTACGGAACCCTTCGTGCGCGAGTCCAACTCGCACTTGGCCGGTTTTTTATTGATCGTCACTTGGGATGCCGTTTTCACTGGTTGATATAAATAGCGGCTTGCGGGAGTTCTATTGGGTGTATGTTGAAGCATACCCTCTCCCTCCCGAACTGCCCTTTTACGCGCTTTTAATTGACCGATACATTTCAGTTTCACTGGTCAAGTGGTCACAGGAATGAGCGCGTGCGGTAAAACGACTGTGCTATCGACTGATGCCTTTATTGGTTCTTATCCCGTCTGCGGGAAGCACTCGCAAGCCCAACTTAACGACCAATGAAAATGTTTCTTTAGGGGGCTTGAGAATTTCTAACTGTCAAGTTGTCTATTCATTTGACGGGGCTTAATTATTGTAACGAGTTCTGAAAAGGAATATTCGTGTTTTTTTAAGTATTCTTAATCGATAGCTAACATACCAATAACTTAAGAGGATTGTGAAGTGTCCATACGCGGCGCGAGTAGGTATTTAAAAAAATGCTATTTGTTTCACACCGCTCTGTGCCTCACCCGTATCGTGCGATAGAGAGAGTTGCCAGACCTGCAGGTAATTGCCTACAATTTCTTGTTGAAATATTGTTTCGGGTGATAACGTTTTTACCCCCCTAAACCTGTATGAAATGAAACAATTTTGGTATAATTAGATTTAGTACACTTTAATCTATGTCTGTAAGCTTTCCTTTTTTAGTAAATCAGTTTAGATTAATAAAAAAAAAACGGTAGACAAAGTAAGTCAAAAATACAGATTTTTAGATGCTAATAACTTATAACGTAAGCAAAATTTCTTAAAAATCAAAACGTACAGACCCAATTTTTTATTATATCTACAACATATCCAAAAATTATAAAAATAGAACTATGTTTGCTGGGTGAAAAACGTTATCGCTTTTTGTATGAAAATTTACAGTACTTAATTTATATATAAACAACTTATGTGAAGTCGTCATTCGGTGCTAAATCGCCGGCTTAAGTGTGCTATGTTATCATTCAGCTAAAGATGTAAACAAGTATTATATGTCAAGTAATAACTATGATTACGCCTTGTAACCAACCAAGTTATTGTTCATCAGTGATACAGTAAACGGAATGTAAGTACATATTATTGATGTAAACTAACATACCTACTTAAATAGTAAATAGTTAGACCGAACTATAGCTGTAAATAAGCCACTAATGGCTTTAGCACCTAATTATGAAACTCTGCGATAAGTTTGAATTATTTGGAACTTTAAATAAAAAAAAATAAAAAAAATGCAAGTTAGGTACTGTACCTACCGTTAACAGCATTTCAAAAGTTACTGTCAGTGATTGAAGTAATAAACTTACGATCCCCGACATCTTCACCGCAGTGCAGAGGCTTTTGAATGTTGTCAATGAACAGTATATGGTTACATTCGTCATCACACCTACACTGCAGGGTGTTCAAAAATATCTGAACATGCACCCTAATGCCTTGAAAATAGAGTTGTGTTCAGATGTTTGTTAGTTGCTTGCTTGCTCCGATGTATCTGATGGCGATATATGGCGGGTAAAGCGCTTATTGTCATATTTATTCCAACCGACGTTTAAAATATGTTTGAGCCGGATATTCTGGCTAATATAAGTGTGTAGGGTGGAATCACGTTAAAAACGAGTATTTCGGTGAAGCTGTAATTTAAAGGCAGCAAAATAACAAATAAAATAAGGAAAATGTGTACATTGTTCTTTTTTTAATTAACCTTTGGTCCTTTTTGATTACAATAATTATTCTACAACCTTCATGTTTCGGTTCATTGCGTCAATTGTAAATAGGTAAGAGTTTCAGCCGATTGTATCACAAACATCACAGTTTAAATTGTCAATTGTTGCTGCCACCTCTATGTGCCTAATTTCCTACTTACATAAATTCAATCGCATCCCTTAAGTGACTCATCGTCTATGACGATCTGCCGCTGACGTCTGGGTGGTTCAAGTTAAGTATTTTGAAATACAGTCAGAATCATAATTATTTACTGAATAGGTACTTGTAGTTTGTGCAAGTAGAATAAAATCTTCAATTAGACTAGACTAATGAACTTAACTTAGTTTTAGTAATTAGGTATATGTACCTACAGTAACAGCCTTTACCCAATTGATTAATTAATGCAATTCTAAAAGTGCTTCATAAAATAATGCTTCATAAGCCAAGTAGGTTAGAAAGAGTAGACTAGACATCTATTACTACTTTAATATTATAAAAAGGAAGCATCTGTAAAGATTGTATGTTTGTATGTAGGGGGTAACCTCCGGAACAACTCATCCGGTTTTAAAAAAAATGTTTTTATTTTTAGGGTTCCGTACTCAAAGAGTAAAACGGGACCCTATTACTAAGACTCCGCTGTCCGTCCGTCCGTCCATCCGTCCGTCTGTCTGTCTGTCACCAGGCTGTATCTCACTGATACCGTGATATCCAGTTGAAATTTTCACAGATGATGTATTTCTGTTGCCGCTATAACAACAAATAGGTACTAAAACAAAATAAATATTTTTATTGATAATGGTACGGAACCCTTCGTGCGCGAGTCCGACTAACACTTGGCCGGTTTTTTTATTATTATTACCTATTACTTTATTTCAGGCATTGCCCATATCACAACACAAACATACAACATAATCATAATCATTAATTAGCATTATAACTTAAGGGGGTTCGATTGCCATACAAAACGTTATTTGACATTCGTAGGCTAACGGCGTGATATTTTAAGAAACTTATGTAACAAACTTTCATAAATTGGCTTCCCATTTGCGCCAAATTCCCCTTTTCCTAGAATAAACTTACATAAAGTAGATTAATTTGAGAAATTGATTTGACACGTGATATTTTGGGAAAACTATTTTTCTCAAATTAATCTAGTTTATACAAGTTTATTCTAGGAAAGGGGGAATTTGGCGCAAATGGGAAGCCAATTGATGAAAGTTTGTTACATAAGTTTCTTAAAATATCACGCCGTTAGCCTGCGAATGTCAAATAACGCTTTGTATGGCAATCGAACCAGCTTAAACATCAATTTCAAACAATCACAGCTTTAAATTTACATTAATTCATGAAATGAAATTAAATAAAAACAAAAAATAAAAATGACAAATAATAATTATGAGTGATATAAATAAACATTAAATTAAATTATAAATGAAACTTGAAATTTAATTAATGAATTGATATAAGTAATATATTATTTCTGGACTCCATGTGGATGGAGTTCCAGTGCCTCCATAGTGGGCTGTTAATATTTTCAGCCATGGCTCTAAGGAGGCTGTTGGGACTGACACGAATGCGGCGCATCAGGGAGGTCACGCGCTTGCGTATTATCGCACAAAAACCGTCCGTGCGCTCCTCGCAGAACATACCTGACGCGCTACAATATCGTGGAAGTCCCAACAGCATCCTGAACCCATTATTATATTGGACGCGCAGGGAGTCGTAGGTTTTTCAGGTATTCTTGGTCCATAGGCTGCAGGTATAAAATGTTTGACAGAAGGTCTTAAAGAGTGTCGTCTTAACCGCTTTTTCACATCTTGCAAACCTTCCGTAGGTTTCCAGCATATTGTACCTCACAGCAAACGCCCTGCGCTCCCTCTCCATGTCTGCATCATCTGTGAGAGCCTCGCTGAGCCAGTGCCCCAAGTACTTAAATTTCGCCACCCTTTTAAGTTCTGACTGGCCTCTGCCAGCAGATTATGCTCTCATAATCGGAGGGACTATTTTTGGCGTTTTATTCTTCGTCTTATGATCATAGGCTTTATTTTATCCCGCGGGATAGCCTGCGTTCTTTGCAATACAAGGGCGAAGCCAAGAGGACACCTAGTACCTAAGTAAAGACAATATTATTATGGAACAGAATGCTTTTTTAACCGACTTTCAAAAAGGAGGAGGATATATCATTATATGTTCCAAGTTGTATGTAGGTATTTTTATGTTTATTTTTTATGTATGTTCGCTGATTTCTCCGTCAATAAATAAATAAATAAATAAATATTTGCGGACAATCTTACACAAATCAACCTAGTCCCAAACTAAGCAAAGCTTGTACTATGGGTACTAGACGACGATATAGATACTTATATAGAGTAATAAATACTTAAATACATAGAAAACATCCATGACTCAGGAACAAATATTCGTGTTCATCACACAATTAAATGCCCTCACCGGGATTCGAACCCAGAACCTCTTGCTTCGTAGGCAGGGTCACTACCAACTAGGCCAAAGCGGTCGTCAGCGATGGCAATTGTGCTAACTTCCAAAATTATTTTTTTAATCGAAAGAGTATACTCCTTAGGAGGTCCCATTGTTACCAAGTCAGGATCAGATGATGGGATCCTAGGGAAATTGAGGGCGACCCCCAAATTTTATAGGCACGCGTACGTAGTAATTTCGGTATTTTCTATTATAATATAACTCGTGTATTTACCCGCGGAAATCGCAATCTTGGTGAAGTGGAACCGATGATGAAGACCACAGATGGCTTATGGAGCTCCTCAAAGATGTAAAAGATTCTGACATGATTCTGTCGAAGTAGCAACTAATGAAGTGTTTTAATTCTGAGATCATTTTGAGGAATCGACGGAACTCCTCAAACACTGGGCTGCAAAAGAAGGTATAACAGTTTTAGTTATCGTCACGTATTTGAGTGTTTACCTTCTTTTGCAGCCCAGTATATTATTAGCAAAACATAAACATAGCGACATAGATTTTTTCTGTAGAGATCAGCGAATTTGTTCTCGGAGAGCAGTTCATGTGATAAATTTGAAAGGAAATGTGGAAATTTACATGTAGGGACATGGCATGTACGAGTATGTGGCTTGGCGAAGTACTGAATTGAAGTCGGTTTCAACTTTGTTTTTAAAGTAAATGATTGCCCGTTTACTCCGTGTACGTAATTAGGTAACTATGGAAGATACACAAGTACCTAACTCACACCTAATTTTACTTCGGATGCGCCCGGTTGATTTATATTACTTCTAATTCTACCCCAATTGCTGGAACCTCAAGGTAGGCGAACTAATTTACACTTATAATTTCGTCAGCGTGATCTGATGCAAAACTCTGCGGAGCGTAAACAGAGGTGTGCAATACCTACTACTATATCCACTCGATCTCAATTTAAGTAGGCATGTGGTCTTCCAAAATAAGTTAAAAAGGTTTCGTTCACAAAAAACCCGATTTTCTAAACTGTGCCGCCACTCCATTTATTTGCTTAATTGACAGAAGGGAACATCCATAGGATATCCATTTTGTTTCATTTGTCAATCTGATTTTGGAAGACATTAAAGTGAATGTCCTGCCCAGCTAGCACGATAGCTTTTATCGTCACATTTTACGGCGAAAATGTACTGAAACGTCGCATAAAACGTAACGATAAAACCTATCGTGCTAGGGCCTCTCATATGCCGAGAACGTATATAGAGGATATATAGATGGTGTCCTCGCGTATACCCAAAAGGGACGATGGTAATTTTTTTTTTTTTTTTTTGTAGCCTATATTGTGTCCCACTGCTGGGCAAAGGCCTCCCCTTTTTTCCGCCACTTGTCTCGGTCCAGTGCTTGTGTTCGCCAATCTGTACAAAATGTGTCAAGGTCGTCCCGCCATCGCCTTTTCGGTCTGCCTCTACTTCGAAAGCCATCTTGTGGGGTCCATTCGGTGGCTAATTTGGCCCATCGTTCTGCGTGCATTCGGCAGACATGTCCAGTCCAGTCCCACTTAAGCTTCGCGGTCTTGGCACCCACATCTACGATGCCAGTTTTGGTACGCAGCTCCGTGTTCCTGATCTGCTGCTGCGTTCCATAACCATACTAAATTAAGAAGTATTGATGTCTAATGTCATTTATAATTTAGTCGTATTATATCGGTGACGTCATCGTGGTGTCAGTTTCAGTACAAATTTTGACAGGTGTGGTGGCAAACAAGCTGGTGGCAAACAAAAAATCCGTATACGCGATGAGGGACAGAAAATATTACACTGTATCTCGTTCCCACTTGCGGTATTGCCTATGCATACATCTTGGTCAGTCATGTGTGTATGTGCGGGAGACTCCATATATCTATTCTACCTCTATGGCCGAGAACGTCACATAATTATGTCACCTCGATTCGGATTAGCGTTAGGTTAAATGCAAATTCATCATGCAATAAAGTTTATTCTTGGTTAGTCGAATTCCAATAGACACTTGTGGATTCGCCAACTTTATGATTAGACTAACTTTGACATTTAACTTATTTTTCAACACATTTGCTCGTAACGTACCTCTTATTGTGCCGCTTTTAGGCTCATAATCCTGGGTATTAAACACGCGTGTTTTATAACATTACGGCACTCGTATATTTATGGTTATATCCCGATTAAGACACGTTGGCACCTTGCAGCAAGGTATGTATGGACTCGGCGCATTCTTAAATTGACCGGGTTATACAGGTTTGTTTTTAAATCACGGCAAATGGATTCGTACTCGAATAAACAAATTAAATACTTCTTGTGAGTTAATTGATTGTTTCTTCTTGGATATGATATAGAAACGTTTCATTTAGTAAAACTATTTACTTTTGATAACATTTTACATGAATTTATATTGAATAAGAAAATATTTATTTTATTTTGTATTGGCTGTTTGGCACTGCGCGAACTTCACGAAAAACATGAGTTGCACGCCATTATAGGTAATTTCACAAATATTTGTAAACATTGATGATGAGTGTTTGGTGTTTATTAAAAATGTTGACTCGTGGTGAATAGAAAAGTGATAAATAGAATTGACGCCACTGTACATTCTTGGAGATGTACAAATATGTGAGTAAAAACCTGTTCTCATCAATAACTAAAGGAAACAGCTTAGGAGCCTGTAACATTTTCATTTTATGAAAAGGATTTTTTTCTCGCAAATGTGTTGAAAAACGTCGTATGACACGCGTGAGCTTTGATAATTACATCCTCGGCTCTCTTATCACGCTCACCTGCGGTTCGCGTGACAATTCCGCCTCTGATGTAATTATCAACATAGCTCACTTGTATCACAATCTATCTATCTATATATTTCTATCTATCTATCTATACATTGAAGATATTGGCAAAAAATCAATTGAGGGCTCTTAGAATCGATAACAGAACACACTACAACAGTTTTTAGAATTTTTGTCTGTTTGTCTGTTGGTCGGTTTGTCGGTTTGTCTGTCTGTTTATATGTAACGGCATCACGTGAAAACGAGGGAATGGATCAATATACGACTTTTTCTAAAAGGTTAAGTGGATCTTCAGCCAGGCCATAGGCTATAAAAATTATAAAGATAAGGGTTCAAAGGGGGTAAAAATGGGGTTGAAATTTGTATGGGAACTCCTTGAATCCATAAGCTAAAGACTTGAAAATTGGTAAGCATAAACTTGACTAGAAAGTAAAAACATCTCCTTTGAAACTTTCAGCAATTTTATAGATAAAACGTGAAAAATATGGGATGAAAAATAGGCGCTGAGGTGACTAGAGACTAGATATAATGTTGCGAGAGCGGGATTATAGCAGTTTCATATTACCATGGTAACACGTTGACACCATATTCGAAAATTCATTGTGTTCTTACAACTCATACGTAGCCCGGTGGTTTGGCCTATAGCTTACGGTGTCCGCGAGTTCAAACCCAGAGACCGGCATGCACTTTTTGTGTAGTATACATTTTTTTAGTTAAACATTTTCAAAAACGCAGAGAAGTTTAGTGAATAGAAAATTCAATGCCTAAGAAACTTAAAGAATATTCGAGAAAAAAAGTCAAGAAGTGTACAATAAAGAGTATTTGTATTGTAAAGTAAGAAATCGTGTAAAATAATGATTCCCAACTTTTTTTCAAAAAAAGTAAAGGCTTTTAAAAAGTATGTCTAGACTAAAATAGGTGTTTCCTAATAAAGCGCGAAACTAAAAAAAAATCATGGAGTGGAGCTCGGCCTTCAGCCTCCCGTCCCTCGCCGCTCACCTTCGGCCCTTGGGTTTCGCTAAAAGAACATTCGGGGATAGTGAGTGCCCACGTACGCTTGCCCTCGGGATCGCATAGTGAGCGTACTCTGAAGGGGCGCTTCTGCCTTCGGTCCTACGAAAAACTCGGCCTTCAGCTGCGCTTGCCTCGCCACTCACCTTCGGTACTTGGACACTCAGGCGCTCTGGAGAGACGCTTTGGACCTTTCATCCCTACGAGAAACTCAGCATTCGGCCTCGCTTGCCTGGCCACTCACTTCCTAAACTGCGGTCCTCTCCTCAGGTTTTGCTTGCAAGACATCCGGGGATAGTGAGTGTCCGTGGGGGCTCGCATAGTGAGCGCGCTCTGAAGGCTTTCATTCCTACGAGAAAATCGGCCCCCAGCCTTGCTTGCCTCACTGCTTATCTTCTCGACTTCGGCCGACAGGTTTCACTTGCAAGACACCACAGGATAGTAAGTAACCACGTGAGCACGCTCTGAAGTGACGCTTCGGGCCTTCGGCCAATCAAAGCAGCCGAATGCAATATATTTGGTTTACAATTTTTCTTTTCACTTTTTCCTTCCAATAGCAGATTTTTACTTCCTTACACAGCAGCAGGTCGATCACGTAATGCATTGTACGCGCGTCAGGTTTTAATGTCAAATTTTATCGTCTAAATGTCAAATTTTACAGGGAAAAATTACAGTTGGATTGTTCTAACGCGCGTTCGTAACGTTACGTGATTACCCCTCAGCACTAGAAGTCATGCTAGGACTCTTGTTGTCTCTCAATGCCGCCTTCCTTGTGCACATAATTATGTCGGGGTCCTCGGGGTGAGTCTACCGCGGCCCTGATTTGGTCAGTCCATCTCATAGGCTATCTGTCGCACGCTCTTGTGCCCTCAATCCTGCCCTGCACTACAAGCCGCTCGACAAAGTCATCGCCTCGCCGTGATACGTGGCCGAAGGAAGTCAGAATGCGGTCAGTTTACATATATACATACAAAAGGAGGCGGCTGCGACGGCAATACGCCTGAAAAGCCGAAACTACCTATGGACGAAACTAGACATACCCCACACGAAGCTCCATAACAAACTGATCACAAGCCTACCTATGATGGAAGCTTCAATCGACAAAATACCAAAAACTGCAGTCTTTAGGAAATACTATGGCATATTACTGACGGAAGACTCGAAAGAGGGACTAAACCAAACATACCTTAGAATCTTTACAGATGTTCAAAAACAAATACGGGAACGGGATGTGGTGTGCTCTCAGAGGATTTAAACATACCCATATCCAAACCACTGGGTGTACAAAACACGGAATTCCAGGCTGAATGCGTAGGGATAATTGAAGCCTGCAATGCCATAAAGAGACGACAAGTCGAAAACACAAACATACGGATACTCTCAGACAATAAATCAGTACTACAAGCACTGAGCAGTGATAACATCACATCTAGCTTGATATACGAATGCCACCAAAACCTAGCTTGCCTGGCCGCTCACCTCCTCGACTTCGATCCTCAGGTTTCGCTTACGACACCCGGGGGTGATAGTGCGTGCTCGTGGACGATTAATATTTAAGTTTACCTGGATGCTCTATCTTTACCTAGAATACAATACTTCGTTTGCAGTTGGGATACCTTCTGTTTAGGTAATAGGTCCTGCAACTCAAACTCTCAACCTTAAAACTTCGTAAATATACTCATACAAGGAAACTATTTTCAGCGATTTCAAAACTGAGATGAGAGTCATGAATCGTCTATATTCCATGTCAGGACAAGTAAACTTATTTCAGGGTGTTTAAAAAAAACATTAAGAGAAGGAGGGGTTAAAAGGAAGTTAAAAGTGTGATAAGAAAATAAGTCTTTTTTGAAGAGGGATTACTAGCTAGCTATAAAATTTTCTGAAGTTGTAATAAAACTGCTTGGTTTGCTGCTCTACATTCGGACAGACTTAATTTGCAACTAAAAATGCACTTCCTGTTAACTTTACACAGATTCTTTCCGAAAGCAAATGCTTGGTTTTTTACAGAAAATACTTACACAACTGAAGTTATAGGGGCGCAATGCCACAGTTATCTACAGAATGTCAAGAAAATTTTATGAATGGGTCTATAATAAAATCATACTTCCCACCAAATATTATCTGCTTTGACTTAAGGTTGACTGACAGATAATGCTTTGTGGCATTAAGTCCAGCTTTTGCAATAAAGATTAAATAACTTAAATTAAATATTATTGACGATGACGACGTTTGTAAGGGTGTTTTGATTGAAAGAGAATTTGAACCGATACACGCATAAACTATGGAGTTGCAAGCGTCCATGGGCTATGGTAACCACTTATTATAAGTTGTTTGACACCGACGTGGTGTAAAAAATATTATAAATCGTTAATTACAAATTATCCAGTAGCTTTAGACGTGAAAATAACATGTAATCTATAATTTATACGCGTACGAAGTCGCGGGCAGAAGCTAGTGTACTATAAAGTACTATAAATTATATGGTTCAGCTATCGGTTGTATCAGCTATTATAATCCACCCACCCCCTATTTCACGCCTTTACGGGATGATATTTGGTAGGTATAAAAAGTAAAGTTGGCTTTTCCGGGACTCTAATAAATACCAAATTTCGTATTAATAAATTGTTTTAAGCCTGAGATGGTATTTAAACACATATTATGGATGGATTAGCTTAGAAACATAGGTATTTACAAGTCTGCCTGGTATTGTACTAGAATACTCTCTGGCTAATCTGGCGATACTAGACAAGTATCATAAAAAACCGGCATTGTGCGGACTCGCGCACGAAGTGTTCCGTATCATTATCTATAAAAAAAAAAACTGTTTTTATAGTATTTGTTGTTATAGCGGCAACAGGAATACATCATCTGTGAGAATTTCAACTGGAACTATCACGGTATCAGTGAGATACAGCCTGGTGACAGACAGACAGACAGACGGACAGCGGAGTCTTAGTAATAGGGTCCCGTTTTACTCTTTGAGTACGGAACCCTAAAAACAGTAAACTTAGGTTGTAAAAATAGAAGAAGTAGGTGTGCTAACGTCCGTCAATTTTATAAAAATGTTTTTAGTGCCCTGGGATGTTTCTAATTCACTAATTAAAAACTGTAAAATTGGATTTTAACTTAATTAGACGTGGTGGTTTTCTTGTAGTTCATTATGCAACAGAATTGATTTCACGGGACGATATCGATAATGTAACTCCATAATTTCAAAGTAGTGATTTTCCACATTTTTTTCCTGGGTCTAAATTCGTCTTCCTTTATTTCCGATAACTTTAACGTAACCGTCCTTAGGTTAAATACCTACTTAGTTAATTCATATGCACCACTGGTATTATAATAAATATAATTGCACAATATTATTATTTTGGTATTCGATATTTAGTTATAATCATATTTAACATTGGCGAGAAGGACATTCAAATCATGGGAGTATCGAGTTGTGCTAAGAATTAAACCAAGTGTAAAAGCGGCTAAGTCCGAGTCGGACTCGCCCATGAAGGGTTCCGTAAAATAAATTGCGGTTTAAGATTTATAACGTATTAAAAAAAACTACTTACTAGATTTCGTTGAAACCAATTTTCGGTGGAAGTTTGCATGGTACACAATATATTTTTTTTAGTTTTATCATTCTCTTATTTTAGAAGTTACAGGGACACACACACACATTTTACCACTATGGAAGTGTCTCTCGCGCAAACTATTCAGTTTAGAAAAAAATGATATTAGAAACCTCAATATCAGTTTTGAAGACCTATCCACAGATACCCCCACACGTATGGGATTGATGAAAAAAAAGTTGAGATTCAGTTCTAAGTATGGGGACCCCCAACATTTATTGTTTTTTTTTTCTATTTTTGTGTGAAAATCTTAATGCGGTTCACAGAATACATCTACTTACCAAGTTTCAACAGTATTAAAAAAAAATAACTTTATTTGTAAGGAAAAAGACTTATGACTACTTACACTGTAAACACTTTTATAATGTATACGCAAGTATAGTTCTTATAGTTTCGGAAAAAAGTGGCTGTGACATACGGACGGACAGCTAGACAGACATGACGAATCCATAAGGGTTCCGTTTTTTGCCATTTGGCTACGGAATCCTAAAAATAGAATTGATAGATCTTGTATACTATAGCTTGATTTTTTGTGCATGCCCTTGATTGTCGGTCTAATCATATTCATGGGATATCAATGACTAGACCGATTTTGTAAAATCATCCAAACAATTACCACCGTGAAATTTGCAAATAGAAGTTCAAATATTTCCATCGCTAACGCACAGTAGTAATTATGTGATATACCTCACTCGCGGAAAATTGACGGAAGCGTAAGCTACGAACTTAAAAGAGGCGAAAGAGGACCTGTGTCTAGCTATTGCAAAGGCCAAGGACGCCGCGCACGAAGCGTTCTTGGCCACGTTGGACAGGGATCCATGGGCGCCCCCATGGATCCCTTACAGAGTCGTGCGCAACAAAATGCGTAATGGCCCTACCATGGATTCCCTAGAACCAGAGCTCCTCACGCGAGTGGTGGAGGGTCTTTTCCCGCCCGCCCTCGACTTCGCCCCGCCGATGATGCGGGAGCAGCGGATGGAGGATCCGGAGCCGGTGGCAGTGACGCCAATTACGGAGGGGGAGCTGACGTGGGCGGTGCACCGGCTGAGGGCCTGCAAAAAGGCCCCAGGGCCGGACGGTGTGCCGGGAATGATCCTGCCGATCGCGATGGGCCACCTTGGGAGTCGCCTAAAGGACTTGTTCGATCGATCCCGGGGTGTTGGAAGGAGGGCAAGTTATGCCTCTTGCGGAAGGAAGGTTGGCCGGCGGACTCTCCCTCCGGGTGGAGGCCCATTGTTTTGCTGGATGAAACCGGAAAGATGTTAGAGCGGATCGTCGCTTCCCGGATCGTCCGACATTTAGACACTACGGGTCCTAATGTATCCGACCGCCAGTTCGGCTTTCGGATTGGGCGGTCTTGCATAGATGCATTGGGTGCCCTCCGAGGGTTTTGTGTGGAAGCGGCGGAGAGACGGGAGGGGGTGGTGGCGGTGTCATTAGATATCGCCAACGCGTTTGGATCCCTCCCGTACTCGGTAATTGGGGAGGCGCTCCAATATCATGATGTGCCTCCCTACTTGAGGCGTATAATAGAGCACTACCTCTCGCAGCAGGTAGTGCTCTTTGAGGAAAGAGGAGGGCAAATGAGGTCGAGGCCCATGGCCTGTGGCGTGCCCCAGGGGTCCGTGCTAGGCCCCTTACTATGGAACCTGGGGTACGATTGGGCCATTAGAGGTGCCCTCCTCCCCCGGATGGCCGTCATCTGCTACGCGGATGACACGATGGTGGTGGTCCGGGATGCGGATATGTGGGCTCTGCAACGGGCAGAGGTTGCCGCGGAGCATATGGTGACCCGCATCCGGTTGCTGGACCTGAAGGTGTCCCTCCCGAAAACAGAGGGAATAATCTTCGGGGGGAGGGGCTGGCGGCCGCCTGCGGGTGCCACAATTAGAGTGAGCGGGGAGACGGTCCAGGTGAAGCCTCATATAAAATACCTGGGGCTCATTCTGGACCGCAAGTGGAATTTTGGGGAGCATTTCCGCCAGCTTACTCCCCGAATAGTGGCAACGGCGTCAGCAGGTTGAGGTGGTAGTTTAGTGTTTTGGTGTACCGCGTTAATTATAATTTCTTTTTTCTTTTTATTTAAGTTTAATCTTTTTTCTTTTTATTTAAGTTTAATCTTTTTTCTTTTTATTTAAGTTAGCGCATCGCCAACAAACTGCTTTGCAGTTTGGCGAATCTTTAGGTTAAGATAATAAAATTGTATTTTCATTTTGATTCCAAATAAAAAAAAAGCTTTGGGTCGGCTACTGCCCAATGTAGGGGGACCCTCCGTTGCGTGCCGTCGCCTGTATGCCGGGGTCGCCCGGAGCATGGCCCTTTACGGGGCCCCGATTCGGGTTGACCGGCTAAATTCGGCAAATAAGGCCCTGCTTAGGAGGCCACGAAGGGTGGTGGACAACCGTATCTGCAAGGCCTTCGTAACGGTGGCGTGTGCGGCAGCGTGCGCCTTAGCAGGCACTCCTCCGTGGCAGCTGGACGCGGAGATGCTAGCTGAGGCGCACAGCGACCGGCTAAGGTGGAGGGCTTCGAGAAAATCTCCCGCTCCTGAAGAGGTGAGGGCCGCTCGCAGGCAAACGGAGCGGCGATTGAGGGACAGGTGGAAGAGAGACCTGGAGGAGTCGCGATATGGACTTCGCACCATAGAAACGCTCCTCGGGTCGTTTGACGCCTGGCTAGAGAGGGCCCATGGCAAGGTGGGGTTCCGAATGACGCAGGTGATGACCGGACATGGCTGTTTCGGTCATTACCTGCACATAATTGGAAGAGAGGGAAGCCCTGCCTGCCATGAGTGCGGCGCAGAGGATGACTCGGCCCAGCACACTCTAGAGTGGTGCAGCAGGTGAGCCGAGGAGCGCCGCACTATGGTAACAGCCCTCAATGTGGATGATCTCTCGCTGCACAGTGTCGTGGCGGCCATGCTGGGCAGCGAGAGATCGTGGGAAGCGGTGGCCTCCTTTTGCGAAACAGTCATCTCGCAGAAGGAGGCCGCGGAGAGGGAGCGCGAAGACAGTGCGGACGCGCTCCCGCTCCGGCGCAGACGGCGGGGTAGAAGACGCGCGCGGTTTGCGGCCGCTGGTCGCGTCCTCCCCCAGTAGAGCCAGTGGGTAGGGGACCCACACTGCACGGCTCTACATTGTGGAGTGGGAGAGTCAAGCGTCCTGGTCCTCTTCTTTCTTTTGCGCGGGTGTACTGGTTAGCCAGGGCCGCCGGGGGGCGTCGTGGTGAAATGTTCGCGATCCCATGGCGCCCCCTTAACGGCAATGCGGGTGACGCCGGTGTTTTTAGTGGGTATGCTCCTCCAGTCACCATCAGTCGAATGGCGGCGGGAGGAGAGAGTCCCACATAACCCCCAAATAACCTTCCCCTGGGCCGGGAGTATGCGTAAAGAATGTTCACACCGTCAAAAAAAAAAGGACTGGCCATTGTGGCACTCTTTGGGGGAGGACTATGTCCAGCAGTGGACGTCTTTCGGCTGATATGATGATGATGATGATGATGTTGACACAAATAAACGCCCTTACCAGGATTCGAACCCGGGACCTCCGGCTTCGTAGGCAGGGTCACTACCAACTAGGCTACAGGAGGCTCCCATACAACAAACGTGATTTTTTTGCCGTTTTTATAGATAATGATACGGAACCCTTCGTGCGCGAGTCCGACTTGCACTTGGCTGGTTTTTTAAATATCTATCGATACATTTTTGTAATCTCAATTATACAAGAACGGGCTCTTAACAGTTAACCGTCATTATGGGTCTATCACATCGACTGGTTGGTTAACCAGTAAATATATGTGCAATCGATATTCTAATAGCCAAAGGGTTGTATTACTATCAAATCTCGCAAAGTATCTCAGACCCGTCATAAATTGTGCAAGTCATAGTACAAATTTATTGACGCATTAAATTTTTTATCCAATTGGTCATATTTCGGAAGAACGATTTGCATTATATTATGTAATTTGTGGTATCTTGGATATGGTTTTTACTCGTTACGACTTGGCGTCGTCGAGTCCGCAGTAAGCTCGATTCTCCATACAAACGTAGTTACGCTCTCATTTTAAAACTACTAGCTAGTTTGCTCTGAAACTTTGTACTTAGAATAAATTAAGTACCATCCAGGTCTGTAATCAGAATCACAATTACTTTATGTAGATTCAGATTATTATATTATATAGCCCTTTATTCAGATCCACTTAAACCTAATAACAATATTTAAATTGAAACTTAAAACTTCTATTCTAGTATTTGCTGCTTGCTTATTTTCTGTAGATCTGTTTGCCCATCGGCAAATGCCTCCCCCATCCTTTTCCATTCATGTCTTTCAAGAGCCACTCTGTTCCACATTACCCCTGCCACTTGTCGAATGTCATCATCCCACCTCTTCTGCGGTCGGCCTCTCTTTCTCTTACCTTCTCTGGGGTACCATCTTGTTGTTATTTTACTCCACTTATCGTGACCTCTTATTACGTGTCCTGCCCATCTCCATTTCAGTCTTCTATTTTTTTTTGTTATATGTTTGGTTCATTTTTTTTATTCCGGATGACCCAGTTTTTCAATTTATCTGATTTCTTGAAATTTAGCATGCTCCTCTCCATTGCACGTTGGCAGGTTGCAAGTTTGTTTGTCATTTCTTGAGTTAAAGTCCATGATTGGCAACATGAGAACAGGTAATATGCAGGTGTTGAATAGTTTGCTTATATGAAGTTTGTTATCTTTCATAACCTCTTTCAAGCTCCAGTATCTCTTCCATCCGTTTGTAGTCCTTCTCTCTACTTCTCTGCGCATAGAATCTTTCTGAGTTATAAGCTGTCCTAGATAGATATACTAGTCAGTGTGCTCAATGGTGGTGTTTCCTAGTTGTTTTGTGTTTTTATTGCCATTAGTCATCTCCCTAGTTTTCTCCGGATTCATTTTTAACCCTACCTTTTCGCTTTCGGAAGCTAGCTCTTCCATCATTTTACTTAGGGCTTCTGATGTCTTGGCAAGTAGCACAATGTCATCAGCGAATCTCAGATGTGTGAGTGATACACCATCCACATTTATCCCAAGGTGTTCCCAATTGATTTTTCAAAAAATTTACTCCAGTACCGCAGAAAAAAGTTTTGGAGACAAGGGGTCTCCTTGTCTTACGCTTTTTTCTATTCTGAATGGAACGCCTTTCCTTTCTAACTGTATTCTTGCTGTGCTATGCCTGTAATTATTTTTTATACTTAAGTCGAATATATTTTTGTTCGATACCCTGATCCTTTAGCGCCTCCCATATTTTTTCGTGTAGTAGAGAATCAAATGCTTTGCTGCAGTCCACAAATGCAATGTAGTACACAAGCTGGTATTCATTGTACTTCTCTAAAACTTGACGTACTGCGTGTATGTGGTCGATTATGGAGTAGTCTTTGCGAAATCCGGCCTGTTCAATGGGTTGATGTTCGTCTAATGTTCTTTCTATTCTTCTTAGCATAGTCTTAGCAAAAATCTTATAAATGTTAGACATGAGACTAATGGGGCGGTAATTTCCAGTTTCATGTTTGTCTCCTTTTTTATACAACAGGATAATATGAGATTCTGTCCATTGCAGTGGAATAATTTCAGTGTTTATGATATTATTAAACATAAATGTTAGGACAGGTACCAGTGTTTCCTTACTTCGTTTCAGGACTCACTCCGTCAGGTCCTGGTGTTTTGTCTACTTTTTGGGTGGCTATAGCTTTCTCAACCTCGCCAGGAAGAATGCTAGGGATGCTCTGAGATATCCAAAAGATCGATTTTGCCTAGATTAATGGTGTTTTCATAAAGCTTCTTCTAAAAAGAAGTAGCTACTTCTAGTATATCTGTCCTACTATAGTTCCATTTTACACTATCGCTTTTAATTTTAACCATTCAATTTGTTGAATTTGTCAATTCCTTGTTGGCTTTTTTGACTCCTCCCGTTTTAACTACATGTTTTTCTATAGTTTCCATTCTGCTTTGTTTTTTATCCAGTCTTATGCTTTCTTTAATTTTTTTACTAACTTTTGCTATGTTGTTTCTTCTATCATGTGTTTCTTTAGCGCAGATTTAATAGTTTCTTTCTTCCAGTAGTTTTATTGTATTCGTAGTTAACCATTTTTTCGGCTCAGTTTCCGTGGTTGCAATTAGTTGTGTCTGAGTTTTGATTGTGTTCTCTATCCAGTTGTATTTTCCTTGAGTTCCTAGTTCTTTTATTTTGTCTTCGAAGTCGGTGAGTACATTTTCCATATGTATTCTTATAGTCAGGTAAAATGTAAGGTGGTAAGTATGCCAGGTTTCTTAGTTTTTCACTACGTGTTCTCATTTTTAGATTTTTTAGTTGGCTAAATTTATCATATATGATGTGAATATTTATTTTTTCATATATACCTACTTAGCACCTTACAGAAGCCAAATAGGTTGTTATAATTATTTTTACATTGGAGTTTAATTTTAATAGGCACTATAGTATTAAGAATGGATAGTTGTAGTGTATGTATATATCTTATCTAGATATGTTTTATAAGTGCATCCCTATGTGCTGATACTGTTGTTAATTATAGAGTCAGCAAGAGATAAGTACATCATTCTTAAGGTGTTGTAGGGAATTTTAAATTTTAGAATTGACAACCTTGCTAGTATGGCTCTTAGTTTCTTACATATTCCATCAATGTGATGTTTCCAGTTTAATCTATTGTCTATGATCATTCCAAGGTAGGTGTGTTCAGAAACTAGGTCAAGTTTTGAGCAGCCACAGGCCCCGTCAGTACTCCCCCCATGCATGCAGACATGATCATGAGCTAACAGAAATGGTGTAATTGGTTTCTTTTTATGTGCAGATGTTATATGCATTAGCTTAGTCTTTTTGGCGTTTATGACAAGCCCAACATCGTGGGCCCATTTGCTCAGCTTGTCAAAGTTATTTTGTAGGGTACTTTGAGCTTTTAGAATGTCTGTGTTTGCTGTTAGCAGGCAAGTGTCATCAGCAAATTGGAAAACTGAGCATTCAGAGAATATATTACACATGTCATTCACGTAAAGCAGGTACTCGGTCGGACCAATTATAGATCCTTGTGCTGTTCCTTCTGTGATTTTTCGAGGTGGCAACACTGACCGTAACGTCAGTTGGTTGGTGTTGTTATGACAGCTGCGTTCTTTGTTCAAATTCTAACCTTAAAGAATTTGAAGATTCAGGTACCATCGTAAAAAAATACAGCAAATTTAATTTCTGCATACAATATACACGATATACTAAACTCTTGAGAAAATGTATTAATAAGGCTCAGCAGTTACATTATACAAGATTTCAGACTCAGGCAAAAAATAAATCGATGGCTACTTGGCAAATTATCAATGGTCCTACTCACACTGGATCTAACACCATAAACTGTATAAAAAATTACCAAGGAACATGTACTGCCCCCATTGAAATAGCTACACTTTTTAACGACTTTTGACGAAACTTGACATATCAACCTATAAATAATGAGAATTACACTGATAATCACTTATCACTCCCCTCGAGCCAAAAAACCATATTTCTTATCCCCTATGATGCGATTGATGTATACAAAATTATTATGTCCCTGAAAAATAGTAATGCAGTAGGTGTAGATGGCATCAGCTGTACTAAAGTCATAAAGCTTTGTGCAAAATATATCAGCATACCCTTATGGCTCATATAATAAATCTATCCTTTAAGCAAGGCTGCTTTCCTGACGATCTAAAGCTATCTATAGTGAAACCAATATACAAAAAAGACAACAAGACTCTGATGAATAACTACCGGCCCATCACCCTTATACCAATTATTTCGAAGATTATAGAAAAAGCCATGTTCAAACGCTTATCATCTTTTTTAAACGCCATCTTAGACAACAACCAATATGGTTTTCGTAAGGGTAGCTCAACCACGTTAGCATGCTTTAACCTGATGAAGTTAGTGACAACTTCAATAAACAGCAAAATTCCAGTAGCAGCTATATTTTTAGACTTGAGCAAGGCTTTTGATTTTGTTAATCATTCGCTCCTGCTAAAAAAACTAGATAGATATGGTATAAGAGGGAATGCTTATAATTGGATAAAAAGCTACCTCTCTGATCGGTGCCAGTGTACAGAAATACAAACTATTGAAAACGGAGAACTTATATCAAAGAGGTCACAATACAGCCACAACAGCTGTGGTGTACCCCAGGGGAGTATACTGGGGCCTCTATTCTTCCTCATATATATAAATTACTTACCGCGACTTATTAAACACAACTGCATAATGTTTGCTGATGACACGACCTTAATAATTAGGTCAGACAATGTAGATAATCTTAATCGTGAAATAAATGACGCTCTTGCGGATATCATTGACTGGTTAGATAAAAATAACCTGAAAATAAATATGAACAAAACAAACATTATGCAATTTAGGACATCTAAAAAAAACTGACATTGACCTTAATGTAAAGTATAACAATAAACATGTAGAAGAAGTGGACACAACTCAATTTCTTGGAATCTGTGTGGACAAATTTTGTAATTGTAAATTTCATGTTGCCTTCGTCTGCGAGAGACTGGAAAAGTTTGTGTTTGCCTTAAGAAGATTAAGCAGAACCTCGTCGAGAGACTTAGCACTAACGGCTTACCACGGCTATGTGTTTTGTATACTCAGCTACGGCTTGATTATCTGGGGTAACTCCGTAGAGGTCCAAAATGTATTCTTGGTCCAGAAAAAATGCGTAAGAGCCGTGTGTAATACTCACTATTTAGAACCATGCAGGCCCTTATTTAAAGCAATTGAAGTCTTACCACTTCCATGCTTGTACATTAAACAAATGTGTATCTTTGTGAGAGAACACCCTGAATATTTTGACAAACATAGCACCTTCTATCCTAGATCGACTAGGCATGGAGGCAAATTATTCTTACCACGCTCTAGAATCAAGCTTCATGAATAATTTACCCAAATTCATTAAAGTATGCCCTACAAATAGGTTTAAAGGAATGCTTACTGAATGGCTGCTAGATAAATGCTTTTATTCTGTCAAAGACTATCTTGCCTACAAGCCAAATATCTAGGACTAAATTTTTTTTTTTAATTTTATACTGTTACCTTCTATTTAGACTTAATTATTCTCATCGCTTTGACTTTAAATATTGTAATAAAAATATATATTTATATTGTATTTAATATTATGTTTCTGAATGCTACTAATTTAGCTACTTATAATCATCTTAATCTGCAAAAAGCGTTAAATTATTTTAATATTGTGAAATTGTTAATTTGCATGCATTTTCTGGTAGAACATAAGCAACACTATATTAATTATGTCATCTTATGTAACTATGTTCTCGCAATAAACAATTGATTGATTGAAAACTTGTTTTTGCTGTATTTCGTTTGTTTTATAAACTGGAGCCATAATATAAACTAATTAATTACAGACCTAGATATACCTACCTCATGTCAAGTTTTGTTACAATCCAACACGTAATTTTAAAATGAGAACGAAACTCCGTTTGTATGGGAATGTAAAATTCGGCCGAGCTTACTGCGGACTTTTAATGCAAAACCACAAAAACCCGTCCGTCATATTATATACTTATATATATCGTGTTTGCGTCACGCGACGGCCCAGTGGCCCCCGGAGGTCAACCTGACTCGACGTATCACATAAATGGTATCAATGGATTGCGCGCATTCGTGATCTTTCATCTCACTTGTTAGCTGGGCGTAACTACGTGAAAGCTGGTGAGCGGAGTATGCGATATAGTCGAGCCAAATAGACCACCTGACATGTGCGTTAGTGGCGAATAATAAACGACACACCACTATAATCTGGAATTTTTACTGATTAAAGAACCCCGTGTACGTTCATCGATAATTTCAAACGATAATAATCACACGTTGATATGTTCAATCAGGTACTTTTATTATTAAGTACCTAATTAAGTTTAACCATTTATCGACAACTGTAGTTACATATGGTGAAAAAAATCTCCTATGTCTAACTGTTTCTCTCTTCCTTTCGATGTATCCCACATGGTGGATGGTGGCAGGGTCAACTTTTCTTCCTATCGATGTATCCCACATGGTGGATGGTGGCAGGGTTAACTTTTCTTCCTATCGATGTATCCCACATGGTGGATGGTGGCAGGGTTAACTTTTCTTCCTATCTATGTATCCCACATGGTGGATGGTGGCAGGGTCAACTTTTCTTCCTATCGATGTATCCCACATGGTGGATGGTGGCAGGGTTAACTTTTCTTCCTATCGATGTATCCCACATGGTGGATGGTGGCAGGGTCAACTTTTTTTCCTATCGATGTATCCCACATGGTGGATGGTGGCAGGGTTAACTTTTCTTCCTATCGATGTATCCCACATGGTGGATGGTGGCAGGGTCAACTTTTCTTCCTATCGATGTATCCCACATGGTGGATGGTGGCAGGGTTAACTTTTCTTCCTATCGATGTATCCCACATGGTGGATGGTGGCAGGGTCAACTTTTCTTCCTATCGATGTATCCCACATGGTGGATGGTGGCAGGGTTAACTTTTCTTCCTATCGATGTATCCCACATGGTGGATGGTGGCAGGGTCAACTTTTCTTCCTATCGATGTATCCCACATGGTGGATGGTGGCAGGGTTAACTTTTCTTCCTATCGATGTATCCCACATGGTGTATGGTGGCAGGGTCAACTTTTCTTCCTATCGATGTATCCCACATGGTGGATGGTGGCAGGGTTAACTTTTCTTCCTATCGATGTATCCCACATGGTGGATGGTGGCAGGGTCAACTTTTCTTCCTATCGATGTATCCCACATGGTGGATGGTGGCAGGGTTAACTTTTCTTCCTATCGATGTATCCCACATGGTGGATGGTGGCAGGGTCAACTTTTCTTCCTATCGATGTATCCCACATGGTGGATGGTGGCAGGGTTAACTTTTCTTCCTATCGATGTATCCCACATGGTGGATGGTGGCAGGGTTAACTTTTCTTCCTATCGATGTATCCCACATGGTGGATGGTGGCAGGGTCAACTTTTCTTCCTATCGATGTATCCCACATGGTGGATGGTGGCAGGGTTAACTTTTCTTCCTATCGATGTATCCCACATGGTGGATGGTGGCAGGGTCAACTTTTCTTCCTATCGATGTATCCCACATGGTGGATGGTGGCAGGGTTAACTTTTCTTTCAATTCTTTTCGACTTCGATCTTCGACATCGTCTTCGGATACCTTACACTCAAGATTTTTTTTCACCTTGTTTTGTGTTTGCCCCTGGATCTTCAACCGGCGATAGAACGTTTTAGGCTGCGTCTACGCATAGGCGTAATGTTGTGCGACACGCCACGTAGTCGGCCTTCTGTTCGCAAAGCCATACATATTAAAATATCCTGTTTGTATCTGGTTTGTATGATATATTTCATACTGTATGTGGGTACCCTTAATTCATGTTGAATAAGATGAACTTGTAGTGAACAACAAGTTAGATTATAATAATGGTAATGGTTCTGCATTCTGCCTCGTTCGTTCACTGTGGCTAAGTGGCCGGCCACGTGTTGATGCCGGTGGATTACCACAAACCAGTATCGGACGATTGTGGTTTATTGAAAACAAAGTAACAATTTTTTTTTTATCACGTCCATTAATAAATAAATACAAAGCCGTAGCAATGACATATAAAAAATCATTGTTCTATTATACTTATATGTCAGCTTCAGGTTAGGAAGATCTCATATTTGCTATATAAAGATACAACAAGCACAGCCATTTATTTAAACTTGAAAATAAAATGGGTGGACTCAACACCTTAAGGCATTCTGTACCAGAGAACAAATCAGTAGGTACATATAATGCTTCGTCCATTCCACTTTCATAGCACGAAATACATTTAAAATTTTCACAGTTTCAAGGGATTGAAGGGATTGTATACCTACCTGAGTCCTGCATGAGTATTTGTTTTTTAATTTCACAGCTTGATTTGATACCTTCCCTACACGTGTTGCTTGGGTACGGGTCTTGAAGGGTTACGTTTTAGGGATCCGTACTCAAAGAGTAAAACGGGACCCTATTACTAAGACTCGTTCGCTGTCCGTCCGTCCGTCCGTCTGTCTGTCTGTCTCACTGATACCGTGATAGTTCCAGCAGAAATTTTCACAGATGATGTAAGTATTTCTGTTGCCGCTATAACAACACATACTAAAAACACAGAATAAAATAGTTTTTTATAGATAATGGTACGGAACCCTTCGTGCGCGAGTCCAACTCGCACTTGGCCGGTTTTTTTTCTTTTTGAGTTACCGAACCCTGGATAATGATATAATGATTAAATTAAAGATTTCTTTTATTTCGATATGGTACTTACTGCAATTTTTTTGAACTTTTCCTGTTGCATCTGTTACCATATCGTCCATATCGTTTTCTAATTAAATAACACATGGTATTGCTGTCCTTGTAGTACCTACTTAGTGTTTAGTCCTTACTTACTTTTTGCAATCCTAAGAATATTGCCTCGTAGCAGGTCTCTTCCCTTAAGTATGTAGCCAAGTTTCGTAGCATCTTGGAGCATAGGTAGTCTGCTACGAAATGCTACGAAAGGGATATTTTTACATAAAACCCTAAAATTCATTCCGCTCCAATTCATTTCCGTCGATTCCTGCCAATATTTTCGCAGGAAGGAAATGAATGCGTTTGGAAAGAAATGAATGAAATAGCACTAGTACATACTACAAGTACTAGCTTTTAATATATAGTTGACTGAAACCACTTTTTCCCTATTGTTTTCGGCGGGGTCCTTTATACTGCAATTTTTATCATGAAATAAATAAAATCAAATCAATCAAATCAAAACATTTAAATAGGTTAACACATTACATGACTAAAACATGCTTCCCTTAATGCACCAAAATCCTGTTAACAATCCGTCTTACAATAGAAAATTTTCACAAAAAGTGACATAATAAATACATAGTTAATAGATTTTACGAAATGTGTTGGACGAAATGTCTAGTGGACGAAATGAGTGTTGGATCAAATACGTGTTGACATAATGCGAGTTCGACGAAATACTGTTGGACTAAATGCACGTTGGACCAAATGCGTGTTGGACGAAATGCGTTCGTGATTTTCAACTGGACGAACTGCGTATTGGACCAACAGCTAATAAAATACAGTAATCCGTGCTTAGCCCTTATGATAAAATGAATTAAAAGTCATTAACATTGTTCGGGACTGTGACAGGTATTTTCTACCACCATTCATTAGCATAGCAAGCTCCATTGTTGTCCAGGTTTAATTTGCCTGTGAATCATGCTGCTGCTGAAAGGTATAATTAGGGGCGTATGCAGCGCCAGGCATTCACCACGGTTGGTGCTTTGATACTCCAAGTACTCAAGTACAAGGCTCAAGGCACACGCCGCACACACCGGAACAGGTTTTCTGACACTGTGTTAGAGGAACAGAGCGCGCATAGCGCATAATATCGCATCGAAACGCTGTCAAGCTATCGAATCTCAGCGCTCGAATGTGGCAAAAGCGCTAGCTGCTTCGGGTACCTACCCTGATGTCACAACTGTGTCTGGGAACCTAACGTGTGCGCTGAGCCTAACTCATGTTATCGTCCCCTGTTGATTCTGTAGTAAGGGTGTCAGGGTTGACTTCTTATTTGTTCCAGTCCTCCTCGTCCTCTGAAGGACAGGGATACTTGAAAGACAATAAGGGATGCCTTTGCCCAGCATTGGGATAATCCGTTAAAATTTAATTTATCTCCGATTAAGATTATATTCCTGTTTCCGAATCCAAATTACTTATATAATACGGTTGATTAGAACGATTAGACTTTCACATTAAGGACATGCCTTGGTCAGATCAGAATTTAGATCTCGAATCATCATTAAGTCGCAGTTACTTCAAGATTACGTTGTACGTGTAGATCCTCGTCATTAAGAATAGTGTAAGGAGAACCACTTCACATGTGATTATTTACCTTGCCCACTGAGTAAATTACTTTATTATACACGATGGAGTATACACGTCTTAGGTTGGAGTTCTGCATCCATTTATATTCAGCATACTTGAGTACTTGTTTTAAAGCATTTACTAGTTAATTTCATATTGATAATTCTCGATTCAATTCAATCAATTCGAGGTCAATAGTCGAATCTGACTCGGCTGGGCAGCATTCGGGAAGCTACGGCACATCTTCGTAGAATATTTCGCAGTGTCTCAAGACGAGAGTCTTTGACCAGTGTGTTTTGCCCGTGATGACGTATGGCACGGAAACGTGGTACTAAGTATATGGGCCTCGTAAGAAAGCTCAAAGTCACTCAAAGGGCAATGGAGAGGGCTATGCTGGGAGTTTCTCTGCGCAATCGCATCAGAAATGAGGCTATACGCAGCAGAACTAAGGTAACCGATATAGCACTCCGAATCGCTAAACTTAATAAGTTGCTGTGGCCGTTGGGACGGAAAGGTTCTCGAGTGGCGACCACCAAGGTGGACTGATGACCTGGTAAAGGTCGCGGGAGTCCGCAGGATGCGGGTCGTGCAGGACAGGTCATTTTGGTACTCTTTGGGAGAGGCCTATGTCCAGCTGTGGACGTCTTTCGGCTGACATGATGAATAATTGCCGACAAGGCACATACTAATTATTCAATAGAATACTTATTCAAGAAAACGTGTTTAGATTAGTATACCTACATATATTATGTGCGTGCGAGATGAGCGTATGATTATGATTACCTATTAATAGGTACCTACATGTAGCTACTAATCTCCACTTATAATAAATCTCTAAATTAAAAAAAGAATCAGCCAGTTTGAAACTAAGCTTTGTGTGGTACGAATGTTCTCAGCATCCCATGAACGGAAAAATATGAAACATTTTCTAAAGGTCTAATTAAGGTTTAATTCTAGCTGCAACTTAGGATAGTTTTTATCCGACTGCGACAATTAATTAATTTTCCGAAATATACGACTTCATTTAATTTTTCATTTATTTTTATTGAAATCAAACGTTGCTCCAACTGTCAGCTATAAGAAACGTCAAATTTTCGTCAAAATGGCGGAATTGCTTTGCCTTTCACTTATTAATAATTTAAATCCAGTCTACGATAGACCTTTACGATACACATGCCAAAAGTTAAACCATAAAAAAATATTCGATTGTGATATGAGAACATATATGCGCAAATGTCGCATTATGGCTTAATTTCAAAAAAATTATCAACAAATTTGAACAATATAAGTAATTAACACGAATTTGTTTTTTTTGAATGGCAATGACACGCGCTCTTTGCGCCATCTGCCAAAGTGCCTGCGGCGCTACCACGAAAACCGAAACTCGAAGTTCGTATAACTGTATCCCTGTCACTCGAGTATTGTATTGCGATAGAGATACCCGAATATTTTCGAATTCTGAAGTTCGTGGTTATAGCTCAGGAATCGAAACTACACCCCGTAAGCCGCGTCCGTTGCGCCATGTTTTCGTGGTTTTCAAACGTCAAACATGTTTTGCCAATCAAAACAAAACCCTATTTGTTTGCCGAACCTGACGGAAAACATGTTAGATATTTAAAAACATGGAAAACATTGGTGCAGCAGACCCGGCTAGGTAGACACTTAATAAAATAATCATAATGTATTTTCTCGAAAAAAGGATAATAGAGAAAAAATCAACGCAAGAGGTTATATGTATAGGTAGTCACTAAGTTCCAAAGTTTTATGTTCTGTCCCTTTTCCACAAATCGCACCTTCATATGAAACGATTGTTTTTTACTATGACGCTCGAGGATCTTGACGTCACAGTCCCCGATCGTTTTCTCACTCAAACAAGCGACATTAAAACGATTTTGAGATATTTGAATGGGATTTTCGTCATCTTCTATCTATCTATACCTACATATATAAATGCCCTGACTGACTCACCCACTCACTCATCCACGCACAGCTGAAACTACTGGGGTAAGAGAGTTGAAATTTACACCAGAACTACCTTTTACAACGTAGGCAACGGATAAGAAGGGATTTTTGGAAATTCTACCCCTAAAGGGGTCAAATAGGGGTGCAAAGTTTGTATGGGGGAAACTTTATTTTTTGGGCTAGAGACTTAAAATTTTGTATAAGTAATAAATATTACTTATTAGAGTACAAATAAAATACTTTCAACGTTTAGGAAAATTCTGCCCCTAAGGGGTAAACAAGGTGTGCAAATTTTGTATGGGGGAAACTTTATTATTTTAGCAAGAGACTCAATACGTTGTAGAAAGCTTACTTATTAGAATACAAATAAAGCACTGTCAGCGTTTTGGAATATTCAGCCTCTTAGGGGGTTAAAAAGGGTTGCAAAGTTTGTATGAGCGAAACTTCGTTTTGAGATAGAAGCTTAAAAGTTTGTAGAAAGATTACTTATTAAAATATAAATAAATAAAAACAGCGTTTTGGAAAATTCCACCCCTAAGGGTATGAAAAAGGGGTACAATGTTGGTAAAGGGGATTTTTTTGAGCTAGAATCTCAAACCTTTTTAAAAAGATTACATAATAAAATAATATAAAATACTTTCAGCGTTTTAGAAAATTCCACCCCTAAGGAGTGTATAAGGGGGTGCAACGTTTGTAAATATATTTTTTTAGCAAGCGACAACCCTTTGTTGAAAGATTACTTATTACAATACAAATAAATAACTTTCAGCGTTTTGGAAAATTCCACCCCTAAGGGTGATTAAAACAGGTGAAAATTTGTATGGAGAATACTTTTTTTTTGAGCTAGAGACTTGAAATTGTGTAGAAAGATTATTTATTAGAATACAAATATATAGGTAAATTTTTTTAGTGGTTTGAAAATTTCCACCCGCTAAGAGAGGAATAGAAAGGTGCAATGTTTGTGTAGGAAAACTTTTTTTAGGTAGAAACTTAAAACTCTGTAGAAAGATTAAGTACCTACTTATTGAAATACAAAAAAATACTACAAAAATATACTGCCAGCGTTTTGGAAAATTTTACCCCTTAAGGGGTTAAAAAGGGGTGCAAGGTTCGTATGGGAAACACTTTTTTTTAGCTAGAGACTAGATAGTTTGTAGAAAAAATACTTACCTATTACAATTAAAAAACCGAGTGTTTTATTTTTAATTTTTCCCTGAAAAGCGTTCAAAGTTTGTATGGAGAGCAAGAAAATTTTAAAGTATAATATTTGTAACTGCGATCTTAGTCTGTTAAGACTACAAAACTTATTTGAGCATTTTTTGAAATATCCTATCCTATCCAATACTATTAAACGACCAATATTTGTATATATATACATATATGTAAGTATGTATGTATATATTTGCAATCACGTTCTCGGAAACGGCTCTAACGATTTCGATGAAATTTGGAATATAGGTGGTCACGGGGGCGAGGAATCGATCTAGATAGGTTTCATGTCCGGGAAATTAGTTTTTTCCGTATTTTCTCCATTTTCATCCGAGCGGAGCTCGGTCGCCCAGGCACTATCCCCTAAAGGGGATTATAATGGTGTTCAAAGTTTGTATGGAGAGCAAGATATTTTTAAAGTAAGGGATTTGTAACTTCGGTTTTAGACTGTTTGCTAAAATACTACAAAACTTATTTCAGCGTTTTTTTAATTCATCGCCTAAGAAGGTTAAAACGGGGTTCGAACTTTGTATAGAGAGCAAGATATTTTTAAAGTAAGAAATTTGTAACTACGGTTTCAGACTGTTTACTATGAGGGTTCAGAGAGGGTTTTTAGTTTGTATAGAGAACAAGAGATTTTGAAAGTAAGAGATTTGTAACTTCGGTTTTAGATTGTTTTCTAAACTAGGTAGAAATTTAATTTATTTTTTTATTTTTTATTCATTCCTTCAACAAACATTAAGACGATAACATGATAAACGCGGACGAAGTTGCGGGCAACAGCTAGTATAAATATAAGGCACTTAACTTAAGAGTTCCCAGGACGCCCAACTACATACAAACGTCGTTTGGTTCTCATTTCACAAAGTTTCAAGTTATTCCAGCACGCCGTTTGAAAATAAGAGCCAAACTACGTTTGTATGGGGAGCCGACTTGTCAAGTGTTCTGGGGACTCCTAAAGAATATATGTTCAGGGTTCAGAGTTATCAGAGATCTCACAGTAATTGTAAGTCTCTTAACGGAGTGTGGACTTCCATAAACCCCTCTGGGGTGTATTCCATAATCTCTGCTACTCCATCAACATTTAATATTACCAGGCAGTATCATCATCATCAACCAGCCACCTTTTGCCTAACAAAATAATCATTACCTCGGGGCACGGCAGTGCCCCCGCCAAGACGAGCCAGGTGAAGTGCAAGGTGCCCCCAGATGTACATGCATGGCTATCACAACTTACCTTGGTGCCTATTACAACTTACCTCGGTGTTAGGAGAGTTGTGATACGATGAGTAGTTTCAGTTTTTGTCGATTTTCCTAGAAACCGTAACACTTTCAATAACTTTGATGTTTGTTTCTGAAAGAGTATGGACTACAGGTCGATCACGTAACGCATTGTACGAACGTCGGGTAGGTCTAAATGTCACTTTTTATATGGAAAATTGACAGTTAAATTGTACCGACGCGCGTTCGGAACGTTACGTGATTACCCCTCTGAGCTACATTGATTCATAGACCTCATAATTTTGGAAATGTTCTTTAGCGAGATATGTTCGTAAAGTAAATAAAGAAATCTGATGAAAATCTTTGAAAATAGGAGAGGAACATTGTTAGTGTTATATCACCAAACTTAAAGCAAGTGCAACGGCTGCTTTTGTTTTAAAAATCCAGACCGCTTGGCCCGAAAAGTGTGCAAAGTGGTAAATATGTAATGTCTATACCGACTCTATATCCCCCAATTATGTCTCCACTTCGGAGAATGCGATCCGCACACAGAATGTTAAACAAACCTACTTCCCGACATCGACTCGACATTGTTCAAAAAAGTACCTACCTATTTCCGACTATAAATCAATTTCCAAAAAGGTTTTGTATTCTGTATGTCTACGTACACATAAAAAATATGTGTATTTTAAACCTATAAAAAAAACAATAGATAATAGAATATTATATACCTACTGTAAAGTTTTGGTTCAGTTCGGATCAGTGGAAGTCGGAATGTCCATCTAATTGCAATAGCATGCTAAATATACCAAGCATTATTGTACCTATAATTTTAGTTTATATTATTTATTGATATACAATCAACTTAATAAACTTGACCATCACGTTCAATGAACCATGTGTGGATGTGGCATATTTTTGGTATTGTTTAATCAGTAGGATGTTGATTAGTTTAAGAGTCAAGGTGAGCTGGGTACGGTCGGCCGCCAAATTGTGGACTGCGGATATGAAACCTTCGGATCACCTGAATCCAAATATATTAGGAGTTAGGAGTAACATTGGCGTATATACCTACAGGGTGGAAAGTTAAAACGGGGCAGTAAGGGCAGCTACTAGATCCCATGCTGCTACGAAAAAATGGCATTAGGTTTTCATTCCTAACTTTTTAAGTGATGACAATCTACATTCACAGGTTTTTGAAAAAAAGTACAGTCAGCGAGAATCATCAATTTTGACGATTTTTTTTAATGCCATTAAATCCCATTCCTATTAAGGATCAAAATACTCTTTGGGACCGACTAAGGTTTGACTACTAGAACGCCCAGAAATCAAAGAACACTTTTTCTATACAGTTAGTATGGTAATCCCAAAGTGCAAGTAGTCCTTTAGTTAGACGATCATCAAATTGTATGGAGACGGAGACAACTTCATTTAGATTAGAAATGAGAGAATTAATTCCTTTGTTCCCACACAACAAACACACACTCGTGTTTAATGCCCTTCATTATGTACAGTCACATAAACTACTATAACATTATCCAATAATTTTAGCTCGTTAGGCAGACAGTTGTAAAATTTAACGGCTTGATATGCACAATTCTCAATTCAGGCGCAATCAAAATCCCTAAGTCTTTCCTGCGAGTGTTCTGTCTAGCGATTCTCTCGTCATTTGTCTCGTATCTTTCTGGGTGTTTAACAACACTGGTCAGTAGAACTAAAATGTAGAGACACGGCACTGTAAGTATTTTCAGACAAAGTGCTCTCTACGCGACTGCCATGATGGGAAAAACGAATTATGGTTCTGATGGCACGTTTTTGTACAATGAAAGCTTTCTTTATATTATATTCATAGCATTGTCCCCAAAACTTGATGCTATATCGCAAACGAGACTCTACAAGTGTATACCGTAATCAGTTGCTTTACTGTAATCTCATCACGCAAGCTCCTGAGTGCATAGCAGGCTGAGCTGATGCTACTTTCCAAAAACTGAAGTTCCTCTTTCCAGTTAAGATCACCGTCTATGTGTACACCAAGGAACTTAACATAATGTCTGGTAGCAACCTCAGAACCTTCCAAGTTCACATGCAAGGACTCTTTGTTCCTAGAAAAACGGAAAGCTGCGTCGACGGTGTAGTAGGACGCAGTAGATGACGAGGTCCAGTCGGTGCGGTACCGCACAGATTCCGACAAGTAGGCTTCTTCTTCTCCTCCACCTTGTCGTGACTTCTTTTGAGTCGTTTGTGGCAGATCCTTGCGTATGGCATCACATGTGACACGGGTTCTGCATCCCTTTTTTCGACCGCTGCTTAGGTTATGCAGTACATACTTATTTGGTAAAGCGGCAGTATCGGCGTAAGTGGAGGGGTCAACGTATTCTCACTTGACGTGCGCGTCTCCAGTGGCGAAGACGAGCGGGCGGCGGGGCTTATGTACATATATATGTTCCTTATAATAGACCGCGCAGTATCAGTATCACCTTTTGGGTGCGGCAAGATGAAAGGTCCCTAATGTCATACAAAATTGAAAGAAATTTCATATCAATTTGTAACACAACACAACATTATGGCGTTCAGCCATTTTTTTCATTTAAGAGGCTTACCAGTTAGTGTTGTAAAAGACTCGAGTTCTAGAGTCCTGATTCAGGAGACTCGACTCAAATATACGGGGCTCGGGGAACTCGAAGACTCCCGAGTCTAGAGTCCAGTCGAGCGTGAGTCATCTGTCCGACGACTTGAGTCTCTAAAACCACTCGAGTCTTCAAACAAACTCGAGTCCATGAGTTTCCAAATTAAATACAGAGTAAGTTAGCAATACAATACGAACGAATCCGAAGTGAGAATCGGAAAAAATAGGCGCCATATTGTTTTATTACGTTTTTTTATTTAACTTGCACTGTTCGTACCTCTATATATGTAAATACGAGTATGTAAGTTGTCCGTCAAAATTTGCAATCCAGTTTTCAGTCACTTTCCGTTATCCGATTGAGCTGAAATTTGGAATACTTATGTATGTTTGGTGACAATGCAATACTTTGTCACCATTTAGCTGATCTGATGCTGAAGCCGGAAGATGGCTACTGGAACTCTATGATAGAAAGTGTTATGATAGTCGAGGTTGGGCTCGTTTGTTTTTTTATCGTCATCACTTACCATTGCACATGATGGCGAGGGTCTCATGATGGAGCCGGAAGATGGCCACTGGAACTCTATGACGGAAAGTGCTATGATAGTCGAGTGTGTGCTCGTTTTCTTTGTTATCGTCAGCACTGTCCATTGCACATGATGGCGAGGGTCTCATGATGGAGCCAGAAGATGGCCACTGGAACTCTATAACGGAAAGAGTTATGATAGTCGAGTGTGGGCTCGTTTTCTTTGTTATCGTCAGCACTTACCATTGCACATGTTGGCGAGGGTCTCATGATGGAGTCGAAGATGGCCACTGGAACTCTATGACGGCAAGTGCTATGATAGTCGAGGTTAAGCTCGTTTGTTTTGTTATCGTCAGCACTTACCATTGCACATGATGGCGAGGGTCTCATGATGGAGCCGGAAGATGGCTACTGGATTTTTTTTAGTCTAGTATAGTGGTCAAATCATTGGTTTCGATTCTGATGATAAGGACGTAAGTTGTCAGAAATCGATACAATTTATGAATGTGTAACCGAAATAAAACAGTATATGAAAAAAGTATCAAAACATGGCAATAAATTCCAAAGTTAAAAAACAAAAATGTATTTAAAAAAATAACAAAAATATATATTTTTAAAAACAGAAAGTGTTCAAAATATGCACTTTAAAGTAAAAAAATATTTATATATTAATGGCATTAATCACTTAGCCCTTGATCGCGTTGGATGGAGTGACATCATACGAGGTTGTAATAAAGATGTAATAAAGATTTAAAAGCTTGAGGCACTGAAGTACAGTAACTTCTATCAGGCCTTTAAATAGCGTTTTCTCGCATAGCGCTATCGTTTATAACGTTATTTTTCCTTTAGGCTTTTTAAAGCATTATACTTAAAACGATATTTGACGCGCTGTAAAGCGGTATCCATTATAACGATATAAATCTAAACCAATATATAAAGCGATACTTTTATAAGCGATATAATATATTATAACGTTATAGGCTACCCCTTTCTCGCATTCAGTTTCGCTTACTCGTGCGATGTCAGCACGGCTCGCATTTTAAAACGATATTATAACGTTATTCGACCGTATTTTATTATGTTATGATATTAATTCTGTTATGATATTTATATCGTTATGGAGAATACTAATTTTGTTATAACGATATTGTTTAACACTAACACTAAAAAAGCGATATCATAACGAAATATATCGTTATGATATCGCTTATTTCATAAAACGTTTTATAGGCCAGTCCGTTGGGGTTCAAAGCACGGGGAGGTACCTACGTTGCAAAAGGTACACCACCTTTTTTTTTTACATCGATACAACCGAGCAAATATCAAACATGGTTATACGAGACAACTTTTGGCAGCCACAAATCCTCGAAACTTTGAGACTTTTTTTGGTTTCTCACTCGTAGATTCTATACGGTGCATCTTAGGGAAAAGTAACTCACTAGGAAATTAAAGAACATGAAATTATTCGTCTAATGAGTACCAATACAGTATAACACTTCAGTTCAGTGACATAAGCTTTCCTCAACTTTGTAAGTTATTTCAAGATAGTGGTTTTTAAGCTTCTGAGTATTTCCGCTATTTTAGATTCCAAAATGGACATCATTTTTGGAATCTACACCCTCGAATACCCGGAAAGTGACACCCATGAGAACTGTTAGTGACGTGCTAACGGGTTTTCTTTTCTTCTTCTTGGGAGTGGACTGTATAGGTTTCAGCAGTGGTAAGAACAAACGCAGGTGACTGTAGAACGTTGCTGGGCGAGGCTGGAGCGGTGCGAGGGCTGGAGGCTTGTTTCGAGGAGAGGTGTTTCCTGTTCGGCTGCTTCTTGTAGAGTGAATTTACTTTCTTTTTTTTTTTTTTTTTTTTGAACCTGACTGTTGCTATGATAGGACGAACCCAATATAGCAGTCGAACTGCGTGGTTGGAGGGTAGCTTGGGGAAAATCCAAGGGGAACCTCCGGCACGACCACGCGGGAGTGAATTTACTTGGCGCGGGCCCTCCCTTTATACCCGCCCGTATTTAAGCACCTCTCCCCCCGCCACCCCGCACCGATCCCCCTTCCCGCGCAAACTCATTTATTTCTCTCTATCTCTTTATATATACATATTTCTTATATTCTACTGTTTTAATCTAGTACATCTTATTAAGTCTTACAGGATTCTACTTGGATTGGGGAGGATAGGCGAGAGTTGGGCCTTTCCAGCGGCATAATCTCTTCTCGCATACCCCCCGCCTCACCGCGGTTATAAATATAACTACCGGCGCTTCCTTAGGCAGCGCTCATTCTTGTCTAGGCCGCCCTCGGAGCACATTCGCTGTCGTATGCCTTTTGCTTATCCTTTATTATTTTCTCTATAGGCAGGGACGACTTTTACCTAGTAGCGAATGTATGCCAGATGCCCTAGTAATGAATACTAGACCCGTAATGCAACTTTTATTAATACAACTTAGGTACTAGTTTATAAGCTATTTTATCCTACTTAGACATTCTATATTTTACATTTTAATTTGTCGTTAACCTTGTTTATACATTTTAATTCGTCGTTAACAAGAACTTTTCGGAAAAAAGCCATGTTTGCCATTTTGGATTCCAAAATGGACATCAGTTTTAGATTCTGCACCCTCGAATATCCAGAAAGTGACACCCATGACGACTTTTAGGAAAAAACTCATGTCTGCCATTTTTGATTCCAAAATTGACATAATTTTTGGAATCTACGTCCTCGATTACCCGGAAAGTGATACCAATTAAGACTTTTAGGAAAAAAGCCATGTCCACCATTTTGGATTCCAAAATGGACATCATTTTTGGAATCTACACCCTTGAATACCCAAAAAGTGACACCCATGACGACTTTGAGGAAAAAAGCCATGTCCACCATTTTTGATTCCAAAATTGACATCATTTTTGGAATCTACACCCTTGAATACCCAGAAAGTGACACCCATGACGACTTTGAGGAAAAAAGCCATGTCCGCCATTTTGGATTCCAAAATTGACATCATTTTTGGAATCTACACCCTCGATTACCCGGAAAGTGACACCCATGACGACTTTCAGGAAAAAAGCCTTGTCCGCCATTTTGGATTCCAAAATGGACATCATTTTTGGAATCTACACCCTTGAATACCCAGAAAGTGACACCCATGACCACTTTTAGGAAAAAAGCCATGTCCGCCATTTTGGATTCCAAATTGGACATCAGTTTTGGAATCTGCACCCTCGACATCACCGACACATGATGATTGGTGTGACCCATGACTTTGATTCAGACCTTAAGCCTCTCAAGATGGGCGTGGCCTGCGGTGGCGGTCAATAGTAATTCTGACAGCCATTGTCAAATTTACAACTGATCGCCACCGCAGGCCGCGCCAGTGTGATTCAGGCCTTACGCGGGCGAAGCCGCGCCGGCAGTTGGGTATGAATCGGGCTAAAACCGTGAAACAACTAGGTATCTTGGAACTCGGAGCTTAGTCCAAAAAAGGACTCAGCCGCGAAAAGAGACTCGAGTCTTGATGCCACGCTCGTTAAGTTCGCTAGACTCACTCAGCAAGAAGTCTTGCAAAATGTGGAGTCTTGAAATATTGAGCCGAGTGTCGTTTTTGGACTCCGAGTCTTATTATGAAGACTCTGAGAACTCGAGTCTTTTACAACACTATTACCAGTCCCAACGACCTTCAGCGATCGGCTCCCCGCCTCCCCCCGCACAATACATCGTAATTATGACGAAGATTGATTACAGCGCCACCTCGTGACTTTAAGGCGAATCAGTAACATAAGCTTATTCGATCCGTAAGTAAGGTTTTTTTTATTTTATTGAATGTTTAAGAAATAAAACTACGGCGTAAAAAGGGATTGCCGGCCTCGTAACCCCTTCTATATCTACTAGACCAGCAATCCCTATTTTCCAAGCCTCTATAATAATGTATTAGTACATTACTGCAAAGGCCGTGAAGTAAGGGATTGATGGACGAGTTTGGGCTAGACGGCCGAGTCGTAGACGAGGCCGGATACAACGAGTCCAGCAATCCCTGTTCCGGCCGAGGCTTGTATAGTGCTTTTCTCAAACGATGTGAGGAAATAATAAATAGTTATTTGTTATACAAGGGTGCAGTTATAATTTAACCGCGAGTGTGGAATTGAAACACGAGCTAGCGAATGTGAGTGGTTTAAAAATAGAATCCTTTTCACCTCACTAAAGTGAGAAGGATTCTAGATAAAAAAATCTAAAAAAGAAAAAAAAACATTAAAAAGAATAATATTAAAAAAACATTACAAAAGAGTACCTAAAACAAAAAGGAAAAAAATATTAAAAAAAAACAACTAAAACAACAAAAAAAACAACTAAAAATACAAAAAAAACGCCCAAAAAATGACAACAAACAAAAAAAAAGGAAAAAAAAGAAAAACACAAAAAACGTTAAAAAAAAATAAAAAAAAATGAAAAAAACAAAAAAAGAAAAACATTAAGAAAAAACAAAAAAAAGGAAAAAACAAACAAAAACATTAAAATAAAACAAAAAAAAACAAAAAACGAAAAAAAGGAAAAAAAAACAAAAAAAACAAAAAAAAGCATAAAAAACAAAAAAAACAAAAAAACGAAATAAAGAAAAAAAACAAAAACTTGAAAAAATTAAAAAAAAAGACAAAAAAAACATTAAAAAAAGGAAAACAAAAAGGAAAAATACATAAAAAAAACTTAAAAATAACATAAAAGACCCTACAAAAATTTTAACGTTAAAAAGTAGACAAACATCAAGAAAAGAAAAGATTTTTTTTTAATCATTAAAAAAAATAAACAACACTAAAAAATAAACGAAAAATAACAAAAAAAAATTAAAAAACTAACAATTTTTTATTTACAAAAAACTAAAACAATTAAAAAAAAGTATTGGTGGTTGGCAGTATGTATTTATTCCTTTGTCTGTTTAATATCAGTAAGAAAATTTAAAAAGTTAGAGTAGCGGCCAATAATGTTTTTAGTTAGGGTTTTCATACATTACTTCTTGGCCTAGGCCAAGAAGTAATGTAGGCAGCCATAAACAAGGAACTTCATGTCTTCATTTCGTGACATTAACGCATACATTTCCGAGCATGTTTGAGAAAATACTATTTTTGTATTGGAAAATGAAAGCTGTCCCAACGCTCGTTCGAAAAGTTAAGCAATTACCCCTCGGAAACAAAACTAAGCCACGTTTACTATGACTTCGTAGCTTAGATAAGCTTGGTCGATTTGTATGGAAATAAGTTTTTTAATAAGCAACAATTTTGATTGATTAGTCGCTTGAATAGGTTGTTATTGGATTTTTTGCCACTTTATGTTTGTTTACAAGATATTTTGAACGTGGATTTCATTATAAACAGCCAGTGTAATAGTCGTTACATTAAATTTTTTGTTGGCATTGTTTTATTTATACCTACACTTCCTACTTTATATGCTTGAAAAAATCGGCCAAGCGAGAGTCAAAGTTCGGCCGAATAGTATTCGGTTGCGTCCACGTGCCAGTATATAGTCACACACGGAAATAGCGATCACTGATTCGATTTTAATCCCGACGTCGTAATACATTAAGGATGGTTTTCTGTTTTAAACTGGTATTGTAATAATAATAATGATAAGCCTGCGGGGGCAGCTTGTGGCGAGCTGACGGGAGTTGCGACACCGCGGACCCCTAATAGACCAATCAAATTAGCTTACCCTGGACATAATTCGTAAACTCGTTGTTTTTATTATTTTATCGGATTTAACTATTCAGTATGAAATATTAATGACATATATTAAGTAAAAAATCCGCGATCGTAACCGTATTAAAAAAAAACACGAGTTAACGTACACTACCTAGCTTTTTCCGAAAAGTAAAAAAGGTAACCAAATACCTTGTTAGTATAACTTTGAGGTGAATTCAAATGCGATCACTTAATAGCAACATTAAACTGAAATCAAATTCGCTTGTCCGTTTTTTTTAACAGTTTTCATCTGATCTCAATATCTAGACAAGCCAAAATGGTAACTATGATGTTTTTATCTGTTTTAGCTATATTGCGTCTTTTTAGACATTTAAGTCAAAAATTAAACATGTATTTTGAACGTTTTAATAATAATGTATTTCTCAGTAGTTATAAATAGTAACTATGAAATTTTTGTTTACTAATACGTTTTTGTGTACGATAATCAAGTTTTCATTAAAACTAAGCATGTTAAATTCACGCTTAAGAAATTGAAAATTTAATTGAAAATACTCGCGACCTTGTCGTGGAGCTAGATGCATGCGGTGGGTGCGAGGCGGGGAGAGAGTGGGGCGCCAGCGGGCGAGCGGACGGCGAACCCGTCATAACGAGTTTATTTCAATTATGTGTTTTGCACCGACCGCGCCGTGTACAAATAAAACAAATACAATGGAATATCCTAATTGTAGGATATTTAGCTCTAATGAAAAATTCACAGTTTGTCCCTTACGCCCTTTGAAAACCCTGGTCCAAAGGGCGTAAGGGACGATTGATTTCCTTTTATTATCGTAAACATAAGTAAACTCTTATGAACACATTGTTAAGTAAATGAAAGAGATGATGGCATGATCGTGGTTAGCTTTAAAACACTGGTTAAGTAAGAGTCAGACTCGCGCACCGAGGGTTCTGGACCATCCCGTACAATAGAAAAAAATCCACATAAAATTTTCAGTGATGTAATTAAACATTTACGGTTTTCGAGATTTTTCCTTTATTTGTGCTATAAGACGTTGCTTCGTACCAAATTTCAAGATTCAGAGTTCACGGGAAGTACCCTGTAGGTTTTGATTCCCTTGCGAGTTTCGAAAATTTGCGGAAATTTGCGGCTTAAACGGCTGTATCTTTTGATTTCGTTAGCTTAGAAGTTTGTTTTTTTCACAGCTCCAAGGGACAGTAGACTTGAGTATTTGGTATAAATTTCAGCAGGATACCCTTCCACGCGTTCCTGAGAAACAGGGTCTTGACAGACGGATGAACGGACGGACGGACAACAAAGTGATCCTATAAGGGTTCCGTTTTTTTCCTTTCGAGGTACGGAACCCTAATAAGTGAAAGCTAAGAATTATTCGATTTATGAAATTACAAATTACTACTTATTTAATATTTAAAGCAAGAGTATTTTGGCGTAACAGACACATTTGAGTAAAAGTTCACAATGCAAAATCGCGTATCGTAGAATGAACTGAGAGTTACGACAAAATGTATCAGAGACATTCCTTCTATACCAACCGATAGAGAGAAAAAAACTGAGTATGACTGCATTTTAACTCATTTTCGATATTTAGTCCCATACGCCCTTTGAAACTACGGTAGTATATGCTTATTGTCACCCACCCAGAGATGGGCAAAATTTATTCGAATACGATTAACGAATAAGAATAAATAGGATTATTCGCGACTGACGAACAAATATTTTAAATAATTATTCGCCAATATTTATTCGCGAATAACTTAAGGTGGTTCGATTGCCATACAAAGCGTTATTTGACATTCGCAGGCTAACGGCGTGATATTCTAAGAAACTTATGTAACAAACTTTCATCAATTGGCTTCCCATTTGCGCCAAATTCCCCCTTTCCTAGAATAAACTTGTATAAACTAGATTAATTTGAGAAAAATAGTTTTCCCAAAATATCACGTGACAAACCAATTTCTCAAATTAATCTAGTTTATACAAGTTTATTCTAGGAAAGGGGGAATTTGGCGCAAATGGGGAGCCAATTTATGAAAGCTTGTTACATAAGTTTCTTAAAATTTCACGCCGTTAGCCTACGAATGTCAGATAACGTTTTGTATGGCAATTGAACCACCTTAATCATTCACATAATCCTTCGTAATGCTTTTAGGGAATAATATCTTGAACGAATATTGTAGGAATGCTTTTTAATGGAATATATCTCAAAAACGTAATATTTTCCTACAGACAGAACAGTGATACCTAGTTTCAAAATTTGTTAGAAAGAGGTGACCGCTTCATCAAGGGTACCAATTAACATTGCCGTGCAAGGTGAAACGGATATTAATTGTAATTATTTCACCCGTTTTATTTTTTATGTTTCGGCTTTACCACGGGTGACAAAAAAACCGGTCAAGTCCGAGTCAGACTCACGCACCGAGGGTTCTGGACCACCCCGTACAATAGAAACAAGTCCACTATAAACTGACACTCACTAAGTATGTATTCACATACTTAGTGCGTGTCACTGTATACTGGACATTACATTTTCAGTGTGTAACAACAAAATTACGGTTTTCGCGATTTTTCCTCTATCTGTGCTACAACAAGGCGTTGCTTCTTACCAAATTTCAAGTTTCTGAGTTCACGGGAAGTACCCTGTAGGTTTTGATTCCCTTGCGGGTTTCGAATACTTACGGAAATTTGCGGCATAAACGGCTGTATCTTTTGATTGCGTTGGCTTAGAAGTTTGATTTTTTTACTGCTTCAAGAAACAGTAATCTTGAGTATTTGATATAAATTTCAGGTTGATATCTCTACGCGTTCCTGACAAAAAGGGTCTTGACAGACGGACGGATGGACAACAAATTCAGCTTGATACGATACTGAGAAAAAGGGTATTGACAGACGGACAACAAAGTGATCCTATAAGGTTTCCGTTTTTTCCTTTCGGTCTACGGAACCCTAAATACACACAGATATAATATAACATGATTAAGTACATATAGTAATATAGGTATATATAGGTAGGGGTCAAGAATTGACAAAAAAAACCGGCCAAGTGCGGTTTGTTGTATGGGGGCTCCCAACCTGGGACAACCAAACCCTGTAGCCTAGTTGGTAGTGACTCTGCCTACGTAGCCGGAGGTCCCAGGTTCGAATCCCGGTAAGGGCATTTATTTGTTTGATGAGCACACATGTTTGTTCCTGAGTCATGGATGTTTTTTATGCATGAATATTTATAACGTGGGTAGGCCCCCCACAAGGTGGACTGATGACCTGGTAAAGCTCGCGGGAGTCCGCTGGATGCAGGTGGTGCAAGACCGGCCATTGTGGCACTCTTTGGGGGAGGCCTATGTCCAGCAGTGGACGTCTTACGGCTGATATGATGAAGTAATTATTTATTTATCTATGTTCGGGCCGATCATCTGCACGCCCCTTAAACGCCTCTCGTGTACGCCCTTTTAGTCTGTGGTTTTGAAGGTGACACTTGGCTGTCACTTTTTTGCTTGTCATAAATTTTCACTGTGAACACGTTCGTGCGGAAAACGTGGTTCTTTGGTAATATCGCTCGCTTTGTAGGCACACAGGTGTCCGAGTGTTTTGTTTGTGTATTGGTAGACAGTACTTTGAGACTCGCGTTTGGTGGAAACAGTGACATTAGGTGATATGTGCTTGGTGGACCGCGTATTGACGGCCCGGCCGCCCGTGGTAAGACACGGCGCTTCCCTTGGCCCCGGAGACCAGCTTGGGAGACTTGATTTAACTTGACTTTGACTGGACCTTGACGGAAGCTACACAGAGTTTACAAATATCGTGTCGCCGGGAATCCATTAAAATAATCATATTTTGACACTTTTGATAGCCATTACTGGCAAGAATTAGACCCACGGATAGTGAGGCGCGCTCAGTTCTTAGCATTAGGCGAGGACTGAACAATCTATATAAGATGTTTATCGTCTTCTAGTACCCATAGTACAAGCTCTGCTTAGTCTGGGACTAGATCGATTTGATCGATCTTACGATTGTAAAAGAAATAAAACAAGTTAAAAAATATTTATTTCGTTTTTAAGTATTTTTTGTTATAGCGGCAATAGAAATACATCACCTGTTAACATTACACCTGTCTAACTATCACGGTTCGTGAGATATAGCCTGGTGACAGACGGACAGACAGACAGGGAGACAGACGGACAGCGGAGTCTTAGTAATAGGGCACCGTTTTACTCTTTGAGTACGGAACCCTAAAAACGATGACGTAATTATATAAGCAAGCCCACACACATGGCATAATGAAACAAACCTGTTAAATGCCCCATGAAGCGATTCACCTAACTCGCAAAAATATTGTTAATTAGTAGAAAAGGGTATTAATACTTGAAAATAGGTACACTTGTAGTGATCGTGTTAAATTCGTGTATGGTACGTGTTGTATTGTAAGTAACGAGCAACCGCATCCTTAATTATTATTCGTGGATTGTTCGAGGATTTGTTCGAATGAAATGAGAATAAATCATTCGTCATTCGAAAGTGTAGACGAATAAATTATTCGCGAATAAATAAGTGACGAATAAATGTTTATTCGAATAATTATTTGAATAAAGAATGATTCGAATAACGCCCCTTTCTGCACCCACTTAAGTAATACTTTTTATTTAAATAATTGTGTACAGAAAACTGAGCGCTTATAAATAGGTAATCGAGATTCCACGACAATTATGTCTCATGCTGAACAATTTAGTTATTATCGATCTAATGAACACAATATTTCAATAAATCTCCAGCCTAGCCGAACCGTGGTGCACGCCAGATTCGTGTTTATAAATGTTTGACAATCATTGACCTACCCATAATAAATGAAGGCTGAAACCCATTGACAGCGGTGGCGAAGCGTCGCGGCGCAGCGTGGAGGTGGTACTAGCTGTAATGATCGAACTACGAACTAATACGAAAAGGTTCGCACAGAATACTGGCCGGGAAAAAATAAAGAAAGAAAGAAACATGTATTCGAGACAAACAACACACAGCGTTTGTCACGAAACGGTTCTATCTCAGCATAAAAGAGTGCGGATCCTTTCATATTAGCTCGAACATTACAAGTACCGCCTCCGCGCCGCCCCGCGCCGCTTCGCCACCGCTGTCAGTGCGTTTCGGCCTTGAATGCCTGCGACTCGCGACAGCCCGGTCGGGAGTTGAGGCACTAAGCAATGACGGCCTTATACTGCAAGAGATAACGTTCATATTAAAACACAAGTATTAAAAATATTTGAATTAATTAATAACCGTGAATATTTTTTGTTTTATTTGTTTCTTATAGTACTAATAATAGGTTGACAGCATAAATCAAACACTTTACAAGTAGTTATGTATTTTGGTTTTCCAAAAACGACCAATATTTGTGATTTTAGAAATCCGCAAGGAGAATCTGTTTAATTTTTAATAATTTATCAACACACATAATATACTATTCAGAATAAATTGTTAAATTGCAGTTATCTATAATTTCTGGTAAGATAAGCCAGAAAATGTGTAACTTACTGAACTTTCTTTATTAATGATAGTCCCGGTTGATTAATTAGTTCAATTTTGATTTCTTTAACTGGAATGCAAGCGTCATGTCATAATAGAGGCACTTTTACAAAGTTACATATTATGCTGAACTTATGAGAACAGAATTTGTTAAAAATTTAGATTTTTGGTTTTTTTACAATGACGCGGAACCCTAAAATGTTTAATTCTTTTTATTTTAACTATAACTAACAATACTTTACATCATAGAAAAAGAAAATTACAGTTATCGAATTATGTCCGGGTTTAGCTAATTTGATTGGTCTATAACCTCCAGAGCGCCCGAGTGATCTGGCCCTCGCCTCAGTGCTTTCCTTAACCGGCCGGCCAGTAGAGTCGCAAGAGCGGAACCTATGCTCCAGGTTGGAAGTGTAAAATGTCATAACGCCGGCGGTCCTTGAACGGATTACCTGGATCTGTCGCACCGCAGACACATCTCTCGACAACCTCACAGCCGCTCAGACGTGTTGCCCCATTGTCGCACTGTGCTGTGCGTGCGACTGTTTTTGGGGCCCCCCGGCGAGCTGGCGAGTCACCACCTGCCTTTATACAATTTTGAGAGCACATGAACGAGGTCAACGCCGGTGTTGAGGCAGTCGCCGTGGCCGAAATCGGTCAGGAGAGAGTAGTAGTAGTAGTTATACAATTTTGAGACTGATTGTCACGGCAGGTGTCCGCTAGTCTCCTTCCATAACCCATCCAACACTCAACTCAACTGTCACAGAGCTGCACTGCGATAGACTTTGCACCTGGCGGGGACCATCACCGGTTGTATCATGTTGTGCGCTTTTTCCAAAGGTTGTTTCCAAAGGTACGAGATACGGTAAAGAAAGACATACATAATAATAATAATATTCTTTATTGCACCACAAATAACAGAGATTTTTTACAAGATCAGGCAAAATAAATAAAGGTAACAACAAGCGGTCTTATAGCTTTAAAGCGATCTCTTTCGGTAGCAGGAATTTGTAACAAGAATTGTAAACAGCCAGTGCATTAATACAGTGCATTAATGCAGAGTCTTTCTTTATCCAGCATTATTTTCTTGCCTCTCTAAGGGATACGTGGTGTTGAGAGAGGTCTAAGGGTTTATTTTCGAGTAAGGCGGATGACAGGATGGTGCAGCCTTTTTTGGAGTTATCATAATTTAAGTTTGTCATTTTAGAAAGGACAGGGATGGCTAACCCGTCTTTGTGACCTGGTAAATAAAATAAGTCGGCTTCAAGAGAGGTTACGTCACCTCCTAGTAAGTTTGGTAGAAAACTGGAGCGTAGTGTGTTTGTTAGGGGCTCGAAGGATTGGTTAGCATTTTCTAAAACTCTTAGTAGGAATGACCATTTAAGGGCAAATATTCGGCGTTTTTAAGGCGTTTTTTCGTCATTGTCGTCTTCAGGAAATACTTTTAAAAGAGACGAATATCAGAGTCCACTTTTAACGAAAACGTAAGCCAATACCGGTGCTGAGTCTTTTTTGATTTAAGTTTCCGCGGTATGTTTTACCTCTGCTGAAATAATCTTGAGCCTACAATGACTTTAGAAACGAGCGGTTCAAACGCTCGGAGATTGGCCCTTAAACTGTGCCGCTTTGATGAGAGCGGTGTAGGCTGCGTGTGGTGATTCTTTACATATAACAGAAAGTTTTTCTATTGTAGAAGTCCAAGTTTCGACTTTTTTGTTCACAAAGTTTTCTTTTCCGTCGCCGATATAACTACCGAGGAAACGTGACCCAGTTGTTATGGTAACGTTGACACCTTTGAATATTTGCTTAGCACATTTCTTGTCATTTTCATTTACAATTAGATAAGACTTTTTGTCTTGGGGAAAGTAGCCGTATGCAGGTCCCATTTGGCTTATTTTGTCCCACCAATGTCGAAGGTAGTTAAGCGTGCCTTGGGCAGATGAGTCGTCTGCGTACCAGCATTGGGTGATTGTTTGTTCTGATTTCAAATTGTTTATCATGGGTAGTGTTGCTAGGGTTAGGTATGTATAATTGTCATATATGTGCCTAATTTAAGTGGTAAAACTTATTGATTGTTATTTATCTTTCTGTTAGCAGTATGTCACTGCGCTAGCATCGAGACAAACCAAACGGTTTAACGATGCTATTTTAATTTGTTTACTATATTTTTCTATAATTATCTCAATAAAAAAAAATAAAAAAACTGTTCTTCATCCCAGAGTTTTTGGCGTCGGTCGATTAATCTTGTGATAAATTTTGCTTTTTTGACACTTTTGTCTGTCTCTTTATAGTATGACGGCAATGAAGATTAGGAGGCGTTCGGAGGGATAGTCTGAATTGGTTAGTAGTTGTATTTCATCAGCTAGTTTGTGAATAAATCTTCTGCTTACAGTGTTCGAGGAAAGGTCATATAGTTTTCACCTCACTAGCTCGGAAAGGCCTTTTTGTATGTTTGTTAACTATTGAGAAAATCGCTTTTTAATCCACATGTGAAGAAAGTAGACGTAGAACGTTAAAAGTACTATGACGTGGAACGTTAAATGTTTATTTTTGTTTTTTGTAGGTATATTTTATGACATATTTTTGTTTAACTTTTTTTTTTCCTTTTTATATTTTTTTTTTTACTTTTTTTCTACGTTTTTTATTTTTTTTTACTTTTTTTAAAACTTTTTTTACTTTATTTTACTTTTTTTTGTTTTTTTAACTTTTTTTTTACCCTTTTTCTTTTTTTCCTTGCTGTAGTGAGGTGAAAAGATTTGTGTTATACACGGGTGAAAAGTTATTTTACGTCTCGTGTGTTGAAACACTCGCTACGCTCAGGATTCTATTTTTGAACCACTCGCTTCGCTCGTGGTCAATCATAGAGTCCTTTCGCTAGCTCGTGTTTCAAATGAACACTCGCAGGTAAAATACAACTTTCCCCCCTTGTATAACAAATAACTATTTCACCTCAGCAGCTCGAACAAGCATATTTTGCTGCGTGAAAACAGTGAGCAAAATGCGATTTTGCTCACTCCGTGAGTCAAAGTAGCTTTTTAATTTTGATATCGAGCACTGACATTTCATAGTGTGGGGTCTCAAATTCAGAATATTTCAACTTTATGAGCACTGTCCCTTTCATTTTCATTACGAAAAAAGAATACGACACGAATAGGTCGATTCATAGTTCGATATTCGAATTTAAAAGTAGACCCCCAAAACAGCGCGAAGCAAGTTACACGTTCGAAAACACACATCATACTTATGAGTTTAAATTACCAAAAATATTAGTACAAAGGAATGTTATAAATTGAAGAGAAAAAAACATGGAACATCTCAAATGAAGTCAGTTTTGCTTAAATAGATCAAAACATAAATTTTCAAACGCTGAACAATCAATGATTCTATTTTGAACAATCTTAATTTTTAAGAACATATACCACAGATGCAGTTTCCGAACGCACACCCGGCGCCCCGCCCCTTTAAAAAAAATGGCGCGCTGTTAAATTGTTTACATTTTATTGGGTATAGGGTATATTATATTATTCTTCATGCTTGCGCTATTGATATATAAAATATTGCGTTTTGGATATATAAAAACTAGGATTAATTAATTATCTATCTAACTAAGAAATATAGTGAATTCATTGAAGAAGACAGTATTTGACAACAATACCTACGCTTAGTTTTCGGAGCGCACGCGCGACTCGCGTAAGCGTAACAGACATTAGATTGAATATTTCAAAAATAGCTCGAAAACATGAGTGAAATGTGGGGACATGAGTGACAGTATTTTAACAATAATAGGTACGGTTAGTTTTTAGTGTAGTGTTAGTGTCACGCGAGACTCATATAGATTAATAAAATGTGCTTTAGAGTGTCGTGTCGCGCCTTGTCTCGCCCGCGCTCTCGCGTGCTTCTAATAACTAACTAGCCGCGCTGAGGAGTTAAAACAAGCAGTAACGAACCCCGAATCAAGTTTTCTTCCTGAATATCCACGAGACGAATAGGTACGTAAAAGCCTATCGTTGTATTTTTTAACGTGACGATGTTCTCACTGCTGAGGTGAAAAGTTGTATGTGTTACTCGAGAGCAAAGTATTTGCGTCTCGTGCTTTTGACTCCCTCGCTGCGCTCAAGATTCTAATTTTGAATCACTCGCTACGCTCGTGATTCAATTTAAGAATCTTTCGCTTCCTCGGGACTCAAAATCAGCACTCGCAGCAAAAACTAACTTTGCTCTCTTGTTGCACAAATAACTATTGCTGATGGAGGTGGATGATCGGTATGGGCGGAGCGGATGTGTCTTTGTAATCCATTTTTTTGAAGGATCTGGGACAATGTGCCACTGCACGGCGTAAATCGGGGTTTCACTTAGGTTTATCGGAGGTTTATCACTTAGGTTAGGCGGATCATTTTGGGAACTCATTTGTAATGTTTTTGCTTGCCGAGTGTATTAATTTTCAAATAAATGATAAGTTTCGCTATGCATTTTGATAATGTACAGGAACTTTAATGTAAAATATGATAATAAACGTTGTTTATAAAAATGGTTTGAAAAATTTTGACTTGACGTCGACTAGGTATGTAACACCACCTTAAATTGTAAGCGAAAAATCGTACATAAATAATTGCGAGTGCTAGAGAAAAAAAAATTCTGTTAAGAAGAAAGAAGAAGATGAAGTCATGAGGGATCGACTTAGGTGTCGATCCTTCATGACAGGATCGTGACCGCATGGTATTGCCCTCTATATGCAGTTCTGTTCCTCGCCAAGTGGACTGCACGGGAAAGACTGCATTTTGAGCCCTCTTAATTGCATCAGTCTAGCGCATAAAGCGTTTGCCTTCCACAGGCACAGGACCTAGAATTATTTGTTTCTCTAGATCATGCCTAGATGATCGCATGATATGTCCAAAGAAACAAAGAGTAATTTCCTGGCAGATGTCGGAGGGTCATCTCGTAATACCTAATAATAAATGCCTATTTGCCTTGGATGTGCTTCATACTATATAAAGTTTGTGATGGTTGCGGATAATGCATAAAGTTGCTAATTTGCACTCATAATAACAATAAAATGTATAGTCTACGCACTTTAAAGTTTAAGTCTATTTGAATGCACGTATAGGATTGGAATTGGTTTTGTATTGATTGAGAACGAATGCGTGTTCACCTGCGTGGTAGTCTCATATGCGAGCGCTACAAAACATAACCAATTCCAGTGCAATATAAGTTAAATATTCTTGTATGTTAAAATAATATCCATCAAATATAAAGTGCGAACCTAAGCTTTGATTTGAAATTTAGTTCATTACAGTAACTTTTTACGTCCCTGTGAAAAATGTCTGAGTATGTAGTGACTCACATGAGATTTCATAGATTATAGAATTTACAGATTACATTTTAGTTTTGCCGATTACATTACGGAAAACTTTTGTTGTTAGACAAGTAATGTGTTAATCAGGATATTTAATTCGAACGAGTATAGTGCTGATGATAGCAAATTTTAAAACAAACTAATATTGGCGACTCCATCTATTGTAACCTGCTGTGATGTGTTAATTATACTACACTAACAAAAACTTAAATTCATTGAACTTTGTAATGCCTTCACCATTAAATTACATAACCATTTAAAAATAAATTATAAGAATTATGTCATCGTCATCCGTAATTATTACCTATATATCTATAAATTACTATAAGTAAATGTAAGTTGTACCTCCACATAAATAATGGTAAGTTAAATATTTGTTGACCACTATTGACACATCTACGCATGCAAAGGTTAGCCTCATCATTGGCAGGTTGGTGTGGAGTGTTTGCTCCATGTTTGCGCGTGTGACGGAATGTCAAGTTGAAGCCAAAGTCATGGCCTGTCATGCACTTCTCTTCCTTCAGCACTTCTATTATAGCCATTTGTATGAGTCTTGTTGTTAGTATTCTAAATGATTGAAAGCGTAGAACATGTTTTACCATACCTTATCTATTTCGTAAATCCTGTGAAACAATGTAACCCTTAAATCTTTCGGCTAAACTCAAGCCTAGATAGGTACCTACTTTGTTTATCTCGTGCTACCTACATCGTTTATAAATGTTTTTTGTAATTAGTAATGGAAACTATAGGTCTAGAGTTAAGATAAAAAAATTGTAACAATGCTTTGTGTATGACCATTTGTTGCATATTTCAATAATAAAATTAATAAATAAAAATTAGTAACTCAATCCGTCCGCGTGGAACTCGTTTATATAGTAGCTCCATAAAAACTTTCAACCCCCATTTCACTCTTCACGGGATGATTTTCGGGATAAAAACTATCTTTGTCATTCCCTGGAAACTATCTACATACCAAATTTCATCTCAATCGGTTCGGGGGTTTAAGCGTGAAAAGGTAAAAGACGGAATTACTCTCGCATTTATAATATTTAGTATGGATGGACTAGTTGAATCGTCGTTGATCGAGTCGCCACCTTCCCTAACATAAGGTTGAGGGAGGCGATGGCTGAGGTATGCGTCATACTCGTGATCGGGTGCTGTTTGTGGAGTCCGGTCTGTTCATGCTTGATGCAAGGGCATAGTAACTACCTAAATACTAGTGTTATTATCATTATTTTGACGAGAGACATCATTCTGTTCTTCACACGTTTTATTGTTATTGACCCTGTACATCTCTGACAATATTAAATTAATGATCCATTTTTTTCTGTTTTACTCGTAACGCTTAAAGACAGTATACATCTCTATAAGAACATTAGAATAATTATTAATTGTATTTGGACGCTCAGAGACCTTTATACATCTCTGAGGTACTAAAACTAATAATATCATAAACTTATTGTTAATTCTGATACAGACCTTATATCGAATGTAATTGATAATATTTTACAATTTTGGATTTTTTTGTTTTCATTTATTGACATTTAGTTTGTTAACCGTTTAGGTACCTACTACCAAATTGGTTAAAAACTGCAATTTTTAAATGATTATTGTGTAAGATTATTAATGTTATATTGTAGAATACCATTTGACATGTAAAAGTGCCCTTGTGGCCTATTTGCAGAATAAATAATTGATTTTGATTTTGAATGTGTCTTTACACATATAAATAATTTTACAATAGCGAAGCAACTTCTCAAATACCCGATTAAAAATAGGTACGGTAGTTTTTTAGGCTAGCAAATGAACAATTTCGATACATCGAAACATGTAATATCTAATTATCACGTATACCATGTAGGCACTACACGGTATACCATGTAGGCATAAAATTCCGTCCATACAAGTGGTCAGTAGATAAACGCCAATTTGCGTCATTGCCCATAATCTAATGATCGATTTAGAATAAGAGAACTGGCTGTGAAGTCATTATGTTAACATAACCGGTATTAAGGTACAAATATGCAGAATTGGAATCACGGCTGTTGTGGATGAGATCTGATGCGATTAAATATGTACAATCTTGTTGAACTTATGTGCATGCGGAATATCTCTACTACCCCTAACTACGAGCGGTAGGGGTGGGAGTCAACATATTTACCAATACCTAACTAGGTACTAACTTCCTAATGTAGGTTTCTAGCAGGATAGATGTATTCTTCTTCAAAACAGGGTGCTCAAAAATATTATATTTGCAGACCCGTTAGACTATTTCAGGTATTTTTGTAGCGCTTTGAAGTGTCAAATAATGTTTCATGCAGGCTATTTCACCAACGACCTTCGGGAAAATGCCGGATTTCTTGTTCAATATTATTCCCGTATATCATGGGTAGGTTATTCAGGGGATCAAGTCTCACGTCTGTAAACCGAATTGAAATGGAATGAGTACTGGCGACCAAGTGTGTAAAAGTAAGAAATACTTTCATAAAACCAATTAAATTTGGCGGCGCAGAATGGAGGCCCAGTTCGCGCTCTAGCGTGATCGCGGTTACTTCCAATCCAACAACGTAAAACATTCGTTCCACTCGCACACACATATTTGCTAGTGAAGGACGAATGCTTTACGTCCAACATAAACGCGATCATGCTACCACTGCAGGTACCATGTTTGTAGACTTAAGTAGATAAATATTGCATGAAGTTCAGCTGACTGTAAACAGAGACAAGGTAGCGGTCATGTTGGTTGCCGTCACTGTGACGTATATCACCAATGACTTTTGGTTTTCTACCAACTACAAAAACAGCTAGGGTTCATGAGTTTGATTTAATTAAAAATGTAATTAATCAAATGACTGTTGACATTACCGTCTGATTACCTCAATAAGCAAGACGATCCAAAATCAATATTTTTTAGTAACGGAAAAAACAATTATCGCTCAAAGTTCATCTTGGGTTTATATTTGGCCTGAATTTTATTTTCTTGTTGATCTTAATTTTTCTAATAATTTGATAAAAGTCTGTGGGTTAGAGAGCACGAGATTCTGTACAATATATAAATATAATATACTTAATTGCACTGATTTACGAAAATCCATACGTTCCCAAGGAAAAAAATGGAGGATACCTACTGTAGGAAACAGAACAAGTTATTCAATCTACTTACCTACCTACTAATTTTCTTTCTTCTTCTTCTTCATCTCCATTTCGGAGGTCGGCGACCATTTACCCATATTATCGACCTATGTGCAGTCATGCGAATTCGTTTTCCGTGCTTTCAGCCTCCAACCAGTCTCTTACATTCTTCGTCCAAGATATTATTTTCCTTCCATGACCTCTTTTTCCTTCTATTTTCCCTTCAATTACCTATTAATCTTATCAACTCGTATTTTTTATTCCGATATAAAGAAGGTTTCCTCTTTTTGATTGTATTAATGACTTTGTCGTAAAATAATGTAGGTAGGTAGGTATTGTTTTAGTAGGCTGAGTAAAAAAAGGAAAATAAAGACCCAACTTTGGACTTTTTTTTCTATCGAGGAAATGTTAAGCAATTATGTATCCATTAAATCAGATAAACAATCATATAGCCAAAAAATCATATATCTGAACCTTATTGTTTCTTAATCTAGTCAGAACGGCGTTTCAAAGCAAGCGATAATTTCGTATGCACCGCCTTAAGCCGTGTCGCGTAACACATTGATAGGTAGGTATATCACATGGATATATGCGATATGAAGACCAAATTGACCTCTGGGAACAAGACATTCTTTCGGGAAAAACATTTATTACAGAAATGGACGGCTATGCTAATGCTCCCAATAAATTAACTAATCACGCTTTGACGTCAATGCTGAGATCGAGTCGATTTGATCGGTCTAAGTATGTGCATATATTTACCCAAATTATTTATTAGCTCACATTTGATAACGTAACATGACGTGCGCTGATGTGTGGACCGTGGACCCTAATAGACCTTCGTATACAGGTACCTAGTATTAAATCGCAATTTGCGTAAGGAATAATTCTAGAGGTAGGTTACCTACTTACGACGGATACAAATTCAATGAGTCTGCTTTGCCATTTTTCCAAGTAGACTTACAAAATGAGACGCGCCTAATAGTGCCTGCAATACGGCCACATCTCAAAATTAAAACACATTTGAGATGTGGCCGTATTGCACTGTGCAGTGCAATAGAGCCACATCTCAAGTGCGTTTTAATTTTGAGATGTGGCCGTATTTCACTGTGCAGTGCAATAGAGCCACATCTCAAGTGCGTTCTAATTTTGAGATGAGGCCGTATTGCACTGTGCAGTGCAATAGAGCCACATCTCAAGTGCGTTTTAATTTTGAGATGTGGGGCCGTATTGCACTATGCAGTGCAATAGAGCCACATCTCAAGTGCGTTTTAATTTTGAGATGTGGCCGTATTGCACTGTGCAGTGCAATATAGCCACATCTCAAGTGCGTTTTAATTTTGAGATGTGGCCGTATTGCAGGCACTAGGCGACGTGTCCGGGGTATATCTTCTATGTTAGGTACGACGAGTATGTCTCTTTGTTAAGTCAAATTCAAATAAGAGATATGAAACATCCAGGATAAACCTCACATTTCGTAAGTCGAATACTGGGCCAGAATAACAGAGACATTATGAAAGAAGAGCGACATCCTTAGGAACATCCCCTGCTGTCAATCAAGCCAAATAGAATCACAGCCTTGCACCACACTGGCGCGGCCTGCGGTGGCGGTCAATAGTAAATTTGACAGCTAATGACAAGTTTTCTATTGTCCGCTGCGGCCAGGCCGCGCCAGTCTGTGAGAGGCCTGAAGGACTCTCACAGACTGCCGCGCATGCGCTGCTGCGCGCGTGTGTGGCGCTGCCTGGCCGCAGCGGACAATAGAAAACTTGTCATTAACACGCAATTAATCTAATTAGCAAACGCGCCAGTGTGTTGCAGGCATAAAGCCTGCATCACACTGGCGCGGCCTGCAGTGGCGGACCGTAGTAAATTTGACAGCTAATGACAAGTTTTCTATTGTCCGCCACGGCTAGGTCGCGCCAGTGTGTGACACGCTTACGCCCGCACACTGGCACGGCCTGCGGTGGCGGTCAAGTTCACTATTGAACGCCGCGGCCAGGCGTCGGTCGCCATCAGTGATTTTTGTGGCGGGGGCCACAGCACTCGGCCATGTACCCCAGAGAAGGCGGCGAAGATGCCCAGAACGAGCCCGCAGGGGCAAAGCGCGAGGAGGGCTCTAGTGCGTTCAACCTGAGATCCTAGAGTCCTCCGAATTACTTAGCGCAGATGGCGGTTGACGTGGAGTTTCTAGTAGGTAGAAATACCACATAACCCAGACCTCCCCCGAGAGCGGGTACCTGGTTCGCAGGTTTTCTCACCGAAAAAAAAAAGGCCGCGCCATGGGTAGACCCCCAGGTGGACAGACCTGGTAAAGGTCGCAGGAGTCCGCTGGATGCGCGTAAAACCGGTCATTGTGGCACTCTTTGGGGGAGGTCTTTATAGTTCCAGAGGCCTTAGCACGACAGGTTTTATCGTCACGTTTTACGGCGAAAATGTAGGTACGGAAACGTCACGTAAAACAACGATAAAACGTATCGTGCTAGCTGCCCAGCAGTAGACATTTTTCGGCTGATACGAGTATGATTTTGATGATGAACCTTTTCACGCTTGAACCGGTGAACCTATTGTGATGAAATTTCGTATGCAGATAGTATGAAAAATATTTGTTTGATGGATTACCTACCTATTGAGAAAATCGCTTTTTATCCACATGTGAAGAAAGTAGACGTAGAACGTTAAAAGTACTATGACGTAGAACGTTAAATGTTTATTTTCCTTACATTTTTTTTTTACTTTTTTTTGTGATACTGTGAGAGATAGTGTGAAATAAGATCCCAACACAGTCGAAAAAAAATCTGGATCACCCCGAGCTCCCAACTCAATCGAAATAGTACATTTCGATACTAGTGCGGAAAGTACGTCATTCCGCACCTACGTCACGATCACCGAGATATCTTGCAACGAGCCGTAGGCAAGTGGCAAGACTCGGGACGAGTGAAGAATGACATTTCCGCACGTGTATCGAACGACGTTTTTTAATACAGTTGCGAAAAAATAAGAAAAACCAACTAGTTCGCGAAAACCAACTTTCCGCACGCTAAACAGCTACGTAAAGTAGCACTTTATGAGCTACTGTATTAAAAATATATTTCATAACTGTTGAAACAACTAAAATAAATTCGACCAATCACGTGGCGCCTTTACTTAACTATAATTAATTTATAGAACGTCGCTTTGATCGTAGAGTAATCAACGAGCGTTGAGCCCAGGTGGCTACTGTATTAAAAATATATTTCATAACTGTTGAAACAACTAAAATAAATTCGACCAATCACGTGGCGCCTTTACTTAACTATAATGAATTTATAGAACGTCGCTTTGATCGTAGAGTAATCAACGAGCGTTGAGCCCAGGTGGCCTGCACTTCGTTTCAGCAGTATCACGTTTGTTTAATTAAGTAGTTCAGTTGACTCGTAGAAAAAGTATTGTACACAATAGTTACACAATTAGTTTTTAAATTTTCGTACCTTACTTAGGCCACGAGGTTTGCCGAGTAAACACGGTACTCGACTTTAAGGCGCTGTATGCAGCTGCGCATCGAAAAAGTGCCTTTTCCAAACCGATTATTAGTATACTTGTACTATTGCTAGAGATCCAAATTTTTGATATGTATATCTTCAGTTCATTGGCTATGTTCGTACTTCGTAAAATCACGATTGCTTACAAAAACCTCGATAGATTTTGCCTTTCAAAACAGTGCTTTTTTACCACCAAACTCGAAATATCTCAAAAGTTATTAGGAATATTACAATGAAATTTGTTATGATAGGTAGCTTTTTGGTAGATCTATCTACCGGCTTCTTAGAATTTCAATATGTTTGATAATTCAATACATTTGGTCATTTGTCTGAAAAACCGGGTGTCCGCGTCATGCATGCGCGGTGGCGAGTACAATTTAGTACGCCCGTGGCCACTGCCGACGACGGACCTGTAAATGTTTACCTGGCACGCAAATACGCCTTTTTGCAGCAATTATTTCGAGTTATCAAGGTAAATAAAAATATATAAAGGAATAGGAAACGCTAATACATGCTGGAGAACACATTCGAAATGATAGAATAACAAATATAAGGTTTGCGATATTTACTACATTAAAGCGTTTCTACATCCGCACCTAAAACGTATTAATAGGTAGCTGGAGCATATTGACAAGATGTCAATAAAAATCTTCAGTTATCCTGAATACGTATTTAGAACTGTTAGGTAGTAAGTAGTCGGGTGTAAATCGGATTCGGACACGAGCACATGGTTGGGGGGGTAATGGTACCAATTATGGACTGTACGAATAATAGATTTATTTATTCATACAGAAATATATCAAAAGCATTTAGGGCTATTGCGCCGGATAGCGACTACCTAGACTAAAGTCCTAAACGAGTTGGTGAACTGAAGTATATTTCCTTGCTGTTTAGTAGATTCTATTAAAAACGAGTGCGGAAAAAGACCCTGCCACTCCACCAGCAGCAGGCCACGGCCCTTCCTCATCTTCGTCATAGACATACATGCATACATACGCTACGGCACATCTTTTCGTCCAATATTCCGCAGTGTCTCAAGACGAGAGTCTTTGACCAGTGTGTGTTGCCAGTGATGACATATGGAACGGAAACGTGGTCGCTTACTATAGGCCTCATAAGAAGGCTCAAAGTCACTCAAAGGGCGATGGAGATGGCTATGCTGGGAGTTTCTCTGCGCGATCGCATCAGAAATGAGGCTATCCGCAGCAGAATCACGGTAACCGATATAGCCCTCCGAATCGCTAAACTTAAGTATCAGTGGGCGGGGTACATTGCACGTAGAACCGATGGCCGTTGGGGCGGAAAGGTTCTCGAGTGGCAACCACGTACCGGAAGGCGCGGCGTGGTTAGGCCCCCCACAAGGTGGACTAATGACCTGGTAAAGGTCGCGGGAGTCCGCTGGATGCGGGTGGCGCAGGACCGGCTATTGTGGCACTCTTTGGGGGAGGCCTATGTCCAGCAGTGGAAGTCTTTCGGCTGATATGATGATACATACGCTCGAAAAATATAAACTTCCTTCTGAGGCAGTTGGGTACAAAGTACTACAGGGTGTTCCCCTATACAGCTGCAAAACTTTGCCAGCTGTTTGTGCACATGATACCCATCACAAAACACTAAAGTATGCCGTTTCACATCTCGAACTCACTCTGCCACCGCTGTTTCTCCAAATAACTACCAAGAAAGCCTCCCCCGCCACGCCCCTTTAAAAATAAGCCCACTAAAGCAAATAAATGTGACGTTATCTAAGTGAACATACCTTTTGTCGGTATGGAGTTATTGATATGACTCACTCACTCACTCACTCATCAACGCACAGCCGAAACTACTAAGACTAGAGAGTTGAAATTTACACCAAAACTACCTTTTACAACGTAGGCAACGCTAAGAAGGATTTTTGGAAATTCCACCCCTAAAGGGGGTAAATAGGGGTGCAAAGTTTGTATGGGGGAAACTTTATTTTTAGAGCTAGAGACTTAAATTTTTGCATAAAGATTACTTATTAGAATACAAATTAAGTACTTTCAATTCAATTACATTTATTTTGTTAAACATAGGTTACAACTTTTACAAGTATTGTTGGTATACAAAATATAAGACTTCTGTGCATTACCCACAATGTAGGTTTACAAAATATTTCAGCCAGCTAATATATTTATAAAAATTAAAAAAAAAATGTCAATACAGTGATTGGTGTTAAATACTTCAAATACATGTCAAAAACTCTCAAAAAATACTATAACTAAAGAATATTATAACTAAGGAATGTCTGGAATGGAATCATGTTATGTCGTAGGGTCGTTTAAGTAATCTTTAATGGTATAATAACACTTTTCAATCAAATATTGATCTATTGATTGAAATGATTGATCCAATAATGTCATGGAAAGATCACATAGATACATTATACAGTAAGTTAGCAAGAGGGATCTATGCTCTTCGACAGTTAAGACCACTTGTGTCAGAAAGTTACTTAAAAGAGCTGTATTATGCGTACGTACTCTCAACTTTCATACGGGATAATGCTTTGGGGCAACAGTACGGATTATGAGCGCATCCTAAAGATCCAGAAACGTGCAATTAGAGTACTTCCGTATGCAAAGGACAGATACACGTGTCGCGAACATTTAAGAAAACTTAGTATCTTAACATCAGTTTCAACTTATATATTGGAAGTTTTGATGTATGTTAAACGTTATCCAAATGAATTTCAAAGGAGAGGTGAAAATAGTTCGAGATCAATGAGAAATGCGAATAACTTAAAAAGAAGCGGGTTGTGTCCGAGATACAACCGTTAATTAAGTTTAAGTGGATACTTATTTGTTGGTTGTCCCCGTAAAATATATATCTGCATTAATTCACTAAAATCTGTATAAGCACAGATAAATCGGTATATATAGCAACATTGACTGACGTAGCTCGTTTGACTCGCGAGGCATTGAAAATGGCGGTCATTTCAGCATAGTTTTCATGCCTGTCACATAAACTAAATAACATTTTGTGATTAACAACTAATAGCAAATAAAGAAGGATTAAAACATGTAACAAACAATTATTTGAAATCAGATTAGGCTTCTCTACAAAAAGTTAATCCGGAAGTTACGTGATACATTTTGAACTGTACCCCTATACAAGAACGCGAGCAAAGAAGTATCCACTTCAAAACAACCTCGCCCAGACTTAGAATAGGCACAAAACTTCCGAAGTTAATAGGACAAATACTTTTTAACCGGCTACCTTCAAACCTTAAAACCATAACGAACGACAACTCTTTTCGCTTCCATGTAAAACAACTATTGCTTGAAAAAACACTGTATAGTTTACAAGAATTTCTTTCAAATGACTAAATAACAAGATCTTAAAAGCTTGACGTTAATATTTGTATTATGTTTTCTTTCTCTATTTTATGTAATAGCATTATGCTATGAGTATGAGTATTATTAAACTATTTACAAATAATAACAATTCTGTACACAACTGTACACATCTATTGTATTTTATTGTAACTGACAAGTTATAATTTTAACACATTTTTATCTGTATATTCATTGTACTATGATTTCAATTGTAAAATTATGATAATAAACAAATCTGAATCTGAATCTGAAGTCAGTTGTCTTTTAAATTTATTAATATCCAGTGTTTAATTCGGTCTGGAATTTTATTGAAAATGTTTGGTGCCATTCCCAAGATTCCGCCTCTGATTAGCGCTGTGTTGTTGCTACCCTGCAAAGTTTTAAATTTTTGTTTGTATTGTTTACGTGTCGGAAATCTGCGGCCTTCTGAAACGTTACTGAACATGCTTGGATTGGTCTTGACAAAAATACCTACTTCTAGGATATACAGTTCTTCTAGTTTGTATGGAGAGCAATACATTTTTAAAGTAAGGGATTTGTAACTTCGGTTTTAGACTGTTTACTTAAAGACTAGGTACAGTCAGCGTCATATAGTTAGTAGCAGCCAAAGTAGCCAAATATATCGTAACACATCCTTACACCTATAGTAACAAAGACGTGTTGCGATATATTTGGTTACCTAGGCTGCTACTAACTATCTGATGCTGACTGTACAAAACTAATTTCAATGTTTTTTTTTATTAAACAAACATTTAAATTTCTTAAACAAACATTTAGACGATAACATGTTATACGTGGACGAAGTCGCGGGCAACAGCTAGTTTATATATATATATATATTTATTTAAGCTTTATTTATTCCATATTGTTTGTGTTAGTACATATTTACTAAATCTAAAAGATTTATGCCATTTTTTCTTTCTTATATGGACCCCATTCGGGTAAAAGCCATATATCGCCAGATATTAGGAGAAAAGAAGGGCACTGGAAGCAACAAACTGGTCAGGGCCGAAAGTCAAAAGAAGGAAAGGTAGACGACGAAGACGTTGGACCAATGACCGCCGCAAATAAACTGAGGTCGCCGGACCTAGCTGGATGCAGTTGGCTAAAGACCGAAAAAAATGGCATGAGATCGAGGAGGCTTTTACCTAAATTTACATTTGCTTTAAAAAATTCAATATAAATCAAACAAAAAAAGACAATTAAAGCTTAATTTATATTTATATAATTACTTCCGGTTGGAAAATTTGTTGGATTCTTGTGTAAAGCATCTTAGAATAACGATTAAAAATGAAATATACAAAAAAACGCTATTATAAATTAATGATTTTCGAAACCGTATTTTGCCTGGAGTATAGAGCCAAGTATAAGCCTAATCTTGTTGGCTTGTTGAGAGTATCAAGGTCCATCGCGGTGTGGCCGCTGGTCGAGGTAGCATGGTAGGCAGCACGCGCCGCGCGAGCGCAGTGACATAACACTTTTAGGTATTTAAGAGACAAATTGAATTTGTTATTGTTATATGATGTTTGGTCAAATTACATTTTTTAATAGACATAGTCATGTACTGAAGAACTTGCTGGTCTTAAAATAACCACCCTGTATAATAAAATGCTCTTCTGACTAACAGTGGTCTAATTATCCAGATTTTGATCAGTCAGTCATACTTATGTAACAAAGGTATTAATTATGGTAATAATACTCCTTGCATTTCATTAAATTGTCAAAAGGGCCTCTACGTGTTGGCTCCGTTGGTACTTTGTAGGTACCTAGCCCCACGCATGCCTCCCAAAGGTCCGGGACATCATTGTCCCGTGAGCTGGAAAGACATACATGGTAATAATATAATTTGCCAGGAGATAAATAGATGAACATAGCTATTTGTTTATTATTCTTGATGGTTTCTTAAGCGGGTGTTAACCGGCGCTATAACTTTACCTATAGAAGTAATCGATTTTATTTCGGTTTAAAAAACCTGTAATATATTAGTACAATCCATAATTGGTGACGTTCACCCTTAGGAAGTGAAGATGTACTATTATTTTATCAGTTTTACGTATTTGGAAAACGGAAGCACCCACATAGGAACTGGGAAAACGATAGGTGGATTGATGATGAAGAAATCTGTACTAACATATCTTTGGAAAGTAATAGTCCATAATTGATGTCATCATACTACGATGTACTTAAGAACTGTAACTACCTATTATTTCTTATTTTCTTAAAAAAAATAGATTTAAATAAATAAATAAACAATAAATATTTGGGGACAATCTTACACAAATCAACCAAGATTTGAAAAATAAAACAATTATTCAAGAAGACAAACATTTGATCGTATCATCCGCAAAAACGAGCCGAATACGGATGCCAACAGAATAAGGCCGTTAGCGGGGTGCGCGGGACGCGCGTCTCCCGCTCCGTCTGCCTCACCTCCGCAAATACCTAAATATCGTCTAATAAGAGCGCCTTAAGAACCCTCATTGTGTAACGATTATATAAAATACTATTAGTTCTCAGTTCAAACCACAAAAGGTGAAAGAAGTGGCTTGTGCACTTTTGTATAAGGAATGTATACTTTGTATACGTAGACTATACGTTCGGATGTCAAAAATACTAGTACCTACTTACTTAAGTAATATGCGTAAAATACGACGAAGTTCGCAAGGACTCGGGTAAGTAAACGGCCACATTATGTCTTTCCCAAGACCCTAATAATCATCTGCAATGCTATGCAGATTACCTGTACCAGCCTTGCCGTGCAAAGTTCATGTGGAAATTGGCACCCGCCAGGTAGCTAGTTGGTTAGGCAAGAACCATTTAAGTATCGATCATTTTGTACACGTAGTTATTCTACCGTCATCGAAATTTGGATTCACATTATGATAAAAAAGAAACTTAGGTTTAGGTTTTTAGGACTCGTCCTTATTTTTAGGGTTCCGTACCTCAAAAGGAGAAAACGGAACCCTTGATTAACTCTTTTGATCTATATACGACTTACAAGTTGTTATTGGATATGAGCATTTAGAGGTGTAAAGTACCTATGTAACATATTGTCTTTCTAAGACACGTCATACAGGTACTTCACATCACTTATATTATGCGATGCGTTCGAAGGAATTTCGTGGTTTAGTTTGTTATATCTATAATCAGAGATAGAATACTAGAGTATAAGTTTTATCAATACAATACGTTTTCGAACGAGTTTGCGTTTAGTTTCAATTTGTATAGCAACGCGTGATAAAACTTATACTAGAGCTACAGTTGTAACAATTTACCTACTCAAATTAAAATAGTCTCAGTATTCAATAGGTAGTTACAAGTAATTTCTGTTTCTGTATTTCAAGTTCAAGCAGTATTGTAGGGAATAACAAAAGAAACAAGGAATAAAATACTGTAAACTTCTTTATTAAAATAATAAATAGAATTGCAAAACAGTGAATACGCAGTATTATTTGAGCATATCTGTCGCGACAAGCACCCGGCACTTGATGGGGTCTATACATGTCATGATTTGTCAGCCCCAATTTGTCAGAAACTGACTAATTGCTATCGTCTGGAGGCATGTTGCGCTGCTGATCCAACCGTCAAAAGAGTTGTACTGACTAATTGCATGAAAATCACAATTCGGACCATGGAATTTGCATGATCTGCCATGTGTTTTATTTAATCCACAAATTACATTCTAATAAATTGAATTGAAAATTAAAAACGATTTAAGAAAGAATATTGTTTTAATATTGTACATTGTAATTCTCAAATTTGGAGGCGAATTTAAAACCGCTTGTAGATGGAATAAAAATAAGAGTCGTGCTAGTGGCAACCTTTATTGCACCGAACCGCGCTCTGTTTGTTTAAGTGTAAACTTTTAAGTGATTTTAGGAAAATGAATACACTTACACGCGAAAAAAAGTATTTACGAGAGAAGTTTGAATGCGGCAATTTTCGCTTTCTAACTGTTAACTGGCCACACTGAATGAAATTGTAGTTGGAAATTTGCAGATTGTTACAATTCTGACTTCGACATGTTGTACTGACAAATTGTGGTGAAATCATATAATCTGTAGACCCCATGACATTGCACAACATTCAAAGCATTAATACACCAAAACATGATACAAATAATAATAAACATTTAGTCGGCGATTCATCGCCCGCACACACATCTAACCTAGCCCGGCTCGGCCCTGCCGCCCGTCGCGTCTTTTCGCGAACAAGTACGGACATCAATGTTCACAACTTAAATGCAATTCATACCTACAGTATTCACACAGACCCGGCACATTGTGTCGATTTCTATACTTGTTCATTTTTGGTAAAATATTAACAATAGACATTAGACGTGATTAGAACGAAAGTAAGAAACTATGCAAATACATTCCATTTAGGAAAACGCCGAAATAAAATGGACACTGGACACTTTACAAAACTTTATGGTAACGTATTATTTCGATTATCCGCATCATGGATTACCTAAGCAATAAAATAATATGTACAAACAATCCACTACCCCTTTCAAAACGTAAGCCAAGACCCAAACGTTACAAAATATTATTAAGTATTTACAGACGATAATACACAATGCCCGTCCACGATATCTCTCGCGAAGAAATTAAAGTAATATCTACGATTGTGACTAAAGATTACAAAACGTCTCACTATAATATATCCTATGTAGCGAAACGCCGAATTGATAACAATCCATAGAATATATTTGGAATATACCTCTGTACTTAATGAAATTACAAGGCATTCAACGATTTAAAGTAGCGGTGACTTTGTGCATTAGCAAAGTTCCGTGTTGAGTTTGTGTTGTGTAGTATGTGGTACTAGGAGACATGCCGCCGCCGCACGAACGCGTCCGCCGCGGACGAGGCGTACGCGCTCGGCACCTCCGAGCCCTCCTTGTTGAGTTTGTGTTGTGTAGTATGTGGTACTAGGAGACATGCCGCCGCCGCACGAACGCGTCCGCCGCGGACGAGGCGTACGCGCTCGGCACCTCCGAGCCCTCCTTGTTGAGTTTGTGTTGTGTAGTATGTGGTACTAGGAGACATGCCGCCGCCGCACGAACGCGTCCGCCGCGGACGAGGCGTACGCGCTCGGCACCTCCGAGCCCTCCTTGTTGAGTTTGTGTTGTGTAGTATGTGGTACTAGGAGACATGCCGCCGCCGCACGAACGCGTCCGCCGCGGACGAGGCGTACGCGCTCGGCACCTCCGAGCCCTCCTTGTTGAGTTTGTGTTGTGTAGTATGTGGTACTAGGAGACATGCCGCCGCCGCACGAACGCGTCCGCCGCGGACGAGGCGTAAGCGCTCGGCACCTCCGAGCCTTCCTTGTATCCGCGAGTCGCATCCACGTCCACCGCCTGAGAACAAAACAACCTTTATTTATTACAAGCTTTTATTTAGTTACACTACACCGGTCCCGTTGTCTGTAACTAATCAAATCTTGCTAGTTCAATTTGACCCACTTAGGTTTCCGATTGAGCTGAAATTTTGCATGCATATGTATATCGCATGACAAGGCAATATTTATGATGACTTGGAGCTGATCTGATGCTGGAGCTGGAAGCCAGCCCGTGCGGGAATGGATTTCAGGCCAAAATTCCTGCACACTGTGCGAGAATGAGATTCCGTGATAATTAAAATTTCACCTTTTATGTATATTTTTATTTCCTTGCATGATGCATTGTAAAATGTTGTATGATACACGTCCGAATAGGTAATTTCCAACTCGTGTCGGTCAAAAACACTCCCTGACGGTCGTGGTTTTGGTCATCTCCACTCGTTGGGAATTACCTACTTTACGCACTTGTACCATAATAGTTATTTATGATACAAGTGCAGAAAATAGGAAATTCGCAACGAGTGGTGATAAATTAAAACACGACCGAAGGGAGTGTTTTAAATCGACACGAGTTGCGAATTACCTATTCGCACGTGTATCGTACAACGTTTTACAGTACATATGGCTCTTTAAAGTTTCGACATATGCACGGAAAGTGCTCTTTTCCGCACACGTGCGGAAAAGTAGCACCATGTGTACTGTTAATTAAATAACTATTATCGTATGGCATTTTGGTCACTGGGCATTTTCAATAATTCGTGTAAGTACCCAATTAGCTTGAGTTGTTCAAAAATATAAAAATTTAGTCAAGTTTTGTGACGAAAGTTAAGCTGTGAATATGAACTTGTTTCACATTTAAATAAAGTGTATATGCATATCATTTATAAATTGAAAAGAAAAAGTATTTTTTTATACAAACTCACAGTGTTCAATATGCTTCAAAAAATTTCCCTATGCCGTTTATCGCATAAATCGATCAAGGAATGCATTTTAAACGCAAGACTAGAATACCCACAAGTCTATTTCAAATACTTTTTTTTATAAAAAAATATTTAAGATTTCGTGGCCGTGACTTAAGAAAATGATAAAATAAATTATGTAAGCGTATCTGATCAAGATTATTATTTGTGATCAATACAGTTGGATAAAGGACTTTTTGGCGCATATTTTATAATTCTTATTTTTGGAATTTCACCTCTGGTTACCAAACTATTAATGTTTTTTCAGATTTTGGTTTTTATTTTTTTACTCAAAAAAAACTCAAAAGTGCGACTTGTGACCAGTACCGAAAGATTGTTATTAACTAGGTCTATCACTGATAAAAAAATCAAATTCCACTATTGCGGCGTTTGGAAGTTACGTGTAAAGGTCAAATTATACTTTTTAGGGTTGTCACTAAAAAGGTCAAACAAAATATGTGGGATTAATAACAACTCTAATGAAATTTTGTAATAAGATATTTTCATATCCAATGAACAATATAAGATACTCTGTAAGTCATTAAATTCAGAAAATCGGGACCCAACTAACGAGAAGTCATGTTAAGCTCTGTCTGTTGATGTTGTCTGTGTCTGTTGTTTTTGCCAATATTGATCACATAGTTATCTGAAATAAATAAATAATAATAAAATAAGCTATGGTGTCATTTCGCAAGTTGGTTCCAGATTTTATGTATTTTATGACTCATACAAATCATTGTCATGTTCGAGTATCAACGTGCAGTCGTCAACATTAAATGGATTTTCATCATCGTGTAATGATCGTCATCGACTTCAGCCACCTGCGTTTTCTTCGTGAATCGGCTTCAGTAGTTCACGAGCTGCTTCTGGCCGGCAAATACTACAGGGGACCGATTTTTGACTTTCGAGCGCACGACTCTTTCACTCGAAAACTGACAAAAATGATGAAATACTATTTTTAAATAGCCATAGAAAATTGCAAAACGAGTGGTACTGACCACTCGTATTCAATTCTATCGGTAGAAAGTAATTGCCTGCAATTATGACACTACAATCGTATTTACGTTTATTTAATTTTCAAGCGCTCGAAAGTCAAAAATCGTTTCCCCCATTTTTGGCGTTGTCTGTAATGTACCATAGACACGAACGGATGCGATGATTCTAGTGCACGGTGAAAGAGGTCTATCATAGTTTTCCTCCTGTTAATTTTCCGGCAATAGTATCTGAGTAAAGTAAACCTAGTCGCGAAATCACGTGGTCTTTACGTAATTATCATTCCGAAATCCACTTTTTCCATGAACAACTTTTTCAAATGTGTTTGACTATATTATGTGCATTTACCTCTAAAAATATTTAGTATGTGGTTTTCAACATATGTATTCTAGTAACATTTTGTGAAAATTGGATTCGAAAATTCAAAAAAAAACCACTTGCTAAGTAAAACTCAGTTCCCGAATCGTGCGGCTATTTATGACACCACATTTAAATGCGTAAGCTTAGGAGTCTAGAACAATTTTTAGAATGGTTGAATTCAAATCAAATCAAAACAAACCTGTGAAACTGGATCAATTCTAACTAAGCAATGAAAGGTCAATTTGAATGACAACCCTACCACTATATTTTGAAATTCGATAACTCCGAAACGCCGCAATAGTGGAACTTGATTTTATTATCAGTGATAGACCTGATTAACTAACATTGAAAGATTGCTAAATCTTTCAATGTTGAACAACAAGTTGCACTTTTGAGTTTTTTTGGAAGAAAAAAATAAAAACCAAAATCTGAAAAAACATTAATAGCTCGGTAACCACAGGTGAAATTCCAAAAATAAGAACTAGAAAATATGCGCCAAAAAGTCCTTTATAAATATGTATTTATCACAAATAAAAGTCTTGATCAGATACGCCTACATAATTTATTTTATCATTTTTTTAAGTCACGGTCACGAAATCTTAAATATTTTTTTTTACTCGACGATTAAAATATGTGTATTAAGATTTCATAGAGAATACTGCAACGTCACTCTTTTCATAGTTGTAGTCCATGTTACTGTCGAAACAATCGAAATAACTACTTTTCGATACGCTCCAGACAACTAAAATAAATTCGACCAATCCACGTGGCTGCTTTACTGAACTGTAATGAATTGGACCAATAGAATCGCTTTAATGTCGTACGCTCGTTGATGTCTTTTAAGATATCAACGAGCGTACGAGCGATGAGCTGCACTTCGTTTCAACAGTATCGAGTTTGTTTAATTAGTTCAGTTGACTCGTAGAAAATTAATTTTAATGAACTCGTACAAAAAGTATTGTTCACAATAGTGTTATAATCAAGCTTTTTAATCTCGTACCTTACTTAGGCCACTCAGCAAGCTTCGTGGCCTAAACACGGTACTCGACTAAAAAGCTCTCTATTATAACACGATTGTGAAAAATACTATTACCGTGTAATGATGCCTAATTCGAAAACCATTTCGGTATAGTACATTATGATACAAGTGTGCTAAGTTGGTCATTACACTCGAGTCGGTTTTTAAGCCTGAGCCGAAGGCGAAGGCTTAATGGAGACGAGAAGTGTAATGACCAATGCTCACGTGTTACATACGACGTTTTTCAACACATTTGCGAGGAAAAAAAATAAAAAAATAAAAAATGAAAATGTAAAAAGATATGTAATGAAAAGGCACTAGTGCGATAATGTAATGTAAAAGTCACGGCATGGGTAATATTCTGCATTATTTTGCTAATATTTAAAAAGATATGTAATGAAAAGGCACTAGTGCGATAATGTAATGTAAAAGGCACGGCATGGGTAATATTCTGCATTATCAGTGTAAATACGCTGTAATAAGACCTACTTTACGAGCAGGTGTGTTGAAAATTATGTTACCTGAACGTAATAAAGTAGTTTTCAGATTTTATTTCTCACCCATTTTTAAGAAAATCGCAAAATTGTATAAATGTGGTTTAAGCCGTGCGTGACGTCAATACTACGACTGTCGAAATGTGTGCAAAGCTGCCATACAGAGCCGTAACGTTGACGTCATAATTAAGATACGACGTTCTGGAATTTGCTACATTTCAATTTGATATTTCTGTATGAAAATTACAATTTAGGAATAAATAAAAAAACACGAGCCACTTAAAAAAACATTTTCTAGCGAAATAAATCATAAAATGGCCCACTTGAAAAAATTAAATGTTGTCAATTGGGTACGACGAATTATTGAAATGGATTATATATAATCTTAAAATAATAATAGTAATATAATGGACTAATTTAAAGGTGTAAAACAAAATGCTCTTCATTAACTGCTCAAGTGCTTTCAATAGAAAACTACTGTGAATCTCAGACATTGGAGTATAAAGCTCATGCTCAATAATTAACAACTTAAAAAAGTTGAAAAACCCCGATATTTTCATTTCAAAGTTCAATATCTCAAAAACGGCTGAACCGATTTTGTTTAAACGTCTCTCGAGAACCATCTCGATCACGTCAGCTTTCGGACAAAAAATACCGCATTAAAATATCCATTCGTTTGGGAGCTACGATGCCACACATTTTTCTCCACGACACACAGGTCTGTCGTGGAGAAAAGTGCATCCACATGTGAGATTTTCCCTCAATGTCCTTCCAGGGAAGATTCTTCGAATTTGGAGCTCGGGAGTATTTCAAATCCACTTTGATATACACAATAGGATATGAACTACATTAATAATAACATTTTACCCGACTACGGCTTAACCCAAAGGAATGGTAATGGATTAAATTTCTCGTTAAGTAGTGATAGTTTGCTACCACCTCCAGGTCAAGATGCTTGATGAGATGAATTCCAAAAAATGAGGTGGAGTTAGATTTATCTTAATGTTGACAACGTGTTGCCGCACATCGAGTGTAAAAAAAAACAATATGGCGGGCGTGAGTGGAGACCAAATCTGAAATCACAACTTTGCTTCTAGCACTTAATTTATCGGGCGGATTTCAATAAACATGACATCAGTAGATGGGTCTGTAACACGCCAGTGGGTCTGTACACTATACATTTAAAATCATTGATGCGGGGCGTATTACTGAAACTTCATAATGTGATGGTCAAAACTATTTTAGGGCATTAAATGGGGCTAAATCCAAGTGACAGTAGTCAAGTTTACAACACACACTCACCGAAACCTCTGTTTACATGTCTTAAAATTTCAACACCAGAGACCATAATGGGTTAACCGCTATCTTAAAAAAAATACTTCATTTTTATAATTTTGAATTTCCGTTGAAATTTATTGACTTTAATGAAACCTTATTTAAATTTACACCAAAACGTGCTACGTCACTTTGGTGATAAAGTAAAGACTCACTGAGAAAATTTGGTTCAGTACTTGGATGTTAGTGCATAATGGCCTACTACTGTAGTTTATATAAACAGAAGTTGTCCTTAAAGTGATGGTGTACTTTTTTTGTGTAAAATCAAATAAGGTTTCATTTTGTCATACATAGCATGCCCATAAAGTCAATAATGTTCAAGGAAAATGCAAAATGAAGTATACATTTCAAGATAGGGGTCAACCCATATGTTCCCTGATGTTGAAATTTTAAGACATGTAAACAGAGGTTTCGGACATTGAGGGAAAATCTCACATGTGGATGCATTTTTCTCCACGAAGACACGTTTTTTCGTCAAGGTTGTGTACTACAGGCTTGTGCAGAATTTATTCAGCTTTAATGTTGCTGTAGACCATATTTTCATATACCTAGTACGTAGTTTTCGAACAAAACCTGAATTTCTTACGAATGGAGTACATTTCCCAAGATAGCGGCCGTTCTACAAGGTCCTGACCCGGGGACTTTTGGGAGACGAAAACAGGGCTTCCAACGAACATTCGTACCAAATTTCATCAAACTTCGAAATTTCGAGGTTGAACAATGTCGACTGTATTAAAAGCTGTGTAGACGTACACTTACGTACACGTAACACTTGAGTGCTGATGTCAAGATGAGTTGAACATGAATTTAGTAAACAAGACAAGATTGTTCGGGCTCCTGAAGCTTTTTATAAGAAATCATAGATGTGATTACATTTGAGTGCTACAAAAACATGTAGTTTATCTATTAAAATAACTTCTCAATAAATTTACATCTCTGACGTCGACTGTTCGACTGGGTCGGTATTCCATTCACGATATTTGACAAACATTCTAAATCAGAATGGCAGAGATATCAAACTGGGGCTATGTTCTGTTAAATATATTTGACGACCGCTTTAGCCTAGTTGGTAGTGACCCTGCCTACGAAGCAAGCGGTCCTGGGTTCGAATCCCGGTAAGGGCATTTATTTGTGTGATGAGCACGAATATTTGTTCCTGAGTCATGGATGTTTTTCTATCTATTTAAGTATTTATTTCTCTATATAAGTATATATATCGTCGTCTAGTACCCATAGTACAAGCTTTGCTTAGTTTGGGACTAGGTTGATGTGTGTAAGATTGTCCGCAAATATTTATTTATTTATTTATATCGCGGATGGAATATCGGCCGTTGCCTCATGTAGTCAAAACAAATTTTAGGATGATACTGCAAAAGATAATAAAGTAATGTGTTTGTTCTAATAGCTTTCTGAGCTGGTAACGCCTCCCGCCACTGGTTTTAAGCATTTTAGGGGGGGACATACGTTGCCTACCCTACGATGAGGTATACAACATTTGACAAATATCAGCTTGGGTGCTGCAATGGAGGCAATACAGCCACCGGCGAGAGTGGCGAGGCAGGCGAGGCGGAGAGGGAAATTTTATACTAGAGCCTACTCGCATTTTGGCGCAAAATTACATTTAACCTAAGGAGGTTACCTACATATTAGGTTCCACCATAGGTATTTATTTGAATATTGCTGAAATTTACGCCACTTGCGAACTGATACGTTGATAACTTATAAAAACTGAAAGTAGTATTGAGCCAGGAACTCTTGGCAATTACATTAATTGTATTGATGGGATTTAGTACTATGTAAGAACTGAAATAAAATCAATGGATTGGATTGGTTTATTTCATCTATAGAGAACCCTCTTCATTGTTTATGGTTTGAATTTAACATGCTAACGTCAACCGTCAGTAGACCGTCTGTACGTCAGTGCTATTACTAATTCTGTAATACTATCAGCGAGAAAATACTCACTTTTAATAACCGATTGTATGCAGTTTGTTGTTATCCGACGAATCAATTTGAATTAGTCACGTGACAATTAATCGTCATCAGAGAAAAATACCGGACAAGTGCCAGTCGGACTCGCCCGCCGAGAGTTCCGTACGAAATTACAAATGTATAGTTTTCGGATTTTTCCCTGTACTAGTATGAATTTTTGAACATGGTGATTTTTTTTATTATTACTATTTTTTATGTTACTATACTTACTATAAGACGATATTACTTGCCAAATTTCATAATTCTAGGTCAACGCAAAGTACCTACCCTATGAATTTTGGTTCTCTTCAGAGTGTCGAAATATATTTTTCTCAAACATGCAATGAAATATTCTCTTTAGGTTCCTTATAATAGACTCGGAAGTATCATTTTTCGGGCGCAGCATCTCGAGGCGGCCTGAAATGGGATTTCATACAACTTTTCAGGCCTAGGCCTGCAAAGTAACTTTTTTATTTTCATTGCACTATTTGTGGCACAGCATCACGGCATTCAGCTATGAAAATTAGTTTGATTGAGGATTTTTATTTATTTCTTTCATTGCATGTTTGAGAAAAGCACTATACATGCCTCGGCGTGAAAACGGATTGCCGGCCAAGTAGGTATAGACGGCCGAGCGTAGCGAGGTGTTTTCCCGGCCTCTGATGTAATGTACTATTTTTAGCGGCATGTACGGCCGTATTCTTTTTTACGTTAACTTAGAAGTTTAATTATTTCCAGCTTCAAGGGACTTTAGACATGAGTATATGGTTTTAATTTCAACTCGAGGCGTTCTCGAGATAAAGGGGTCTTGACACACAGTCAGACAGGCGGACATCAAAGTGATACTATAAGGGTTCCGTTTTTTTCCTTTGGAGGTACGGAACCATAAAAATACTAACTAGGCGATGATCATTTCCTTTCATGGCTACAATAATAGCCCTTTCGCAATAATTGGCGAAGAAAAAGTCTCACGTGGAGGTTATTAAAGGAAATATCAATGGCATTCCGATTTTCCCACCGTTGGTTCTGAACACGATATAAATAAACGATATACAGAGAACGAATATAATGGAAATATAAACCATCATCGTCTGAAGCCGGTAGAAGGTAGTAGACAGGACTCGAACCTGTCACCTCTGTATATACCTGTTTTTTTTAATTTTTCCATTTTATTCGTTCTCTGTATCATATATGGAACAATCTTCCACCGCCAATAAAAAATGCAAGTTCACTGGCCTCTTTTAAGAACAAATTAAAACTCCACCTGCTAAAGGAACAGACGTCTCCTGTCTAGCTAGCCGATGAAATATAAACCTACTTTTTTTTTTTATATATTTAATGTGTTATTACCATTAAATTATATCTATGTCTATGTCTAAATTTATATTATATTCATACATCCATTTTATATATGTCGAACATAATTGATTGTTACGTAGTCATTTATATTTTTCACTAGTATGTATTTATCCTGTTTTAAAAATCAAGCTGTAGGTACTTGCGCACTGCACTTTCTGTAATATTTGTATTTAGATCTGCTTTTATTTGTGTCATGTAATTTGTGTAAAGGATTCACTGAAAATCAGCGTCGGGGTTTTCCATGCTCGGACACATGCTGGACTCCTTTTTGAGACCACCCTCAACATTGTACTACTTTTTATTTTTTCCTAGTTTTAATCATTTGTATTTAATGTTGTGGTTGTGTTTATCAAATAAATCACTCATTCATTAAATATATTCATTCATATCGTTTAAAATGTGATGTGGTAACATCCACGTTAAATTAACACGAAACAAAAATATATAATAAAATAATTTGGTTCGTAGGTCACAAGCGTGACCCAAACTCAAACTTCAATCATTTATTGCAGATTTGTTGATGACCACTTTAGCCTAGATGGTAGAGACCCTGCCTACGAAGTAAGAGGTCCTGGGTTCGAATCCCGGTAAGGACATTTATTTGTGTGATGAGCACGAATATTTGTTCCTGAGTCATGGATGTTTTCTATTTATTTATTAAATATTTATTTATCTGTATAAGTATCTATATCGTCGTCTAATACCCATAGTACAAGCTTTGCTTTGTTTAGGACTAGGTTGATTTGTGTAAGATTGTCCGCTAATATTTATTTTATTTATTTACGTGTTTCCCTCAACCCGGACTATGTAACGGCGTGTCGCAACAGGGCCTAACGTTAACAAACGTCGACACACATCGAATCGCGTCAGAAAGTAGTATCACCGGGTAGCCGCGGCCTTGAAGGCTTTACGCGATTTCGCAAACCGAGTCTTTGAACTTTTACAAAACGTTGAAGACTACGCAAGCCAGGCGATTAAGGATAACCCAAACGGTGCAGAATGTTTCATAGATGTTGAAATATAAAAATGAGGAAGTTACAGGCGTTGCGAAAGGTCAAGGCTCAAAAATCTATAATTCTCGCCGGTTGCCTAGTCACGCCAGACCGCGTGTTCTATGGTGGCAGAAATAGTATTTTTCCTGTTATTATGGAGATTTCTTTAGAAATAGAAATATTTTTTCTTTGTATGTTCAGCAAAGGTCGCGGTTACTACTTCAACTAACATTTCAGAACGCTCATGTGAGAGGATATGTAGGGTAAATCGCCAATAGCTTGCCCCCTCATACTAAAGATGAACTCTGTGCCCCTACAAACAGAATTGAATATAGTATGACGACGTAGCCTGTTATTGAAACCTTATACTAAAATGAATTCTATTATAGGTGAATAGAGTTCATGTTTAGCATGAGGTGGCCAGTTATTGAACGGTGGCAACGACGATTTACCCTATATTTTATATACCTACTTTAAAGCGGCTAAGTTGGTGGCATACGTGATGGTTAGAACACAGAATCATATGAAGCGGCATAACGTTGGCCCGTTACGGTGCTTGGTTCAAGGTGGTCTAACACCATCAAGAAATCTTGTTCTTTCCTACAGAGGTTGGACTGATTGGTCACGACCACAGTAGAGATATAGCTTACAGCAGTAAAACAATTCCGTACAAACGCACATTCACATATACACGCCTAAACATAAATACAAGTCGGGGGTAGTCGACTCACAAAGGCCTTGACACCTTTTTACCGTGCCGCATTAAACGTCATGTTAAACTGCCATATGAAGTTGTCAAACAAGTGAAAGCGACATGGCACTTAAGTGTTCAGCAACTTATAAGGCCGACTGTACATAAGGCCGCGCATGTGCGTTAGAACTGATTGAAAATGGACCGCAGATACTGCTGTAGCTATACCATATTTTTTCTAGCTTGATAGGAATGATAGAAGTCACTTCATAATAGCATGACATTTTGTAAGGCGGTAAGCGAAATTCATATTATTTCCAAGTGACAAAAATGGCTTGTAAAAATTAAATCACGACTAATATGCGGATTTTATATAGACTTGATCTCAAATCAGTTCAAGTTCTAGCTACAATAGCTACCGTGAAAAGACTACGTAATATACGTCAGTTTGGCATCTGTCAGTCCAATCAAGCTAGAAGAAATATGGTATAATATATCCAACACAGGCTTTTTTTGCCTACCGGGTGGCTCCATCGCCTTAGATTATATTTAGTGTATCATCTTACGAAATAATGAATTTCTGAATTTTGAATATATTTACTGTGTCACGACTCCCAGGTTTGAAGGAAAGGCAAAATATTAGAATCCTTACCATGCAGAGCCCATCTGCTCGTTTCTGTGCCTTCTGCGTGTACCGCGCCTTGTAGAAGTCGCTGAACAGGAACAGGAACAGGAAGCCGTGCATGGCGATCCAGTACACGAACACGTGCGGGTACTGGCACGACGGCCGGAACAGCACTTGCAGCTGGTGGGTGAAGATCATCACGAACTGGACCTGCAAACAGTACCGTGCTGCCTTCAAATAAGGTTCATTATTGAATGCGCGTAGAAAGATTATAACATGGACCTGCAAGCAATACCGAGCTACGTTGCAATATGGTTCATTGTTGAACACAACGGAAGACCAGCGGTGGCCGGGCTTGTATTTATATATATTATCATCGGTTTTTGTCGTTTTGTGACCCCCTACCACCTATAAAAATTACGTTATTTCCATAAAAAATACGATTTAGCTTTATTTTATGTTTAAACAAATGTAATATTTTCTCTCTCTTTTATTTGGCAAATTAAACTTAGATAAGGTGACTGTCATTTTTATGACAGTAATTGTTAGAAAACACGAAATTAATTATATTTACGCACTTTTTGAAGAAGCGAGAGATGATATCATCGTCGTTAAGACCCCCCCCCCCCGTGCTACGTCATGCAGCGTCATCCAATGGTTCTATTCTATTAATCCTATTCTACGCGGAGATAGAAAATTGTCACGAACTGGTTTTACAAGTATTTAATACCATTCCAAGTTTTAATAGACTTCATTATTAAACATATCGGCATAGCCAATCGACAAACCTATCAAGCCTTATACAGATACTAGACGAATAGTGTACCGGAACATATATATTCGTGCTCATCACACAACTAAATGCACTTATAACATGATACTATAGAAATAATAGCTTCTGCTCGATTCGGAGGATTGGCTACTTTCCTTAGGGCCGGTTTTTCAAACCCCAGATAATACTTATCTGTCAGATAAATGTTAGCTGTCCTTTTCTTTTATATGTCTGGGGAAAAGGATAGCGATAATTTTATCTGACATATACGTTTATCTGGTGATTGAAAACCGGCCCTAAGAATATATTTAGTCCGTCAGATTATAGCTAAAAATATTGGACACATATTTTTTATTTTATCAATGAAACAAAAAATAATGAAGATATAGCCCGTTAAAGTTCCGCGTGACGTCACATTATGGTACCTACACTTTTTTGCACTTTTTTGACGGCCGGTTAGCCTAGTGGGTAGTGACCACAGATGTATGAATATAAGGAGATCGGACATGGCGGCCGATTTGTATAGAGTGAGCCTGTCGCAAGTACATTAACCCACACAACGCCCAAGTAATTGACAAGACAAAGCACGCACACATCTAAAACACACACTCTTGTATACCTACACGCTTATTTGACAATAAACGCGCATCATATCAGGCATTTTGGGAAAAAACGTAATATTCTCTGCTCGCAGCACGCGTGCACAGTATGGCAGTGTATGCCCATTGAGCATACAGCTGCGACACGGCCGCCGGCGGCTTGTCCTCTCTCTAGTATTCTATGCTCTCAGGTAGTGACGCTGCCTACGAAGCTGAAGGGGGTTCGAATCCCGGTAAGGACAAATATTTGTCTGATGAGCATGAATATTTGTTTCTGAATCTTGGATGTTCACTATGTATTTAACTATTTATATCTATTATATATATCGTCGTCTAGTACCCGTTGTGTAAGGTTGTCCCGTAATATTTATTTGTTATTTATTTATTGACAAAATAAAAAAATACCTGTCCCATTATTTTTTGATAATCTACCTGACGGACTAAATAGAATTATATTTTTTACCCAGGAAAGTACCCAATTTACGACGAATTATTCCGATGTATAAGCTAACCTGCCCGCGCGGTACCGCCTGCGTATAAAGCTAGGTTTAGACGAAGCCAATACTGGCTCACTGGCTTGAAAAATAGGCAGGCGCTATATTCCCGCCAGTGCTGGCAGCCAGTGTTTTACATACAATAAGAAGCCGGCACTGGCTTCGTCTAAACAGGGCTTTACACAACGAAGCAGCGGGTTAAAAGTATAGCGTATCTCCACTGAAGGTACTACTAGGCAGGCATAATGGGCTTGTGACCTTAAATTTGTTTACGATGCCATAACAACCAGTTTTTGTAGATGAACAAATGTTTGTATGGAAGCAACTACATTTAAAGGACATTAATACCCAAAAAATCGAGTTAAAGACGGACCTCGCTGACAGCAGCCGAAACGCTTCATACTGATTGGCTTTAAAGTATGACGTCACACCGTGCAATTTGTACTAACCGTTGCATGGAATATGAAGTAAATTGCTGTTTCGGTCGCGAAATACTGCGTTTTGGTCCATAGTTGTCATACACATTTATTTCTATAAAAGCGTAAGGATTCTATTGGTACCTTTAAATTTACTCTTGGACAATAAATAAAATTACTTCTTTTTCTAAACTTTCAAGGTTCATATCTTTTTATGATTTGAATTATATTTTGTAATTTACACTTTATTACAATCATTTGATGGTTTACTATCCATTTAGCAACACGACGTTATCAATTTTAACACCACGCAACAAGCCTATTGTGAAAGATTTTTTGAAATCGGATAAGTTGTTGCGGAGTTTAGCCCGTACATCTAAACGTACAGAGATACACACTCACAATTCTCACAAACCTTACCTTTATAATATAGTATGACAAATAAAACAAATAGACAAATGAATATATTATTATTATATATTATTTTCCTATTATCCTCTTGTATTTACATTGTAATTTACCTATTAACATAAACGCTTTCGTTTTTAACAGAAAATTAAAATGACAAATGTAAGTTTCAACCAAATTCATTTGGTAGGTGTGTAATTTTAGCAGGATCAAGATTGTTGGTTGGCTAAAAAAATGACCACAATATAGTTTCCGATTCCAAGTATTGGGTAGTTTAACATTTTAAACATTATTTTTACATCGTAAACTTAGTTTCAAGGTAATATAAGATATATTTTCCTTGATGTAAACATGGACCAACAAGTTAGTAGGCATTTAAATCACACTGACACCTGTTGTTATCTCCAATTCAGTCATAAATATGCATATATCGCCGTTCTAATATGAATATGACAATGAAATCAAAACGAGTTCCTCAGAACAAGTTATCATGTACCTGCAAGCAGATTGCTCTACTGAGATGTCTATGCAAATGTGAGGACGCAAGTAACCTTTACACGTGTTAAAGGGCTAGGCGACGGGTGACGTCTAAACAATTTAATGACAGAATGACGAAGAAGGAAGGCCGCTATTAATTACATATATCTTACTGCCTAATTTGTTAAAACCGCAACACGGTCGCATTTTGACGTAAAACACATTATCTAGTCCCTGCATACAGCTAATTTATAACTCTAACCACTTGGAAGATCAGTACCTACCAGTGGCGGAGCGCCCGTGCAAGCCGAGTCCCACCGGCTTGCCTAAAATTTATTTTTAGGCAAGCCTATCGTTAAATACTCTTAACTCTTTCATAACTTATTTTGTTGCGGGTTGCCCATCGAAAATTTTCACGTACCGCCACCCTCTCTAGTATAAGTTTTATCGATACAATACGTTTTCGAACGCGTTTGCGTTTAGTTTCAAATTGTATGGCAACGAGAGCAGCGCCTCTGGTGGTAACTATTAGGGACTACGCGTTGACATACAAATTGAAACTAAACGCAAACGTATATGTATCGATAAAACTTATACTAGCGCTACTGTTTAGAAAACGTTATACTATACGTATCTAAGGGTAAACAATTTAAAGAATGGCTACCTGAAATACCTTTAGTGGTAAGTGGTAACCTAATGTAATGCATTAATTAATTCAATGTTAAAAAATCAATTTCGTTTTGTTCGACAAATCTGTGTTCAATTTATTATTATTTTTTATATCTTCATTGTGCTTAGAACAAAAAAAGAGGCTAATTGCGTAACTTTTCGATCGAGCGTTAGGAAATCTCAACGTTGAGAAAGGGGGGTGGAAGGGTGTCATTTTATAGGGGTTGGTCACCCCTTTTAAATGAAAGTCTCGCGTTCCGAACGCGCGTCGGTACAATTTCACTGTCAATTTTCCATATAAAAAGTGACATTTAGACCTACCTGACGCGTACAATGCGTTACGTGATCGACCTACAGGTAGTAGTCTAAGTGACAGCTTTCAGTGACGAAACTCTAACTTTGCCAGTTACTTTGTAGTTGTAAGTAAAACGTTGAAACAAAATAAAATTGTATAGGACCCCTTATAACCTCAAACTTTCAGGTATATAAATACGGTGGTAGAGCCGTTTAGTTTTTTCTTAGTTCGGCTTTACAATTCCTACTTTATACCAAAAAAACCTTGTGGATCCGTTTTATCTGTTGAATTTAAAGATCCTAAATATCCGGATCCAAATTATTGGCGGATCTTGCAAACCCTAAATACGAGTGGTCAATACCACTCGTTTCTTTTAAATTTTCTATCGCCTTTTCAACATAGCATTTCACCATTTTGACACTTTTCGAGTTAAGGAGTCGAGCGCTCGAAAGTCAAAAATCGGCCCCTGCTGATCTTCTATTTAATAATGTCGACACTAATACGTACCATCTGGAAAGCGGTGAGGTACTTCTTCCACCAGATGTACTTCTGGTATTTGGGTCCCATGGCCGAAACCATGTAATAGAAGTACATGACGATGTGCACGAACGTGTTGAGCAGCGCGAAGAATGTGCTGTGGCCGCCTGCAACAAAACAAATACATTTTATAATTTATATAAAATTTTCGCAGCTTTTTTTATAGTGTTTTCAAACAATATCCTTTTTAATTGGAATTCATCATCATCATCATATCAGCCGAAAGACGTCAACTGCTGGACCTAGGCCTCCCCCAAAGAGTTCCAAAGTGACCGGTCCTGCGCCACCCGCATCCAGCGGACTCCCGCGACCTTTACCAGGTCATCAGTCCACCTTGTGGGGGGCCTACCTACGCCGCGCCTTCCGGTAGGTGGTCGTCACTCAAAAACCTTTCCGCCCCTCAGGCCATCGGTTCTACGTGCACGGCACATAGAAGAACATTATAATCCTCCTCTACGGTTTTATGTGGTTTCGTACTGTGTATCTGTTGCTAATGAAAAAACATTTTTTTTTCACTGTTGTCAAATACCCAATTGTCTTTACGGTTAAAGATATTTTTGTAATTGACAGTACTAACATTATATATGGCAAATGTTACATGTTCGAAATCGCCAGCTTTCCATTTAAAGTTTAAATTTAAAATAATATAATCTTTTTATTTGCTGTTCATCAAAGGATATCATTGCGTTAAACTTAAACAATACACGCGCATAATTATTAGAGCGTTCAGTCGTCATCTCAACTCATTACAGAAACGTTGCATAATAACGATTGCCGTCTCCGGTAAACACTGAAGATTTTGGATGCAGATAAGCATAATTATCATAAATTCGAAGGCGCTCCATCAGCACCACGTTATTTGCTATCCCTTTAACGGCCAAGAATAAAATCTATCCATAATTCAAGTCTCTTGATATTGTATAAAACTAAAAATTCTGCACCATAAGAAAATACAAAAAGATGACCTTAACAGGTGGTCATTTTTGCCTTAAAATGTTTAAGTTGCCCTATAAAGGGTAAGTCAAATGCCCTATAAAGGTAAAAAGTAATCCAAATTAGCTCCGGCTTGGCATCAGATATGTTTGACGCCACGCCACCGCAAATACTGCAATACATTATACGTTCACCGCAATGGAAACGGCTACATTTTATGGCGGTCTTCCATGGAATCATGAAATCTGTTTAGTAAAAAGTTATAGATTTAATCAAAAACACAACATGTGTTTTTGATTAAATCTATAACTTCTTATAGCCAGATAAACAGTCTATTTGAACGTATAAATATGTTGCATCTCGCAAAAAAGATATTCTAGCAGAAAACATGGTTGTCCACGAGACAAACCACAACTTTCATACAAATCGGGGGACATTTTGCGTCCGCTGGGCAATCGGTGAAATTGAAGGCAAATGAATATTTTTTTAATTCAGTTGCATGTAGTTTCGCTCTATAATTAATTGAGTAAGGAATGCAACAACAATTAACAACAGCAGACATCGTATTTTCTTGTAATCTCCTTTTAAACAGCAAATAGTACAAAATGGGGAGGACACTAAACAGTTGAGTCACCCACATACGAATGGGCTTGTGACCTTAATTTTTTTACGATACCATTTTTGTAGAGGAACAAATGTAAATATATGGAAGCAACTACATTTAAAGAACATTAATACCCAAAAAATCGTCTTAAAGACGGACCTCGCTGACAGCAGCCGAAGCGCTTCATACTGATTGGCTTTAAAGTATGACGTCACACTTAGCAATTTGTACTAACCGTTGCATGGAAAATTAAGTAAATTGCTTTTTCGGTCGCGAAATACTGCGTGTAGGTCCATAGTTGTCATAAAATGTTGTTTCTATAAAAGCGTAAGGATTCTATTGATACCTTTAAATAGTTTAAATCTACTCTTGGACAATAAAACAAAACATTTTTTCCTAAACTTTCAGGTTATTTTCGTAAAAAAACCGGCCAAGTGCGAGCTGGACTCGCGCACGAAGGGTTCCGTACCATTATCTATAAAAACGGCAAAAAAATCACGTTTGTTGTATGGGAGCCCCCCTTAAAAAATAATTTTATTTTGTTTTTAGTATTTGTTGTTATAGCGGCAACAGAAATACATCTGTGAAAATTTCAGCTCTCTAGCTATCACGGTTCTTGAGACTGACAGACCTGGTGACAGACAGACGGACGGACGGACGGACGGACAGCGAAGTCTTAGTAATAGGGGACCCTATTACTAAAACTTCGCTGTCCGTTTTACTCTTTGAGTACGGAACCCTAAAAATATCATTTTTATGAAAATAATTATATTTTGTAATTTATACTTTATTTGATGGTTTACTATCTTTAGCAACACGAAGTTATCAATTTTAACACCACGCAACAAGCCTATTGATGAATGTGTATATATCTTGGATGCCACTGTAGGTATGTCAATTACTAGAGGGTGAAACATTGATTGATGGGAATACCTTATATACTATATTCATTGATATTGATGAATGTGTATATATCTTGGATGCCACTGTAGGTATGTCAATTACTAGAGGGTGAAACATTGATTGATGGGAATACCTTATATACTATATTCATTGATAATAGGGTTTGAATTCGAATTATTTAGATACGTTATTTATTTCTATAAGACATGAAATGTAAACACTTCAACACTTAGTAAACTTAAACGGTAAACAAAGAATTGCGCATATTATTTGAATAATTTGGCGTCTTAGCACTTCAATTGCGTCAAGCGGTGACATGGCTAATGCTAATACTCCTAGTTAGAGTTCAATGTGATATAAAAACATTGTAGGTACTTAGTTGTCTCAAAAATATAAACAAGTTAGTACACGGAGAAATACGGAAACCTTGACGCAATACACCAGGTAAGTTGTAATCTTAAGAGTCCCCGGCAAGCTCGGTTCTCCATACAAACGTAGTTACGCTCTCATTTTAAAACGACTAGCTAATTTGCTCTGAATCTTTGTACTTAGAATAAGTTAAGGTATATGCAGGTCTGTATTTAGTTTATGTAGCTTCAGATACCATAGTAAAGAAAATACTGCGAATTTAAGTTTTTCATACAAAACTTGTTTTTGCTGTATTTAGTTTGTTTAATAAACTGGAGCCATATAAACTAATTACAGACCTAGTTGTATAATATACCTCATGTCATTGTACATGCAAAGTTTCGTTACAATCCAAAACGTGATTTTAAAATGAGAACGAAACTCCGTTTGTATGGGAAGGTGTAATTCGGCCTAGCTTGCCGGGGATTCTCAAACCATACTTACACATGTACGTTAATAAATCTACGGTTAAACTCACGTATTAAATGTCAGGACAGGCGACATGTTTCGAACTCTTTGGGGGTTCTTCTTTAGGATGAGTGTTTTCAAGCGATTGATAACTTTTGATTGGTGTTGTGATTTGTGATTAAAGCGACATTGCCGCGAAAACACTCATCCTGAAGAAGAACTCCCGAAGAGTTCGAAACATGTCGCCTGTCCTGACATTTAATACGTGAGTTTAACCGTGGTTTTATTAGTAGTATATTAGACATGTCTCACGAAAGTTTAAATTCGAGTATTATAACTTCTTTTACCAGGATGTAGAATATGGACATCTCAATAGACAAACACGTCATCTCGATTGGCGGTCGGAACCGCGGTACACAATATAGCCTGTCTCCACCTTCAAACGTTTTTTTGCATTAAACATGGGATTGCGTTTGACCTTCGTCTAACCAGATGGAAAGTTAAGACACTTAATTCATTTATTTATTCAATATACTGTTTAGTTAATTCTGAAATCCTATGGTTCCGGAGAGTACACCAAGAACCTTCATAAAACTACACTCTCACAAACTGTAACCCCTTATTAGGTATATTAGTATAGATTAGTTTTATACCCAAGACTGATCTAGGCAAATATTTTGGGTAGTGCTTGTGACAAAACTGGTTAATGTTAGCAATCATGTGCAGCCCAGTTCTCAGCTAGCGGATCCACTAGCTAGTCCGTAGGATAGGATATCGAACTCATCCGCTATTAATTTTATTGGTATTTAATGTAGCAATTAGCTACGACCGTCACGCTAAGCGTTTGTTTAAATACACGGTGGCGTACGTTGGGAAATTTCCCTACCGCCGGAAAGTCCCTACTTTTGGCTATTTTTAATTACCTACATATATTAATGCCGTTTCCGTATGCAGGTCAAAACAAATGAAGCTGCAGTGTCATCAAATTGTGCGTCATTCTTTGTTTAACGTCTGCATGACTTATGTCACATATGGAAACCATTATGACATGTGGTTTATTACATGAAAGTAGTTATGTACCCAAAACTGTTTGGTAGGTATAAAGCGGTCTGGGGCAGCGCTGGTAAGACAGCACTTCTTGACCTTGAACGCTCGCAACGAGCAGTTATCAAGGTAATGATGAGAATTCTTTCGCTTCCTTTTCGCTTTCCCACGGACATTCTTTATCATGAAACAGGTCTTCTTAGAGTAATGCAATTGTTTATCATGAATGCTGTCATTCGAGTCCACATAAGTACTGCAAAGTCACCGCTTATAGACTACACCACGAGTAGACGCATATATAGAGTCCCCATTCCCTCAGTCAACTCGGCACATGCCCAACGCTCCGCATTCCTCATCCACACCTTTATTTATAATGCTGCCGATAAATTCTGTGACATACAAAAATGCACCATACGCAAAGTTAAGTCCACTCCAAGGAAATGGTTTGCTGAACTCTCGTATATATGTAGGTGATACGGAAGAGATATTATGTCCCTGCATCTAAGGTTGCTTTTTCCAACAGGTACCTAACAATTCAACATACACTCGTAACAAACACTTAACACACGTAAACACTCTATCTCACGCACACTTACACACGCGCACACACACACACACACACACACACACACACACACATACAAACTCTCTTAGTACTAAAAAAACCGCATAAATATTGTTTTTATTAATCATGTTCCCTTTGAAATGTTAACAGCGCTCATATTATATCTACATAATTGTTTAATTTTCACTTTGATTTATTAACCGACTCAGTGGGTCCCAAGATACAGGCTCAGCCTAGTTTGGAGCCCAACGGATAATGTCTGTATAATTTGTAATCATGTGCTTGTCTAATAATAAATTATTCTTCAGACTAAAATACTGTGACATCAGGCCTCCTGGAGTTCTGAATGGTTTATTTACTGGACTGATTATTCATAATGCGGATGTTGTCTAAAGCTTTTATTATGTCATGTCGACTTTGCTAATTGGACGAACAAGTAACACATTGGTATTAATTTTCGTTTGTTCTCAGTTGAAGACTAAAATAGTTGAGCAAATTGATATCATTGTCAAATAAAACATATACGTTTTATGGCGTTGTTCGTGTTAAATTGCTTAATATAGAAATGGGTGATAATTGTCACGACGTTTAAAACTTATCGTACTTATATAATATAACATAAGTAGGTACAATTATTCATTACACATTAAAAGTAACTACTGCACATTACACAATTAGTTGAAGAAGCAATCAATAAATGTGCATCAGGTTATTATTTATTTTTATCAAAAGTATTAAATTTAGTGTACCTAGTTTTACAGGGTTCAGGTTTGTATGCAAGTTTATTTATTCCACCAGAACTAGTAAACGCCTCAATTGAGATGTGTCGTGTTACGGTTTACGGGAGTTACGGTGTCCCGGGTGGATAGGCTGTGTGGCTGTTTCGGGCAGTCGTGTTTTGAACTGGATACTTCTATGCTCACGTTCTTGTATAGGGGTACAGTAGCTCTAGTATAAGTTTTATCGAAACACATACGTTTTCGAACGCGTTTGCGTTAAGTTTCAATTTGTATGGCAACGCGTAGTTCCTAATAGTTACCACCAGAGGCGCTGTTCGCGTTGCCATACAAATTGAAACTAAACGCAAACGCGTTCGAAAACGTATATGTAAAACTTATACTAGAGCTACTGTTCAAAATGTATCACGTGACATCAGAGGGGTAATCACGTAACGTTCTGAACGCGCGTCGGTACAATTTAAGTGTCAATTTTCCATATAAAGTGACATTTAGACCTACCCGACGTTCGTACAATGCGTTACGTGATCGACCTGCTGGAATAACTTTTTGTAGAGAAGCCTAATCTGATTCCAAATAATTGTTTGTTACATGTTTTAATCCTTCTTTATTTGCCATTAGTTGTTAATCACAAAATGTTATTTAGTTTATGTGGCGGACATGAAAATAATGCTGAAATGACCGCCATTTTCAATGTATCGCGAGCCAAATGAGCTACGTCAGTCAATGTTGCCATATATACCGATTTATCTATACCTATACAGATATTAGTGAATTAATCCAGATATATCAGGGTTCTATAGCCAACAAAGAAGTATCCACTTAAACTTAATTAACGGTTGTATCTCTGACACAACTCGCATCTTTTTTATACATCATGTCTATTTGTGTTTAGCAAATAGATCTGAGCGGTACCTAATAGTTATATAATCTTCGTAAATGTTCAAGCAAACGAGCATACGGAAGTTTCCGTTTCAAATTGTTTATGTACATATGAAGTTAACCATGACCGTCACAGAGCTCCATAATGACCGGGTTGCGTAGCGATTACACGTTTAATTAATCGAACAGAGTTAATCACAATACACTGGGCACCGTACCCTCACGTGACACATTGTTTTAGAAAACGCTGATTGGCTCACGATGCTGGCCTTCGGCCTTCTATAGCAAATAAATCGACGGAAATGTTTTTTTGCGTGAAATACATCAATGCCTAACATGCGATCGAATTATATTTGATTGCTCTCGGTGAGCATCAAAATTAAACATCAAATCTCGATTCTGTTTTCGAACATAGAGAATATTAACGATCGTTCGTCATAGCATAGAGAAAATATTATACTTATATAGTTTATTTATGGTCATAGTTAGTTTGGTTAGTGTGTTAGCTCAAACCGACTACATTTTAAAACAAAACATCTTCAGACAATATTAATGACTTCTTGTTCATGTTATCCATCTTATCATTCAATTATATCTATTCATGTCATGTTGCTATGTAGGGGTCATTTTTACCGTAGCTGAATGAACTTCAACTTAACAGTGTTTAAATGCCATTTGCTAATTATACTGACGTCTTAATATGAGGAATCCATTTTATTAATTCAATTTTAAATACTGAAATGTGACGTTGAATGACCGTTTAAGTCACTGCTTAATCGCCTTATTTATACAAAACAGCTAGTTTATGTTAATTGAAACGTTTTCGTTTATTTCCTGAAAATACGAGAGTGGTTTCACTAACATGTTTGCAATTAATACAATTTTATAAGGTTAATTAAGTGTTACTATATTGTTTAAGTTAAAATAATTTGAGTTTAATAATTCGTTCCGAAATATAAAATTCTTGTCAATGTTATCATAATATACATTAGTTACATTACTTTACATGAAACTGACAGTCCTGGGTTCAAATCCCGGTCAGTGCAAATATTTGTGTGGTGAATATTTGTCTCCAAGTCTGGGCTGTTTTCTATGTATTTAAGTATTTATATCTATTAAATATATCGTCGTCTAATACCCATAACACAATCCTTATTGAGCTTACTATGGGGCCGATTCAGATTGTGCCCCCTAATATTTATTATTTATTTTAAACTTCGGACGCGATGCCGTCTCCTGATTGAATCAAACTAATGAGCGCCAGGGTCATTGTCAGTCACAAAAACAAAAATCATCTTTCCGGTGGTCAATAGTTAAGGGCTTACGCTCACATATAATATGTTATTCACCTCACTTGCTCGGAAAGGCCTTTTTGTATGTTTGTTAACTATTGAGAAAATCGCTTTTTATCCACATGTGAAGAAAGTAGACGTAGAACGTTAAATGTTTATTTTTGTTTTTTGTAGGTATATTTTATGACATATATTTGTTTAACTTTGTTTTTTAACTTTTTTACTTATTTTTAAACTTTTTTTTTACTTTTTTTTTTTACTTTTTTAATTTTTTTTTTTACTTTTTTACTTTTTTTTTAACTTTTTTTCAACTTAATTTTACATTTTTTTGTTTTTTTTTTTACTGTTTTTTTACCCTTTTTCTTATTTTCCTCGCTGTAGTGAGGTGAAAAGATTTGTGTTATACACGGGTGAAAAGTTATTTTACGTCTCGTGTGTTGAAACACTCGCTACGATCAGGATTCTATTTTTGAACCACTCGCTTCGCTCGTGGTCAATCATAGAATCCTTTCGCTAGCTCGTGTTTCAAATGAACACTCGCAGGTAAAATACAACTTTCCCCCCTTGTATAACAAATAACTATTTATCGCATAGAATTATAGAAGGGGCAACGCCGTTTATGCGGATTCAGAGATCAACCAAAAATTAGGCTTTATAGCCCTTAACTTTGGCAATGTCCACGGAATCGGAGACGCGAACCTAAATCTGACAATGACCCGCCAGCAACCAGTGGGTTAATTTACTAACTCACATTCAGGTTCAGAATCTGAGCCCGCGTTAGTAAAAGACGATAATAAATAGTCGACATTCATTAACCTGTCCCGTGGTATTACAATTAGAGCTAAGAAAAAAATAACAATAGTGAATCAGGTAATAAAATACTGTTTCCCAGTAGGTAAGCAATAATACCTAACACTCGCCTTCAAGCGCATGTTGCGCAAGCATTTATCTGTAATCTAATATTAATGATTAATTTGTCGTCATGTTTTAGTGTTGGATGTATGTACAGGGTGGGGCAAAAGATATGCATCAGTTTTGAAAGACAACAAAAATATAAATATTGAACTTACAGTAACACGGTTTATTTTACTAAATTCAGTATACAATGCCATTTATTACATTAAGTTTTTTTTTTTATTATTATTATTATTCGGGACACCAACAGAGTACATAAGATTATATTACAATAAATAGGTACATTTTCTATTTGGGCACAGTTTTGAAAATGACACAAGCAAGATGGCGGCCATCAGCAGCTATGCACTGATGAAGGCGATTTCTGGAATTTGAGTGGATACTGGGTATGGCGGTTATTTCCTCCCTAATTCTCATCTTTAGTTCATCCAAGGTGTGTGGACGATGTTTGAAAACTTTTTCCTTTAGGTTATTTGGGACTTTTGGGAGACACATGGTTCCAGCAAGATGGGGCGACACAAATTTCAGAAATAGCCTTCATCAGTGCAATTGCATAGCTGCTGATGGCCGCCATCTTGCTGATGTAATTTTCAAAACTTAATGTAATAAATGGCATTGTATACTGAATTGAGTAAAATAAACCGCGTTACTGTAAGTTCAATATTTATTTTTTTGTTGTCTTTCAAAACCGATGCATATCTTTTGCCCCACCCTGTATTACGTGATTATATCGTATATGTGTATATGTATTCATATATCATATAAATTGTACAGTAACTAAACGATATGATACAGAAAATGAATATAATGAAAAAAAAAACCGGCCAAGTGCGAGTCGGGGTCGCGCATGAAGGGTTCCGTACCATTATCTATAAAAACGGCAAAAAAATCACGTTTGTTGTTTGGGAGCCTCCTGTAGCCTAGTTGGTAGTGACCCCTGCCTACGAAGACGGAGGTCCCGGGTTGGAATCCTGGTATTTTTTTTTTTTCAGAAACCTATCGTGTGTGGTATCTAATGAAAGGGCATTTTGAGGCAATTCTAAAAATATACAAAAAAAAAATTATACCACATCATTACATTTTATCCATATTTTTTAAATTAACACAAAATCAATTTTCGAAACATACCAAGTTTGGGCTCCTCCAGACACGATATGGCTGATTTGTTTTTAATACAATATACCACAAATAATACGTAATGTCCACATTTCTAACCTCAAAAAAGCAATTTTGAAAATAACTCATTAAGTATTTATTTTTTATTTTTCAATATTACAAAGTGACACATTTCTACTTCAATACCTATTTGACGTGACTTATGGAACTGTAGTACAGATACAGTACATATTAATCATAAAATGATACGTAGTATCCATATATCCAACGGGAAATACCTCTTTAACCCTTTAACTGCGCCTTTTCATCAGCTGGTATAGTTTGTTTAGTTTTTGACACAAATTATCAAGGTTGGGTATCCTTCAGATACGATATACGCAACAATTTTTTTTGTACATTATATCACAAATGATACGTTATATCTTGATATCTAACCCCAAGAAAGCAATTTGAAAATATGTTCATTATGTATTATATTTATTTTTTTATGTTTATAATTTTTCAATATTACAAAGTGACACAGTTCTACTGGAATTGTATAATAACGATCAAAAACGATAAATTCTTTGTCTTCCCGCCCGTCCCTCAAGATCCGTCCGATCACGAGAGTTCAGTTCCGATAGCGAGCTGCATTTAGTTTAGTTCAAAGACTACAATATACATACTGAGATAGACAGGCAACTCGACCAAATTGAGAAGGCAATTAATGCTTGCGTATACAGGCGCCATCTCTTCTGCGGTAGTTACAACTTTTCTTTGAATGTACAAAACATACAAAAAGTGCGTCGGTCGTAGGATTTGAACGTCGGATCATCGACTCCAAATACCACCGTCTGTACCCCTAGGCTACTGATGCCTTGTGACAATACGGCGAATTTTGAAATACCTTGACAGCCTAGCCTAGCAATCGCTAGAGCTTCAGAGAGTTCGCCAGCTATCAAGAAGGTGGCACTGTTTTCAATAAGAAACTGGATTTGCATTAAGTTCTAAGTTCGCATAGCATGGTTTAGTTAGCTGCCCGCAGTCGTGGCGTTCGGTCGGTCACAGCGGTTTCTTCTCGTCTGGCGTCTAACTAAACTAAATGCAGCTCGCGATCGGAACTCAGATCTTGAGGGAGGGCGGGAAGACAAATAATTTATCGTTTTTGATCGTTATTATCACTTAGAAAACACCAATAATAAACAAAACAGCACAGTTCAATACAATTCCAGTAAAACTGTGTCACTTTGTAATTTTAGGAACCGCGGGTCAAAAATTTTGTTTTGACCTCTATGTATGCGTGTGCCAAATGGCTAAACTGTAGATCGATTTGCGGTTTTTCTTTGAAATTGGGCTTGTACGACTACCACTATTAGTCGTGGCATTGACATAAGCAATAATATTTGTAATTTATTTTTTATTGATTTCACTTGTTTGCTGATATTATCTGGTGCATGACGATGATAGGAGTATGATGATTACCTGGTGCAAATTTAAGGCCCATCCAGACGGAGAAGGGCATGATGCCGTGGTGAATGACGTGCAGCGTCGACACCTGGTCGTTCTTCTTGCGCATCACGAAGAAGATAGTGTCGAAGAACTCTGTGAACTTGCTGAAGTAGTACCACCAACACGTCGCTGCCATCTACAAATTGATGACAGAATACACTCAAGAGTCGTTGCAGTTGACTGTAAGGCCACAGTGTAGATACAATCGTCGCACCATTGGAAACAGTTTAAACTGAAGGAAAACGCGTTCCTTACGGTTCTGAGGGGTAATCACGTAACGTTCCGAACGCGCGTCGGTACAACGAAACGTGTAAGAACTGACTGTGCGTTATAAAAAAAATGACCTTTATTCAGACACATTATAAACATGCATAATCCTATCATTGAGGTTTATACAATAGCCCGCGACTTCGTCCGCGTGGATCCTTAGAGGATAATTGCTATTAAAGTATTTCACATTAAATAATTAAACTGACTTACTATAGCAACGAGAATCAGGCAAAAACTCATGGACCGGTAAACATGATGTTTGTGTTATATGTACGTACACTAATGAGTACCTACTAACGAACTCGGATTATTGTTCCTTCTTCCTGGGGACCGGTTTTTGACTTTCGAGCGCTCGATTTTCACTCGAAAACTGTCAAAAATGATGAAATTCTATGTTTAAATAGCGATCGAAAATTGAATTAAGAGTGGTATTGACCACTCGTATTTAATTCTGTCGGTAGAAAGTAAGTGTCTACAATTTTGTCACTACGATCGTATTTACTTTTGTTTAATTTTCGAGCACTCGAAAGTCAAAAATCGCCCCCCTGGCGTTTATGACGTTTGGTGACCGTTATATCTGCCATAACGCGGGAATAAACATCCTACACGAACGGCCTTGAAAATTGTGTCCAGTCTGATATATATGCGCGTTTAGTTGTAGCACATATTAATGCTGCGATTGTACTTCACTGGAAGAGAGTAAGTTCTTTGGGCCGTTCTTCTTTTTTACCTACAATAAATAGTTATTTTTCTGTTTTTTGCGTTTTTCAACTTTTGATAATATAATTAAATTAAATATAATTGTTTTAATGTTCGATTTTAATGTACGTTGCATGTATTTTATATATGGACTAATTAATGATTCTTTTCGTGGCGATAATATTTTTTTTTGGTGGTGGTTTTTAAGAAAATACTGTGACAGAGTGTTCGTTATCAGCGGACCACATTTTGGATTACCACTCTGTGACGCGATTCTATGAAAAACAAACTTATAAAAAAAAGCACTTGATACGAAAGTGAAATACTATTTAGTACTAATAGATGAATAAATGTATGGACGTGTATTCAAACACTAAAATGTTAATAATCAATACTCTAACTAATGACGTATGGTAAAATGAGGACAGGAAATTGTAGGTTAAAAAGAAGAATGACCCCTTTACGAATGTGGATTTAGAGTGGTCTGGAGAAGCCATTCTTATTTATTAGTAAGATCGGTAATTAATACAAACCCTCATTGCCGTTGGGCTCCGCGAGTAATCAACGAGCTGACAACTGAAGTTATATTCGCCCCACCAGCCGCTCATAAGGTACTGCAAACAATAAAATACTATGTAAGATTTTCCTGTCGTAATCAACCATTGAGGTATAATGTGCTAACGTACTAGAGAAGACAACACGAACATTATCTGTGCGCCGGCCGGCAATACGGGGCGCATGCGGGGGGAGGGTAACTTGTCGTAAAACTGACTGAGACGGTGCGGCCCACTGGACCGCAACACGTAGCGCAAACTTCTTGTTCGGCGTGTCTTCTCTAGTACGTCAGTACATCAACACGCATAGTTAATAAATAAGTAGCTAATTAAGTATCTGTGTTCATGAAGCAGACGCTTAATATTTTTAGGTACCTACGAATCGTTCGTTCATTGACGGATCGGTTATCAAATCAAAATATTATCGTTGATTGTTGTAATAAACACTCAACAATAAGATAAACACAGTTAACGGTTTGTGGAAAAAGGCGTCACGTGAAATTAAACATCCGGAGACACGTTACATTTGATCACAAGTTTTTTACGTCAAACGAGTGTAAACTAATATAACTTTTTTTTAAACGTTTGGAAATACTATGACAATAATAAACTATGCGATCAAATCATGGACTTTTTTAAAGTAAATACTGCGGGATTTTAATGCGTTCTCTATCAAGAAACCGGTAAAAGCAACAAGGAAGAACAACTTGAAAATCGGTTTGTATATTACTTTAATTACATTTACGTCAATGTTTTCCGTCTACAACGAGGCCCATTATCACACAACACGTCAACAGTTAACCAATTTCCATCCGCGAAGGCAGTTGTTCGTCGAGGCGGATATGATTTTGGAGTCTGTTCTAGACTATTGCAACATATATGGTGCATTTGTATGAAATTAATGTTGATTTACCTCATAGAATATCCAGGCACTGAAGACAGTTTGGAATAGGTTGTATATAATGAGGACGCCCCTTAATTCGAAAGGTTTTCTGTCGGCCATTAGTTTAGGCCCAATGGACTTGCAGAAGTAGGCGTAGCAGAGGCATATCGCGACCGTCGGCAATGGCGACGATGTCATCGCCCAATCCTTCACGCGGGGGTCTGAAACACATTGAATATAATAGAATATCATTTATTGTTGAACTGTGTACAAGGATGTTTTGACATAATACATATTTAGACACAACAGTTTATACGTCACGGACATACAATATAAAAATCAAAGCAGAGAGTATTTCTATTATTAAGTAGGTACTGCACTTATAATTAAAGCATAGTTCATATAGAAATGGTACGCGATTGTCACAAAATAAAAAAAATATTTAGACGTCACAAATAAAAAAAGACGATCTCAATTTATCGTCCATATTTTGAGTCTTATTGGTAAAAGTACGCCTCGGATAAGTCTATGCATTTTGAAATTGTAGACAATGGAAGTTGAAAGACGAAAATTGATAGTGGACAAATACTTAAGAAAATCCCTTTTGGTCCGGGTCAAAGATCGCTTAGTCGTTAAATTTACCAAAAACCGTGGTGTGTCGGGTCTTAAAAACATACAAAGATTCCTTGTCTTTCGATAGAAAGCCCCAACTCAACCGGAGATCTGGCACTAAGGACAAGAACTTGGAGAAAAAAGTGCTTAGGGCAATAAAACAGAATCCAGGTATGTCGGATTATGAATTATGATCTATCTCGCAAATTCAAAAAGAGCCGCAGTACTATAAGACGTATTCGGCTCCGAGCCGGGTATAAGAGCTATAAAGCCATAAAAACACCAAACAGAACTATGAAACAGAATAAAACAGCAAAAACACGTGGTCGTCTCTTATACGACCGCATTCTGACAAAATTCAAAGGCTGCCTCATATTAGATGATGAAACATATGTGAAGCTAGATTTTAATCAACTACCGGGTACCAAGTTTTACATGGCCAAAGCAAGGGGGGATGTTGATGAAACATATAAGCTTGTAAAACTTGAAAAAAATGCTAAGAAACATATGATATGGCAAGGGATCTGCAGTTGCGGCCTTAAGACCAATAGTTTTATTACTTCATCAACGATGGCATCCGAGGTTTACATGAAGGAGTGCTTACAAAAACGACTTTTGCCATTTATTAAAAAGCACAAGGGCCCAGTAAAATTTTGGCCTGATCGCCCTGATCTGGCTAGCTGCCACTACTCGAAAAGGGTTTTGGAGTGGTATGTTTCAAATAATGTGGATTTTATACCCCGATCAACGAACCCTCCAAACTGTCCTGACTTCCGCCCAATCGAGAACTACTGGGCAATAATGAAAGGTAAATTGCATAAAACTGGGAAAACAGTACAGGATATCAATTCTCTGCGTTCTACGTGGAATCAACAGGCTAAGAAAGTAGAAAAAAGCCTAGTCCAGAAGATGATGAGCTCAATCAAGAAAAAAGTCCGTGATTTCGCACGAAACACTAATAAATGTATATAATTTTAATAAATTCTATTCAATAAATAAATATTATTCAATTTTTATCGATTAAAAGCTACGTGTTCTTATTAACTTAAAAAAGCTTAGACTTCGATTGCGTACCATTTCTATATGAACTATGCTTTAATTACGGCACGTCTGTGAAAAACTCATTCAAATTACTTATAAAAGGTCACGCAGTCATATTTCTCTTCACTACGCTATTCGGGCGTGATGTGATGAATTACAATTTCCATAAAAGTTTTCCACCCTCCACAAATTACGTTATGATTATAATACTTCAAGTCACGCAAATAAGCGTGAACGTCCTATTTCTCTATATATACCTTAACCAGCCTATCACATTGAAGGGAATCTGCCTCAATTTTAATGAAAATTTGTTGTGGTTTATACGTAAATGAATTGTGTAATTAAAGCAACGAAATTTACACAATCGTAAAGCCAAAGTACGGGTAATATGATGGTTACAATAAGTAATACGCTACCAGGTAATAGCACTAGTTGACCATTGGACCAACAAGGACGACGTCCGCTTATTTACCGAGACAAGACTAGCAGCGATTATGATTTTTCCGCATTTAGGTAAGCAAGCATTCCCACGTCGTCACTACATCCGGTTTCTAAGAGTCACACCGTGGTTCTTGGACTCTCAAACTGATGAAAATACAAACTTAGATATTCCCATTGAGAGATAAAGTGGCATGTAAATATTATACAAATGTGAATAAATAACGAAGTGAAGCATTAGTTTGTGCGTCACAGCATGGATCACGCACCAATGTCGGTATCGGCACATGTGTTAAAGCTTAGAACATTGACATAACTCCGGCGTCGTTACGCTAAGGCGCCGCCACGGTACGAGGTTGTAGTGTGGAACATTCTAAGGATTATGTAATTTTGTTGAGCAAACTCTTGCTGGTAAACCTTGGCGGCAACCGGCACGGTTCGCAGTTGACGCAAAGTTCTTAAAACGACAGGGTTGCAAATAGGCTGGTGCGCAGGTGGCTCATCCGGTATAACGATGCACATAAAACTACACCCAAGAGCAAACAAAACGGGTACAATTTGCTTAGATACTCTATACAACCTGTGTCCATTATCATGGGGTCTTAACTTAAGTATAGTTTAATGCAACTATTTTAAGAAACTAGCCGGACATTGAGGATTGATTGCATATCGAAGCAGCGGATGCCGACGGCGGGATTACCCGTTATTCGTCATTGGTAGTTTCCCAATTAATACAATGTTACGCCAAGATTTTTGCTACAAATGAATGTAACCTTACTTTGAAACAAAGGTTACTTTACCAGCTAAATAAAGCCTCGACAACATAGTTGTTCTTGGCGCTGTGGACGAGCGTACTTGCTGTGAAATAATAATCCCATAAAAAACATTCCATGTAAAAAATAGGCCTAAATAGTATCGAAACTCTTCCACCGTGAAAAGTTGTGAGATATTACTATTATTAAAAAAAGTCCCTGAGCGACCGAGCTCCGCTCGGATGAAAATGGAGAAAATACGGAGAAAACGAATTTTCCCGGACATGAGACCTATCTGGATCGATTTCTCGCCCCCGTAACCACCTATATTCCAAATTTCATCGAAATCGTTAGAGCCGTTTACGAGAACGTGATTGCAAATATATATATATATATATATATATATATATAAATTTCAAGTTTGTAGGTCTGCTAGAAGTATTTACCATACATTTTTGATTATCATCAGTGACGAACTCGAGGTTATTTAGATATCAATAAAATATTAACTGTGCAATTGAAACTTTATATGTTTAATGTCCACTATTGACATCATAACCCGAGAATTTTGTTCCAAACCCATGTTGTAATCCAAACCCAAGGTATGAGGGTTCAAAGAAACGAGGAAGCGCTTCGAGAAAAAGTAGGTAGTGCCCTTGCACTTCGCTTGGCACGTCTTGGCGGGCAGACCAAGTGATTTTGATTATATGGATTAATGTCATTAAATGGGTGCTTAGTGCTTACCACTCCTGTTGTCCAAGAGTTCCCGATACCAGTTGGCGATGCTTGTCATCTTGATATTGTGTTTTACGTGGATAACTGTAACAAATGCAATCACTCATTAAAATAAATGAAACAGTCAGATGTACATATTTTACAAATAAAGTGTCAGTTGAAAACAAAACGCGTTTAATCGCAGTTACGGAACATGAAATTAACATTAAGAAGAGTGTATAAACGGCTACCGAGCATTAGAATAGAAAAAAGAAGCGGGTTGTGTCGGAGATACAACCGTTAATTAAGTTTATGTGGATACTTCTTTGTTGGCTAGGGAACCCTAATATATCTGATTTAATTCACAAAAATCTGTATAAGTACAGATAAATCGGTATACATATATGGCAACATTGACTGACGTAGCTGATTTGACTCACGATACATTGTAAATGGCGGTCATTTCAGCATTATTTTCATGTCCGCCACATAAACTAAGTAACATATTTGTGATGTGAACTAATGGCAAATAAAAAAGGATTAAAACATGTAACAAACAATAATTTGAAATCAGATTAGGCTTCTCTACAAAAAGTTATTCCGAAAGTCACGTGATACATTTTGAACTGCACCCACAAGAACGCGAGCAAAGAACTATCCACTTCAAAAAAAAAATATTTCAATGCAACTAAAGGATGTCCAAAAAGTAAACACAAGATTTGAATTATATAGTAGAATACACAGGTTTTTTTTGTGTTGTATCATAAGTATACAGTATTATATAGGGTATTATTTATTTTATTATGTGTTTTGAGGGCCTTAATATGCCGCTTCGACCAGTAAGTGCAAATCTATTGTGGCAGCCCTTTCTTTAGAGTTCACCGCTAAGACCCGTTGCCTCCAGGAAATTCCAGATTCTTTGGGCGGTGATATGTTGTACCTCTTCTGGGTGCAAGATGTGCCTCCCTAGTTAAGGTAGGTACTTCTTTTGTGCATGAGTGGTCAGCAGGAGCAGAGAATGTGCATTGAAGTCTATCGTATGGAAAAGCACAAAGGGCAAATGGCTCCACGGCTTTTCTGGGATGTAAGACCTACGCATTATTTTCTCGAATTTTTCCTTCATCATTACATATCTACAAATTTCTGAAATTAGTTGAAACGGCGTTGAATTTCAAAACACGGTGGTGTTTGAACCCACTGGATTAGCTATCGATACCCTAGTTAACAATCGTACTAATTACGAGGAAAGGTGTGGTGTAATTAGGACGATAGTGCACAATCATAAATTTACAATTATATTGACAAAAAAAAGTTATTAGTACGATTGTGAACTAGGGTATCGCTATAGTCACAGTGATATGCCATCAAGCCTTTGAAGGAGGACATTCAACGCTGCTGCAACGAAATTCAGAAACTTGCATTCCCAATGGTTGTGGAAAATTTCAACGCAAGAACGCTCTCTTGCGTCGAAATTTTTCACAACCATTGGGCATGCAAGTGTTTGAATTTCGTTGAAGCAGCGTTGACTGTACTCCTTCAACATTTCAGAAAGGCCGTGGTGGCCCATTTGCCCCACGTGCAACTCGACACATAACCCTATACTGTGTCGGTAGGTACTTTGATCCATAACAAAATAAAATAAGAAACCGGCCAAGTGCGAGTCGGACGCGCGCACGAAGGGGACGTACCATTATCTATAAAAACGGCAAAAAAAATCACGATTGTTGTATGGGAGCTCCCCTTAAATGTTTGTTTTATTTTAATTCAATTATTTATTTTTAAAGTGAATATATAACTAAATATTCTGTGAATATTTCAAGCTGTTGCCGTTATCAATATCGACCAAAATCGAGCAAAAAAATCACGTTTGTTGTATGGGAGCCCCCTTAAATATTTATTTGATTCTGTTTTTATTATTTTTTATTATAGCGGCAACAGAAATACATCATCTGTGAAAATTTCAACTGTCTAACTATCATGGTTCATGAGATACAGCCTGGTGACAGACGGACATACAGACAAACAGACAGACAGACGGACAGCGGAGTCTTAGTAATAGGGACCCGTTTTACTCTTTGAGTACGGAACCCTAAAAACAGGTAAGAACCTGTGTTTTCTTTATAGTTCAAAGCTTGTGTCACTATGTGATTGTATGATTGATATACTTAACTAATTTTATCAGGGATTCATACGATTTTCAGCAAAGTGAGATCGCGCAATTGGCCTGCCTACAAATATTCGTGTATTCGTTATTTAATAAGCAGACATCCTTAATTAAATAAAGATTCTCAATTAAATAAACATTCTATTATCACTGCAACATAACCGATACGATATTTACGATTTCTGGTGGTGACGTTGACGCGTAGCGCCGATATATATTTAATTTGTTGTCATAAATATGCATCCTAAAAGCATGCTAGCATAACACGCGTCCCACATGTATAGTGTATTGTGGGACTCAGTCTGTTTGTGGCTACAACATTTATTATGTTCTATTGCGAACTACTGAGGATTTTTTCTGCCCAGTATTCTGCACTGCGAACAGATGGGACAGTATCCCCAACCCTGAGAAAATTACGGTTTTTTTGGAAATAATTCAATATCAGGCTAATTATTTGTATACGGCTTTTAAATTTTATTTTAAACAACTTTTACTATTGGAATGAATAATTTTATGGACCGGAAGTTAGGATTTTTTTTAAACCCGCAAGCAAAAATGCTATCAGTATTTTTATAATGAAAACATGTTTGAATACACAAATGTTGAGACTTACTACCTGAATACAAAAATATATGGGTCATTCTCAAAAAAGTGGCACCGGAACCTGTCAGGAGGTTAGTCTTAGAACTTTTTTTTTGCTAAGCATTTTTCTTATAATTAAAATTTATGTATACATTAAAAGACACTTTTTAAACAAAGGCCGAATGTTTTAAAGTAAAACTAAGGTTAAATCAAAATTTTAAAAATAATATAACACTAAGTTTGTCGTTCACTTGCCATGTCCCAACACGAGGTACTCATGTTTAGAGCCTATAAACACATATTTATATCCAACGTACTTTCTTTCGAGTCCTATATTTAAGTTTCGTATATGATCAAGATTTAATAGTATGGCATTGAATAATAATATTATACGTATATCACTTACTTATCTGCAATTAAAGTTTGTCCACGACAGTTTCTGTCACCCACTTGTCATGAGACGAACACTACTACTGCGTGAATACTATTACGTCTTTCCCGCCTCACCCCGCACCAAACGAGAGCCTCAGTTGCCTGCTAACACTGCTAGGAGTACCACGTCGTCGGTGTGCCCGTGACAAAAATTACGAACAAGCAACGTACGCGAACGGGAGTTTGTAATGAGTAAGTAGTCTTTATTCTGTCTATCGTATTTTGGTTTTTGTGTGTGCTATTCCATTGATATTCGCCTATAGCATACAAAAGAAGGTTTATTCTCGTGTGTATTAGTATGAAATTCATTAACCAAACGGTAAGCTTAAATAAATGTTATAACTATCATTTTGTCCATTCCCTGTATGTCGTTCACCTGTTTTGCAATAAACAGGTGAACGACACACATGTCAGGTGAACGACAATTACTAACAAACTTATACGTAACTTGTATGTAAGAGCTATATTATATTTAATATTTACAATACTAATAAGCCGGTGTTTCAAGTACATGAATCGTTTATAATAAGAATGAAAAAAAAAACATTTTCTTTGTAGATTACCCTACCCAATTTGAGGTTTTTAAATTATTAAATTATGGGGGTTATTATTTGTTTTAGTTCATTATGGCGAAACCTAAATCAAAGAATAAAGAAGATATTGCAGCGAAAAAGAGAGAAAGGGAGAAACAAAGATATCAAAAAATTAAGAATAACCCGGAGCTATATGCAGAATACCAAAGAAAAAATAAATTAAAGTATGAAAAAAGAAAAGAACAGAAAAAGATTGTCCTGATAAATGAAATGACCTCTCGCCAGCAACGGATGCAAAGGAAAAAGTGGAGAGAAGAAAGAAATAGAAGGTATCAAAGAATGAAAGATAAAAAAGCCAAGGAGAAACAATTCATAGCTGAAAATAGCCCTCCAGAAAGCGATGCAGAAGTAGCTCAATTATTGAATGCCCCAGAAGGAAACGCTGAAGTAGATATTCAAAATGTCCAACCTGGTAGCCCAAGGTCTCTGAGATCTCAACCTCTGACGCTAAGTCCTTCGTCATCACGTATTTCATCTGCATGTTCATCAGGAACCGTTTCCCCCAAAGCTCAACGTATAATTCGGAAACTGAGGTATAAAAAAGACAGAGAAATATTGTCACTTAGAATGCAATTAGAAGCTGTCAAAAAATTAAATGAGGCGTATAAAAAACGACAGTTAAGACAATTTCAAACAAGTACTCCATCAGACCAACCAACAATTAACCAACCGATACCCGAGCCACCCCAACAAAATAATATAGCTTCGGAAATACTACAAGAAGAATACTGTTCTGAAAGAAAATCAAACGAGGATCTAGGAGTATCAGATTTAGAGGTTGCATCTGGAATAGTTGAATCTTACAAGAATCTAAAGTCGAACAAAGACAAATCATTATTTGCTAAAAGTTTGAATACATGTGTGACAGATACAATATCAAAATCCAGAGATCTCAACCTCAAACGAATTTTAAAAAATAAACCACTTGATTTAACTATAAATTAGTTTTTATTTGCTTTTTAGTCACCTGCACCTATAATCGTTCACCTGTTATCAATTTCAATTCAATTTGAGTATGTTTGTCGCCAACCTGCGACAACTGTCGATAACTTGACTATGAATTGTCGTTCACCCAACATCAATGTCTTTCACCTGTCTACCACATAGTCGTTCACCTGACATCGATGTCGTTCACCTGTGTACGGCAAAATTTTGAAGGCCTGTATCTTCTAAACTAGTTAAAATAACTACTTCCCTCCACTATATATTGTTTACTTAATTATATTTCTAGCGAGTCCATAAAAAAAAGTTTAAGAAATTACAAATTTTCCAAAAAAATCGAAATTAATTCATCGGTGCCACTTTTTTGAGAATGACCCATATGCATCAGGAAATAACGGCATTTTAATTAAATATTTACGACCTTGAGATAATATTGAATTTCATCTGGCCTATAGAAAAGTTTATTCATTAACAAAAATAAGTGGATTATGCGCGTATCCCAAAGAACGTATATAGACGTAGTCAATTATAAAGTAAATAAAGTTTATACCATTTTCGCCTGATTTTTACGGAATTTATGAAGATTACTTTTCATTATTTTTTACCGTATCGGTATTAAATTTAGGTGGATTATTAATGAATATGTAGTCAAATTACGCAACCTATTTTTTGGTGTAAAAATATGGCTGATATCGATATATTGTTGTGTTTTCATAGAGCGAAACCGTAAAGTTCTCAGGGTATAGTCCGCACTCGCTGTGTTAAATAGTCCTTTGATAATATTTATTTAGTTATTTCCCTAATTATAAGTGTGAAGGAGGTTTTTACGTGAACAATTTATTTTCATCGATGCTGTTGCAGTAGGTTATTTTTAGACTGGAAATTAACTACACACAAATAGTCGCTGTCGTGCGGACTTCGCACTTTGCGATTTCTGCACTAGTGGGGCAGACTGCCGGAACAAATTGTCGTAAATGTGGACACACCGGACAAAAGCACCAAATTTTTTTCAGGTACTAGTTAGGTATACACCGTGGGCGTTAATAACCCGAAAGATTTTAACCACGCATTCCGGAGGTCATTAGGAGTAAACAATGTTATATGAATCCAATCCAAATTCTGAAAAAAAAAAAAAACTGTATTTTTTTCGGTTTTCATAAATAAAATTTGGATAAGTATCGCTTCCTGGATGGAAATCATCCCTTTTAACAAAATGGTAACAATTATTTCTCCAAAAAAGAATGAATTTAGTGAGCGGTAGCTGTCACTTCGATGTATGTCAATAACGACTCGAAACTTGGCAACATCGGTAGCAACGTCTCCATCAAAAGAGCTTAATGCACTTTACTAATCACAATAAATAGTTTACATGAAAATGATAATATCTTCAAAACTAAGCAGGATTTGACTGGGGTTCAAATAACATTTTTTGCGCCTAATGACCTAAGGAATGCGTGGTTAAAATATTTCGGGTTATTAACGCCCACGGTGTATAGCTTTAAGTTTTTGATAGGAACCAGCTACTCCGACGGCCATCTTTTTTTTATGGGGGTAATTTTGAATTATAGGTATATTATTAATATCTCGGGTTCGCAATCACTTAGAATCACATACGGGGTCAGGGAATTCAACTAGATATTTTTTAAGGTCGAATTCCCAAAGTATAGCAAATGGAACCCTGTTACTAAGCCTCCGCGGTGGATCCGTCTATCTGCGTGTCAGTAACAGCTAGACTGTTCAAATTTTCACAGAGTTTGTATTTCTATTGCTGTTATAACTAGACCTCGTTATCTTGTCGCACTGTCGTTGCTTTTCCGTAGAGCGTGAATGATTTTTTTATCGACCGTCTGGATATCGATGTTTATATAATGCAACAATGCGATTGAATTTTCGCCTTTTAAATCTTTGCTCAATCTCAATGAAAACTTCTTGATGAAAAATAAGTAGATAACCTCATTGGTGAAGCGACATAAATGATTTACCTATTTCCAACTGCAACGACGAAAAGTAACTCATCATTTCCAGTACATCGGGAACTTCAATATCGTAAGTGGTATTTATTTGCAAATGTTTTGAAAATTCCTTTGTTGAAAGCTGATATATCTAGATGGAATGTATAAAAGCAGCCATTTTTGGATTACCAGTACCAGCAGCTTTAAAAAAGCATTTGTTTTTTGAAACTGTGTGGGGGCTGATCAGTGCGCCCTTCGCATGTATATGCAGCAGGATTTACAGTTGCCGCCCAATGTGAAACTAGTGATCACCAAAACCCCTATATGACCCTTAGCAGAGTTACATTGACGATGTAGAGTTATATACAGTGTATTGTAATTATTGTGGAAAAACTATGATACTCCCGACCTACACCCGAGACTTTTATCATATATTTTTATACCCGATAGTACCTAGTGACTCCTTATCAGTTGACTAATTATCAGTGACATAATATAACTCTAAGTACACTATCGATATTAAGATAGTCGATAAAAAAATAATTCACGCTCTACGGAAAAGCAATGACAGTGCGACAAGATAACGAGGTCTAGTTATAAACCGAAATTAATAAAAATAAAAATATATTATAGTATTTTATGCAACTGTTTTATAAGAAAGGTCTTAAAATGCGAGTGGCGTAAGTTGCGATGCGAGCCTTGGCGAGCATCGCAATTAAAGACGCCACGAGCGTTTTTAGACCAGTTATAAACCGTTGCATACAATACTTTTTCTACGACAAATTTTAAATAAATAGCAGACTACAAATTAGTTAGCCTTTTCGGGCAGCAAGTTTTCTATTCGTACTTTTGCTACTCACGCAATTTCTTCAGGAGTGCAGTTATTAATTGCTTCGACCATTTTAAAAGGAACGTACACTTTTATCTTCACAAAAACGAATACAATCTAAATATTCTAGGACTAACAGTTTATCATCTTTCATCTTTTCATTTTGAACTGTATATATTTTGGTGGGAAATCGGAAATGTGACACTTCTTGTTTATGGTTTGTTTTGTTTTTAATTTGCCATCCGAACCAAACCTAATCCGGACCCGGACCGAATTCGAACTTTATTTTCATAAATAATACCAAGAATTTATAAAACATGTTATTTAACACACAATAGATGATGATTTATTATTATTGTAGTAAATAATACAAATGTTAAATCGTAAATAAAAACTTTTATTTCGAAATATTTGTTTATGAAGTTGGCACCACTGCAATATAGCGGCCGATTAAAAAAAAGCTAAACAGTGCTTTTATGAAAAATTTATGAACCAAAAAAGTACGCTAAACAGTTCGTTTTTGGGCCATAGAGCATAGAGTTTTTCGACGACTTATTAGTGGTGTCATTGTATTTGAGCTACAGCCTCTATAAATGACAGATAACGGTACAGGAGTAGAAAAAAAATTAAACAGTGCTCCCATACATTGAAAGTCATTTAAAGGCGTTTTTTTCTCGCCCATTACAAACGGTATGTCTAGAACCGTAATAGATGGACATTTGACATTTCCGCAGACTATATCTACCATAACTAAAAATAATAAAGTTAACAGTCTAGCTATTCCTGACACGCAGAAAGACGGACCCACAGCGGAGGCTTGGTAACGGTAACGGGTTCCCTGACCCCAAATATGTATATTTAGACACCAAGTTTGTGATTCTAAGTGATTTAGAACCCGATATATCAATAATATACCTATAATTCAAAATGACCCCCATAAAAAAAAGATGGCCGACGGAGGAGTTGGTTCCTATCAAAAACTTAATGCTATTTACCTAACTAGTACCTGAAAAAAAATTGGTGCTTTTGTCCAGCGTGTCCACATTATCACGTGAAACTGCCCTACTATATACTGATTACAAGATCAACAATCGTTCTAGTATAAAAAAAAATTACGTCGGTCAAATAAAATAAAACATAAACCCCGAGTTTTACAAAAATCTATATGTTAGTCCATATTTATCTAAAGATTCTAAAGGTATCAGATATGATTACCTATCTATCGTAAATATACAATACAATAAAGATAACGAGTGCTTATCCTTCCCCGAATTTGGTTGTTACGTGTGTGTGATGACATCTTAAAATCCTATCGATAACATAAAATACTGATAAAAGTATTACTCATCATCTCATTAATAACGTTAAGTATCTGAATCTTTTTTGTTACCTAACAAGGTGCCGCCCCAGGTGCCAATATAGTTCTTATCATAATATCATTATCCATATGCGATTCTAGATAAACAACAATGTGTCATTTCATTACTATTAATGCTACTATAGTAAATTTCCAGTTTAAGAACGAGTTTTATAATGATACCTAGTTTTATAATGTGTTAAATAGTGCAACGGGAATAACATATTTACGCAGAAACAACATCCATCCACGAGATCTGACCTGACGTATAGGTTGTGTATTGGTATGGCATTTCTGACCCGCGCTCGTTTACACGCGTGCCGAGCCTAAGGCTGTGTTTACGCAGGTCGATCACGTAACGCATGGTAGGTCTAAATGTCACCTTTTATATGGAAAATTGACAGCTAAATTGTACCGACGCGCGTTCGGAACGTTACGTGATTACCCCTACGGACAAGCGCAGCAATCGGCAGCGTCGAAAGTCGCCCAAACATAAGAAGGGGGTTGTTGTTTCAGTTAAAATGACGAAAAGTACTTAAACCCAACCATTACCGACATTTTTTACAGTGCATTTTCTTCATTTTAACTGAAACAAACTACCTATACACGTTAAGAACATATCCAATCACTTTGTTTTGGAAATTAGAGTCAGTAAATAGACAATGGAGTATGGATGAAAATTTTAGAAGTGCCTGATTCTTTTTTTGTTTATAGGAATAACCTTGCTTAGCACCAGAAAACAGTTGCAGACTTTTCAGCTGCGTCAATTATTTTTGAAGAAATATAAACAGTTTCGTCACTTACGATTTGGGTTTAGGACGGCGAATGAGACACTTTCCTTAATCCGTCTCATATTACAAAAATATTTTAAATATCTGATCCTGGCAATGACAAATATAGAGCTGCTGCAGCTGTCAATATCATTGCCAGTGTCGGTTTACTACGGATTTTAAAGATATTTTTTTGTAATAACTATGAGACGGATCAAGCAAAGTGTCTTATTTGCAGTCCTAAACCCAAAACGTAAGTGAGGAAACTGTTTATACTTTTCAAGAATATTTGACCCAGCTGAAAAGTCTGCTACTTTTTTCTGGTGCTAAGGAAGGTTATTCCTATCACCAAAAAATAATCAGGCACTTCTAAAATGTTCATCCATTCCCAATTAGACATGTTGTTTCCGGAGTTTATACACACAGGCACGTGTCTCGCGCCACCTAAGCATAAACCAGTCCTAGTACAAGTGCAACAAAAACCACAGAAACATGAATGTGAAGTCACATAGACCTCGTGACGTGCGGATGCGGAATAGGAAATATCATAGAGCCCATCACGCGTAACGCTCTTGCAAATACGGTGAATATTTGACTTGTTCGCTCCAACTAATTGCCAGGGCCGAGGTTAAAACTACTATGGAAACTTATAGTACGAAAATTTTATATCAATCAACTAACTATGGTCACAAAACTATGAATTACTATGTAAACACGGGAATTTTTTCAAAATTATACTTGGGAGGTTTGGCAGAAATCGCTAGTTAGAATCTTGCTCGGAGCAGATTTTTTACAACTATTTCCTTTGATTTGAAATTTAAGAACCGGTAAATATTTCTTACACGGTTACTTACGGTACCTACAAGGTTAATCCGTTTAAACATTTTACAGACTACACTTGCGGAAACTATGACTATGACAAATGACAGAATTATTTAGATCTAAATATTTCAAAATACTTCACGACACTAATTTGCGAGTATGAATCAATATCACATCTCCGCATGTGGCGCTTCAGCACATCTTTATAGCGCAGAAGCTGGCCGTCCTGTTTTCGCTTACCTTTCTGCAGTTCCGAATAAAAGATGCGCTTAGACGCTCGCTCTTCGGCCATGCGGGAGATATGACCAGACCATCGCATCTGCCTACGCATTAGATAGGCTTCAATGCCGCTGACATTGGCATGGCGTAGAACTTCCGTGTTCCTGACACGGCCTGACCAGGAGATGTTCATTATGTCACGCAGGCATTTGAGATGAAACCTATCTAATACACGAATGTGTTTGCGGTAGAGACACCACGACGTTTCAGAGGCATACAGGAGATTGGGCAGAACTATTGCCATATTTGCCATGTACACAGAGACCTTGGTTTGGGATTTGTGTCGTGTGACCGGAACACCTTGACGCGAAGTTTCCCAAAGGCAGCAGCAGCCGCCCCGATTCTGCTGTTTACTTCATCATCAAGGTGGCACTTAGATGTTACCTGAACCTGTTCACTTGCTTAAGAGAGTCATCACCGAGTTTGATGTCAACGGGCGCTAGTGTGTCCAACCCCATAACTTGGGTTTTTTAAACATTGATTTTTAAGCCAAACCGTTGACAGGACTCGTTGAGACTCGTCATGAGAGTTTGTAGACCGTACGGGGAATACGCCACAAAACACAGATCATCTGCATACATTATCTCTGTGACAGTGGCATGAGAGACCTTCGTGTGAGCCTTCAGTCGTGCAAAATTGAAGATACTGCCATCAGTGCGGAAACGAATACGGATGCCATCGGCTAAAGAGAGTAACGAGTCTCTGACTACAACTGCGAAGTAAATGGCGAAGAGGATTGGCGCAAGGACGCATTCTTGTTTGACGCCACACCTCACACCAAAAAATTATGTTTGTTCGCTCTTTGCACTGACACAACATTGCATGCAACCTCACAAACTTAGCTGTGCAAGATTATCTGGGAGATTTTGGCTCAAGATCGGTCAAAATGGAGGCATACAGTGAAGGTTAATGTGCAAGCCTTCGAAGACCGAAGACGTAACGAACTCGACGCTAAGCGCGAGGAGTTAAAGGCTCGACCACCTGCGGCCATCCACTACAATTTTGTCGGAGGGGTGCTGACCTGTAGGGAATGTGGTCGCACATTATCTGCAAAGATAGGCTACATCAGTCACCTGAGAGCTCACGAACGACGCTCCAATTAGCCATCTTTCCAGTCGCCGTGGTCGAAATCGGCCAGGATGATGTTGATGATGATATGAGTATAAATTGTTATAGTATCGAGATGATGGAATATACTAGTATACGCGCTATGCTCCGATTACTATGTAGTGTAGGTATGAGTCGGTTCTTTTCGCAGAACCTAGAACGTGCAAAAATCGGATTCCATTTTCGTCCAAAACAAAGTTCAAAATGATTGTATTTTTTTTAAGTTGTTACCGCAAAACTCCGTCATTTGTGAACCGATTTGTTTTTTTTTTTAATATTTAAAAGCGGGTTAAGGTCCCATTTTTGTCAGAACTGCAATTTGATGTCGGAATCTATAGGACTCTGCGAAAATCCTCAATAATATACCTAAGCGCGAAGAATAGCATTTTCCCTAGAAAAACATCTCTAGATAGGCTCCGATTGATAGAAGCCTATTTTTACACGACTGCCCCAGCAGGAGGGTTATGTTTTTCGAGCGTACGTATAATGTATATGAATGTCGACAAGAAAAATCTATTCGACGGGCTACAGTCCAAACGGCTTGCTGGATTTTGGCGTATAAGGTGTAGTTGGATTCCCGTAATCGTGGGAGTGGCTATAATCCCATACTAGTATTATAAAGTCGAGAGAGGTAGGGCACAGCGTAATGTCATCTCGGTCGTATGTGGAGCAGCCCAACTGGGGAAGTACCTCCACCTTACAGAAGATCGCAACCATAATAGCATCACTGATTTGTAGTGTTGCTATATTATTGCATGCTATGAAGTATGTGGTGTTGTGTTCCTGGTGGTGAGTAAGGTCGCCAGAGATCCCTAGGGTGCGTTGTGTTGGGAGTGAGGGACCTGCATGTCTCTATCTGCCAACACAGCGAATCCTCAAGTGAATAAAGGGTCGGCGACGCGCTTGTGATTCTTCTGGAGTCACAAGTGTCCATAGGCGACGGTACCAGCTTAACATCAGGCAGGCCGTAAGCTTGTTTGCCACCGTCGTAGTATAAACAAAAAACGCGAAAGTGTATCTGTCTGCCTGTCTGTTACCTCTTGACGCTTAAACCGCTGAACCGATTGAGATGAAATTTGGTATGGAGATAGTTTGAATCCTGGGGAAGGATATAGGATAGTTTTTATCCCGGAAGTCATCTCCTAAGGAGGTGAAATGGGGGGGGGGGGGGGTGAAAGTTTGTATGGAGCTACGATATAAACGAGTTCCACGCGGATGGAGTCGCGGGCAGAAGCTAGTAGGTATTTGATTAAGCAGTTGGGCTTTTAGAAAAATCGTTTGATTTCACTTGATATTAATTAAGCAGCTATTAACTCCACAGCCTGTCTACGTGCATTAATTTTTATGGTTTTGCCAAGTCATAGCCAATGGGATTGAGGGCATTATACTCGACATCATCCTAGCGTTAATCCCGGTTGTGCCCTAAAGGAGTTCGGGGTCCGCTTTGACACCTAATCCCAAGATTTGGCATAGGCACTAGCGCGTAATCACATAAAAACGACGTTGGTATTTGATGTGTTAAGGAAACGAAAACAATGACATTGGGAGGAACTACATGTATTCGTCAACAGTTCACACCATCCTAATTGATAATAATAGGCGTCAGGAAGGCAAATATTATGAGGTCATTGTAATATTAGCACGTTTACACCTAATGCTCACGTTCGGGTCGTGACCACGCGCCATTGTCACATTCCTCGTATTAGGCGCATCGGTTGTCCAGAATAGCCATGATTCTAAGGAAACAGCACCACCGCTCGAGTTGATTTTAATAACACTGTTGCAACGATCTAATACGTGTTAGTTCTAGGTTGTTTGCAACAGAAATCCACCTGGTAAGGAAGCAGGTACAATATGATTGTTAATGCTAGTAACGCAGTTGAGCGATTATCGGTATTATAGTCGAGGTGAGCGACATCAGGTTGGACGGTAAAATGCAGTGCTCGAGCACGAGCCACACTGGTTACAGTTTACGCAGCCGGCGTTACTAATATAAACCGAAAATAACGAGATGGCGCAGCGGAGGTGGTCTAGTCGTCCACTCTTGCGCAACGGCCTATTGTGCGAGACCTTGACCTGCTCTTCGCGGCAAATGCACTCGTACACTTGAAACTCTTTCAAATTACCCATTATACAACTTTTCAATCAGAACTGCACGATACGTATTTTTCTACTTTATGCATGCATTTGGGTGTTTACAAAGTTTTGTACGATATGATGTATGTCGTATCAAGAATATTGTATTTGAGTTACCTAATACTTCCTTAATTAAGCAGAGAACTTATGAAAATCATATTTATGGATATAAACTAGTTATAAAGCATGTTTATCAAAAACAAGCCGAGACCTTGAGAATAACACACGATCATCAATAAACAACAATCACGGCTAGCGCTTACGTTGTTGGCAAGGTCGACTTTTATAATTCACAGGTAACAGGTTGCACAAGATGGTAATGGTAGGACATGATCTCGATTCGAATGCCGGTGGCACAAGTGCGGGCAAGTCCACAGGTGACCCTTCGAGGACAAGCGAGTATGCGACGAGGAGGGCCCATCTCGGTCTGGGGCCCAGCAACTTTCACCGGCGCGGGCGCACCGCGGCCGCGCAGCAGCCGGCCGCCGCCGCGGCGTCCGCGCTTTACGTAAGGGTGTTGCGCCAGAAGACGCCGCCCGCGCCCTACCCGAACCACTGACCCACTGCCATAGACGCACGGCCCACCCCACTATCCGATGCATGGCAAACTCAGAATTTTCTCCAACTTTATGCAAGGATAAACTGGTCACACCCAAGGTCGGCAACGTATAAATTTTGAACTCTCTAACCACGTGATTGGTTTAGTACTTTGTATGCAAGCAGCAATAACTTATATGTAATGCCTTAGCAAGAACATATGAAGATACCGACACGTAAACATGTGAATTCACGAGACAAATCGTGTTCTCAAAGAGCGAAACTATTAGCCGCTTATGTTTCCAACTGATAAGAATCACTCAGAAAAAATAATCATACGCCTTTTTTTAATCTTGATGTTTTGACTTGAATGATTCTTGAAAAAAAAAAGCACTAATTTTTACGGCCTCCGTAGCCCGGTGGGTAGTGACTCTGCCTACGAAGCTGGAGGTCCCGGGTTCGAATCCCGGTCAGGGCATTTATTTGTGTATTGGATGTTATATATGTATATAAGTATCTATTATATATATCATCGCCTAGTACTTACAACCACAAGCCTTACTGAGCTTACCGTGGGCCTAGGTTGATTTGTGTAAGATTGTCCCGTAATATTTATTTGTAATATTTATTTATTAATTAAGCAATCTATTGCTAAAGAGCAAATCCAATAAGAGGAAAAGGAAAATCAGATCCGAAATGTAGATTCAGCGGGAAAAACAACGCGTCCGGTGTGTGTTATGTTATGATGATGTCTTATTTGTTTCATAGGCGTTCTTTTACAAAGGTCATTTGTATAGTTTCCAAATACAACATGTTTGAGATTAGGTTAGGATGAAAACCTGTACGAAGATTACTGCAATTAAGCGTGCTTGGAAGAGGGGCGTCCATGTTATCGAAGATTCTGGATCCATGGAGAGTTAAGCACCTAGTCAATTCGATCTGGGTAAATATGTCACAAGGATAAGAGTGTATTGATTGCACACGAGTTAATGGCGCGAGGCTGGGATATTGCGCAAAGTCAACGACATACCGCCATATCAATTTGACGCGCGAAGCCTACGCCGACGTCTTATGTAACTGAAGACGACCGAACTGTCAAGTTGTAAATTAGGGCATCCTCATTCCGGTTTGATCGTTTCGCTTTGATCGAGCGTCTATTTACAAGTTTTTTTATATGGCGTCAAAGTTCAATGTTAGCTAACTCAAGGTTAATATTTGAAAAACCTGAATATTTGAAACTGATTATATTCTTAAGAAACTGGTGAATTCGATCAAATCATGCAGTAAAATTGAATCGCAAAAGTCTTTATTTGACTGTAAATAATATATATACCACCTTTTATGAACCCATTTTCTGCTAATAAACATTATCTTATCTTATCATAATGTTGAGCAACGTAGTCATAATATCGCGTTATTTTATTTAGAAATATTAAGTATATTCTCCGTGTCCTCGACACAAAATTATTGCATTACATCGAGCGAAGTAACGCAAACGAAATTACAGAAACTTGAAAACATTCAGCTTATTTTGCAAGTTTTGCCATGTGTGCAACACCGCAACAAAGTTTGTAAACAAAACGTTGTTGCTGCGATAACTAGGTATCGATTCAGCTTGAAATTGGGCATGCGGGTCTAGGTCAGTCACCAATACAAAATCAATCAGACACTAAACGTTCTTAGACCATATATAAATTAAAATCCTGAAATGTTTATCAGTAAATAGTTTGTAATGATTGTATAGAATATAAGCCATCTCTTTTACAGCTAATAAACATACTTCTGCTAGGTGAATTTGGTTAATTATGAAACATATATGTTATGAAATGTATACACCCTAACAACCTAACTACTTATATTAATTAAAAACACGTACAAATATGATGGACAGCCCCCAGGGATAGGACATATCAGTAGAGTAATTTTACACCATGTGACATACATTTATATATAAAGTAATGAAAATGAAAACATTAGTTTAAGTTACTTCAATTATTACCCTGTTTAAACAATAATGAATGAATAACAAAGTAATTAAAAATTTGTGGTAATGTTCTGATTTCGTTACTCACGTTAGTTATTCGATGGAGGCGCGACGACCGGAAAAATAATAGGGTTGTCCTTTTATAAAGAAGTGCGAGTTTAATACACCGCGTGAATACAAATAATACGCGTATACTTTCGCGTATCGAGTCTACAGGTGTGTAGGGGCTGTGGTGCCGTCGGCGAGCCCGGCAGGCGACTGGCGACGCAAGCGCAGCTCCGCAGCCGACAACCCACGGTACTGCGTCATCACTACGTCACTCAGGTCCATTTTTATTTAAATGTTTGCAGTTCAATATCTAAAATACCACCTTAAACCAACTTTTAATTTGCTAGTTGACTTTGGACTTTGATGTCCTTTGCCCTCCAACTCATGCAACTGAGATCGGTTTGGTGTTTTAACAAGGAAGTTTACTGAACTTTTTGGTATTATTAGTCCTTCAAAACTAAATTAAACACTTCAGACCGGTTTAGTATTAGCAATACACTTTACCGTTTCGTTGCAATACTTATATCCCAATTAATTTAGACCAGAGGGGTTAATCACGTAACGTTTCGAACGCGCGTTAGGACAATTCAACTGTAATTTTTCCATACAAAAATTGTCATTAGATCTATCTAACGGTTTTATTAATTTAAAATGTTATATGAACCGACTGCTTGCATGGCTTCAAGCACCCGGAGCTTACTAGGCTTATTTATCTTCAATAGGAACCTGCTGGGATAATGTTGAAAAGGTAGGTAGGTCTAGGTAGGTATACAATTCTTGGAAGGAATCGGGTCCTATGGACACCTAACCACTTGCACCCGATTGACCCAAAAAGCACATAATGTAGCTGTGGCGTAGCATACATAGAACCTAATCTGCACCTTTTAAACAGAAGAGGAAACCAAATCAGCTCTGTCTTTCCTACAGATATGTTTGACGGCATCGGTTTAATTTAATAAGTAATTTCTTGTAGAAGGCCCACATTTTCGTGATAATTAAGGGAAACTTAAACTGCACGTTTCGTTCGCCACGAATTCAGACACACAGGTAACATATTTTCTTACAACTACGAACTTCAAACCTAGCTACTTACGTTACGGTATTATCACTGAGCTTGTCGGCCGGCTTTAAGTCACTCTTTTAGTTTACTTTTTTAATTCACTATTGCACGATACAGCCACTACATTTAAATTATCAAAGGTAACAAGTGAAATCAAAACATTTTTCGAAAAACCCAACTGCTTTTTTGCAAATATTATAGCCTACGTCACTCCCACGATTAAGAGGAATCCAAAGACACCTCACATGTCGAAATCCGTCAAATTAGACCAATCAAATTAGCTAAACCCGGACATAATTCGATAACTGTAATTTTCTTTTTCTATGATGTAAAGTATTGTTAGTTATAGTTAAAATAAAAAGAATTAAACATTTTAGGGTTCCGCGTCATTGTAAAAAAACCAAAAATCTAAATTTTTAACAAATTCTGATTTCATAAGTGCAGCATAATATGTAACTTTGTAAAAGTGCCTCTATTATGATATAACGCTTGCATTCCAGTTAAAGAAATCAAAATTAATCTAATTAATCAACCGGGACTATCAATAATAAAGAAAGTTCAGTAAGTTACACATTTTCTGGCTTATCTTACCAGAAATTATAGATAACTGCAATTTAACAAATTATTCTGAATAGTATATTATGTGTGTTGATAAATTATTAAAAATTAAACAGATTCTCTTTGCGGATTTCTAAAATCACAAATATGGGTAGTTTTTGGAAAACCAAAATACATAACTACTTGGAAAGTGTTTGATTTATGCGGTCAACATATTATTAGTACTATAAGAAACAAATTAAACAAAAAATATCCACGATTATTAATTAATTCATATTTTTTCGTACTTAAGTTTTAATATGAACCTTATCTCTTGCAGAATAAGGCCGTCATTGCTTTGCGCCTCAACTACCGACCGTGCTGTCGCGAGTCGCAGGCATTCAAGGCCGAAACGCACTGACAGCGGTGGCGAAGCGGCGCGGGGTGGCGCGGAGGCGGTACTTGTAATGTTCGAGCTAATATGAAAGGATCCGAACGCTTTTTTCCCGGCCGGTATTCTGTGCGGACCCATTCGTATTAGATCGAACATTACAGCCGGTATCACCTCCACACTGCGCCGCGCCGCCGCTTCGCCACCGCTGTCAATGCGTTTCGGCCTTCATTTATTATGGATAGGTCAATGATTGTCAAACATTTATAAACACGAACGTGGCGTTTACCACGGTTCGGCTAGGGTGGAGATTTATTGAAATATTGTGTTCATTAGATCGATAATAACTAAGTTGTTCAGCATGAGACATAATTGTCGTGGAATGTCGATTACCTATTTATAAGCACTCAGTCTTCTGTATAGAATTATTTAAATAAAATATGTTACTTATGTGGGTGCAGAAAGGGGCATTATTGGAATGATTCTTATTTGAATAAACATTTATTCGCGAATAATTTATTCGTCTACACTTTCGAATGACGAATGATTTATTCTCATTTCATTCCAATAAATCCACGAATAATATTTAAGGATGCGGTTGCTCGTTGTAACACGTACACGAATTTAACACGATCACTACAAGTGTACCTATTTTCAAGTATTAATACCCTTTTCTACTAATTAACAATATTTTTGTGAGTTAAATGAGTCACTTCATGGGGCATTTAACAGGTTTGTTTCAATATGTCATGTGTGTGGGCTTGTCCATATATTACGTCGTCGTTTTTAGGGTTCCGTACTCAAAGAGTAAAACGGGACCCTATTACTAAGATTCCGCTGTCCGTCTGTCTGTCTGTCTGTCTGTCCGTCTGTCACCAGGCTGTATCTCACGAACCGTGATAGGTAGACAGTTGAAATTTTCACAGGTGATGTATTTCTGTTGCGGCTATAACAACAAATACTAAAAAACAGATTTTTTATTTTCTTTTTTTTTCTTATACAATCTTACACAAATCGATCTAGTCCCAAACTAAGCAAACTACTATGGGTACTAGACGACGATAAACATACTTATATAGATAAATAAATACATAAATACATAGAAAACATCCATGACTCAGGAGCACATATTTGTGCTCATCACACAAATAAATGCCCTTACCGGGATTCGAACCCGGGACCTCCGGCTACGCAGGCAGGGTCACTACGAGGGTCAAACTGAAAGTTTCGGGAATAAAAAAAAATATGCAGTAACATTGATTTAAGTATTTTATTGTTTTTTAAAGTATTCTCTTTTATATTTTATGCACTTTTCCATGCGTTCAAACCAGTCGTTAAAACACTTATTGAACGCTGAAAAAGAGTCGACAAAATGGCCATTTTAAAAGCCTCCACTGCTTCTGCCGGTGTCTGAAACACCGCGCCCACCACGCAACTTATCCTTGATTTTGGGGAATGTGAAAAAATCGTTGGGACTTAGGTCAGGGCTGTATGGAGGATGGTCCAGTAGTTCGACTTTTTCACCTTCCAGGTACTCATTTGTTTTACGAGCGGTGTGAGGGCTGGCATTGTCGTGGTGAAGGATGATGCGGCGACTAGGCCTTTTTTCCTAAGTTCAGCAAAGACACTCGGCAAACCAATACTTGTATACCAATCGGCTTTGACCGTTCTACTATCTTCAAGTGGAACAGTAGCCACGTGACCCGATTCGGAGACAAACATAGCCACCATCTTCTTGGCCTTGCTGCGAGAGCGAATAACTTTTGTTGGCTTGAAGCTCGTCTTCGTTACCCCATACTCGAGATTGGTTTTTAGTTTCAGGCTCATATGCGTATATCCACGACTCGTCACCTGATACGACCCTAAAAACTGCATTTGAGCTTCCTCCGTTGAATTTATTCAATGTTTTGCGGCACCAATTGACACGAGTCGTTTTCTGCTCGTCAGACAATAAGTGCGGGATCCAACGGGAAAACGACTTTCGCACGCCTAGTTCTTCCTGTAAAATAACTTGTATCTGACTCATTCCAATCCCCAAAGACTCCTGAATTTCCCGATATGTCACACACCTGTCTTCTTTTATCAGCTGACTCACAATGTGGACGTTTTCTTGCGTAACTGCCGATTTTGGTCGACCTTCACGCGCGTCGTCCGTGAGGGATACTCGGCCACGTTGAAATTCTGAATACCACCTGTATATTGTCGTCTTTGAAGGTCTTTCATTACTAAAAGCAGCAATCATCCGGTCTCCACATTGTTTTTGTGTTCATCCACTTTGAAAGTCGTAATAAATTTTTACGGGACAATTCCATCTTCAGCGGCAACTCAACAACTCGAGAAAACAATTGAAATTGTTTTGTTAGGGTTCCGTACTCAAGGAGTAAAACGGGACACTATTACTAAGACTCCGCTGTCCGTCTGTCTGTCTGTCTGTCAGTCTGTCAGTCTGTCTGTCTGTCCGTCTGTCACCAGGCTGTGTCTCAACAACAGTGATAGTTTGACAGCTGAAATTTTCACAGATGATGTATTTCTGTTGCCGCTATAACAACAAATGCTAAAAACCAGTTTTTTTTTCTTTTACAATCTCACACAAATCGGCTGAGTCCCAAACTAAGCAAAGCTTGTATTATGGGTACTAGACGAACGATAAACATACTTATATAGATAAATAAATACCTAAATACACAGAAAACATCCATGACTCAGGACTTGGCCGGTTGTTTTTTGTCAATTCTTGACCCCCCCTCCTATCATCATCCTGTTAATTCCTAAATGGACACTACCCGCCTCATAAAATGACTACCGTCATCCAATAGACCCCCCCCCCCCTGTTTTGAAATGACGTAATTTATGGACAGCCACTGTCTGTAATTGGATCAATGTTATGTTATTAGAGGCGATTACGCATGTAAGATTGTTCAACTATATACCTGTAATTGTACATTGTATGTACTTAATCATGTTATATTCTGATCTGTGTGTTTTTAGGGTTCCGTGCCTCGAAATAGAAAAACGGAACCCTTATAGGATCACTTTGTTGTCCGTCTGTCAATACCCTTTTTCTCAGGAACGCTTGGAGGTATCAATCATTAAAAGTTTGAATTCCTGTGCATAGTGTGTGCATACATTATTTTAGAATTAATATTTTTTATATTAATGTTGCTGTGCCCTAACAGGTTATGCTGGAACTGTATTTATATATAACATCTTGTAAGACCCATACTGCAACAAATAAATGAATTAAGCTGAAATTTATATCAAATACTCAGGTTTACTGTCTTTTGGAGCTGTGAAAAAATCAAACTTCTAAGCCAACGCAATCAAAAGATACAGCCGTTTATGCCGCAAATTTCCGCAAGTTTTCGAAACCCACAAGGGAATCAAAACCTACTTCCCGTGCACTCAGAAACTTGAAATTTGGTGCGAAGCAACGCCCTATAGCACATATAAAGGAAAAATAGCAAAAACCGTAAATGTTTAGTTACATCACTGAAAATTGTATGTCCAGTATATACTGACACGTACTAAGTATGTGAATACATACTTAGTGAGTGTCAGTTTATAGTGGACTTGGTTTTATTGTACGGGGTGGTCCGGAACCCTCGGTGCGCGAGTCTGACTCGCACTTGACCGGTTTTTTTTTCACCCGTGGTAAAGCCGAAATAGTAAAAATAAAACAGGTGAAATAATTACAATTAATATCCGTTTCACCATGCACGGCGATGTTAATTGGTACCCTTGATGAAGCGGTAACCTTTTTCTAACAATATTAGAAACTTGGTATCTCTGTTCTGTCTGTAGAAAATTATTACGTTTTTGAGATATATTCCATTAAAAAGCATTCCTACAATATTCGTTCAAAATATTATTCCCGAAAAGCATTACGAATGATTATGCGAATGAAGAAGTTATTCGCGAATAAATATTGGCGAATAATTATTCGAAATATTTATTCGTCATTCGCAAATAATCCTATTTATTCTTAAACGTTATTCGTATTCGAATAAATTTATCCCATCTCTGGGTGGGTGACAATAAGCATATCTTCTCTTTTTTTTGGCGTTCTGGCCTGTCGGCTCAATTTTGCCAATAAGGATATCGACTACCGTAGGCTCAAAGGGCGTAAGGGACGAAATGCCCATGCCCATATCCCGTGAACTCTCAATCTTGAAATTTGGTACGAAGTATTTATAGCACAAATAAAGGAAAAATTGCGAAAACCGTAAATTTTTAGTTACATCACTGAAAATTTGATGTCCAGTATAAACTGACACGCACTAAGTATGTAAATACATACTTAGTGAGTGTCAGTTTATAGTGGACCTGTTTCTATTGTACGGGGTGGTCCGGAACACTTGACCGGTTTTTTTTATGCTAACCACGATCATGACATCATCTCTTTCATTTACTTAACAGTTAAGAGTTTACTTATGTTTTCGATGATAAAAGCAAATCAATCGTTCCTTACGCCCTTTGAACCAGAGTTTTCAAAGGGCGTAAGGGACAAACTGTGATTTTTTCATTAGAGCTAAAAATCCTACAATTAGGATATTCCGTTATATTTGTTTTATTTGTACACGGCGCGGTCGGTGCAAAACACGTAATTGAAATAAACTCGTTAAGACGGGTTCGCCGTGCGCTCGCCCGCTGGCGCCCCACTCTCTCCCCGCCTCGCACCCACCGCATGCATCTGGCTCCACGACAAGGTCGCGAGTATTTTCAATTAAATTTTCAATTTCTTAAGCGTGAAATTAACATGCTTGATTTTGATGAAATCATGATTATCGTTCACAAAAGGCTATTAGTAAACAAAAAAATCATAGTTACTATTTATAATTACTGAGAAATACATTATTATTAAAACGTTACAAATAAATGTTTAAATATTGTCTTAAATGTCTAAAAAGTCGCAATATAGCTTAAACAGATAAAAACATCATAGTTACCATTTTGGCTTGTCTAGATAATGAGATCAGAGGAAAACTGTGAAAAAAAACGTATATGCGAATTTGATTTCAGTTTAATTTTGCTATTAAGTGATCGAATTTGAATGCACCTCAAAGTTATACTAACAAGGTACTTGGTTACCTTTTTTACTTTTAGGAAAAAGTTAGGTAGTGTACGTTAACTCGTGTTTTTTTTAACTACGGTTACGATCGCGGATTTTTTACTTAATATATTTCATTAATATTTGATACTGAATAGTAAAATCCGATAAAACAATAAAAACAACGAGTTTACGAATTATGTCCAGGGTAAGCTAATTTGATTGGTCTAAAATGGTTTAGGCTGCAGGGCGTGTCAAAGAATAAGACATACCCACAAACATACATACATAATTACATAGACATAGACATCCTTTATTGGTAATGAGGTATTACAAATCATTGTTTACATTAAATTGTACATTCATTTGTAAATTAAATGCATACATACATACTTATATACATACATACGCTCGAAAAACATAACCCTCTCTCCTTCGGCAGTCAGGTAAAAACACTTAAGAACTGTTATAATCTATAATGTTAATAAATAGGTACAATTTTAACTGATAGTTTCGTTACAACACCGCCTCAAACAATATATCACGACATAGTATAAAACAAAGTCGCTTCCCGCTGTCTGTCTGTCCCTATGTATGCTTAGATCTTTAAAACTACGCAACGGCTTTTGATGCGGTTTCTTTTAATAGATAGAGTGATTCAAGAGAAAGGTTTATATGTACAATACATATATATTTAGTATCAGCATTGCACCCATGCGAAGCCGGGGCGAGTCCCTAGTCAGTACTTAGTCAGTAATAAAGGAAACTTACAATATAAGTATTTCGTAAATTCGCCAAGAGATCGTCTTCCTTCTCCAACGGGAGCAAAGGCACTAATAATTTGGATCTCAATTGCCCAATACATTATAAACTGATATTGGGACGTAAATTGGCCCACGCAATTACTTGCTAATTAATTACTAATTACTATATTTATTCAACAAGAACCTACAGACCGTAAACAATAAAGTAATGAATGTTAACGATTTGTCCAAATTAGACATTTCATTAAATGCTTGTTATGACGATTCTAGAAAATATTCACGCCTTGACAGAAAACATGTTTGATCTAATAATGGAAAAGTGCATTTTGGCGTGAAATGCCATATGTGTGGGGTAACCTCCCTAAATCTACATTTTCTGGGTTATTGCCGCATCGAATATAGCATTTTTTTTTATAAAAAGGTAATTTAGGTAATACCTATCTGCATTCAAGAATGTTAACTTTTTAGTGTTCTCTCTATTCGTCACTTATATATCTGATAACCAATGAGAGTTTAAGTCACCAAAGTGTTCGAAAATCTATCTATAAATCATTTAAAATGTGAAAACACTAATTCACGATATTTTAATACATTATTTGACCATATAAAAATTATACTTAATGTAGCCCAGTGTTTTTCAAACTGTCTTTGCCTTTCAAAGAGGGTATTTTTAAATATTTTTGAACAGCATATGGAAAGGTGTCGCTTAAATATTTTTTCTGTACTGAGGGGGAAGCGGCAAGAAAAAGATTGAAAAACACTGATGTAGCCATTTAGTGTGCATAACTCGTTCATAAAATCTTACTTACCGACCTTGAAATACAATGTAGGTGCTATTAATAACCGATGAAATGTTTGTTTAAGTGCTGCTTACGGCTCAATAGCTTGACTTTAATATCCGCCTTAATATTATATACCTAAGTGAAAGCTTACTAAATTATAAACGTATCATGATGGTCCTTGCTCTTAATCGCAAAAAACAAATGATCATTTTTTTATGAAACGTTTCAGTCATGGAGCTGAGACATCCGCAAAGATACATAAAAAAATATATATATATATATTTATATATTATTTTATAACATACATTCGAAAGCTTTTGATATGGTATCTTATGACCTACTCTGGCACAAGCTGCGTACAGAAACGGAGGTCCCGGAGTAGATTGTTCTTGATTATTGGTACAACAACAATGCGTTTTCTGATGAGTACAGGTTGAAGTGAGGGGTAAGACAGCGGGGGTTAACGTCACCGCGTCTCTTCAACCTGTACATTAATTCTCTCATAGAGGACCTCAGCAGTACTAGGGTTGGTTGTGCCATTGCTGGGGATATGGTCAACAATATAAGTTATGCCGATGACATGGTGCTGCTGGGGCCTTCTGTGTGTGCGATCAGAAACTGCTGAGCAAGTGTGAGTACGCCGTGGCACATGGACTTAGGTACAATGTGGTTAAGAGTGAGTTACTTGTTTTCCAGCCGCGTGAACACAGGGTTGAGAGGGTACCTGAAGTCACGCTGTATGGAGTAGCCCTAAACAGAACCACGAAATTTAAATACCAGGGTCATTGGGTCACGGAGTACCTCTCAAATGATCCTGACATTGAGAGGGAGCGCAGGGCGTTGGCTGTGATTGACATGAAACTTTAAGTTGTGACTTATTGTAAAATAATGAAAATAGTAATTAGATGTAACCTTTTCCAAAATGAATCCCCAGAAGGGATACAATTTGTAGGATGTGCTTGCCCTACAACTGGCTCGTGCTGCCCGTTTACATTGAAAACTCGTACAAGATTAGAGCGATATTTAGAAAATAGATCTATGGTAAGTTGCTAATTTAAAGAGCGTAGGAGAGGGTTACCAACATTTATTGAAAATACTCAGTAGGTATTGAGGACATATCAAAATTTCGAATAATTATGTTTAAAGTTAATATTCTTCAATGATTTTACTTCTCTCGGCTTTTTAGCTAACTTGAGGTACCTACGACGACGTGCGATATTCGGTGCGGCAATAACCCTGTCAACTTAGACCTAGGTAGGTACTTAGGGAGTTCACCGTTAGCATTGGCAAAAAACAGTTTTAAAACAAACGATTGTCTCCAAATATTTTTTTAATAGTTATTAGTTTTTCTTTCAGTTACATTATTCAGAAAACGGTTTAGCACCATGTTAGACATTGTCTATTTTCGTACAATTGGCAACCTGTTTAGGCAACTATTTCATAAAATAATTATTAGGGTTTTTTTATATGGTTCTCAGTGAACTATTGAAAAATATGGTATTTTCACATGATTAAGGCACCGGCGGATGTTTTTAAGGCTGGACTGGTGTGCTGAAGTTATAGTAGTCTTCATCATTCATGCAGGACTTGAGTACGATGCTCGATGACCTCAGTAAAGCCTCCGAGCGAGTTGGACTAAGGATGAACATGGATAAGACGAAGATCATGTCAAATGCCCATACTGTAGTACCAACTGCCATTACAATCGGACGATTTACGCTCGAAGTTGTAGACGATTATATACGAGTATATAGGTAGGTACAAATTTGAGAAACAATCGTCGAATCGGACTCGAATGGGCAGCGTTCGGGAAGCTACGTCACATCTTTTCGTGTAATATTCAGCAATATCTCAAGACATATGGCACTGAAACGTGGTCGCTCACTATGGCCACATTAGAAGGCTCAAAGTCACCCAAAGAGCAATGGAGAGGGCTATTTTGGAAGTTTCTCTGCGTGATCAGATCAGACATGAGGCTATCCGCAGCAGAACTAAGGTAATCGATATAGCCCTTCGGATCGTACCTGTTTTTAGGGTTCCGTAGCCAAATGGCAAAAAACGGATCCCTTATAGATTCGTCATGTCTGTCTGTCTGTCCGTCCGTATATCACAGCCACTTTTTTCCGAAACTATAAGAGCTACACTGTTGAAACTTGGTAAGTAGATGTATTCTGTGAACCGCATTAAGATTTTCACACAAAAATAGAAAAAAAAACCATAAATTTTGGGGTTCCCCATACTAAGAACTGAAACTCAAAAATTTTTTTTTATCAAACCCATACGTGTGGGGTATCTATGGATAGGTCTTCAAAAATGATATTGAGGTTTTAACATCATTTTTTTCTAAACTGAAGAGTTTGAGCGAGAGACACTTCCAAAGTGGTAAAATGTGTCCCCCCCCCCCCCCCCTTGTAACTTCTAAAATAAGAGAATGATAAAACTAAAAAAAAGTATATAATGTACATTACCATGCAAACTTCCAACGAAAATTGGTTTGAACGAGATCTAGTAAGTAGTTTTTTTTTAATACGTCATAAATCGTACAAAGCAATTTATTTAACGGAACCCTTCATGTGCGAGTCCGACTCGCACTTGGCCGCTTTTTTGTATAATTACAGCGGCGGCTTTTAGCTGAACAAAGTCGCAACCTGGAAACACTAAACGCATGGCAACGTGATAGGCTAATTTGAAAAATAAACATGTTGCCATTTAAAGAATTGAAAAAAAAATGCTTGTGGACCCCTTCACTGGTCAGCCTTAGATATCTCGGTTCGTTCGAAGTACTTAAACATCCGATATGCTTATCATAACAATAGGGTTAGTATCAGTAAGGTTACCTTATTATAAGGTAGGCTTAATCGATAGGCTTAAGCCTGAAAAAGAAGTTTTCCGGTCCTTGTGAGTTAGGGTAACTGAGCTAAGCCACGGATAAACACGTACAAAGCGAAACTTTCCTTGGGTATGGGTTCCTTGTAGTCTGCGGAACCCTAATAAAGGACTGTTAAAACTTGCTAAGAGTCCAAACCGGGACGAGTGGAAGTCTAGGGGGAAATATTTACCCAGCCGTGGGTCCTTAGAAAAATAATCTAAAGCAATATAATGAACCTATGTTTTTTTTCTGTAAAACCGCACATTTCTTTCCAAAGTAATGGAACATTTTCTGATAACTGGTTTTTGTGCGTGTATTTTGTGACGCACGCAGATGAGGTCGGATGCCGGATTCTAAAACATACACTCGCGAGCAAAATAATTGCATCACTTTGCATTTTTCCATGTACGCTCAATATCTTTGTAAACGGTATTATCTTACTGGAATATTTAAATGTAATAAAGTTTCTAGAAATGTAAGCTTTCTAAAAAGTTAAGAAACATGGAAATCGGTGTAGTATTTTTTAAATGACGGAATTTGTTTGGTTTAAATCTTTTTAAGTTTTCTAATAAGAGAGAGACGGATAGTGCGAGAAAAATCCAGAGAGCTCGCGCGCCGTCTTGTGATAGCCGTGCAAATGATCGTTTTCAAAACGCTAACCCTAACATAAAACTTAAAATGCCTCTGCTAAATAAAATGTACCTTGTCCCTTTCTTACGAATACAAATGTCAAAGTGACAGATAAAGACAAATGAACACCACATTAGTTAAAATAGGCTTGTAGAACGTTTATCAATAAGATGTCTCTTAAATGAACCTGTCAATAAATCTCAAAAAAATATACCTACATTATCATTTAATATTTCATTAATAATCTCAACGTTTGTTTTTTTTTGTAAAGCGTTAAATACTATGTCAAAAAAAATCTTGAAAAAGGCCGTCTTCAATTTTGTAACTTTTTGTAAGTTCTTTTAATGGTTCTTTCTCAATCGGTATCTCAATAGGTATTTGAAATTCCGGAATAATCATTTCTTTTTATAGATAATTATGCATTTTATTAAATTTTCGGATTTATTCAGTAGTTCGGGTGCAATTTCTTAGTTATTATTGGTTTAAATTTTTCATATTATGCTACAATTTATTATTGGGCTGGCTTTGTAATTCTTTACATTTTTTTATTGCTAGGGCTTGTCCATATATTACGTCACTAGCTTCTGCCCGCAACTCCGTCCGCGTGGAACTCATTTATATCGTAGCTCCATACAAATTATCACCCCCCTTTTCACCCCTGATTTCCGGGATAAAAACTATCTCTATACCAAATTTGAACTAAATCGGTTCAGCGTGAAGAGGTAACAGACAGTCACCTTATCTAGTAGGTCGTTCATATTTTAGGGTTCCGTACTCAAAGAGTAAAACGGGACCCTATTACTAAGACTTCGCTGTCCGTCCGTCCGTCCGTCCGTCCGTCTGTCTGTCACCAGGCTGTATCTCAAGAACCGTGATAGCTAGTGTTGAAATTTTCACAGATTATGTATTTCTGTTGCCGCTATAACAACACATACTAAAAACAAAATAAAATATATCTTTAATGGGGGCTCCCATACAACAAACGTGATTTTTTTGCCGTTTTTATAGATGTTCCGGAACCCTTCGTGCGCGAGTCCAACTCGCACTTGGCCGGTTTTTTTTTTGTCTGGTGTCCATTGCGCCTCGTCGCTCATTACTTCATTTATTTTCTAGGTTTAATCGTTGGGCATTATATCTGGAGACATACATATTCAGCGAGTGGCGAGTTGTGGAGCTCGTTGACGACACAGGGTTTGAGGTTTTCGAGTTAGTGAGTTGATGAACTAGCGAGTGAGGACTAAGTTAGTACCTCGTGCGGAATGAGTTGGTACATTTTTGAATCTTGAAGTGATGTAATTTTAATGAAATGAGTACGACAAACGATTTGCCTCACGAGTGAGTTACCCAACACTAAGACAGACACACCTTGGCATTTATAATATTAGTATGGATTTAAAAATAGTGGGGTGATGACGGTAGCCATTTTATTGAAACTGAAATGCAAACAAATAAAGTAAAACTTAAATCTCTTTGGAGTACATATGTTAATTACGAAGACAATAACATTATCTTTAAATACGTACTATCTTTGAATATGCAAAATTGCATTGTTTTGGGCATTTCACTTGTAAAATTAATATTAAACGGATGTTTTCATGTTATTACATATGTACGCGTTTATTGTTCAAGAAACATCATCAATGTATTATACCTATCCCATTATTTATACCGCGATGGTGGTAAGGGCAAGCCTGAAAGTACCTAGCACCTATCGTGGATAAATTGAGAGCCCATCGCCTTGCTTGGTATGGGCACGTAATGCACACATCCCTCCGATGAATGTCATGTGCAGGGTTCGAAAGGATAATTATCATGATAATTATCGATTATTAAAAACAAGAAATTGCGCTCGTGAAAAAGAACTGTATTAGAAGTATTCGAACGTGTATTTCCGCACTTGCGTCTATGCGATCCAATGACCAAAGAAACTAAAGGACGTGAAGTATCAACAAAATGAGCGTGCCAAGTATACTGTCATATTGGCGCATAACATGGCGGATGTCGTGCTGTTCTGCTATCGATAAAACAGGGAACATGTTTATCGATAATATACGAGTAGACAGATCTCAGAACGTACTGGTTTCCTGTAATTAAGTATTATTAAGTTATTAAGTAGGTACATTATTTAAGATGATCTAAATGACACTGTATTTTTACAATAATTGTTGTATCAGGCATTACTTAGCGGAATTCCATGATTTAAGTTACTAGAAAAATAATTCTTAGCTAGCATTGTGTGTGTGTGACGTTAAATAAATGTATTTTCTTTCTTCTTTCATTTTTTCTATGGTTTCAAACATATGCAAAAAAAAATGGCTCAGTATTTTTTTCTAAGCAGCAAACAGTGTCTTCATCTAAATAAATTTCTAATAATTTCCATTCCAGCTTCTGTGATACCTACACTACAGACTGACAGGCAGGCAAACAAACGTAAAGTTATTGTATAGTGTCAGTATACCCTACAAATACAAAGTTAACTACTCAAAAAAACGACAAGATACCAATATACATATATTTTGATGGCAGTGCACCATCTCGTAGTCTAATAACATTTAGGGTCTTGTTGAAGCATTTCTGACCAAAATGTAGAGAGCAAATGTAGGTATATTTCTTTTACATTTTGCCTTATATTTTAAGGTCCAATTGCCTCCAACCTTTTTTTCTTAGCACAATCGCTTCTTGATAACCTTTATAAATAGCTATATTAGCGATCAATGAAGCCTGTTTAGTTCCAAGGTAGTACCTGCCTACTATACAATTTTACCAATCTTGACAACCCAGACGGTTTTTCAGGTTTTTTAAATGCAAGATACTGTCACGAGATTTCACTGGTTATAGAAATAGAAAATTCGATAATGCGAATGACGTCATCGCCATTCAGTATCGATATTTTCAAGAACAACCCTAACTGCCACTAAAACGTAACTTTAAGTACAAAAATATCGAAAATAAAGCTAAATCCTATTACAACACATAACTAATCTTAATCTGTGTACTCATTACAACATAATGCAAATGCTCAGCTCTCGATAATGCTTAAACTATCCAATATTTCAATAAAAATACATTACATACCGGTGCAAGGATAAACTTTCCTGATTTGGGCCTTTTCTTAAGCCACATCCGATTATGCTGCACCTGGGCATGGTCACCACATTCCACTAATTGTGCCCTTTGGGCTTTATGCAGTTTATAATTTTCAATTAATAGTTATTTTATTATTTTGGTATGTTTACATCAGTCGTTGGCATATGATGTACCCACAAAACTGACGGGAACTGACATATCGTGGCGCGTAAAATGGCGATTTTAGGCCATACTTGACATTTGATCATCATATCATCAACTTTCGGTTCTGACTGTTATACTACCATCTCTTTTTTGGTAGCCAAATGGTGCTTGATTAAAATGAGACAGAGTTATTTTTGGGAATTTTATGTCTAAACAAATGATATTTGAAAAATACACCCTGTCCATAGGTTTTCCTATGTCCATGATGCGATCGCACGAAGTGTCAACGTGACGTGCCGCGCAGAACAGAACAGAAAAATTCAGTTCAGATTCAGATTATGCAAAGTTGAGTAGTATACTGGTCATAATTAGCAAGAAGCGTAATTATCTTGATAATTTCGAACCCTGGTCATGTGACCAAAATAATATGGATGAATTAATGTGGATGGATGTAAGAGACGAGGTAGGCCAAGGAAAAGGTGGATGGACTGTGAGAGAGATGATATGAAGAGGAAAGAAGTGAGTGATGAGATGACGGCTGACAGAGAAGTGTGGAAGAAATAGACATGCTGCGCCAGCCCCAAGTGAACGGGATAAGGGCAAGGAAATGATGGTGGCAAATAAGCAGTGTCATATCGATGCCCTAGTTCACAATCGTACTAATTACGGGGAAAAAAGTGGTGTAATTAGGACGATAGTGCACAAATCATAAAGTTACAATTTCAGTGACAAATAAAATGTAATTAGTATGACTGTGAACTAGGGTATCGATATACTCCATATGCATTGCGAGCGTTTGATTTACCCTAAACTCTAACCTTCAACTCACCAGCCATGCTGAGACCATTGCACTTTTTAACCCCTCATATGTTTACTCACAATTTTTTCTTTGTATTTAACGTTTTACTATGCAAGTATGCAGTCACAAAAAAATCTGCCAATGCATAATATTAAAAAATGGTTACTAATCTCAGAGAACTAAAAAGAAGCACTTTTACTCAAAGATCCATTAGGTTACTTGTGTTAGTAGTTAACAATAAATTATCTTTGACATAATAAATAAATAAATAAATAAATAAATAAATATTACGGGACAATCTTACACAAATCAACCTAGGCCCACGGTAAGCTCCAATAAGGCTTGTGTTGTGGGTACTAGGCGATGATATATATAATAGATACATACATATAGATACTTATATACATATATAACATCCATAACTCAGGAACAAATATTCGTGATAAACACACAAATAAATGCCCTGACCGGGATTCGAACCCGGGACCTCCAGCTTCGTAGGCAGAGTCACTACCCACTGGGCTACGGAGGCCGTTAAGTTTATTAGTTAAGCTATGTTATTTCTTGTTCAATTAAAATAAGTTTCATGGATTTTCTTAAATTAATTTTCCCTATCTGTTTGAGAGATTTGATCCTTGTGATTGGCTATCGATTGATGCCATAAAAGTATGGGGTGTTGTTTTTTCAAATTTTAGCCGGTTCAATACCTATTAAGTTTGTGAAGCGTATTTTTAAAAATCTTTGAGAGTAGTTTTATTTCTTTTCAAAAATAAAGGAATGTTTCATTTGAGTGAAATTTGCTATATCCATTGTTTAGACTACTTTCCCTCAGGGTAGTATTAAAAAAATCCACCCTTTATTTACATAATAACAGCCGTATTCATAAACAATCTACAAACCTACTTTAACTAAAATGGCGTTAAAATTCCTTTGTCTTTACTGTCACTTTGACATTTGTGTTTGTAAGACTTTTCTTAGGAACACACAAAGCATACTTACCTATTTTATTTAACAGAGGCATTTTAAGTCTTATGAATAAAATAAGGGCATAAATGTTTTGTTGTCTAGTACCCATAACACAAGCCTTATTGAGCTTACTTACTATGTGGTAGATTGTCCCCTAATGTTAATTCTTCTGGTTCAAGAGATACAACCCTTTGATAATAAAACCAACAGATATATTGTGGTGCCTCAGTAATAATTCCCCATTTGCACCCATTGGGGACGAATCCTATATATGTTGAAAGTGCAAATGTGGAAACAATACATATCCCTTTTTAGGGTTCCATACTCAAAGAGTAAAACAAGACCCTATTATTAAGACTCCGCTGTCCGTCCGTCCGTCTGTCTGTCACCAGGCTGTATCTCACTGATACCGTGATAGTTCCAGTTGAAATTTTCACAGATGATGTATTTCTGTTGCCACTATAACAACAAATGCTAAAAACAAAAATAAATATTTTCATTGATAATGGTACGGAACCCTTCGTGCGCGAGTCCGACTCGCACTTGGCTGTTTTTTTTACCATTCACAGTTTACACACCTGTTTACAACTTAACAATATTTGAATTTCAAATAAGTTTTTTTAATGAATGAACAATATGACAAATAACATTTAGATATAAGCAGCTATGTTAGAGTTTTTTGTACAGAAATTGTAAGCAATGTGTCAGATATATTGCCCGCATCAAAAACATTTGTCTAGGTTGAATCAAAGTTAAGATAACTTTTTAATGGTTAATGTAACATTCTAATGTCCTTTTACAGTAAATTGGTTGTTAGCTTGTTAGTAATAATATTGGAAGGCAGATTATGGTTTGAACTGTTTTCTTTAACAAAATAACAAGTACAAATTGCAAAAGTACAAGTTAAATAACACTTATTGTGTGAATGTCATGCCCTTGCCAGACCAAAAATTAATTACTTTGGTAATGGCTACCCGCAACCAAAGGAATTCAAGGTGTTCCTGGTGAACTGCATCATCCGTTTTGTGGAAATGATGGAGCAAGCCTGGGAGCCGGCATAAAGGAGAAGGCAAATGCACAAAACATCCCATTGGGTCAAAGTGCATCCGAAAGGGCCCTCACCTCGATAAGATAAGATAAGACAAGTTAAATATAAGGGATGGGATATTTTTATAGGCAGGCACCTGCACTGTGGCTACCTTTTTCTTACAGACTATGGCATTAACATCTGCTACTCAATATTCAGCTTTGCTAATATTTTGGAGTTAAAGTTAATTGGCAGTAGGTACTACCATTCATTAGTATTTAGGCACTCATTATCATTAGTTTACAATCAATAATCATACACTGAAATCCAAGCCAATCTTTTCTTTTAGGTGCTGTTTCAGTATTCGTAAAGCTAACACACTTTTAAATTACTAGTTTTCATACAAAATGAAACAATTTTATAAAAGAAATATGTTCATGGATTTTTTGATTCTTGTCAGCTGGTAATATTCACAAGAATATTTTGCATATCATTTGTAGCTTGATAATTAGTCAGCTAAATAATAAATGCTAACTGCATGCAAAACTGTTAGACTAGGAGTCCAATTTTTAGTCATTTTGTATAATTACTTTAAAGCTGTAGTGTGAATGGTGCTTAGGTATTTGTTATCAGAGTTAAAAATTAATATAATATATTCATAATAACTTCACCAACATAGAATAAATGACATAAATAAATATATAGAACGAAATAAATAGGTATTATAAATTATTATAGATAACTAAGTATTAGGTGTTTGTTGTTAAAACATATTTGTCGTTTGGATGAAATTATATTACAGTAAATAAACAAAGCTCATACTTATAGTTGAATTCAACAAGTAAATTCTTGAAGTGGGCGTGTACATTTCTTTACATAAATTCTTGAATTAGAAAATATAAGACTTACCTCTACTGGTCTCAGCGGCGAAGTCAATCCCAGTGGGATATTTAACTTCAAGGTGCTACTTCAACATTTATTGACAAAACTATTTGATGAACATAACTGGCACTTGTTCCGGACGCCGCCACTATCGTTAACTCCACTGGATCAGGATGACTAATTTAGGTTATAAATATAGCTGTCACTTCGGTGAAACAAATGTAGAACCCAATATTGTCATGCTTCATTTGTCAAAGATGCATGAATACAGTGATAAGTGTTATGTGTAAGCATTGAAGTGGGAACCAAGCGGAATTCATCTGTTTAAAAACTTATAACAAGTCGTCACTGATAATCATGTACAAGTCAGTCACGAAATATATATAATTCGCTTCCTCAAATCCTCACTCGTTTCACTATTCTCATGTTTATTGGTTATATACACTTTTATTTTATATATGGATTATTGTAATATACATACACTCCATAACATAACGTACACCCGTAGTCACTCACAGACAGATAGAGCATTCCGTTCCGATACTTCCGATAGGCTAGCTAAAGTTATGTAAATGTCTATGGACCCTGACGATTTGCTCACTCATCCGACCCGGTATGTCAAAAAAAATGGTGCAGGATAGCAGCTGAAAATTGGTTCGTTTGTAGGCAATGGACCTTTGTAGGCCAAATCTATGGTCACCGGCACATTATGCTACATACATTGTAGGCGAAACTGAATGCTAGAAAGGGGTAGCCTAGACCCGACAAATCAGAAGTGAAAAATGTATGGTTTGTAGAACCCTTAAAAACCTCGCAACTCCAAATCGTCTTTTTTTGGTGAAATAGTTTTTAAAAGTCCTGCAAAGTTGCATTGAGTTTCGAGGTTTGCGACTTTGGCCGATTTTGCGTAAGGTACCTGCGGCAAATAAGGGCCGCCTTAATTAAAAACTAAATATTTTAAATGTCTAAGCGATATGAATAAAAAACATTACACCAGACACATATTTGCTTTATTAACAGTACAAACAAGTACAATTTATTGAGTTTCATTCATAATTTTACGTCACAAATCAACCTTTTTAAAACCCTCTCTGTGGCCCTTATTAAAATCAGGAAGTTTAAAAAGGACCATATCAAAATATAGTTTCGTTTAGTTTTATCATTAAGAACAAGACGTCAATTATGATTTTCTAACAAATCAAGCTTTCAGCTAATGCTTTCTTATTAGAAAAACCCTGATGGACCTTATTAAAATATCGTAACATAAATTTGCATTAAAACGTATCAAATAAATAATATAAATAAACATAATTTTCAGAATTCTGAATAAATTGTTGATAACACTTTTTAAATCTTAAACAAAACAAAGAAAAATTTAACTTTTTTATATCAAAAATGATGGCCCTCATTAGACTATTGAGATCTAACATTATGGCCCTGGCCCTTCTAACCAACCTTTTAAGTGGCCCTTATTAGACTCTGATACAAAGCTTAAACTTTTGGAAGTAAGATTGCTAAATGTTAATATAGCGATTAAATTTACCTTTATTAGTTAACACTAATCAGTATGCTTTGCTATTAAACAGCAGCGATTACAATAAACAAGTTTTTCTATGCATATTTTACACTTTTGTGGAGAGATTTTTACTATCGTGTGACGCGGACTAACTGCCTATACGCATTCTTGAGTAGGTACTGGCAAAATGGTGGATCGTACGATCACGTGGCCGCTGAAATAAGCTTTCCTTTAGGATGTGTGCGTACGCGGAACTTTTTTTTTTTTTTTTTTTTTCGTGGAGAAAACCTGCGAACCAGGTACCCAGCTCTCGGGGGAGCTCTGGGTTATGTGGTATTTCTACCCACTAAAAACTCCACGTCAATCGCCATCTGCGCTAAGTAATTCGGAGGACTCTAGGATCTCAGGTTGAACGCACTAGAGCCCTCCTCGCGCTTTGCCCCTGCTGGCTCGTTCTGGGCATCTTCGCCGCCTTCTCTGGGGTGGCCGAGTGCTGTGGCCCCCGCCACAAAAAAATTACTGGCGACCCCGTTGACCCCCTTAAGTCGCATTTTACGACAGGCGGGGGAGACCGTAGACCTATTCTTGCCCGAGTCTACCACCTAGGAATCAGTTGGAAGTGTGTTTTTGAGTTTTTGTAGAAGTGGCCCTTGTAATACGCCGGCCCTTATTTGCCGCAGGTACCTTATAGCAAACTACAAACGGTGCATATTTATCACAACACCCGGCTATATTTGGTGTAGCGGTTCTATCTAAATAAGCATAACTTTAAATTTTAAAGCACAATACACAAGGTGCAATTTGTCACACCAACTTAATGTAGTTAGAATGAAAGTATGTATTAAGGGTAATATACATGTAATGATTTGTCAGCCCCAATTTATCAGACGCTGACTTATTGTTATTGTCTGGAAGCATGCTGCGCTGCTGATCCATCTGTCAAACAAGTTGTACTGTTGTATAATAGTTATTTATGATACAAGTGCGGAAAGTAGGTAATTTTCAACGAGTGGCGATGACCAAAAACACGACCGACAGGGAGTGTTTTTGATCGATACGTGTATCATACAACATTTTACAATGCATCATGGGAGGAAATAAAAAAATATGCATAAAAGGTGAAATTTTAATTGTCACGAAATCTCATTATCGCACAGTATGCGGGAATATTGGCCTGAAATCCATTCCCGCACTGGCAGGTCCCGCCCAACGATGCCGTGCTGTTATCGACCACTTCCCGTGTTTATGTTGAACCATATAAAGGGGCACATTCAGAGCAAGTGCATTGTAATATTTGTAATAGTTATTTATGTGATACAAGTGCGGAAAGTAGGTAATTCCCAACGAGTGGCGATGACCAAAAACACGACCGTTAGGGATGATTACGGGTGTAATGACGACATTTCATTGCATGTTTGAGAAAAAAATATTCCCATATCGTAGTCAACTCAGTTACAGTGGGACGAAAGGATTTGGCTTAGGTGGGCAGTATAGGAATTTGTAGAAAGTAATACAGTCTTTATAATTGTATTTTCTTTATATTGTAATTTTTATCATGAAATAAATAATCTAATCGAATCTATTAATAGTACATTATAGCCGCGGCCGGGAAGGAGGCAAATGCAGGCTGAGTATTTGTTTAAACGGACGAGCTTGCGAGAGAAAAAAAATAATACATCGGATCAGTGCTTTGTTGATTACATCCTATAACCAAGACTACTACCTCACAAACAGTACCTCATTTTAATTTTAGTATGGATGCGTATTATAATTAATTATATTATAGTTTTAGACTAGTTTATATTAAAATGAGACTAGTATTGCCATCTTTCGTTGAATAGCTAGACTAAATGTACTTTATACGTGACTACTATTAGACAGACGTACAATGACGCGCGACGTACATGGAGGCCACGACAAGACGCTACCTAATCGATAACAGATGGCAGCACAAGGTACATGTTTCACTTGTTTTTTCTGTTCTTACGCAATATTTAATCTCTATCTCCACTTATAATCTCCACTTATAATATCTCCACTTATAATAAATCTCTAAATAAAAAAATAATCAGCCAGTTTGAAACTAAGCTTTGTGTGTTACGAATGTTCTCAGCATCCCATGAACGAAAAAATATGAAACATTTTACATAGGTAGGTACATTATTATTCTAGCTGCAACTTAGGATAGTTTTTATCCGACTGCGACAAATAATTAATTTTCCGAAATATACGACTTCATTTATTTTTATTGAAATCAAACGCTGCTCCAACTGTCAGCTATAAGAAACGTCAAATTTTCGTCAAAATGCCGGAATTGCTTTGCCTTTCACTTATTACCGTCAAACATGCCTACTTTGCCACCAGGGAGAACTTTGCCCAAGAAGCAAATTTTAAAATTTTCCTCTTGGGCAAAGTTCCCCCTGAAAATGGGGGGTAAAATTTTGGATGGACTCCGTTTAGATCAAATTTGGTATTGATATAGAAGTAGTCCCAGGGAAAGACAATGCATAGTTTTTATCATGAAAAATCATCACCTGAGGGGTGAAATGAGGGATGCAAATTTGGATGGAACCCATTTACGGTATAGTGAGTTGGAGTCTTGGGGAAGGATATAGGATAGTTCTATCCCGAAAATTACACCCCCAATAACACCCCCTTAGGGGATGCCCTAAAGGGGTGTAATTAGGGTTGAAAATTTGTTTGGGATCCATTTTGATGAAATTTGGTTGAAAGATAATTTGAGTCCTGGGAAAGGACATATGATAGTTTTAAATTCCAGAAATCATCCCTTAATGGCGTGAAATTGGGGTAAAAATTTAGATTTAACTTATTTAGATGAAATTTGGTATAAAGATAGTTTGAGTCCCGGAGTATGCCAACGGATGTAGGGATCAGATCCCTCAGGGATGAAATAGGGGGTAAAAATTTGGATTAGACTCATTTAGATGAAATTTGGTAAAGAGAGAGGTAGAGTCCTAGGGAAGGACATAGAATAATTTTTATTCTGGAACACATTAACGGAGGAAATCATCCCCTAAGGGATAATGAATGAATGAATAAGTTTATTTCAGAACCAGGTTCCATATTGTTAGTAACAAATGTCATAATAATAATGGTGGATGAAAATTTGGGTTTAACCCATTTACGGTATAGCGATAGTTGGAGTCCTGAGGACATAGGATAGTTTTATCCCGAAAATCATCCCCTAAGGGAGTGTAATTGGGGGTGGAAATTTGATTGGGACACATTTTGATAAAATTTGGTTGAAAGATAGTTTGAGTCCTGGAAAAGGACATATTATGATAGTTTCTATTCCGGAAATCATCCCCTAAGGGGGTGAAATGGGGGTGAAAATTTGGATGGAACCCATTTACGGTATAGCGATAGTTGGCAGTCCTTGAGAATGATAACGGATAGTTTTTATCCCAAAAATCATCCTCTAAGGAGGTGAAATGGGAGGTGAAAAATTGGATGGAACCCATTTACGGTATAGCGATAGTTGGGAGTCCTGGGAAAGAATATTTGATAGTTTTTATTCCGAAGATCATCCCCTTAGGGGTTAAATGGGGGTTAAAATTTGGATGAAACCCATTTACGGTATAGTGACAGTTGGGAGTCCTGGGGAAGGACATAGGATGTGATGTGACCTTTGTAGATGAAATTTGGTATAAAGATAGTTTGAGTGCTGTGAAACGACATATGATAATGTGTAAGATTATTAATATTATATTGTCGAATACCATTTGACATGTAAAAGTGCCTTTGTGGCCTATTTGCAGAATTAATAATTGATTTTGATTTTTTGATTGATAGTTTTATCTCGATAATCATCCCTTAAGGGGGTGAAATGGGGCGTGAAAATTTGAATGGAACCCATTTCAATGAAATTTGGTATAAAGCTACTATACAACCCATTTAGAAAAAAATTTGTAGAGAGGTAGTTAGTAGACGCGGCGTTGGTAGGCCCCCCACAAGGTGGACTGATGACCTGGTAAAGGTCGCGGGAGTTCGCTGGATGCGGGTGGCGCAGGATTGGTCACTTCACGTCACGTCACGTCTTTCGGCTGATATGATGATGATGATAATGATGACAAAAATTGTTTGAGTCTCGGGGAAGGACATAGGATAGTTTTTATATCGGAAATCTACCCCTCAAAGGGAAATGGAGGGTGAAAGTTGTCGAGCTACGATATAAACGAGTTCTACGCGGACGAAGTCGCGGGCGAAAGCTAGTAAGCAATAACGCTGAAAATGTAGTGTCAGTCTGTTTGCAATCTTTTCACGCTTTAACCAATTTTGATATAATATTGGTACCTACATGTGGAGATAGTTTGTGCCCCTGGAAAATGGAAAGGGTACTTAGGTGAATGTAGATGTAGGTGTAAGTACTATCTATGTGTTAGGACACTTTTTATGCCGTAAGTAAATCACTACCTAAGGTGATGGAATGGGACTAGTAGTCTTTGTAGGTAAGTATGCGATAACCAAGTTCTACGCAAGCGGACCTGTGGGTACGGCTAGTTTGAAATAAAACACTGCGAAATAATGACCAGTCGAGCAGACTGGTTCCATGCCTCGAAGCAGTAAATTTTTGCTTCAATTTTATTTTGGTTCGCGGCTCTGGATTCCCTATAAGTACCTAAACTAGTTGCATACTTCGCTCAGCCTTGAACGTGAATTACAGCAGCATTGTATATCTTAAGTTCGCTTTAGTTTGGTTGTGTTTTTATTTAGTAGGTACTTAGGAGGCGTCAACATTTCGTGCGTTCCCAAAAAAAAAAACAGTTTTCACGGCAATGAGACCCGTAAAGCCTATTATAATTCTCATCGAATTTTCTAGCGCCATTTTCGAGAACACATTAAATTTACAAACAAAATTATAGGATCGGGGTATATTCAAAATCAAATCCTACCATCAGTAAGGATAATAATTAAGGCACTCTAAGCTCTTCATAGAAGGAGTGGACTCGGGCTGAACCAGAAAACTCTGGAAATCCAGTAGGAAGCAACTCAGAATTATATCTGGGGTGTTCACAGGTCACTTCGGGGTCAAGGATCTCTTGGCCAAGATTGGACTATCGGATAGTTTAGACTGTAGAATGTGTGGCGAGGAGGACGAGACTATGGAACACTTATTGTGTGAATGTCATGCCCTTGCCAGACAAAGAATGAACTACTTTGGTAACGGTTACCCCGCAACCAAAGGAATTCAAGGTGCTCCCGGCGAACTGCATCATCCGCTTTGTGGAAATAATGGAGCAAGCCTGGGAGCAGGTATAAAGGAGAGGGCAAATGCACAAAAGATCCCACTGGGTCGAAGTGCATCCGAAAGGGCCCTCACCGAGACTAAATAAGATAAGATAAGATAAGGATAATAATCATAAGATTAATTCCCACTGAGACATTAAACAGATAGGTATTTAATTCAATTCAATTCATTTATTCAGATTACAAAGATCCATTATTTTAAAAGTGGCCTTTTTTCGAGACAGTAAATTATTAATTTATTAGTGACATTGAAATACTTATTACTTACTTTGCCAGTAACATACTTATGTATAATCCAGATATAAACCGTCGCTGAGGTCGAAATCGGCCAGGATGCCATCATCATCATCATTTACTTTGAGGAGAGTATGACAATAGCCAGACGCCTACAAACTAGGTTTACAGTCAGAACTATTCTGTAAGTTTCACGTAGGTATTAAGACTCAAATTGAAACGGAAAAAGTCCATACTTATTTAAAAAATATCCATTTTCGGAACCTTATAACTTCCCGGTAGAACCGACCTGTATGCTTCCAGAATCGACATCGGTTCAGCTTGGTGGCGAGAAAATGATAAGTTCCATTTAGATTCCGTCAATCTCCAAGTCGAGCAAAACAAGGGCACGGCCGTACCATCCTTTTCTCGAAGCCATTCAGGCCATTTGCAACATCCTGTAGTTTTGTGCTGGCTAAAGCTAGAACCCTGAATTTTCAGGAACATGTAGGGCATAATATGGCTAACATATAATATCAATAACATTAAATTTGAACTTTCAGCTTAAGAACTATTGTCCGTCAAAGTTCGTTAGTTTTGTCACTGACATACTCACTTAAGACAACATAATTATAAGGTACTTCTAGCAGACCCACAAGCTCCAAATTTCAATCGTAATTAATTTTTAGCCAAATAATTCATAAAAAAACCTAAAAACATTGCAATTTCATCCACGTTTCAGAGATATATAAACTGTATAAGTAAGCTTGTAATCCTATACAAAAACATACGATTACAAAGTTACTTTTGCAGTTCCTTCCTGCAAAACTATACAAACGTTATTTGCGGTTGGTAAAATAACATTCCCATACAAAGTCTACAAAAAGAAATTAGATCCCATAAAAAACATTCCATGTCAAAAATAGGCCAAGTCTCGAAACTCTTCCACAGTAAATAGTGGTGAGATATTTCGTGGAGCCAAGTCAACATTCTTATTAATCTTTATTTGCTTGCTAAATAAAATTTTGTGACTTGGCAATCACACTTACATAGTTTTAGGTACCTATGCAAAAATTAGTAAATGCAGTAGGTAAATATATAAAAATTTCGTGAACATTGACAACATCGCAAATAAAGTTAAAGTTTCTTTTTTTTTTGATTTATGCTTAAAACTCGTAAACTATTAATTTTTAGTAGCCTGTTTAAATAGTAAATGGCCTGTTTAAAAAAATATATAAATCGTTTATTTCAGGCATTTCTGTAGTCCATAAAGTGTTAGCGTTACAAAAATGATCTTAAATAACTATGTTAGTACCGAAACTTAAATGTTGAGTGGTCCAGTACCTGACTAGGGCACTGTCCCATCTCCCCGCCACAACGGCCAGGAGACTGTGGCGGCTGGCGCGCACCCTGCGCAGCGACGCGGCACCGCGTTTGCGGAGCATCGCTTGGAAACCTCCCACGTGCGCGTCCGCAAACATGCCGGACGCACTGCAGTGTCGCGGCAGCCGCAACAGTACCCTGAACGCGTCACATAAATTATCTTAAAATTATCTACAGTTATCATTATTTGTTTTTTTTTAAAGAACCGTCTGGCCTCCTGTGCGAGTTGAAAGTTGGCATATTTCAGCGGTCTTTGCAAAAACCACTCCAAAACTATACTTTTTTTATTAAAAGGCTGTCAGTTAGTGAATTTCACTTAGTTTTTAAGTTATTACTTACACGGAGAATTCACATTTTGATTATTCCTTTTATTGTTGAACAGTAATTATAGCTAGATTGCAAAAAAAAACAAAAGATCTCAGTTAAAGGGTTCTTTACATTCTAATCGGCAACAATGTGCTAATATTATCAATAATACCTACTACAATAATACTTTTGTATATAAACTTTAAAACTAGGTATTGTCTGAACCGATTGATTCAAATAGGGAACATTACTGCAATGTTCTGCCGTCAGAGGCAGCACTACCACTAATAGTAAACCAGTATAGGAATATAGGGATTCACACACACGTGCACAATTGATTGTCAAATGAGTGACAAGGATGCTTGCATAGACAATACCAGGGCACTCCGACATTGTAGGAAACGAAAAAGCAGATGAACTTGCAAGGCAGGGCGCAGACACGGCCCTGGTCGGCCCGTAACCGTTCTGTGGCATCACAAAACGGAAAGCATATTCTCTGCTAAACAACGCGGAAAAATCAGAGGCAATCAAGCTGTGGAAGTTCACCAAAGGACAAAAACAAGCTAAAGCCCTGATCGAAGGGTTCAATAGTAAGCTGTCTAAAGAGTTATTACAATTCAAAAGGCACAAAACCTGCGCAGTGACAAGAATCCTGACAGGACATTGCAAATTGAACAAACACCTGTTTCAAATGGGTATGAAGCAGGACACAACCTGCAGGTTCTGCCAGGAGACAGAGGAGACTGCAATGCACATTCTCTGCTCCTGCGGACCACTCATGCATAAAAGAAGTACCTACCTAGGGCGGCACATAGTGCACCCACAAGAAGTACAACATATCACCGCCCAAAGAATCTGGAATTTCCTGGAGGCAACGGGACTTAACGGTGAACTCTAAAGCAAGATGGCTGCCACAATAGATCACTTGCTGGTCGAAGCGGCACATTAAGGCCCACAAACAAAATAATAATAATAGACAATACCGCAAGTGGGAACGAGATACAATGTCAACGCTGCTAGTGTCGCCACCTACAAAGAGTTTTGCGTAATATTCCCTATTGAATTGTTTTTTTTGCATGCGGTCTCAGGACGCCATGCGCCATCAGTTTGCTAAAAACATCACTGGACTGGTTTTTGAGCCTGTTATGCACAAACTTGTTTCATGCATGTATTTGAAATCCAGTTAGTAATTCAACTACGTAATGGATTGTGTTTTTAGGGTTCCGTACCAAAAAGGTAAAAAAGGAACCCTTATGGTGCGACTCTGTCCGTCTGTCCGTCTGTCCGTCCGTCCGTCTGTCACAACTAGGGTTGCCAACCGTACTATATTATATAGTATTTATTGTACTATATTTTGACTTTTCGTACTATAATATACTGTTGAAGAAATATATAGTACGCGAAAATACTATATTTTGGGGGACCTTATGAAGTGCTTCAAATTGCCGAGGTTTTACTAAATAGCAGTGGCGGAGCGCCCATACAAGCCGATTGCCTAAAATTTATTTTTAGGCAAGTTATATATTCTAAACTATTTCATAACTTTTTTGTTTCGGGTTGCCCATAGAAAATTTTCACGCGCCGCCACTGCTAAATAGCAACATTGGCCAGCCAAGTACTATATTTTTTTACAGTGTACTATATTTTTGTCGTTTTTTCTGGAAAATACTATATCTCCCCCAAAATTAGTTGGCAACCCTAGTCACAACGTTAAATATTTCAGGAACTACTTACGCTATCAATTCGAAATTTGGAGCAACTGTTAAGAGGGTTTAAGGCACATGTATGGAAAATGAAAAAAGATAATGTACATTTTTATTTTCTGTGTAGGTAAATGACGAATATAAGGAGGGTTAAAAAATCAAAGTTTAGTAAATATATCAAGTGGGGTATCATATGAAAGGGCTAGAGTTGCACTTTCTAAAACCTTTTTTTATTTTTTTTACGGTGGTTAAATTTTGATTTATTAATGAAAATGTAGAAAAAAATACCATTCCCCCTTATCTCCGAAGTTTACGAAGCGATCTCTCGATATCGCTATCTTATTATAGCGTTTTTATTTATCAAAAATAATTTACTAATTAAATTTGTAATTTACTTACTTTTGTATGTAATTTTATGTCTTCAAATTCCTATCAGATTATCTTTAAAGTCCCTTCTTTCAAATAAATAATCGAAATTGGTACGGCGTGATAAAAAGCTATCGCTGAATAAACAAACATACTAGGTTGTATGTTGTTCGTACCAAAATGCAGATGGCGCCGTGCAACGGTAACTTCTACTACGAGCTGTTTAAGATTGTTCAAGAAAGAATGGGGTCCTAACATGACGGGTATGGTGTATGAAAGTTTGTACGGAACCCTCGGTGCGCGAGTCAGACTCATACTTTTTTTATAATTGGAATACCTATGCAAAATATTTATTTCATTAATGACATTATTATGCTAAGGTTGCTTATGTCTTTAGATCCATTTTAGCTACCAAAATAATCAATAAATTGGCTTAGACAAGATACCTACAACTACCTACCTTCATAAGTAGGGTAATGTGAATTTAATGATCTTGTGTGTTTCTGTATTTTTGATCTGATTTCGATATTATGCAGGATTTTTAACGTAGTAGTTAATCCAAAAAATACTCTAAAAGATTAAGGTATGTAACCTTGTTTGTTTTCCACTTTAAACTTAGCCTCCTTAGGTACTATAATAACATCCTCGGCTCTCTTATCGTGGTCAGCTGTGGCTCGCGTGAACAATTCCGCTTTGGATGTAAAGTAATTATCAACATAGCTCACTTGTATCATAATGTACTTATTGAATTCTCGACCGATATACTCTGGAGGCTATCTTTGTCTCTCATACATAATAGGTACTTATAACATAAGAAACTAATAACGATATTTAAATGACTCAAAGAGATAAAGAATATTTAGAAGCATTGGAATGTTGGCGTAGATTGTAGAATGGAGAAGATTAGCTGGACAGAAAAAATCACAAATTAAGAAATGCTGAGAAGAGTGCGAGAGAAAGTAAACTGATAAAAACGATAGAGAATAGGAGAGGGAAAATGATTGGTCACCTTAATACGACATGATGCTTTTAATAATAACATCATGGAAGGAAAGGTAGAAGCCAAGCGAAGAAGGGCAAGACCAAGGATAAGTTACATGAAACAAATAAGAGAAAAAGTTGCAGTCACGTTGTATAAAGAGGTCAAGGAGGCGGCCCTAGATAGAGTCAGATGGAGGGAGCTACTCCGACAAGAGTCTAACTCTTAAATGTATGATGACAAGATATCATGGTGATAACTGATAAGATATCATGGTAAAGAGTCAGTATAATAATCAATATCGTCCGTTATTGTATTATCCTACTTAAGTAAATAGGTAAGTAAATTCTGTACAGTTTATTTATTTGAACGGCGGCGTCGCCATGTATTTCTGCGCCATTCGTTTCTGTTTCCGAGTCCCACCCCGCTCCCATATCACTCCCTACTTGAACGCCGCTGGTCTGCTGAACATGCCTGCACGCAGACGGCTTAACCTTGCCACTCTTCTCTTTGGCATAAGTAGTGCGATCTGGGGTTCCAGCTTTGCTGAGTAGACTTGTATGGCCCAAGAGTGCGCGTAGGTGTGACATATGATTCTTCTGAAAGCTTGTACCAAAAATGAAATTTTTGACAGAAACTTATTTAGCTTTACCTGTCCCGTTGTCTGTCTGTAATCAAATCTTGCACATTTAATTTGACCCACTTTCCGGTGACCGATTGGGCTGAAATTTTGAGTACAAGTGTTGTTTGGATGACAATTCAATAACTAGTATGGTACCATCGAGCTGATCTGATAATGTAGACATAAGGTGGCCATGGGAATTCAGTACTTAACCGATATAACCCTGTTGAATTTGGGCTCGTTAGAATTCTCTCAATGAGTAGTTGATGTCGGCATACAGAAAAGCACAGTCGGCAATAAAAGCTTGTACCAAAAAATAAAATTTTGACAGAAACTTTTTTGTATGTAGGAATTAATTTCCGGAACCTCAACCACTGATCCGATTTCAAAAATCCATACACCTGTGTAAGACATGGACTTAGGCTATTGCGTTCTTTGCAATAACGCGGGCAAAACCGCGCGAGCTGCAAGTGTAAAATAAAAATTCAACAAAACCTGTATTTTTTTATAAACACAGCATTAAATGGAATTCCAGACTATTATATTCTACTTATAACTATGACAAAATAAAAAATAGAATTAACTTTCTGGGATTCGAACCTGAGACCTCTGACTCAGAACGCTAATGATTACTGACCACACCACGACGTGACATACATTACTATTCGAAATTAATCTACTTATTTGTGACTGGTAAGTTTGACAATGTGTCGTGAAAGACATAATTTAATAGCCAACAGTGGTATGTCAACATCGCCGATGAATTTTGTAACATTGTATTCTAAAGGGCGTGCCAGGATAAGCTAAGTGATTCTGCCCCCGACGAATTTGGGCTTGTAATTTTTATGGTTGGTGTGGCTCTACACCAGTAATTATTGTGCAAAAGTTGAGCACCCTAAACATTATAGTTTTTGTAAAAAAAAAAAAAAACGAAAAATCATTGTTCTTCGATAACTTTTTTTCTAGTTAACCGATTTTAGTATTATTCACATATGTTGTACATTGAGTCAAGATAATTGTATGACATAATAATATTTTCATTATGTCATAGCAAAAAAAAAAAGCTGACAAAACTTTTAATTTTTTTTTTAATTACTTAAAGGTTAGAGACCGCTCTAGTTTTTTCACCAATAGTACACCCACTAATAAACTACAACAGGTATTTTTTTAAATTTTTTTTCTGAGGGAGAACATAGATATATCTTTACATACATTTCCTAGACTCGCCTTAATATAACATAATACGAAAATAATTTATAATATTTTTTTACTTTTAAACTTTTTTTTTAATTTAACGTAACGAAATGTAAGTGGCCAGTATTAAGTAGGTATGCAAACTGCACGTTTCTCTAAAGAGGTTTCACACATTTCGTATTATGTTATATTAAGGCGAGTCTAGGAAATGTATGTAAAGATATCTCTATGTTCTCCCTCAGAATTTTTTTTGAAAAAAATACATGTTGTAGTTTATTAGTGGGTGTACTATTGGTGAAAAAACTAGAGCGGTCTCTAACCTTTAAGTAATTAAAAAAAAAAAAAAAAAAGATTAGTCAGCTTTTGATTTTTTCTTTGCTATGACATAATGAAAATATTATTATGTCATACAATTATCTTGACTCAATGTACAACATATGTGAATAATACTAAAATCAGTTAACTAGAAAAAAAGTTATCAAAGAACAATGATTTTTCGTTTTTTTTTTTTTACAAAAACTATAATGTTTAGGGTGCTCAAATTTTGCACAATAATTACTGGTGTAGAGCCACACCAACCATAAAAATTACAAGCCCAAATTCGTCGGGGGCAGAATCACTTAACTTATCCTGGCACGCCCGCCCTTTAAATGCAACTGTCTGCGTACGTGCGTGCACACAAGCTCGCGCACGGCTCCGCCTCCGTCAGCGCGACAGAAATATTTATTGGGAATTCTCGAATCTGAAAAAAGGCTCAGCTAATGTGCGCTCTTAATAATGAAAAAGAAGCGGGTTGTGTCGGAGATACAACCGTTAATTAAGTTTAAGTGGATACTTCTTTGTTGGCTATGGAACCCTAATATATCTGAATTAACTCACCAAAATCTGTATAAGTACCGATAAATCGGTGTATATGGCAACATTGACTGACGTAGTTTAATGGACGTATACCTAAACTGGACTGAGTACTCAGTTTTATTACTCAATCAAAATTGTACCATATATTACCGAGCAAGGCAGTTAACAATTCTATGATAAAAGACGACTAGAGAACCCGGTCCGAGCGAGAGCCACCAACCAGAGGATTGTGTCTCACTCGCACAAGTTGCCAATGTAAAAAAAAAGACATAGTGGTATTAAAGAATACTGAAGATAATTACCTGCATATACTTCCTAGCTCACATTTATAGGGTTGAAACTACATAAATTTTTATCGACAAAAAAAGTGTAAGTGTGAGGTCTTCTGCATACAATGATTTTTTTTTAAATCATAAAAAAATAAATATTGGTGGTAAATTTTTTTAATGATTTTTTTTGTCGATAAAAATGTATCTAAATTCAACCCTATTCGTTTGTGCACTTTATCCAGGGACACACTGTACAAGAGATGTTACCTTTTACATAATTTGTAAATGTTTAAGATTTCAACACTATTAACGGATTAAAATACGGCAATGCATTAAATATTGTGGTAATAGGGAACGTTACTGCAATGTTCTGCCGCCAGAGGCAGCACTACCACTAATAGTAAACCAGTATAGGAATATAGGGATTCACACACACATGCATAATTGATTGTCAAATGAGTGACAAGGATGCTTGCATAGACAATACCGCAAGTGGGAACGAGATACAATGTGAACGCTGCTAGTGTCGCCACCTACGAAGAGTTTTGCGTAATGTTTCCTATTGTAAATATTGACTAGTGTCCCCGACGTTGACATCTATTTGTCTAATAGTGTCATTGAGCTTTTGCTAGGTAAGTATTTGGTATACGTACGTCCATGCGTAGCTCATTTGACTCGCGATACATTGAAAATGGCGGTCATGTCAGCATTATTTTCATGACCGCCACATAAATTAAATAACATTTTGTGATTAACAACTAATGGCAAATAATGAAGGATTAAAACTTGTAACAAACAATTATTTGAAATCAGATTAGGCTTCTGTACAAAAATTTATTCCGGAAGTTACGTGATACATTGTGAACTGTACCCCTATACAATAACGCGAGCAAAGAAGTATCCACATACACTTCAAAAAACCTCGGCACGTGTTTCGCCTCTCTACGAGGCATCATTAGGAAATGCTGGCAGGAGATGTTTCTGGCACCACGTCCACTGAGCAATTGCTAATCTATATACAATAAAAGAAGACTGACTGATCAACGCATAACCGAAACTGCTGGGACTAGAAACTTGAAATTAACACCAGAACTACCTCTTATAACGTAGGCGACGGATAAAAAGGGATTTTTAGAAAAGGGGTTAAATAGGGGTGCAAAGATTATATGGAGGAACGTTTTTTTTTGAGCTAGAGGCTTTGCAGATTTTTTTATTACCAATAAATTGATTATGATTATTATGATTATGAAAGATTACTTACTAGAATATAAATAAAGTAAGTACCTACTTTCAGCGTTTTGGAAAATTCTGTCCCTAAAGGGGTTAAAAAGGGGGTGCAAATTTTGTAAGGTGAAACTTTTTTTATGACTTAAAACTTTGTAGAAAGACTACTTATTAGAATACAAAAAAGCACTTTCAGTGTTTTGAAAAATACCATTCCTAAGGGGGTTAAAAAGGGGTGCAATGTTTGTATGAGGGAAACTTTCTTTTTGAGTTAATACGAAAAAAGTACTTTCAGCATTTGTCGAAATTCATCCCCTTAAGGGGATATAAGGGGGTTCAAAGTTTGTATGGAGGGCAAGACATTTTTAAAGTAAAAGATTTGTAACATACGCATATGCGTTTTCTGTAATAATCAACGCATTCGGAAAGCAGTTCATATGTTAAATTGGAAAGGAAATGTGGAAATTTTCACGTACCTATGTGGCTTGGCGAAGTACTGAATTGAAGTCAGTTTAAACCCTGTTTATAAAGTAATAGGGGTGTAGACTTTAAATTTATTATTACTTCAAAAGAAAGAAGGCAAAAAATTATGCCTGATGACGAAAATCCCATTCAAATATCTCAAAAAATTACGAAGCTACAACCGTTTTAATGTTGCTTGCTAGAGAGAGAAAACGCTAGGGGATCGTGACATCACGATCCTCTAGCGTCATAGTAAATGACAATCGTTTCATATGAAGGTGCGTTTTGCGGAACAGGGACAGAACATACCCCCTCTTAAAACTTTGGATACATAACTTTGTGATTATTTAACTTCTGGCGTTGTGTTTTCTCCATTTGACTACATTTTTAATACTTTTTCGAGAAAATGCAACATTATTGATTATTTTATTTAGTGTCTACACCCCTATTATTGTAAATTAAGTACCTACTTATAAGGAAAAATAAGGAATAGATAATAATTATTAAGGATGGACACACTTTTATTTCCAGACTAATTTGCACATGATCGTCATTTACGCGCTTGGGATATGTAAATGATTATTTGCGGGTAAAGTCTCTTTAAGTCAATATTGTCGGAACAAACCAGGAGCCATAACATAAACAAGTACCGACGTCATACGAAAGCTGATCAAAAACAAATACTCATAATCCGTTTATGTAGTTCCGTATGAATAAATTATTAGTCTGCGCTATGCCAAATAGGGTTAAAGTTTGTTGTGGATGGTGGGGTCGGTCGTATCGTATCACTATTATCCTCCTAGCATTTTCACTATTGTACAGTCGCCATCACATACATAGGTACACTATAGGTGTTCAAAAATATCGGCACATGCACCCTAATGCCTTGAAAATAGAGGTGTGTTCCGATGTTTGTGACGTGCTTGTTTGCTCCGATGTATGTGATGGCGACTGTACGTGTCGCATTATACGACATGTTAAACTGCCGTATGAAGTTGTCAAACGAGTGAAAACGACAAGGTACTTAGGTGTTCAGCAACTTATTAGGCCGACTGTACCCTTAAAGAGCCCGGGGTCCGCTTAAGTGTAAAGATTTGGGTCAGAGGGAAAACTACACTTTGTGGGTTAGACAGGTTTTCTCACGATGTTTTCCTTCACCGAACCGAAATTGAAGTTGAACCCACGACCTTCAGATTGAAAGTCGCGTGCCTTACCGCTCCGCTACGCTGTACCTTCTCCACTACCACTCTCAAAAACAAAGAAATTTGATTTAACCTCTATTCTAATATCAGTCGAGATGACGTTAAGTTCGAAATGAATTGTCAATTTGCATACAAATTTGACAAATGTCGCACGTATCCAACGATATGACAGGTGGATCCGACTCTAGTTTGTGATGGAGTAATCTCCACTTATAATAAATCTCTAAATTAAAAAAAGAATCAGCCAGTTTGAAACTAAGCTTTGCGCGATTCGAATGTTCTCAGCATCCCATGAACGGAAAAATATGAAACATTTTATATAGGTACATTATTATTTTAGCTGCAACTTAGGATAGTTTTTATCCGACTGCGACAGTTAATTAATTTTCCGAAATATACGACTTCATTTAATTTTACATTTATTTTTATTGAAATCAAACGCTGCTCCAACTGTCAGCTATAAGAACCGTCAAATTTTCGTCAAAATGGCGGAATTGCTTTGCCTTTCACTTAATAATAATTTAAATCCCGTCTACGATAGACCTTTACGAGACAAATGCTAAAATATAAACCATAAAAAAATATTCGATTCTGATATGAGAACTTATATGCGCAAATGTCGTTTTATGTCGTAATTTAAATAAATGAAATCAACAAATTTGAACAATATAATTAACACGAATTTGTTTTTTTTGAATGACAATGGCACGCGCTCGGCGCATTCAGCCAAAGTACCTGCGGCGCTACCACGAAAACCGATACTCAATGTTCATATATTTGCATCCCTGTCACTCGAGTATGGTTAGTGCGATAGAGATAGAGATACCCGAATATTTTCGAATTCCGAAGTTCGTGGTTATAGCTCAGGAATCGAAAATATGGTAAATAATCATAATGTATTTTCTCGAAAAAGAATTTAAAATAAATATAGTCAAATGGAGAAAAAAACAAAGCAAGAGGTTATATAGGTAATGATTAAGTTATAAGAGTCCAAAGTTTTAAGAGGTATGTTCTGTCCCTTTTCCGCAAAACGCACCTTCATATGAAACGATTGTTTTTTACTATGACGCTCGAGTATATTGACGTCACAGTCCCTCATCGTTTTCTCACTCTAACAAGCGACATTAAAACGGATGTAGCTTCATAATTTTTTGAGATATTTGAATGGGAGTTTCATTATCTTCTATCTATTTATACATAATAAATGCCTATGTCCTGACTGACTTATTCACTCACTCACTCACTCACTCACTCATCAACGCACAGCCGAAACTACTAATCTTAGAGAGTTGATTTTTGCACAGTATGTTGCTTTTATAACTTGGGCTAGGGATAAAAAGGGATTTTTGAAAATTCTACCCCTAAGGGGGTAAAATAGGGGTGCAAAGTTTGTATGGGAGAACCTTTTTTTTTTGAGCTATAGACTTAAACTTTGTAGAAAAATTAGTTATTAGAATACAAATGAAATACTTTCAGCGTTTTAGAAAATTCCACCCCTACGGGGGTAAAATAGTGGTGCAAGGTTTGTATGGGGGAAACATTATTTTTTTAAATAGAGACTTAAAACTTTGTAGAAAGATCAGTCATTAGAATACAAATAAAGAACTTTCAGGGTTTTAGAAAATTCTACCCCTAAAGGGGTAAAATAGAGTGCAAAGTTTCTATAGGAAAAACTACTTTTTTTTAAATAGAGACTTAAAACTTTGTAGAGAAATTATTCATTAGAATACAAATAAAGTACCTAGATTCAGTGTTTTAAAAAAATCTACCCCTAAGGGGGTAAAATAGGGGTGCAAATTTTGTATGGGGGAAACAATATTTTTTTTAAATAGAGACCTAAAACTTTGTAGAAAGATTAGTCATCAGAATACAAATTAAGTACTTTCAGCGTTTTAGAAAATTCTACCCCTAAAAATAGGGGGCTAAAATAGGGGTGCAAAGTTTGTATGTGGGAAACTATTTTTTTTAGCTAGAGTCCTAAAACTTTGTAGAAAGATTATTTAAATACAAAGAAAGTACTTTCAGCGTTTTGGAAAATTTCACCCCTAAGTGGGTAAAATAGGGTGCAAAGTTTGTATGGGAAAAACATATATTTTTTTAATAGAGACTTAAAATTTTGACGAAAAATTACTTATTAGAACATGAAAAATACTACATTCGGCGTTTTACAAAAATCATTCCCTAAGGGGGTTAAAAAAGGGTGCAAGGTTTGTATGGGGAACACTTTTTCTGAGCTAGACACTTAAAACTTTGTAGAAAGATTACTTATAAAAATACAAAAAAAAGACTTTCAGCGTTTTGAAAAAATCTATCCCTAAGGGGGATAAAAAGGGGTGCAAAGTTTTTATCAGGGAAAGTTTATGTTTTTGAGTTAGAGACTTGAAACTTTGTAGAAAGATTACTTATTAAAATCCAAAAAAAGAACACAAATCGTTTTAGAAAATTCCACCCCTAATAGGGTTAAAAAGGAGAGCAAGCTTTGCATGGGCAACACTTTTTTTTGAGTTAGACTTAAAACTTTGCAAAAAGATTACTTATTAGACTACTAAAAAAGAACTTTCAGCGTTTTAGAAAACTCCATCCCTAAGGGGATCCTTAAGATCCTTAAGAAGGGTAGCCAGTGTTGTGTAGGAAAAACTTTTTTTTTTACTAGACTTAAAACTATTCAAAATGTTACTTATTAAAATTAATAATAAAGTACTTTCAGAGTTTTAGAAAATTCCACCCCTAGGGGGGTTAAGAAAGCTTTGTATGGGCAACACTTTTTTTGAGCTAGAGACTTAAAAGTTTACGAAAAAAGTTCTTTCAGCGATTAGAAAAATTCAACCTCTAAGGGGGTTTAAAAGGGGGTTCAAATTTTAAATGGCGAGCAATAAAATTTTAAAGTGTGAGTAAGAGATTTTTAACTTCGGTCTTATTCTGTACGTTAAAAGACTACAAAACTGATTTCAGAGTTTTTCCAAATTCATCCCCTAAGAGTGTTAAAATTGGTTCAAAGTTTGAGTATTTCAAGGCATTTTTAAAGTATGAGATTTTTAACTTTGGCTTGAGACTGTTTGTTCACAAACTAGAAAATGAACATCAACTTTTTTTTTAATTATCCCCTAAAAGAGGGTTCAAATTTTGTATTGAGAGAAATCATTTTCTAAGACGATAAAAAGTTCTACGCGGACGAAGTCGCGGGCAACAGCTAGTTATATAATAAACTCATAAGTAAACATATATTTGCATATTTTATTATTCCAAAACACACCAGACAGTTTAATGTATTTTACATGACAGCTTTGGCATTCATAAAGTCAAACTTGCCGCGAGAGCGCGGTGGCCAGTACCTACACTCCTCTTCACGGCGGTGTCGTGGCCATCAGAAGATTCCTAGTCTGCTGCGTAGTTTTTTTTTCTAATTTCACCCCCCATTTCACCCCCTTAGGGGAAGATATCCAGCGTAAAAACTATCCAATGTCCTTCCCAGAACTTAAACTACCTCTAAACCAAATTTTATCAAAATGGATTACATCCAAATTTTCACCCCTCCATTTTACCCACTAAAAGGAAGATTTTCGGGATAAAAACTATCCTTTGACCTTCCCCGGGACTCAAAAACTAATTATATACCAAATTTCATCCAAATCGGTGCAGCGGTTTCAGTAGCTCCATACAAATTTTCACCCCCCATTTCATCCCCTTAGGGGTGGATTTCCAGGATAAAAACTACCCTAAGTCCTTCCCCAAGACTCAAACTATCTCTATACCAAATTTCATTTTAATCGGTTCAGCCGTTTTCACGTGATGCGCGGTCACATAAACAGACAAACAGATAAACAGACAAACAGATAAACAGATAAACAGACAAACAGACAAACAGACAAACAGACAAACAGACACAAATTCTAAAAACTGTTGGAACGTGTTCTGTTATCGATTTTAAGTATCCCTAGCCAATTTTTTTTCGAATATCTTCCATGTACAGACTTTCGACCCTCTTCAGCTTTATTATATGTATAGATAGATGGTACGGAACCCTTCACGCGCGAGTCCGACTCGCACTTGGCCGGTTTTTATTTATTTAGTCAACAAACGTAAAGTGATTGAAAACCCTACAGTTTAATACACGTGTATTTTTTGGCCAATTTTTACAAGCTACCAAAACTGTCACTGCTCTTTAAAACATCAAGATATCAAGATACGATCTTTGATTTAAGTAGGTATTTGTTACTTAGTGAGTTTTGCTTGTCACCCGACGATATGTAAGTTGTCCGTCAAAATTTGCAATCCATTTTTCAGTCACTTCCCGTTATCCAATTGAGCTGAAATTTTGCAAGCATGTGTATATCGCATGACAATGCAATATTATGATGACTTGGAGCTGATCTGATGCTAGAGCTGGAAGGTGGCCATAGGAGCTCCGCAATAAAACGACACAACCCCATCGAGTTTGGGCTCGTTAGGATCGTCTCAATGAGTACTTGATGATGATATGCAGAAAAGTTAAAGCTTGTATCAAAAATGAAATCTTTGGCAGAAACTTATTTATAGCGATCTTGATTATCTTCCCTTGGGTTCACAAAATGTTAATTTCCTTCAGACTGAGGTAATCGATATTTGTTACTATAAATAAACTGCTTACCTATGCTCAGGCGCTCGTTGATGTCGTATGTACTGTAGAATTTATATAAAATATTACCTAAACATTAATCACATTTTCATGCAAGGCATGTGGGTAGGTAAAAGCGAGCAGTACGGTACGGAGCGGTACGGTAGAGAGTACGTTGAGACTAAAGGCTCAATTTCAATCAAAATCAGCAGCAGCAGACGACGTGTGGCAGCGACACTACCGGTTTCTATGTATTTCTATGAAGGCGGCGCGACGCCCAACGACGTGTCGCTAGACTCGCTAGCTATACGTAGCTACGAAAAGTCTTTCATAGAAATACATAGAAACCAGGGCTGTTATTCGCTACGCGTTAATGCGGCTCACCCTGCCGGTCACCCGTTACGAAACTAGACCTCTACCTACGCTTAATTACTACGCATCGCGGTGTCAAGGTATAATTGTGGTTGAGCGTTGAGGTGAGCTTAAAACAAGTTACAGAATGGGGGCTGTAGTGTCGCTGCAACACGTCGTCTGGATTTACTGTCATTCGGCACAATTGGAAATTCATCAACACGAAATGACCATTTTGAAATTGGACCAAAAGTAATACCACTAAAAGTGAATATGGTTAAAATTTAATTGGGTCTATAATTTTTATGACTATGTTTTTTCTTGTGCATAATTTTTTTTTTTTTGTTGACGCAGAGGGAATGCCTTTACGCATCTCCCCGGACCCGGGGAAGGCCCAGGGGTATTGTGGGACTCGCCCTTATAAGGTAACGACTAAACCACTCTGCGGCGTTGACCCCTAGCCCAAATGGAATTTGGTCGACTATGAAAATGTTGTCTAAATTAAATTATTATCAAAATTTAATATGAAAATCGTCTATTTTGAACAAAATTTCATACTCATATGACGTATTTCCGATTGGTCATATTTTTGGAGTGCACGTAATTCTACAGGGTGTGGCCTGTAAGGTTCTCTATTGGAAGGCATAAAGTCATTTGTACTATTATTGTTACGCATAATTGTTTTCGCCGAAATAGTGATGTGCATAATTCTCATTACGCATAATTATATACGCATAACATTAAAAAGTATAAATACTGAAAGCATAATCTTCATGAAGACTAATGTCAAATAGCATAAGCACAAATAGGCATAATAATCAATTGGCATCATATCAAAATGCATAACAAAAAAAAGTTATGTATAAATGGCTCATATAAAGTGATACCTATCTACCCGTTCAAAATCCCTGAAATTTAGATTTTAGCCTATGGTTTTCTTAGTAGTAAATTGCCTAATTTTCATTAGTAGTAAGTTTTAATAAAAGGTTTTCCGCTCTTTTATAAAAAAAAAACCTCGAAGACGAAAGCGGGAGCAAGGCTCCCGCTTCCATCTTCTAACCTATCTGCGATCCGAGTCGGTTTTGCCACTAAGCCCCTGTTCCCTAGTTCTTACGCTACGATCACTCTCATTGATTGATCTCAGAGAAAAGGGAGTCTTCGAGGTTATTTTTTTTTATAAAATAGCGGAAAAACTAATAATATGACAATAACTAAACTGAGTTTTATTCATTTATAAAACTGAAATTATGGATTATGAGATAATGAGAGATATACCAAATAATTATTAGCCCAAACAATAGTATGCGTAATGTGTATTCGGCCAATAAAGATTAGGTCAACAGAAATGATGCTATTAGCGTAGTATGCCAAAAAAGTAGTAGGCCAAAGTATTATTATGCGACAGTATTATTATGCCAATATAAATTATGCCAAATCAATTATGCGAAACTATATTAGTCAAAAAAAATATATGCCAATGAAGGGGATCCCGGCCTGTAATAGGAGCAAACAATTAAACGGTAGATTATTAAGCTTGTGAACAATTATTTCTACATGGTTAAACTTAAAAAAAAAAAATAGATTTTTTTTTTTCAAAATAAGTTTAGTTGTATTTTTTTACTCTTCCGGAGTGCTATCAGTAACTTTTTATTTAAAAGACACTAAAAAAATTAAATAAAAATCAAAATATCTTTCTAAAACAAAAATGCAAAAACTATTATGACTCGTTACATGATGTTACCTAAAATCCGCATTGACTGCTGTGCTATGATGTCGTGGTGCCAAGATACATTACTTGGAGGTCACAACTTTAGATCAAAATATCTCCGAATCAAAAAAAATAAAAAAATGAGTGGGATGGGTTACTACAAATGTTCTAAGGAAGCGTCCCTTTGAATCTTTGCTCCTATTACAGGCCACACCCTGTATATGGACCATATCGACGTATTTTTTCAGGACATATTTACATTTTAGCATTATTCAGCCTGAGGGATATTCACGTAACGTTCCGAACGAATCCAACTTGTACCTAAGACAAAACATAGAAAGAAACGGATAGTGTCTCGCCGCAACACAGGTCGCGCGCGGTCTTGTGCTAATCGTGCTGGGGAAGATGAACATTGTCAAAGGCAATACTGTCTGAATACGTTGTACCTATCCTGACTAAATATTTTTATATTTAAAGGAAGCCAAAACCCATTGTTCAAAAACTTTCCGATAAAAAAAGTTCAAAGTTAGGTAATTACTGGCCGTTTGTACCTTAGACAACTCGGACAATACATTATTAAGCGGTATTTTACGCCATCTAAAGACACGTATAATAGTTAGATGGAAATTCTTATGAATAAAACTTTACGATTTTTATCGTTTTCCAAAAATAAACCATTTCCGAAGAGTATTGAAATAAACGTATTTCTCTCAAACGGATAAACAGACAAACAGACAAAAATTCTAAAAACTGTTGGAACGTGTTCTGGTGTCGATTCTAAGTAGGTAACCCCTAGCCATTTTTTTTTCGAATCCATTCCATGTACAGACTTTCGACCCTCTTTTCGGCTTTTTGCCAAACCTTCTTCATGTGCGGCTAACTTTACACAGCGGGCGTACAGCGCGTTGCGCGTCCAATATAATGATAATGACGCGTTCAGGATGATGTTCGAGCTGCCACGTTATTGCAGTGCGTCGACAATGTTCGCGGAGGCGCACATGGATTGCTTTTTTACTATCGTGAGGAAACGATGTGCGTCTCTCCTCAATCGCAGTCGTGGCAGCCCAAATAGTATCCTGAGCATGCTAGCCCACCGCTGGGACTCGCCAGCTCGCCACTGCTGCAGCGTTATGTGCAACGCACGCGCCTGTAATACCGGTGCCCAGGCGTCTTTAATTTAAGTTTAGCATAATTATAAAATAGCTCTAAGTTTGTAACCACTAATACTATGGGTTTTATAGTCCGAAATAAATTCTTCAGGATGAGTGATTTTGACGAAAAATAAAACTTTTTGGAGACAAAACTGACTCGCGAGTTCTACAGCTCACAGAACCATTCAGAAACGAACCAACAAGGAAATGGACCTACGAGTATTAAAACATTTTGACTGTGAACTTTCGGGTAAATGGACGTATAAGGAAATTAACGAACAAAAAATTACTAATGAAAAAAAAAGGGAAAATCATTCGGTACCTTCATGTAGGTTGATACGTACGTTTACTACTTATCTTTCTAGAGATAGCTGAGTCAAGACTCATGGCTGTAGTGCAAAGTACCTCCTTTTCCTTTGACAGCTCCTTCAGTTGGAGCGTTTGAAGTATAGATTTTCAAGTGCTTACTATTTCTAAATGTACGAATTGAACCATAGCTATCAGATATTAAGGTTTACTTTAAAAGTATCGTTTATGTGAAAATCTGCAGTCACAATGGTTTGCATATAGTGTACTAGACTATGTAGAGGTATGAATATGAAGTCCACTTCTTCTGTGCACCATAGTAATACTGTGTATGTACAAGATTGTTTACCGTCATGGCGAAGTGCCAGGAGACCTAGTAACAAACTTAAACAAAAGTAAGGTACCGGCGCCAAGTAAGGCCCACCTTAATTTGAAAGCCTTGTAAAACAATTATAGTATGATTAATAAAGAAAAGCCAGTCAAGGACTACTAATGATTTATTTAACGAATAAAATATAAAAAACCCAATGTTATTTGCGGCATAACAGAAAGAACCTATTTAAAAAAATGATGCTGATGAGCTTTAATTTATTAGGCACCCGGTCGCCCAATAAGTTCCGGTATAAATTAATTAATCGTCCGACATTACTATTGTCTAGAACTGGTCGTAAAATACACTTTTAAATTAATTTCCCAAAATGTTGACCGTGGGCCTTCCTAGAAAATAAAAAAATATTCCCGGTTGTGCGCTAAAGAAGTTCAGGGTCCGCTAATCCGCTTTGACACCTAATTCCAAAATTTGGCATAGGCACTAGTTTTTACGAAAGCAATTAACTGCCGTCTGAAATCCAACCCAAGTTAAATAAAAAAAAATTGGTATAAATTTAAAATAACTTTTTAAATTAGAAAACAACACTATATTAATGTGAGTTTTTTTTATAAGCCAGTATATAATCATAAATCATAATATTTATATTTCAGGTCTATATTTTTTTTTGTCGTGCATTAGTTATGGATACATGTCATACACAGTGGGATACATTGGGCCTCATTAGGGCACTTTTACTTCAGCACAATGAAGTCTCGTAAATATAAATAAATACATTTCGAATATCAGTATTTGCCTATAATTGAATATTAAACATATTACCTAAATAGGTACCAAATTTCATTAAAATAGGTACTGTAAAAATTTGATTTATTTTTCTCAATTTTGGAATAATATATAAAGGTTGGAAATTTATAAAATGTGCAATATTTACTCTAAACTAGCTATCCATAGAAACGGGCCTCATTTTGTATGTATTCGAATTGTAAACAAAATACCCGACGAGATCAAATTCGAACCAAGTGATAAAAAGTTGCACAAAAAATTGAAAACATTTCTCATTCATAAATGCTATTACTCAGTGGAGGAGTTCTTAAATGATGAAACCCTGACGCATCATAAAAGTAGGTAACTTAGTAATAAATAGTAGGAAGTAAATTGTAATTGAACCAATTGAGTAAATTGTATAACTTAGATTTAACTTGACATCTATTTATATTTTTGACATTTACATTACTTTTCATAAAAAAACATGACCTGAAATATAGAATTAAGTTACTTATAAGACCATTTGTGTGCCCTAACAGGGTGTCATGGAAGCCTTTCTGTATAATCTTAAGATCTCATGTACATGACTTTACAAATAAACATCTATCTATCTATCTATCTATTTTAACACGACATAGAAAACTGTAATCTTTTTTCGTAATGGCAATGCGCTTGAGTAAAAACTGAAAGGCACTTTTGTTTATGACCGTAAAGGCATGTGCTCACGAATTTTAAATTTGCGAAAAAAACAATCATAACTGCCAGATTTTAAAGGAGGCATTAGGAGCCGGGCCTTCTTTGGTACCCCTACCTTGGATATGCTTGCATTGGTCGTGTATAATTTCAGCTAAAGTAGATTTGGTAGTTTCTGAGCTGGTCTTTTTTTTCGACTGACAAACGCCGAGCTGACAAATGCTTCGGTATCAAAAAAAGATATAAAACTGTGATTTTAAATGTGAAAATGAGACAATATGAAAGTGGTGCGTGTATGTGGATTCAGGGAGCCTGAACTATGGATAAATGTAAGTGAGACCCTTTTTCTTTCGTCCAATACGTTAACATTTTGGACTACGACAAAACTACGTATTTGGCAAAAGAAAAGGGGTCTCACTTAGTTATTTCCATAGGCTGGGCTTCCTCATTCCACTTCCAGATAACAATGCACTAAAGTGGATAATGAAATTAAAGATAAAAAATGTAAACAAATGTGTTGCCACTGCAATAAAATCAGTCCCAAGAAGTGGAAACTAAAAATTCGTTAAATACGCGAGATAAAAAATAATGCGACTAATTTATACGTAAAACAATGCCTGGAAAATATTCGTAAATATTTAAATAAGCAACATGAAAACGTAATTATTTTATATTCATAAATATGTGCAGTTTATATTTACGCCACTGGCAATGGTAAGGAATTGTAAACCTTTGGTTCGTAATTTAATTAATATACCTGGATATTCCTATTTCTTATTCTTAATGTTCGAAGAAGGTTTAAAATTGGTGACGCCTCAAAGATGGAGTGATTGTGTGGCTCATGTAATAAAAGGAGAGGATAACTTGTGCCAACTTGACCACCTAATAGACAATGTAACAGAGACATTAATAATAAATGTGACTGAGGAGGATTCGACATCTTCCTCAGAAAGCGAGAGTGAAAGTGAATAAATAAAAATTTAAAAATCTAGTGTTATTTTTCTTTGTGTTTTCCTGTCCTAATAAGACATATAATATGGCACGTCTTGCTTCCATCGCTTGGTGTGGTTCTAGTGGCTGCAGGCAATGGGCTTTTGCTGTATATCGTACCCGAACTATCGTCACCTACTAAGTACCTATTCATACCAACCTACGACATTAAAATGATCAAAGTAAAATATGAGATTGTTTTAAAAGTAGTGACGATATATTTATTAGTTAAAACCAAAACCTGGTTGATTGCCCCTGAGACGTCACTTCGACGTTGACAGTTCTTTGTTTACATTTTTTATCTTTAATTTCATTATCCACTTTAGTGTATACTATATACGTACAAACCTCCTCGCATATAATAAATGGTTTCCCCTAAAATTTATTTATTTATTTATTTATTTATTTATTTATTATTATCCACACTTACAACTATTTTTACAGGCATCGAACCTAAGACAACAGTGTAACTATTTTATAATACCTATAACATTTTTTTTACGTAGTACTCTTATAACATATTACGAGCAATGCTACCTTTGTGAATTCATTCAGAGAACACGAAAACAAATCAATATTTTCCGCTATGAGATTGAGGGTACGCGCTGCTCGCGTCATCGGTGCCCTACCAAGCAGGTTGGTGCGCCCGCGCGGCTCGGCTAGCAGCCGCGGCCGGAGTCTACGCCACACGTACCTATCGGGAACACACACACTCACACCACTCAATACCTGGCTGTTGTATATTTTACCCCGAAGTAATTTAAAAATGTAGGTGGCCAGGCACAGCTCTCTGCGCACCCGCAGCTGGTTGTACCCTACCATGCCCAGTACAAATAGAGTTGGATACATTAGTGGGTAAAATGGGTATACCCCGTACTTCCTCCAATACAGAAATCGTACGAATTTATTTTGGATACGCTCCACCATAAGGTGATATTTGGTTTCATGCGGATCCCAGATGATTGCATTGCATTCGAGACCACTTCGGACCAACGCGTTGTATAATGCGATAATCGCTCCAATATTTGTAAAGCCATGGGAACGACGCAGAACAAATCCCAGAGTTCTATACGCCTTCTTACAAATATTGACGATGTGATCCCGGAATCTCAAATCAGATGTGAATTTGACTCCCAAATCTTTAACCTCTGACACTCTTTTTAATTTCATGGCATTTATTTCGTAGTCATGAAGAATGGGATAGTGCTTTCGAGTAAACGTTATAGTAACGCATTTCGACGTATTGAAAAATAACTTATTCGCTTCGCTCCATGAGACCACACTATCTATATCGGTTTGAAATCTTGCACAGTCTGCCGTATTATTAATAGGTAGATACATTTTTAGATCGTCGGCAAATAGTAAGCAACCTGAATTTTTAACAACCTGAGGTAAGTCATTGACCATAATTATAAATTCCAATGGGCCAAGGTTACTTCCCTGACTTACTCCAGACCTCACGAAATATGGTTCTGATCTACATCCCTCGTAATCTACAAACTGCCGTCTGTCGCACATGTAACTTGCAAAAAAATTCAACAGATGAGGGGTAAATCCTATACCGGCTAGTTTTTTGAGCAGGATATCATTATCCACGACATCAAATGCTTTACGAAAATCAAAGTAAGCGGCGTCGACCTGCCCTCCACCATCCACTTCCGGAATAATCTGTGTTACATAACTTAGCAAGTTACTGGTTGTACTACAACCCGGCCGGAAACCATGTTGTGCATCTGACAATTTAGAGCGTAATTGTTCGTAAATAATAGTCTGCAACGCTGATTCGAACGCTTTAGCAGGAGTAGACAACACTGCTACCGGCCTGTATCCCTCGACACCTTCACTTCCCCCACCTTTCGGTACTGGGACTACCCGGGTCGTTTTCCACAAGTCCGGAAATACTTCACAGTCCAAGCACATATTGTATACATGTAACAATGGTTCGGCCAACACAAATCGACAGTCTCTAAATATAAAAGCAGGTATTCCATCTGGTCCAGCAGAACGCTTCGCTTTGAGATTTGAGAGAAAATAACCTTTTGCATAGGTACGTTTTTTCATTGGTACCTACTTTTGGACTACTTGGCTACAAACAAACCTTGCCTATATTGGATGTGTTCACAGTTAAATTACCTACATTTAATACTTCTTTTTCGATAAATACGGTTATTATCAATATCGGCCATCAATTGTGCTACTCGAACAAGTGTCACTGAAGTAAACAAAATCATTTGCAAATTGTGCTACATCTACGTTTAAAACGATACAGATTACGTAATTATTAACAGTTATATGCAATCAGTCTAAGGTAGACGTGGTAGTGCGCCGGCGGGGTCTGTAAACACTGTCGCTATAAGGTGCTCACAAATATAGGAACACAATTCTGTTGTCAAGGTTTTAGAGTACATTCTTACAATAGAGTACAGCAATCAAACTAAACGCATCATATAGCAATAAAACATGAGTATAACTATACTATAATTATCGGTAACTATCGGTAATTTAAACTTGTACATAATATTTATTGGTCTGTACACTAGTACTACCTCATAAGATTATCACATCAAGTGTTGAAAATATAAACATTTATTGTAGGCAATTTATGTATGTACTTACGCTTTATTGGGCACAATAACAGGTCAAAACATGACTCTTCTAATAGAATATTTAAATGCAAAGGCCGAATTACTCCTATACTAATACTGGCAATTTAGCTACTAACCGCTACATCAAAAGTAGGCATGCCAATATAGGCCAAGAAAATTAGATCCAAAAAAGACGTATGGAGGAATTAATTCCCATAAAGCTGGAAATAGTTTTAACTTTTAATCCCTTCATTTGGTCCTAAATGCATGTAATCCGAGTTTGCACCATCCCAGGAGGTGTGCTAAACTTTTGGGAGCCCAATAACCACGAAATTTTTGCTCTTTTTTCAGTTATTTGCATATAGCACAAAAACGGTACGTCGGATGGAAAATGTGTTCGAAACAATATTAAAGAGGGTCAAATTCTGCGTCGAATGAATATCTAAAACTTCAAATTTGGTTCAGTGGTATGGTCGAAATCAAATCAAAGGTCTAATAAGGTAAGGAACTGGGAAAAGGGGTCTAGCAGGCTAAGCTAGTGAGAGTGGCCCCCGACGAGGGATTTGGTGATTCTTTCAGGGGGTGTACTAGCAGGTCTTAAGAACACTCCATATCAGTCCACGATCTTCTTTTGCTTTCGAGTAATTTAGGATAATAAAAAGAAAAACAGGTTGTCATTTAAAGTATCATAATAGGTAAACTGTTTAAGATAGAGTAACCAAACAAAATCCTCATGAATAAAAATAAAATAGACTATAAAGTGCATATATTCAATCAACACCATGTCCTTAAACTTCCTTTTAAAAAATCTACTTTTCATTTTCTTTTATTTTTTTGACACCTTTTGCACAGGTACACCTACAAGAAAAATATCGTGACTAGCCACTAATGATCACTACATATTATATATATATATAAAATCATTATCAAAAATATTCGTGCGTTATGTCAAAAAAAATACAATCGTCGAACAAGTAGATACTAGCATATAATTAAAGTACCTACTGGTATGTCCTGAACTCAGGAAGCCGGGAATAGGGGATGGATCAGGAAATCAGAAGACCGTGCGTTCACTTGCTGATTTATTACAGAACTAACTTATGTATTGACAGGTGGCGCGTAAGAGCTAATTCTACCCTCCACTATCCGTATAGGTAACTACATACATCACACCCCCCCCCCCCCCCCCCCCCCACTTAAATAACCCTAAATACTAATACTAAGTATTCCTACCCCTATGACCTCTGTTTACAAAGTTTAATCTAAGTTCTTAAGGCTATACCCCCGTCGAAAATTTTGAAATTAATATTACAAACAATTTCTACGAATATTTATTGTGGGCATGCTTTAATAAGAAGTTAATAACAGTAAAAAAACAAAGGTTTTTAGTTAATCAACTTCGAACCCAAACCAGACCGGCGGTTTCCTTACTCTCTTACTAACAATAGGTCGGGGGGATCGGCCGACGGGGTGGTGACGCTGGGGAACGCAGGTCCAGCGGGCACCGCGTCGGGCGCGGCCTGCGGTGCGGCCACCGGCGGTGAGGACTCGACCGGCTGCGGCATCTCGGTGTTTATCGTTACCTCTGTATCTTGCAGAGCTGTATGTGGAACCGAATGAACTGCCCTCTTCCTGAGTTGATCGATGTGTCTGTGGCCTGTAGTTCCGTTTTCCTTAGTAACTATATAGTTCCTGTTTCCCTTCACCTCGGAAATTATTCCTGGTACCCATCTATCTCTGGATTTATACTCGTGCACCCAGACGGGAACACCCTGATTCCATTCCGAGATTTGTTTATCTGTATGAGTATCCCTTTGTATTTGTTTCCGTTGTGACCTTTGCACCCGCTGCTCGATTGTAGCCGCCGGTTTAATTAAATCTAATCTCCATCGAAGAGGCCGTTTTTGTAGCATCATGGCCGGTGTCTCTCCCGTTGTACTATGAACACTATTCCGATAATTTTACAGGAACGTTTGTATGGCCATGTCTAAATCTACTTTTTCCTTTGTTGCCTTCCTGAGTGCTCTCTTGCACAGTTTCACTGCTCCTTCCGCTGCCCCGTTCGAAGCAGGATGATATGGTGCAGTAAAAATGTGGTCTATTCCGTTCAACGCCATAAACTGCTCCACTTCCTGACTGGTGAAAGGAGGTCCGTTATCCGATACCACCTCTTTTGGTAACCCGAACCGGGCGAAAGTCTCCCTCAGGACTTTTATAACGGCCGTTGCTGTTGTTCTAGGCATCACCGAGACCTCTATCCATTTTGAAGTGGCGTCTATTATTACAAAAAATGTTTGGCCTTCATACGGTCCCAAAAAGTCAATATGCAGCCTACTCCAAACCTGCTGGTGGTGTGTGGTGACGGCTGCGGTGTTGCTTTTGTTGGTGCCTCGGCTTCAGCTGCACATATCGTGCACAGTTTTCCCATCTGTTCAATTTCTTTATCGATATTTGGCCACCAAACAAAACTTCGAGCCACCCCTTTCATCTTCACTATGCCTTGATGGCTACTGTGCAATTCCTTCAATACTGTAGACCTTAGCAGTGCCGGTATTACCATCCGGTATCCCCACATAACGCAGCCACCTTCCGTATACAGCTCCTGCTTTCGTGTCCAATATGGCTTTAAATCTTCCTCGATAACCGTGTTTGGCCAACTATTGTTTATATACTAACTAACCTTTGTGTCATCCTTCTCGTTGGCTTTCCTTATATCCAGGCTAGTGATTGGCAGAAAGTTTTGCAAAAAGTTCATATACCTCTGTTCTGTGGCTACTCTCTGTCCCCTGAGCTGGCAACCTGGACAGGGCATCCGCTGCATTTCTGGACGTTGGAATGTATTCTATGTCATACTGATAACCGCCCAAGATCACTGCCCATCTCTGCATCCGGCTGGCCGCCATTACCGGAATTCCAGCTTTATCTCCGAATATCGTCACCAAGGGCTAATGGTCAGTTCTCAACGTAAAACGACGCCCGTACAAGTATTTATGGAACTTTCTTAACGCGTATATAATCCCCAACGCTTCTTTATCAATCTGGGAATACGCCTTTTCCGCCTTATTCAAAACGCGTGATGCATACGCTATTGCGCGCTCCGATCCGTCAGGCATCAGGTGTGAAATCACCGCTCCTAGAACTGCTGGCGTCCATCGTTAGCACCAGTGGCAGCTCTGGTGCATAGTGGACCAACACCTTACTGGAAGACAGTAAATGTTTCACTTTAATAAAAGCCTCGTTGCACTCGAGTGTCCAGTCAAACTTTACTCCTTTTTTTTTGTTTATTCCTTTAATAATGCGTACAGGGGTGACATAATCGTGCTTATGTTATTTACGAATTTCGCATAGTACATGGCCATGCCAATAAAAGATCGCAGCTCTGTTACGTTACTCGGGGCCACCGCCTTTTGAATGCCTTCAATCTTTTTAGGGCATGTGTGAATACCTTCGCTATTCACGATATAAACGAAGTATGTAATGGACTCTGACATAAAGGCACACTTTTCCTTTTTAATTCTTAACCCATACTTTTGTAACCGTTCGAACACTAGATTAAAGTTTTTAAAATGTTCCTGGTCATTCATCCCGGTGATTACTACGTCATCCGAAAATACACCCACTCTGGGTATATCTGCAAACATTTGTTCCAAAATTCTCTGGTAAATTCCTGGGCTAGAGCTCATCCCATAAATTAGTCGGTTATATTTAAACAGGCCCTTGTGTATATTAATTACAGTGTATTTGGAGGTCTCATCCAGTTCTAGCTGTGCATAAGCCTGTGACAAGTCAATTTTGCTAAACTTTTGACCCCCATGTAACCTCGCAAACAGATCTTCAACCCTCGGTAAAGGAAATCGGTCTACTTCCAAATATTTGTTCAAACTTATCTTTTAATCTCCACATATTCGTATTGTCCCATCGGCCTTGACCACTGGTACAATTGGTGTAGCCCATGCTGACGTCTCAACCGGCGTGATGACACCCTCATGCTGCAGCCGCTCGAGCTCCCGCTCCACCGGTTCACGTAGCGAATACGCCAGCGGCCGCGCTCGTAGAAATTACATATAAAGGGGCACATTCAAAGCAAGTGCATTGTAAAATTCGCCATGACGTCTCGCGACAAAAGATCGAAGATACCCCTTCACTAACGAAATGTTTTTGTTGTACACCATTCTTCTTGTATAACCACTACCTGTACAGTTCGTTACAATAATGCATACTTACCATATAAAATTTAGATAATGCACTTCTGTTATGGTTAAAATTAAAAAAATACCTAGAGCATTTGAATTTTCAGAGAACAAAAGATTTTGTTTTCTTACAAGAAATCTTACAAAAAGGCCAGGTCAAAAGTACCCTAAACCGTCAAGCATGTATGAGAAAGGTTATGAAAGTGAGTGAAGCGAAAGTGGTTTGTCAGGATCGTAGCAAATAGAGATCCGTGATCTCTGCCTACTCCTCTGGGAAAGAGGCGTGATTATATGTATGTATTGCAGGAAAACTAGTGTAAAGAAAATAAACACACACTTCTGCAAACACAACACGATAGCAATTTATTTTATTTTTCTGATCGGAACATACTTAAAAGAAACATTGTAGGATTTTACACTGTAAATACAACACGATATAAATTTAATTCACTTTCCTAAACAGAACTCGCTTAAAAGAAACGTCATAGGATTTAAAACTCAGTTTGACCAGAGAATATTCATGGGATTTCCCCTTCCCTCGTTAGTGACCTACGATAAAACCCTTAAAATGCTAAACAGGTAAAAGGAAAACAGTTGTATCGTCGTACGGCTAGCTGTGACGTTAAACATTAAGAGTAGGACATATACAGAACCCTATAAGCAATAATAGGTAGGGGTTTCAAGCCGCCAATACGCTTGGTACTAGACCGCGAATACGGAAAGCCGCGAAGATAAGGCACACAGGTTTTTAAGTAGATGTGAAGGATAAGTTCATGAAGAATGCGTGGTAAGGATGACGGGTGAATGTATCTGGATGGTGAAAAAAACCTAGGGCATAAAACGAAAATATATAGACGGTGGCGAGCAAAAAGCCTTTCTACATTTTGGGGTAATGATAAGTCCGGAAAATATTTCGCTTGGCGGAATACGGAAACAGAGCGCGTTAGCGGGTTGTGATCCTACGTTAGAGGGGTAAGGTCTACAGGTATGTCGCTAAGCCAAATCGCTATGCAGTAAAACTAGAAAAATGCAAAACCTAAATGTTACGATAATTAAAAGATCAGCATCCGAAGCGGAGAATGCATATGGTGCGGGTTCTTGCACACAAAAGCCGACGTGGGGGTATGTTCCGGATAAACGACAACCGCCCTTCGCACCCCTGTGCTCCAGCACTGGCGGTAGCGGAGTCAAGCGCAGTACACGACGTGGCAGGGAAGGTCGTGGCCCGTTCCAGGAAGCTACGAGGTAAATACAGAAAAAGTAAACACACAGGCGCGGTTGATGTAACAACAAGCCAAATTCGTAAATAAACGAGCACAACTTACCCAGAACGCTATCGGGCGCCTGGCCTTTTAAGGAATAAATCCAGTACAGCTGGCACACATCAAAACTAAGCCCCTGGAGGCGTCCGAGAAGTCGCTGTGCATCCGGCTCAATTATAATAGATCGCCGCTGAAAAAAACACAATACAACTCCTGTATCGCGGACTGGATTAAAGAACTTTGCTCGTAACTGTCCCAAGCGGGATGCTTCTTTAAATCAGAGAAAGCCTCTTCCATTAAAATGCGAGCTAATACTTGGGCTTCTATATCAAGAATGACCCGTCACCAATTTGTTTACAAGAATTGACAAGATTCTGGAAAAATCTTCTATGAAATTCAAATTTGAATAATTTAAAAAGGTAATAGCCAACAATCAGCCAGGCTCCCACACAAGGATATAGACGTGAAGCAAAGATACTTAATTCAGCAGAAAAATAGAACGAACCGGAAAACGCCATCTACGAGAAACACCTGAAATCACGTAGACAACTGAGAACGTATCTAAGTACAACAAACGCAATGAAACTCACCATCAAACGACCTAACTACCAAGAAGCAACACAGATGGCAGCAAAACATAATAGCCAGCAGTGAATTTTCACTGCAGTATGTATAAGTACCTATACTTGGAAAAAATGGTCTTTCTTCTTATTAACGAAAGTGATTTTTTTGTCGAACGCATGAACTGGAATTTCAAACATTAATAAAATTGTCGTTGAATACATTACATATAAATTATAGTATATTAAATCTATAAAATACCTAATAATATTTTTTATTAACAATATAAGGAAATCTCTGCCTGCTGCACAGAACAGGGTTATGATTTGAAAATGACGGGCGTCTGTCCGATCCTTGATTTTCATTTAATCAGGTCGGGAGGTGGTTGTTGTTCTACGTCCGTAGGAATAACCCTAGAAACGCTACACGTGACCTCCAGGTGGTGCTAAAAGAACAACAAACTCGGCAGCTGCACTGTTCCTTTTGAACCTTAGAACTCTATCAGCGACATCGATACGAATACATATAATGTACCAGTGTGGTAACTGTACTATTATCTATTCTGTGGCAATACGATAAATAAATAAAATAGAGATAAAAACTCAATTTTTTTGCGTGATTAGCATGGTGGCTTGAATACGAAATTCGTCAAACTACGTATCATCTCAACTTTAAAATGACCGCACCGTTAGATGTGTTTTGGTGTCGTGTGTGTCTCGCCGGCAAGTCATAAATGTCACATGGCACGAAGCGTGGTTTTAGTTTTCGTTGATCAATCCGTTCTTAACAGTATAACAGTACATAATCAAAATTTTAGTTGAATATGTACCTACAGAATATGTACTTATGTACGAATGAATATGTAACTACATTTGAATGTACAGGTTACACACAAATTTAGGGTAGAACAAGTAAATACTATAGAAACGGTAATGGGCGGGGTACGTGTAGCCGATGTTATGAGTGAACACTCATAACACTGTCAAACGCAGTCAAAACGCAGATCTTGTCTGTTGACCGTTGGTGACGATTTTTGCCGGATTAAAAATAAAAACGTGCCGCATTCTGCAATTTAGTCGTGCCGACAGGCAAGCCAGGACCCAAAGGTTCCTCCGGGAGCGATTTTCTATCACCGGTAAGTACTAAAATAACAGTTTTTTGAATAAATACGCAAACGATTATGAAATTCGCCATTGCTTTGCATTGCTTGCTAGCTAAAGCCGCAGATTAGGGACTACCGTAATGACGCAGCAATAAATCGCGTTATTCGCGTTTGACATTTTAACGGGGCGATTGTCAGTATGACTAGAGTGGTACCGTGCTTAGTGTATGTACTGATCGATAAACTCACTAATTTAAAATTTACAAAGGCAAAAATTATCTAATAATATAAATATTCTTCTTCTTCTTTTTCGTGTAAAGGGATCCAATAATTTAAACTATACTTTATTTTGCCAATATTTTGCCATTATTTTGCCACCTCTATATAAATATTAAATCGATTATTTCTTAAAAGGACACATTAAATGGTTACATAATAAATCTACTGCCAAACTGCATGACAGTTGGTTGGCAGTTCGGCTGCTCTTGATACATATTTGTGGTTCTGTTTTTGTCTAAGCCAATCATTACCTTGCTGAAAAAACGCTAAATATTCTGATGAAAAATATTTATACTCAGATCGACTAGTAGACCCAGTTGAGCTATTGGCTATTACATCTATTTGGTTTTATGTTAAAAGCTAGTAGACCCACTATTTATTACAAGTATTTCTTTGTCAAAAATGTTTTCTCTGGTGTTAGCGTGAAGCGCGTTATGAATTTATTTATGTCAAATAAATTAGATTTGTCCTTGACACAAATCACACGGTACATCAATGAATACAAATGTGCAATTTTATTATTATAACTAGCTGTTGCCCGCGACTTCGTCCGCGTAGAACTTATACTTAGAAAACATAATGCAAACAAACTTCTACTTACCATCTTAAGGGATGATTTCCGAGGCAAAAACTATTCTATATCCTTCGAAGGGTCTCAAATTATCTCTATACCAAATTTCATCTAGGTACATGGATTTTATCCAAACTTTGACCCCCTATTTCATACCCTTAGGGAATGATTTTCGGGATAAAAACTATCTAATGTCATTCTTCGGGACTCAAACGACCTTTATACCAAATTTCATCTAAACGGGATTAATCCAAATTTTCACCCCCCATTTCACCCCCTTAGGGAGTGATTTCCGGAATTACAACTATCCTATGTCCTTTCCCAGGACTCAAGCTATCTCTATACCAAATTGTATTAAAATGGGTTACATCCGAATTTTACCCCTAATTTCACCCCCTTAGGGGATGATTTCTGGGGTAAAAACTATCCCATGTCCTTTCCCAGGACTTAACCTATATCTACACCAAATTTCATCAACATAGATTACATCCAAATTTTCACCCCCCCCCCCTTTCACCCCCTTAGGGGATGATTTCTGGGATAAAACCTATTATATGTCCTTCCCCGGGACTCAAACTATTTATATACCAAATTTCATCTAAATCGGTGCAGCGGTTTAAGTAGCTCCATACAAATTTCCACCCCCAATTTCAGCCCCTCAGATATGAAAACTATTCTTTGTCCTTCCCCGGGGCTCAAACTATCTGTATACCAAATTTCATCTAAATCGGTTCAGCGGTTTAGGCGTGAAGAGGAACAGACAGACAGACACACTTTCGTTTTTATAATATTAATATGGAAGTATGGATTATTAGTATGGATAGTATGGGTTCTTTCCGCTTGTCTTCCAAATAGAGGTGTAGCTGTAGACTCACTTCAAAAGAAAGAAGAAACGAAAAACTCATTCAAATATCTCAAAAAATTACGAAGCTACAACGAAAACGACCAGGGACCGTGACGTCACGATCCTCGAGCGTCATAATAAAAAACAATCGTTTCATTATAAAGGTGCGTTTTGCGGAAAAGAGACGCAACAAACCCCCTCTTAAAACTTTATACACTTATAACTTAGTGATTACCTATACGAGTATAGCTTCTTGCGTTGTTTTTTTCGAGATAATACAACATTATGATTATTTTGTTTAGTGTCTACATCCCTATTTTCGATAAGATAAGATAAAATAAGATTTCTTTATTGTCAGAACTGTGTACATTTAGTTGTTTTGGGTAAAATAAAGTCCAACAGCTTGCCCATTCCGGACGTACAATATTAAACTTAAAGCTAGTCAAATATACTAAAACAATAACAACAATAGTATTTCCAAATAATTTTAACCATATTCACACATAAAATAATAATTTAGATCTATCCGACATCCGTATTTTCTTTTAAACCACGAACTTCGGAATTCGAAAATATTCGGGTATCTCTATCTCTATCACACTAACAAATGACAGGAATGCAGATATACGAACTTCGAGTTTCGGTTTTCGTGGTTTGGCTGAATACGCAAAGAGCTCGCGCGCGTGCCATTCAAAAAAACCAAGTTTATATTGTTCGAATTTGTTGTTACATTTGTATTTTGTAGAAATTACGCCTTAATACGACATTTGCGCATATAAGTTCGCATATCAAAATCGATTAATTTTATATTTGCTTTTGGTTCCTATGTGTCTCGTCAATGTATATCGTAGACGGGATTAAAATTATTAATAGGCGAAAGAAAGGCCAAGAAATTCCGCCATTTTGTCCGTAGTATTTCTTATTAGTCTGTGATTTTGACGTTTCTTTTAGCTGACAGATGTGGCGGCGATATACTTTAAGAATAATAAATGAAAAATTAAATGAAGTCGTATATTACGGAAAATAAATTAATTGTCGCAGTCGGATAAAAACTATCCTAAGTTGCAGCTGGAATAATAATGTACCTATATAAAATGTTTCATATTTTTCCGTCCATGGGATGCTGAGAACATTCGTACCACAGAAAGCTTAGTTTCAAACTGGCTGATTCTTTTTTTAATTTAGAGATTTATTATAAGTGGAGATGGAGATGGAGATGATATGTCATACCTACTCTGTGAGTCCTTAGTATCCTTGTAAATATTAAAATTAATTTAATACTTGTACGTATTTTGATTAAAAAGTGTTAGCATGTTTTCGTTAGCTACCTACACAATTTCTCTGACAGTTGCTTTCAGCACATCTCCATTTAGAGCGTTTGCGAACTGGGTGTATGAGGTCGCATACAAGATCAAAATTTCGTTAATACTTACCCGATTTCTTCGGACGTAATTTCTCAAAAATAGCACTATATTGCTACTTCGGACTGATATTTAATCAGGTTTGGATCGGCCGTAGTACGCAAATGCTCTTAGTCTAAGAAATAAGGGCATTTAAAATTGATTTAACTATATACATACACCCTATATAAACGATATATAGTTACCAAGAATAAAAAAATTCGATAATTATGATCTTAGTCTAACCTCTATTTTGTATTCCAAATTTTCAAATAGGTGTCATAGTAACATAAGACCTTTGGTTTTGAACATAATCAAACGTCAACTTCATTTGAACAGGGCCTCAATTTTGCAATCAAAAAGTAAATGTCAATTTCCGTCAAAAGTACGTCACGCTCACAGGAGAGCAGGTATCAAGACTATTCTCATATCATTTCCATATTTGAAAACCCCTTCCGAAATTGGCTCCTATATTGATAAAGAATATACTAACGTGACATTTTTTTGGCATTGGAAATTAGACCGCAAGTAATGCAGTTTTGAGTTACTTTTCGTCCTAAAAATTACAACTGGTGAAATCGTATTTGCAGTAGTGTTTACATGTACAAATTCAGTTTTGATTGTGTTGGGCTGGCTACGTGGCTACGCAGGATTCCGAAGTAACTAGCTAACACGCACACGCCGCTTCCATCTTATTTAAGTATTCCGTGGTCTAAACTGTATTTTCTTTAGCGTGTAGTGAAGGCAATAGGGAATTTGCATCTTTTTATTTTACTACGAAAATCAAAAGTATAATTCAGCATTAAAACAACTGTAGCACTAAAACTTTCTTATGATTTATTTTTCTGATTTGATGCATTTGAAATCTGCACGCGCCGGCACCCACCGAAAACGCTCTATATTAAACTGGCTTATGCTATAACGTCACAACATATTATATTCTCGGCGCGTTTACTATGGAGTAAGTTATTAATTTGCAATTATCTCCACAACGTTTGCGTTTAAATCTATACTTGTCGTACAAAAATGTTATTTTATCGAAAAACATTTTTTTTTTTTAATTTTAACGTGAGTTAAAATTAATACAATCGTTTTTTTTTCTTCTGTATGATATTTTTACGTATATCCGCATCAATTGAGTGCAATTTATTCGAAATTGAAGTCCCATGCAAGTTCCCCATTGGAGGATTAAATTAAATTATATAAATAGCTTTTGTGTCTACAAGTTTTAGAGATAGAGGAGGTATATTTATGTTCTCCAATCTGGATACATGTAATTAGGTACGTACCTAGATGTAAAAAGTACCAATAGGCACTGATACTGTAAAGGCGAGCTTTTATTGAGTTCCGTTGATTTGCCGATCATTTCACTTCAAAAGTTCAGCTAACGTTGCTAAGAATGAATGGTTGTTTCCGAGAGCAAATACCAAGCTCTGTTTCTTCTAGGCTCCGTCGTTAAATAACGACTAGGTATCTTAATCCTTACACATACATTATATATAATATACATACAGGGAGTTCGGCACATGAACCGTCAAATTTTTTTGTCGTGTTGGTAGGGTCATTTCCTACCTTTTCACCCTTGGACCCTAATTAATTTTTTTTTTTATTATTGAATTTTAAAGTGTAGACGGTTTTAATAATAATAATAATAAATTCTTTATTTACGACCAACATGGGATCATGGTGTTAGTAACAATTGTATTACTTAGTAAACTAGTGTTAGTACATTATATTATCATCATTATCATTATTATTTATTTCTGCGTGCATGTATCATGCAGCAGTTGTTCATGTACAGGCCATCGATCCTGTCCGCTATCATAAGGTTTTGTAAATTCGTTTTGTTTGTTAACAAAAAGCCTCACGTTTTAATTTTGTGGTGTTATTTGTTACAAAAAATATATTTTTTAAAAACACACAACGTACACGTAAGATAATTAAGCAAGTAATGCATGTAAAAACATACACAAAAAAGTTATGGGTCTTCGAAGGTCAGATTTTGGGTAATTTATGTAAAAAAAATAAAAATATCGTACCTTCTTGACCGTAACTCTTAGGACCCAGGGTCCAAGGGTGGAAAGGTCGGAAATGACCCTACTAGCACGCCAAAAAAAATTGTCGGGTCATGTGCCGAACATCCTGTATATATTATATAAAAAAAAACTGTCAACATAGCATAGGTAGAACATTAATATATGTTCAAAGGTATGTTATGTTGTTACATGATGAATTGAGATTTCCTTTTTGTCATTCGCCATGAGCATGTGGATAACTCCGTTGTAAAAAGTTACACGCAAATTACAGTGCAAAAAAGGGTATTTCCCCAGGACAATTCGCCATTAAGGTTTTATAATAAGGTTCGTTAATTCCAGCTAAATATTCAAGTTTTTGCTCTTTACTTTGCGCGAAGAAGAATCAAACAAAAAGTCCATGGTGTGACGTACAAATATAGTAATATAAGTAGAAGTACTCGCAATTTATCTCATCGAAAGCCCAATTATTTTCCCTGTCTTATTTTATTGTTGAGATCCGTGATACCTGCATGATCAACGATGCAGAAGGCAGGCAGTCGGAGGCAGGGAAACCCCACATACCTTACTTTATTGTTTATTGAGTAGGTAAGGTATGTGGAAATTCTTGAAATTCGAAAACAATATCAAGTGCGAAGTTTTTTTTTAAGTCGTCCTTGTAAGAAAGTAAACTTAAGGCCCGTCACAATTAGGCATAAGGACTTAGTATGTATGTACTAATCTTGAATCAAACCTTTTTCTTGTTCGGTCGATTCGGGCCAAAGATAGTGGCAATATACGTTTCAATTTAAGTTTTCAAAAATCGCAAATATTAATGCCAACAATGCGGCTCAAAATATCCCGACTCCATTGAAACAAAGTTTATGTAAATAAAGTATTACTTACTTGACAAGTTAGTAGAGAAGGGTACCTACTGTCTATTTCATATAAAAATAGAACGATTTGAAAAAAATATTGCTCTGAACTGTATTCCCAGCGACCTTCTGGCATACGCAGCCAATAGCTCTCAACCACCTGAGCTATCGGAGCCGTGCTCGGTTCAACGAATTCTTCACTCAGTTCCTTCTTATTACGAAGCCTTAGGGAGGCGTGTAGCGACATCTATCTCAAATACTCAGGCGTCTTAACCTTAACCCATTCAGCGCCCATGACGACACACATGCGTCAGAGCGCTACGAGCGCTTTTCGCTACATACGGAGTTTAAGCTGCTATGGACTACAGCATAGCGATACAAGCGTAGCGTGGCCGTGAATGGGTTAAGAGGGCGTTCATGTACATAGTACATACACACTAGTGCCACTGGTAAATAATTGTGATTATTTAAATTTGGATGATATGGACCATAATACGACCAATCCTTATGTACGGATGCGAAGCATGGGCAATTGGGCACTGACACTTGAAGAGAATATATTATGTTACTAGTCGCCGAAAGAAATATCCTTCGTAAGATTCTCGGCCCAAAGCAACGACCTTTCTCCGAAGCTGGAGAGTCTTAAAGAACCTGGAAATAGAAGATCTGGTGGCTGAACCTAACATCTTAGGAGATATCAAAGCTCACAGACTCCGTTGGCTTGGTCACCTGGAGAGAATGGAGGAAGACCACAAAGTTAAGAGAGCATACCGAGTCTGTCCGGAAGGATTGTCATGTCACGTAACGGAACGAATACTTCGCAGATTAAAACACCTGTTTAATATACTGTTTTTAACAATTGTAATAGTATTTTACTGAAATCATGTTCAATGATAATGACAGATTAAGATTATTGAGTAGCATTAGCAGAAAAATAATAGGAACCTTCGTAATCTTGTAACGGAACCCGGACTTTATTTTTTGGGACCACCACTCGGCGCACCGTTCGCCCGCGATTTCTAGCCACTACTGACAGTTTGTTAACAAAACGAATGATTGATGTGATATGATTAAGGTTGATTTAATAAAATTCATGTTTTACACTATCAGAAACAAGTATTTCCGGGCACAATATAAATACTTGTTTCTGATAGTGGAAAACATGAATTTTCTTAAATCAACCTTATATTTATCTCGCTAAAGTATTTTTTACAAAATATACTAAAATTTATCTTGTCCAGTGATTTTGGGAAAGTGGACATGTCCACATTCCGTTACGATGATTTTGTGGGAACGAGGTATTTTTATTACCAAATTAGGTGTTTATTTTCATCTAGCATCACATATCGTTACGTAACATCATTCGTTTTGTTTACAAACTGTCAGTAGTGGCTAGAAATCGCGCGCGAACGGTGCGTCGAGTGTTGGTCCCAAAAATAGAGTCCGGGTTCCGTTACAAGATAACGAAGGTTCCTATTATTTTTCTGCTAATGCGACTCAAATATCTTAATGTGTCATAATCATTGAACATGATTTCAGTAAAATACTATTACGATTGTTAAAAACAGTATATTAAACACGTGTTTTAATCTGCGAAGTATTCGTTCCGTTACTATTTGAATGGTAATGTAACCCTCTTAAGTAATGGAAGGACGCCTATTCAAATAAAATAATACATTTAAAAAAAAATGCCCGGGGGGCCGATTTTTGACTTTCGACCGATCGAAAATTAAATAAAAGTATATACGATTATAGTGTCAAAATTGCAGGAAATTACTTTCTACCGATAGAATTGAATACGAGTGGTCAATACCACTCGTTTTACAATTTTCAATCGCTATTTTAAGATAGCATTTCATAATTTTTGACAGTTTTCGAGTGAAAGAGTCGAGCGCTCGAAAGTCAAAAATTGGTCCCCAGGTACGTCTTTCTGTGTAAAGAGGTTTTGATTACACGGCCTGTAAATTTGAGTTTTTCCAGTAGAGGGTGTAAATATCAAACGCCGCAATTAGCATGACCAATCAACTATTGTTTTTCTTATAATTCCTGTACTAAAAATCCTGTGTAAATAATTCACTCAAAGATCGTTGTTAAAAAAAATATATTTTTTAAATATGACAATTTCATGCCAACCTCAAAACATTAATGCTACTCCAAATGTGACATTTACCTAAGTTTCATTGGTCGAATTTGATTGGTTGAGTTGAATTGTTTATCCTGAACCAGTTACCTTTCCAGTATTATTATAAATAAAAAATGTCTAACCTTCCCTAATGGGTTCTACCTAAACGATATTATTTTCAAAGGTTCGGAAGAGTCAATAGTTTCAGAAGATCCTTATTCTGTTTATAGTGAATATTAAGGTTTTAAATTGATGAAATAAATAAATCTTAAGACGTTTAATCTTAACATTTAGCCATTTCAGCGTGTATTTGAAATGTTAGTACAGTTTTAATACGCTTACGTTAAGAGTGTGAACATCAACGACACTTATCTCTCAGATACGAGTGGAGAGTCTCTACCAACGACTTAGGTCCGATTTGTTTACACTGCAATATAGACACACGATATCGACAGTGTGTTAGCCAAGTTCGTAACATCGACACATCGTCCGGTGATCAGATAAGGACTAATCTGAGGTAACTATCACGGTATCAGTGAGATACAGCCTGGTGACAGACAAACAGACAAACAGACAGACTGACATACAAACAGACAGACAGACAGACGGACAGCGGAGTCTTAGTAATAGGGTCCCGTTTTACTCTTTGAGTACGGAACCCTTTTTTTTTTTTTTTTTTTTTTTTTTTTACGTTGGGGAAATGCTTTTACGCATCCCGCCCGCCACGGGGAAGGGACAGGGCGGGTATGACGGACTAACCGCGGCAAGCCTTGGACTACCGTCTAAAACCCCAACGATTGCCAGCTCCGCCTTAAGAAAGGGGCGCCGCGGGATCGCTTTCCGCATTCGACCGCGTACGTCCCGACGGGCGACCTACAGGGTAGCGGGCCGCAGACATTGCGCGCCAGGTCAGCGCATTCAGTCCAGTGGGATTCATTTTTGCAGGGTATCCCCCGAACCCCGCACCATCCCACTACGGAGGAGGCAGTAAATGCGCGTAGCGCCTGGCTCTGCCTCCCGCCCGTCGCCGGCGGAGCGGATCCGCGAGGGGATCATTCTCGCGTGCCCGCTCCGCGGCCTCCTTCTGTGACATAACCTGGTCACTGAAGGAGGTCATCGCCTTCCATGCTTCCTTATTGTCAAGCATGGCCCTAATAACACCTGACAATGAGAGGTCCGACCGCGTCACTGCTTCTAAAGCAGCCCGTTGGGGCCTCCACGCAATGCATTCTTCTAAAGTGTGACGCGCCGTGTCCACAGGCGCGCCACACTCATGGCAGCAAAGGGAGGATTCCCTCCCTATGCGATGCAGATACTTACCAAAGCAGCCATGGTTAGTAAGCAGCTGCACCATATGGAACGTCAGGGTTCCATGCTGCCTCTCAACCCAGCGTTCTAAGTGAGGCAGTACTGCCTCTACTGTTACTAAGCCGTAATCCGCAGACCCCAACTCCTCTTTCCACTGGCGGAGTGATTCGTTCTGGGCAAACGCTCGAACGCGGTCGAACTCCTGCCGGTCGGGGAACTCCCCTGCCGCTTTTTTCTCAGCCCTGTACGGAACCCTAAAAAAGAGGGCCAAAGGTAGTAGTAGTGTTATGCCTACAATTTATTTTATTAAAGTGTAAAGATCCTATTGCAGTATGTATTATTGTTGTAGGGCGATAAAAAAATAGATATCTTTTTAGTATTTTAATTATGTTGTAATAATTTGATGATATACACACACAAACTACGTTACACACGATTTGAACATAGGGAAAGTACCCTATTGTGTTCGAATTAACAATAAAGCCCCTGCTAGACGGTCGCCAACACGCCCCTCCGACCGAGCGACCTTGGTCCGCACCGACCGTGTAGACAGAGTTGTTTGCAGCAAAATTTCATACTACAGCGTTCGGTGCCGACCAAGGTCGCTCGGTCGGAGGGGCGTGTTGGCGACCGTCTAGCACGGGCTTTAGACAAGTGCCGTATGAAAAGAGCTATAATTTTCTTTTTTGTAGGTCATACCACGTCATACAATCAAGAGGATGTGGGCTTGTGATTGATAAGTTGTTGAACCGGTATTCGTGCGATACTTCCGACATTCTTCAAACTTTAACTCATTTAAGTATCAGCTGTTACTCTGCAATAATTATATTAACTATAACTACTTAATTACGAGTTAGAGTTTGCTGGATGCGGCAGCAGGACCGGTCACTTTGGCGCTCTTTGGGGGAGACCTATGTCCAGCAGTGGACGCCTTTTGGCTGATATTATCACGAGTTAGATAAACCACGTGTGGTGTCAGGATAGAATAGCACCACACTCTTTCTCCGTGTCGTAAGAGTTTAGGATTGGAAAAAAAGCAGCGGCAGGAGACAGGAGTTTTGAGTCCCAAATTGAAATAATTTACTTTTAAAACAAAGGTTTAACCGACTTCAATTCAGTACTCCGCCAAGCCACATGAACATTTCCACATTTTTTTTTCCAATTTACCACATGAACCATGAATGAATGAGGATTTTAGACCAATAAACCAAATCGCTGTATGTGGGCCGATAATATTTGAGGACTTCCGTCGATTCCTCAAGGATCTCAGAATTACCTTTGGCACTTCATTGTTTGCTATTTCAACGGAATCATATCAGAATCTGTGACGTACTTATATAGTTTGAAGTACATCATTGAGAAGTTCCACAAGCCATCTGTGGTCTTCATCATCACTTCCATCATCACCAAATTTATGATTTTCGGGTGTAAATACACGAGATATAATAGAAAATACCGAAATTACTACACGCGTGCCTAATATATTTGAGGAGTTTCCTCAATTCCTCATGGTTCCCATCATCCAACTGGGGTTTTGAAAACAATGGGACCAATAAGGAAGCATATACTTTCAATTAAAAAAAGAATTGTATGAATCGGTTCATAAATGACGGAGTTCTGAGGTAACAAACATTAAAAAAAAAAAAAAAGAAAAAATACATCCGTATTGAGAAACTCCTCCTTTTTTTTGAAGTCAGTTAAAAAGTACCTACTTAAGTTCAATTTAATTTGTTCCTTGTTTTTTTTTTATTCTCAAAAAGCAACTTAATGGTTTTCGATATGCTTGTCGTTTATTGTAAATCAGACATTACTAAAATATAAAATAGTTTTGTGTACCTAAATATGTAGTTACTTCACAGCTCTATCCGTTTTTAGGGTTCCATAGTCAACAAGGATCCCTTAGTTGTCCGGTTGTCCGTCTGTCCGTCCGTCTGCGGCTTAGCTACACTGAGCTACCATTGCTACTAGAAAGCTGTAATTCGGCATGGGTAGGTATATAAATCAATCACGCCGATTTTTTTTCTGTAAAGCACAAAACAATATATTGAGGATGAAAATTTTTTCTCCGTAAAATCGGTGTTGGGTATCGTTGGATAGCTTGTTCAAAAATGAGATGGATCTTTAAAACCATTATTAAATTCAGGGATGCGTTTGCGTGATATTGGGCTTTAAAGTCCTAATTTTTATTAGAGTCTTGTGTCGGACCCTCTGCTGTACCCTGAGAAAATTACGGTTTTTTTGGAAATAATTCAATATCAGGCTAATTATTTGTATACGGCTTTTATATGTTATTTTAAACAACATTTACTATTGAAATCAATAATTCTATGGACCGGAAGTTAGGAAAAAAAATTAACCCGCAAGCAAAAATGCTATCAGTATTTTTCAAATGAAAACATGTTTGAGTACACAAATTTGGAGACTTACTACCTGAATCCAAGAATATATGCATCAGGAAATAACGGCATTTTAATTAAATATTTTACGACCTTGAGATAATATTGAATTTAATCTGGCCCTATAGAAAGGTTTATTCATTAACAAAAATAAGTGGATTATGCGCGTATCCCAAAGAAGAAATACGTAGTCAATTATAAAGTAAAGAAAGTTTATACCATTTTTGCCTGATTTTTACGGAATGTATGAAGATTACTTTTCATTATTTTTTAGCGTATCGGTATTAAATTTAGGTGGATTATTAATGAATATTAGTTTTTGGTGTAAAAATATGGCTGATATCGATATATTGTTGTGTTTTCATAGAGCGAAACCGTAAAGTTCTCAGGGTATGGCTAAATTGTTACTACTGGGTAGGTGTATGAAAAAAAAACAGGGCAGTAGTAGTACATAATATAATTAATTTAATAGAAAACCGATAGGCATAACTAGTTAACGTGTAATAGCCCACCAAATTAATAAATGTACTTGAAAAGGCCAACTTTCAGACATATTCGGGCGACGCAACCGCAACATGTCGATGTAACAGAGACAGACAACTACACAGACAGTCAGGCAACTACGGAACCCTACACTGCGCGTGGCCCAACACGCACTTGGCTAGGTTTTTTATTGTAATACGCAAGCGGAGCCGCGGCGTCTGCTAGTTTAAATAAATAAAAGTCTATGTGTATAGGGCTCGCGGTATCCGTGTAACTCGCCAAACCGTGTACACGTGTCCTTAAGCCCGGCGGTACTAAGAACCCAAATTACACGTACCCGCCAAGATCCGTTTCGACCCGTGTCCAAGAATCGTGCCCGGATCCAAGAACCGTGCCCGGGTCCAAGAACCGTGCCCGGGTCGGCGTGTCTCAGCTCCTCTCGGGTAACGGGCAACTCGACCCGTCCACGCCGGTTTGAGTTGAAGCAAACATTATTTATGATAATCTCTTATTACTTGCTAACTCGTAGAGTTATTAAGTATAACATTTAACATAAATTGCCTTTTTGAAAATTTTAAGGGTTCTCTTCATTATTAATAACGGCAAGATTACAGTGGATATTGAAATTTACTTTGAAACATGTATATACATTTTATGTATATAGCTGATTTAGTTCAATAAGCTAAACATAATTAGCAGTAACAAAATGTACACAAAATTATAATAGTAAATAGGCATTATCAGTGTCTTGTATTTTTTTTGGACAAACCCGAAAGTATTACCGAGTAAACTATTGATGAACCAGTCGTTGAATTCCCAAGCAATATTTCATAATATTGCGATGTATATGCGATAAAGCCGAAATTTCAACAAATTAATGGAAGGTGCTCTAAGTCTCTTTTGTTTTTTCTTGTTCGCGCGTACCGAGGAAAAGGATTTTATGACATTACCTGGTATTGTCTCGATCTTCTCAGGTGAATTTTTCGCTCCGAGCCCTAATCTTTCAAACAAAGCCCTTTGTCTCTATTATGGCATAGCCGCCAGCTACCGAGTAAGCACGTGCTACTACAACATTCATGTTGAAAAACAAACGGTATCGTCATAGTATTAAGGTTCAAATTTAATGTCACTGATATTCTAGATATTACGTTTTGGTAGTGTAGGACGATAGACTGCCCCGAAGCAATACGCCTCACATTATTTTAAAACTGTGAGTTAAGGTTTTCTATTTTCTAGTATATTATTCTCTTGACAATTATTTTAGTAATGAATAATAACTTATCCCTCGTTTATTCTACTCCACAATTTTTGTTATTTTTAAAACTCCTATTTACGCCAAATCTCAGTGTCAGTTGAATTTAATATTGTAAATATCCCTAACCCCCCCCCCCCCCTGACGGCTAAATTAAAAAATTCGGGGCAGTAGTACATATTATAAATTTAAAAGGATAAGTATCAGGGCTATGAAGACATTACTACCGATTAATAGTTCACCTTCTGAATGTGCACTTGGAAATGCCAACTTTCGTACAAATTCGCCCGACGCAACCGCACCATTTAATTGACGCGCGCGTCTCGATGTAACAATGACAGACAAGCAACTGCGGAACCCTACACTGCGCGTGGCCCAACACGCACTTGGCTGGTTTTTTGGTGTAAATACATATTTCATGATTTTTTTATTTACCTTACTAACAATATTAAATAGTTATTGATTGGTTTACGTATAATTTTATTGAAGCATTCAACTATTTTTGACGGCAAAATTACAGACTGTTTGAATTTACTGAAGAACTGCCACATGTTTCAAACATACGAGTACGTGTAGTTCAACAAATTTTAATTTGAAGTAACAAGGTGTAGACTAAATTATTATTAGGTATTGTTAGTGTCTTGCATTTTGTTTGGTAAACCCGAAAGTCTTACTGAGTATTCTATTGATAAACAAGTCGTTGGATTCCAAGCAATATTAAGTTTTATGCTTTTGCAATTAAGTAAAAATGTCAACAAAAAAAGGAAGCTATTACTAACGATCTAATTCTCTTTTGCCTGCCGGCGAAAAGGGGTTTAAGACATTACCTGCTACTAGGGCAAGTACGATAATAATTTGAAACTCAACCGACATTATGATGTACGTCAAGCAACGAATCAAATGTTAATACGTATTATATTGAAAACACTGTATTTTGAGTTGATTTTTAAATTGAAAACTAGTATCATAAGCAAATTTTACTGATTTAAATACTGTTTTGATTGTTATCTTATTCTTCTGCTTGCTTTTTTTTTTTGTGTGTAATTATTCCATAATATTTTATTTACTTTACGAAGAATATAAAATTTTGTACTTTACGAATTAATTGTATGAAGACATTAAATTATTTTTGACATTATCAATACTTATAATGATATCAATAAGTTTTGCTGCAAGAGTAAAAAAACGAAATTCGAAACGCACGAGCCACGATCTTTATCGTAGTTTTTAAAGGCAACGTCTCAGCTCAGATCGCCATACACGGTGAGAGCGGGTCGGACCCGCGTGTAATTAAGACCCGTGTACCCGTGTACCCGGGTACACGGGTACACGTGTCTTAGTTACACGGGTCTTAAATACACGTTCCGAACGGGACTTAAAACCGTTTCCGTGTAACATGGGTACGGGGACCCGGCTACGGGTACATGAAACCCGGGCACGACCGCGAGCCCTAAGTGTACGTGTCTGCTACATATTTTTTAACCGACTTCAAAAAAAGGAGGAGGTTCTCAATTCGGATGTATTTTTTATTTATTTTTTATTTTTAATGTTTGTTACCTCAGAACTCCGTCATTTATGAACCGATTCGTACAATTCTTTTTTTAACTGAAAGAATATGCTTCCAGATTGGTCCCATTGTTTCTAAAACCCCAGTTGGATGATGGGAACCATGAGGAATTGAGGGAACTCCTCAAATATATTAGGCACGCGTGTAGTAATTTCGGTATTTTCTATTATAACTCGTGTATTTACACCCAGAAATCATAAATTTGGTGAAGTGGAAGTGATGATGAAGACCACAGATGGCTTATGGCTTGTGTGATGTCTCAATGATGTACTTCAAACTATATAAGTACGTCACAGATTCTGATATTATTCCGTTGAAATAGCAAACAATGAAGTGCCAAAGGGAATTCTGAGATCCTTGAGGAATCGACGGAAGTCCTCAAATATTATCGGCCCACATACAGCGATTTGGTTTATTGGTCTAAAAATCAACGCTTTTGTTCTCGGAAATCAGTTCATTTGGTAAATTGGAAAAAAAAATGTGGAAATGTTAATGTGGCTTGGCGGAGTACTGAATTGAAGTCGGTTAAAACTTTGTTTTGAAAGTAAATTATTCTATTAAATCTTAGACTCCTAGGTACCGCCCGGTAATTAAATACTAAGTGGGTACTTTTTTTTATTTCTCAGATTTTATCCAAATAAAAAATCGAACAATGACATTATGAAACAAATTTCTTGAAATAGCTCAAGTTTACGAGGTGGGTTCCTATATTTCCAAACAATAGTCTTTTTGGGCAAATTTGCATTACTGCACAACTAGGTATTTCATTTAATCATTGTTTTTTTGTAATTCATTACCACCCTCTACCTTAAATTTCATGAAATTCATAGAATCGTCCTGAAGAACCAACATTTCTATTCTGTTAAATATTTTCACTAAAATTTGAATACAAAACGAATAATGTAAAACTAACCTAAAACTAAATTATGTGGATTTCATGTTTTATGGTCGCAGGAAATAAGTATGGTATTTATGATAAAGAAGTACTTTAGAGTCACATTTAAGTTTATATTACTAGTCATCTAAATACATCTTGTTGATTTTTATTGATGGTAAAATCATTTCGTTTCGCTATGACTCTTTTCCATTAAATCAACTTAAATATAATTCACGGAAGGATAAACGATACGACTGGAACTCATCTCCACTTATAATAAATCTCTAAATTAAAAAAAGAATCAGCCAGTTTGAAACTGTGTGTTACGAATGTTCTCAGAATCGTGCTCTCTTTGCGCATTCAGCCAAACCACGCAAACCAACACTCGAAGTTCGTATATCTGCATTCCTCTCACTCGAGTAATGTTAGTGCGATAGAGATAGAGATACCCGAATATTTTCAAACTCTGAAGTTCGTAGTTTAATAGAAAGTACGGATGTCGGATAGATCGAAAATAGGGCTGTAGACACTAAATAAAATAATCACAATGTTGTATTTTTTCGAAAAAGGACTTCAAATGAAGTCAAATGGAGAAAAAAACAACGCAAGAGGTTATTTAAGTAGTCACTAAGTGTGATAAACCTATTTATTATATTTAAATTTTCTATGCATATATTATGTCAACTTCACATCACATTGTCATTTATACCATTACGTCAAGATTTGCTAATTAAAACCTATTGTCTAGGTTTTGTCTACATATTATTACAATTTAATTAGCAAAAAAGCGGCCAAGTGCGAGTCGGACTCGCACATGAAGGGTTCCGTTAAATAAATTGCTTTTTACGATTTATGACGTATTAAAAAAAATACTAATTAACAGAACTCGTTCAAACTAATTTTCGTTGGAAGTTTGCATGGTAATGTACACCATATATTTTTTATTTTAGAAGTTACAGGGGGGGGGGGGGGGGGGGACACACATTTTACCACTTTGGAAGTGTCTCTCGCGCAAACTATTCAGTTTAGAATAAAATGATATTAGAAACCTCAATATCATTTTTAAAGACCTATCCATAGATACCCCACACATATGGGTATGATGAAAAAAAAAATGTTGAGTTTCAGTTCTAAGTATTTTGCCCAAAATTTATTGTTTTTTTTCTATTCTTGTGTGAAAACGTTCCTCAACTTTCTTGCCGTAGTCCCTTCAGCAACGATCAGGTCAAACTTACTTTATTAATTAATCACGTGTCGCCAAACGTGTATAACTACATAAGCGAGTGCGAAAATTATGAACAGGCTATACGCCTCTTGGACCGACTGTTTGTAAAACCGAACAACGTCTTATATGCACGCCATGCTCTCGCCACACGGAGACAAAATAGCCACGAAACTATTGACACATACATTCAAGCCTTGAAACAATTATCTAAAGATTGTAATTTCGTCGCTGTTGATAGTAAGACAAATCGGGACGATAACATTCGCGATGCATTCATAGCTGGTATTTCCTCTACAAAGATAAGGGAGAGACTCCTCGAAAACCTTTGCCTAACACTGGACGAAGCTCATAACCAGGCGCGCTCTTTGGAGATGGCAGAAGTCAACACGCTACATTACACCAATATACCTGTGAATGCGACCAGCGAAAATATCCCAAATAACACCAACGCACAATATACTTCTGCTTCGTGTGAGAACGCTTCCGCATCTACGCCAAACTTTCCAAATCGCTCGAATCGTAAATGCTTCTTCTGTGGTGGACGCGTGCAACCGCGTAAGATTTGCCCGGCTTTTGACGCCTTATGCCAGCTATGTAATAGAAAAGGACATTTTGCTTACGTCTGTCGAAGTAAGAATATAACCAGCGCTGCTATGTCAGACCCGGATAACATTAACGCCTGCATCATTGCAGCCTCGCCATCGTCCTTACGCAAAGATACAGTCCCTGCGTACATTAAAGGCATTAGAGCCGAAGCCTTACTCGATACGGGGAGTTCGAAGAGTTTTATAAATTTCAAATTTGCAAAACTGTGCTCTTTGAACATGAAACCCACCCGGCAAACAATATCAATGGCATCTCTTAATCACACTTCGTCAGTTAAAGGAGAAACTTGTCTCAAACTTACCTTGGGCAAACACTCGTACGAAAATGTCCAGCTTCTTGTCGTAGAAAATCTATGCTTCGATATGATCATAGGGCACGATGTATTGGAAAAGCATTCTTCTCTCGAATTTGCTCTCGGCGGCCCTAAAGATCCTCTTGTTGTCTGTAATGTGGCCGAAGCGTCCGTCCCTGCTGTGCCTTTATTCAGTAACTTAACACCTGGTTGCAAACCGATCGCTATTAAGTCAAGAAGATATAGTGATGATGATCAACGTTTTATTGAAGAGGAGGTCAAGAATCTCTTGAATTAGGAGGTATCATTGAAGAAAGCAGATCACCATGGCGAGCGCAGGTACTGATCACTAAAAACGCTAATCACAAGAAACGCGTTGTAATCGACTATTCGAGAACCATAAATCAATATACTGAACTGGACGCCTATCCACTTCCCAGTATAGAGGAATTAGTATCAAAAGTGGCCAAATATTTCATATTTAGCGCCATAGACTTGAAGAGCGCCTATCACCAAATACCGATTTTGCATGAAGAGAGACCATTTACTGCATTCGAAGCTGCTGGGAATCTATACCAGTTCCGCCGGATTCCTTTCGGAGTAACCAACGGCGTTTCCAGCTTCCAGAGAACCATTGATTGGGTAATTTGGACGGAAAAGCTCGAGGGCACGTTCGCCTACCTCGACTACATAACGGTTTGTGGCAAAACACCAGAAGAGCACGACAAAAACTTGCAAAACTTTCTCTCGGCTGCTTAGAAGTACGGTCTGACCTTGAATGAAACTAAATCCATCTTCAAACAGACCACTATCAATATACTTGGATATACGATCTCGAATAACATAATTAAACCAGATAGCGATAGATTAGAGCCTCTTCTAAACTTACCGCCACCACATGATTTGCCCAGTATGCGAAGGGATCTGGGTATGTTCGCTCATTATTCTAAGTGGATACCAAACTTCTCCGATAAGATACACGAGTTAACAAAAACCAAGACGTTCCCGCTAAGTAACGCAATTATCAAAGATTATCAAGAACTCAAGAACGATATAGTCAAATCTTGTGTCCACGCCATTGACAATAATGTGCATTTCACTGTGGAGACTGATGCATCAGAGCATACTATTGCGGCTACTCTTTCACAGGCAGGCAGGCCTGTAGCGTTTTATTCAAGAACACTGAACCGAAGCGAGCAAAATCATTGACATGGCCGAATCCATCGAAAAGGAAGCTTACGCAATTGTCGAATCATTGAAGAAATGGCGACATTTTCTCATCGGAAAAATATTCCTGCTAGTCACCGATCAGCGATCTGTCTCCTTCATGTTCGACGTTAAGCACACTAGTAAGATTTAAAACGAGAAAATCCAACGCTGGCGATTAGAACTGTCTCCTTATAAATACGACATCGTATACAGGCCTGGCACACAGAATTATGTGGCAGATGCCCTCTCCCGTGTCTGCGCCGTCGTCGAAACACCTTCTTAGTTGCGATCACTTCACGAGGCCCTTTGTCACCCCGGGGTGACAAGAATGTCACACTGGGTTCGGTCTAAGAACCTAGCGTACTCGATTGAGGAGTTAAAGAAGATGACAAGTGAATGTCGTATCTGCTCTGAAGTTAAGCCTAAATTCATAAAAGCTGATCCGCAAAATACATTAATTAAAGCCATAGCGCCTTTTGAAAGGCTGAGCATGGACTTTAAAGGGCCTGTTCCATCCAAATCAAATAAGTCAAATAACAAATTCATATTAACTGTAATTGATGAGTACTCCCGCTTCCCTTTTGCTTTTCCATGCAGTGACATAACTGCAAAGACTGTCATCAAGCAATTGGACAGCATTTTCAACATGTTTGGCATGCCAGCCTACGTACACTCAGACCGGGGGACATCATTTTTATCGGTAGAAGTAAAAGATTTTCTCAATGTCAGACAAATAGCTACGAGCCGTACTACTCCATATAACCATCAAGGCAATGGCCAAGTTGAAAGGCTCAATTCTACGCTCTGGAAAGCTATACAGCTAGCATTAAAAAGCAAAAATCTGCCGATAGACAGTTGGGAGAATGTCTTACCGCAAGCATTACACTCAATACGTTCGCTCTTATGTACTAGTACTAATTGTACACCACATGAAAGAATGTTCTGCCATTCCCGAAGATCGGTGAACGGGGATTCAATCCCTACGTGGTTAACTGGCTCTAACAAAGTGCTAATGCGACGGTTTGATAGAAAAACGAAATATCAACCACTAGCCGAAGAGGTGGAGGTACTGGAGACTATTCATATGTTCGGACGATGGATGGTCGAGAAACAACTGTGTCCAACCGTCATCTAGCGAGTTTGGGCTGTAACGGAGAAGAAATCCCTGCAATTGACGATTTTGAAGACGCAGAGCACGAGATATCTCCAACGCCAACACCATCACCATCGCCTCTGGCAACACCGCTTTCGTCACCACACTCGCCTCCAGTCTCGCCGCCGGCTACTCCCTCGCCGACTCCATCGGAGGAACTGCAAGAAGTGCCGCAGCGTGAAAGACCAGACAGAGAACCTGTGGTTGAAACACAGCGCAGATCAGGTCGAATTAGGAATCCGCCAAAGCGCTTACATCTGATTGATTAGATTACATCTGGCCGGGGTGAATGTGATAAACCTAATAAATACTACTCAAAAGAAAATAAGGGCCACTTATATATTTCTGTTTTTGAGTAAATTTTTAGACGTAAACTAATTAATAAGTGACTAATTAATGATGTCTGGCCTCCTTCAGGCAGGATCCAACCTCTTTAATGCTGATGTTTAAGTCTTACAGCTGGCCAGAAATTGAAGCAAATAAAAAAAACGAGTTTCAGGTCAAATTCCTTTCAGATGGAATCACAACTTTATTCTGTTAAAAAATTATTTCTGTTCATCTTTTGCTTCTTTTAACATCTTTTGTTAATAATGCCACGTCAACGAAGTCATATGGATACCATTACTGCCACCAGAGCCGTTACATTGATTGCTGAAGGTCATTCACAGCGGTCTGTAGCTTTTTCGTTGGGTTTCTCTCGCCGAGCCATCCAAAATGTGTGGGATCGGTTCCAAGAGACTGGCAGTGTTGCAAGAAGGCCTGAATCGGGCAGGGTGCGAGCGACTACGGCACAAGAGGATCGCTACATCCGATTGAGTGCCCGTCGAGAGCGCTCTGTGACGGCACGTAAGTTACAAAATCGCCTACGGTTGACAACGGGGACTCGTGTTAGTGACCAAACGATACGTAATCGACTGCATGAAGACCAGCAAAGGTCCAGACGCCGAGTAGTACGAATTCCTTTATCTAGGGTTCAACGTGGAAATCGTTTAAGTTTTTGCCGCGAACATTCAGATTGGAGCATGAATCAATGGGGTATGGTGCTCTTCACAGATGAGTGTAAAGTGAAGCTTTGTAGTGATGATCGGCGGATTAGAGTATGGAGACGACAGAGTGAGAGATTTTCCGATGTCTGCATCAAGGAAATTGACCGCTTTGGAGGTCCTAGTGTGATGGTTTGGGCTGGGATTAGCTTACAAGGCAAAACTGAGCTGGTTTTCTTAAATCAAGGCACAGTAACTGCACAACGGTACATCGATGAAGTCATCAGGCCTCATGTGATTCCATTCTCACAGAGAGTGGGGCCAGGGTTCTGGTTGATCCGCAGGAATGGGTAGTGTCTTGGCCGGTGCGCCCTGGAGACAACGGCAAGTGATAATTTAGTGAACCCTAAGTTATCGCTTGCTGGTGTTACCAATAACCCGACACGGGGGGGATCGGGGGGTTCCGCCCAGGGAATCGTAAGATTCCCCAGGTGCGGCTTGAGGGAGAGGCCATTGCCGTTTGCCTCTATAATAAATAACGGACCCGGAACCCTGACAAATCCTCTGCTATCAGAGGATTCATGTTAGGCGCGGGGGCTGCGACTGCCAGGCCGGGGCCGAGTTGTGGCTGCGAGGGAGAAAACCTCTATAAAAAGTTACAAGGGGACCTGAGAGGGTGAATCCGAGGTCTATCACCCTCTCCCGGCGTAGAGGTCCTTTAGTCGGGTCGGGAAGCGTGTGGTGTCGCCCTGCACGCTTACGACGAGAGGGGGGGCTTTTGCCTCAGTAGTGAGGGCAGCTGCGGCTGTTGCCGAGGGGCGTCGTGGTGAAATGTTCGCGATCCCATGACGCCCCTACTACACGGCAGAGAGGGCATACCTTGGTGGTTTTAGACGGTAGTCCGGGGGGTTCCCGGGAGCCCGTCATACCCATCCTAGTACCTCGGCTAGGTGGGATGCGTAAAGGCATTTCCCCAAGTAAAAAAAAAAAAAAAAAAAAAAAGGGTTCTGGTTAATGCATGACACACAGCTCGGGCCACTCAGACTGTACTGGATGACTCCCATATTCGTGTACTACCATGGCCAGCGTATAGTCCGGATTTAAATCCAATAGAGCATATGTGGGACCAATTAAAACGAAGGGTTAGGGAGCATGAGCAAGAGGTTCACAACCAGCAACAGCTTATGGATGCTCTGAAACGTGCGTGGGAAGAGATACCTGATGAAAACATCAGAAACTTAATCGAGAGTATGCATTCAAGGCTCCAGGAGTGTGAAAACAGGAGAGGAGGACACACATGTTATTTTAATAAATATACATTACTGTTTCCTATATTTTTCACGTAGCAATCAAAATACTTAGTGACCCCTATTTTCTTTTGAGTAGTATATTTAAATTTTCTATGCATATGTCAACTTCACATCACATTGTCATTTAAACCATTACGTCAAGATTTGCTAATTAAAACCTATTGTCTAGGTTTTGTCTATTATTACACTAAGTTATAAGTGTCCAAGGTTTTAAGAGGGGGGTATGTTGTCCCTTTTCCGCAAAACGCACCTTCATATGAAACGATTGTTTTTTACTATGAGTACTACGAGTATGACGCTCGAGGATCGTGACGTTACGGTCCCGATCGTTTTCTCACTCTAACAAGCGTCAGCGATATTAAAACGGTTGTAGCTTCGTAATTTTTTGAGATATTTGATCGGGTTTTTCGTTTCTTCTTTCTTTTGAAGTAATAATAAATTTTGAGTCTACTCCCCTATTTGGAAGACAAGCGGAAATAGTACCTAAATTAATCTATATATTAAAGACTAGCTGTTGCTCGCGACTTCGTCCGCGTATAACATGTTATCGTCTAAATGTTTGTTGAAAGAATGAATTTAAAAAAAACGTTGAAATTAATTTTGTACCTAGTCTTTTAGAAAACAATCTAAATTCGAAATTACAAATCTCTTACTTTCAAAATGTCTTGCTCTCTATACAAACTAAGAACCCTCTCTGAACCCTCATAGTAAACAGTCTGAAACCGTAGTTACAAATTTCTTACTTTAAAAATGTCTTGCTCTCTATACAAAGTTCGAACCCCCTTTTAACCTTCTTAGGCGATGAATTAAAAAAACGCTGAAATAAGTTTTGTAGTATTTTAGCAAACAGTCTAAAACCGAAGTTACAAATCCCTTACTTTAAAAATAGCTTGCTCTCCATACAAACTTTGAACACCCTTATAATCCCCTTTAGGGGATATATTTCAAAGAATGATAAAATAAGTTTTGTAGTCTAAACAGTCTAAGATCGAAGTTACAAATATCATACTTTAATTTTCTTGCTCTCCATACAAACTTTGAACGCTTTTCAGGGAAAAAATAAAAATAAAACACTCGGTTTTTTTTATTGTAATAGGTAAGTATTTTTTCTACAAACTATCAAGTCTTTAGCTAAAAAGAAGTGTTTCCCATACGAACCTTGCACCCTTTTTTAACCCCTTAAGGGGTGAAATTTTCCAAAACGCTGGCAGTAGGTATTTTTTTGTATTTTAATAAGTAGGTACTTAATCTTTCTACAAAGTTTTAAGTTTCTACCTAAAAAAAGTTTTCCTATACAAACATTGCACCTCTTTTTCCCCTCTTAGCGGGTGGAAATTTTCAAACCACTGAAAGTAATTTACCTATATATTTGTATTCTAATAAATAATCTTTCTACACAATTTCAAGTCTCTAGCTCAAAAAAAAAGTTTCCTCAATACAAATATTCACCCGTTTTAATCACCCTTAGGGGTGGAATTTTCCAAAACGCTGAAAGCTTTATTGTAATAAGTAATCTTTCAACTAAGATTTGTCGCTTGCTAAAAAAAAAATATTTTATACACCCCTAAGGGGTGGAATTTTCTAAAACGCTGAAAGTATTTTATTTTATTTTATTATGTAATCTTTTTAAAAAGGTTTGAGGTTCTAGCTCAAAAAAATCCCCTTTACCAACATTGTACCCCATTTTCATACTATTTTCCAAAACGCTGTTTTTTTATTTGTATTGTAATAAGTAATCTTTCTACAAACTTTTAAGCTTTTATCTCAAATCTTTTTGAGATATAGTTTCGCTCTTACAAACTTTGCAAACCTTTTTAATCCCCTAAGAGGCTGAATTTTCCAAAACGCTGACAGTACTTTATTTGTATTTTAATAAGTAAGCTTTCTACAACGTATTGAGTTTCTTGCTAAAATATTAAAGTTTCCCCCATACAAAATTTGCACCCCTATTTGACCCCTTTAGGGGTAGAATTTCCAAAAATCCCTTCTTATTCGTTGCCTACGTTGTAAAAGGTAGTTCTGGTGTAAATTTCAACTCTCTAGCCCCAGTAGTTTCGGCTGTGCATTGATGAGTGAGTGGGTGAGTCAGTCAGGACATAGGCATTTATATGTAGGTATAGATAGATAGAAGATGACGAAAATCCCATTCAAATATCTCAAAACCCTTTAATGTCGCTTGTTAGAGTGAGAAAACGATCGGGGACTGTGACGTCAAGATCCTCGAGTGTCATAGTAAAAAACAATCGTTTCATATGAAGGTGCGTTTTGTGGAAAAGGGACAGAACATAAAATTTTGGAACTTAGTGATTACCTATACATATAACCTCTTCCGTTGATTTTTTCTCTATTATCCTTTTTTCGAGAAAATACATTATGATTATTTTATTTAGTGTCTACCTACAGCCGGGTCCGCTGCACCAATGTTTTCCATGTTTTTAAACATCTAACATGTTTTCCGTCAGGTTCGGCAAACAAATAGGGTTTTGTTTTGATTGGCAAAACATGTTTGACTTTTAAAAACCACGAAAACATTTATTACGCAGCGGACGCGGCTTACGGGGTGTAGTTTCGATTCCTGAGCTATAACCACGAACTTCGGAATTCGTTGATATTCGGGTATCTCTATCGCACTAACATTACTCGAGTGACGGGGATGCAGTTATACGAACTTCGAGTTTCGGTTTTCGTGGTAGCGCCGCAGGCACTTTGGCAGAATGCGCGTGCCATTGCCATTCAAATAAAACAAATTCGTGTTAATTATATTGTTCAAATTTGTTAATACATTTATTGAAATCACGCCATAATGCGACATTTGCGCATATAAGTTCTCATATCACAATCGAATATTTTTTTATGGTTTAACTTTTGGCATGTGTATCGTAAAGGTCTATCGTAGACTGGATTTAAATTATTAATAAGTGAAAGGCAAAGCAATTCCGCCATTTTGACGAAAATTTGACGTTTCTTATAGCTAACAGTTGGAGCAGCGTTTGATTTCAATAAAAATAAATGAAAAATTAAATGAAGTCGTATATTTCGGAAAATTTATTAATTGTCGCAGTCGGATAAAAACTATCCTAAGTTGCAGCTAGAATAATAATGTACCTATATAAAATGTTTCATATTTTTCCGTTCATGGGATGCTGAGAACATTCGTACCACACAAAGCTTAGTTTCAAACTGGCTGATTCTTTTTTTAATTTAGAGATTTATTATAAGTAAAAAAAAAAAAATTAAATTTAAAATTTGAACTGTTTATTTCAATTGATAGACAACAAAAAATATTATTCAGGTACAACTTAACCCAATCTTAAATTTTAAAGATTATTAGCTCAGTTGTCGTTTATTTCAACAAAATAAGTAAATCTACCTCTTGGCAGAAACACGTATAACACAAACTCGTATAAGCTCAGTTTAGTTAGTTATATATCATATCATTGACATTTTAATTTAAATTATTGTTAGTAAGTATTTGTTAGTTATTGTTAGTTAAGTTATGAATTAACATTATTTTTTACACTCAGTATGGCTTTCTTAATTACATATTTGGCTTTATGCGGTGTATCCCTGTGGTTTATTAAGTGGAGATGGAGATTATTATAAGTGGAGATGAGTCATTTGAAGAAATATATACCTACAGAAAAAAACCGGCCAAGTGCGAGTCGGACTCGCGCACGAAGGGTTCCGTACCATATCTAAAAAAAACTATTTTATTCTGTGTTTTTAGTATTTGTTGTTATAGCGGCAACAGAAATACATCATCTGTGAAAATTTCAGCTGGAACTATCACGGTATCAGTGAGATACAGCCTGGTTACAGACAGACGGACGGACGGACGGAAGGATGGAGGGACGGACGGACGGACGTACAGCGGAGTCTTAGTAATAGGGTCCCGTTTTACTCTTTGAGTACGGAACCCTAAAAACAGTACGGATTGACAGCAAAAAGTATAATAATTATATTTATGGGAACAAAAATATAAATGCCTATGTCCTGACTGACTCACTCACTTATCAACTCACAGCCGAAACTACTGGGCCTAGAGAGTTCAAATTTACACCAGAACTACCTTTTACAACGTAGGATATGAAGTGATTTTCGGAAATCATACCCTTGAAGGGGTTAAATAGGGGTGCAAAATTTGTATGGGGGAAACTTATTTTTTTGAGCTAGAGACTTAAAACTTTGTATAAGTAACGATTACTTATTAGAATACAAATAAAGTACTTTCAACGTTTAGGAAAATTCTGCCCCTAAGGGGGTTAGAAAGGGGTACAAATTTTGTATAGGGGAAACTTTATTTTTTGAGCAAGAGACTTAAAACTTTGTAGAAAGATTACTTATTATAATGCAAATAAAGTACTTTCAGCGTTTTGAAAAATTTCACCCCTAAGGAGGTTAAGAAGGGTTGCAAACTTTGTATAAGGGAAACTCCTTTTTGAGATAGAAGCTTAAAAGTTTTTAGAAAGTATACTTATTACGATACAAATATACGAAACAAATAAAGTATTTTAGCGTTTTGGAAAATTCCACCCCTAAGGGGATGAAAAAGGGGTGCAATGTTGGTAAAGGGGATTTTTTGGAGCTAGAATCTCACAACTTTTAAAAAAGATTACATAATAAAAAAAATTAAAGATACGAGATTTGTAACTTCGATCTTAGCCTGTTTAGACTACCAAAATTATTTCAGCGTTTTTTGAAATATCTTCCCCCAAAGGGGATTTATAAGGGCATTCATAAAGTTTGTATCGAGAGCAAGACATTTTTAAAGTAAGGGATTTGTAACTTCGGTTTTGGACAAAACAAACATGCTTAAATACTACAAAACTTATTTCAGCGTTTTTTTAATTCATCGCCTAAGAAGGTTAAAACGGGGTTCGAAGTTTGTATAATATAGAGCAAGACATTTTTAAAGTAAGAAATTTGTAACTACGGTTTCAGCCTGTTTACTATGAGGGTTCAAAAGGGGTTCTAAGTGTGTATAGAGAGCAAGCCATTTTGAAAGTAAGAGATTTGTATCTTCGGTTTTTAGACTGTTTACTAAAAGATTAGGCACACAACTAATTTCAATGTTTTTTTTAATTCATTCCTTAAACAAACTTTTAGACGATGACATGTTATACGCGGACGAAGTCGCGGGCAACAGCTAGTTGTTGTGTTTGTAGTTTGTAAATAGGTACCTACGAAATAATCGAGACATTTCATTTCCTCCCGCTGTTGCATTTTCGGCCCTTATTCCTACAGTTAATATCGTCAAAAATGTTCATATAATCAACTTAAGTTAACCATCACTTAATAGTTGTCTTAAGTGTGTTGGTAATGTAACTTCCAACTAGAACTTTTGCATAGAGTTATTTAAATAACATTCCTTTGTATCCATTTTTTGGGTAATTTAAACTTATAAGTTACTTGCTTCGCGTTGTTTTGGGGTTCTACTTTGAAATTCGAATGTCGAATCGACCTATTCCTGTCATATTATTTTATCGTAATGAAATGAAAGGGATATAACTCATAAAGATCAAGAATTCTGGATTTGTAATAGACCCCACACTATGAAATGAGTCGCTTAATTTCAAACCCGGGTAAATCCATCTGTCAAATCATGCGATTTTGCTATTAAGAAAAGGTGATAAGGTAGAAATTTGCTGATAGGGTCGAATGGATTTATCCGATTTTGAATTTAAGCGACACAAATGTCAGTGCTCGACGTCAAAATTAAAGAGCTACTTTGACTCACGGAGTGAGCAAAATAGCATTTTGCTCACTGTTTTCACGCAGAAAAATATGCTTGTTCGAGCTGCTGAGGGGAAAAGTTTATTTTCTTTATGGAAAATGAATAGCTCCATACACATAGAAAAAAAATAAAAAAAATGCTAGCTGTTGCTACGCGATATCTATATTGATCAATGTTACTTCAGTAGAGGTTGCCAAATAGGCTTAATAGTGAAACGTTTATCCTCAACTAACGTACCTATAGTGTAATATTCTGGGGTAACTCAGTGAACGTTCAGTCCACAGTTATTCTCCAAAAAAGGTGTTTGAGATTAATATTTAATGTTCAAACTAGATAATCTCTTAGACCTGTGTTTAAACGCCACAAAATGTTAACCCTGAAATGTATATATATATATATATATATATACTAGAAATTAGTTTATTTATCAGACAACGCAATGAGTTATTTATAAAAAAAATTTGATACTAAGAAAAGTCTAAGATCTCAATATCAATATGATAAGTCAGTTTGGCCTACCAGTTATACTCAAGAAGAGCACGTACCTATGCTACTGGAATTAAAATATACAATAAGTTGCCGGAAAATATTAAGTTGTTAGATGGCTCTATATTCAAGAGAAAACTGAAGGACTGGTTAAATTGAAAATGTTTTTATGATTTGAATGAATATTTCTTGTGATGTAAATTCTATATTTTAAGTGTATTATTAATATTGTACGTCCGAAATGGGCAGACTGTTGATACTTATTTACTTTATGACACGTTATGTACACAGTTTTGACAATAAACTATATCTTATCTTATCTTACATAATCATATTTACTTACTTCATACATACGTAGTACATTAATAGAATTGCAAAATGGTCCCTGTTCTTCAAAACTCTTTACATAGCGAAATGTCAAACGCTATGTACAAGAATTGTTATTTTAAAAATAAAATTATTTGACACCTGTCTCATAAAAACTGATATAAGCTAAGACAACTTTTCGTAGTAAAATTGATTGTATTATCACGGTTTTGGAAAGCGGTTTTTATTTTTACAGTTGGTTCTAATAGGTAGGAGAATAAGGCACGCGGTGGGAGTCGGAGCCCGGTCGGCGTCGTGTCGGTTGTCGGATTATGGTTGGCAATCCGCGATTAAACACGTTCCTTTATGGGTGTTTTGTTTGATGCTGCAAGGATGCTGCGAAGTCCTTATCTCGGGTGACGTCAGGAGCAGGCATATATACGACGTCGGTGCGCGCGCGCGCTTATTATTAGTCCACAATATAGACCCGCGCATTCGGCCGCGCCGCCAGTTCGCATTCGCACCGACAGATCTAGATCTCTGCGGACGGTGCTATTCCATTAAATATTATTTAATTATTACACCAGTGCCTTAAGTGAACATTTTTGTGCTGGAGTACTCATAAAGCTGGTAAGATTTCCATTATATTATTATTATTATCTGGTACATAACACGATTTATTTTTATTTAATTAAGTAAATAATTATTGTCCTTGTTTCTTAAACGGACTTTCCGATTTAACATCCTTCATAAGACCCTTTTCTACATTCACTATCACATAAAACATGTTTTCGTAGCATTTAATAGTTATATAAGTATAACGTAGGTAGATTCATATCGTTGGTTGATCCATAACATGATAACCACAATAGTATTCCTGTTTAAATTAGGTATAGGTATGACAGTTGGTTCATTAGGAAGTATAGAGACGGATATAGAGTAAATATTAGTATATCGCGGACACCTTTATTTAATTGATCAAAAACTGGATGCCATACCAATTAATTCTGTAAAAATATTTTAACAATTTCAAGACGTACAAACAACTATGCAAATCCTGTTTGCAAGGATACTAGAAATACTTACATTACATGTTAATAATAAGAGAACTGACGTGACTGACTGACTCTTTTAGAAATGAACTTCAAATGAGGAAAACGGCCACAAATGAACAGCATTGATATTAATTGCTTTGTCTAGGTTGCTCAACATTTACTCAGTAGATAAGTATGAACTAGCTCTACAAAAACCAATAAGCTATAACGGCATATGCTAAAAGCATTCTCAAAACACCTACAATTCAGTCATTGTCAGTCAAAGATTACTCTTTTGCCACGACAAGTAAAGAAGGTATTCAGAATACGTTGAAAAGTGAACAATGCTGTATGTACCATAGCAAATCCTAAGTACAGATTTCTATGTGAAAGTCCAAATCGTATTTGTATGATTGTCTTGGACCACATATGTCGCGCACATCTCATTAGTCGCGGTGCTTTATAAGTCATATCCCTTAAAGTCGTTTGTAACGACAACGTGTTAACGTTTTTGTATCGATTCACTAAAGTGGACAACGTGCTTTTATTTTTAGGACATGTAAGGAGTTGTATAGCCTGTTAGTAGCGTAGAAAATTAACAATCATTTACAAGGAGCCTCAAATGACGGATTACGTTTGAATGACTAAAATATTGTGAACCTATGATACATCAACATCAGATTAGATGAACGGGTATGCACATAAGATGCTACTCCACTTGATAATCAGATCAGAGATAGCACCGTATTTATAACTTTAATAGTTTTTCTTTCGTTGTCTGGATTGCGTTGTCAATTGTCCACGGATTACTTACCATTAGTCGGAATGTGGAATGGTTACTCCTTATGGTTACTTTTGGTGACATCATTTAGCATGCAATTACCTTAATTGGCGTCAAATTTGTGCTATTCAGAAATTACACTAGTGTAGCTCAGTGATCATTGTACGTCTGAAATGACTTGCTACTTGTCGCTCCGGCTCTTCTTGCTTCGTGTTTAACCATGAAGTCCATGAACTTTTGGTATACAATCAACATCAATTTTATTCTTCTCTAATGCCTCCAAGGGTTCAATGTCATAGCGTTTACTGGTGGTTTGAAATACTTTTTTTAAAGATGGTTCTACATATCTTTATATTATGGATTTGACACTAGCTGTGTTTTGTTTTCAACTTTTGTTTATGGTTTATATTTAAAACATCCAGTAAAGTGTAGTTCTGACTTCAAAGCCGAGGGATCCTTGTTTTCAAATGATGCCGTTAGGTTTTGTATATCTATCATTTTAAAATTCGTCATACAAGATGCAAAAATACATTAGAACTGATACATGTTCTATCAATAATGGGGTTACAATTTGTAAATTTTTGGCGGTTTTGCTTACCTGGGGACCGATTTTTGACTTTCGGCCGCTCGACTCATTCACTCGAAAACAGTCAAAAATCGTGTTAATTATATAGGTAGAAAGTAAGTGCCTGCAATTTTGACAAGCGCTCGAAAGTAAAAAATCGGCCCTCTGATCGAAGGGAATTGTCTCAGTCCCAGTATGGTTTTCAACTATTTTAACTCCTGTTTGCGTTGGCAAGTAATACTCGCTCTTATCTTAGAATTTAATATTGATTTTAAGCGATACCTGTAGCTAAAAAAAGTGTATTGACTAAAAGTCCTGAAAGGTTCCTTTCTATTGATTTATACTTTCATAATTTTCAAACATATTTTTTACTAAAAGGGAAGTCCCTTTTAGTAAAAAAATTAATTATTAATTTAAATGAGGTACCTACCCAAGGACCCTACAAATATTCGTCGCGTTACAGTACCTACTTAGGCCAATGTTTGTTTAATTACACACAGACGTGCTGCATCCTACTACCTTGGCATAAGTAATTATTAAGGCGCAGTGCTGTATAAATTTGGCTAATTATCTAAACCAATGGCGTTCATGTATGGACAGGGCCTCGATTATGTGCCTTTACTTGGAGTCGCCGCTCACCGAAGAGATCGTATGTAATGGATGGGTGCACGTATGGGCTATTACTTGCCCTTCACCTCTATTTGATGAAATTTCAATGAATTTCGCATTATGGCGTTCATTTGGATGATTAATGATGTGAATTGTTAAACATTTTTTCTAAATATGAAGTTTAAACAAATGGATTAAGGACTTAGGTTTGTTTTAATTAAACCTAATTAGGATATCTTTAATACATAGAAATTTCAAATATTTAAGTTTATTCACAGATTTACACTCGGGCTAAAAGTAAGTTTCGTCTATTCGTAGATCTACTGAATGCTTATTTTGGTAATGTCTCCACAGCCCAAAGCGTTTTATTTTAGTTAAACTACCGACTTTTTAAATACGTGACAAAAATCTCATCGTCTATTAAATACATTACAGATAAAATGCATTAGATGGCCTTGGTCATACAATTTCTGACTAAGTACCCAGCGGACAATATTGTTCTTGCAACACATCAAAATTCCAACGGGCAATGAGTATCGAAAATCTAATAGCACATAATCATATCACGAGTAGTATTAAATACATGGTCATCACTAATGAATGAATGTTTTGAATTCTGTGTTGATAACGAAATCAAGTTTTTTCGTACATCTTATTTTATACGGCGAATGGTCAAATATTACCACATTTTATTATTATTATTGTAATGGGCCTCATAAGAAGGCTCAAAGTCACCCAAAGGGCAATGGAGAGGGCTATGTTGAGAGTTTCTCTGCGTGATCGCATCAGAAATGAGGCTATCCGCAGTAGAACCAAGGTAACCGATATAGCCCTCCGAATCGCTAAACTTAAGTGGCAGTGGGCGGGGCACATTGTACGTAGAACTGATGGCCGTTGGGGCGGAAAGGTTCTCGAGTGGCGACCACGTACCGGAAGGCGCGGCGTTGGTAGGCCTCCCACAAGGTGGACTGATGACCTGGTAAAGGTCGAGGGAGACCGTTGGATGTGGATGGCGCAGGACCGGTCACTTTGGAACTCTTTGGGGGTGGACGTCTTTCGGCTGATATGATGATGATGATGAGCAAGCGGCGATGAACGAATGTACAAGAGATGACTGGCGATTTTGACCGTTTTTAGAGATGATAGGAAAACGGGACCCATGCAGGATTCTGGAATTTGTGTTTTTCTTGTTTTGTTTATTCATCTATCACCACGGTTTTTAGGGTTCCGTACTCAAAGAGTAAAACGGGACCCTATTACTAAGACTCCGCTGTCCCTCTGCCTGTCTGTCTGTCTGTCCGACTCTCACCAGGCTGTACCTCATCAACCGTGATAGTTAGACAGTTGAAATTACCACAGATGATGTATTTCTGTTGCCGCATTAATATAACAACAAATACTAAAAAACAGAATATATATTTTTACAATCTTACACAAATCGACCTAGTCCCAAACTAAGCAAAGCTTGTACTATGGGTACTAGACGACGATAAACATACTTATATGTGCTTATATAGATAAATAAATACTTAAATACATAGAAAACATCCATTAGATTAGGTGTCAAAGCAGACCCTGGAATAACGCTAGGAGGACGATGATAGAAAACATTCATGACTCAGGAACAAATATTTGTGCTCATCAGTCATCACACAAATAAATGCCCTTAAGTACCGGGATTCAAACCCGGGACCTCCGGCTTCGTAGGCAGGGTCACTACCAACTAGGCTACATGGGGCTCTCATACAACAAACGTGATTTTTTTGCCGTTTTTATAGATAATGGTACGAAACCCTTCGATCGCGAGTCCGACTCGCACTTGGCCGGTTTTTTTCTTAGTAGCGGTCTAACTTATAAGATAAGCATCCAACTTAGTATAATACCTTGATCCCCTGGAGTCATCTCTTAACATTTACGCTAAGAGGTAAATCTGACACTTAAAATTCACATTCCAATATGATACTTAAGTAATCATTGACTTTTTGCGCGCTCGCTCCCGCGCAAGCCGAGCAAACGTGTCAGAACATTTAAAAAAAACAGTGACCGTTTGCAATTAATTTATCGTCAAAATCATGAATAATGATAATTCATATGCGAATAGGACGGACACAGTACCTACTTATAATAGTCAATCGCTATTATGTAGTACTAGCTGTTGCCCGCGACTTCGTCCGCGTAGAACTTTTTATCGTCTTAGAAAATGATTTCTCTCAATACAAAATTTGAACCCTCTTTTAGGGGATAATTAAAAAAAAGTTGATGTTCATTTTCTAGTTTGTGAACAAACAGTCTAAAATCAAAGTTAAAAATCTCATACTTTAAAAATGCCTTGAAATACTCAAACTTTGAACCAATTTTAACACTCTTAGGGGATGAATTTGGAAAAACTCTGAAATCAGTTTTGTAGTCTTTTAACGTACAGAATAAGACCGAAGTTAAAAATCTCTTACTCACACTTTAAAATTTTATTGCTCGCCATTTAAAATTTGAACCCCCTTTTAAACCCCCTTAGAGGTTGAATTTTTCTAATCGCTGAAAGAACTTTTTTCGTAAACTTTTAAGTCTCTAGCTCAAAAAAAGTGTTGCCCATACAAAGCTTTCTTAACCCCCTTAGGGGTGGAAGTCTGAAAGTACTTTATTATTAATTTTAATAAGTAACATTTTGAATAGTTTTAAGTCTAGTAAAAAAAAAAGTTTTTCCCACACAACACTGGCTACCCTTCTTAAGGATTTTAAGGATCCCCTTAGGGATGGAGTTTTCTAAAACGCTGAATGTTCTTTTTTAGTATTCTAATAAGTAATCTTTTTGCAAAGTTTTAAGTCTAACTCAAAAAAAAGTGTTGCCCATGCAAAGCTTGCTCTCCTTTTTAACCCTATTAGGGGTGGAATTTTCTAAAACGATTTGTGTTCTTTTTTTGTATTTTAATAAGTAATCTTTCTACAAAGTTTCAAGTCTCTAACTCAAAAACATAAACTTTCCCTGATAAAAACTTTGCACCCCTTTTTATCCCCCTTAGGGATAGATTTTTTCAAAACGCTGAAAGTCTTTTTTTTTTGTATTTTTATAAGTAATCTTTCTACAAAGTTTTAAGTGTCTAGCTCAGAAAAAGTGTTCCCCATACAAACCTTGCACCCTTTTTAACCCCCTTAGGGAATGATTTTTGTAAAACGCCGAATGTAGTATTTTTCATGTTCTAATAAGTAATTTTTCGTCAAAATTTTAAGTCTCTATTAAAAAAAAATATGTTTTTCCCATACAAACTTTGCACCCTATTTTACCCCCTTAGGGGTGAAATTTTCCAAAACGCTGAAAGTACTTTCTTTGTATTTAAATAATCTTTCTACAAAGTTTTAGGACTCTAGCTAAAAAAAATAGTTTCCCACATACAAACTTTGCACCCCTATTTTAGCCCCCTATTTTTAGGGGTAGAATTTTCTAAAACGCTGAAAGTACTTAATTTGTATTCTGATGACTAATCTTTCTACAAAGTTTTAAGTCTCTATTTAAAAAAAATATTGTTTCCCCCATACAAAATTTGCACCCCTATTTTACCCCCGTAGGGGTGGAATTTTTCAAAACGCTGAAAGTGTTTCATTTGTATTCTAATAACTAATTTTTCTACAAAGTTTAAGTCTATAGCTCAAAAAAAAAAGGTTCTCCCATACAAACTTTGCACCCCCATTTTACCCCCTTAGGGGTAGAATTTTCAAAAATCCCTTTTTATCCCTAGCCCACGTTATAAAAGCAACATACTGTGCAAAAATCAACTCTCTAAGATAAGTAGTTTCGGCTGTGCGTTGATGAGTGAGTGAGTGAGTGAATAAGTCAGTCAGGACATAGGCATTTATTATGTATAAATAGATAGAAGATAATGAAACTCCCATTCAAATATCTCAAAAAATTATGAAGCTACATCCGTTTTAATGTCGCTTGTTAGAGTGAGAAAACGATGAGGGACTGTGACGTCAATATACTCGAGCGTCAATAACTGCGACTGCCCTGCTATCGATTTTGTAAAGGAACATATGTACATAGGCTTATTGATTGACTTTAGATTTAACTGGCAACCGCACACTGAATATGTATGCAATTAAACTTAGATCATTCCTAGGAAGATTAAATATCCTGAAATATAAGATCCCATACAACACCTTAAGAATGTTTTATCTAGCTTTAGCAGATTCGGTTATACGATACGGTCTCAGCAGCTATGGAAGATCGTACAAAACCAATCTAGCCAAAATATTTAATCTACAGAAAAGTATACTAAAAAATATTATACCAAAAAATTTAAAAATAACTTACAGTAATAACTACTCTCACCTTTTCCAATATTGTAAGGTACTTCCCGTGCAAAACATGGTCAAACTTTCCATACTCAAGGAAGAATATAAATACATTACCAACTTGAATGAATACCACCGTTACAATAGGCTAAGGCGTTTATCTAATGCACACAGATTTTTATTACCAGCAATGAAAAACGTTTACGGCATGAGAACCAATCATTACATGCTTCCAAAAATAATAAATAGTCTCCCAAAACACATACAAGATTTATACCTATCCAACCCTATATCAGCTAAAGATGTAAACAAGTATTATATGTCAAGCAACAACTATGATTACGCCTTGTAACCAACCAAGTTATTGTTCATCAGTGATACAGTAAACGGAATGTAAGTACATATATTGATGTAAACTAACATACCTACTTAAATAGTAAATAGTTAGACCGTACTATAGCTGTAAATAAGCCACTAATGGCTTTAGCACCTAATTATGAAACTCTGCGATAATTATGAATTATTTGGAACTTTAAATAAAAAAAAAAAAAAAAAAAAAAAAAGTAAAAAAACAATCGTTTCATATGAAAGTGCGTTTTGCGGAAAAGGGACAGAACATACCCCCTCCTAAAACTTTGGACTCTTATAACTTAATCATTACCTATATAACCTCTTGCTTTGTTTTTTTCTCCATTTGACTATATTTATTTTAAATTCTTTTTCGAGAAAATACATTGTGATTATTTACCATATTTTCGATTCCTGAGCTATAACCACGAACTTCGGAATTCGAAAATATTCGGGTATCTCTATCTCTATCGCACTAACCATACTCGAGTGACAGGGATGCAAATATATGAACATTGAGTATCGGTTTTCGTGGTAGCGCCGCAGGTACTTTGGCTGAATGCGCCGAGCGCGTGCCATTGTCATTCAAAAAAAAACAAATTCGTGTGAATTATATTGTTCAAATTTGTTGATTTCATTTATTGAAATTACGTCATAAAACGACATTTGCGCATATAAGTTCTCATATCAGAATCGAATATTTTTTTATGGTTTATATTTTAGCATTTGTCTCGTAAAGGTCTATCGTAGACGGGATTTAAATTATTAATAAGTGAAAGGCAAAGCAATTCCGCCATTTTGACGAAAATTTGACGGTTCTTATAGCTGACAGTTGGAGCAGCGTTTGATTTCAATAAAAATAAATGAAAAATTAAATGAAGTCGTATATTTCGGAAAATTAATTAACTGTCGCAGTCGGATAAAAACTATCCTAAGTTGCAGCTAGAATAATAATGTACCTATATAAAATGTTTCATATTTTTCCGTTCATGGGATGCTGAGAACATTCGAACCGCGCAAAGCTTAGTTTCAAACTGGCTGATTCTTTTTTTAATTTAGAGATTTATTATAAGTGGAGATTAGTTCAGAATAACCTGTTTCTGCACGTAGGGAAAACGGCTAACATATTTAGCGGCACTGAAGTATCCAGTAACATAATTACCAGGCATTAGGTACGTTTGTACGCTCGTCATAGATAATTAATTGATCATTATATTGCAAGGTGTAATTATCAATGGAAATCGTTACGTGATTTACGCGTAACGGAAACATAGGACAAATAATTCCAAGACGAACTAAAGCTGACTGATTGCATTGAACTTCGCGTGCGTCGGTCAGTGGAGAGACCCCACGGACATATTTAAATACTTATACCTCATTCATATTAGAATTTTAACGAGCAAACCTCTTTATTTAGGATATCACATTTTTTTCGATCTTTTATACCCACGTTTATGCTAAAAGTGGCACTGGAACATAAGTTTCATGTGCTCTGCCTATCCCTTTTGGGAATAAAGGCGTGAATCTATGAATGAATGAATGAATCAATCAAAGGGAAATATTGTACTTACTAGTTTTACTTATTTCAATCATTAAGTGCTTTCCAATCAAAACCATAAGTACTAGTGCTTTAGCGTTACAATTTTTTTGCTGAAGATGCTTTATAAAACTTAATGAGTATTATTTTTTACTTAATCCTGACTTCCCGGATATTGTATTTGTTTTTTATCATATCATATTATTATTTCCAAAATCGATGATCATTTCGATAACGATAACAAACATAGGAACTAAAATAGTTAATAATTTTTATTGATATTTCTTTTCCATTTTCAGTTAATTTTATACAAATCTAGACAGATAAATGAGAAAACACAATGACTACTCATTGAAAGTTGAAATAAAAACGTTATGCATTCCTGCGTCATGGTCGCACAACGTCGTAGGTGCGTTTGCATGATCTCATTGATATATGCATGTGATCGAGCCGCGAATTGAAAGCATGCATATCGGCGGCGGCGTCTCAGCGGAGAGTCTCAGTCCGGTGACATTGAACTTCCCATGAGGCTGAACAACGAAGAATGTAATGCCACTGCGCCTGCGCCGACACGGAGCGGGCTCCCGGCTCGAGCCTCGTGGCGCAAGCGGCGCGGCGGCCGCGGTTTAGTGTCGCAATTGAAAATACCCGCCCCCTCACTTTGCCGGCAAACTCTGGACTTTAATTCCTAGGTTTTTAAGCAGAAAGAAACATATTTGTACTTATTGACACTCGGTATCTAGAATGGTGCCAATTGCAAAAAATGGGCAACATAATTAGATATAATTTACTTTACTCTGGCGATTTAGAGAAAGGACTGTTATACCGCGTACCTAGTATATTCATTTTGCTGCCTTAAATAAATATCTATAACTGCTTGCCAAATATTTAACTAATATAATGAAATGACATTTTATCATAGAAAAGTTTTGTGTAGAGTAGACAGTAGGCTAGGTATTTATGTTTAAAACTTTACTTCTCTAAATATAGATATGTAATTAGGTATACATATTTGGTTGTTATCCATTGAGCATCATTAGATAAAATCGAGACGAACATAAAAAGCGTCATGCCCGAACGAGTATTACCTACAGACCTACTAAAATATGCTGTTTTTTATTAGCTATAAAATACCTATTTGTATATTAATTTTATATTAAGCCGTAACGTTTGTTAACTAAAATTGCAACGCTGCTCGGCAATCGTTTTCAATGTACGGTGATGCGTTGGTGCAATAGAAGAAACCCGGTGCCCGAGTGACCACTACCACCCTAACAATAGACCACTTACCTAAGCAATGTACGGTGATGCGTTGGTGCAATAGAAGAAACCCGGTGCCCGTGTGACCACTACCACCCTAACAATAGACCACTTACCTAAGCAATGTACGGTGATGCGTTGGTGCAATAGAAGAAACCCGGTGCCCGTGTGACCACTACCACCCTAACAATAGACCACTTACCTAAGCAATGTACGGTGATGCGTTGGTGCAATAGAAGAAACCCGGTGCCCGAGTGACCACTACCACCCTAACAATAGACCACTTACCTAAGCAATGTACGGTGATGCGTTGGTGCAATCGAAGAAACCCGGTGCCCGTGTGACCACTACCACCCTAACAATAGACCACTTACCTAAGCAATGTACGGTGATGCGTTGGTGCAATCGAAGAAACCCGGTGCCCGTGTGACCACTACCACCCTAACAATAGACCACTTACCTAAGCAATGTACGGTGATGCGTTGGTGCAATCGAAGAAACCCGGTGCCCGTGTGACCACTACCACCCTAACACTAGACCAATGTACGGTGATGCGTTGGTGCAATCGAAGAAACCCGGTGCCCGTGTGACCAATACCACCCTAACAATAGACCAATGTACGGTGATGCGTTGGTTCAATCGAAGAAACCCGGTGCCCGTGTGACCACTACCACCCTCAATAGACCACTTACCTAAGCAATGTCCCAAATAGAATAATCAAAGACTAGACCATGAAAAAACATGCAAAAATCGAAATATTGACCCATATAGCAATACAGCCATACAGAAAGGTAATGCCTCTGCTAGACTGTCGCCAATACGCCCCTCCGACCGAGCGACCTTGGCCCGCACCGACCGTGTAGACAGTTGTTTGGAGTTAAATTTCATACTACAGGGGTTGGTGCCGACCAAGGTCGCTCGGTCGGAGGGGCGTGTTGGCGACCGTCTAGCAGAGGTTTTACGCCGCCAACGAAGTTAGCATTAGCAACGAACATATATGTTCAGAGACTTTACAACTTTATAAAGTAAAGTTTATGAACGATTGTACGAGGGCATTGTAAAATAAGTTTTAAAAATAGTCTACTCTACTGCGTCATTGAACGTTCAACACGTTAAAAACTAGATCAGTTAACGCCATAATTTTAGCAGATTTGGTTTTGTAGGTACTCCCATTGCGTGCTTGTCATGATTTCATGAGGCGTCGAGTTGTGAACTGAGTGGTGCCAGTATTTATAATTTTGGTCATCATCATCATCATATCAGCAGAAAGACGTCCACTTCTGGACAAATGCCTCCCCCAAAGAGTGCCAAAATGACCGGTCCTGCGCCACCCGCATTTAGCGGACTCCCGCGACCTTTACCAGGTCATCAGTCCACCTTGTGGGCCCACGCCGCGCCTAATTTTGGTAATTACAAGTATTAATTGCTAAGATTGTTCATTTCATTACATTCCGCTTTAAATAATGTCAATTGACTAATAAAATTTCATCGGTAATCTCATTTAAATTTCGTTGGTATCGGGTAACCAGAGGGGGTAATCACGTAACGTTCCGAACGCGCGTCGGTACAATTTAACTGTCAATTTTCCATATAAAAGTGACATTTAGACCTACCCGACATTCGCACAATGCATTACGTGATCGACCTGCGGGTCTAATTATCGTACAACCATCTTCATAATTAGTCCCGCTAGAACATGATTTCTTACACAACCAGTTTATTACAATCACTGGCGATTAATTAATGAACAAGTCACCCTTTGTCTGACCGTCGGACATAACTGGCGCATTACTCTAACGTTCGTTGACAGTGTGTAACGCAAATCTCGGAAACATAACAAACAGGTACGTAACACATTAAGGGCCTTTTGTATTCATAACGCCCCGCTTGTTTAAATTACCGTCCACAATAGTACATTACTTACCTAGGGCGGTTAAACAAAGAATGTCTCAGATCGCAGGTATTTGACGCCCGAGCCGAAGGCAAGGGCGATAAATATGCGCTCTGAGGCTTTCTTTATTACCGCCCGTGGTAAGTACAACATTTTACGTCTCTATCTGGCCAGGAAGTGGGGTTTTCCGCACGCATAGCGTGCGGTAATTCCTACTTTATGGCCAGGTATGACGTAAATATATTTTATGGTTATAAAAGTAAAAAGACCTTTGTGATGTATAGGTACGCAGCAGTCTTATGTACGTTAATTCGATTATTAAAAGTTAAGTACATTTTAAAACTAAGTGTTGGATTGTAACGAAACTTTGCATATACAATGACATGAGGTATATCTAGGTCTCTAATTAGTTTTTATTAACGAAATAAAGCAAAAACATGTTTTGTATGAAAAAACTTAAATTTGCTGTATTTTTTTTACTACGTTATCTGAAGCTACATAAACTTATTACAGACCTGGATGGTACTTAACTTATTCTAAGTACTACAAAGGGTCAGAGCAAACTAGCTGGGTAGTCGTTTTAAAATGAGAGCGTATCAGAATAGCGTAACTAATACGTTTGTATGGAGAATCGAGCTTACTGCGAACTCTTAAAGACTAGATACTCGTCTTGATCTTGCAGTATAATAGATCCGAAGTAAGTTATATATGTATATATTTTTTCTATTTAGGCAACAAACAGTCAAATACAGAATTTTTAGGTACATAATGTTTTTAAATAAAAGACGATTTTTGTAGATAACTCTTAATTTGTATACACTAGGCTGGTTTGTTAGTATTTCAATATTTTTTAACCATTGGAAAAAGTGTAGAAGCCACGATATTCTATAATATATGGACGTACCTACTAAAGATATTTTCAAGGCCTTCGTCTCTTCTTTGGCCACCGCACAACCGGACCAAATAATTATAAAAACTGGATAATTTTTGCTGTTTGGTTTTCCTGAACTAATTTAACGAGTTTAAGACGAATACGCAATAAAAGTTGTGTATGAATATTTTTTGAGTACAATGTAGCAGTTGACTGATTCAGTAAAAAGTGATTGGTAGGTCCTACCATTTCGTCATTAGATTCTTGTGGAATTGCTTGAGATAATGATAGCACTATAGAGTTTATTCTAATGAATGCTTAGTCCTTGCTGATTGTTTTGCTATAAAGAGTCTATCCTTATTAGTATCAGACCGTGGCTGTTTCATTGACATTGTCATAGGTAAGTACTTAATGTTGCTCAATCTATGTGGCGGCAGGTTATTACAATGACAGCGAGAGTGCCTGATCTTATTTATCATCAGATGGAAGTATTTTAATGCTGCTATCGTTTGTTGTTACTGTAACCGCATCGGAAAATACGTTTCTTTTGTGTATGGTTAATACTAGCAATTTAATAAATTATATGTATTTTATTGGTATATCAAATGTAATCCGAATTTGAACACTAAGAATCTGGTAACTCTCATACTCTTCAATACAATATTTTATTTCATCTTTCTGACCTTTGACCTTTTTGATACATAATTTAAAAGTATACTCGTAATTCTGACCGTTTATGATACAAATATTGCAATGTGTCATATAACAGGGTAGTGGACAGGGCCATATTCAGGGCCGGGCGAGGCGTCAACGACGTCGTGTGTATGCGGCTCCCGCACACGGGGCCATTAATGCGCAATAAACACTACACTATAGGCTGCGCAGCAATGCGCACCAGGCATCCAATCTCTACCAGAACAGTGACACACGCGGACGCGAAATACCAGTTGTTTATTAAATATAGTTTATGGAGAGACGGATAGTGCGAGAAAAATCGAGAGCACTCGCGCGCCGTTTTGTGATAGCCGTGCTGAGAGAGAAATACAACCGTAGTATTGTATTCCAGCTGTTAATGTTTGTCAGAAAAATAACTCCTTCGCAGCTTGTACGTGAAATTTGATCAACGGCCTTAGACGGATATGTTTATGGAGTGCATTCTGTCTAAACAGTAATGAATATCTTGTTGTATTTAAAATATAAGTACGTAGTGATCATTAGATTTGTCTTAATTGGCAAGGTAGTAGTGATAAAGTGATATCTAACCTAAGTATTCAATTTCGTTTTTAATATCGTTCAACTTTATTTTAGAACTAGCTTCTGTCCGCGACTTCGTCCGCGTAGAACTCGTTTATATCGTAGCTAGATACAATCTTTCACCCTCCATTTCCCCTTTAGGTATTGATTTCTGGGATAAAAACTATCTTATGTGCTTCCCCGAGACAATGGGCTTGTGACCTTAAATTTGTTTACGATGCCATTCGAACCAGTTTTTGTAAATGAACAAATGTTTGTATGGAAGCAACTACATTTAAAGGACATTAAAACCCAAAAAATCGAGTTAAAGACGGACCTCGCTGACAGCAGCCGCAACGCTTCATACTGATTGGCTTTAAAGTATGACGTCACACCGTGCAATTTGTACTAACCGTTGCATGGAAAATGAAGTAAATTGCTGTTTCGGTCGCGAAATACTGCGTTTAGGTCCATAGTTGTCATACAAATTTGTTTCTATAAAAGCGTAAGGATTCTATTGGTACCTTTAAATTTACTCTTGGACAGTAAATAAAAAAACTTTTTTTTCTGTACTTTCAAGGTTCATATCTTTTTATGATTTGAATTATATTTTGTAATTTATACTTTATTACAATCACATGATGGTTTACTATCCATTTAGCAACACGACGATATCAATTTTAACACCACGCAACAAGCCTATTGTATCTAAATGGGTGCAGCGGTTGTATAGTAGCTCTATACAAATATTCACCTCCCACTTCACCCCCTAAAGAGATGATTTCCGGGATAAAAACTATCCCATGTCCTTTCCCGGAACTCAAACTATCTCTAAACCAAATCTCATCTAAATGGGTTTCATACAAATATTCATCCCCCATTTCACCCCCTTAGAGGATGATTTTCGGGACAAAATCTATCACTATAACAAATTTTATCTTAATGGGTTCCATCCATCCAAATTTGAATTCCCATTTTCAACCCTAGGGGTTGATTTCCAGGATAAAATCTATCTAATGTCCTTTCCCGGGACCTATCCCCGGGAATCAAACTGTCTCTTTCCCAAATTTCATCTAAATCAGTGCAGCCGTTCTAGTAGCTCCATACAAATGTACACCCCCAATTTTCACCCCTTAAAGGCTGATTTCTGGGATAAAAACAATTCTATGTCCTTCCCCGGGACTCAAACTATCTCTGTACCAGACTTCAATTTAAATCGGTTCCATTCAAATGTTTACCCCTCATTTCATCCTCTTAGGAGCTGATTTTCAGGATAAAAACTATGCATTGTCCTTCCCCGGGACTCCAACTATCTCTATACCAAATTTTAACTAAGTAAATAGGGTCCATCCAAATTTTCACCCCCGATGAAATAGGGGATTATTTTCGGGATAAAAGCTATCCGTTGTCCTTCTCCACAGCTCAAACTGTCTCTATACCAAATTTCATCTAAATGGGTTCCATCCAAATTTTCACCCGGTATCTTATCCCCTTAAGGGATTATTTTAGGGATAACAGCCATCCGCTGTCCTTCCCCGCGGCTCAATCTATCTCTATACCAAATTTCATCTAAATGGACTAAATGGGTTCAATCCAAATTTTCACCCCCATTTGGGTATGACTACCGAAATAAAAACTTTTCTATGTCCTTTCCCAGGGCTCAAACTATCTCTTTACCAAATTTCATCTAAATAAGTTACATCCAAATGTTCAATTCCTTAGAGGATAATTTTCGGGATTACTTAACCTATTTCCTTCCCCAGGACTCCAACTATCGCTATACCGTAATTTTGTTTCATCCATATTTTCACCCCCTATTTCATCGCCTTAGGGTATTATTTTAGGTATAAAAGCCATTCACTGTCCTTCCCCGCGCACAGTGGTCACGCGTTCATAGAACAGCGCTTAAAATTCAAAAGTCGCAATTAAAGTCTAACAAACAGTACGTAATGTTTTATTAAGATTGTATTTGATCTGCAATAAGTTTTGGATAAAGAACCCTTCTTTTTTTGAGGTTAATTTCATAGATCAGTTATGTATGGATCGGATGTCATTAAAAGTCTATTGAGCAAATCAGTGTTACTTGTTATTCTTGAAATTTTGCGGGTATTATGTTGCCTAAAATATTTAATATCTTTGTTTTTTGCCTCAGCGGCCTCCTCCGTCATCTCACTTACGGGCAAAATAGAATATTCTATGAACTCAGAACCGTGAACCTTATGTACGGAGGTAGGAACGTAATACCAAGGATATGTCATTACAGTTTTGCTTTTTCTAAAGCGTATTCTTCATACTTTTTTAAGTGAATGCTGTAGCCTGAAGCTAAGGTTTTTAAAATTACAGAGCATCTGAGTATCAAATTCTTGCCTAGCCCCGTGATTTCTGCAGATATTTCAGGATTCTCGAAAAAAATTCTCGCAGTATTACCGTCATTCGAGGAACCACTACCTCCACTTTTCGGTTAGTGATATTTTTTTTTCAAAATTTTCGGTGTTAATACCCTCATCATCTAAATAAGTCTTAGACAGTTGCTGAAAGACATATCTATTATTTTCAACATTGAAAGCTTTAGCTGATTGAAGCCAAAGATCAAAAAGAAGCTTACAAGATAATGAGCAATTGATTTTTTCGCCTAAAACAAAGATAAAAGTCATTACATTAATTTGTCCTTAAATTTCAATGACGTACAAAGGCTACCGCCAAGACCTTCGGCTATCTTCGGTAGAATTATCACTTGCATACGATAAAGCACATTTTAGGCTACAAAACGACATATTTATCATTACGGGACTCGAAGGGTTTCTAAAGAAACTAAAAGTTTCGAAGTATCTTCCAAATCGAAATCGTCGTTGGTTATTTTAATGGCTCGCGTAAAATAAATATTACAATAAAAAAACGGCATAGAAAATAATAACATGTTCTTAAAAATGATAAAACATACCCTTGTGTACCTCGATTTAAATAATTATGGTTATCACTAAACAAGTCATGTACATAATCAAGTTTAAAGCGACGAGTAAATATTGCACTTTTAGATAACGCATTCGAGTGTCATGCGGTATGATAACTTTGACAGGTTATACCAAAGATTTTTGTTCCGACACATGCCAAGTCTTTTATGTTTTCTAAAATTACCTAGTATAATATACCATCCTGGCTAAAAAAACAGTCAAAGTAGATTATCAATTTATTTGAATTTTGGCTACTACCGTGACGTCCGTGCCGCGGCTCAGACGTCACGGTAGTAAATTATCTCTATACGAAATTTAGCCTAAATGGGTTCCATTTCCATCCAATTTTTCACCCATAATTTCACCACCTCAAGAGATGATTTCCGGGATAAAACTATCTTATGTCCTTTCTCAGGATTCAAACTATCTTTTAACCAAATTTTGTTTAAATGGGTTACATCCAAACTTTTACCCCCATTTCACTCCCTTAGGGGATAATTTCCGGAATAAAATGTATTCTATGTCCTTCCCCAGGACTCTAACTATATCTTTACCAAATTTCATCTACCTGGGTTTTATCCAAATTTTCACCCCCTATTTTATCCCCTTAGGGAATGATTTTCGGGATTAAAACTATCCGTTGTATTCTCTGGGACTCAAACTATCTGTATACCAAATTTCATCAAAATGGGTTACATCCAAATTTTCACCCCCCCCCCCCCATATCACCCCTTTAGGGGATGATTTACGGGATCAAACCTATCCTTTGTCCTTCCTTGGGACTCAAACTATTTATGTACCAAATTTCATCCAAATCGGTGCAGCGGTTTAAGCAGATCAATACAAATTTCCACCCCCAATTTCATCCCCTTAAATGATGATTTCTGGGATAAAAACTATCCTATGTCCTTCCCTAAGACTCGAACTATCTCTTTACCAAATTTCATATTAATCGGTATAGCCGTTTTCACGTGATACGCGGTCACATATATAGACAAACAGATAAACAGACAAAAATTCTAAAAACTGTTGGAACGTGTTCTGTTGTCGATTCTAAGTATCCCTAGCCAATTTTTTTTCGAATCCATTCCATGTACAGACTTTTGTCCTAGCGACTTCGTCCGCGTAGAACTCGTTTATATCGTAGCTCGATACAAACTTTCACCCCCATTTCCCCTTTAGGGATTGATTTCCGGGACAAAAACTATCCCTATATCAAATTTTATCTAAACGGGTGCAGCGATTGTATAGTAGCTCCATAAAAATGTTCACCCCCCATTTCACCCCCTTAGGAGGTAATACCGGGATAAAAACTATCCCATGTCCTTTCCCGGAACTCAAGCTATCTCTAAACCAAATTTAATCGAAATGGTTTTCATCCAAATATTCACCCCCCATTTAGGGGATGATTTTCGGGACATAATCTATCTCTATACCAAATTTCATCTTAATGCGTTCCATCCAAATTTTCACCCCTTATTGCACCCGCTCAGGAGATGATTTTCGGGATAAAAACTGTGCATTGTCCTTCCCTGGGACTCCTCTTCTATATCTATACCAAATTTCATCTACATGGGTGTTATCCAGATTTTCACCCCCTATTTCATCCCCTTAGAAAATGATTTTTTGGATAAACAACTAATCGTTGTCATTCTCCGGGACTCAAACTATCTCTTTACAAATTTCATCGAAACGGGTTCCATCCAAATTTTCACCCCCCATTTCACCTCCTTAGGGGGTCATTTCCGGAATTAAAACTATCCTTTGTCCTTTTTCAGGACTAAGACTATTTATATATTAAATTTCATCCAAATCGGTGCAGCGGTTTAAGTAGCTCCATACAAATTTCCACCCCCAATTTCATCTCTTTAGGGGTTGATTTCCGAAATAAAGACTACCTTATATCCTTTCCCGGAACTCAATCTATCTCTATGCTAAATTTCATCTAAATCGTTTCAGCCGTTTTCACGTGATGCGCGGTCTCAAAAACAGACAAAAATTCTAAAAACTGTTGGAACGTGTTCTGTTATCGATTAGTATCCCCAGACAATTTTTCTTCAAATATCTTTCATGTACAGACTTTCGACCTTTCATGTATAGATAGATAGAAGATAGATGATGTTTATATTATAAGTTCTTATATTATTCATGTATTTATGTGGTCAACAATGTCATCCGCATAATTTAGTACCTAAGTCATTTCTTTTACTGCTCTGCGTTATTGCGATTTGACTCTGATGCGTAATTTGGTAGTTCCTTATGGTTATATGTAGCACCATTTGTAACTTTAGTAATGTTTACCAACAGCCAGAGCAAACGAAGTTACTTTTGCAAAACTGCTTGCCGATTATTCCACAAGGGTACCGGGTAGGAGTAAAGCGTTCACGGCCAATGTCTCACAAATATTATGATCCATTTGGTTCCTTCCTCTTCCTCTTGGTCTGTCTCGTACCTAAATAGAATAATCTAACAAAGCAGTTTGAACAAATCAATTTATGATAAAAATATACTCCAATACCACGGTTTTATGCATATTATTCTATAACGAGATCTTCAGTGACGCAAATACTACTGAATATTTTAATTTTTAATTTGAAACAAAGGATTTTATAGTTTTGTTATGATTCTGTTGACGTAACCGCGTAAATAGGCGCTACTATAAAAATATCACATGGATATTTGCCTATTCTACAGATCGCCATAAGATTAAATAAACCGCGTAGGTATTCTCATGTTTACCTTGCTGTTCTTAACCGCATAATATTGAGTGAATATAATCGATTACGGGCGTTTTTACACTGACTCAGCAGGTACCGCATTCATTACCATTATTACACAATTATGGTATATGAGACTCATTAACTCCAACAAGGCGAAGAGTCTTTGATAGATACCTATGTCATTCGTGTTACACACAAAGGACTATAATATTTCTAATTTCTATCTGGACCTAACTATATTGATTTATTGAAAGTCTCTTACATTATACAACGGATTCTACCGAAAAAAAGGTCATTTAAATGAGGCTGACAAGACCTAATTTGTTGAAATTGATATTATTTAAGCAGTTTTTTAAAAAAACCTATTTGTTCTAGTACATCAAAAAAATTATAATTGAATATTCATCATATTTCCAAGACCGTAGACGGACTCGAAACATTATTGGACGAAATCGGCTCGATAGAAAATAATTGCAAAGATTGGTCTTAAAATCATCTCATCTTAAACGGTTCTATGTCCTTATTTTTTTGACGTATGGGTCTGCAATTAAAAACATGAAGTCCACATATTCATACCTAAACCGCTAACGAGCCATATTTTACAAATAATCCACACTTTTTTTTATTTCAATATTTATTAATTATTTTCTTCTATATAAAAACTGGCCGCCCAAGTAACACTCGCTCTCGTTTACTCCGATACAAACAGACAGTGTGCGCGTTTTCGGTGTTGACAGCGCCTTAATGGACAGAATGGAGTGACTCTTCCAAGCCATACTCTACCAGCAGGGGCAGAAATAAACATTTGGTGCAGTCATCTTATGTTGTGTGCATGCACTTTCTATTATAGTACCATCTCCATGATCAGATCAGCTCTATGGTAACATTATATCTGTCACGAAACTCACATGATTAATTGATTATGTCAATTTGAGCGGTTGAAAAATAGTTTGCAAATGTTTAAGCGGATAACTTACATAACTACTTGTGCTTATGTCTTACCTACATACATAAATTATTTATACGGACATTGCAAGTTAAGGTGGTTCGATTGCCATACAAAACGTTATTTGACATTCGCAGGCTAACGGCGTGATATTTTAAGAAACTTATGTGACACACTTTCATCAATTGGCTTCCCATTTGCGCAAAATTCCCCCTTTCCTAGAATAAACTTGTATAAACTAGATTAATTTGAGAAATTGGTTAGGGACGTGATATTTTGGGAAAACTATTTTTCTCAAATTAATCTAGTTTATACAAGTTTATTCTAGGAAAGGGGGAATTTTGCGCAAATGGGAAGCCAATTGATGAAAGTTTGTCACATAAGTTTCTTAAAATATCACGCCGTTAGCCTGCGAATGTCAAATAACGCTTTGTATGGCAATCGAACCACCTTAAATACAAATGTCGTAAAAATCTGGGGGAGTCGTAACACTCGTAACTACGTAAATGTTATTTATGATTCACTGTTGTTTTTCTATGCATAAGCACAGGTCTATCAAATAAAATACATTCCTAGCAGTATTTTTCCATGAAATGAGGACAGCAGATACAGAACAGATCAGACGTTTTGGTGTGTCTAGTCTAATTGAATTTCTAATGGCAGCTAGAAGGTTCTTATGTAGATAAGCTCTCGTTTTGTGAGATATCTATTCCTAGCTATATTACTATTTAAGATTTTGTTGTGATGTAATATAAAATATAGTTAGATATGTTATAAGCGCGCCAACAGTGGTACATTAAAACCTGGTTAACTGACACGGCTTGCCATAGTTTCGCGTCGTCAATGGAAACGAATGCTGTGCTAAAAAAACGTATTTTCTTTCTTTCTTCCTTTTCTTTCTGTTAGAGTTTGGTGGCCATTTTTAAAAATAATTTAGACAACGTATCTACCTCTTTTTTTATATTACATCACTGGTTGTAGGTATAAACGGGAAAACTCACGTAAAAAATATTTCACCAGTAGCTACATCAGAAAGGATTATTTTAAGCTCTTTCTCTTATTCTTTGTAAAACGGAGCTGGAGCCGGAAAGCCAGCTAAATAGAAATACTAGTGTTAGTTTTATTTTTCAAAACGTCCGGGCTCGATTCCCGAGCTGAGTACAAGTTGTTTTTAAATATATGTATGCAGTGTTTCTTGTTACTAAAATCGATGACATGGTTCCTAAGAAGAGATCTTCGTATGTCTTATAGTTTCAGACTTTCCCATACTGACCGATCTAAATCGGCCATAGCTATAACGTAGCTGTATACTCGTATTTTGTCGTTTGAAAAACTAAAATGTTTACGTCTTGCGTGTATAGGTATAAGAAAAAGTCTGTGTAGCACATTTTTAAGAAACACGTTTTTAATGCGCTACTGGCTACTACTTATAATAGGGTAAGCTCCGTAAATATGACAGCGAATCTAACCTGTTGCATGCAAAAAGGGTTGAATTGAATTATAATTGTAGACATTTTTTGAGTGTGTCTTTTAGCCACCCCAGCACGTCTATCACAAGACAGCGCGCGAGCTCTTTCTATTCTTCTCGCACTATCCGCCTCTCTCTTATTAGAAAAATTAAAAAGAGACGTATAGTGCGAGAAAAATCGCGAGAGCTGGCGCACCGTCTTGTGATAGCCGTGCAGCATGGGCAAACGGACTTGTTACGTCAAACAGGTTCGTTGCTCTGCATTACATTAAATATTTGCGATTCGAAAACCAGTTGGTGGCACCGCAGTGTTGAGGTCAACATGGTTCTATAATCTTGTCTTTATTTTTTTAACGAGTTGAGTTGTAAACCGTAGAATACATGTAAAAATGCGAACAGGACTAGCAAACGAAACAGAACGCTTGCTTTACCACCTGTGTGGTGTGGCTGAGATGGTTGGCTTTTATCATACAACGTGTTCATAACAATTCCCGTTAATTGCAAGGGAGCATAGTTTAGATCAAATAAAGTTAATTTCTCCAAGAAAGTAGTATCTTAACTCTTACTGTTATCAAGATATTCAATGTTTAATTTTATCAGCTTTGCAGATTTAACGGGTGTAAATGGCTCTCAACTGTGACTTCATATTCTTCATAACAGCTTTTTAAATTTTGTAAGGTTCCTATACACTACAAGAAGGTTTACAAAGTGAGTTCTTCGATATAACATATTTTTTATTTCAAGTGTTTCAAGACCCTTGTACAATAAGACAATAACCGTTAATGCTACATTAAATCATCATCATCATCATCATATCAGCCGAAAGACGTCCACTGCTGGACATAGGCCTCCCCCAAAGAGTGCCAAAATGACCGGTTCTGCGCCACCCGCATCCAGCGGACTCCCGCGACCCTTACCAGGTCATCAGTCCACCTTGTGGGGGGGGCCTACCCACGCCTCGCCTTCCGGTACGTGGTCGCCACTCGAGAACCTTTCCGCCCCAACGGCCATCGGTTCTACGTGCAATGTGCCCCGCCCACTGCCACTTTACACAGTTTAGCGATTCGGAGGGCTATATCGGTTACCTTGGTTCTGCTGCGGATAGCCTCATTTCTGATGCGATCACGCGGAGAAACTCCCAACATAGCCCTCTCCATTGCCCTTTGGGTGACTTTGAGCCTTCTTATGAGGCCCATTGTAAACGACCACGTTTCAGTGCCATAATTATGTCATCACTGGCAACACACACTGGTCAAAGACTCTCGTCTTGAGACACTGCGGAATATTAGACGAAAAGATGTGCCGTAGCTTTCCGAACGCTGCCCAGCCGAGTCGGATTCGACGATTGACCTCTTTCTCGAAGTCTCCTTAACTGGACAGTCTGTCCTAGGTATACATAATCGTCTACAACTTCGAGCGTAAAGTGTCCGATTGTAATGGGAGTTGGTACTACAAGGGCATTTGACATGATTTTCGTCTTATCCATGTTCATTCTTAGACCAACTCGCTCGGAAGCTTTACTGAGGTCATCGAGCATCGTACTTAACTCCTCCATGGTCTCCACCATGACTACTATGTCGTCCGCAAACCGAAGGTGAGTGATGTACTCGCCGTTGATGTTGATGGCTAGCCTTCTACAGTCCAGAATCTTGAAAACATCCTCCAATGAATGCTACAGTAAATGAATTTGCACAAAAATTAAAAAAAAAAATTTTTCGTATTTTTTTTTCTCTAGAATTACTTATGCTAATTTGTTTCTGTGTACATGCACTGTGTCGAAGTTAAAGCAAATGAATAAAAACATCCTACTTCTTGGTTTTTCTGGCTGCCTACCCTCGATTTTTGCCTGTCCTCCTGCGGAAAGCCAACTTCAAGTATCGATTCGAAGTATTAGGACTTGTATATTGTGCCTGGAAATACTTGTTTATGATAGTGGAAAACATGAATTTTCTTAAATCTACCTTATATTTATCTCGCCAAAGTATTTTTTACATAATAAACTAAAATTAATCTTGTCCAGTGATTTTGGAAAAGTGGAGTTGTCCACATTCCGTTACGATGATTTTGTGGGAACGAGATATTTTTATTACCAAATTAGGTGTTTATTTTGATCTAGCATCACATATCGTTACGTAACATCATTCGTTTTGTTTACAAACTGTCAGTAGTGGCTAGAAATCGCGGGCGAACGGTGCGCCGAGTGTTGGTCCCAAAAAATAGAGTCCTGGTTCCGTTACGAGATTACGAAGGTTCCTATTATTTTTCTGCTAATGCGACTCAATTAACTTAATGTGTCATTATCATTAAACATGATTTCAGTAAAATACTATTACAATTGTTAAAAACAGTATATTAAACACGTGTTTTAATCTGCGAAGTATTCGTTTCGTTACGTCCATTCCGTTACTATTTGTATGGTAAAGTAGCCCTCTTAAGTAATGGAAGGACGCCTATTCAAATAAAATCATACACTTTGAAAATAAAAATGCCCTGACAAGTATGCGAGTGTGCGAGAGTGACAGATGTCTTATCCGCAACGATATGTGATAAAATGGCAACCATCTTAGCCCCGCTGATGTTATCCCTCAATGTGAAACACCGGATAATCTACAAAATATATATCTCTGGAATTTTTGTATAGGTAAATGATGGAATAAATAAGCGTCTAAGGTACACCGAATTAATGGCTTTATCTTACGAGTAAATCAAATGTTTAATTCAGTGTCAAAATCGTATGTTTGTATGTCCACGACGTGTCCACGTATTGCAATTAGCCTTGCTGGCTAGTGAGTGAGTGGGTTTAGATTCTTAGATAACAGAAGTTACGGTTGCTCAGGAACCTTGCTGCATAAACACATGCAAGAAGTGAGTGATATTCGCGAAATAAATATTTACGCTAATTCATAAAGATTGAAATTTATTGAAAATTTAGCTTTGAATCAAAATGAAAAACGTGAATATAAATGTATTAAGTGTGCATTCTGGTGTAGCGGTATTTTTTCTACTTGAAAAATATGTGCTTGCGTGATCATACATGCTTTCAAAAAACCTTTAACGAGTTCTTTTCCCTTCGGCCGCCTACGAAATCAACGCTACGCTACGTAACCAGTTGCCTACGTGTGAAGAATTACGTTTCTTGCTAAGAAACTAGTTACGTAGGTAGTTCAAAGAAATTTTTTTCTTCCTATACGAAACCAGTCGTAACTTGTTCTTTCGTACTTGGACACTTTCGACGGAGCCCCGCGCGGGGCTCCTATTTCTGGTCTGTATGACCTTCGGATAACTGAAGCTACCTAACGAACTTAACCTACCTATACCTAGGTATAGGTAGGTTAGGTTCTTTGTACGTAACTAGTTTCGTAGCAAGTAAAGTAATTATTCACACGTACCTGTTTGCGTAGCGTTGGTTTCGTAGGCGCCCGAAGGGCTTTTTTCTCAGGTAGAGAATAAAATGAATTGAAGCTATGTGTCCGGCGTGCCTCAAAATAATTAACATGTTTATTAAAACAGCCATTGATAGCCACTAATGTTCGGAGCTAGCATATTATAGGTAAATACAATTCTGGTTCAGCAATACATATTTAGAGATCATTCAGCGGACGCTATGTCCTTTTAAATGCAAATATCTGCAGTTTTTAGGATCCTGTTACATAAATATAAACTCTTAAGTAATGTTACCTAATCCCAATCTAATCTCTTAAGATTCATGAGCACTAGGACATTTTGTTTACACAGAATTTAGTCGAATAACGTTAAATACATACTAGGAGCTAATTTAGAAGCCAGTTTGTCTTGACATTCGGCCCGGCTAGCCGCCTGTTACCGCACCTAATTTTAAGTACACTATATATTAAAATGAGGTACATTTTGCGACTTAGTAGAGTCATTGCGTTGGTTACGCGACCAGTATCAGTTAGCGACCACCTGAAGCACAAGGTTTCTTTAATTGAAAATGAAAATGAAAATGAAAATGTTTTATTTCATAGATTGCTAGGTTACATTGAAGATAAGGTTGGGTCTTCCTAGTAGGTAAAAAATACCTGTGTCAGGAAGACCCGCTCCTCCATAAAAAAAGCATTTAATGTTAATTTCTTATATGTAGGTAAATATTTATAACATAAAATAAAAACAAAGACGAATTAGGTATCACAGGCATAGTGTCGTGACCCTAAAGTTGAGTGTGTGTGTGTGTGTGCGTGTGTGTGTGTGTGTGCGCGCGCCTGTGTGTGCGCGTGTTAGTGTGTGTGTTAGTGTGTGCGTGCGTGTGTGTTAGTGTGTGCGTGCGTGTGTGTTGTTTGATAAAGTAGGTATATATTATATATAACATTTTCCATTTTGTTATCTCCACTTATAATAAATCTCTAAATTAAAAAAAGAATCGGCCAGTTTGAAACTAAGCTTTCTGTGGTACGAATGTTCTCAGCATCCGATGGACGGAAAAATATGAAACATTTTATATAGGTACATTATTATTCCAGCTGCAACTTAGGATAGTTTTTATCCGACTGCGACGATTAATTTATTTTCCGTAATATACGACTTCATTTAATTTTTCATTTATTATTCTTAAAGTATACCGCCGCCACATCTGTCAGCTAAAATCACAGACTAATAAGAAATACTACGGACAAAATGGCGGAATTTCTTTGCCTTTCTTTCGCCTAGTAATAATTTTAATCCCGTCTACGATATACATTGACGAGATACATAGGTATCAAAAGCAAATATAAAATTAATCGATTTTGATATGCGAACTTATATGCGCAAATGTCGAATTAAGGCGTAATTTCCACAATTGTAACAACAAATTCGAACAATATAAACTTGTTTTTTTTTAATGTCACGCGCGCGCGCTCTTTGCGTATTCAGCCAAACAGCGAAAAACGAAACTCGAAGTTCGTATATCTGCATTCCTGTCATTTGTTAGTGCGATAGAGATAGAGATACCCGAATATTTTCGAATTCCGAAGTTCGTGGTTTAAAAGAGAATACGGATGTCGGATAGATCTAAATTAATATTTTATGTGTGAATATGGTTAAAATTATTTGGAAATACTATTGTTGTTATTGTTTTAGTATATTTGACTAGCTTTAAGTTTAATATTGTACAGTCGACGCCAAAAATATGTTTACAGTTTTCGCCTTATTACAATGGAATAAGATGCAAAAGTGTAATAGTAGATTGTACAACAAGTGCATAAAACGCACTCGACTTTATATCTATCCTCGCTCGCAAGCTCGCTCGGATGGATAAACGTCTCGAGTAAAATGGGTTTTATGGACGAGTTGTACACTCTACTTTTCACTTCGATTGCGAGGAAATGAAACAGCAACACGTAAAATAATAAATGAGACGAAATACAAATTATAAGTTTATTTCATGAAGTTTTATTGTGTACTTTGGCTGTTGGTATCTTTGCCTTGGTCTTAGAATACGAACGAAACGAAATAAAATAAAGAGGTTGTTGTATGAAGTTAAAGATGTTCGTGTGGCTGTTGCAGCGATTGCCTTGGTCTTCGACGAAGATTTTACTTTATGCTCTAGAGCATAAAAAGCGACTTTATGTCGCCTACGCACGACATAAAGACGAACTTTTAGAGCATGAGAAGTGAAAACATATTTTTGGCGTCGACTGTACGTCCGAAATGGGCAAGCTGTTGGACTTTATTTTACCCAAAACAACTAAATGTACACAGTTCTGACAATAAAGAAATCTTATTTTATCTTATCTTATCGAAAATAGGGATGTAGACACTAATCAAAATAATCATAATGTTGTATTATCTCGAAAAAAAACAACGCAAGAGGCTATACTCGTATAGGTAATCACTAAGTTATAAGTGTATAAAGTTTGAAGAGGGGGTTTGTTGCGTCTCTTTTCCGCAAAACGCACCTTTATAATGAAACGATTGTTTTTTACTATGAAGCTCGAGGATCGTGACGTCACGGTCCCTGATCGTTTTCTCACTCTAACAAGCGACATTAAAACGGTTGTAGATTCGTAATTTTTTGAGATATTTGAATGAGTTTTTCGTTTCTTCTTTCTTTTGAAGTGAGTCTACAGCTACCCTCTATTTGGAAGACAAGCGGAAAGAACCCATACTATCCATACTATTAATCCATACTTCCATATTAATCCATACTAATATTATAAATGCGAAAGTGTGTCTGTCTGTCTGTCTGTCTGTCTGTCTGTCTGTCTGTCTGTCTGTCTGTCTGTTACCTCTTCACGGCTAAACCGCTGAACCGATTTAGATGAAATTTGGTATAGAGATAGTTTGAGTCCCGGGAAAGGACATAGGGTAGGTTTTATCCCGGAAATCGACCCCTAAGGGGATGAAATGGGGGGTGAAAATTTGTATGGAGCTACTAAAACCGCTGCACCGATTTGGATGAAATTTGGTATATAAATACTTTTAGTCCTGTGGAACGACATTGAATAGGTTTAATCCCGTAAATCATCCCCTAAGGGGGTGAAATGAGGGGGTGAAAATTTGGAGGTAACCAATTTTGATGAAATTTGGTTTGGAGATAGTTTAAATCCTAGGAAAGGACATAGGATAGTATTTATTTCGGAAGCCATCCCCTAAGGGGGTGAAATAAGGGGTGAAAATTCGGATGGAACCCATTTGAATACAATTTGGTTTAGATATAGTTTGAGTCCTGGGAAAGGACATATAGGGTAGTTTTTATCCCGGAAATCCACCCCTAAGGGGATGAAACTGGGGTTGAAAATTTGTATGGTGCTACTTAACCACTGCACCGATTTGGATGAAACATAGGACTGTTTTAATTCCGGAAACCACCCCTAAGGAGGTGAAATGGGGGGTTGAACTTTGGATGGAACCCGTTTAGATGAAATTTGGTATAGAGATAGTTTGATTCCCGGAGAATGACATTAGATAGTTTTGAAAATTTGGATAAATCCCATGGAGATGAAATTTGGTATAGTAGGAGTCCCAGGGAAGCACAATGCATAGTTTTTATCCCGAAAATCAGCTCCTGAGGGGGTGACATTAGGCGTGAAAATGTTGATGGAACCCATTTAGATGAAATTTGGTACCTATAGAGATAGTTTGAGTCCTAGGGAAGGAAATAGAATATTTTTTATTTCGGAAATCATCCCCTAAGCGGGTGAAATGGGGGTGAAAATTTGGATGAACTCATTTAGATGAAATTTAGTTTAGAGATAGTTTAAGTCCTGGAAAAGGGCATAGGATAGTTTCAATTCCGGAAATCACCCCCTAAGGGAGTGAAATGGAGGATGAAACTTTTGATGGAACCCCTTTAAATGAAATTTGGTATAGAGATAGTTTAAGTCTCGGAGAATGAAAGCGGATAGTTTTTATCCCGAAAATAGTTCCCAAGGTAATGAAATAGGGGGTGAAAATTTGGATTAAACCCATTTAGATGAAATTTGGTATAGAGATAGTAAGAGTCCCAGGGAAGATGCATAGTTTTTATCCCGAAAATCATCTCCTGAGGGGGTTCTTAAAACTTTGTAGAAACATTACTTATTTGAGTACAAACAAAGTGCTTTTAGCGTTTTGGAAAATTCCACCCCTAAGAGGGTTAAAAAGGGCTGCAAAGTTTATATGGGGAAACTCTTTTTGGGATAGGAGCTTAAAAGTTTGTAGGACGATTAGTTATTGAAATACAAAAAAAAAGGATATTCAGCGTTTTAGTAAATTCCACTCCTAAGGGGGTTAAAAGTAGGTCAACATTTGTGTGGAGGAAACATTTTTTTAGCCGATTTACAATTTTGTAGAATGCTTACTAATTAAAAATAAAATTAAATACTTTCAGCATTTTAGAAACTTCGATCTTTAGGGGTTTATAAGAACGTTTGAATGAAGAAAATATTTTTTTAGCGAGGGACTTAAACTTTGTTGAAATATTACTTATTACAATAAAAATCAAGTACTTTTAGCGTTTTGGAAAATTCGACCCCTAATGAGAATAAAAAGGGGTGCAAGGTTCGTATGGGAAACCCATTTTTTGAGCTAGAGACTTGATATTTTGTAGAAAAAATACTTATTACAATAAAAAAACTTAGTGTTTTCTTTTCAATTTTTCCCCAAAAAGCGTTAATTCAAAGGTTCAAAGTTTGTATGCAGACTATCAGAGCAAGAAAATTTTTAAGTATGAGAATTGTAACTTCGATCTTAGTATGTTTGTTAAAAGACTACAAAACTCATTTCAGCGTTTTTTAATAAGGGTGTTCAAAGTTTGTATGGAGAGCAAAACATTTTTAAAGTAAGGGATTTGTAACTTCAGTTTTAGACTGTTTACTACAAGACTACAAAGCTAATTTCAATGATTTTAAAAATTAATTCCTTAAACAAACATTTAGACGATAACATGTTCTACGCGGACGAAGTCGCGGGCAACAGCTAGTGTTTTACTAACTATAGAATTAAATTTAGATTAATACAAGATTAAGTAACAGTTCAGTATCTTCATAACTTAGCATCTTTAACCATTCCGTTAGAGACCTCTTACAATTATATTTCTTTTGTTGATAGATATTAATTTTAACATTTATTTTATTATAAAGGTATGCTGCACGTGTCTTATACTGCCTTTTAGCAAACAAAGATCTATATGTTGTAAGTGGGGCAACGGTGTTTTTACGTCTTCTAGTTAGAAGCGTTGGAAAATTTGGTTTGGAAAGGTTAAATTTTAGTGTTTTATGTAACTTTAATGTTGTATGGAGGATATACAGTTTTCGCATTGATAATTGGTCACTAATTTTATACAGTTCATTTGTGGGAAATCTGTATGGCCTCAAGTACATTACCTTTAACAGACACCGTTGCCCTCTTTCAACCTCCAAGAATTTGGATTTAGTTGCTCCACCCCAGACGGTGATACAGTAGGTCATGATGGATTCCGCTAACGATACATATAGTTGGTTAAGTAGCGTCTTTTAATTAAACATAACCAATAAGATTTCTTTACCTTGAACCCTAAACTTCGTTAGAACTATTATATAATCTGTGCCTAAACAGACAGTGAGTCGTATGCAATTATTTTAGTAGTTAGGTACAGTCAAGGAATTTAAATTCAGTTCAGCAATAAGGCAGCTTATGTAGTATTGCAGTATTTTATTAGACCATGACAACTATTCTTGAAGTTACTTGTCAGACAGAAACCAAAGACAACACCCACCCTCAAGAATAGATCCATTATTTTAACTAAGAATCTATTACTAACTCATTTTAGCTAACTCTACTTGAGTATAACTAAATAAACAAAATGTGTAACGTTATACATTTTAAACATTGTTCATCAAATATAATTTCAACTCAGTCATATAACATCTATAGAAATAGATTTTCATAACGTTACATTAACATATAACATGTAAGAAAATATCCGCATATTTTGATTGCTGGACTGTCCCACCCTCAATCAAAAAATGTTTTAACAATAAATATAACTATCTAAACCAACACTAAAAGTCCTCTCAACTTTTCATAACTTTGTCGAGACAAAGGTTTAGTCAATATATCTGCTAACTGTACACTCGTATGAACATAGGTACTGAATTGAGATGACATATGTGATACACCAAGTTACCATAGATCTGTAGACAAAAACCCAAGGTTGACTTTCTGTCCAGAATATCATCTCCCCAGCTCGTGTCAGCATAAACAGTTAACAATTTATCACCGGCATTTCTTTTATATACCAGTTTAAAATTTATAGTACAGTCGCCATCACATACATAGGTACACTATAGGTGTTCAAAAATATCGGCACATGCACCCTAATGCCTTGAAAATAGAGATGTGTTCCGATGTTTGTGAGCTGCTTGTTTGCTCCGATGTATGTGATGGCGACTGTACCTTGTATGTACCTGAGAATTCGTTTCAGATAAGTCCAAAGTTCATTACTTGCACAGTTTTGAAACCGTGACAAGTAAGTTATACTGGCGGCTAATCTAACTTTAAACAGATCGATTTTATTGTCTTCCTTTCGCTTAATTTTGAAAACGCATTTCGTGATCTTCGTATCAGGTTTTTCAACGAACGTCGAAGTGTAATTTCCAGCCAGAGCTTTCATTTCAGCTTTCATCGCCTCCTCCCATTTACAGGCATTCGGCTCTTCCGTTTCCAAAAGAATAAAATATGCCGTGTCATAGTCCTGTAGACTGGCAGGTGGTCTCAGCCTATTCCTAGGCATTAGGGACCTAGTGTTGACGTTGTCACCGTCACTGGATTCACCGTCAGTCGCCATCACATACATCGGAGCAAACAAGCACGTCACAAACATCGGAACACACCTCTATTTTCAAGGCATTAGGGTGCATGTACCGATATTTTTGAACACCTATAGTGTACCTATGTATGTGATGGCGACTGTACCAGCAACTGCCCGATTGTGGTCCTCTATTTCATTTTCCGAATGAATTACTTTATTCTCAACATCCTCGTCTTCGGATCCTTGGGCATAGAAAGCTACTGAGCTTGTACTTGTACTCGCCATATTTTGTTCAGTGTCAGTGGTTTTATGTATTACTAGGACATCTTGTACATTTTCTGCCAAAGTAGTGTCCATTGACATAGTTGGTGACGTTATCACCTCTCTTTTAATTAACTCTTTCTCCATAGATCCACACAGATCAGCATGCACAATTTCTCTTCGAAAGCTTGTCCTATTGTTACTTGAATAGGCCGGAGTTTTTGAATGTTTGCCTTCAATACAAGCCGAGCAAAAATGCTGCTTCGTAAGTTCGTACATGTGATTTTAATGTCATTGTCCTGGAGTATTTTCTTAACATAAAAGAAGTTTTGGTGGGCAAATTTCTGATGAAATAACATTAAATCGCATTTATTATTGTTGCATCCGTCAACTTTGTCAGACTTGCTTGACAGCGCAATAGATTGTTGTGACATTTTGAACATCATTTTGAATAAACGACCTTCACGACGGGCTAGAGTGACAATCTCATTGTTGTTGATAAACTTGCAAAGATTATTATCAGATACCATTTGCAGACCTTTATCTAGACAACTGGCGGCAGAAAACAGATTTACCTTGAGATCTGGTACATAGAGAACCTGTTTCAGCTCCACTTCTTGCCACTTATGTCCGTTGAATGCTTCCAGTCTAATATTGCCGACACCAATAGCAAGTATAGTAGCTCCGTCTCCCATCTGAATTGGATGATCCTGAAGCTCTTGATAGTCACTCATTATATCCCTTCTTCTTGACATATGTTGGGAGCACCCACTATCCATATAAAAGCAGTCTTCTATTTGATCAAGTTGACTTGCGACTAAGGCAATAGGACTAACCTGCTTTTTAGTTTTATTATTTTTCCTGAAGAAGCAGTACTTTGATATATGTCCTCGTTTCTTGCAAAATTCACAAGTTTTGTTTTATAGCAGTCTTTATTCTTATGTCCTGCTTTGCCACATGTTAGGCACTTCCGTGAGTGACGAATGCTATGGCCACATCTTGTTCCGTGCTACTTTTATTTCGCTCTTCTTCAAGTAGGAGTCGTGATGTCAGTTCATCTAACGTTTGCTTCTCACTTGGAGCAGATTTCCATGCAGAACGAAAATATTTGTACTGCTCTGGAAGTGACATTAGGATCTTGGTGATTGTCATTTTATCCGAGATGTCTTCTCCTGCTTGTTTCAGCTTGACCCGGATTTCTTCCAGTTTTGATAGGAAGTCGGATACAGTGCCCTCGTTGAATTGCATTGTAAAGAAACGTTGTTGTAAGAGATAAATGCTGACTGTCGATTCTTTGTCATAAACCGACTTTAGTTTGGTCCACATATCATACGCGGTCTCACAAGATAGAATGTGGGTTTGTGGACCTGGCTCCATACGGGTGACAATGATGGTTTGTGCCTTCGCATCGTCCCGGACCCATGAGATTGCCTCAGCTGGTGTTTCCGGTTTTAGTTTTCCGCTCGACACAATTTCAAATAATCCCTGGCCATTTAGTATTATTCTTGTTTCAAATTTCCATGTTGACCAGTTTTCACCATTTAATTTATTCACCGTTTTAGCCGAAAATGACGTCGCCATTTTTGTTTTTTTCTATTAAGAGTATTGTGAACCTGTAATTTTTCATACAAAAAGCGATAACGTTTTTCACCCCGTAAACATTCTTCGATTATTATAATTTTTGGACATGTTGTAGATATAATGAAAAACTAGGTCTGTACGTTTTGATTTTTAAGAAATATTGCTTGCGGTAAAAGTTATAGCATCTAAAAATCGATATTTTTGACTTAAAAACTTTGTCTATCGTTTTATTTTTTTTAAATTAATCTAATCTGATTTGCTAAAAAAAGAAAACGTACAGACATAGATTATAGTGTACTGAATCTAATAATACCAAAATTATTTCATTTCATAAAGGTTTAGGGGGGTAAAAACGTTATCACCCGGAACAATATTTCAACAAGGAAATGTAGGCAATTGCCTCCAGGACTAGCTACTCTCTCTATCGCACGATACGGGTGAGGCACAGAGCGATGTGAAACAGATAGATTTTTTTTAAATACCTACTGGTGCCGCGTATCGGCACTTCACAATCCTCTTAAACTTCCCGGTCGCATATACGACGTTACCCGTCGTTTTCGTTCAGCGTTACGACGCGGTTTTCCTGCAACAAATGAGCCAAATCTGGGTCCATAACCAGTTGAAAAGCAATAAGGCAGCTTATGTAGTATTGCAGTATTTTATTAGACCATGACAACTATTCTTGAAGTTACTTGTCAGACAGAAACCAAAGGCAACAAATTCCAACCCACTTAAGGTTCAATACCTATCGTATACATAGCAAATTGTTACCATAAGAGCTAGCTAGAGCACGACGTTACTTTGACATACAATATCGCATGCATTGTGTTATGTTAGTAACTAAGCAACAGATTAACAACGATGACATGGTGAACTGAACTTTGAACGTGTTATCTCACTATCCCTTCCTGGTGTAACTCCACAATTTGAGCTCTTAATAGTTCACGGTTAGCGGCAAGCATTTTATTTTCCAAATTAATAACGTGAAAATTATTTTTAAATTTTCTTGATTGACACTGACATGTGCGCTACATGTAGAAAAGCAAATGATTATCCGTAATGTGAAGTGACAAACAATACGTATGAAATTGACATTTCAATAGGTACTATTATTACCTACTGAAATAGAATTTTGAAAATGAAATAATTTATTCATGACAAACACATATTAAACTACAAAAACAATATATATATATAAAACTAACCAAATACCATACCTAAAACTACCCATGTGTTTGTCCCGAAATGGTCCCGCCTCAGCGTAATTGCTGACTAACGAGTCAGCGCTGGTCTTCCGGCGAGACCATTTGTGGGCCGGGCCTCACGTTGACAATGCTCACAATGAAATTAATAAAAAAAAAGTCTAACAAAATTTTCGACCTTAATGCATTGCGAATGTCTAACGACATTTCAACGAAATGGGTAGGGACTTAAATTCCTTGACAGAACGTACTACCTATAGTCCGTTTTTTTTAGGATTATAAATACGGTAAACAAAGAAGCAGTCGTCGTCAACCTTTTCTGCGTGGGACAAATATTAGATTTAACAGAACGAGAACTCAACAGGCCTATATTAGTTATTTTGTATTTTACCTATGTAATAAATAAAAAAGTGCGTATTTCTACATCAATTTATTATGTAAATAAAACAATGCAAGTACTATAAGATAAAACATGTTTTTATTTTGATAGCCTTAATCTACTTATCATAGAGCTATGTTTCATTTTTTTTTATTCACAAACCAATTTGTAAATGTTGACCACCATACGTTTCTCATTTGTTGTTAATGGACTCTGTTACTGTCTCTTTGCTTTTGGTGAATGCAGACGTTCGGGGGAGAACGAGTCACATCACAACGCGACACCTAAAATCTTAATATTAATTAACAAATAGATACCTACTCGTATAATAATCTCGTAATCTGAATTCAAAAAATTGTTGATTATCAAGAAAACAAGAAAAAAGTAACGTGATACGATTGACAATTTGGCAATGTCGACAGCAAAATAACGAACCGATCGTTTCAAACCTCTTCTTCTTTTTTATTAAGAAACCTTTAAATAAAAAATAAATACTTTCAAAATTAACATTTTGTTGTAAGTATTATTTAGATGTAAATAATGAAAACATTAATTTTAGGGTCGACAACAATAATGTAAGCCTTTTTTAATTGCTGTTTGAGATACTTTGACAGTTGTGTGGCATAAAGTGTCTTATATATAAAAGACCTCGTGCTTCGTGCCGTGCTTTATCCTTCTTTCTAATGCTAAAAAACCCACTACCTATAGGAATCTACAAAAAGGGCGAAAAAATATTCTTTCAGTTCTCCAACTCATCTATGTATGCAGGTATGTGGTCGCCAAACGGCATATTAAATTGAGTGGTCGCAAATTGGCGCAATATCCCTCCCTACCAAAGTTTGTATGTAGTTAGGGTATAATGGCTGAAACTACTGATCCGATTAAAAAAAACAATTTTTGGAGTAGGTATATTTTATGAACCTTCGGGACGGACATAGGCCAAAGGTAACCTATCGAAGTTTGTTTTTGTTTTGTTTACCATACTTTTGAAATGTCGCTGGTACAGTCGCCATCACATACATAGGTACACTATAGGTGTTCAAAAACGTGCTTGTTTGCAAACAAGCACGTCACAAACATCGGAACACGCCTCTATTTTCAAGGCATTAGGGTGCATGTGCCGATATTTTTGAACACCTATAGTGTACCTATGTATGTGATGGCGACTGTATGTTGTCAGAGGAACGATTGCCAACTTTATTATATGACAACCGATTTGTTAACCACCTTTTCATAATTCCGATGCTACGTAAGATCTAAATCTCATTTTCCCTAATATCATTTTACCATCACAAAATCTCATAATACCAACTAGAATGCTGCACGAGTTCTTAACCCTAAATTTTGCAAAGTAGAAAAAAATCGTGCGTTCAAGTCTCGTTTGCGCTGTATAAAGCGCAAAAAATCGTTTTAGAAAAAAATGCAAAAAGGTAAATAAAAAAAGCGGCCAAGTGCAAGTCTGACTCGCACATGAAGGGTTCCGTGAAATAAATTGCGGTTTACGATTTATGACGTATTAAAAAAAAACTACTTACTAGATCTCGTTCAAACCAATTTTTGGTGGAAGTTTGCATAGTAATGTACATCATATATTTTTTTTAGTTTTATCATTCTCTTATTTTATAAGTTACAGGGAGGGGGGGGGGGGGGCACACATTTTACCAATTTGGAAGTGTCTCTCGCGCAAACTATTCAGTTTAGAAAAAAATGAGATTAGAAACCTCTATATCATTTTTGAAGACCTATCCATAGATACCCCACACGTATAGGTTTGATGAAATTTTTTTTTTTGTGTTTCAGTTCTGAGTATGGGGATCCCTAAAACTTAATGTTTTTTTTCGATTTTTGTGTGAAAATCTTAATGCGGTTCACAGAATACATCTATTTACCAAGTTTCAACAGTATAGCTCTTATAGTTTCGGAAAAAAGTGGCTGTGACATACGGACGGACAGACAGACAGACAGACGGACGGACATGACGAATCTATAAGGGTTCCGTTTTTTGCCATTTGGCTACGGAACCCTAAAAATGTGTGCATTTTTAGATACGCTGCCAATTTAAGGGTAAAGGCCAAAAAGGGACTTAATACTTTTCACCAAAAACTAGTTGATACATTTTAATGATAAGTAAGTACTTCAGAATTTTAATAAGTGTCTATTCGAATCATAAGCGAAACAAAACTGCAACGAACTGAAAATTGGGAAAATAATAATGTAATTACGGGCAAACAAAATTTTGGCCAACTAAGGGAAACATTTTCGGGATTTTAGTAATCGGAATAACATGTTTCGAGCTTATGATAGGTAACCTAGGCCATATCTTATCCGGCGGCTCCACCGCCTTTTCTTTGTATTTTTTTTATTTCCTGGTAAGTAAAATAAATGGTTAATGAAGTATTTTTTTCCTCAGTCAGCTATCATCATCATCATCATATCAGTCGAAAGACGTCAACTTCTGGACATAGACCTCCCCCAAAGAGTGCCAAAATTACCGGTCCTGCGGCACCCGCATCCAGCGGACTCCCGCGACCCTTACTAGGTCATCAGTTCACCTAGTAGGAAGGTCTACACACGCTGCGCCTATTAAGATAAATATTTAAAATGAGTATTTTTTTGTTGCAGTGAAAATGGAGACGTTGAATAGGCTAGTGGCGAGCTACCATGACCTCATGGACAACAAAAGCGACCAAAGGGTTAAAGACTGGCCCATGATGTCGTCCCCTCTGCCCACATTGGCGATATGTCTCACTTACGTATTTATAGTCAAAGTAAGTATTATATATATTTTAATTTTTAAATAAAGCCAAGGATTCACTAGGGAACAATTGGGTATGCACGTGATTTAAATATGGACCAATGTATTTCCTAACAACCTTTAGAGTATTCAAATTGCACTCACAGCAATATTTTTGTCATTTAATTTGATAATTTAAAATCGTGTGATACGAGTATTCTAAGCATCAAACCGCAAAGGCATTGGTAAGCGGAAATTTGTCTTAAAAATACAGAAGCGTTCGAATAATATTTACAAAGTAGGTACGTTTTCAAGACTCTGGAATGGAGAAGGTTAGGCATCAACATCAACGGCGAGTACATCACGTTCGGTTTGCTGATGATATAGTTGTCTTGGCTGAGACCATGGAGGACTTGAGTACTATGCTCGATGACCTCAGTAAAGCTTCCGAGCGAGTTGGTCTAAGGATGAACGCGAGTGGCGCTCGGCGCCCCCTAGGACCGTTGCGGCCGTGGGCAACGCACACCCTGCTCCATAGGCAAAGCCGCCCCTGTAAAAGATGCCCTGAGCATTACTAGAGTCTGGCCAGCAAGTCGCATCACAAGCATTTTTTCTAATATATTTATATGCATACCTGTGTTAACTTGGGGCACCTAAATATACTAAAGTGATGCAGCAAAATATTTTATCGACAAAAAAATACATATATCGATGTTACTGTCAACATCTAAATGTTGTTCAACATAAATACATAATATTATTTATTTTCTCTATAAATTAAAACGTGCATTTATTTGTTTATTTTAAATTAGTTTTCATAGTATACAATTTATATTTTTTCCCTATTCGTCGGTAATAAAGATTGACGTCTAGATGAAAATATCCACTTTAAATTAATATACGTTCTCTTAACGTCCACGTTAATAGTCAACGGGGCATTTTATCTTATCTTAAAATATGTCTATTGACTTTTGAGTCAAAATAAAACAGGTATGATATGTGTTCATATATGATATCGAAGCTTTTTATAGTAATCGAGAAATTTCAATGTGCACATGTGTTAATATACATCGACATCTTTTTTATCGATATCGAATCCCTAAAAAGTGCCCCGAGTTAGCACAGGTATGTTTATATGGCAACAATTTTACCTGTGAAATTGTGTCAGTTATAAGTACCTATTTATTTCAAGTTATAAATTTGCCGCATTTTTTTTGTGTCACGACTTGAGGTCATAAAATCCTTCACTGTGACGTCTAGGGTTTCATACGTTCAGCTGGTCGATCACGTAACGCATTGTACGCGCGTCAGGTAGATTTAGATGTCACTTTTTATATGGAAAAATTACAGTTAAATTGTACGAACGCGCGTTCGGAACGTTACGAGTACTTGTTTACCCCCTAGTAGGTCGATCACGTAACGCATTGTACGCGCGTCGGATAGGTCTAAATGTCACTTTTTTATGGAAAATTGACAGTTAAATAGTACCGACGCGCGTTCGGAACGTTACGTGTTTACCCTCCAGGTAATAATACTTAATGACAATTAAGAGTGGTTTTATAACACAAAAAATACTGTTAATAATCATGCATATTGCCTAAGTATTGTCCTGAAACACGTGTCTAGTGACGTTGGTTGAAGAGGTGAAACGTTGCCGCCACTTGCTCCACATGTCGCGAGATAATTAGAAATATGAAATCTCGAAGGCAAACGTTGAGTTCTCTACGTATGATGTAAGTACCTAATTAAATACAATCTTCAATTTTGAAACGAGTTTACACTAGAAAATGCTGTTTTTTACTAATCTACCTGTTTTTTTAATGTTTAAGAAAAAATACCGGTCTTCTGGCTGGTGCCTACATTTTCCAGTTTTTCATCAGTTTGTTGAATATCAATTTTTAAATACCTGTCTAGTTGGTTTATTTTATTAGCATAACGTTGATCCGGTACTTATTGATAAAAAAAATACAATTTTGAATAGGTACCTGATATGTTATAATATTCAAATCTTCGTGAATTCGTGGTAACTCGACGACGTACACTACAAACGCCGCCACAGTTAACTGACTATTCGTGATCCTTATTACTAGTTATTACAATGCACATAATATTGATTGATAAGTAGCACATAATTTGTGCGGGCCTTTTTTGCTTTAAACTTTGTTAAGTTAGCACCTATTTTTTCTCGATTTGCAATAAGTATACTGTTATGACTATGAGTATAAACATCAACGTAAGCAAAAAGCCGGGCGAGTATTTTTTGCCAAGTAGGTACTCAAATGCATACAATTCTAGTCGTTCTCAAGGAATTCAGGATATGTATTAGGTATCTCAAACAGCAACAAAGTTCTTATTATTTGCTACCAAGCTACCTACGTAACCGTTTGAACATGTTAGGTGTTTCATTTGAATACGCTCTGTCACAGCCATTAAAAGGTATAGCCGTGTTTGTATGGCGAAAGGGCGAAACTGCCTTTGACGAGAAGATGGTTTTCCTTTTGCTCGGATAATTATCTTTATATGCCTCTGTAATTTAAATATTATAATAATATATACAAATTTCAAAAAAATCGGGCCGCTAGTTTAGTTGATAATAAATAAAAACGATTTTTCATTTTTTTTAATTATCTCAAAAATCACGACGACTTTGGGGCTGATATTAGGTGAAATTACAACGTATATAAAGATAATTATCCGAGCAAAAGGAAAACCATTTTCTCGTCAAAGGCAGTTTCGCCATACAAACACGGCTATACCCTTTAAGAGTTGTTTTGTTTGGCCACGCAGTTTGCGTTTTCTGCGTTTCACGTAACCATGGGGCGCAAATATGAACTCTATTTTTAAGGAAAAAATACGTATTGTCACATGGGGGGACCACCGTATCTGATCAAAAATTTGGCTATCGTGAAATAAAATATATGACTTTTTTGGCGTGTGATGGAACATTGCTTTTTTTATGGGTTAGCTATAAACAATTACCTTCTGCGGGAATATAGGGAATACCCTTCTGCGGGAATATAGGGAATACCCTTCTGCGGGAATAGACATGATGCCTCTTATTAAAATTGATAACGTAGTGTTGCTAAATGGATACTTAGTAAACCATAAAATTATTGTAATAAAGTATAAATTACAAAATATAATTAAAATCATAAAAAGATATATACTTACCTCGAAAGTTTAGAAAAAATATGCATTTTTTTATTGTCGAAATGTAAATGTAAATCTACCAATAGAATACTTACCCTTTTATAGAAACAAAATTGTATCACAACTATGGACCTAAACGCATCCTAAGGGTATCCTCGTGGCTAAAATCCAACCTCCTCACTTTAAACGTTAAAAAAACGAACTAAATTTGTTTTACCAAGTACAATAGCACTCAACCACAGACTAACCTAAACCTCAAAATACACACCTGTTCACTTACTGATCGCCTTCTATGTAACTGTAAGGACATTGAGAGGGCTAGTTCCACTAAATACCTTGGTGTCATCTTAGACCAGCGCCTATCTTGGCATCAGCATATTGAATTTGTAAATGGTAGAATTCGAAAATTGGTATGGATCTTTAAAATTCTTCGACATATTGCAAACAAGACACTACTTAACCAACTATATGTATCGTTAGCGGAATCCATCATGACCTACTGTATCACCGTCTGGGGTGGAGCAACTAAATCCAAATTCTTGGAGGTTGAAAGAGGGCAACGGTGTCTGTTAAAGGTAATGTACTTGAGGCCATACAGATTTCCCACAAATGAACTGTATAAAATTAGTGACCAATTATCAATGCGAAAACTGTATATCCTCCATACAACATTAAAGTTACATAAAACACTAAAATTTAATCCAACGCTTCTAACTAGAAGACGTAAAAACACCGTTGCCCCACTTACAACATATAGATCTTTGTTTGCTAAAAGGCAGTATAAGACACGTGCAGCATACCTTTATAATAAAATAAATGTTAAAATTAATATCTATCAACAAAAGAAATATAATTGTAAGAGGTCTCTAACGGAATGGTTAAAGATGCTAAGTTATGAAGATACTGAACTGTTACTTAATCTTGTATTAATCTAAATTTAATTCTATAGTTAGTAAAACATAACAAAATGGAAAATGTTATATATAATATATACCTACTTTATCAAACAACACACACGCACGCACACACTAACACACACGCACGCACACACTAACACACACACTCACACGCGCACACACAGGCGCGCACACACACACACGCACACACACACACACTCAACTTTAGGGTCACGACACTATGCCTGTGATACCTAATTCGTCTTTGTTTTTATTTTATGTTATAAATATTTACCTACATATAAGAAATTAACATTAACTGCTTTTTTATGGAGGAGCGGGTCTTCCTGACACAGGTATTTTTTACCTACTAGGAAGACCCAACCTTATTTTCAATGTAACCTAGCAATCTATGAAATAAAACATTTTCATTTTCATTTTCATTTTTTTTTTCAAACGCAGCAATATACTTGTTTTTTTTTTAAGTGAACCTTTAATTGATTCCCCCACGGCCTCCACGGGACAGGCTACGCCTAGTGTGAGGGTCAGCATAAAAGTAAACTGTGTTTTGTAATATTTTTTTGGAAATAAACTATTTGTATTTGTATTTTCCATACAACGGTTAGTACAAATAACAGGTGTGACGTCATACACCTGTGTCTCAATTAGTATGAAGCGTTTATGGCTGCTGCCAGCGAGGTCAATCTATGTCTCAAATTTTTGGGTATTTATGTTCTTTAATTGTAGTTGTTCCCATACAAACATTTGTTCGTCTCCAAAAACTGGTACGAGTGGCATCGTAAAAAAACCTTAGTCATCATCCCTATTATAGCTAAACCACTGAATGTAAAGTACTAAGCTACGTACAGAAAAGGTCCTCTACATATAATCAGCCACTGTAGCTGAGTAAGGCATGCGATTTGTACACGCTTTTATTTAAATTGCAATGTAGGTCTGTATGTAATTCTATGTTTGTTCGGGTGGAATCTTCTAACTCAATTTTGAAGCAGATATCTTCTAACAATTGAGCTGAAATTTTGGGGTTAAGTATAGTTTGGATAGTAGATAAGTACAGTTCCGAATCGCTAAACTTAAGGTGGTTCGATTGCCATACAAAACGTTATTTGACGTTCGCAGGCTAACGGTGTGATATTTTAAGAAACTTATGTAACAAACTTTCATCAATTGGCTTCCCAATTGCGCCAAATTCCCCCTTTCCTAGAATAAACTTGTTTAAACTAGATTAATTTGAGAAAAATGGTTTTCCCAAAATATCACGTCCCAAACCAATTTCTCAAATTAATCTAGTTTATACAAGTTTATTCTAGGAAAGGGGGAATTTGGCGCAAATGGGAAGCCAATTTATGAAAGTTTGTTACATAAGTTTCTTAAAATATCACGCCGTTAGCCTGCGAATGTCAAATAACGTTTTGTATGGCAATCGAACCACCTTAAGTGGCAGTGGGCGGGGCACATTGTACGCAGAACCGATGGCCGTTGGGGCAGAAAGGTTCTCGAGTGGCGACCACGTACCGGAAGGCGCGGCGTGGGTAGGCCCCCCACAAGGTGGACAGATGACCTGGTAAAGGTCGCGGGAGTCCGCTGGATGCGGGTGGCGCAGGACCTGTAATTTTGGCACTCTTTGGGGGAGGCCTATGTCCAGCAGTGGATGTCTTTCGGCTGATATGATGATGATGATGATAGTTTGGATGACAATTCAATATTATGGTACCACCGAGTTGATCTGATGTTTGAGACAGAAGGTGGCCATGGGAATTCAGGACATAACAGACGTTGCCCCGTTGAGTTCGGGCTTGTTAGAATTGTCTCAACGAGTAGTTGATTAGCGTTTTACAAAAAAAGTGTACAAATATTATTTGTTTTATTGTTTTTTTTTTGTTTTTATTATTCAGAATCTTTGATACTATCGATCCTCATACAAGAAAAAAAGTGTCCTAAATATTCCATTCCATATCGTCATATTTTTGTATGCAGTCTTTTTTTATTTATATGGTTGTGACGCACTGGAAGAAAAAACTTACATAGGTAGTAAAATCTAGGACACTTTTTTTCTCATATGAGGATCGATACTATCAACGACTCTGAGTACAAAAAACAAAAAAAAAACAAATACTAAAAAAAATAAGTTTTGAACACTTTTTTTGAAAAACGCTCTGATGACGGTATACAGAACAGTACAGGTGGCAATAAGAGCTTGTTTAAAAATGAGAATTTTGACAGAAACTTATTAGTTATTAATCTGGAGGTCGTGGGTTCAACCACTTCAAACCCCGTCTCGTACCACTTAGTTTCTCAAAAATAACAGTAGCTTTTCGGTAAAGGAAAAAATCGTGAGGAAGCCGCTCTAACTACTCCCAAAAAGATTTAGTTTTCACTCTAGGTTAGGAGGTAAGATGGCAGTTACTTTCGTAAAACTAGTGCCTACTCCAAATCTTAGGATTAGGTGCTATAGCGGACGCTTTTAGGGTTCAACCGGGAAAAACGCAAGGAGGATGATGAATTGATGGTGTACAAAAGGTCCTCTGTGTAACAAAATCAATGTTGGACAGCTGTTAATCGCGCGATTTCGCTAGACACATTTGGCAATACAGTCTGTCGCGCGCGCGGCATTTCAAATTATTTATTTCAGACTCATGTCTATATCATGTTAGCAACAACTACAACTTCTACATAGTACATTACTGTAAAGGCCGGGAAATAAGGGATTGCCTGTCGAGTGTCATATAAATGTCGGATAATAGTACTAGGCAGGCAATCCCTAGTTAAGGTCGAGGTATTTAATTATGTATAGTCGTATAGAGCTTTTCTCAAGTACGCAATGAAAAGAATTTTTGAATGGCTGATTTTGATTAATAGATTTTGTCTCACCAATTGAAGATGAAACAAATAAAGATCACTTTGCAGGCCTAGGCCTCCAATTTTATATGAAATTTTATCTGAAACGTGATACTTTCTAGCCTATATTATAACTCTTACAAGGAATGGAACGTCAATATCACATTACATTACAGGTGTGAAAATAGTATTTTTCACAATCGTGTTATAATAGAGAGCTTTTTAGTCGAGTACCGTGTTTAGGCCACGAAGCTTGCTGAGTGGCCTAAGTAAGGTACGAGATTAAAAAGCTTGATTATAATACTATTGTGAACAATACTTTTTGTACGAGTTCATTAAAATTAATTTTCTACGAGTCAACTGTACTAATTAAACAAACTCGATACTGTTGAAACGAAGTGCAGCTCATCGCTCGTACGCTTGTTGATATCTTAAAAGACATCAACGAGCGTACGACATCAAAGCGATTCTATTGGTCCAATTCATTACAGTTCAGTAAAGCAGCCACGTGATTGGTCGAATTTATTTTAGTTGTCTGGAGCGTATCGAAAAGTAGTTATTTCGATTGTTTCGACAGTAACATGGACTACAACTATGAAAAGAGTGACGTTGCAGTATTCTCTATGAAATCTTAATACACATATTTTAATCGTCGAGTACAAAAAATCTATTTTAAAACAAAAGAAAACAAATTCATCATTTCGATAGGTACGTATCGCGCCAGATTTGTCCCCTAGTGAATCCCTGGCTTAAGAATACTTATAAAGATGACGTTTATGTTGCGTGAGGCGTGCCAATTATTGATGTGGCGCTATTTATTTAATAACAAGATTATTGTACCTACACGTTGCTATACAATAACAGACTTATGGGGCTAAACAAGGACCTCGAAGTCTTGCTACTTTGATCACGCAAGGATCAACGATTATTACAATATCTTGATAGTTTTATTTCTTTACAGGTAGCCGGACCAAAGTTCATGGAAAACAGAAAACCGTACGAGCTCAAGCAAGTGCTCATATGGTACAACTTGTTTCAAGTGCTATTCAGCTTATGGCTGTTCAACGAGGTAAGTCATTATGTTTATATTTGTGGGTGATTATATTTTTTATGTTTATGGTTTACCTATACGTAACTATCCGTGTCGGATCCGACAACGATACCTACAGTTCACACCGCACGATAGACTCGGTGCGATGCCGTCATTTTGTTTCCAGCTTCAGTCACAATGCCGGCGCATGACTCAAACATTTTAACTTCTTTTATTTATTATTTTCGAAGAGAAAATAAATACAAACACAGTTCAAATCAATCTAATTCAGGAAAACCTAAGACATTGGTTACACGCTAATTCTGGCTTCACTTCAGTCCATCATTCGGTTCTCTATTGGAAGGCATAAAGTCATTTGTACTATTATTGTTACGCATAATTGCTTTTCGCCGAAATAGTGATGTGCATAATTCTCATTACGCATAATTATATACGCATAACATTAAAAAGCATAAATACTAAGAGCATAATCTTCATGAAGACTAATGTCAAATAGTATAAGCACAAATAGGCAAAATAATCAATTGGCATCATATCAAAATGCATAACAAAACAAAGTTATGTACAAATGGCTCATATAGTAATAAAGTGATACGTACCCGTTCAAAATCCCTAAAATTTAGATTTTAGCCAATGGTTTTCATAGTAGTAAATTGCCTAATTGTCATTAGTAGTAAGTTTTAATAAAAGGTTTTTCCGCTCTTTTATAAAAAAATAACCTCGAAGACGAAAGCGGGAGCAAGGCTTCCCGCTTCCGTCTTCTAACCTATCTGCGATCCGAGTCGGTTTTGCCACTACGCCCCTGTTCCCTTGTGCTTACGCTACGATACACCTCTATCTTGGCATTGATTGATCTCAGAGAAAAGGGAGTCTTCGAGGTTATTTTTTTTATAAAATAGCGGAAAAACTAATAATATGACAATAACTAAACTGAGTTTAATTCATTTATAAAACTGAAATAATGGATAATGAGATTAATGAGATAATGAGAGATAGGTATACCAAATAATTATTAGCCCAAACAATAGTATGCGTAATGTGTATTCGGCCAATACAGATTAGGTCAACTGAAATTATGCTATTAGCGTAGTATGCCAAAAAAGTAGTAGACCAAAGTATTATTATGCGACAGTATTACAATGCCAATATAAATTATGCCAAATCAATTATGCAAAACTATATTAGTCAAAAAAAATTATGCCAATGAAGGGGATCCCCCATCATTCTGATCAGACTGACGTGAGAATTATCGTTTAACCCTTGTGAATGACAGAAAACTGACAGGAGATTGAACATCAGTCCGTCAGTCCGAGGGTTACCCACACGATAATTCACGGTCAGTCTGACCAGAATGATGGACTGAACTGAAAACAGAATTAGCGTGTAACTGATGTCTAAGGTTATTTTACTCGTTTGCACAAGATAAAAACAAATGGCTCCCTGGCACAGCGATCACGCACACTACGCAGAAATATATAGGTACACGTTCAGCACACAAACAAACTTCATCTGATATCTCTGGGCGCCATGCTAGTTGTCAGAGCATGCTCTGATATCGGACTGGGCGGTGTGAACACTCACGTTTGAGCATGGTTTTTATAATATAAGTACATATACTTGCATCCAATACTGTTACTGGATCCGACGCCGATGATGCGTCATGTTAAAATTGAGAACGTAGTGTTGCTAAATGGATAGTAAACCATCAAATTATTGTAATAAACTATATGTAAGTTATAAAATGTAATTAAAATCATAAAAAGATACGGTCCCATACCTTGAAAGTTTAGAAAATATCTGCATTTTTTTTATTGTCCAAGTGTAAATTTAAAGCTACCAATAGAATCCTTACGCTTTTATAGAAATAAAACTGTATGACAGCTATGGACCTAAACGCAGTATTTCGCGAGCGAAACGGCAATTTACTTGATTTTCCATACAACGGTTAGTACAAATAACAGGTGTGACGTCATACCTGTGTCTCAATTAGTATGAAGCGTTTATGGCTGCTGCCAGCGAGGTCGATATTTGTCTCCATTTTTTGGGTATTTAAGTATGTTCTTTCATTGTAGTTGCTTCCATACAAACATTCTCCAAAAACTGGTACCTACGAATAGCATCGTAAAAATATCTTAGTCATCATCCCTATTACAGATAGGTGTGAATGTGAACAGACTCTTACCTGACGATGTTACTCAAAAACTAAAAACAATGTGTTTTACATTGTTGAAGCCACTTTCCACATTTGAATGTTTCACGTATCTTATAAATAAGTGTCAGTCTACTTATGCCGTGGCACTTTGATTAGCAGCGCAGGTGGCTGCAATGGTGTTTCAAACCATTCAAATGTTTCGAACGGTTTCAGACTAAAATGTATCAACGACAGTAGGTACTTATAAACTGACTGTATAAAGAAATATAAATAAATACACTCCAAAAACATTATCTTACTTCTGCCACAGAAGTAAGATTATGTTTTTGTAGTGTATTTATTTCTTCGACACGCTCTGCAGTTTAAACGGGTTGGTTATTATAACACGTGAGGTATCGTATAGATTCTAGCCATGGGAGTGGCATATGCTACAATATTGTAAGAGATTCTGTTTGATAATAGTACATTATGATACAAGTGTGCTAAGTTGGTCATTACACTCGAGTCGGTTTTTAAGCCTGAGCCGAAGGCGAAGGCTTAATGGAGACGAGAAGTGTAATGACCAATGCTCACGTGTTTCATACGACGTTTTTCAACACATTTGCGAGGAAAAAAAAAAAAAAAAAAATGAAAATGTTAAAAGATATGTAATGAAAAGGCACTAGTGCGATAATGTAATGTAAAAGTCACGGCATGGGTAATATTCTGCATTATTTTGCTAATATTTAAAAAGATATGTAATGAAAAGGCACTAGTGCGATAATGTAATGTAAAAGGCACGGCATGGGTAATATTCTGCATTATCAGTGTAAATACGCTGTAATAAGACCTACTTTACGAGCAGGTGTGTTGAAAAATGTTTTTCAACACACCTGCTCGTAAAGTAGGTCTTATTACAGCGTATTTACACTGATAATGCAGAATATTACCCATGCCGTGCCTTTTACATTACATTATCGCACTAGTGCCTTTTCATTACATAGTTTTTTAAATATTAGCAAAATAATGCAGAATATTACCCATGCCGTGACTTTTACATTACATTATCGCACTAGTATATCATTACATATCTTTTAACATTTTCATTTTTTATTTTTTTTTCCTCGCAATTGTGTTGAAAAACGTCGTATGAAACACGTGAGCATTGGTCATTACACTTCTCGTCTCCATTAAGCCTTCGCCTTCGGCTCAGGCTTAAAAACCGACTCGAGTAATGACCAACTTAGCACACTTGTATCATAATGTACTATTATTTCACTTCTGGCAATTTTAACTGAAAAACTGTATTGTTTCTGTCACAGAGCATAACCAGCGGATGGTTCACCACACACAGCTTCCGCTGCCAGCCTGTCGACTACTCGCGGTCACCCATCGCAATGAGGGTAAGCAATGTTTAAGTGTTTATAATATTATACTATACGGTAAGCTGCAGAGAAAAGTAACCCTCTGAATACAAACATTACAAACTTCTATGCAGGGGCGGTCACGTTTCTGTGCGGCTGAACTGTACTTTGGAAATTAAGAAACAATAATAGTGGTGGTGGTAGATTGGTGTTGGTGTGAAGCATGTTTTAAATCATAAATATACGGTCCGAAAATTAAGTTATGAGCATCCCCATAAATATTTTAAGCAATCCTCTGAGAGGATTGCTTAAAATATTAATTTGCGGAAAACCTGCACCTTCCACCCATTATTTTAGACGAATCCTCTCAGACGAAGCTAAATACAACATTGAAAGATTGAATTTAATCTGTGATTGATTATAAGATTGTCCGAACGTATTATTCGTCAGCGTTCAGAATAGGAATTTTGTTACCTATAATTTTAAATATTTTAATTTAATGTTAGGCTTCATGAGACTTATCTCATTTTGCATTTATTAACCCTCTTATTCGTATGACTTAACATGCCTCAGTCAAGTAACTTTGATATAAAGTTTCTAAAATAATGGGTGGAAGGTTCAGGTTTTCCGCAAATGAACTAACAGATATTAGGTGTGAAACTAACAGATAATGCGAGAATTAGCATTATGTAATTTGAATTACCATACCTAAAAATTTTTTAACGAGTTAGCAGAAATAATATTATGCAAATAACGTTTGTTCTTAAGTCTACTTTTAGTAATTTTATACGTATGAAATGTAAACTTATGGAAACAATGACAAGCGACGAGTAACGGGGCGTTCCAATCAAGATTTAAGATTCATGTCGGTCGGTTAACGGAAATGTGAAATGTTTCAACCATTTTACTATTCTTTACGAAATTTACTTACATAGGACATACTTACATAAGAAATTACAATATAATGGTAAGACTAGGGTTACTTGTTTATTAACGACACTTACTACTAGTGAATGTAAAGTAGAACGGAAGATTGCTTGCCTTCAAGTTCATACGCGTGGTGATCACAAATAATGATTGATTGATCGGCTAATGATTGATTGATCGGCTAATTTATGCGCTTGTATTAGTCAAATGTAATAGTTAGTAGCAGTCAAAGTGGCCAAATAGTTCGGTACACTAAACTAAATAAAAGGCATGTATACCCAAATGGCATGTATATTAATAATCAAATTATTTGTGACATTGCCATGCCCTACCGGGGCCCATATGAGACTCAATGTACCTAGTTATTAAGATCTGTACAAAACTATGGTTCCAATAAATGACTATGACTATAATAATATTGCGAAGGGATTTAATCATACAGGGCGCAACTATGCTAAACTTATATCACAAACTAACTTCATTAAAAGTAAAAAACAAAGGGTTACTTTATGTCCCGTAAATCATCCCCTAATTTAGTGAAAGGGTAATTCGTTGCAGGTGGAACGAAACTGCAATTGACAAGCTACCGCACAGATAAAGTCGCGAGCAAAAAATAACTTCAATTGAAAGCGGTTAGGATAGAAATTGAGACCGTTTAGAACAACTGACGTCGTTGTTACATTTTATGGTGTACCGAACTATTTGACTACTTTGTTTGCTACTAACTATATGACGCTGACTGTACAACATCACTTGTAAAGTTTTATACCGGAAATAAACTTCATTCAAGTGCCATAGAGTGAGTAGGCGTGAATCTCACACACGAACCTATTGTTGATAATGCGGAAACAGTAATGAGCCCTTGGCAATTGCGAATAATAAGAATATTTAAATTAAATCACGACCTTATTTGTGAGCACGAGCCTGCATTAGAACAACTGCAGTGCAAAAAAGTTTCTTTTAGTCAAAGAGTACTATGAATATATAGAGATAGAGACGTCAGTCAAGGTTTTGCATGCCGCGCGTCATCTAGTTTTAACCGACTTCAACAGCCCAAGAGTTAGCTCTAGTAAGTTCATATGTGTGCGTCGAGTGTACGCATGTGTGCGTGAACGGAAATACTCACACACACATATACACTTTACCTGTACATGCATACATATTGATATATAATAATATGCCAATTCCTGCTTAACGAATAAATTTAAAATAATAAAGGCAATTTTTGAGTTCTAATATATTTTATTCGAGAAATCACAGTCAATTACGAACATGAAACAGTTATTCAAGCAGTAGGTTACATCAGTTTGGTATCTTATTACGAGTTTGGTATAATATTACTGACTTACAATCGTCAATAACCAAATCACGGTACACATGAGAAAACAGCAGGTCCAAGCGATCAGCGCACTCGTAGCACACGATAATAAACGATAAATAATAATTAAAGACAATTATGAATCCATTTTCAATGTAATGGTGACAGTCTGACAATGACGTGAATGACGGAAGTTTGGGCATAGACTATATTGAATAAAGTTTGGATGTTTTACGTTCCATTTCACGTAAAATGCTCGAACCGTAAATTCAATGTTCTTTTTTAATAATAAAGTATATGTAAATAGTAAGTGTTTTTAGCCGAAGCAATTGTATAACGAATATACTAATGTGGAAATATAGTCTCAGTTACAATCAAACTACGTAAAATGGAATTTGCTTTAATGCCATACTTAGGCAGGCCTGTTTCCGCTTCCGCTTTGGACTGCCACCTGCAGACGTCGAAACAGAACTACGATAGGTCTCCTCAAACACGCCGCTATTTTGACGTATAAACGTCAAAATAGGCTTTATAAGGCACTGCAAACACCGTGCTTTTAGTAATGAGATGATAGCAGATAATCAAAATATAATCTTTTTCTGTTATCTTATCTAGTATGATGCCAGTAAGACCACGTTTAATAGTGTTTATCTATCCAAATATCATAAACCCTCCATGATGCGTTCAAGAACCGCACATTATGACCACCATAAAAATAAACAAACAAATTTCTTATCTGTGAAAATGTTATTATTGCTAAATATTATTAATAAATTTCGAACGTCTCTGAAAAACAAAGAAATTTGATTTAACCTCTATTCTAATATCAGTCGAGATGACGTTTAGTTCGAAATGAATTGTCAATTTGCATACAAATTTGACAAATGTCGCACGTAAGTAAGATATCGAACGATATGATAGTCGGATCAGTTGGATCCGACTCTAGTTTGTCTATGAATTAAAAAAAAACTATGACAGCTGCCAGAAAACAACGCCGCGATGCCGGTCATATTATTATAATCTGCGGCTCCTGAATGCATCATGGAGGCTTATGATATGTGGATAGATAAAGTAGTGTATGTAACTGTACATAATTAGGCATTAACCCTTTACCTACGGGGCCTTGAATCACTCCGTCATCGCTCAATACGGGCATGTTTTGGCGAGAGTCAGTGGTTAGGCATAACTTCACTTACTTGTAACTTTTGAAGTATTACAGCTACACAGTTGAAATTTCACACACACAATAAGTATAATGTGTTTAATCAATAAATAATCACTTGGAGTAATAATATTCACAATTTTTTTTCTGATATCAAGCAATATATCAGTCACTAAGAAATTGCAGATTTTTAAGTTACTACTTGCGGATTTCACATGTTTAAGTTTAAGAACATTAGTTTATAGTATATTAAACACAAATAAACACTTAAATAACGATAATTATAAAAATAATGCATAAATATCAATCACTAAAATTAACACTCCAAACACTCCCACGCCGTACTCTAACAAAAACACTAATGTCCGCCATATTGAGTTCAATTATTTGCACGTCTGCAGTACGGGTGTCAACCCCAGTTGCCACCAAAAAAGCGGTATTTTTTATAAATATGTTTATTTCAGAGCCCGTGACGTGACCGCTATTACCAAGACACAAGGTTTCGTTTTGATAAAAAAAAAGATTGAACATGACCATTACTTCAATCAACTATAGTTGACACCCGTACTGCAGCGGTGTTGCCGTACGGGCAACTCTGGTTGACACCCGTAGGTAAAAGGTTAAAACACTCATGTGATGTTATTATGAAACTTGCCTTCGGCTCGTTTCATAAACCCACACTCGTGTTTAATGCCCTTCATTATGTACAGTCAACTAAACTACTATTACACACACGCGTGATTGCGCGCGACATCGCGCTTTTCAGAATATTAGGTATATGAAATCCGCCTGTACTGTAGCGCCGCCGTTGCGCAAAATTACGCCCTGTGTGTGCCTCAGAGCATAGAATAGAGAGAGGACAAGCCGCCGGCGGCCGCGTCGCAGTTGTTAGCTCAATGGGCATACTCTGGCATACTGTGCACGCGTGCTGATCGCAGAGAATATTACGTTTCTTCCCAAAATGCCTGATATGATGCACGTGTATTGTCCAATAAGAGCGTAGGTATACAAGTGTGTGTGTTTTAGATGTGTGCGTGCTTTGTCTTGTCAATTACTTGGGCTTTGTGTGGGTTTATGAACTTGCGAGTTGTGACAGGCGTACTCAATACAAATCGGCCGGCATGTCCGATCTCCTTATATTCATACATCTGTGGTAAACGCGGCCTAAGGGGAAACAAGCCATACAAACGCAGTACATTTAATGCAGCATTTTCAAATGTATCGAAATTATTTTCAACGTGCATGAAAGCAATTTTCTGATGTAACTTCGGCTTTAGTAAGATATATCACGATTGAATTAAATATATTTAGGTGTAGGTAATAGAAATAATGATCCTTTTAGAAATAGGATCTATAGAATACAGATGTTATTGGTAAAAAAAACATTTTACAAGTCTAGATAATTTATATAAATGAAGGGCCCACGGAAAGAACAAGTCTAGTCACATTTTTTTTTAAATTAGGTTTTAAGGTCACGTAATTGTTCATAACGAGCTCAACATTTTAACATTAAAATCCCATTTTGAAAACCGAAGTGACTAGACATGTTATTTCCGTGGACCCTTCAAATGTTTGTACCATATTACCTATCGTTAACATTATCGCCCAGTATGGGTACCTATCTGATTAAGATATCTCGTTTTGCACTTCTGTATTAAGCAAGTAGGTAAACTTTACTACGCAAATTGTAAAATACACAAATTATTATTGTTTATATAACGTCATAGCAAAGCCGGACTTCATAACTTCACATCATGGCATTTTGTTTACTGAGGAAGAGTGTCCAATTATTACATAGTGGTTGTCCATATTACGTCATTGTTTTATGTAAATTTTTGACCCCCATAGGGGGGTCAAAACAGCATGATCGTAGATCATGCTGTTAATTCCTTGAATGGACCCTCTCCGCCTAATAAAATGACTACCGTCATCCAATGGTCAGACCCCCCCTAACCCTATTTTAAAATGACGTAATATATCGACAGCCCCATAGTGCGTATGCGCAAGATTCTCGTTTCTTAATTATCACTTTATAGCCGTAAATTTCACTGGAGAATGACTGATGAAGTGATGAACATAGTACAAAGTTTGTTTTGTCTTGACGTGAGTTAGTTATTTGTAAAACTGATTGGCGACAACTTGTAAGGCAGATGTTTGTTCGGGAAGGAACTCTGGCTTGGCATCAAAATCATTTAGTTTTTTAGATTACTGCTGTCCCCATGCTACTATTGGGTTGTTGTCAGGCGTGGCATGTTTGGAACCAGACCAATGCAAGAAAACAGTTTACTTTTTTTCGTAATAAATGACAATTAATGAATGAAATGACATTGGCGACAAGCATTATCGTCATAAGAACCGTGTGATTGTAATATAATAAATAGGGTTATTTTCGACAGAGCTACGTCAATCAATTGGCTTAGAAAGTCACAAATAATGAAGAAGTGCGACCCGAATTTTGTTAGCTACTAAGTGGCCTTTGGTTGCTAAAATATTGCCGACCGATCTAGACAACACTAAGATTTAATAATTTTCAGAAAACGTTGGGCAAAATAATACATATGGAAAGCCAGGTGTCCTTATTTCATTCAAGTAGGACGGAGAGGTTCCGGGCATTTAATTAACATATACCTATCGTTGGTTGATTACCGAAACTCACTAATTGTGACCATTATCTACTTAAAACAAAGCTCTTATCTCAGCATCAGTTCAGTACTGAGATACGAGGTTTCTAAGGGTAGTCAGCTGTAGATTGACGATAATGGTGACGGAATTTATACTTTGAACTTTTATAATATTGCACCTGAGTATATAGGTATAGTGAGATATGTCCGAATAGCTTTAAACAGCTTATCTTTAGAACCATGCTTTTGTGCACATTGTTAACATTGGCTACTACTTATAATAAGTGTATTTAAAGTAGCAAACTAATAGTACATTACTTACCTAGGGCGGTTAAACAAAGAATGTCTCAGATCGCAGGTATTTGACGCCCGAGCCGAAGGCAAGGGCGATAAATATGCAAAGCGTAGGCACACAATAGTCGAACGAGGTCTCAAGTTAACGCTTGCGGGTTATACTTATCCTACAAATAAGCGCCAACGGTACATTTACAAGTCGAAGAGCAAACGGGGAATCAAGCAATCCTTATTCTGGTCCGAACCGAGCAGAAATTGAAAAAATAAAGGAATAAATAGCCCAATAAACTACAACTAAACCTAATACAAAAATAACTTTTACTCTGCTGCTAGCCGACTGACGACTTGATAACTTGATATTTTTTTAGCAAAATAAATGATTATGATTATGATTAACTTTTGTTCCCAATTTCTTTACTGTAATGGATATTAAGGTTGGTACCTTAATATCCATTACAGTTTGCGCATGTGCATGTTTGAGAAAATGTTACAAGAAGTTATTTTTGTCTTACATTATGAGATCATATGGTCAGAATTGTTTTGTTTGTTGCTTAAAAAAGATAGAGTTATAAAATTTGCAATTTTTAAATGATTATTGTGTAAGATTATTAATATTATATTGTAGAATACCATTTGACATGTAAAAGTAGCTTGTAGCCTATTTGCAGAATAAATAATTGATTTTGATTTTGGATACACGTACATTTTTTTTTTTTTTATTTAAAGTCCCAAATAATTCATACTTATCGCAGAGTTTCAAAATCAGGTGCTAAAGCCATTAGTGGCTTATTTACAGCTATAGTACGGTCTAACTATTTACTATTTAAGTAGGTATGTTAGTTTACATCAATATTGTATGTACTTACATTCCGTTTACTTAATACATATTAGTGGATAAACTTGCACAAATCGAACTAGTCCCATAGTAAGTTCAACAAGGCTAGTGTTATAGGAACTAGACGACGATATTTTTTAATAGATATAAATAAATACTGAAATACATAAGTAGAAAACATGCAAGACTCAGAATCAAATATTCATGCTCATCACACAAATGTGGGCCCTTACCGGGATTCGAACCCTGTACTGCTAGTGTGAGTTACAATAGGGGTGTGGACTCAAAATTTATTATTACTTCAAAAGAAAGAAGGCAAAAAATTATGCCTGATGACGAAAATCCCATTCAAATATCTCAAAAAATTACGAAGCTACGGCCGTTTTAATGTTGCTTGCTAGATAGAGAAAACGCTAGGGGATCGTGACATCACGATCCTATCGCGTCATAGTAAATGACAATCGTTTCATATGAAGGTGCGTTTTGCGGAAAAGGGACAGAACATACCCCCTCTTAAAACTTTGGATACTTATAACGTTGTGATTATTGAACTTTTTGCGTTGTTTTTTCTCCATTTGACTACATTTTTAATACTTTTTCGAGAAAATGCAACATTATTTATTATTTTATTTAGTGTCTACATCCCTACTGAAACCTTACGTTACGTAACTACAGACGAGCGCGAGTAAACGCGCGTCGAATAGATTTCGACTGTCGCAATTTCCAGCTGTCAAATACGTAACTCATGGTGCCGTTTTACTCCGAAAACAACTTCAAAACGTTACTCGCTAGCGTTTAGTTTTCGATGCGTAATTTAAACTTTCGATTCGTGCTACCTGCTGCTTGAATCGTCTGATAAAGACGTAGAGGCCGATGATGATGCTACCAATCGGTAGTGTGAGACACAAATTTGACATTTTGAATCGAAAAATACCGTAGTGACTGTAGTTTACTATTTCACTTGCAAAATGGCGCGTGATATCGTATTATTTCGTCAAGAGTTACCGTAGATCCGATCGACGCTTCTCTCAAATAAGAAAAACGTATAAAAATAATGGTTTTGAATTGACCACATTATATCCGCAAAATTCGGATTGTTGCGTATTTTGTATTTAAAAATGCAAATAAATGGCACACGCGCCGCCATATTGTGTCGTGAGAATCAACGCACGCGATACGCGTTTTTGTGATGTCAAAACCGACAATCGCTAGCATTTAAATTAAAACGATAAATGCTTGTGATATAAGGCTCAATATTGAAAAATCAATTAAACTATACGAACGAGCGAGTGGACGACTGCGAGTTGTTAAAAGTATAAGTCACTTGTGGTAAAGTTTAGATTTTTAGTTCTATGAGTGGACCAGGGGCGGTGTATAGATTTTTCATACTAGTGATACTCGATCCTCGCTATATACGAAAGTTAACGTGACGCAAGTCAATCCTGCGGTAAAGGTACTGTACCTTCAGCTTCGTAGGAAGCGTCACTATCCACTAGGCCAGTGTTTTTCAACCTTTTTCATGGCGCGACCCTCCTAGAGTAAGAATCCAAGCAGCCGCGACCCCCCTGGGGTTCGCGACCCACAGGTTGAAAATCACTGCACTAGGCTAGCCAGTCGTCGTTAAGGCGCTATAGGTTAATGGTCTTCTCTCCCTCTCGCTGAGCATAAGCGTGAGCGAGATGGAAGTGCGTGTTTGGAAGCGCGGATATCATGTTTTTTAATTTTAATTTTTTGTGCGTTTAAATAAATAAAAAAGTAATCACTAAGCTCCCTCAAACATGATATTGCCAATTTTTAGAACCAATGTTTATATGTTTAGCTATGGTGCATAACTTGCTACGAATGTTTTAGGTGAATTTTAATATGTTTTAGACCTATGTTCGTGATTTTTTTTCCATCGATCGAATATTGCTTAATCGTGTTTCGAATCACTGATTTACCTGCAGAAAAGCCTCAAGATCGTAGTTTTTTGAAACCATATTATTATAAACAGACACATTGTATTGTTTCAAAAATTGTAATGTTCGCTTCACTTCGCTGAGCCTATAGCGCCTTAATAATGGTTGTGTTGATTGTTTACAGACGGCGGCAGGATGTTGGTGGTACTACTTCTCAAAATTCACGGAATTTATCGATACTGTAAGTATTTTTATTTAATACCGTCCGAGTAGAACATCTTATCGTCTAAGTGTTTGTTTAAGGAATGAATTTTATAAAACATTGAAATTAGTTTTGTAGTCTTTTAGTAAACGATCTAAAACATAAGTTACAAATCTCTTACTTTCAAAATGTCTTGCTCCCTATACAAACGTAGAACCCCCTTTGAACCCTCATAGTAAACAGTCTTACCTACTTTAAAAATGTCTTGCTCTCTGTACAAATTTCCGAACCTTTTTTAATTTTCTTAGACGATGAACTAAAAACAACGCTGAAATAAATTTAGTTGTCTTTTAGCAAACGGTCTAAATTCGAAGTTACAAATCCCTTACTTTAAAAATGCTATCCATACAAACTTTGAATACCCTTTGGGGGATGAATTTCAAATAACGCTGAAATGAATTTTGTGGTCCTTTAACAAACACGCTAAGATGGAAGTTCCATCTCATACTTTAAAATTTTCTTGCTCTCCATACAAACTTTGAACCCCCTATGAACGCTTTTCAGGGAAAAATTCAAATAAGTTTTTTTAATTAGTATTTTTTCTACAAACTATCAAGTCTCAAGCTCGAAAAAAGTGTTTCTCATACGAACCTTGCACCCCATTTTAACCCCTTAAGGGGCGGTATGTTCCAAAACGCTGGCAGCACTTTTTTTGTATTTTAATAAGTAATTTTTCTACAAAGTTTTAAGTTTCTACCTAAAAAAAGTTTCACCAATATAAACAATGCACCTCTTTTTCCCCCTCTTAGGGGTGGAATTTTCCAAACAACTGAAAGTAATTTACCCATAATTGTATTCTAATAAATAATCTTCCTACACAATTTCAAGTCTCTAGCTCAAAAAAAAAGTTTCCTCGATACCCCCCTTTTTATCCCCCTTAGGGGTAGAGATTTTCTAAACGCTGAAAGTACTTTATTTGTATTGTAAGAAGTAATCGTTTAACAAAGTTTTAACTCTCTCACTAAAAAAATATACATATTTCCTCCATACAAACGTTGCACCTCCTTTTAATGAATGCCACCCCCTAGGGGTCGAATTTTATAAAACACTGAAAGTACTTTTTTGTATTTCAATGGGTATTTTTTCTACAAATCTTTTAAGCTTATATCTCAAAAAAGTATTTCACTCATACAAATTTTGGAACCCTTATAACCCCCTTAGCGGTGGGTTGGAATTTTTCAAAACGCGGAAAGTACTTTATTGGTATTGTAATAAGTAAGCTTTCTACAAAGTTTTAAGTTATAAGCAACATAATACACAAAGGAAAAATTAAAATTAAACAAATAACGATAAGATTATAAATAAAAAACTTGTCCCAGATCGGCGCCAGGCGGCAAGGTGCCCAGGAGGCTGGCGGCAATGCCACGTTGTATGGCAATAATTATGCGTTGGGCTAGGTAAGCGCCAGCCTGGGATCTGGAGGCAGAGCTGCAAGCCAGGGTCTACTGGCGGTTGCTGGAGGCGAGATGGGCAGAAAACTGGCCTGCCCCGCGGGAGGTACGCCAGTGGCGAGAAGAGGCGCGTGATGTCCTCTACCATAAATGGACAGAGCGACTCAAAATCCCGGAAGCTAGCCGGGACCTGGTGGACGCTGTTCGTCCCGTTCTTAAAGAATGGGTCGAGCGCAAGCATGGCACACCCACATACCACCTCACGCAGCTCTTGACGAGGCATGGCTGCTTCGGCAAATACCTGTGTGAGGTGGTAGGTAGGGAGCCGACATCGGCGTGCCACCACTGTGGAGGCAGAGCTGTGGACACGGCCAAACACACGCGCGATGAGTGCCCTGCATGGAGCCACGCGCAGCCCTGTCCACGGCTGTAGGTAGAGACCTCTCACTGCCGTCGTTGATCAGCCGAATGGTTCGCAGTGAGGAGGCATGGGCAGCAGTGGCCACCTTCAGCGTAACGGTATTGACGCAGAAGGAGGCCGCAGAGCGGACGCGCGAAGACGACGTCAACTCGGCCCCGCAGCGCCGCAGGAGGCCAGGCAGGCGGCGAAGGGCCTTCGCAGGCCGTATGCTGCCGCCATAACCGGGACCTGCGGGTGATGGGTCGGGAGTTTCATTACCCGCCTAGAAAAGGTCCCGAGATGGAGGCCCCCATGGTGTTCTGGGGTGCCAACAGCGGAGTGGGTAGTGCACTATACCCTGCCACCTACGTGGGCCCGCAAGGGCAACGCTGACAGAGTTCCGGATGTGTGCAATAGCGTTCCCGGGGCTCTGTCTACAAGCGAGCAGTGGAACACCCCAGGGGTTTTAGTCCGTGAGAGTCGGACATACCCACTTGGTTTCTCCCGAGCCAAGTGGGATCCATAAAGGATTTCCCCTAGGAAAAAAAAAAAAAAAAAAAAAAAAGGTAAGCGCCAGCCTTCTGGTCACCAGAAGCGTCGACAAGGCGCTTAGAAAGCATTTTAAAAAAGCCAAAAGGCTCAAACATGAAGCCACTGTCAATGCCAGCATATTTGAGCCTTTTGTGTGACTCGGCTGAGTCAGCAGCAGCACCAGCCCTAGTTGAGGTTCCAGGAAGGTGGGACGGCGCAAGGGTATCGACGCAGGTAGCGTCCCATACCAGTGGCCGTCCCAAGCTCCAGGGCATGAGCGTCATGCCGTCGTGCCGTCGGGCCTCTTGCCGTCGTCCCGGGCAAGACCAGTAGGCTCTAAGACGGCCGGCGCTCCGGCACTAGCGAGAGCCCGACGGATGAGGTCGTTCAGGCTGGCGTGATGCGGGATGCGGCCTGTGCTCCTGTGGCAGGAGAGGCCATGGTGCCCACTTTGTCGACAGTGCAACCGCAGTGACACCGATGTAATAAGCTAAAAAAAATTTCTTCTATACAAATGTTGCACCCCGATAACCCATTTAGGGGTGGAATTTTCTAAAACACTGAAAGCATTATTTTTGTATTTCAATAAGTAATCCTTCTACAAACTTTTAAGCTAGGTACTATCTCAAAAAAAGAGTTCCCTTATACAAACTTTGCAACCCTTACGGTAAGGGTCTTACCCCAACCCTCTTAGGGGTGGAATTTGCCAAAACGCTGAAAGAACTTTATTTGTATTGTAATCTTTCCACAAAGTTTTAACTCTCTTGCACGTTGCACCCCCTTTTAACCCCCTTAGGGGTGGAATTTTCTTAAACACTGAAAGTAGTTTTTTGTATTCCAGTAAGTAATCTTTCTACAAACTTTTAAGCTTCTATCTCAAAAAAGAGTTTCTCTCATACAAACTTTGCAACCCTTTTTAACCCTCTTGGGGGTGGAATTTGCCAAAACGCTGAAAGAACTTTATTTATATTCTAAAAAGTAATCTTTCTACAAACTTTTAAGTCTCTTGCCAAAAAAAAGTTATCCCCATACAACATTTGCACCCCATTTTAAGCTCTGTCCCCTTAGGGGTAGAATTTTCTAAAACGCTGAAAGTGCTTTATTTGTATTCTAATATAATAGGTAATCTTTCTACAAAGTTTTAAGTCTCTAGCCTAAAAAATAAAGTTTCCCCTTTACAAACTTTGCACCCCTATTTATCCCCTTTAGGGGTTGAATTTCCAAAAATACCCGTTGCCTACATTGTAAAAGGTAGTTCTGGTAAATTAAATAAATTTCAACTCTCTAGCCCCAGTAGTTTCGGCTGTGCGTTGATGAGTGACTGAGTGAGTCAGTCAGTCAGGACATAGGCGTTTATTTGTATAGATAGAAGATAGTTGATAACTTAATAGTATACATATTACATGCCAAAGTCTGCCAGAAGTCCTATAATGGTTGCGTTTAAACATCACTTATCGCTACAGAGAAAACATAAATTAAACTCTGGCTCCTGAGGGGTAATCACGTTACGTTCCGAACGCGCGTTAGGACAATCAACTGTAATTTTTCCATACTACATTTGTCATTTAGATCTACCTAACGTGCGTACAATGCGTTACGTGAACGACCAGCTGCTCTCTCAGATGGTATATCAGCGAGAATTTTCTTCTTTGTTCCTATTTCAAAAATATTGGACCCCCCACCCACCAAACTGACTTAAGCCCGCATCACACTGGCGCGGCCTGCGGTGGCGGTCAATAGTTAATTTGACAGCTCTTGACAAGTTTACCGCCGCCGCGGCCTGGCCACTCCAGTCTGTGAGAGGCCTTACACAACCCAATGTATTGAGCATAATATTTTGGATGTCAGAAACAATTAAGATACAGTCATCTGCACAAGAATTTACTAGTCTCAAGTTTAGTGTCTATGCAATCCAGCCGAAATTAGTTTTTATAGGCGCATTAATAGACAATACCAAGGTTCACGGCGGTGTCTCGCTGGCAATTATGTTTATTTCCGCAACCAGTATGGTCACGTCGCGGCATTTGCTTAAGTCTATGAGTCCGATCCAATATTGTGAGAATTTGTTTGCTTCCTCTTCGTACGCTTACAACACAGATGTATGAAGGAGATCGGACATGCCGGCCGATTTGTATTGAGTACGCCTGTCGCAAGTATATTAACCCACACAAAGCCCAAGTAATTGACAAGACAAAGCACGCACACATCTAAAACACACACTTGTATACCTACGCTCTTATTGGACAATACATACGCGCATCATATCAGGCATTTTGGGAAGAAACGTAATATTCTCTGCGATCAGCACGCGTGCACAGTATGGCAGAGTATGACCATTGAGCTAACATCTGCGACGCGGCCGCCGGCAGCTTGTCCTCTCTCTAGTATTATATGCTCTGAGGCTTACAACGATCGCGTCAAACCGGTCGCTTCGAGAGTCACATGATTTTCAATCTTGGATACTACATGATACTACCTATACACATAACATATTTAGCATACATCTGCCTACGCAAATGCCGCTTGGTTCCGATGATTAGCATTTTACTTCCACTAGTTTTTTCGACTATTCAGATATAAGCGATCCATTGAATAATATTTTGGGGATATCTGTTATGGAAATTGACTTGTTAAGTTATGTGCACTTTTTAAGTTCAATACTGAAGTGGGTTTATTTAGTAAAATTACTGAGACGGGATGCATTTAGTTTTAAAATTTGTCGTTTATTAAATGGTCAAATAAGTCGGCCGTGCCCGGTCTCTTTCCATGACTCTGAATGTGTAAGTATAGTAAACCAGATTGCCTGGAATCATTCCAGTCTTGACCGCTTACCGGTTTTTATATGGTTATTTTTAGATGGGTGGTAATTTGCAATTTACGCTTGTTCCAGATATTTTTCGTGATGCGCAAGAAGTTTGACCATGTGTCCAAACTGCACGTGATCCACCACGGCATCATGCCCATGTCCGTGTGGTTCGGAGTCAAGTTCACGCCAGGTACGCATTTGCAAACATCCACAATGATTTACGTCACCCCTGGACAAATAGTGGCAGACTGGTAGTTGTTACCGTCCACTACACGTTTGCCACCCCATCTGGTATCCCTATTCCGTGAGTCGTGACAGAATAATACTGTTGAATTTTGTAGACACCACGTGCGTCCATCGTAGACAGCCTCCATTTTTTTTAATGGAACTTGTCATTCTCTGGGGCGACAAATACCTAACTACTTTGACCTAGAAACTTTATAATTACTAACGTGCTTTATGTGTCTACCCCTACCCCTGTAGAGACGGTATCGTATTACATATTTCGACTATGTTCTATTCTAACGTAAATATTTACGACGCATTTTAACTGGTAATATTGACATAATAATAGCATATCAGAGTCTTTTAATGTTAATATCCAATTGAAATTTGTAAGAAGGCGTAATTTCTAATAATAATAACAATTAGTAAAGTATCGTGGGGTAATAAGCCAAATTAATCATTTCACTCGCCTAAGAATAACCAATAATGATGAATTTTCTCGAAAAAGGATTGAAAATATTGTCAAATGGAGAAAAAAGTAAAGCAGGGGTTCAATAATCTCAAATTTATAAGCAGGCCTCGGAGTATTTGTAGCGCGGTAAGACTATAAGAAGTAAGAGTATGCTGTGGAGTCGTTGTAAGCATTAGAATTAAATTTATACTCATACTCATCCTCATTTATTTAATTCATCAAATAAATAATACCTATAAAAATACACCACTATGGATCTTCATTGACGAATAAAAAATAATATGAGGGTCCACGGAAAGAACATGTCTAGTCACTTTTTTTTCAAAATGAGATTTTAATGTCACGCAATGGTTCATAACGAGCGCAACATTTTGACATCAAAATCTCATTTTGAAAAAAAAAGTGACTAGACTTGTTCTTTCCGTGGACCCTCATATTATGTTTTATTCGTCAATGAAGATCTATTTTTATAGGTATTATTTATTTAATGAATTAAATAAATGAGGATGAGAATGAGTATAAATTTAATTTTAATGCTTATAACGACTCCATAGTATACTTTAGTCTTACCGCGCTACAAATACTCCGAGGCCTGGTTATAAGTGTTCAAAGTTTTAAGAGGAGATATATTCTGTCCCTTTCCGCAAAACGCAGTTTCATATGAAACGATTGTCATTTACTATGACGCTAGTGAATCCTGACGCCACGATCCCGTAGCGTTTTTTCTCTCTAACAAGTAATATTAAAATGATTGTAGCTTCGTATTTTTTTAACATATCTGAATGGGATTTTCGTCACTAGGCATGTTTTTTTGCCTTCTTTGCTTTGGATTAATAATACATTTTTAGTCTACGAGTACTATTACGAGTTTAGTACTTTTTCAAAGATCTCTGTTGCAAAAATTTAAAGACAATTTACAAACAATCTTATATATAACATTGTATACTCATATAACTTCGTGTGTTTGAGGTCTTCCCGTTAATCTAAGCAACTTACTACTATAATTTAAATCAGTTTAGTAGGGTATTTTACCTAATCTGGAAAATTTCAACAATGTACTTAATCGTATTTTAATGGATTATCCTCTTTACATTCTAATGATGGCAGGTCTGTGTACAGCTGCAAAGGTTTTATAGAATTTAATAGTACTGTCCCTGTATACTGTTTAAATAACACGTGAATATTAATTTATATTCAAATCTGAATCCATTTGTATAACATCAAGAAATATATGGGGCTCTATGGCATTCAAGTTACAGTTTAGTCGTTCCTAAATTGTACACTATCTTTCTTGAGATAGGGGGTACTGAATAACATAAGTTCTTATTATTTTTATATTTACATGGTGCTAGAAGCCAGAAATCTCAATAATTGCGCGCATAATCGATAATACAACCGAAGAATGTATTTAGTACCTACTACCTAGGCCTCTACTAGGCTTATAGGTATTACACGTTAGGCTTATAGCTTTGGCGGTTTAACCCATCGAGTGATTAGAATTCAAAAGGAGAAATAAAATCTGCGTTTAAATTTATTATGGCATCGACATCCATTTTATTCACATTTTAGAATATTTGGGAAACTTGATCAGCAGTCGCAAAGTCGTCAAATTACAACAAACAGGGCTTGAAGGCCTCGGAGCCAAGCGAAATAATGTTTGTGGAGCGCGGCCGTGAGCCGGCCAGATCTTTCTCGAACAAGTATTTTAGGAAAAGTACGTAATAGTTTGGACGCCAATGCTAATTTAACAGCTGTAAATTAGCATATTAAATATTATCATAATCGTTGCGAACAAAAATCAACTTTGGTAGAATCGTATCACGCGCAAACATTTTGGCGAATTTGCGAGAACAGATCGGTCAAGCTACACTTAACAAATATTTGATTGTTATAAATTTACACTATCAATTTTGTAACCACATAGAGTTCTTTGACATTAAAAGCATTTACGTACGTATCTAATGACTGCGTAACCACGTAGGTAGATGTAGAATCATTCGATACGTCCGTAAATACGTTTAATGTCAAAGAGCATGATGTATTAGATATTGTTTTTTTTTTATTTTTTTATTTATATATATAATTATTTTACAATACACGGCCAGGCAGCGGACAAAACCCAGCAGGGTTTAACTACCACTGCATTCACTCAATAAATGTATTAAGTGTACTCGTAGATTAAGGAATCTTTTTCCGCAAATAATTATGTCCAATTACTAGTACTTTAGCGATTCTTAAGTGGCAGTGGGCGGGGCACATTGCACGTAGAACTGATGGCCGTTGGGGTGGAAATGTTCTCGAGTGGCGACCACGTACCGGAAAGCGCGGTGTTGGTAGGCCTCCCACGAGGTGGACTGATGACCTGATAAAGGTCGCGGGAGTCCGCTGGATGCGGGTGGCGCAGGACCGGTCACTTTGGAACTCTTTGGGGGAGGCCTATGTCCAGCAGTGGACGTCTTTCGGCTGATATGGTGATGATGATGATCTAGTCATCATCATCATTACCATAACATACTTTACCATTCAAACTCTAGCATAGTTTCATAGAATAATATAAATAAATTATTGAATGTCCGAGGTGAAGTATATCTCTATATTTTTTCATTAAAATATAATATAAAAACTGGATCTGAAAGGCCATTTAATGAGGTTTATATTTTTTGGGCATTCATCATACATAAACTTCAAAAAAAAATGTTCGCATCAAGGTTTAGTAGCGTCATGCTTTTGCGTACAGAACTATTATCTCCTCTCCATTTATAATAAATCTCTAAATTAAAAAAATAATCAGCCAGTTTGAAACTAAGCTTTGTGTGGTACGAATGTTCTCAGCATCCCATGAACGGAAAAATATGAAACATTTTATATAGGTACATTATTATTCTAGCTGCAACTTAGGATAGTTTTTATCCGACTGCGACAATTAATTAATTTTCAGAAATATACGACTTCATTTAATTTTTCATTTATTTTTATTGAAATCAAACGCTGCTCCAACTGTCAGCTATAAGAAACGTCAAATTTTCGTCAAAATGGCGGAATTGCTTTGCCTTTAATAATAATTTAAATCCAGTCTACGATAGATCTTTACGATACACATGCCAAAAGTTAAACCATAAAAAAATATTCGATTGTGATATGAGAACTTATATGCGCAAATGTCGCATTATGGCGTGATTTCAATTAAATTTTTCAACAAATTTGAACAATATAATTAACACGAATTTGTTTTTTTTTAATGGCAATATGCCATTGCTCTTTGCGCATTCTGCCAAAGTTCCTGCGGCGCTACCACGAAAACCGAAACTCGAAGTTCGTATAACTGCATCCCTGTCACTCGAGTAACGTTAGTGCGATAGAGATAGAGATACCCGAATATTTTCGAATTCCGAAGTTCGTGGTTATAGCTCAGGAATCGAAACTACACCCCGTAAGCCGCGTCCGCTGCGCCATGTTTTCGTGGTTTTTAAACGTCAAACATGTTTTGCCAATCAAAACAAAACCCTATTTGTTTGCCGAACCTGACGGAAAACATGTTAGATGTTTAAAAACATGGAAAACATTGGTGCAGCGGACCCGGCTGTAGGTAGACACCATATAATTATAACGCATAGAAACGCAGTTCACGCGCAACGGTGACGGTGAGGCCACCAAAAGTAGGACATAAATGGCCCAGTACGCCGATCGGCTTGTCAGTTGCAAGGACGCGTGTCAAGTGCAAATAGGTCCCACATTTTTTATTAATATGACGGTTTGTGCAGTGAAAGGGTGTCACAATGCATCGGATAAGAAGGATACACATTCTAAGATAACATTTCACACGTAAGTATTATTCTCTAACTCGTATTTTTACGTAAAACAGTAATCAAAATTGCATATTTTCTATAAGCGGCATGACAGCGTAGTGTTGCCAATGTAACGGATATATGTTCTGATAATATACTTACATAAAATACAAATATCGGCAGGGTTGAAAATACGAAGAAGATAAATCACTTGATTTGTACCAAGCTTTTACTTGACAGCCATCTTTCCAAACTTGTATGTAAGTTTGGATGGATGGCTGTTCCTCTCAAAAGCTACTGGACGATTTTTTATGAAACTTTCCAGTAATGTACCTTATGTAGCAGAATAGGACATAGGCTATAATTTATGTCAGATTTCATCAGAAAAGGGGATGAAACTTTGTATAGAGACCAAATATTTTTATCTTGCGAGAGCGGCGTTATGGTTACCATGGTAATGACATCGTCAACAAATTAGAAATTTCATCTTGGGCGTAGGGTCGTTTCGCCGGTTAGCGACCACTTAGCCGAGTTGCTCACTTTAGATTAGTAAATGTATACCTATTCAATGTACACACATAATAGATGGTATTCGTATAGGTTCTGAGTATAGTCAAGTTTTGAAACCTACAATAAAATATAGCACTTTCATCCATAGATTAGGAAAAAATATGGAAAAGGTTTCAAAATAGCGAATTCGCTGGATAGCGACCGCTTTAGTCGGTTTGCGACCACCTGTTAGCTAGTTGGCGACCACTCTTGCAAATAGTGTTTAAGTAGTTAATAAAACGATGCATCATCATCATCATCATATCAGTCGAAAGACGTCCATTGCTGGACATATGCCTCCCCCAAAGAGTCCCATAATGACCGGTTCTGCGCCACCCGCATCCATCGGATTCCTGCGATCGTTACCAGGCCATCAGTCAACTTGTGGGGGGCCTACCCACGCCGCGCCTTCCGGTACGTGGTCGCCACTCGAGAACCTTTCCGCCTCAACGGCCATCGGTTCTACGTGCAATGTGCCCCGCCCACTGCCACTTAACTTTAGCGGCTTAGGGCTATATCGATTACCTTGGTTATCCTGCGGATAGCCTCATTTCTGATGCGATCACGCAGAGAAACTCCGAGCATAGCCTTCTCTCCATTGCCCTTTGGGTAACTTTGAGCCTTCTTATGATGCTTCTTATGATTTCTGAAGCGACCACGTTTCGGTGCCACACGTGATCACTGGCAACACGCACTGGTCAAAGACTCTCGTCTTCAGACACTGCGGAATATTAGACGAAAAGATGTGCCATAGCGTAGCTTCCCGAACGCTGCCCAGCCGAGTCGGATTCGACGATTGACCTCTTTCTCAAAGTTGGACTTACCTGACCTGACTGCCCTTATACTACTACAAATTGTTACTCTTCTAAATCTACTTTACATTGCTTGCCAATGCAAAATAGAATCGAAAACGGCGCGACATCTCGCTCACACCATAGTGCTATTATATATATTGCTATTACAGTCACACATGTCGTTCATAGTAGGTATCTAAATGCCACCATTTTACAAGCTTTTATGTAACTTTTAGATTAAATTCTACTTACCTACACTAGCTTCTGCCCACGACTCCGTCCGTGTGTCTCGTTTATATCGTAGCTCCATACAAAATTTCAACCCCTATTTCAGCCTCTTAGGGGATTATTTCGGGGATAAAAATTATCCTACGTCCCGGGACTCAAACTATCTCCATACCAAATTTCATCAAAATCGGTCCATCGGTTTAAGCGTGAAGAGGTAACAGACAGACAGACACACTTTCGCATTTCTAATATAACCATATCATATAATCATATGAATTATTCATTTTATAATTATATATTATTATTATATTACATATACCTACTATAGACATAGCATGGATTGGCGCGGCTTAAATACCTACCGACACAATTGGCTTGCCAAGCTAAATATCGCGGGTGCCGCAAGAATCCATAAGGAAAGAAAAAGAAAAACGATGTGGTCGCTATCCGACTTCTTTGGTAATAATTTTTTTGGGTACGCGACCACCCCATTTTATTTAAATCTATTTTTATAATATGCCGAATTTCAACGAAACTATTACAATAGCTAAATCATTTAAGCAATCAAGTAACTAATTTCAGCATAATAATAAAATTAAGTGACGTAACTAAAGTTTTCGCGCCAACTGTCGCGTAATTTTTTTTACAGATTCACTGCACGTCAACACTTTTCGGAAGCAATGTGTGAAATGTGTGAATTGAGGTTATTTTTTCTTGCTTTTGATTACGCTTTGGGTTTTAAAGTGTATTTATTCTTATTCTGACACTATTCAAGAATAGTTAATAACTAATTAGTTTTCTGTTGGGTTTGTAGAAATGTTAATATCTTTAATTGAAGCAGCCTAGTCCGTCAAGTGGTCGCCAACCGAAGGTGGTCGCGTTACCGGCGAAACGACCCTACGTAACTTACATATTGTAGTTTTATTATAATATATATTTTCAGGGAATGTGTATGCGCTGGCAACACTATATTGGTGCGTTTGTGTGCGTATTGGCGCGTGTAAATACGAGTTGATCACAACTACTTGAATCCATTTTATGCCTCACGCTTGGCGCGTCGGCCGTATGAAACTATCCTTCTAGGCGTTATAATTCTATGGTAGACACTAAATAAAATAATCATAATGTATATTCTCGAAAAAAGGATAATAGTGAAAAAATCAACGGAAGAGGTTATATGTATAGGTAATCACTAAGTTCCAAAATTTGATGTTCTGTCCCTTTTCCACAAAACGCACCTGAAACAATTGTTTTTTACTATGACGCTCGAGGATCTTGACGTCACAGTCCCCGATCGTTTTCTCACTCTAACAAGCGACATTAAAACAGTTTTGAGATATTTGAATGGGATTTCCGTCATCTTCTATCTATCTATACCTACATATAAATGCCTATGTCCTGACTGACTCACCCACTCACTCATCAACGCACAGCCGAAACTACTGGAGCTAGAGAGAGTTGAAATTTACACCAGAACTACCTTATACAACGTAGGCAACGGATAAGAAGAGATTTTTGGAAATTCTACCCCTAAAGGGGTCAAATAGGGGTGCAAAGTTTGTATGGGGGAAACTTTATTTTTTATAGCTAGGACTTAAAATTTTGTATAAATATTACTTATTAGAATACGAATAAAATACTTTCAACGTTTTGGAAAATTCAGCCTCTTAGGGGGTTAAAAAGGTTTGCAAAGTTTGTATGAGCGAAACTTCTTTTGAGATAGAAGCTTAAAAGTTTGTAGAAAGATTACTTATTACAATACAAATAAAAAAAAACAGCGTTTTGGAAAATGGTATGAAAATGGGGTACAATGTTGGTAAAGGGGATTTTTTTGAGCTGGAATCTCAAACCTTTTTAAAAAGATTACATAATAAAATAAAATAGAATACTTTCAGCGTTTTAGAAAAGTCCACCCCTTAGGGGTGTAAAAAATATTTTTTTTTAGCAAGCGACAAATCTTTGTTGAAAGATTACTTACTTTACTTTCAGCGTTTTGGAAATTCCACCCCTAAGGGTGATTAAAACGGGTGAAAATTTGTATCGAGGAAACTTTTTTTTTTGAGCTAGAGACTTGAAATTGTGTAGAAAGATTATTTATTAGAATACAAATATATAGGTAAATTACTTTCAGTGGTTTGAAAATTTCTACCCGCTAAGAGGGGGATAAAGAGGTGCAATGTTTGTACAGGAAAACTTTTTTTAGGTAGAAACTTAAAACTGTGTAGAAAGATTAAGTACCTACTTATTAAAATACAAAAAATACCTACTGCCAGCGTTTTGGAAAATTTCACCCCTTAAGGGGTTAAAAAGGGGTGCAAGGTTCGTATGGGAAACACTTTTTTTTAGCTAGAGACTTGATAGTTTGTAGAAAAAATACTTACCTATTACAATAAAAAAACCGAGTGTTTTATTTTTAATTTTTCCCTGAAAAGCGTTCAAAGCTTGTATGGAGAGCAAGAAAATTTTAAAGTATGATATTTGTAACTTCGATCTTAGCCTGTTTAGACTACAAAACTTATTTTAGCATTTTTTGAAATATATCCCCTAAAGGGGATTATAAGGGTGTTCAAAGTTTGTATGGAGAGCAAGCTATTTTTAAAGTAAGGGATTTGTAACTTCGGTTTTAGACTGTCTGCTAAAATACTACAAAACTTATTTCAGCGTTTTTTTAATTCATCGCCTAAGAAGGTTAAAAGGGGGTTCGAACTTTGTATAGAGAGCAAGACATTTTTAAAGTAAGAAATTTGTAACTACAGTTTCAGACTGTTTACTATGAGGGTTCAGAGAGGGTTCTTAGTTTGTATAGAGAGCAAGACATTTTGAAAGTAAGAGATTTGTAATTTCGGATTTAGATTGTTTTCTAAAAGACTAGGCACAAAATTAATTTCAATGTTTTTTTTTAATTCATTCCTTCAACAAACATTAAGACGATAACATGTTATACGCGGACGAAGTCGCGGGCAACAGCTAGTTTTAAATAATCTGTTGATGCAACTAGGAATTGAGCGATATTGTATTTACTTATAATAGATACGAATGTATTTATTTCATAAGGCAAAATACCTATCCCTAGCACAAAAATGGAAATACTGGTTGGTAAAGAAAATATATATTTTTGCACATATTAGAGTGATATACTGAGTGAAGCCTTACTAAGCTTACCGTGGGCCTAGGTTGATTTGTGTAAGATTGTCCCGTAATATTTATTTATTTATTTCATTTATTTATATACGTGGCCCCTATAAAACGAAAATGTGGTTGCTATCGCACAAACGCACGGCCCGAGGTAAGAAACTTAATTTTTTTTCCGATTTAAATCAAAACATCTTCCTCTCCACATTTTGCAAGGCAAAATCTTCCATTGGGTGGATGAGGTTACCGGATCTTTATAAAACCGAGCTTAACAATATTTTTAATTAGTTCCAAGATATCTTTACAGAAATTTATGGACTAGATCTAGAAGGACGTACTTGGAAGTTGAGTCAATAATTACTTTAATGCATTATAACATTTAAATGTAGATCATTTTAAGGTTAAGTGCAAATCAGTTAAGGAAACTGTTCATAATAAAGTTTATTCATGACTTTTTGTAGAGCGATCATTATTTACTTACCAATATGGTCACATTTTCATAATAGTCAAAGCAAATATAACTGGTCGTTAGAATAATACAGAGCAAAGAGATTCGAAGGTGACACTTTTTGACGATGATAAAATGGCAGTCGCAATCAAGTACTTAGGCGAATCTTCTGTTTTAACAATATTGTGCCTCTCAAAAGTGCACTCTCACAAAACTGTAGCTTTTACCGGTTGTTTTCGGTATTTCACAACCAAATGCTGGAATAATATTCCCCCACATATACTGTACACTCCATAAAACGAAAATATTCTCCCGTATTTAATTTAATTCGAATAGTAAAAAAAATGCCAATTATCCATTTGGGACTATATAAATATAATAAATCCTTGTTACTATCTAAAACAAGGATTCAAAACATATTTATAAAAACAAGATAAAAATATATGTTGAGATTTTACTGATGTTGATATATATATGAATACTTGGAATTGTTTCAGGCGGTCACTCGACTTTCTTTGGTATGCTGAACACGTTCGTGCACATCGTGATGTATTCATATTACTTGCTGGCCGCGCTCGGACCCAGAGTTCAGAAGTACCTTTGGTGGAAGAAGTACCTCACCGCCCTACAAATGGTGAGTTCACTTTTATACTTGCTAAAGAGACGAATATGCTTTATCTCCGACATAAACGCGAGCATGCTAGGCCCGGATGGATGTCTATTTTGGTCAGTTCTGCTAATCCCAATCACATGCAATCTTGTTTTCACATTTAATTTTAGAGTGACTGCTAAATATTTAAAATGTGATTAAGTATGTACGTGGTTCATCATCAGCCTATACACGTTCCACCGCTGGGCACAGGCCTCCTCTCATGGGTGAGAGGGACTGTGGGCACAGGCCTCTCATGGGTGAGAGGGACTGTGGGCACAGGCCTCTCATGGATGAGAGGGACTGTGGGCACAGGCCTCTCATGGGTGAGAGGGACTGTGGGCACAGGCCTCTCATGGGTGAGAGGGACTGTGGGCACAGGCCTCTCATGGGTGAAAGGGACTGTGGGCACAGGCCTCTCATGGGTGAGAGGGACTGAGCAGTATTCCTCACGCAGTGTTAGTTGGGGACGTGGTTATCACGTGGTAACCGACAAGAAAAAGCATCCATCAATTCCTAAAAGTCTTTTCCTACGAAAGGGGCGGTTTCGTAAATTACGAATTCTACGATCCCAGGAATATAATGAACAAGACTGAAAAAAGTGTTTGTGATCATCCTGAATATTGTGACGTGGTTTAATAAAGTATTTACTGCTCATTTCAGGTCCAGTTCGTGCTTGTGTTCATCCACGCGTTCCAGCTGCTGTTTGTCGATTGTGACTACCCGCGCGCGTTCGTCTGGTGGATCGGCATGCACACCGTGTTGTTCTATTATCTCTTCTCCGACTTCTACAAACAAGCTTACCTAAAGAAGGAAAAGTTTAAAGTAAGTACCTACCTATAAAGAAGTACCAAACGAATTTTAATTGAGTCGTTTCTCTAAGGTATATTCAGACGCAAAAGGTTCTCCTCGCCTTTTGCCAAGCCGATAGAAAAAATCATTCACGAGTAGCATAATGTCTGACGCGGCTCAGTTGTTTTAAACCATCGATCGGTTACGACTGTTTAAATCTGTTCGTATGAGAAGTTTGACAAGTCTCTATGAGATGATTATTTTCGGCGCCATATTTAACGTCTACGGTTGGTACAGTGTTGTCGATGCAGCCCGCTATAAGTATTGATTAAAATATTTCCTTAGATGATAACACTGTAAAGCCTTAGGTTCGCACCTTGACTAAACCCATTGCATGTCTAGGTAATCTTTCCGTAACCTGTTTTCTCGGTCACCGGTAATATTTCATAAAGATTTCCTGTTGATACACAAGACCTTAACCTAATTGAACAATACCAGTTCGTTTAGGTTAGCTTTAAGTAGGCGTATTTGAGTCGGCATGCTACCTTCGCTAGTAAATATTTTAGTTAAACAAAACTCTGCCTACAAGCGGAACTGGATTTTGACGCCCACACAACAAACGTTACAAGTTCTTATAATAACCGCATCTATCTTCTTATATAAATAACGTAATTTAATGCCACAAAATAAAGTTTCATGTAGATATTTTATAACAAACAATATGAAACCAAAAACGCACAGAACGCACATTTTAACCGTACTTGCCTTTGACCAATATCTATCATCTTTTCAGATTGCGAAAGCGAAAAGGGCAGCGGAGGCGGAGAAGTCGGAAACAAAGGACATGATGTACCCTCTCCTGAATGGGTTCAGCAATGGCGCTGCGCTGGGTGACGTGCGGCAACGAGTCGCGGGCGCCGTCGCCGCGCAGTGACGCCGCGCGCGACAGGGACGCCACCAGCTCCAGTAATCGATGCAGCTTCTCTTTTTACACTCCAACCTACCCACAACCCTATTGGAGAGCGAAAGTGATGAACATTTGCATTCGAAACCTAAATGTTCCCCCCAAGAACTAGTTCCCATGGAGAACGCTCAATTAATCATAAGTTATTGTTAACGTTTAGTTGTAAAGTTGTTTTAAACTTGTATCAGTGTAGTGTCTGCGTACATTTATAACGCAGATATGTTAATTAAGTCTAGACACCTTTGTAAGGTCAACGGAAAACCTATCTACCTGTAGAGATGACCGCCCGAATTATTATCTTCATTTTGACAACGCTGCAAGGCAGTGTTTCGCCTGATATTTATAGAACACCTATACATATAACCGTATGTTGTAAATGCAATAAAATTAATTCTTTGGTATTTAAATATTGCTAATGAATAGCTACACTAAAAAACTATTTAGGTGCACGCTTAGTTTTGCTAAGACTTTTATTTCATAATACTGTTTACACCTACCTATTTAAGAAACCGTTGAAACAGTATCTACGAGTATGGTAAAAAAACATCTCATCGATGCGTTTATCATTTCCCGGGCTATGAATTTGGCAGTAATAATAATTTCATTGTATAGTCATCATACTGTACCAATGTTAATTAACTATCTTCCTTGTAGGTAATTGTAAACAGACAATAATAATACTGAACGAGCGTTAATACACCTACCTATAATTGTCGTGCGAGTATGTTTGAAGGACATCAATATTTTTGTTGATGTTTCCGTTGGATAATGAGACGGGCTCTATGTCATTAAAATGCGAGTGCAATGGATATGAAACAGCCTTCTTAAACTGCACATAAACTGTTACTTAAATATTCCGGAAAATCTGTACTTATAGTTTAAAACAATAGCAATTCAAAGCGATGCAAACCGTACCCCACCGTAGTCGAAAATCAGAAAGCTGAAAAATAGGTAGGACATTAATTATAGAAGTAGACGAAAAAGTGCGAATCCTTATTTTGACTTTACAAGTACAATTTTATAAGTTCAAACGGTAAACAGTCCATCAATTGTTATTTTTCTCTCCTGAATTGCCGACTAACGTGTTAACGAGTGCGTGGATAAGTTAGTACTTACTTTAAGTCCGTTAGTAGGTACTCAGTATACGGTAATCGAGCCAATATTCTAGCCTGTAAAAAAAATGTTTACAGTGTTTTGTCTAATTATTATTTATATAATTTGCAAGACTAAGTTCTTGTAGTTGCTGATTACACGACTGCGTTTTTAAATTAAACTACATCATAATTGAATTGTTTCGCTGCCTTTACTCGATTATGGGAAGTAGTAAATAGTTTTAAATACCAAATACCTACCTAATTACCTAGTAGCCCGTTTCACGAAGCTAAAGGTTACAATTTTACAAATCTTAACAGGTAGCACAGGTCAAATGGCTAGTCGTTATTGGTCGAGCTCACTGCGCGGCGACGGCGCCCGCGACGCGTTGCCGGCAACTTGCCGCACGTCACGCAGCGCGGCGCCATTGCTGAACCCATTCAGGAGAGGGTACATCATGTATTTTATTGCTTCGTTAAACGGCCCACGGACATTTTTTTTAATAATAATGAGAAGGGTACTTGTGTAGCCTGTGTAGGTGATTGATGATTTTGAAGTTTGGTATCGGCTTGAAATGTCAGTATTTGTATGGCTCTTCCGAATTTCAAATCAATCCGATGCCAGACATTGACTTACACAACGCAACTAACCTGCGGATTGGAAATTTGTTAGGTACCTACCTTCGCATTTTTTGAAATGTGATGCGGTAGGTTTTCAATCTGAGAACTTGTGTGTGGTGGAAGTCAAAAGCTGTGTTAATATTTTTGCACCTTATTCAACGGTAATAAGGTGTAAATATTAACATTTCTTTTACACACACATTTCTGTTACAAGACGAATTTACCTACGAGTACATACATAATATTATAACTTCCCATTAAGGGGCTGGGCAAACGTTCGGTTTCCGCGTACGGTTTTCGACTTACAGCCCTCTAGAGCGATAATTATCTGATAAAGATCTGTAAACGCCTGCAAGCGCTAGAAGTCGTAAAACGAATCCGGAAACCGTACGCGGAAACCGAACGTTTGCGCCCAGCCTTACAGGCCACCAGCGGGCCTAAGATGGTAGCCAGACACCGTCACTCGCATACTTGGCAAAACATGACGGAGGTCTTATCGACAGCGATAAGTGATAAAATGTAAACCATGCTACGCCCGAAAGACAACTAAGCATGATAGGTTTTATGGTCATGTGTTACGTGATGTCTTAGGCCTTTTGGGGCGTAAAATGTGACCATAAAACCTATAGTGCTATCTAGGTATGAATGGTCTAATTGACAGTATTAGCCTTAATATATTATATACAACTATTTATCATCCATTGTGAGAGGTAGGTGACAGCTAAGGATTTTGAATCAGGAAAAATATTGTGGAATTGTTTTATTTGAAAAATGTGGACATTGTGAATATAATTTAAAGGTAATGGTTTAAATAACGCCACATGATCAAATTTGTGATACTTATTTAAATACAAAATAAGGTTATATATAAAATGTGTTTTCTTTATGTTATTCAACTGCCTATCCCCTGGAGATGTGATGATAAATAATTATGGGTGAGTCGACTTCTCCTTGCACAGACATTCCTGGGTGCCCTGAGAAAATTACGGTTTTTTTGGAAATAATTCAATATCAGGCTAATTATTTGTATACGGCTTTTATATGTTATTTTAAACAGCTTTTACTATTAAAATCAATAATTCTATGGACCGGAAGTTAGGAAAAAAAAATTACCCAGAAGCAAAAATGCTATCAGTATTTTTATAATGAAAACATGTTTGTACACAAATTTGGAGACTTACTAACTGAATCCAAAAATATATGTATCAGGAAATAACGGCATTTTAATTAAATATCTTACGACCTTGAGATAATATTGAATTTCATCTGGCCTATAGAAAGGTCTATTCATTAACAAAAATAAGTGGATTATGCGCGTATCCCAAAGAACGTATATAGACGTAGTCAATTATAAAGTAAAGAAAGTTTATACCATTTTCGCCTGATTTTTACGGAATTTATGAAGATTACTTTTCATTCTTTTTTGCCGTATCGGTATTAAATTTAGGTGGATTATTAATGAATATTTAGTCAAATTACCCAACCAATTTTTTTGGTGTAAATACAGCTGATATCGATACCTCTATATTGTTGTGTTTTCATAGAGCGAAACCGTAAAGTTCTCAGGGTACCTATGGGGCAGAATCCGCAGAATAACAACAAAAGATTTGTTCCACACAAAAAATCAACAAGGGACTCTCGAACTGCTTCATTTCCGAAATTCATGAAATGTCTTTTGAGAACTGAAGACGATTGAACAAAGCCGAAACTCAAATAAAAAATGGTGCCATTATAATATACAAAAATTGTAAATGCCTGCTCTTTGTTTAGCTCATCAATAGTCGGACCGGATTTTTGCCATACAAGTTTTGATAATTCTAAAGATGGTAAAGTTATGCTTAATATATGGCATTGGACATATTTTTAATAATTTTACCGTCGACGATAGTGCCTTGGAGTTTTTAGAGCTTTTTCCAATTTATCTTTATCGTATTTCCGTTTTAATTTCTTTATTAGATTATTAGTAAAATTGCGATGCCTCCGGAATGTGACTCTCAGTCTCAGGACCTCATTTTTCTGGTTTGATCTTAGTTTTAATTGCATCCTATTTCTGTTTCTTATACAGCGGAGAATACCCGGAGTGATCCACGGTATTATGGTAGGCTGATTTCTAGGAATTCCTTAACTTTTTTTAATTTTTTTTCGTTTTTCTTGTAATTTATGAAAAATCTTCAGGGCCGATATGCTTAAACTTCATTTAAAAAAAGTAAGTGGTAGAGAGATGCAATTTTTACTGCATCGTGATCTGTAACGTTGCACGGCTCTAATAAGTGAAACTTACTAACACGGAACGTCAATTTTTTTTTTATTGGCCCTCAAATGTTTAACAACGTGTAAAAATTTAGTCAAATGTCAACTTTGATTTGCAATGAAAAAAAAAATTAAAGAGACAGCGGTCTTGAAACTAATTTAAAAAAACTGTGTTTTGTGTTCTTTCTAACGATGTACAATTATCTCAATAAAACCTTTCATAAACTTCATTTTTTTCACGATTTAGTAATGAACGCAACGGTCAAGTTATCGAGATTCAAACATTGACACTGTTCCCTTTTGCTGCCAGCTTTGAAGTCCCCATTTTCTTTGGTTGGTCTACAGGTTGTTAAGATTTAAAACCTATCTTTCGTAAATTGGGACTTCAAGGTCAAGGTCAAGGTATTCCGAAGAAAAAAGTCCCGTAGCACTTCCATCCCAAAACACCTTTCATGAACCTCTTCAGATTTTGGGAAATGAAGGCATCATGGAATTGTCGACATGCAATAAAAAAAAACATTTTTTTTGTAATTTTTCAAGTTTTTTTATTAAATCAAATCTTACACTACAAATCTAGCTCGAACTGACGACCTTCGTTGCGAATGCATGCGGTACACCTGTTGTAACCTCCCCCCTTCAGCAAATCTTCCCCTACCGAAAAAACTCCGAACAATCCCCGACCCCGTAGCTCTGAAGGAGCTCTAGACAAATTTAATGAAGGAACGATAATCTTAAACTTTAAAGCAAACTTACTGACGACTCTACTGTAATTTGCACTTATTTACCTACCTACTTTATTAAATCTACTTTCGTTATGTGCTTTTATTACGAATACCTGAAGAAATGGCCAATTGTGATCGCTAGTGGTAGGAACCCAGGGTCCTTTTATGATAAGCTTGACAGGAAATGGACTCCGCATCTCTAACATTTTTAAAGCTAGCCTATCTGTACTTAATTGAACCTATCTGAACGTAACTTCCAACTGCTATTTTTCCCTATTTCTTGTCAAATACGATCAACCTAAATTTGAGAAATTGAATCTTACATTGTGAATGGCTTTATGGTTCAAACATTTTTATGTTTTTGCTTAAAAAAAACCCCTACCGCTTTTTACGCGTCCGGATGAACAAGAAGTAGCCTTTAGTATTCATATAAACAAGGTTATTTATTTGACCCTACTACTATTTAGGAACAAAGATACTATCAACGGGTTGTATGGTGATCTTTTAATCACTCACACAGGCTACATCTTGTCTAGATGGGGGTCTGGACGCCTTAACCATTTGACCTTCCTTGCTAACCTATGGGTATATGATCCAGAGAATGAAGCTACCAGTGTTTCCAACCTAACGGTCTGTTTCGAGAAGAAACACCAAACAAACTCGACAGACATCTTTTAGTAATAATTTTTTGGAACATATCATGTTCTTAACTTATATGGTCAATCTCCTACGACCATTCTATAGCGAGAATCTGTAGGTAAGGCCAAAGCAACCCGTTCATTACATGTGAGACATTTAACCCAAATCGTACCCCAAATGTAGAGTATTATTCCACTCACGATAACTAGATACCCAATTGGACCTGATGGACTGCTTCGCCTGCCATAAAGCCCAGAATCATTTCATCTTTCTGAAACAACCCTGCCAGCATATCCCTATATCATAAATAGAACTATAACCCTTTGATGATAATAAGTAATTAATCGTTACACCTTAATTTTTCACATATAATAAAATGCGGAACTCAGCACCATCCTATCCAACACTACTCCCAACGCGAACTCAGTTACCCACAATAGTAATTTAAACCTCCGTTTGATTTTATTGGAATAGTAGACCTATATTTCAGCTATTTATACCTACAGTATATAATTCCTAATGCCCTTAATACAGTGTATGAATTTACTCCTACGTCTACCCCGTCAAACCCTATCCTGCTTATTTCCCGAACCATACCTTTAGTTCAAGAAATAAGAATGTATCCCTATTCTATCTGTAAGTTGTTAAGCCGGCGAAACTGAGACAGCAAACTAACGGCCTGTGTTCTGGTCTCCCCCCACTGTGGCCGAAGCCTAAGGGAAACAGTGAGTAATACAGCCCTATTATGTAAATATAAGGTATAAGATATTAAATATATTTAATAGGCCCGCTTCTCAGAGAGCCGCACGATTTCAACGAGTGAGGTATCCCTCAGTGCGGATCACATGAATGACTACGCCTCGTCTACGTCGTCAGCCAGTTCTGAGGCGCGTGAGGGGCCCCTTAAAGAGGCTTTCGTCTCCTATGTTGGTAAAGAGGAAGACGCCAGACCACCCTCAAGTCTGGTAGCAAAAGACTCTGAGTCACGCCCATTTGGCACCGGTAGGCGGGAGTGACTCTCCTCAGGTATATTTATTTATTTAATCGTATGGCATATATTATTTTTTGGCCTTTTTGAGTTTGTCACTCTTTAGTACCACCCAGGGGACACGTGCAGGGTTGTGGTAGGTAGTATATATAGCTCCTGCGGACGCGAGTGACAGTTGTCCCCCCTTTGTCAAGTGAGTGGGCTCTATAACTTGGCTTAACGACTACTGTCATAGACAGCAACCGGGATCAACTGCTTAGCGTGCCTTCCAAAACACGGAAGCGCTCATTTATATAGTAACCACTCAAACAGGCGGTCACCCATCCAAAGACTGACCCCTGCCGTCTTTGCTTGACCTGCGTTATCGTTTCCGATACGCAGGCGCCGCCAGGCTATGAACGCTTCAGCTCAGGTATACTGAAACCTGGACAGTATTCTGGTTTTTATATATGAAATAAATAAAATAACCCCTCAAAAGCACCATGAAAATTTGACAAGAGTAACCCCTCATTATGAGGAGAATTTCTTCATAATGACGGGCTACTTATCTCCACTTATAATAAATCTCTAAATTAAAAAAAGAATCAGCCAGTTTGAAACTAAGCTTTGCGCGGTTCGAATGTTCTCAGCATCCCATGAACGGAAAAATATGAAACATTTTATATAGGTACATTATTATTCTAGCTGCAACTTAGGATAGTTTTTATCCGACTGCGACACTCAATTAATTTTCCGAAATATACGACTTCATTTAATTTTTCATTTATTTTTATTGAAATCAAACGCTGCTCCAACTGTCAGCTATAAGAACCGTCAAATTTTCGTCAAAATGGCGGAATTGCTTTGTCTTTCACTTATTAATAATTTAAATCCCGTCTACGATATACCTTTACGAGACAAATGCTAAAATATAAACCATAAAAAAATATTCGATTCTGATATGAGAACTTATATGCGCAAATGTCGTTTTATGTCGTTATTTCAATAAATGAAATCAACAAATTTGAACAATATAATTAACACGAATTTGTTTTTTTTGAATGACAATGGCACGCGCTCGGCGCATTCAGCCAAAGTACCTGCGGCGCTACCACGAAAACCGATACTCAATGTTCATATATTTGCATCCCTGTCACTCGAGTATGGTTAGTGCGATAGAGATAGAGATACCCGAATATTTTCGAATTCCGAAGTTCGTGGTTATAGCTCAGGAATCGAAAATATGGTAAATAATCATAATGTATTTTCTTGAAAAAGAATTTAAAATAAATATAGTCAAATGGAGAAAAAAACAAAGCAAGAGGTTATATAGGTAATGATTAAGTTATAAGAGTCCAAAGTTTTAAGAGGGGGTATGTTCTGTCCCTTTTCCGCAAAACGCACCTTCATATGAAACGATTGTTTTTTACTATGACGCTCGAGTATATTGACGTCACAGTCCCTCATCATTTTCTCACTCTAACAAGCGACATTAAAACGGATGTAGCTTCATAATTTTTTGAGATATTTGAATGGGAGTTTCATTATCTTCTATCTATTTATCTCCACTTATAATAAATCTCTAAATTAAAAAAAGAATCAGCCAGTTTGAAACTAAGCTTTGCGTGGTACGAATGTTCTCAGCATCCCATGAACGGAAAAATATGAAACATTTTATATAGGTACATTATTATTTTAGCTGCAACTTAGGATAGTTTTTATCCGACTGCGACAATTAATTAATTTTCCGAAATATACGACTTCATTTAATTTTTCATTTATTTTTATTGAAATCAAACGCTGCTCCAACTGTCAGCTATAAGAAACGTCAAATTTTCGTCAAAATGGCGGAATTGCTTTGCCTTTCACTTATTAATAATTTAAATCCCGTCTACGATAGACCTTTACGAGACAAATGCTAAAATATAAACCATAAAAAAATATTCGATTCTGATATGAGAACTTATATGCGCAAATGTCGTTTTATGTCGTTATTTCAATAAATGAAATCAACAAATTTGAACAATATAATTAACACGAATTTGTTTTTTTTGAATGACAATGGCACGCGCTCGGCGCATTCAGCCAAAGTACCTGCGGCGCTACCACGAAAACCGATACTCAATGTTCATATATTTGCATCCCTGTCACTCGAGTATGGTTAGTGCGATAGAGATAGAGATACCCGAATATTTTCGAATTCCGAAGTTCGTGATTATAGATCAGGAATCGAAAATATGGTAAATAATCATAATGTATTTTCTAGAAAAAGAATTTAAAATAAATATAGTCAAATGGAGAAAAAAACAAAGCAAGAGGTTATATAGGTAATGATTAAGTTATAAGAGTCCAAAGTTTTAAGAGGGGGTATGTTCTGTCCCTTTTCCGCAAAACGCACCTTCATATGAAACGATTGTTTTTTACTATGACGCTCGAGTATATTGACGTCACAGTCCCTCATCGTTTTCTCACTCTAACAAGCGACATTAAAACGGATGTAGCTTCATAATTTTTTGAGATATTTGAATGGGAGTTTCATTATCTTCTATCTATTTATACATAATAAATGCCTATGTCCTGACTGACTTATTCACTCACTCACTCACTCACTCACTCACTCACTCATCAACGCACAGCCGAAACTACTAATCTTAGAGAGTTGATTTTTGCACAGTATGTTGCTTTTATAACGTGGGCTAGGGATAAAAAGGGATTTTTGAAAATTCTACCCCTAAGGGGGTAAAATAGGGGTGCAAAGTTTGTATGGGAGAACCTTTTTTTTTTGAGCTATAGACTTAAACTTTGTAGAAAAATTAGTTATTAGAATACAAATGAAATACTTTCAGCGTTTTGGAAAATTCCACCCCTACGGGGGTAAAATAGGGGTGCAAGGTTTGTATGGGGGAAACATTTTTTTTTTAAATAGAGACTTAAAACTTTGTAGAAAGATCAGTCATTAGAATACAAATAAAGAACTTTCAGGGTTTTAGAAAATTCTACCCCTAAAGGGGTAAAATAGAGTGCAAAGTTTGTATGGGAAAAACTACTTTTTTTTAAATAGTGACTTAAAACTTTGTAGAGAAATTATTCATTAGAATACAAATAAAGTACCTAGATTCAGTGTTTAAAAAAATCTACCCCTAAGGGGGTAAAATAAAGGTGCAAATTTTGTATGGGGGAAACAATATTTTTTTTAAATAGAGACTTAAAACTTTGTAGAAAGATTAGTCATCAGAATACAAATTAAGTACTTTCAGCGTTTTAGAAAATTCTACCCCTAAAAATAGGGGGCTAAAATAGGGGTGCAAAGTTTGTATGTGGGAAACTATTTTTTTTAGCTAGAGTCCTAAAACTTTGTAGAAAGATTATTTAAATACAAAGAAAGTACTTTCAGCGTTTTGGAAAATTTCACCCCTAAGGGGGTAAAATAGGGTGCAAAGTTTGTATGGGAAAAACATTTTTTTTTAATAGGGACTTAAAATTTTGTCGAAAAATTACTTATTAGAACATGAAAAATACTACATTCGGCGTTTTACAAAAATCATTCCCTAAGAAAGTTAAAAAAGGGTGCAAGGTTTGTATGGGGAACACTTTTTCTGAGCTAGACACTTAAAACTTTGTAGTAAGATTACTTATAAAAATACAAAAAAAAGATTTTCAGCGTTTTGAAAAAATCTATCCCTAAGGGGATAAAAAGGAGTGCAAAGTTTTTATCAGGGAAAGTTTATGTTTTTGAGTTAGAGACTTGAAACTTTGTAGAAAGATTACTTATTAAAATACAAAAAAAGAACACAAATCGTTTTAGAAAATTCCACCCCTAATAGGGTTAAAAAGGAGAGCAAGCTTTGCATGGGCAACACTTTTTTTGAGTTAGACTTAAAACTTTGCAAAAAGATTACTTATTAGAATACTAAAAAAGAACTTTCAGCGTTTTAGAAAACTCCATCCCTAAGGGGATCCTTAAGATCCTTAAGAAGGGTAGCCAGTGTTGTGTGGGAAAAACTTTTTTTTTTACTAGACTTAAAACTATTCGAAATGTTACTTATTAAAATTAATAATAAAGTACTTTCAGAGTTTTAGAAAATTCCACCCCTAAGGGGGTTAAGAAAGCTTTGTATGGGCAACACTTTTTTTGAGCTAGAGACTTAAAAGTTTACGAAAAAAGTTCTTTCAGCGATTAGAAAAATTCAACCTCTAAGGGGGTTTAAAAGGGGGTTCAAATTTTAAATGGCGAGCAATAAAATTTTAAAGTGTGAGTAAGAGATTTTTAACTTCGGTCTTATTATGTACGTTAAAAGACTACAAAACTGATTTCAGAGTTTTTCCAAATTCATCCCCTAAGAGTGTTAAAATTGGTTCAAAGTTTGAGTATTTCAAGGCATTTTTAAAGTATGAGATTTTTAACTTTGGTTTTAGACTGTTTGTTCACAAACTAGAAAATGAACATCAACGTTTTTTTTTAATTATCCCCTAAAAGAGGGTTCAAATTTTGTATTGAGAGAAATCATTTTCTAAGACGATAAAAAGTTCTACGCGGACGAAGTCGCGGGCAACAGCTAGTACTTATATAAAACAAAGAAAACACCCACCAAGAATTTCTAGCACGAAAAACCCTTTTATACTATTTTACGAGCGTCAGTCGGGTCAACAGGGTCATTATTAGGGTCGATTGAGTCATTAGGGTCAGGAATGCCACGAGGATTAGCGTTACGAGGGTCAATAGGGTCATTATTACGAGGGTCAATAGTGTCAAGCACGAGATGCGTAGTCACGTGATATTATCTGTCCCAAGACAGAAGGTCGTAACGCTACCTTTATTTAGCTCCTAACGTTCTAACTATTAAGATTGAAATTCGTATGTCCCTATGCTTCCAGATATGATAGATGGCCAGAGTAGAAATATTATTTGGGTATTAATTTTTTTCAATGATTATTATAATTCTAGTACTATATTGCAACTGGTGAACCCTTCTACCCGCTATTATTGTGTTGAATTAACTCGTACATTAATATTCTTAGATGTAATTAGTTTCTGACATTGACTGACATGCCATAGGCACTTTTGTCATAGAAGCTACCATTAAAGTGCTATTTCAAAAATATCAAAAAATGGCCCCTTCAAAACACAACAATGTTTGACTTTTGGAAGGGAGCGCACATTCACCGACAAACTGTCCTCAGTTTGGCGAAGCAGAAAGGAATGTACTTGCCATTGCTGTTTTTTTGAGAATAAATAAAAAAAATAAAAAATGAGGATAATTGCAAACGCACACATGGCCCAAGGTCGGAAACTTACATTTTTATTCATGACCCGACCAATATAAATCAAAACATTTTCCTCTCCACCTTTTGCAAGGCAATATGAAGGCCATTCCCCACAGACTGGATTATAAATAATGCCTACGAAATTCTCTCATGCATCCTGTCTCCTGAGTTCTGGCGAAGGAATCTGACAAAGTACCGGGAGCCAGTAGCAAGGCGTAGACTGTAGTGTGCCAGAAATGAGACGCATAGTTCTGTTCAGTTCAATATCAACTTTGGTGGTGCATGCACTGCCTAGCCAGACGGCAGACGGCATGCCGCTTTTCAAGACATACACTTAATGACATAATCCACTGGTCTCTTGCCACCATCAATGTGCCTGCTCTTCTTGAGCCGCCTGGCATTGTCAGAGATGATGTCAAAAGACCTGATGGTATGTCTCTGGTTCCGTGGAGGTTGGGACGGATGCTTGTGTGGGACGCTACCTGTGTAGACACACTGGCATCGTCCCACCTCCCAGTGCGCATAAGTTATTTGCGGAAATCGCGAAACGTCTGGCTGATGTAACTGGTGACCGAAGAGCTGGCGGCTTTCTCGCGCAACGCATCAGCATTGCAATTCAGCGAGGAAATGCCGCCAGGATCCACGGTATAATGCCTCGAGGGGCTGGGCGATTTTATTTAGTTAACGTTAATCAAATAATCATCATTTTGTATCTATATACTTTAGAATCTAAATATATCATTAAAAATTTACATTAGGTAACTATAAGTAGTATAACATAAATGCAGCCTTCATTTTATTTTTATGAAATTGTTTGCTACCGTATAAAATATGGATGCACCAAACCATTAACGTCGTGTGGCGATGTGTGAATACCTATTTATACCTAACTAAATCTTAATATAAAATAAAAACAACAAAATTATTTTATCATTTAAAAAAATTGTATCTGTGTTAATTATTATTAACGGTGATTTTTAATCGTAGCTGGACTTATGTCAAAGGGTCTTTGCCTTGCGCACCTTACGACAAATTCAACAAAATAGAAGATTGACATTTTGTATTTTTTATTGCGAAAAATATAAATTTTGTTTCAAATGTATTTGTTTACTCGCAAAATGTGATGAAAAACATTGTGTGCGCCACGGATGGTAAGATTTTATATTATGTACAGGCGTGAGTGTTCCCAATAGGTACTTGCCTGGCACGCGTCGTCTATCTTTATGTGTTTATAATTATTATTGTAATTTTATATGTAATGCTAACCTAGGTACAAGTAAACTAGCTAGGTATCTATTTATGTAGGCAATTTAATTCGTTTCTTTTGCGTGACTTCACTCGCAAGCATTGCCAACTTCCCACGGGCATTGAGAACACAATTACGCAAACCATTGTATTTAAAAAAACTTTATTTACAATGAATTATTTTACATCTATCGTTATAACTTACTCTCTATTGTACATAGGACATATAAGTATTCTCTTATTCGCAAACTGCATAATAAATACCAATGTTGGCAAGCATTTACTCCGGTACATCAACGATGGAGTTTACTCCAACAAAAACTGTCCCGTCCTTGTAATTCATAATTATGTAATTCGTAATGAATGTTGAATCAGAAATGTTTCAAAAAACATAATAACATTTCCATCATATTTTTAGATAACATTAAAATGATTAGGGATGAAATAGTTTTTGTCGAGTAATCTATACAATAATACTTCTCGTTGACAGTACAGCGGCAGCGGTTCAGCTCACTCGCTGTCACTAGCATGCTCCGGTAGGTACAATCTTTAGGAAAATTTCCATAAATCTAGGAGTACACAGCGACTAAGTAACCCAATATATACGAGTACTACCTACGGACATCCATAATATCACAAATAATTTAGGGCAGGTAACTACGAAGCCTCTTCAGATATTTATCGATAAACTGGCACGCTTTACTCAGTCGGGATACTCTGCTCTACGATTTAATTTTAATTGACTTTCATTTGTACGATTATCAAATGACATACAGTATTTATAACTGTCATTATTAGTGGCGGTCTTGCTATTCGACACAGAAAGATAAAGGTATTCACTAACTTGACTCAAACTTACAGTTTTTAGTTTTATTTTAACTGCGCCGTAATTGCATGTTTTTGAAGCGCTCAATTAAATAAAAAAGTACTTAAGAGTCCCCAGCAAGCTCGGTTCTCCATACAAACGTAGTTACGCTCTCATTTTAAAACGACTAGCTAGTTTGCTCTGAAACTTTGTACTTAGAATAAGTTAAGGTATATCCAGGTACGTAAGTAGTTTATGTAGCTTCAGATACCATAGTAAAAAAAATACAGCGAGTTTAAGTTTTTCATACAAAACTTGTTTTTGCTGTATTTCGTTTGTTTTTTAAACTGGTGCCATATAAACTAACTACAGACCTAGATATACCTCATATATCTCATATATATCATATATCGTATATGCAAAGTTTCGTTACAATCCAACACGTAGTTTTAAAATGAGAACGAAACTCCGTTTATATGGGAAGGTGAAATTCAGCCCAGCTTGCCGGGGACTCTTAAGCCGCTATGTTGTACTCTTTAACCATCATCTTTAGCGTGACAAAACATCATTCCTACTGCACTCAATAGTCAGAGATTGATATAGTTTGTCACGTGAAAGAATCGCGTGGTTAGTTATGCTAGCCCGGCGGTATATTTTAAGAGCGAGTAAAATTAACTTGATCTTGAAATTTACTTCAATTATGTGGCTTAAGGCTTTTATTATTATCTAAAGAGGCGATTATATTAATGGCAGTATTAAATTTTAAATAAGACGAGTTTAGACTTTTGTTTTCGTTTTACCGAATTCTTCTATGTGATCGTATTCTGAAAACCCGGGGTCGGAGTCGTAGTACGCGTAGTCGTAGCTGGTGTCCTCTTTGGGCTTGGCGGGGCTGGCAAAGTGCGGTGCCCGGGATGTAGGCTGTGGCCTAGGCTGGGGCGTAGACTGCGGCGTGGGCTGCGGCGCGGGTCGGGCCGTGGGCCTCGACGCGGGCGCTGTCGGCGCGGGCGCAGGCGCGCGCGTCGTCGGCCTCGGCTCGGGGCTGCGCGTCGTCGTGAACCTCACGGGCACGCTTTCATAGTTGTCAGTAGTCGGCACGTGGACTGGAAGCGGTGGATCACTGGGCCTTACGGTAGTCGTATAAGTTTGGAAATAATCAAACGCACGCTGAGTGCTCACTGTCTGCGGCCTATACGTGGTGGTGTATGTCGGCTCGTAGGTCGATGGCGGAGCGGCGGAAGTAGTTGACGTGGGAGCAGGTCTGAACGGTCTTGGTGCTGCCGTTTGAGACACCGGTTTGGATGGTTTCTGTGTTTTGCCTTTATGTTTCTGATCTTCGGGCAATCTATTTCCGCTGGCAGCGATGTTGAGCGAATGAGCTCCGGAGAGTAGTTCGCGGTCGCGTTCACGTTCACGTTCGTAAAGTTCGGGTCTGTACTGGCCGTCGTCTTCGCCAGCCGGGGGACGATATTGACCGTCATCTTCATCACTTTCGGCGTAATTGGACGGCTGCGCGTTGAAGCCAACGTTCGTGTTGTAAGCAACCGTATTCAGATTATATGAGGGATCTGCGCGGGTAGTAGTGTACAGCGTAGTGGTTGTAGCCGGAGTTGAGGGGCTGTTGAAGAAGTTCTTGGCACTGGAGTGTTGGACAAAGTTGTTCTTTTCCGGCTCGTAGGACACGCTATTGAAGTTCCTGTAGGCAGCAGTGGTGCTGAAGCCACGGTTGGCAGCAGTGTTGTAATCTACCGTGGTGGGTGATCCTCTACCCTTGTTATTGTTAACATTGGTGCGCACAAAGTCTTGCTCTTGGGGTACATCAGTTGCGACGTTGAAGCTGTGTCGCACTTTGAACGGCTTGTTGTCGTTTTCAACGTTGATTCCTGGGGTAGATTGCGAGTTATAATTGTACAACTCTACAAGCCCTTCCTTTTTCTTGAAATAGGGATTCAGGGTTGTAGGTTGAGAGAAAGGTGCGGGGGAGGGATTGTTGGAGAAGTAGCTGTTCTGTTTGGGGGTCACGCGGCTGACTTCTACGTACTCATCTTTGTACTGAGGGGGGACGCTAGCCGTTGCCGTAGTGGGATTCGGTCTGCTCTGCTGCGGAACCCGACGTTCGAAATTCGTTGGTGGTTGATATTCAGGGAACTGCGGCCGAGGGGAGCTATTAGGTGCAAAAGACGAGGGAGGTTGGGTGGACACGTAGATAGGGCGTTTTCGAACGAGTTTTCTTTTGGTGTCGTATTGGTTGTTGGATGGTTTCGGTGGTGGCGGGGGTGGTGGGTTGGTGTATTGGGTAGTAGGTGTGGTCCTTGGGCTGGTAGGTCTTCTGAAGGAGGCGCGGGGTGGTGCTGAGGGTGCGGGAGGCGCGGGGGTGGGCTGCGCGGCGGGAGGGGCGGACTCGTCGCGGCCACGGTCGCGCTGGCCACTGAAGAAGTCTGAGGAGTGAGCGGCGCGGAGGTCTGAGGCCGGGGCGTTCCCATTGTTCTGCGCGAGCCGGCGGTCACCGGTCTCTGCGCGCTGTAACCCGAATTCCGCTTCCTCTTCTCGAGCACCAGGGGACGACAGTTTCTTGGTATCAAATCCTGTGGAAAACCATATCCATTTGGTTTTATATTTGTTAATTATGTTGATGCCTTTATTATACCTCGTAATTTACCTAGCAGCTATTAAATTACTTTTATGGAAAAATAAACTTTATTAAATAAATAATAAAATAAGTAGTTACATGATTATAATATTCAATAGATGCATCATATGAAATCCCTTCGTTGATTCACGTTAAGGCACTTGTCCCACCGCCGGCGAGTAGCGAGTACTCTCATTAGGTAATTCTTACTCGCGCGAGTAAAAGCGAGTAATATGAGAGTACTTGCTACTCGCCGGGGGTAGGACAAGTGCCTAATGATGCATTGTAAACCCACAATGCACGGCGCATGTAGCGTTCTGCAACCATCATAAGCATTATTTATTATAAACACTATTAAGAGTACCATAAGTAGCGCAATGCAAGCGTACGACTGAAGCTTAGTTTTTTGCAATCCGTTACCAAATACGGCGTTAACGTGTACCGAGTTCGCGTTAACCTTTCAAGCTCATGATGCAAGCGGTCATCTCCACTTACACCTTAATTAGTGTACGAAACTCCAAGAAAAACACACAAATTACCGCTAAACAAGTATCAAGAAAGTGTGTTTCATATAAATAATGTATGATATAGAATTAATAAAAAGCAACGTTTGCAACCGCTGCGCTTGAGTGGGTCAGCGGTACAAATGTCAGTGCAATTAATTCGATTCCGTGTTTACAACCAGTAGGTATCAGTAGAAGGTATTCATGAGCCTGCATTGCTTCATCTCCATTAATTACAGCCGGGTTGTTTATTATTTAGATCAGTCGGAAGGTCGATAGAATGTAACTAATTGATTTTATTTTAATGAGACCATCGGACCACTCATTCGTATGTAAATTTACTACGCGTATATACTTAATTAATATTATTGCTATAGCATCACTCGCAAATGTACTTAAATTTAATCGTCTATTACAGTCGTATCGTTGTTATCCTTGAGGCCAAATATTTATTATTGCAATCAATGGAAAATTAATTGGGTTGTTGACAATTTGGCTGAAACCGAGTTCGAATTTCCTGATAAATAGTAATATTCAACAAACTATCTACCGGTCAAAGAGCTGTTTGTAAATCGAAAACGTAACTAACTTTGCTACAAAACTCAAATAAAATAAATCAACTAGGTAAAACATTGTTCAGCTGGCTGTTAACCTTTTATATGAATACCGGTGTTATTATAATTAAGCACACATAGCACATGCATGCGATAACTGTTTATTTAATCCTTGTTCGGTATATCTGTAACGTGTATATTACGCAAGGGGGTTATTTTTCGAATGAAGATAAATCCTCTTAGTTCCAATTTAACTCATGATTGCTTTGACATAGAGTGCCCATGCCATATACTATATAGTACAGCGTCGAGCACTCGGACATTTACTTTACACAGTGTTAAGCGAAACGCGATTGCGAACAAACCAACTGACGAATTTTAACGAGTACAGTTACTATAGGATTTCTACGCAAAGCGTTCCCGTTTTCTTTGCTCTTCAGTTAGATCGGCTTTTTTGCTCTTCAGTTCATCATCGTCATCATATCAGCCGAAAGGCGTCCATTGCTGGACAAACGCCTCCCCCAAAGAGTGCCACAATGGCTATGGCAGTTAGATAAGTACATTAGCGAGCTCAAGCCTTGTTAGTAGCGAAGCGCTCACCGGATCCGATCTTGTACAGATCAAACTGACCATCGTAGATGTCTGCGGGGCAAGCGAGATGGTCGTCGTCACCCCAGTCAGTGCAGGTCTGCGCCTCCTGGTGGAACAGTGTGCCCGGTGGGCAGAAGAATCGGAAGTCGCGGACGCCGCCGCCAGCGACGCGGACGCATACGTGGAACGCCTTGCAGTGTGATTTGGCGTCCGCGTAGTACGCGCCCAGGATGCGCCCGCGGCAGCTGAACCGTTCCGCGCCCCCTGGACATAAGAATAAATGAGAACAAGGTGTTGTGATCAATCTGACACTTTCAATTTCTTTCCGCGCCCCCTGGACATAAGAATAAATGAGAACAAGGTTTTGTGATCAATCTGATACTTTCAATTTCTTTCCGCGCCCTCTGGACATAAGAATAAATGAGAACAAGGTGTTGTGATCAATCTGACACTTTCAATTTCTTTCCGAGCCCCCTGGACATAAGAATAAATGAGAACAAGGTTTTTTGATCAATCTGACACTTTCAATTTCTTTCCGCGCCCCCTGGACATAAGAATATATGAGAACAAGGTGTTGTGATCAATCTGACACTTTCAATTTCTTTCCGCGCCCCCTGGACATAAGAATAAATGAGAACAAGGCGTTATGATCAATATGACACTTTCAATTCACATTTATATCAATATTTATGTCAATGCGTTGTGGTTCTGTCTGTGAGCGAAAGCGCGTAGTAAATAATATCAAATTGGACAGTGAAACGTAAGTGTCAGATAGACACCCTCGAGGACATGTCAATCAGATATATGTCAGCTTCTCCTGCTATTAGCTAATCTTGGTTAGTTTCCTTGTAGAGTTGTACCTGATAGGAAGAGAAGACGTGCTGTCAAACATAGGTACAGTAGACGGCAAACTTCGTGCGCAAATGAGGGGAAGTGGGGGGGCAGCTTGCACGTACAATTCGCCTTTGCGCAGGCAAGGTCATTTGCGCACGAAGTTTGCCGTCTACTGTATGTTAAGGGGCAATGATTTCTTCAAAGAGCTGTACAGTAAGGAGCTCAATGCTATGCCATGGCATGGATGCTATTTAAATGTTTATTTTTTTAGATTTCGCCTTATTTGTCTCGTTTTTAGGGTTCCGTAGCTAAATGGCAAAAAACGGAACCCTTATAGATTCGTCATGTCCGTCCGTCTGTCTGTCTGTCTGTCCGTCCGTATGTCACAGCCACTTTTTTCCGAAACTATAAGAGATATACTGTTGAAACTTGGTAAGTAGATGTATACTGTGAACCGCATTAAGATTTTCACACAAAAATCGAAAAAAACATTAAGTTTAAGGGTCCCCATACTCAGAACTGAAACTCAAAAAAAACTTTCATCAAACCCATACGTGTGGGGTATCTATGGATAGGTCTTCAAAAATGATATTGAGGTTTCTAATATCATTTTTTTCTAAACTGAATAGTTTGCGCGAGAGACACTTCCAAAGTGGTAAAATGTGTGTGTGTCCCCCTGTAACTTCTAAAATAAGAGAATGATAAAACTAAAAAAAATATATGATGTACATTACCATGTAAACTTCCACCGAAAATTAGTTTGAACGAGATCTAATAAGTAGTTTTTTTTTAATACGTCATAAATCGTAAACCGCAATTTATTTCACGGAACCCTTCATGTGCGAGTCCGACTCGCACTTGGCCGCTTTTTTATAATTCTGTTGTAGGTAATTTATTTATCAATTAATATATAGACGACCACAATAGGGTTTCTTTTAAATTGACATGAATGTAATTTATAACGAAGTCTGTATTGTGTAATAAATAAATCTAATCTAATACTCATCAAATATTTTTTTTAAGACTAAATAAATCGCACATCTGACTCGTTCGCACTAGCTCGTCACGCTTAAATTACGTCAATTTAAGGTTTATTCTCCAGGTTGTTAAAACACGCATGTTTTATAACATATGCACCTACTTATATCGTATTTCTCAATTTCGTTGATGTTGATGGCGCCGGACAAAAGACTGCTGTCAATGAATGTTAAGTAAATGAGGGCGTTAATATCACATTACACGCAGGTAGTTGATCTGATCGTTGACCCGTGTCATCTCCACTTATAATAAATCTCTAAATTAAAAAAAGAATCAGCCAGTTTGAAACTAAGCTTTGCGCGGTTCGAATGTTCTCAGCATCCCATGAACGGAAAAATATGAAACATTTTATATAGGTACATTATTATTCTAGCTGCAACTTAGGATAGTTTTTATCCGACTGCGACACTTAATTAATTTTCCGAAATATACGACTTCATTTAATTTTTCATTTATTTTTATTGAAATCAAACGCTGCTCCAACTGTCATGCAGCTATAAGAACCGTCAAATTTTCGTCAAAATGGCGGAATTGCTTTGCCTTTCACTTATTAATAATTTAAATCCCGTCTACGATAGACATTTACGAGACAAATGCTAAAATATAAACCATAAAAAAATATTCGATTCTGATATGAGAACTTATATGCGCAAATGTCGTTTTATGTCGTAATTTCAATAAATGAAATCAACAAATTTGAACAATATAGTTAACACGAATTTGTTTTTTTTGAATGACAATGGCACGCGCTCGGCGCATTCAGCCAAAGTACCTGCGGCGCTACCACGAAAACCGATACTCAATGTTCATATATTTGCATCCCTGTCACTCGAGTATGGTTAGTGCGATAGAGATAGAGATACCCGAATATTTTCGAATTCCGAAGTTCGTGGTCGCTCAGGTGAAGCTCAGGAATCGAAAATATGGTAAATAATCATAATGTATTTTCTCGAAAAAGAATTTAAAATAAATATAGTCAAATGGAGAAAAAAACAAAGCAAGAGGTTATATAGATAATGATAGTTTTAAGAGGGGGTATGTTCTGTCCCTTTTCCGCAAAAGGCACCTTCATATGAAACGATTGTTTTTTACTATGACGCTCGAGTATATTGACGTCACAGTCCCTCATCGTTTTCTCACTCTAACAAGCGACATTAAAACGGATGTAGCTTCATAATTTTTTGAGATATTTGAATGGGAGTTTCATTATCTTCTATCTATTTATACATAATAAATGCCTATGTCCTGACTGACTTATTCACTCAAACACTCACTCACTCACTCATCAACGCACAGCCGAAACTACTAATCTTAGAGAGTTGATTTTTGCACAGTATGTTGCTTTTATAACGTGGGCTAGGGATAAAAAGGGATTTTTGAAAATTCTACCCCTAAGGGGGTAAAATGGGGGTGCAAAGTTTGTATGGGAGAACCTTTTTTTTTTGAGCTATAGACTTAAACTTTGTAGAAAAATTACTTATTAGAATACAAATGAAACACTTTCAGCGTTTTGGAAAATTCCACCCCTACGGGGGTAAAATAGGGGTGCAAGGTTTGTATGGGGGAAACATTTTTTTTTTAAATAGAGACTTAAAACTTTGTAGAAAGATCAGTCATTAGAATACAAATAAAGAACTTTCAGGGTTTTAGAAAATTCTACCCCTAAAGGGGTAGAATAGAGTGCAAAGTTTGTATGGGAAAAACTACTTTTTTTTAAATAGAGACTTAAAACTTTGTAGAGAAATTATTCATTAGAATACAAATAAAGTACCTAGATTCAGTGTTTTAAAAAAATCTACCCCTAAGGGGGTAAAATAGGGGTGCAAATTTTGTATGGGGGAAACAGTATTTTTTTTAAATAGAGACTTAAAACTTTGTAGAAAGATTAGTCATCAGAATACAAATTAAGTACTTTCAGCGTTTTAGAAAATTCTACCCCTAAAAATAGGGGGCTAAAATAGCGGTGCAAAGTTTGTATGTGGGAAACTATTTTTTTTAGCTAGAGTCCTAAAACTTTGCAGAAAGATTATTTAAATACAAAGAAAGTACTTTCAGCGTTTTGGAAAATTTCACCCCTAAGGGGGTAAAATAGGGTGCAAAGTTTGTATGGGAAAACATATTTTTTTTTAATAGAGACTTAAAATTTTGACGAAAAATTACTTATTAGAACATGAAAAATACTACATTCGGCGTTTTACAAAAATCATTCCCTAAGGGGGTTAAAAAAGGGTGCAAGGTTTGTATGGGGAACACTTTTTCTGAGCTAGACACTTAAAACTTTGTAGAAAGATTACTTATAAAAATACAAAAAAAAAGACTTTCAGCGTTTTGAAAAAATCTATCCCTAACGGGGATAAAAAAGGGTGCAAAGTTTTTATCAGGGATAGTTTATGTTTTTGAGTTAGAGACTTGAAACTTTGTAGAAAGATTACTTATTAAAATACAAAAAAAGAACACAAATCGTTTTAGAAAATTCCACCCCTAATAGGGTTAAAAAGGAGAGCAAGCTTTGCATGGGCAACACTTTTTTTTGAGTTAGACTTAAAACTTTGCAAAAAGATTACTTATTAGAATACTAAAAAAGAACTTTCAGCGTTTTAGAAAACTCCATCCCTAAGGGGATCCTTAAGATCCTTAAGAAGGGTAGCCAGTGTTGTGTGGGAAAAACTTTTTTTTTTACTAGACTTAAAACTATTCAAAATGTTACTTATTAAAATTAATAATAAAGTACTTTCAGAGTTTTAGAAAATTCCACCCCTAAGGGGGTTAATAAAGCTTTGTATGGGCAACACTTTATTTGAGCTAGAGACTTAAAAGTTTACGAAAAAAGTTCTTTCAGCGATTAGAAAAATTCAACCTCTAAGGGGGTTTAAAAGGGGGTTCAAATTTTAAATGGCGAGCAATAAAATTTTAAAGTGTGAGTAAGAGATTTTTAACTTCGGTCTTATTCTGTACGTTAAAAGACTACAAAACTGATTTCAGAGTTTTTCCAAATCCATCCCCTAAGAGTGTTAAAATTGGTTCAAAGTTTGAGTATTTCAAGGCATTTTTAAAGTATGAGATTTTTAACTTTGGTTTTAGACTGTTTGTTCACAAACTAGAAAATGAACATCAACTTTTTTTTTAATTATCCCCTAAAAAGAGGGTTCAAATTTTGTATTGAGAGAAATCATTTTCTAAGACGATAAAAAGTTCTATGCGGACGAAGTCGCGGGCAACAGCTAGTAATGTAATAAGATAGCACTATGCTTAACTTAATGCATTATATCATGCAAAGGTTTCCGTAATGAAATGAAATGTGTAGTTGCGGTAAGTTTATGACACGGTTATCGGTTAAGCAACAGGTCACCTGGACCTCGAAGTGCGGTGCACCTACTTACGTAATGAAGATGTTACTTTGGCAATCCGGAGATAGAGGCTTAAGCCTTTTCCGGTTACAGAAATATGTATACATTTATTTGTCAGTTCGCTGCGGTTTCACACCAAACCCTGTGCGTTGCAACGTTACTGCCTTATCTTGAGCATCAGCATTAGACGTGACCTTTCTCAGACATTATATTTTTACAATGGGATTAGATAATAAGAGACATTTCCTGCCGAATGAGTTAATGACAAAAACGCATTGTACCTACCAAAACAGAACGCTCAATGGAAACGTCCTTCTTCATTACGCGGATTAATTAATAAAACAATTAGGTAGAAAACGAAAAATGTGCGTAATACGCTACACTAGGTCGATATGAATGAAAGACAGTACTATACATAAGTAAGTATCGTTCGTCGATACTTCAGAATCGTTAACTGATGTTAATCGTGGTGTAAATAGTTGGCTGATCCTATTGTTTTGACATTAGATTGAAACTGTCATGTACTGGACCAGCGACGGGCACTGGGACGTTTACCTTAGCCCATGTAGGATCAGAGTAAAATCTATCCCCTTTCTTTCCATGGGTGTCGTTAGAGTTGACTATGGGAATGCTGGGGCTGAAGTGTGTATAGGCAATCTTCTCATCACATTTTCTTCCACTTCCAAATCTATTGCTAGTACTGAAAACTAAATTTTCGTGTGCTCTACCTACTCCTTTTGGGACTTTAGATGTGAATTTATTGATTGTTTCTATGTATGGACGACCTATACCTAAATACAGTAAAACATATACATGCCATGCTCGCGCGAGCAATAAAGTTGCATGAGATATGATTGCGAGGAGTGTACTGTTGCATAATGATGTATCCAATTACCGCGGTCGCTGACATGTCACAGCGCATGCGCAGGGTGATGCTGTGTTATGCCACCTGTTTTCCGACTAAGAGCGGCAAGTGTATTACTTATGTGAGATATTCATCATCATCACTTTTCTATTATAATTGGGCTGTTAAATTGTATGATACGATGCCATTTGTAAAGTTATAATTGTGATTTAATATGTGTGTGACCAATCAATCTCCTCACTATAAAAATGGATTTTCTTGCAAATCATTAGTCAGTAATAGAACGAAAGAAATTGGGTTGCTTTGTCTCATCAATGCATCTTTGGTGCATCGTTATTATTTGTAAACGATGGCACACTTAGTGGAAATAATATTGAATACGACAAAGCACTCAAATATATCTGACACACTCTATATCTAGTAGTTACTCTACAGTATCTATTGCTAGCATAATCGCGTTTATGTCGTAAGAAAAACATTCGTCCTTCATGTGCTATCATCAGACTTGGGGAAATCCATTTCCGTACATTAAACTATGAAATTCATAATTTTCCAGTGTTTGTAGATACAGGCTTCCTTAGCACCAATTCTTCCTTACATCCAGCACTATTTATTTACGCAAAAAAATAACTCTGAATTTTAGACAGATTTGAGGTATGAGGCTTTTTGAAAATCTTTGAACGCAGTTTTTATTTTTTCTAAAATCAGTCTCGTGACTCCTAAGAGCAACTATCCGTATCTCTTAAAGTTTCGCATTTTCCCTCACTGCCGCGTTTGAATAATACACCCAGTATAAGTGTGAGAGGGACGTGTGTATACCCGTCGTAAACACGAACATGTCATCAGCAAGTCATATTTGGTTCAGCAGCCAAAGGAGCCAAATATGTATATTGCAACACATGTTTATGGATATTAAGGTAAGGATGTGTTGGGAACCCCAACTTGGGATATTTTAAGCTGAGTGATAAGACTGATAAGATAAGTAGGTACACTCCATGTCACTTGTCAGGTACCTAATTCCAAGTGTGAATTAAATTGGCTGAAGATATCAACTTTATGTTTTAACGGACGAAAATCTAAACATCGCTCGGGTTCTGAGAACAGTTAACGTATCAAACACTTGCACTGACAACTCGCAAAAAGCAGGGTTACCAACGTACTTAATGAGATGAGATTGCCTCACGTAAACTAGCATGCACTAAATCCGGGTGAACGTGTCGTCCAGTGGAGGTTAACCGAGGAGGTTCCCATGCGTGGGGAAGTGGGGAGGGGGGAGGGTGATACCATCGCACGCGAGCCTTGCGCAAGAGAATGCTGCAAGGTGCCGTAGCATCCTCGGCGAAAGGTCACCCGTACTGCATGCAAATACGCCATGGGTTCATTCGTTTGCTCTTTAGGCCCTATGCGGCGTTACATAATGAAGGTGAACTATGATTATATGATTTATTTCGCTGTTGGTATTGCTTTTAAATTATGTTGGATTTACATATTTACTTACATACTGGATTGACGATGTCTTTCTGGCCTACATAGTGATGGTAATTTTTGACTATTATAAGTTTAGAAGTAGGTATCTAATTTGGGACATACTCGTACTGAAAAACTAAAAGTATCGTTTGTGCCCGAAACTTGATGGTGTAATTTCCTCATTTAGAACGGGGCTAATTTCGTTAGAACCGACGAAGATCGTGTGTATTTCAACCGCTCTTGTCTCTATAAGGTTCCCCTGGGAGTGGAGCAATTAGAAGCCTCGAAAAGGGCAACTAGGAACAGAAGGAAACATACATTAAAACGTTTTTCTGACTAAGTCCTCTTTACCTGCCTGCCTGAAGCTGATCTGGTAAGCAGATTGTTTACAGAAGCTATAGAAAAGAGAACGCAAACGATTTCGTAATTCAGAGAAAACTATTGTACTTTTTGGCCTATGTAATCAGTTACCAATGGAAATAACGCGTTTAAAACCGTACCTAACGCCGTGTAATCTTATGTTACTAATACGACGGTTATACAGACAATGTGTATTAAGATAACAAAGGTAGAAACCGAAGGCGCAGCGTGGAAAGCCATTGTTTAGTATGCAGCGTGAAATGACACGAGTGTCGCAAGCACGATTTTCCGGTCTCTCGTGATGACGGTTTGGGCAATGCATGTGTGGTAAAATCTGTATCAAACCGAAATTTGCAAAGTACTTGCAACATATTGATGACAATTTGACAATGTATGAAATTTGCAATAATATGTAGGTAACGAAGTTTCAATTATTACTTTTTCACATATAAGAGAGTCGCCTCCATGGTAAGGCGAGTGCGCAGAAGCAGCAACGGTCTTCTCGGGGCGTTGGCTGAAAGACTCGACTGCCCGATGATGAAGTTTTGGGTTGAGGTGGCTATAGGGAGAGTTAAGTTAAGTAGCATTGGTGTTCTCTTCACTCTCTCAATAGCCAACTCTTTGGAAAACTTAAGAATTTTATTTATTTTTAAAGCTTTTACTTTATTTTATTGTTTGTTCCCAATACTAACATAACACGTAAGATTTTACTAACAAAACTATGGATCTGTATGGTCTGAAATAAATGTTTTTTATTTTATTTTCATTTATTTGATTTTATTTATTATAAAAGACCAATAAAGGTAACAGCACATTCTTCTCAACGAATGTTACAAAGGGCCGCAGCTCGTATTGATCCTCAATTTTTTTGGTCTTGATTTTTTTTTAACACAACGTTTTTATATTTAGGGTACTTACTTAACTATAACTAGTAACTAATAATATTATTTCGCAATTCTATACTTAAGTACATAGGTAACCTACAAGCTAGTCGATGGGTTTGAGTGTTCTCGAAGTATATGTTAATTATGTAACGTATTGTTGTGTTGTGATGAGTCCAGGGATTGTAACCGGTTATTTTTTGTATGGGAACTGTAACCGGTTTTTTTCGTTCTTTGTTAATTATTTCATTTTCTAATTGGGCAATCTAATAACACGCACTCGTTACCTCAAAACACAACTGGGTCCTACATACGAAGTATAAAATAGTTCGAGATATGTGGTTATTTCAAGGTTTTTGAAAAAAACCGGTTACAATCCCTGGATGAGTCACTAACTTTAGAATGTTTGCCAAGAACGCGAACGAATAGAAACAAGTTAATGAAATCAACATTCAAATGTGTACCCTATGCTAATCAAATGTATCGTAAATCATTGAAACTTTTTAGTTTTTCCTGCTTATTCATACCTCACATAGTGTTGCGATTCATCGTGACCTTTTTGACCCGATAGATAAACATCATTGCATTTTAAATCGTTTGAGAGATATTAACTTTTCAAGCACTAATAAAGGTAGTGTCTTTGAACTGTCATGTGCAAAGAAAGTTATGATTGATTTTCATCGGTTTAAAAGTTTTAAGCATTTGGCTATTTATTGCATGCACATTTACAAGTTGATATTGAGCTCAGTGTCGCCTGATTAAATTACCTAACTATGATAAAATCTGTACTTTTGAGTGTGAATAAATTTGGATGACGAGGCACTCAATCTATATTTTACAAATCGAATAAGTTCAATTAGCAACCAAGTCTTTAGATGGTGCATAACATTAAAAATACTCGACTGACCTTTTAATGAAAACAAGCCAATTAATCTAACATTCAAACTAACCTTGGGCATTGGTTCTCCCTCATCATCCGTCTTAACGATACATCCACAGTCACATCGAACTGACCTTTAAATATTTTTACGTATCAATTAGTTTTTATATATTTCAGATAGACATCGGAGCCTTGAGCGAGGATCGCGCTCTAGTTTCTGGTGAGCGGAGCGTGGGAAAAACGCTTATGCAAATCCGGGGAATCGATTATCGCAGCGATGGGCGATCGCGGGCGCAGAATGGAAAGTGCATAGGTTGCGCAAGGCGGCGCAGCGGAGATGCACACATGGGACGCGTTTACGTAATTAGGTACCTATAAACATGCACTTTGCGACTAATGGGCGCGCGCCGTTACGAAATGTTTCCAACAATCCGATTTTAGGATCGCTACGATATCGTTTTTTATTGTTTGGGTTTCAGAACTCTGTTAAATGGGCTCATGAATTTGACAATAGCTTTGAACTATTTATCTAAGTTTACAAAATAGCACACTGATAAGGTTGCATTTTATATGATACATTTTAAAAACAATCATATAAAATGCAACCTTAGGCCAGAGTAACGTGCCGCAAATTATAGCGCATTGAATGAATACACGATTCCACGCGCCCGGACATCCGCACCGTAAAAACTCTTCCACAAATGCGCACGCGACCAAACAATCGTGCAAAACACACAATTAATTCCGCTAACATCCATGGCAATTACACACATCAGACCATAAAAACTTTGGAACACGCTGAAAAGAGAATAATCACTGAAAAATGCACGTAATGTCTTTGGTGTCACTTCCGTTCACTTGTCACCTGTAGCCACACACTTACCGAGGATGGGGAGCAGTGTGAGCACGATCCACAGGGGAGACATGTCTGCGCGAGCGTCGCGAAGGTACTGCGGCGGCGGCGCCGGCGCCCGCGCGCCCGCCTAGTGGAGGGGCTGAAAGCTCGCCGCCCGCCCGCCGCCGCCGCGAACACTTATTCAATCGCCCCTCATTCTGATTACTACTAGCGTAACTTTTCATGCCTATCTATTATGTTTTGTTTATGTATTTGTCTATGTTCATTGAAATAATGTGGAGGTGCAAGGATCTTAGAACCAATCTTACTTCAAAATGGTACTTTACTGGTGCTACGCTTTTGCACTCGGGTATTACGATTTCTAGGTGATTCATCTGCGTGAATTCGTCACAAGTTTAATTAGGTTACATTGTATGTATGTATGTATGTAAATACTTTATTGTACACAAGACACAGGTACCAAAACCATACGGACAAAAATAGGTAAAATCGGTACAAAGGTGAACTTATCCCTGTAAGGAATCTCTTGCAGTTAACCTTTGAGCAATTGAGAAGATATCAAGAACTAAAAGATAGACAAATTATATAACACGTGTACACTTGTACAGAGACGTATATTCCTTTACGCTACAGTAAATTAATCTTAAACTTAATGCATATACCTATATATACTACAAGCAAACTGTACAAATAAAATAAAAATACAATACCATTGTTGTTATACAATGTGTATAGTATTTTTCTCAGCTTGCGTATATTTTTCTATTGTATTATTATGAATATGAATTAGGTATTCCTATCCATTAAAGTATTGTAGTTGTCGCATTTCAGACGCATAGGTCACTGTGAAGTTACAATAACAAGGGTTAAAAAGTCTTAAAATCAACACTATCTTGATAAAAGAACTCTCTGTTCCATAATTAATTATAAAAATGTTTTGAGACATTTCTTTCAATACAATACAAAAAAGTATTTGACGAGTGAAAAATTGGTTTTGAATAGGTACCTACATATAGTACATTTTAAAAATCGACTTTTTACGTTGCCTATGCATTTTGTATCTTTGTTAGTCCAACTATCAGCTGTTTCTACAGAAAGGTATTGTACCTCTCCTACATTGTAAACGATGTTAAATTGACATGACAATGATATAACGTAACAAAAGTAAAACATAAGAAAGTCGCTAACCAAACAAATGACTGCAATAGGTAAATGCCTGTCTATAATAAAGTTTTGACAGGTCGTGTAAACCGATGGCGTGGGCCGCTCCTACGCGGATTCCGCTCGACCTACCGTTCGGTGCATACATACAGCGAGTTCAATCGAAAAAGAACAACTGTTGGATTAAATACTTACTCCTTAAACACCTTATTCACAACACAATAAGGTACTTTTTTGTAGTGCTAGTAAATATACCAAATGCCAGTTGCCTTTGAAATGTTAATGTAATAGGAAGCATTGTTTGCCTGACTCATTACCGAAAGATGTAATCAATTAAAGATATTTATTTTAGAACAAAGGACCAATCAAAGGAGTATGGGTGTTAGGCATTTCTTGAGTTAGGCATTTCATGTGCAAGTTTACTGCGACAGGACGTGAAAAGGTAAAGTATTATAGCATCCATTTTTAGGGTTCCGTACTCAAAGAGTAAAACGGGACCCTATTACTAAGACTTCGCTGTCCGTCCGTCCGTCCGTCCGTCCGTCCATCCGTCCGTCCGTCCGTCCGTCTGTCTGTCACCAGGCTGTATCTCAAGAACCGTGATAGCTAGAGGGTTGAGATTTTCACAGATTATGTATTTCTGTTGCCGCTATAACAACAAATACTGAAAACAAAATAAAATATTTTTTTAAGGGGATTTTTTTAAGCACCCATACAACAAACGTGATTTTTTTGCCGTTTTTATAGATAACGGTACGGAACCCTTTGTGCGCGAGTCCGACTCGCACTTGGCCGGTTTTTTTCATACATGACAAGACTTAACCTAAGATATCGGGTTTGTCGTTTCGGGGTAGGGTAGTAATGACGGCTGTACGTGAAATTTTATTAGTTGATAACAGTACAATTATAAGCTAGGTTTGGTTACTTTACATGAAATGTTTTTGATGAGGCGGGACAAGGAGATGCATAAATACATATGTTTCGCAGTCTAACAATATTCAAAACGAAATAAGTGCATAAAGCATTTCCTTTTCTACCCAATTTCGAGTTTTGCAACTGACGATGAGGCGTAAATACCTCTAAATATATAACGACGTGTTGAAGATTTAAATACGCATTGTTTTTGCCGTGCCGTATCAGATGTGATGTAATCAGAATACTTAATAACAGTTGTACTAACCAGTACGCGGCTCTAAATCATCTTCATTAGCGGCAGTTAGTCGCCGCGAGTTTCCCATGAGGGTTGCCCAACCCAACCCCGTGGTTCCGTGTTCGAACAGGGCTATTCTCACTTGACTCGTATTCGTATAGATATAATAATCGAACAAGTGGTGATGTAAGATGCTGTTGTAGGGGGTAGGTAACCTGCATTTTTAGGGTTCCGTACTCAAAGAGTAAAACGGGACCCTATTACTAAGACTCCGATTTCCGTCTGCCTATCTGTCTGTCTGTCTGTCTGTCACCAGGCTGTATCTCACTGATACCTTGATAGTTACAGTTGAAATTTTCACAGATGATGTATTTCTGTTGCCGCTATAACAACAAATACTAAAAACAGAATAAAATAAATATTTTTATATATAGGTAATGGTACGGAACCCTTCGTGCGCGAGTCCGACTCACACTTGGCCGGTTTTTTTTAATTACGGATACGTTTTATTGAACGAGCGAGCGATGCGAAAGAAGTTCTCTGCTTCAGCTTGGGCCAAAATTCTTTCGTTTGTCCGGCTGTCCAGCTGTTCTTATATGCAGGCCGCATTTCTCAACCGATTCTCTTGAAATTTGGTAAACAGGTTCGATAATTATATTGTTTTTTTTGTCGAATCTCTATTACAATTTGTTTTTAAATCATATGTTCGTGTGTTCTACAGCTCACTGAGTCACTAGTTTTATAAGTACTTACACAACTTATCACCATATAGCAACACCATCCTGAGTATGTTTGCTGAGCGCCTGGACTGCCCGATGACAAAACACTGGGTAAAGATCATCACTGGCCAAATAAAGTGATGATCTGTACCCAGTGTCGCAAATAAGTATGTAATATTAATTATTTGTGTAGCTTTATTATTATTATTATTTCCTAATCATAAATTTGTCAATTATTATTCTTAATGTTAAAATATGGGTTTTTGCCTGAATTAAATCAATTTTTTTTTTTTTTTTTTTTAGCATAATATACGATTAATCACAATTTATTCTCATCGCTAATCACAAAAAGTACAAAAGATTGATAGATATTACTTCATCATCATCATTACTTAAGAGCCTCGCTCTTGTCGGTGGAGTAACCGCCACTTTTCTCTGTCCATTGCCAGCCTCTTGACTTCCTCATATGACTCGACATCAGCTTTATGTTTTATTTGGTTAGAATATGTTAGCCTAGGCCTCCCTCTGCCTCTCTTGCCTTCAATTTTACTCTCCAGGATGTTTAGGATGAAACTGTCCTGCAGTATCAGGTGGCCCACCATCTTGCCTCTCCTATTTCTAATACATCCTAGCAAACATCTTTTCTCATTTACCATTCTTAAAACTTCTTCTTTTGTCTTTCTCTCCGTCCAGCTAATCCTTTCCATCCTTCGCCAGCACCACATTTCGAAGGCCTCCAGTCGTTCTCTGTCTCTCTGGGTTAGCGTCTACGACTCGCTCCTATATAAAGCAATGCTCCAAATGTAAACTTTAATCAGCCGCTTCTTAGCTGTTTTTGATATGCGTGCTTTTAAGAGGTGCTTTTTGTTATTAAATGCCTTTTTGGCCATAGCAATCCTCTGTATGATGTCAAGGGTGCACCCAGAGTCACTGGTAATGATACTTCCCAAATATTTAAATTTCTGAACTTGCTCTATTGTCGTATCTCTGATTACGATTGGGTTTCTGTATACTGTTGTGTGTTTAGAGATGGTGAGAATTTTGGTTTTATTGCAGTTCATTTTAAGTCTAGTTTGATTGAAAATTTCATCCAATTTTAATACTAATTGCTGTAACTGATTACTATCTTCGGCAATTGCTCCGATGTCGTCGGAAAATCTAATGAATTGTACTTTGTTTCCATTTATTTTAACGCCCCCCAAGTCTGAATCTATTGCTATCTGTATGGCCCGCTCTATGAAGATATTGAATATAAGAGGTGAGAGTGGACAACCCTGTCTTACACCTTGCCTGATCTTTGCCTTCCCCTTTTCTTCGCCTACTTCTATGATGGTTTCCTGGTTTCTGTAGAGTTCGTATATAATTTTTCTATCCCTGTAATTGACTCCAACTTCACGCAGAATACGCATATTTTTTTTCCAGTCTACTTTGTCGAAAGCCTTCTCTAGATCAATAAAAGCTATATGTGTGTCCAAGTCGAGCTCCAATCGTCTGTCAATAATTAATCTAAGGGCTAAAATGGCTTTTCTGGTCCCTTTATTTTGTCGGAAGCCATATTGATCAGGTCCAAGACAGTTTTCAGCTATTGGTCGTAGTCTATTTTGAATTATTTTGAGAATTATTTTGGATGCTTGTGAAATAAGGCTTAACGTTCGATTTTCTTCACATGTATTAAGTTTTTTAGGTAATGCTACTGTTTTACTAAGTAAGTAATCTATTGGTACTTGTACTATGGCATATATGTTCTGAATAATTTCAAAAATTTCCTGCTTCATCGGTTGACACACGTATTTTATCATTTCGATATAAATCCCATCGTCCTCTGCAGCTATTATTAACATACACCAAAATCTATGAATGAAATTGTAATGTTACTTTTTATTCAATCATGAAAAACAAACATACATGCTGCACTTATGTACATTCGTGTGTTTTCGCTATATGGAAGAAAACTGCTTTTTGCATAACGTACCTACCTACCCACCACGAGCCTATAAAACCGAAGTTCATTACGAATGCGAATGTTTCTCTTGCAGCTAGCAATTATCATTTTTTGTATCCCGTGATGGAGGTGCGGGCAGAAAAACAGCGCTGTACAGTCGACAGGCTAGTAGCAAAGCCCCGGGCCTATGGTTGCAATGATATTTTTTCCGTTTTGTTTTGTTTTATATATAAGTACCTACATTTATTTTTCTATTCGATTATGTGTTTTTCTGGGACAGCAATCTTTTTAAATTACTTATTTAAAATCCTCTCTTTTATTTATTTTTATAACGATCCAGAATCGCCCTCCCCCAGGGCGCACGACGCGCGATAATCTGTCGCACGTTCTTGCTAGCACTTCATTATTTCATCGCGCCGCTTTTATTTTGCAAAACACTTTCCAAGTTGCTTGCGGAACGATTAAAACGCCGTTTGTTAAGACCTGTGCTGAAACTTAATGAAGTCTTTACTTTAATTCGACATCGTTTGGAATTATGTAGCAATTTTTTTTGTATCGAGAAGTTACATAAAACACGAGTGAAGGACCAACGCTCCCGAGACCAGCAATGTAAAATATTTAGCTATTGGTATTCCAAGGGTTTGGCTACCGAAAGTGGAACTATCCATTTGTTACCTTCTCGCGCTTATAGTTCGCAGAATAGAATATAGGATACCGTTTTCCTCGGAATTCATCTATTAAGGGGATGAAATGGGGATGGAAGTTTGAATCGCAATGCTTTCAATTCAACTAGTTATATATATTTCAAAAGCGGTGACAACATTTACATATAACTTGGTAAAATATAGTAAGTACGATAATAAAGAGTACAGTCACCGGCATAAATATATGATGGATCAAAGGCAGCAAAAATATCTGATGACAACTCTATTCCGTAAGAGCGTGTCAGATATTTTTGCGGCCTTTGATTCATCATATATTGATGCCGGTGACTGTACCTACGTACGAGTAAGCTCTAGTTCTGCAGGGTTCGGAACTTTGCAGTTCCAGGCCCGAGTGCCACATCTATCTAATGCCAAAAAAAGTAAGTACCTACCTATATCCGAATTTCAAAGTCATGCTTACCACAATGACAAGTTGGTTCACAATAGACCAGATCACAATGAACAATCGGAAGACGTGAGATATCGGGCGATATGCCGGTGGAAAGGCCGTGTCAAGTGCTCGTCACTTTCTTTTCGATTGTTTACGAGACAGTGCACATGTTGGTACAAATGTTGCAACATTTGCAACGCGATGTAAAGTAAAAGGAGATTCAGCCCTAGGAAAGTCATGTATTCTATGCGTATTTCTATTTAAATAAATGTATGGTGTAGAATTCTAAATTATTCAGCTAGAGTGGGGAAATTAGAGACTAACATGCATAGATATGGAAAGTACTTGGGAACCTTGACTTCAGTTAATTTTAATATCCAGAAAACAAGCCTAGAAAGGTCTTAATGGCGTATAAATAACTCATTCATTTACCTCCTTTTCTTTGATACACGATATCTAAAGTCCCGTTTAGTAAAAATTATGTGTGAGAGTGAAAGTTTAAATCAATATATTAAAACCTTAGAATGGTTCAAAAAAAATCGTCTTACAAACCTAACATCTATTTGTTAGTCTATAAGCGCTCACCAACTAACACGGTTTCAATGTGAAAAGTGCGTAATATTGCCGTCGTTATTATTTATTATATTTTTTTAATATTTTATTTTGCGGTAGTACCTATTGAGTTCGAGCGCATCGCATGTTTTCACCGCAAGCACCACCGCAGGGTGTGACGCCGCGTCTAGACGCGTGTGAACCTTTAACTCGATGACATAAGGGCTAGTATTCACAAAGATTACCCGCTACTCATCTCAGTCCATCCAGTATAAGTTTGACCAAATTCCCATGATTGTCACGAGTGTCGAGGTCAAGTTTCACTAGGAAGTAGTGGTGAGGTAAGTAGAGACTACTTGTGAATCGTATAGAAATGCCTCTACCGGGTACGTCTCTTTAACATCCCAATCAAATTTTAATAGCTTTCGTAAGCTCGCTCCAACACGTTAGTTCAGCGCTCGTGGAAGCAAGCGCGCAAAATAGACCAAAATTGGATTTTTATCGGAAGCGGCGGATAAAAATAGACCCCCAGTCCGCTATCTGTGATTGATGCGCGCGCGACACGACTGATGAATGGCGGACAAAGCTTGAGGAAAGTTGACCTCCGTGCGTTATGATCATTAGTTTGCGGCTCGCCTATCATTGTTCTGGCTGCAACCTGCTGGGTTTTGATTGGGACTGATTCAATCATACTTTCCATCTTTCAATCGACGACATCACAATGTTATGTAATGTTAAGCAATATCATGTCAGAGGCAGCTACACCTATAAAATACAAGACTGTATTGCTCCCTGTTGTTAGCTTTTTTCCATATGAAAGTGCATAATTCATTCATATGTTGTATACCAACACAACGGCTTGTTACTACATACGTACAACGGGTTTGTTACTTACATATTAGCTAGTTAATCCAATCGTTTTACAGAGTACCAACATTACCAATTGTACAACAAGCGGAATAGTATCAGTTATATTTAAGTTTATGCTACATTATATATTATCTATAAAAAAGTTTTTGTGTTTAGCTGCCAATGTTATGTCAGGAGAATAAAAGTTACATTTACATTTTTTTCAATTGTCCCAGGTTCAGTTACTCTCTGTACGACGTATTGCCAGAAAACATCCCACGTCCTATAAATTTCTATTCGCTTCTCTGTTATATGGACTCTTTTGAAATATATCCAAATTCACAACATTAGACTTTAAAATATCCTTCTATATTCAATGTGCATGTATTTTCTACTTCTATTCGACAGTTTCATAATATAACTAACTATACATTTTTTTTCGCTATATCCGTCATGTTGGCATGATTACACTTTCCCGCCCTTTTTCATAACGTTTGTAGATGTCATGTGATTGTCTGTGATGTCCAATTTTTTTTTTTGTTTTAGGTTTCCGGACTGATCCTTCCTCCAAAAACCTTCAAAATGTTACCGAACATTTTCCTCGTGTGTAAATATGTCAACAGTCAACACCTCAAAACTGATATTGGCAAATCCACCTTGTTAAAACAGCAAGGAGTAAAAGCCATCTTAATAAAATAAAAAAAATGTGTTTTGAATATTTAATATTGTACTTAATAAAAGTGTACGAAGTTAAAGTTGTTTACATAAAAATACCATCCCGAAGACCTCAAGACGTTGGCTCGAGGGGTGAGCCAACTGCACTGTCACATGTTACACCTCAGATTTGGCGCGACGGCAAAAAAATGTAAGAAACTATCACAACCGTCACGACCACAGTCACGTTACTACACGTATGATGCTCTTTACGTAAACCTAATTGGATGTCCAGGTAGGCTGTCAATTTTCATAGAACTCCAACACACGCACTATCAAGAAAGCCTCAAGCTATTTATGTATGACGAAGTAGAAGTGTGGTACCTAAAAGACGCAACAAAGGCCCATTTAAGTATTAGCCCAGACAATGAACTGAACTTGTATGGAAAAAATCACGAATTTGGAAATAATTTATAATAGCTGATTTTCACTAGCGACAAAATCGAACAAAATTTCAGACATCAAAAAAATAATAACTTGACTAGTTTCTGAAAAGTCAGAAAAAATATTAATAAATGGTTTTATCTGTATTTTGGTTCCTCTACATTTGCTCAGGATAAATAATACAAAAAAACCGGCCAAGTGAGACTTGGCCTCGCGCACGAAGGGTTTCGTACCATTATTTATAAAAACGGCAAAAAAATCACGTTTGTTGTATGTATTTATGCATCCCCTTGTCCCGCCTCACCGCCCGTGGTGCATGATGCATAATGATTATGACTCATCAAAAACATTTCATGTACTCGTAAAGTAACCAATCCTTGCTTATATTTAATTGTACTGTTATCAACTAATAACATTTCACGTACAACCGTCATTACTACCCTACCCCGAAACGACCCCGAAACGACAAACCCGATATCTTAGGTTAATGCTTGTCATGTATGAAAAAAACCGGCCAAGTGCGAGTCGGACTCGCGCACAAAGGGTTCCGTACCATTATCTATAAAAACGGCAAAAAAATTACATTTGTTGTATGGGAGCTTAAAAAAATATTTTATTTTGTTTTTAGTATTTGTTGTTATAGCGGCAACAGAAATACATAATCTGTGAAAATTTAATTTCTCTAGCTATCACGGTTCTTGAGATACAGCCTGGTGACAGACAGACGGACGGACGGACGGATGGACGGACGGACGGACGGACGGACAGCGAAGTCTTAGTTATTACTAAGACTTCGCTATAGACCCTATTGCGTCTTTGAGTACGGAACCCTAAAAAGACAATTCATGCTTCATTTAAATCTATTTAATTACTTCCGGATGGAAAATTTGTTGGATTCCTGAATAAAGCATCTTTGAATAACGTTTTAAATTAAATAAAGCAAAAAAACGCTATTTACGTCAGTCCGTAGAGGTTCAAAGCAGGTACGTTGCAAAAGGTGGTATAGAAGATTTTTTTTAAAATATTGTTTACATCGATATAACCGAGCAAATACTTATCAAAAATGGTTACACCAGTTTTCTTGGGACAACTTTTGGCAGCCACAAATCGTCAAAATTTTGGGACTTTTTTTGGTTTCTCACAGTAACTTTTCGCTAGGATGCACCGTATAGGAGCTACCTCCTATACGGTGCATCCTAGCGAAAAGTTACTCACTAGGAAATTAAAAAACATGGAATTATGCGTCTAATGAGTACCAAAACATATTCATTCGGTTTAGCGACATAGTAGAAAACCATGGTTGAAAACGAGGCTTTCCTCAAGTTTGTAAGTTATTTCAAGATAGTGGTTTTTAAGCTTCTGCGTTTCAATTTTGAAATTAAATTTAGGTTTTAGTTCCTCAATTGTAGGAATTTTCAGAATCGACAGTAATTTCAGCATTAGTATCATTATAACTGGTAATCGAAGAGCTGGAAGTTTTCTCGTGCAACGCATCAGCATTGCAGTTCAGTGAGGAAATACCGCCAGCATACTCGGTATAATGCCTAGAGGGCCTTTTTAGGGTTCCTTAGCCAAAATGGCAAAAACGGAACCCTTATAAGTAGTTTCGTCATGACTGCCCGTCAATCCGTCTGTCCGTATGTCACAGGCATTTTACTCGAAAACTATATGGTGTATTTGAATAAAATTTAGAGGATAGGTGTATTTTATTAGCCGCTACATAATTCTAAAATGAAACGATAAAAAAAATATTCTTTTAGAGGTGCACTCCATACATATTACTGCAAGTCAAAAAAAAGAAAAACATTGTATCTCCACGTGTGGCACATCAATCGATAGGTCTTTTAAAATAAGTATAAAATAAATATAAGGTTTCCCAGCAAGTTTTTCGATTAAGTGAAAATAGTCGGAGATAATCGCCTACGTCTGTCAGTAGAGGTTCAAAGCACGGGGTAGGTACTTTGCAAAAGGTGGTGTAGAAGATTTTATTTTTTATGTCATGTAACGTGGATACAACCGGAGCAATTATCAAAAATAGTTACACGAAATACCTCGGGACAACTTTTGGCAGTTACAAATCCTGGAAATTTAGTGACTTTCGGGGCGATTATCTCCGACTATTTTCACTTACTCGAAAAACTTGCTGAGAAACCTTATATTTATTTTAAAAGGCCTATCGATTGGTGTGCCACACGTGGACATACGATGTTTTTCTTTTTTTTTGACTTCCAGTTATATGTATGGAGTGCACCTCTAAAAGAATATTTTTTTTGTCATTTCATTTTTGAATTATGTAGCGGCTAATAAAATACACTTATCCTCAAAATTTTATTCAAATACACCTTATAGTTTTTGAGTAAAATGCCTGTGACATACGGACAGACAGATTGACGGGCAGTCATGACGAAACTATAAGGGTTTCGTTTTTGCCATTTTGGCTACGGAACCCTAAAAAGGCCCTCTAGGCATTGTACCGAGTATGCTGGCGGTATTTCCTCACTGAACTGCAATGCTGATGCGTTTCACGAGAAAACTGCCAGCTCTTGGATTACCAGTTATGATGATACTAATGCTGAAATTACTGTCGATTCTGTAAATTCCTACAATTGAGGAGCTAAAACCCCTAGTTAAATTCAAAATTGAAACGCAGAAGCTTAAAATCCACTATCTTGAAATAACTTACAAACTTGAGGAAAGCCTCGTTTTCAACCATGATTTTCTACTATGTCACTAAACCGAATTAATATGTTTTGGTACTCATTAGACGCATACTTCCACGTTCTTTAATTTCCTAGTGAGTAACTTTTCGCTAGGATGCACCGTATAGAAGCTACGAGTGAGAAACCAAAAAAATCGAGGATTTGTGGCTGCCAAAAGTTGTCCCAAGATATCTCGTGTAACCTTTTTTGATATTTGCTCGGTTGTATCGATGTAAACAATATTTAAAAAAAAAACTTCTACACCACCATTTGCAACAAAGAAATACTCTACGGACTGGCGTCATTTTAAATTCATGTTTTTCGAAACCGTATTTTGCCTGGAGTAGGTACCTAATGTATGTGTTTTGCACGTGAGCCATCTTGTGTGCACACACAACTAGTCGCGCTGACACCCTAAATGAGCCCTTTGAAAATAGACCTAACCAAATTGGTTGAAGTTGAGCGACTGTGGCACTGAGAATTACACTCTCGATGTTGTAGTCGCGTGTTCGGATCTCTATACTTAGTATATCATTGAACGAATGAGCGAAGCGAACGAAGTTAGCCGTTTCAGCTCGGGAACCTATGCTTACCTATGTCCGGCTTTCCAGAGTAGAACCTAGAGGTCACATTTCTCAACCGATTCTCGTGAAATTTTGTGACCACTGAGCAGGCTCCATAATTATATGATTTTTTTTGTCGATTCAGTTTTTGGAATAGGTATAAGTATATATTTTTTATTAACACAGAATTATGTAGTTCACCGTGCCACTAGTTTTTCAATGGAGCACCCATGGTCTAGCACAGTCAGCAGCAGAAGTTGCTAAGTGGTTCTAGTGCTCAAAATGATCTACACATGGACTCTAATGTCAAGGGAATAAGGATCTGTGTAGGTCATTCTGAGCGTGTTATTTTGCTTAGCTACTTCTGATGCTGACTGTACCAGCACGATCGCACTTTGCGTGGGTTAAGCAGCGTTGACAGCTTTGAGTTGAAATTATCGCTCTCGTGCTTTGGAAAACATCCAACATTCAGTATTAGTGCACCGAGCGGCCTTGGCCGGCACCGCTGTAGTATAAAATTTTACTCCAAACAACTACACGGTCGGTGCGGACCAAGGTCGCTCAGTCGGAGGGCCGTGTTGGCGACCGTCTAGCAGAGACTTTACAAAGGCGAACTTATCCCTACTTAAGTTTAGTCCTTATTTTCTTGGTTTCTTTTTGATATGGAAGGCCTGATGGCAATGGTTTCCTCTAAACTAGTGCCGAATCCAATCATTGTTATTAGCCACCGCCAATTATTGGTATTAGGCAGAAAGCGAACCCCGGACTTCTTTACGTACGGTGCCACTTTCAACCGAATATATTGTAATTTTGCGTAAAACTATAGAATGTCTGGCTGTAGTTAATTCTGTAATTTAGCTAGTTACTAGGGCAGCCTGATGAAACCCGTCGCGACGCGTTTCTCGCCTATATGAAGTAGGCCGGAGCTCCCAGTATGTTAAGCAAGTAATAATGGCGCAACGAAGAAGCGCAGCATCTCACTAGGTCTATCTCGAGAGTCGCTCGAGTTCCCACCACATTATCAGGTTTATTTATCACCAAACTAATGATTATATCATCGCATAAAAATGGGTTCAACCAAACATGTATTAGTCTTGCGTACGTATTCAGTCTTTCTTTTGGACACATCCAAAGTTTGACCGCCTAATTTGGAATCAAATCGAATCAACATATGATTTTCATAATTGAAACATTGTTTAAGTATGTGTAATGTGTTGTTTTTAACACGGATATACCTATTATTTTAGAGACGATGATGTTTCAATTTTATTTTATATTTTAACTATGAACGCCTTAAATTATTTATATACACGTCTGAATGCAAGTTGACATATTCCACAGTTAGAGGACTACCCTTACCCTCTGCCATCATAAAGAAAACTCGTAGGTAATAAATACTACGAGGTAAGTTTAGTTTAACTCTAAGTCAGTATTTGCCAACGCCAACGTTCCGGGCAATATAACTGATAGCAGTATTCCTGTAAATCAATGACAACGGCACATCACTGTTTGAAATGCAATCAAAAGCAAAAAAAACGTGTAAACTTGAAGGTACCGTGCACCCATTTGAGTAATACTCTGCTATGTGTGCTCTAGACCTCCTAAAACTAAATCGATAAAAAAAGATATATATATATATATACTTAATTATAGAACCTGCTTCCTAAATTCCGCGAGAATCGGTTCAGAAATACGGCCTGTAGAGGAGAACAGCCGGACTTCCGGACAGACATACGAAAACATTTTTGCCCAACCTGAAACGGTCGTCCAATGAGAGTACCTATGAGAGAGCAGCGGGCCGGTAATGTGCCAGAGCCCGCTCGCTCCTCTACGAGCTGTCACTTTCATTTCGCCGACAGCTCGAGTTCACCCATCGGCGGATATTACAAATAGCACTCATTCGTTAAATGAAGTAACACTTTAGCGGTAATTACGTGTGAACTATTTTATTTACAGAGCATTAATTTTGTTTCCTTTTCTGGTTGCTTAATTAAGTTAACGAATATTCTATTTTAGTACTTTGCGTAGGTACAGTCAGGGGTATTAATATACGTACATAAATATCTGTACAGGACTCTATTGTCAATGTCATAAAGGCGTGTACAGATATTTATTTATTTAATCGTATGGCATACAATATTTGGCCTTTGAGTTTTGTCACTCGTTAGTACCACCCGGGGGACACACAGATATTTATATCCTTATTTATGTACGTATATTAATACCCCTGACTGTACGCGAAAATATTCTGAACTGTTAACTTATTCAATTTATATTAATGCATTGACGGACATTTAGCCAGACTATTGCCTTTATTCATAGATCATAAAGGTTCATAAAACCTATGTTAACTAGTAACTCTGTGAGTTACAGAACTTATAAGTATTCTTTCAAAAAAACCTTCATTTTATTTTTTTCATTTTCACTGACAGCTATTCCAATCCCAAACTGCGACGGAATCTATCATGTGAAGATCTACATGCGCACGCGTTGAAGTCTACGGGGCTGCGGCTCGCGCGGCGCGCCCCAGAGAGCATTTTAGGGCACAGCAATTTACATACAAACGTACCATTTACGAAGCGTGGTATTTCTTAGGCGTGTTTAGACATACCTGTGCTACTTTTAATAATTGTATATACAAATATGACAAATGTCGGTGGCCTAATGCTAACGTTAAATATTTTATGTAAGTATAGCGAAAAAACAAATGTATGTTTATGGGTGTCGCGTTTTGTTTTGTTAAGAAAGAAAAATAGGTAGTATTTTCTTGCCTTCATATTTGAATTTAGATTTCCAGCATGTTTATCTAGTGTCGGTAGACTTTAATAATAGGTAGTTAATATTTAAAAAAAATAACGACTTTGAGTGGTCAAACTCAGACAAACATTATTCCGATTTCATTTCTATGTCTTTTGCGCACTCGCTCTTACTCGTTAGCTAGCAAGTTTGATTTTAGCATCGAAGCTAGTGTATGCAAACAAAGAAGAATGAAAAATGAGTGTCTCAAATGAACATTTGACCCCACGTTCTATCTTAACTATAAACATCTATTTATCTGTATAATGTGTTGGTCGTCCCTCGTAATAATTAAATGTTGATCAAAATGTATTTTTGTAACACGAGTGCGTATGTAAAACACCAAACAAACAACGCACATGTCGAAAACGAAATTTTACGCGTTCTTAAATGGTTTATGAAACACATGAACCACCCACTCAATTGTTTTACTATTGAGTAACAAGCAACAATACACGCACTATAGTAAATGGCACTAAAACAATTATCGAAAGATTACACTCATCTTTTCTAGTAGCAGAGGGTCGATTTGAAACGTCAAACATTCCAACTTGACTTTAATGTGACTTGCGCGCTTGCTCTGACATGCTAGCTCGCAGTGCGTGGAAGCGAGAAAGCAAAACATAATAAAATGAAATCAGAATCAAATTGAAACACGTAATACCTCGAATCGATCCCAGTGCGTACCGTAGTGGCGGAAGTAGTTTCAATCAATCATCTTTTTGTTTCTCCTTATGCAATGATGCATCTGCGGGGTCATCCGATTCGATAATGATTGATTCTCTGTTCTCAATGATTATTGGTTGTGATGTATAAAGCCACGTAGTGAGAGACCAAAAGCAATCATTGTTTGCATGCTTACTGGCACCCCTATTCTTGAGGTTACGAAAAACAAGTATTGCTGAATAAATTAATGTAATTTATTGTCACGAAAAAAAAACATGTAAAATTGGTGCAACGATCGTCACTCTGAAGTGTGACATGTTAATTCCGAATCGTGTTCTTGACCCATATAAATGATACGTAAACTATCTTAATTGGCTATAACTCCCTAGCCAAACAGGGAGCCAAACTGTAAAACAGTGATGTCTAGTCAATGAGGCTTGTCGACTTTTTGTTCTGGATGATCGGATTCAGTTTCGCGTGGATCGGTTGCGGGTGTTTGCCGTGCCACAGAAACAGAATATATAATCCCATAAAAACCATTCCATGTAAAAAATAGGCCAAGTCTCGAAACTCTTTCACAGTAAAAAGTGGTGCGATATTTCGTAAAGCCAAGTCAGGCATTCTTATTAATCTTTATTTGCTTGCTAAATAAAATTCTGCAACTTGGGAATCACACACAACTTTACTGCATTTGCTTATTTTTGCAAAGGTACCTAAAACTATGTAAGTGTGATTGCCAAGTCACAAAATTTTATTTAGCAAGCAAATAAAGATTAATTTAGAAGAATTAAGAATACCTGTGGCGATGTGGACGAATTCAACGACGGGTTTTCGGAAGCTGTCTGTGCCACTGGGTCTAAGTTATTTAAGTCCCAGCGGGCCAATGGACTTAAAAAGCTATCTAGCTCCACTCAGAAGCTCATGAAGGAAAGGAGTGAAATGACTCTGCAGTCTTCAGCCGATGCGACTTTATACCGGCAACTCAATAAGGATCTCCAAGTCCCTTACCCGCGATCTGCGCCAATTCAATACGAACCGTATTGAAGAGGCCATCGAGCAAAATAAGGGCTCTAAACATCACACACACACACACACAGGCTGGCGTATTACATACGTGCAGCCTTTCTGATCTAAGTAGCAAGTAAGAAACTAATGATAAGAACTTAATCTGATTTAGCTTACTCTTAACAACAGCATTAGGGTTTGCAAGATCCGCCAATATTTTGGATCCGGATATTTCGGATATTTCAATTCAACAGATCCGGATATCCGGATCTTTCGGATAATACGGATCCACAAGGTTTTTTGGTATAAAGTAGGAATTGTAAGTTTAAATCAAGAAAAAACGGCTACACCACCGTATACCTGAAAGATTTTAAATACGTACGCATTCCCGAGGTCATAAAGAGTATAAACTTCTTTTTTTTATTCAACTTTTTATTTACAACTACAAACTAACCGGGAAAGTGAGAGTTACGTCACTGAAAGCTGTCACTTGAATAACAACCAGGGGTAATCAACGTAACGTTCCAAACGCGCGTTAGCTATCGAACTGTCATTTTCCCACATAAAATTTGACATGTAGATCTACCTTACGTGCGTACAATGCGTTACGTGATTGACCACAGCAGGTCAAGTTAACTCCGTACCTGGTGCTCGTACATATATTTCAATGAGCTCTATGTACCGGAGTTAATTCAATAGGGTTGTAACTAGGTATCAAACCTAGGAGGAGAAATTGACAATGTGATCCGGACTAGGGAAAAGGTGTTTGTCTAGCAGGGGGCATTCCTTTAGGCAAGACTGTGTCTGGATATGGCAAAAACGGTGAACGGGCATTAATATAGCATACCATGCTTATTATATTACATGATCATATTATAGGTCAAGATCATCATACTAAAAATTAAAAAAAATATTACAAGTATTAAACGTAGGTATTGTTGCTGCATTTACTTTTTACTTCCTGGGTCAACTATACTTCTTAATTATTTCTATAGGTTTATTTAACTAAACTAATCCCCTTATTCATAAAACTTAAAATGGCTGCTAAATATAATGTGCTTTGTCCACTTCTTACGAACACAAATGTCAAAGTGACAGATAAGGACAAACGAATTTTAACGCCATTTTAAATAGTTAAAATAGGCTTTTTGAACGTTTATGAATACGGGCGTAAGTCTTTAGTAGGTAGTTATATAGGTAACATTGGATTTATAATAATTACTTTGTGTCTTTGCCTACGGTGAATTAGTGCATTTAAACCAACGCCAACTTTCGCCATGAAACTGCGGCATTTTTACTAGTTTGTAGTATGTAGGTTTAATTAGTTTTTGTGACTAATACATTAAAAACAAAAATAATCTGGTCTGGGATGATGAAGTGGCGAATAAAAACAGAGATTGAGTTATCTACCATTCGGTTTTCAGCGTGGACTCGGTAAAAACTTCATTTTGTAGCCGTATTTTCGGTTTTCATGGTTGTATTTTAAGGATCCGTAATATCCGAAAGATCCGGATCCAAGAGCCTGTAAGATCCGGATCCGAAATTCGGCGGATATCCGGATATTTCGGATATCCGGATATCCGGATTTACAGCATGTAATGGAGGAGCGGGACTCCCTGACACAGGTTTATTACCTACTAGGAAGCCCCAACCTTGTTATCATTTTGTGACATGTTTTTTCTCAAATAAATTTTCATTTTTCATTTTTTTTCTGAAACAGCTTAAGAACAGCAAGGCACCCGGTGAAGACGGAATTACAGCCGAACTCCTGAAGGCGGGTGGAAAACCGATCCTTACGGCCCTTCAGAAGTTGTTCGACACAGTCTTACTGGAAGGGAGAACGCCAAAGGCGTGGAACAGAGGTGAGGTGGTGCTGTTCTTCAAAATGGGTAACAACACCCTGCTGAAGAACTACCGACCCATCTCAATTCTGAGCCATGTCTATTAGCTGTTTTCAAGAGTCATTACGAATCGTCTCGCACGCAGGCTTGATGACTTCCAGCCTCCCGAACAAGCCGGTTTCCGAAGAGGCTTTAGTACCGTAGACCACATCCACACGCTCCGCCAGGTTATACAGAAGACTGAGGAGTATAATCTGCCCCTCTGTTTAGCGTTCGTGGACTACGAGAAAGCCTTCGATTCGGTCGAAACCTGGGGTGTATTACAGTCTCTCCAGCGCGCAGCGGTGCCAAGTAGACAGCCGCTATATCGAAGTACTGAAGTGTTTGTACGAGAACGCCACTATGACAGTCCGACTTCAGGATCAGAGCTCGAAGCCTATTCCGCTGCAGCGGGGTGTCAGACAAGGGGATGTTATTTCCCCAAAACTGTTCAGCGCTGCACTGGAGGACGTTTTCAAGACTCTGGACTGGAGAAGTTTAGGCATCAACATCAACGGCGAGTACATCACTCACCTTCGGTTTGCAGATGATATAGTAGTCTTGGCTGAGACCATGGAGGACTTAAGTACAATGCTCGATGACCTCAGTAAAGCTTCCGAGCGAGTTGGTCTAAGGATGAACATGGATAAAACGAAGATCATGTCAAACGTCCATGTAGTACCAACTCCTATTTCAATCGGACACTTTACGCTCGAAGTTGTAGATGATTATATGTATACCTAGGACAGACTGTCCAGTTAGGTAGGTCCAACTTTGAGAAAGAGGTCAATCGTCGAATCCGACTCAGCTGGGCAGCATTCGGGAAGCTACGGCACATCTTTTCGTCCAATATTCCGCAGTGTCTCAAGACGAGAGCCTTTGACCAGTGTGTGTTGCCAGTGATGACATATGGCACGGAAACGTGGTCGCTTACTATGGGCCTCATAAAAAGGCTCAAAGTCACTCAAAGGGCAATAGAGAGGGCTATTCTGGTAGTTTCTCTGCGCGATCGCATCAGAAATGAGGCTATCCGCAGCAGAACCAAGGTAACCGATATAGCCCTCCGAATTGCTAAACTTAAGTGGCAGTGGGCGGGGCACATTGCACGTAGAACCGATGGCCGTTGGGGCGGAAAGGTTCTCGAGTGGCGACCACGTACCGGAAGGCGCGGCGTGGGTAGGCCCCCCGCAAGGTGGACTGATGACCTGGTAAAGGTCGCGGGAGTCCGCTGGATGCGGGTGGCGCAGGTCCGGCCATTGTGGCACTCTTTGGGGGAGGCTTATGTCCTGCAGTGGACGTCTTTCGGCTGATATGATGATGATGATATGATGAAGAATGCCTGACTTGGCTCTACGAAATATCTCACCACTTTTTACTGTGAAAGAGTTTCGAGACTTGGCCTATTTTTCACATGGAATGTTTTTTATGGGATCTCATTTCTTTTTGTAGACTTTGTATGGGAATGTTATTTTACCAACCGCAAATAACGTTTGTATAGTTTTGCAGGAAGGAACTGCAAAAGTAACTTTGTAATCGCATGTATTTTTATAGGATTACAAACTTACTTATGCAGTTTGTATATGTCTGAAACGTGACTGAAATTGCAATATTTTTAGGTTTTTTATCAATTATTAGGCTAAAAACGAATTAAGTTTGAAAGGAGCTTGTGGGTCTGCTAGGAGTAGGTACCTTAGAATTAGCGTGATCATTATCAGAATTGAGTATGTCAGTGACAAAACTAACGAACTTTGACGGACAATAGTTCTTAAACTAAAAGTTCAAATTGAATATAATTAATATTGTATGTTAGCCATATTATGCCCTACATGTTCCTGAAAATTCAGGGTTCTAAAGCCAGCACAACATTACAAAATGTTGAAAATGGCCTGAATGGCTTCGAGAAAAGGATGGTAAGGCCGTGTCTCTTTGTTTTGCTCGACTTGGCAGATAGTACAAGCCGTGCCCTGCCCCTACAATATCGCGTCGCAGCTCCCGTTTGCGTTAGAGCGATGTTCTGATAATTAATTGGGACTGAGATTTAATTGTTAAGATCCTGTGTTTGTCTGCATTTGTAACTACATATTTCTAAACTTCGTAAGTTTAGGTATACTAGAGCTAGCGTCAAATCCGGTGGCACTGATTTAATAAAAAATCAGAACTACCGGATTTGACGCAAAGTAACCCGTACTTTCAGGCATCAAGGTTACTGGTTTACTTACAGAAAATTGTAAACTAAACAAGTAAATTATAATCTCATATTACATTACCTAACCCTTGACTCGTTCATTACTTAACACCGCCCAAGTGATCCGTGATACACAGTTGAGTAAAAACACCGGCCAAGTCCGAGTCGCACTCGCGCACGAAGGGTTCCGTAAGTACTATTATCTATAAAAACGGCAAAAAATCACGTTTGTTGTATGGGAAAAAATATTAAAAATAACATATGTGTGGGAAATGGAACGTAAGTGAGTGAAAGGGACAGAAAGAGCGAGATAGAGAGAGTATTGTAAGATGGCGGTTACCGTTTAAAACGTGAAAATGTAGTTCCGAGTAAATTATAATAAATAATTGTTTAAAGAAAGACTAGTTTCACTCTGGATATATCCCATACTACAATTTTTGGGGGCTCGTCCGGGATGTCCTCAGAGTGAATGAAGACGACAAATACGACGATTACGACGTGAAATAAGATTTGATTTACGACGAGGCGACCATAGCGTCCCATGACAGAAGAGAAGACGATCGGAAGAATTGAAGGCGAACAAAACCACGACGACGACGTGTTTTTTCAAGACGACACGACGTATCTTTTAAAGAGAATATTACAATTTCACGACGAAGACGACTACGCAAGCGACGACGACGACATGCCTGATCCTCCTACGAATGCAGACGGCGGTAACAAGAATGGCGGCTCAAGTTTTCTGGCAGCAGCAAACGTGTTCTTCGACGGTGGCATCACTCAGTTCGACGGCGAAGACAAGACATACACTTCGACAAAATGGGCTCAAGATATCGAGGATAACGCGGATGTGTTTGTTTGGACTCCTCAACAAAAGTTGGTAATTGCGCGCAGATCCTTGTGCGGCACGGCGGCCTTGTGGCTGAAGTCTGAAAAAGTCTTTAAGACTTATGAAGAGCTCAAACATGCGCTACAGAAGGAGTTTCCAGATGCCGTTAATTGTAAAGAAATGCATGAGTTAATGGCAGCGACAAAGAAGTCTAAAAATGAGAGTTGCTATCGGTATATGTTACGTATGAAAGAATTGGGTAAAAGGGCGAAGTTTCCCGATTACGTAGCTATACAATACATAATAGACGGTATTGAAGACTTGCAAGTTAATAAGATGATTTTGCTTGGCGTAACTACGTATGGTGTGCTGAAGGAGAAATTGGCTATTTACGAAAAGATGAAGACCGATGACATGAAGAGAGAAGTACGGGTCGAGACAGCTGTAAGAAAGAAAAGTGATTCATCTCGGCGTTGCTACAATTGCGGAGACAGAAGTCATGTATCTTCGCATTGTCCTAATGGCATAAAGTGTTTCAGATGCAATGAGTATGGTCATATTGGAATTCGGTGCCCTGTTAGTCAGAATCATAACAGTGCGAAGTTCGACCGGAACGCGTCTGCAGTTGGTGCGCCTCAACTTCGTGCGTTTGGCGGCCACGGCGCTAGTGGCGTTACTCCGTCGGCGAAGCAGCGTACGGCTATGTTCGGGACATCGGAAGCGACCAATCGGAACGATCGTACGAGCGGCCATATTTGCGACAATGTCAACGAAGTGACAAGTTCGTGTTTGGACAACTCAGAGGTTATGCAGATTGTAAACAAAGAGTTTCGGTGCAACAGAAAAAACGATAAACCAGTGAAATTAGTGACCATAGCACGAGATTATTGCTATAACGCGCTGATAGACTCTGGCAGTGACGTTAATCTGTTGGCGGCGGAGTTATACGAGAATATTTTCGGTGAAAAGTGTCATGTCGGCGGCGGGCTGACTTTAACAGGACTTGGACGCTCACAAGTGCGGTCCTTGGGCAAGGTTACGACGACAATTACGGTTGATGGACAGTGTTACAACGGTGTTACATTTCATTTAATACCTAGAGACTGTATGCCTTACGATATAATTATAGGACATGAGTTTTTGAAAGAGGTGACAGTTTACATGAGTGAAGGATGTGTGAACATATTTAAGGATGAGAATGAGTGGTTAAATAATGTGAATTGCTTTACAGATGAGGCAGAATCTCTGGTGGAGCATATCAAGGATCCATTAATCAAAGACGAGGTACGTCGTAGTGTGGAGAGCTATCATCCAGTTCAAGTGAAGGAGGTACCTTTACAGCTCAAGATTGTACTGAAGGATGATGTGCCTGTAACACAACGACCACGACGGTTGTCTTACACGGAGCAGGGTATTGTGGAAGCACAAGTTGAAGAATGGCTAAAGGACGGGATAGTCAGAGTAAGTAGAGCTAAGAAAATAATGATGATCTTTATTGATGATATAATCATCCCTATGTTAACAAAACTATGCATTGAGAATGCAGGAGTGTGGTATAAGCACGTCAGCAGAGTGCAGAGAGCGCTAAACAGCACATTCCAGAGAAGTATAAATACAACGCCTTTCAAGCTGTTAGTAGGTGCTAAGATGAGATGTAAAGAAGACATTGAGATCTTGAGATTACTCAAAGAAGAATCTGCCAGTTTGTATGACAGTGATAGAGAAGAATTACTCAAGAAGGCTAAAGAACAGATGTTAGCAGTCCAGGAAGAGAACATAAAATATTATAACAAAAGGAGAAAGGAGAGCCAGAAGTATATGGTGGGTGACTTAGTGGCTATTAAAAGAACTCAGTTTGGAACCGGTCTGAAACTAAAGCCGAAGTTCTTAGGGCATTACAAGGTTACTAAAGTCAATGTGAACGACCGCTATGAGGTGGAGAAGGCTGACAGCTCCGCAGAAGGACCCAACCATACCTCCAGCTCAGCTGACTTCATGAAGAGATGGCCAGGTGGCGATAACATGGAGTAAAGTCAAGGTAACTATATTGCTATGTTGCAGATGATTGAATGAAAGAGTTTATTTTAGTTTAAGGCTTATGTGTAAGCCATTACGTTGTTAATTAAGACTTCTTATTCAGTTTATTTAAGTATGATTGTGATGACGCCTGATGATCAGTAGTAGAGGATGACTGGATGGGATGTCTGTGGAACAGACATAGTGCAGGAATGGCCGAATGTGGGAAATGGAACGTAAGTGAGTGAAAGGGACAGAAAGAGCGAGATAGAGAGAGTATTGTAAGATGGCGGTTACCGTTTAAAACGTGAAAATGTAGTTCCGAGTAAATTATAATAAATAATTGTTTAAAGAAAGACTAGTTTCACTCTGGATATATCCCATACTACATATGTTTATTTTATTCTGTTTTTAATATTTGTTGTTATAGCGGCAACAGAAATACATCATATGTGAAAATTTCAAATTTCAACTGTCTAACTATCACGGTTCATGATCATGAGATACAGCCTGGTGACAGACGGACAGACAGGCAGACAGACAGATAGGCAGACAGACAGACAGACAGAAAGACGGACAGCGGAGTCTTAGTAATAGAGTCTCTTTGAGTACGGAACGCTAAAAAAGGTCAATTTGCTAAAATTGCAAAACACACTCACGAGTGAGATAAATGCAAACTAGTTGCACGGAATTTGGTGAGTATGATAACTGGTGGCAATTACGGCGCCAACGAGGGTGATTAGTGGCGCAACGTGCGCAAGCGACGCGCGGCGATGCGCGGGATGCGCAGAGACGTAGAATACGTATTAGTCATGTGTGGATGCGTCTCGGTCTTTACAGGGACTAAAACACAGACACACAGAGTATAAACACAAGTAATTATTGCCATTAGGTACCTAATGTAGGCGACGGGTCGCAGATTGTGAAATAATAACACACGTAGGATATTTTTTTGTACAGTTTATAATACACATTACAGGAACAACACATAAAACACAGGTAACGGCACAGTATATTCACAAAACTCTATTTAAGTACACGTAATATAGCAAAAGGTGCGTGAATAATTTATAGAAACCAATTGACAAACAGAATTTACCACCACGAAGAAAAATCAATACTTACTTATAAACAAAAGAGGCGCGCTCATGCTATGCGAACTTAGAACTTAATGCAAATCCAGTTTCTTATTGAAAATAGTGTCACCTACTTGATAGGTGGCGGACTCCCTGAAGCTCTAGCGATTGCTAGGCTAGGCTGTCAAGGTATTTCAAAATTCGCCGTATTGTCATAGGACATCAGTAGCCTAGGGGTACAGACGGCGGTATTTGGAGTCGATGAGCCGGGGTTCAAACCCTGGGACCGACGCACTTTTTGTATGTTGTGTACATTCAAAGAAAAGTTTTAAGTATCGCAGAAGAGATGGCGCCTGTATACGCAAGCATTAAATGCCTTCTCAATTTGGTCGAGTTGCCTGTCTATCTCAGTATGTATATTGTAGTCTTTGGGCGCGCTGGCGGCGATGGCCGCGCCTGCCAGCTACCAGCGAGCGGGCACGGTGGAGGTTGCCTTGCGCCCCGTTTACAGGTATGATCCAATCCCAAGAGCAGATATCCATATGACTATTAACTGTTGAGGGCTATGATAACGACGTCCATTTCATAAAATTAAACATTTGTAAAAGAAAAATATAAAAGTTGGTTATAAAAAAAAACATATTACAATAAAATGAACCAGCGCATGGAATATGGCCACAATACGGCCTTGCTCTGCCTTTCATCTGCCTTCTCAATATTCGTCAAACTTCCCTCAATTACATGCCCAAACGTCAAGTCGGTTGACGTTGACTCGGATATTGCGCAGCTGATGCGCGCTAAGAACAAAACAGCATCAACATTCCAACATTGCCATTCTAGCGGTTTTGGGAAGCAATACGGTTCTAATTGGAGCCGCAATACTTTTCAATTACACGCACTACAGCTATGTATGCTAATCACAATGTCAACCTTCTTTTTTTTTTTTACATGGGTAAATGCCTTTACGCATGCCACCTAGGAACTAGGATTAAGTATGACGGGCTCCTGGGAACCCCCCGGACTACCGTCTAAAACCACCAAGGTATGCCCTCTCTGCCGTCTCAACCTGTCTCGACTCACCTCACAACTCACCCCTTGTATGTCTTGACGTTATAATTCGTCACAGTGGGGTCAGACAGACACTGGTTCGCCTCAGGTGATCTGTCGATAAGCTTTGTGAATACCAGTAATGATGTAAAGGCGCGATAGGATGCGTTTGTTGCTTCACATGTCAGGGCGCCATCGCGGGTCATCGCGGGTCGTGCCCTCGCCGCGATGGACGCGCGCCCGATAACAGTCATGTGCGCTATGAAGATAAGCACCTGAAATTTAGCCGTCAACCGACTCTGCGATATAAAGACAGGGTCTAGCGCATCCAAATTGATGTCAGACGCGCAATAGACCAAATTGAACGCCACTTTGCTAGTGTTACAAAATGCGTGTTTTCTAGTCGTCCTATGCCTAGCTATAGCCTGATGGCGGTTATCTCGAACATAAAACATTCGTCCCTTCATCATCATCATCATCATCATATCAGCCGAAAGACGTCCACTGCTGGACATAGGCCTCCCCCAAATAGTGCCAAAATGACCGGTTCTGCGCCACCCGCATCCAGCGGACTCCCGCGAACCAGGTCATCAGTCCACCTTGAGGGGGGGCCTACCGACGCCGCGCCTTCCGGTACGTGGCCGCCACTCGAGAACCTTTCCGCCCCAACGGCCATCGGTTCTACGTGCAATGTGCCCCGCCCACTGCCACTTAAGTTGAGCATTCGTCCCTTGCTAGCAAGTATAATAGGTAAGCGTAAGATGGACTAATATTTTACCTCTGCCATACACGGCAAAGGATTGTGTGTCACATGACTCGGTTTATTTTGTTAGGGTCTATCCAACGGTGCATGTATACAACACTTCTGCGCACTACATAAAATTCTCATAGAGCGATATTTTTTTTTTTTTAAGAAAGCTGTTAGGGTCATATTAAACTAATTTTAAAGGTGTTTAATAAAACTTCCCGTGAAACTATTTGTGGCATTCAATTTAGCAAGTGATTTTCGATTTAGTGTGACTCGCTTACCAATTTTTCGTGTACAGTAAAATTTGATGTGCAACGTTAGGTAATTGTTTGTTGGCCGCTCAATCACTTCCGCTAGCATCGCCAGTTTCATGGAGCTGAGTTCGACTAATTTATTGTTTATAGAAATAATAATATTCATTGACTTATTTTAAATCCGGATCAGCGTCGCTAGCACACATGCGCATAACGCAAGAAAATGCGACCGAGAATTTCCGCCTTTTCGCGTTTGTTGTACTAGCCACTCCCACTTGTGCAGTTGTGCTAGGCAAGCAAAAAAAAGAGCTGCCCTCAGCAAACTATATCCATAATCATAACAAATCAACATTTGTCTTTTTATTGCACATGCGTGAAAAGGAAAAAATGCAACACAATAACACGTTTTAGTAGATCGCTTTTCAATGAACGATTCGATTTCCAATGAAAGTAAAGTAGCCACAGTTGTCTGTTTGTTGATTGTATGTATATATATATATATTCAATCACTACTGGGTCACTTCTGGATAAAATTAGCTCAGGATACGGACGGGTGGCTTACTCGAAGAGAGGGCTATGCTCAGCAGTGGGCGATTATGGGCTGACAATGATGAATGTTGATGATGATGATATATATACCAACAAAGTCACGTCTCGACTTGAAATGGCATCATTTAGTTCCTTAGATATCTCAAAATGATATGTCATACAACGCAGTGCAATATGCCATCAGCAACCAATGCACACCTTTTTTTTCTCGGTGTGAATGTGCTTACTGCTTACCCGTTGTGAAATAGGGGGTTATGTTACTCGTATGTGGGTTTCATTTAGTCATAGCATGCCCACTAAAACCACACCGACGTTTTCCCGCTTTGCCGTGAAGGGGGACGCCATGGAATCGCGCACATATATTCTACCACGACGCTTCCGGCAGCCCCAGCCCCGGGCTGTTATTCGCTACGCGTTAATGCGGCTCACCCCGCCGGTCACCCGTTACGAAACTAGACCTCTACCTACGCTTAATTACTACGCATCGCGGTGTCAAGGTATAATTGTGGGCGAGCGTTTAAGTGAACTTAAAACTAGTTACAGAATAGGGGGGCTGCTTACGGCTGAGGCACCCACCCTAAACGAAGGGAAGGTCAGGAACGCTTTGATCCCAGACGTGACGCCTCCAGACGTGTAAAGCCGTGCAAAGTGAGTTCCCAGCTCACTGGCCCTACAGGGGGATTACGCTCGTCTCCACCTCCTCCGTCTTCGCAAACCAAACAACCTACTTTCATAATGACTTACCGATTCCTGCATCCACAAAAGTCACGCACTAACTAAAATAAGACCTTTCATTGTGCACTTTATTTCGTCAAAAACATATTAGCATAATGACGTTAACTGTGCGTGAAATGGGATTTTGCCCTATTATAATGTCATAATAGAGTATATTACGTTACAGCTCTCCTCTGAACGTGCTATTGTATGTGTTTAATTCTGCCGTAATCTCCGCGACCTCGCAGTGACCTTTCGGGATGCGCAAGCACATTCCGATCTGCGAACATTTCCCAAGCTCATCCATTGTTTTGGCGTTCAATTTTAAAAAGGAAGTTTTTGTGTTTATGATTCGCCTTTTATTATAAGTTGAGGTGTTACAATAAAATGAACTGATGCCTTATATTACAAAAGTTATAGCATTGTTACAGGTGAGCAGTAAGATAATAGCTGTATTGTATGCTTTAAATACGGATCAGATTTATTGTGATTGAATTTATTTTTCAGCGACTGGTAGATAGTTTGCGTGTCTGAAGTTAGCTTCGAGTCGCCTCCCGCATACCCGTCCGACCCCCCTGACACCTTTGCGGCGCTACTAGTAGCTAACATCAGAATCGTTAACTGATTTTAATCGTATTGTATAGGTATTGTCTTTTAAATCACTAAATGTTAAACATGCTTATAAATTGTTTTGTTTGGGACTACCCCTGCCCACTGCCCCTGTGTCCCTTTTTAGCACTATACTTCAGTCTAGACAGTGCAGTAACGTTTTTCCCACACCGGCTAATTACAGTGCTCATAATTAGGCGAGCCATTAATCATGGCAGCGCGGGCGCATAACGAATCGTTACATCCGGCGCGGCGCGCTGTTTAATGTACTGCAAAGGCGTTGATAGTATTTTACTAATATTACTGATGCGTTTTTGTATCTGCCTGTGCCTAACTCACACTTAATACTTAATTGTAACGTAACACATACACAACACACACTAACAACACACACACACACACACTTTATTAACACTATGATAATAAAGACGTAAAGTTTGTGAGTGTGCAGCTTTATGAGAGTGTAGGTAAGCTTTGTAAGGTTGGAGGTAAGGGTAATAATCATCTGAATTAAAAAAATATTTCTGCAGTAGGTATATAGAATGGACGAATGCTACATTCTACTCTGCGGTGCCCCTGTAATGAGGAATTAAGGTCTGGAAATCATCGCGTAAGTGAGAAATATGGGTTTTAAAAAGGAGTGCGACTTACGAGTTCTAATACGGTATGAGTTTAGACAGGCTATTCTCAAGAAGATAGAGGAGTGATAAATTTACATAATATATCATAGAAGTAAACATAAATAATAATAAAAATCATCTATTCTCTCAAAATGTCCGTTTTAAACTGTAAAATAATAAATATCTCTCAAATTTAACTATAACTAGTCACAGGACAGTGTATAGCCAGCTTTATGGGGGTTCCGTCCAAGCAAGGTCCAAACTACATTAGTTTACCGCTCTCAATATGGCCGAAGGATGAGCTCAAATTACTATTAACAGTTTAGCTGCAATCACTCAAACTAATTTGTCCGAAAACAAAGCATGCAGCGAGCAAGGTTAAAAGATGAGTTATCGTAATGGAGGCTATCTATAGAAAATGAATGGCTTTGTATGTTTTATATGCAATTGAAATAACAATTATTAAGGTTCATCAACGTATCAACGTTCTCTACAATCTTTAAAAGTTAATTTTCGTGATAGTACATTATAGTGATGAGCTGATGAGCTGAAGTAGTGTAATAATGAAGCCGTTATTAAGCAGTGAATCGAAGCACAAACCACAAGTAAACTTTTTGTCTGTGTTTAGGATTAGGTAAACTTCAAACTCTGATATTGTCATATATTGTCTTTATGATTTGACACAGAATACCTAAGTAATTGGATTTGACTAAAGACAGTCTACATATAGGTATCATATATCGACGGACAGTCGTTTAATTAAGTCTTAAATTTTATTTTACGTTTCTACTGTTATGTTAGATTTTTACCTTTTAACAGGGAGGGAGTCCACTGGATGCAGGTGGCGCAGGATCGGTCATTGAAGCACTCTTTGGGGGAGGCCTATGTCCAGCAGTGGACGTCTTTTGGATGGATGATAATGATGACAGTATTATGTCAGTGTGGGCACTGGGACATTTGCCTTATATTACATGTAAATAAAATCATATAAGTGTGCAACTCTGTCAAATTATTTGATTCATTCTTGTGTAGGCATCAGGTTAAGCACTTATTGAATATTCAATGATGCCATTGTTAAACAAAATACTCGATGCTTGTTGAGTGTTATTTTATTGCTTCTACCTGTATTTTGTAAGGTTGTATGAAGTTTCACATGATGGAAACGCCTCCTCGCTTCTATTGCATGTGCATTATTGGTGTTAATAAGATTATAAAGCTTGAAAATATGTTTTATAAGTAGAAAAATCACATAATTTCTAATCATATCACATTAAGGCTAAGTGACCGACAATAGATAAATAATTTAATCATATAACTCAACTAGCTTTTGCCCGCGACTTCGTCCGCGCGGAACTCGTTTATATCGTAACTTTCTCCCCCCTTTTCACCCCCTTAGGTGATGAATTTCCAGATAAAAACTATCTTTAGTAAGGACTCTTTGGGAAGGCCCCGGAATTCAAAGTATCTCTATACCAAATTTCATCTCAATCGGTTCAGCGGTTTAAGCATGAAAAGGTAACAGACAGACAGAGTTACTTTCGCATTTGTAATATTAGTATGGATTCTATGAAGGAAAGGGTATCGATGCATGTAGGCTTTTTTCAGTATTATTTTGCATATTTTCATATCACACGGCCGTAAGGACCTTTTCTACTAAACCGTAGGATTAAATTAACTGACTTGTAATTTAAACATTTTATATGTTACATCTGATAGTTTTCAAAATAGCCATAATCAAACGTCTTTTTTACCCCGTTTTAGAAAACATCTTCAAAACTAAGGCCGCCATAAGGTATCTTTATCCTTGGAACGTCAATTTACTTATGTAATGTTAATGTTCCTATTCCCCAGGACTCCCAACTACCGCTATACCGTAAATGGGTTCCATCCAAATTTTCACCCCCAATTGACCTCCTCAGGGGATGATTTCTGGAATAGAAACTATTATATGTCCTTTTCCAGGACTCAAACTATCTTTCAACCAAATTTTATCATAATGTGTCACAAACAAATTTCCACCCCCAATTACACCCCCTTAGGGGATGATTTTCGGGATAAAACTATCCTATGTCCTTCCTTATCTATCGCTATACCGTAAATGGGTTCAATGCAAATGTTCATCCACCATTTCTCACCCCCTTAGGGGATGATTTCCTCCTTTTATGTGTTCCGGAATAAAAAAAATTATATGTTCTTTCCTAGGACTCTACCTCTCTCTATACCAAATTTCATCTAAATGGGTTTTATCCAAATCTTCAACCCTCATTTCACCACCTCAGGAAATGATTTTTCGGGATAAAAACTATGCATTGTCCCTAGGAGTCCTTCTATCTATTTACCAAATTTCATCTAAATGGGTTTTATCCAAATTTTCACCCCCTATTTTATCCCTGAGAGGATGATTTTTGGGATTAAAACTATCCATTGTCATATTCCGGGACTCAAACTATCTTTCAACTAAATTCCATCAAAATGGGTAACAAACAAATTTTCACCCCCAATTACACCCCCTTATGGGATGATTTTCAGGAGTAAACTATCCTATGTCCTTCCCCAAGACTCCAACTTGCTATACCGTAAATGGGTTCCATCCAAATTTTCATACCCCATTTCACCCCCTTAGGAGATGATTTCTGGACTTAAATTATGTTAAGTCCTTCCCCAGGACTCTGAACTATCTCCATACCAAATTTCATCTAAATCGGTTCTATCCAAATTTTCACCCCTCATTTCACCCCCTCAGGAGATGATTTAGGATAAAAACTATGCATTGTCCTTCCCTAGGACTCCTTCTATCTCTATACCAAATTTGAACTAAATGGGATTTATCCACATTTTCATCCCTATTTCATCCCCTTGGGGGATGATTTTCGGGATTCAAACTATCCATTGTCATCCTCCGGGACTCAAACTATATTTATACCAAATTTGATCTAAACGGAGTCCATCCAAAATGTCACCCCCCATTTCACCCCCTCAGGGTAAGATTTCCGGAATAAAAACTATCCAATGTCCTTCCCCAGAACTTAAACTACCTCTTACCCAAATTTCATCAAAATGGGTTACATCCAATTTTTCACCCCTTTTTACCCCCTAAAGGGAAGATTTTCGGGATGAAACCTATTCTTTAACCTTTTCCGGGACTCAAACTAATCATATATCAAATTTCATCTAAATCGGTGCAGCAGTTTAAGTAGCTCCATACAAATTTCCACCCCCCATTTCATCCCCTTAGGGGTTGATTTCCAGGATAAAAACTACCCTAAGTCCTTCCCCAGGACACAAACTATCTCTATGCCAAATTTCATCTTAATCGGTTCAGCCGTTTTCACGTGATGCGCAGTCACATAAACAGACAAACAGATAAACAGACAAACAGACAAAAATTCTAAAAACTGTTGGAACGTGTTCTGTTATCGATTCTAAGTATCCCTAGCCAATTTTTTTTCGAATATCTTCCATGTACAGACTTTCGACCCTCTTCAGCTTTATTATATGTATAGATAGATAGGTTACCTTTACAAATGAAGCAAAGTTTTCAAATAATACTCAACTGTCTCTCCGTTGTTCAGAAATAATAAATATCATCCCCCTAGCCTCCGCTTTGGCACATAATCCCAAGATTTGGCATAGGCACTAGACCTTCCAACCCACAGGCAAAACTAGACCTAGGGATTAAACCGGTTTCCTCACAATATTTTCCTTCACCGAAATGCCACTGTTAAATATCAAATGATATTCCGTAGATAAGTTTTTTAAAAAAGCCCAGTGGTACGAGCCGGGGTTAACCCACGACCTCCAGATCGAAAGTCTCGTGCCTTACCGCTCGGCTACTGCGGCTCAGAAATAATAAATACGTATAATTTTAAAAAAATCAAACTATTTAATGAGGCATCATCATTTCGGTAATTATGTTACCTGATAATAAAGTAGTTTTCAGATTTAATTTCTCACCCGTTTTAAGAAAATCGCGAAATTGTATAAATGTGGTTTAAGCCGTGCGTGACGTCAATACTACGACTGTCGAAAGGTGTGCAAGCTGCCATGCAGAGCCGTAACGTTGACGCGACAATTTAGTTACGACCTTCTGGAATTCGCTACTTTTCAATTTGATATTTCTGAATGAAAATTACAATTTAGGGAGAAATAAAAAAACACGTGACGATTAAAAAAACATTTTCTAGAGAAATAAATCATAAAATGGCCCACTTGAAAAAATTAAATGTTGTCAATTCAAACTGAAAGTCATTACAACAACATATCGATGTGATATAACACGGGCTTATCTCCACTTATAATAAATCTCTAAATTAAAAAAAGAATCAGCCAGTTTGAAACTAAGCTTTGCGCGGTTCGAATGTTCTCAGCATCCCATGAACGGAAAAATATGAAACATTTTATATAGGTACATTATTATTCTAGCTGCAACTTAGGATAGTTTTTATCCGACTGCGACAGTTAATTAATTTTCCGAAATATACGACTTCATTTAATTTTTCATTTATTTTTATTGAAATCAAACGCTGCTCCAACTGTCAGCTATAAGAACCGTCAAATTTTCGTCAAAATGGCGGAATTGCTTTGCCTTTCACTTATTAATAATTTAAATCCCGTCTACGATAGACCTTTACGAGACAAATGCTAAAATATAAACCATAAAAAAATATTCGATTCTGATATGAGAACTTATATGCGCAAATGTCGTTTTATGTCGTAATTTCAATAAATGAAATCAACAAATTTGAACAATATAATTAACACGAATTTGTTTTTTTTGAATGACAATGGCACGCACTCGGCGCATTCAGCCAAAGTACCTGCGGCGCTACTACGAAAACCGATACTCAATGTTCATATATTTGCATCCCTGTCACTCGAGTATGGTTAGTGCGATAGAGATAGAGATACCCGAATATTTTCGAATTCCGAAGTTCGTGGTTATAGCTCAGGAATCGAAAATATGGTAAATAATCATAATGTATTTTCTCGAAAAAGAATTTAAAATAAATATAGTCAAATGGAGAAAAAAACAAAGCAAGAGGTTATATAGGTAATGATTAAGTTATAAGAGTCCAAAGTTTTAAGAGGGGGTATGTTCTGTCCCTTTTCCGCAAAACGCACCTTCATATGAAACGATTGTTTTTTTACTATGACGCTCGTATATATTGACGTCACAGTCCCTCATCGTTTTCTCACTCTAACAAGCGACATTAAAACGGATGTAGCTTCATAATTTTTTGAAATATTTGAATGGGAGTTCCATTATCTTCTATCTATTTATACATAATAAATGCCTATGTCCTGACTGACTTATTCACTCACTCACTCACTCACTCACTCATCAACGCACAGCCGAAACTAATAATCTTAGAGAGTTGATTTTTGCACAGTATGTTGCTTTTATAACGTGGGCTAGGGATAAAAAGGGATTTTTGAAAATTCTACCCCTAAGGGGGTAAAATAGGGGAGCAAAGTTTGTATGGGAGAACCTTTTTTTTTTGAGCTATAGACTTAAACTTTGTAGAAAAATTTGTTATTAGAATACAAATGAAACACTTTCAGCGTTTTGGAAAATTCCACCCCTACGGGGGTAAAATAGGGGTGCAAGGTTTGTATGGGGGAAACAATATTTTTTTTAAATAGAGACTTAAAACTTTGTAGAAAGATTAGTCATCAGAATACAAATTAAGTACATTCAGCGTTTTAGAAAATTCTACCCGTAAAAATAGGGGGCTAAAATAGGGGTGCAAAGTTTGTATGTGGGAAACAATTTTTTTTAGCTAGAGTCCTAAAACTTTGTAGAAAGATTATTTAAATACAAAGAAAGTACTTTCAGCGTTTTGGAAAATTTCACCCCTAAGGGGGTAAAATAGGGTGCAAAGTTTGTATGGGAAAAACATTTTTTTTTAATAGAGACTTAATATTTTGTCGAAAAATTACTTATTAGAACATGAAAAATACTACATTCGGCGTTTTACAAAAATCATTCCCTAAGGGGATTAAAAAAGGGTGCAAGGTTTGTATGGGGAACACTTTTTCTGAGCTAGATACTTAAAACTTTGTAGAAAGATTACTTATAAAAATACAAAAAAAATACTTTCAGCGTTTTGAAAAAATCTATCCCTAAGGGGGATAAAAAGGGGTGCAAAGTTTTTATCAGGGAAAGTTTATGTTTTTGAGTTAGAGACTTGAAACTTTGTAGAAAGATTACTTATTCAAATACAAAAAAAGAACACAAATCGTTTTGGAAAATTCCACCCCTAATAGCAGAGAGGTGGGACTCGGACATACTCCGCCGATACACCGACCTACACGTCCTAAAAAAAAAAAATTAAATTAAATTAATGCATGTGGCTATAATTTTACTAATATAGTTATATAGTTGTATAAGTGTTTTGTGTTTTTGTTTTGTGTTTTGTAATGCTATGGATCTAAGAAATCTGAAAATAAACCATTTTTATTTTATTTATAGGGTTAAAAAGGAGAGCAAGCTTTGCATGGGCAACACTTTTTTTGAGTTAGACTTAAAACTTTGCAAAAAGATTACTTATTAGAATACTAAAAAAGAACTTTCATCGTTTTAGAAAACTTCATCCCTAAGGGGATCCTTAAGATCCTTAAGAAGGGTAGCCAGTATTGTGTGGGAAAAACTTTTTTTTTTACTAGACTTAAAACTATTCGAAATGTTACTTATTAAAATTAATAATAAAGTACTTTCAGAGTTTTAGAAAATTCCACCCCTAAGGGGGTTAAGAAAGCTTTGTATGGGCAACACTTTTTTTGAGCTAGAGACTTAAACGTTTACGAAAAAAGTTCTTTCAGCGATTAGAAAAATTCAACCTCTAAGGGGGTTTAAAAGGGGGTTCAAATTTTAAATGGCGGGCAATAAAATTTTAAAGTGTGAGTAAGAGATTTTTAACTTCGGTCTTATTCTGTACGTTAAAAGACTACAAAACTGATTTCAGAGTTTTTCCAAATTCATCCCCTAAGAGTGTTAAAATTGGTTCAAAGTTTGAGTATTTTAAGGCATTTTTAAAGTATGAGATTTTTAACTTTGGTTTTAGACTGTTTGTTCACAAACTAGAAAATGAACATCAACGTTTTTTTTTAATTATCCCCTAAAAGAGGGCTCAAATTTTGTATTGAGAAAAATCATTTTCTAAGACGATAAAAAGTTCTACGCGGACGAAGTCGCGGGCAACAGCTAGTCCACAATATTTGGGTAATGAAAGTGTTCTCTCTGCATTACGTATTTATAAGAACTTTGTGATAGGATTAAGTAGGTAAGTGCCTACATAATAATGTTGTCTATTTCTGAGACTTAGCATGTGTATATAGTTGTGGTGAAACCAAACGCCATTGTAAACCCAGGTTATGACACCAAAAGGCATTTAATTTGATTATCTAGCCATTCATTAATTAACAATGCTCTTTGTGCACCGGCAAAAACAGCGTGCGTTTCTGCATGCGCCAGGCAATCGTGGACCAGTGTTCTGTGCTGCCTTGATACGGAGACTTTAGGAAATGTACATTTCAACTAGAATACCCATCTAAGGGCCGTTTAAATGTCCACTGTACCTACACTTTCAACGAATGTATGACCTGTAACCCACTCTCTCCAGCCCAGGATCAGAGGGCCCGACAACATTCACCTAGTCCGAACCTTAGCGACCGGAATAGTGATCGCATCTTGATCTAATACTAAAGCCAGTGCCGCACTGGTGGGCGATTGATTTTGAGATTGCTGTTTGAGTTCGCCGTCGCTCTACCAGTGCGTTCGCGGCTCAAGAGTAAAGACTTGGCGTCGGCATTATAAATGACCTAGCCTTGTCTGACCTGAACTGAATAATTACCTAATGTGAGAATATACTTTCGCGTTAATTACTTTAGTCAAACGTAATGAAGCCGTCCAAACATTTAAAACACTTTGCCTAAAAACGCGACGCATGATTTATCGCGAGGTACTTTCGTAACATGGCGTGACTCACCTGTAGGTTAGTATCGGTTTCATGTGATTCGGTAAAACATTAAGTAACGATGATTATCATTTAATTAACATTTGCGGTGCATTTAGTGGGCTTTGCTAAGTAATTTTGAATTTGATTTTTTTATTTATAAAATAAACAGGTATATTTGAATGCAAGACATTGCCTTCACTTAGGCACGACGAATCGACGGGACTCTTCAAATAATTACAACGACAGACACACCTACCTTGCCTTGTTTTCTAAAGTGCCTAATGCATTATCACTTGGAATAAATATGTTGTCGTATTTTTTTTATTAGTTACGGAAATTGAATACTACCACCAATGAAGAAATGCGCATTCGACAAATCAGGACAACGCTCCGTGCTGAGTCACATATAAATATAAAGTATAGTTACCTATACAGTTAAAACTCTTATGAGGTATACATACCCAGTTCTTGACACTGGATTTAATATTAATAATTTAATTATTTTTATGTCAAACGGGCCGATTACCCAGTGCAATTTTTCAAACCATCTTATACATAAATATTGTTCCTCTTAGGTAAGGTAGACGTCCTAGTCCTCGACGTTGCACTAGTATATGAAATGGAAACTTTTTATCAAACTGACATGGCTTAAATTCAAATGAAGCAAAAATCCTCTGATGTACCTAAATAGTTAGAATTTAACCCATTGCTTTGACATAAAGTGATCATGCCGTATACTAATGCAACGTACGTACAGTCGGCCAAAAATGTGGTCTCCTACGGTCGAGGTTCATTTGATCATCATGAAACAACAAGGTCGATTTCCACTTGGAATAATATTATGACAGTAACCTTAGCGACAATCAGATCTCACAGAAACTTTTGTCAAAACTGGTAGACCACTTTCTTGGCCGACCGTACTAGGACGTTTATCTTAGGTTATCTAAATAACCTTGGTAAACTGACTAATCGCTTCGAATAACGGAGTCCGGTAAACGAACGTGGCATTCTATGGCGCAGTACATGTGGTACAAGTATAACGCACTGCAGAGCGTGACGAGAGATGAGGAGATGGCCCACTTCGGCTCCCATTCTAATAACAAACACGTGATTCCGAACTTATTGAGACCTTTGTGGCCCTTTATTATTAGTTAAGCACACGACGTGTATACCTACATGCCTTAATAACCAATTAATTAACTTATTAATTAACCAATTAATTAAGTTAAGAAAATTAAGCCAGGCTCAGTTTTTTCGTAGAGAAGCTACAATAGTCACGCTGCTACGACTGTTATAATTGTTGAGTTTAATTTATGTATTTAGATCGCAGTTTCCTAATTTTAAGATTTTTTAATATATTGGGATTTCTTAAAGGTCTTGACTCCCATTTCCCGTTCTCAGTCATATATATCTTATGTGACTTAGGTGGATTTTTGACATCATATTTTTAAGTTATTTTATTTTATTTTAGATATCGGTCAATATGGTCACTGATTTCAAAAGATCCTGGAATCACAATAGAAATGGTAGAGGAGGCACCCATTAATCTGCAATAATTAAGTAGTATATAGTATAGTAATAGTAGTATTTAATCAAAAATTTTCGACAGTTACCGGTTACTTTTCAGAAATACTGTACCTCAAAATTTATCTCTTTTAGCTTTTGTACGTTTGTAAGTTAATCACCAGACTAGAATATATTCCGTAATAATATATTCTAAAAATATAGTAGACTTTTTAAAAATAGCCTTGGCGGTTGCTCCGGGTCATTCCTGAAGCAAAGGTTGACCATCGCAATTCAACAACGTGGTACCTATTTACTATGTCTACATGAGAGCAATAAGGTACTATATTATATGCCGCGAGCGTGATAGGCACCTTTTGTTCTAGGGGTCGCGGGGAGCTTTTAGATTAGGTAGGTTATTATTTGATTTCATTTTGTAAGTTTGTTAGATTAAGCTACGGTAGCCTAGTGGTTCAGGCATGCGGCTGTCAAGCGGCGGTCGTGGGTTCGAATCCCGACTCGTACCAATGAGCTTTTCGGAACTTATGTACGGAATATTTACCGTTAGCTTTTCGGTGAAGGAAAACATCGTGAGGAAACCGGTCTAATCCCAATAAGGTCTAGTTTTACCTCTGGGTCGGAAGGTCAGATGGCAGTCGCTTTCGTAAAACTAGTGCCTATGCCAAATCTTGGGATTAGGTGTCAAAGCGGACCCCACCGGTTGTGCCCTCCTTTAGGGCACAACCGGGAATAAGCGCTAGGAGGATGATGATTTGTAAGTTTGTTAAATTTTGTTTTAAGTCTTGTTTTTTGTAGCTTTACCTAGTCTTTAATTATATGTTAAATAAATAATTGTTTTTCTCGTCTAAGAATGACTAAATTAATGTTCGGAGACATTCAATAAACAGAAACAAATATTCATGCTAATCACATAAATATTTTTCCTTATTGGGATTGTAACCTTGACAGCAAAAGCTACCCACTAAACTAAACCGTTCTCCAATGATAGAAAATAAAGGTAAGGAGAAAAAAGATTTGATCGCTGTCAATTATTGAAATTAAGATGTCAGACATCACAACGTTTACCATGTTTTTTTTGGTTTTTTTTTATACAACGAAGGTGGCAAGCAAGCTTACAGCCTGCCTGATGTTAAGCTGGTACCGTAGCATATGGACACTTGTGACTCCAGAAGAATCACAAGTGCGTTGCCGACCCTTGAGGATCCGCTGTGTTGGCAGATAGAGACATGCAGGTCCCTCACTCCCAGCACAGTGCATCCTAGGGAGCTCTGGTGACCTTACTCACCACCAGGAACATAACACCACATGCTTCATAGCATGCAATAATATAGCAACACTACAAAACAGTGGTGCTATTATGGCTCTTCTGTAAGGTGGAGGTACTTCCCCAGTTGCCCACCCTAATGTGCTTCCTAAAGTTGACTGGTGTCAAATCGAATAACACACCGAAGACACAATACGTGTGGCCGTGAACCAAATGCTCTTCACGGTTCACGGTTTGATATCGAGGTGGCAACGCTCCGGCGACCGGGCCGGGCAAACTGAAGCAACCTGTTGAGGCATCTGATGATCTATTGTTATTTTTTCATTAAGTGCAAAGTGTCGAAACTCATCGACTGTCTGTTTGTTTGTCTTGTGTGTGGAAAGTTCAACGAGATTGTGCGCAACAAAACCCCTCATTGACGGCTCGCTCTGAATTATAATGTGCCTAGATAAGCGTTCAATCATTTTTGGTTTTATAGATTTCTACAGAATTAGCTACATTTACCTAATTCTAACAATAATTTCCTTGGTATGGAAAATAATGTACCTATCCTAGCCTAGGTACTACAATGAAGTCCATGATTGACTACTCGCCTGCAGATTGCTCCCACAATACACATACCAACAAGTTGCGTTAGCTAAAGATCAGGGCAATCAGTCACATGCTGAGTACAACATGCGCCAAGACAAAATTATTCAAAGATTAAAATCCCTCATAAACACACAAAGATTTCAAAATTATAATCAAGATTTAACTAGGCGCACATAATCATTGTCGCCTAAGATTTTCCCAGAACGCGCATTGTTGCTGTGAATACGTGCTGTACTTGTGAAAAAAACTCATTTACTGTTTTGCAACGCGAGTGTCACTCTACTACGCCATTCCTACTCTACATGAGGACAGAAGCTAACCGCAGGGCTGTTATTAATCATGAGTTACTTTGGTAATTGTGCATAAACTCAATCACCGCATATGGTTGTTATTTCTTCATAACGCTTGTGGTTGAATCGTAAATACAAGATGTATTTTAAGATAAGTTATTGTAATGAATACACTTTTGTCTCGTTTGTAAATAAAAATAACAATGCTTAAACATGCGTAGGTACATTTAATTTAACATTAACTTTAGGTACTTACCTAAAGTTTGTGCGTTAAAATATAGAGTCTGTCACAGTTCAAATATTTGTTTTTAGATACGTTTGAATATTGAAACAACAATTTGCAATTAGAATATGCATGTACTTAAGTAGGTATAGGAAAGCTTGAAAGAAAACAAAGTACCTAAAAAAAAAAATATTAAAACTGTTATTTCAGTAATTTAATTGGTACAAAATATTTCTACTAATTACTTAGCGCAATCTAAATTTTTTTAAGATTATTTGTTCTCTCATCTCAAACGGGCTGTAATATTGGCTAGAAAATTTACGAATCAACATTGGACACGTTAGTCTCATTGTAATAGGTATCTGTTTTTTACGTAAAGTAGCCCACTATTACTTACAACAATATATTATATTAGTCCTGATAATCTAGAATCGCAAATCTCGCGTGCTCAATAGTACATCTTCTGCCTGAATAAGGAGTTCGTGATTGAGCACTGAGCAATTTTTATTAGTAGTTTCAAAATCAAGAAGCTTCGAAAGGTTGTGCTCTCCCAGGGGTGCCTGCCACGACCGCGATGTACCCGATAAGCGCTGATAACACGAGCGAAGCGTGGGAACCAGTGTAGCCGTCCGGATCGTCCATATTCCGACGACAGATGTATATAACTTAACGTTTTGTAATGTGTAAAGCTGTTAAGGGGGATGTTTTAGGTACCTATAGGTACCGCTTTCCATGTTGACGTTTCTCGGACTACATTGCTTAATTACAAAACATTTTTGTTCAATAATTGTTTTATTTCGTCAACTTCGGCGAAAAACATATTACCGGTATTTGTGTTGAAATAAGGAGCTAATTTCGCTTTTTACATTTTGTATGATAATTTTAGTATACTACAATAAAGTATTATTCATAGCTATTGTAAGTATGAGTTTTGCATTTGGCGGTAATTAGGTGTTGTAAGAAGCTAAATAAAACAAAAACAACATGAAAGTGTTCTGCCTGTAATTGAGCTAAGCATTCCGAAATACGTTTGCACGAATAGTACCTATACACGCATACACCGTATCTCCTGATTAAAGAAAGACTAATCCCAGAGAATTCCAACCTTGCGATTCTTGTTAAGTCTTGCAGAAAAGCTGTCAGAATATTGTGTTGTTTTCAGATGAAAGTTACCACTTAGTTGGTGGTCAATAAGGTGATAGGTACCATCAGTCAAATCGTCTGTTGCTGTCTAGAAGTGTTGGTGTGGCGGTGCATTTTGCCTGGGTTGCCTCAGTTTCTATACTTATAATATTGTTCATCTCAGTGTTACTCCATGCCTTTATACAGAAGGACAATGACCTAAATGGTTCCTGCGGGAATAATGGTCCCAAAGGAGTAATGAGCTTGTGTGTGATCTGGTTGGTTTAAGCAAATCTAGACGGCCGCGCGCTACAAGGTTTCTGCTCTGTGATTGGTTGAAAATAAAATCGAGCAGGCCATGCACTGCAAGAATACTGCTCTGTGATTGGTTGAAATATTGAAACTACGCGCTCCACTCGCACTGATCAAGTGAAGTTGTCAATTTCATCCATTTTTGTTTCGCTTGTATAGACCAGACTTTTTCTGTCTTTTGTAGTTTTTTATTTCCTCGCAAATGTGATAAAAACATTGTGTATAACATGGGCGTAAGAATATTGCAAACTCGAGTCATCAAAAGCCCTCCGCCTCCGGCGTCGGGCTTCTGATAGACTCTCGTTTCCAATATTCCTCTTAGGCCCCTTATTAAACAATGTACTATTATTGTTACTACTGTCAAATAGCCAATTGTCATGATATGCCTTTAAGGTGTGTAAAAAGTTTGATGTCCTGTCAAACAAAAATAACTATAATCTACGCTCGTAGCGCTACGCCGTTGTCCGTAGCAGCTTAATCTTCATATGTAGCGAAAACCCGCCGTAGCGCTTTGACGCATCACATGTATCGTGATTATCACCTCATGGGTAAGTTATTTATATTACTAATTTCCCTCGATGGGATTCCTGCATGTCAAGTGTTATTCAAAACACAAGAAAGTATAATAAAATATATATATTTCTTTCCGAGGACATAATTGAACGAGCTAGAGAAGCGAACGAAGGTTCGGCAAAAATTATTTTGTATTAATTCGGCGTCTGTCCGGCTGTTCTCCTCTACAGGTCGCATTTCTCAACCGATTCTCGCGAAATTTTGTGAGCCGGTTCAACAATTACTAGGAGTATAAGTATAGTTTTTTTTTGTTGATTCAGTCTTACTAAATACAAAAAATATATCCTATATTTGCAATCACGTTCTCGGAAACGGCTCTAACGATTTCGATGAAATTTTGAATATAGGTGGTTACGGCTTACGGGGGCGAGAAATCGATCTAGATAGGTCTCATGTCCGGGAAAATTCGTTTTCTCCGTATTTTTTCCATTTTCATCCGAGCGGAGCTCGGTCACCCAGGGACTTTATATATATATATACATATATACGCTCGTTCTGCAACCCCGGACAGGACGAGATGCGTAAAAGCATTTCCCCGACGTTAAAAAAACAAAATAAAAAAAAGGCTCGCGAGCTCTACATGTCACAGAGCTACTTGCTAAGTATAATTAAAAGCACAATAGGCCCTCTGTGGAAATAAAATTAATATGATAGTGTATATCTATCGGGTATACCTACCTATTTTATCTTCGTGGTACCTTCACAGACATATTCATAAATCTGTGACCCGTTATCGCTCATCTAGAAATTGCCATCACGGTTCAAGTGGCAAATTGATGCGACGGTTGATAGCAACCATATTTCTTTATGTAAGAGGACTTTCTGAAATCATTGGATCCACATGTCAGTACATATCTTGAGTATCTTGATAAGGCCTTATTTCACAGTTGCACATCGCAGATTAATGATTAGTCATGCCTTAAATATACCTGGGTAGGTACCCATACTGGTAAACTGTTAAAGGTCGCTGAAGTCCGCCGGAAGCGGGAGGCGCTGGACCGATCACTTTGTCACTCTTTGAGGGAGACGTCTTTCGTCTGATATGATGATGATGACCTTGAAGACTGGTAGTGACGCTGTTTACGAAACTAAAGGACCTGGGTTTGAATCCCGGTAAAGGCATTTATTTGTATGAGGAGCACGAATATTTGTTCCTGAGTCGTGGATGTTTTCTGTATTCAGTATTCAGTATTCATTATTTATTGCAATTAAGGACACGTCCACGCATTAATACATAATAATCAACAATTCTATGTCATTCTATTCCTGTCGTCATGTATGGATCGGAATGTTGGGCCTTAAAGGTTAAAGGTTAAAGGATGAAAAGAGATTGCATGTAACGGAGATGAGGATGTTAAGATGGATGTGTGGTGTGACGAGGATGGACCGAATAAGAAATGTGCGGATAAATTGAGGGCCAATCGCCTTGCGTGGTATGGGCACGTAATGCGGAGGGATGAAAGTCATGTGACCAAAAGAGTATTAGGTATGAATGTGGATGGATGTAAAAGACGAGGTAGGCCAAGGAAAAGGTGGATGGACTGTGTAAGAGACGATATGAAGAGAAAAGAAGTGAATGATGATATGACGGCTGACAGAGAAGTATGGAAGAAAAAGACATGCTGCGCCGACCCCAAGTGAATGGGATAAGGGCAAGGAAATGATGAATCAACAATTCTATGTATTTAATTATTTATTTATCTATATATGTATGTTTATCGTCGTCTAGTACCCATGGTACAGTCGACGCCAAAAATATGTTTACACTTTTGCACCTTATTCCATTGTAATAAGGCGAAAATTGTAAACATTTTTTGGCGTCGACGTACAAGCTTTGCTTAATTTGGGACTACGTCGATTTTTTGTAAGATTGTCCGAAAATATTTATTATTATAATTTTATAATTTCTGGACAGTAGTTTGACATGGTGTGAAACAGCTACTACATTTTTGGTGGCTTAAGGATGACTCACGCTAGAACGGGCCGTGCCCGGCCCGGGCCGTTTTCTAAGAAAAATGACGGCATTTTTGCGCGGTTGAGCCATACCCAAGCCACGGCCGAGACTCGGAAGCGGCTCGGTGTCGGCACGGCCCGGCCGTGGGTCAGCTGGGCTTGGGTATGGCTCGGCCGCACAAAACGCCGTCGTTATTCTTAGAAAACGGCCCGGGCCGGACACGGCCCGTTCTAGCGTGAGTCATCCTTTATTCAACACGACCTTTTGTTGTATCGCAATCGCAATGGAAACTATTAGAAAATGCTAAACATGTGCAATAAAGTTTAAATGATATATACCTATATTTTATTTATTTATACATTTTCCTCGTTAAAAATTGTTTTACAGTCCCGTTCACCTAATAGCCTGATAAGAATCAGGATACGGGCACATAACATCCTTATGGTCGACGTGAGTTCATCGCGGAACCGAGGTCGAGGTCGCAGGATCTCATTCACTATTAAAATCTCAATGTGTTCCTTATTATATAGAGATGTAAAAGCTGAACGCGGGTCGCTCACCTTCACAGGAAAATGGCTTGCTACTGACCATTCTAAAACGTTATTTTCAGTTAGTGCTAACCGAGACTGGTCCCTTTAGATTCGGTTGAACTTTAAGCAACTGTGTTGTAAAATAAAATTCCATCTCAAGGCAAATTATGACACATTGCAGCCGCAGGTTTAATTTCGCTATTTCCGCTCAGGAGATTTTCGTAAAAACGTAATTACGACGTAATTTCGTTACTCGAATTTACGTATTCCGCTTGTGCTCTAGTTCGGACTGAAACGTCTGCAAGCATCTAGCGGCGGGAGGCCGACAGCGATCTCACTTTCTTTCCGGGCTCTATTCTTAAAGCTTTCCCACAATTAACGTGCTTTGATTGGTCGAGATAATCATTCCGATTCCATTATGTATAATCCTGGTACAGTTAGCGAATATTACGGGAATTACGTGTAATGTGACGTAAGCTCATCAGCAAATAGGGCATTTTACACTTACAGGTGTCAAAAAGAGGAAATTACGCCTATAGAACTTTATGACTGCCGGGCATTAAATATGCTGTCTTTTGACTGCTGTTTCCATGTTCTTCACAATGGGTGCTAAATACTGTGGGTGTTCATATGATAAACGTAGCTTTCTTTTGATTGTAGGTAAAGTCAGGTGTTATAAGTTTGCTATCCCCAATGATACATTACGTTATAAATATGAGTAAAAGTAGAAGATTCATCGCACCTAATAATTATTTTACCGTCACAGACACGTCAAACTTATACCACCACTCTTTTTGAGTCGTCGGGGGCAAAGATGTCGGGGGTTAATGAAACCTGTGGTTTACTTTGATAAATTGACAACAGCAGTACTGAGATTCTAAATGGTCGCATAACTTTCCGAACCAATTAGTCAACAGTTTGACGAGAGCTCAACCACACTTGTCTTGTGCTTAGTAGAAAATGATAACGACGGTTTACTTTGAAAAATTAACAAAACGATACTTGCACCTCGGTACAGAGATCCTGCATGGTTGCCGAACAATAACCAATTTGTCTATTGAATAATGTATTGACGCACGCATGTCCGCTGTTGTTGCAACTGCTTGTCGATTATTTAACCCGAGACAATGTTGATCGCACGCCGCCGCGGCCGCCGCGCTTCTCACGGCTGCCGAAGGTCGTGGATAGCCTCAGCTCAGTCATTGCAACACGATTTAAATTATTTGATTTCATAACATTCGCCCCGAGGCGCTCCTTAACGACCCGAGGAAACATCCAATAATTTTTGGCAAACGTAGAAGCGATCAGACGTAATTATGTTATTAATGTTAGTCCAATTGAGATGGAACTACTGGGTGTTCTTCGGTACAATTTAGCGTCATGATTGTTGCCTGCGGCGGTTAATTAGACCAGTTATAAAGGTCTTTCAGTTTTAATTTGTCTAATTCTAACGCATAATATGTTTTACGTCATACCTGGCCATAAAGTAGGAATTACCGCACGCTATGCGTGCGGAAAACCCCACTTCCTGGCCAGATAGAGACGTAAAATTTTGTACTCACCACGGGCGGTAATAAAGAAAGCCTCAGAGCGCATATTTATCGCCCTTGCCTTCGGCTCGGGCGTCAAATACCTGCGATCTGAGACATTCTTTGTTTAACCGCCCTAGGTAAGTAATGTACTATTATCTACGCACATATCATTAGTGCTCTAAAATGCGTTCAGACACCGTCGGTAATGACATCGTTATGAGTTTAAATTTGGAACAGCTGTCAAAACTCAAGTGGGTCTCTATTCTAGTATCTATAGATATTAAAACAGTTATCGATACGAATCGTCAATTTATTACGTTTTTTAATTCTATGTTTTTACCTTTTTCACATTTTTTAACTTTTTTACTTTTTTTTCCACTTTTTTCTTAACTTTTTTTTAACTTTTTTATATATTTTTTTGCATTTTTTTTACTTTTTTTAATCTTTTTCTAGCTTTTTAATTTTTTTTACTTTTTTTCACTTTTATTCCTTTTTTGACTTTTTTTTACCTTTTTTTAACTTTTTAAACTTTTTTTTTACTTCTTTTGCTGTTTATTAGTTTTTTCACTTTTTCTTACTTTTACTAACTTTTTTCCCTTTTTTTTTTCAACTTTTTTTTTTTTTTTAATTTTTTTCTGTTTTTTTATAATTTTTTTTTTCAAAGATAGCACTCGTAGCAATGCAGGTCATTTTCTTACGGCTTCTGAACCCATCTTAGAGTACTTATGATATGTGTATAGATAAAGTAGTGTATGCAACTGTACATAATTAGGCCTTAAAACACTCGTGTGATCCTATTATGAAACTCGCTGACGCTCGTTTCATAAAACCACACTCGTATGTTAAGGCCTCTCATTATGTATCAGTAGCATAAACTACTATTAAACTAGTCTAGGGTAGGGTATTATAATACAGGAGAGTTGTAATAACTACGAGTATACACAAACAATATTACAATTTATGTTATATGTTAACACACTTAGTATATAAATTTAATTTAAACTAATACAATGACATGTAATATTAATAATATTATAAATAAAAGACTTATGACTTATGACTTATGGTACTAAACATTGACGAATGTTATTTATATCCTAGTGAGCTCGCCACGATAGTAGACAATAGTTAAAAAAATCCTCATCTCTATGCTAGCAGAAACAATTTCGCGAACTAATGCAACTCTCAGCATTTTATAAATAGTAGAATAAGATTGCCTCAAATCAGTTTCTTAATAAAATGTATTCCTTAGGCCCAGCGATCGTGACGGCAATATGAGACAGTCGTGGGTGTTGCGGCGCAAACGTGACGATGCGCCGGCGCGGCGGTTCGGGCTCCACGACCAGGGATGGAACAGGACGGTACTGTTCCGATACAAGTAAGTACCTAGATGTGTCAATGCATGCGCTGATGAAGAAACTAAACGTAGGTACCTAATCTAGTAAACTAAACATAGATCACAATAATAGAAGCTAGTTGCGTATGTATCAGCCAAGCACTTACATTGGTCTAATTGTTATATTGCTTGCTGGGGCAGTGGGGCTAGCAAAGCTGACGCCGCTACGCAACTCGAGACAAGAAACTCTACCCTCCTCTTTCGAATTGGCGCAGTGCGAATGAGATGAGGGTCGCTGAGTTGAATGCGATGTGACTTCAATCATGTGATGTGCATCAAGTAATGAACGCCACGCTGTCAAAATAACAGGGCACCATCCTACACTTGCTTCTTCATCTCTGTTTTTAACCAACTTCAAAAAAAAGGAGGAGGTTCTCAATAGGGAACATTACTGCAATGTTCTGCCGCCAGAGGCAGCACTAACACTAATAGTAAACCAGTATAGAAATATAGGGATTCACACACACATGCAAAAATGATTGTCAAATGAGTGACAAGGATGCTTGCATAGACAATACCGCAAGTGCGAACGAGATACAATGTCAACGCTGCTAGTGTCGCCACCTACGAAGAGTTTTGCGTAATGTTCCCTATTCGGATGTTTTTTTTTTTTTTTTTTATGTTTGTTACCTCAGAACTCCGTCATTTATGAACCGATTCGTACAATTATTTTTTTAATTGAAAGTATATGCTTCCAGATTGGCCCCATTGTTTTCAAAACCCCAGTTGGATGATGGGAACCATGAGGAATTGAGGGAACTCCTCAAATATATTAGGCACGCGTGTAGTAATTTCGGTATTTTCTATTATAACTCGTGTATTTACACCCGGAAATCATAAATTTTGTGACGGTGGAAGTGATGATGAAGACCACAGATGGCTTGTGGAACTTCTCAATGATGTACCCACTTCAAACTATAAAAGTACGTCACAGATTCTGATATGATTGCGTTGAAATAGCAAACAATGAAGTGCCAAGGGTAATTCTGAGATCCTTGAGGAAACGACGGGAGTCCTCAAATATTATCGGCTCACATACAGTGATTTGTTTTTTTTCTCTAATAATCAACGCATTTGCTCTCGGAAATCAGTTCATGTGGTAAATCGCAAAATAAATGTGGTAATGGTCATGTGGCTTGGCGGAGTACTGTATTGAAGTCGGTTAAAACTTTGTTTTTAAAGTAAATTATTTTATAGTGAGGATAACAGAGACATGAAACAGGGGACATGACGGGGACACGTCACATTTGCGTAGTAAGTCGAATACTGTGGTGTTCACCTTTGAAAACGCTATTCCCACGGTGCGTTGTTTTTTTTTTATTTGCTTTATAACACTCTACTCCTGCCACTTTACACTTGACAAAAGTACAAATATTCGCAACCAAAGTAGAGGTATGTCACCCCCGGAATCACTTTTGCCCATGAGCACAGCCACGCAACTCTAGTCGCCTCGCCCCGCCTCAGTAATGCCCTCATCAACAGCCTCTAACAATCCCACATTAACTTAATATTTAACCATCGCCTCGGAGGTCGAGCATGCACGATTGTGTTGGCGCTATATCTAATAGGGTACATTTTATTTTGATTACCATAAGATATTGTTTGCAAAAGCGATTGCGATTACGACTTGTTAGCGTAGCGCTATAGCTAGAGGGGCTCATTTTCACAACGTGACGTACCTACGGATACCTACAGTGTACAGTGGTCTCCCCCAAAGAGTGCTAAAGTGACAGGTCCTGCGCCACCCGCATCCAGCGGACGCCCGTCACACCTAGTTTAATAATAGATTGTCAAACAATGGTTGAAAGGCACTAATTTCTGGCAACTTTGTTCAAAAACCGTTTTACCTACCTATCACTGAGCTTGATCCTTGATAGTATCATCCCAGTGCCTAGCACTGTTCCATTATTTGCACCTTCAAACTTTATTTATAGCCTTTTGCTATAAATTGTAACAGTACTAACACTACGTATAAAAACAAAATACGTATAAATACGTGTCAAAAATTGGTTTCGTTTAGGTTTGTTTCCTAGATATAACTATTTATAATTTCTAAGCACAATTTTCCTGTCCTCATAGTTTCTAATTCATCTTACTGACTCATTTTTGAATAGGGAACATTACGCAAAACTCTTCGTAGGTGGCGACACTAGCAGCGTTGACATTGTATCTCGTTCCCACTTGCGGTATTGTCTATGCAAGCATCCTTGTCACTCATTTGACAATCAATTGTGCTTGTGTGTGTGAATCCCTATATTCCTGTACTGGTTTACTATTAGTGGTAGTGCTGCCTCTGGCGGCAGAACATTGCAGTAATATTCCCGTATGCTCGTCTGACTTTGCCGAAGGAGAGATAATCATTAATCATGTCGTACTAACTGCATAAATTGGCATAAAAATTACTTCGTTGTAGCAAGCGTGAACTTTGATGTAATAAACATGTATATTTGTAAATATGTATATTTATTACCCATACTTATTATCATTATCACATTCATTAAAGAAGTTTATGATTAGCATCTCTTGCACAAGTGGGCTTGTCAGTGTAACTTATGCCAGTGTAATATATTAACCAGTAAGATTCTCGATTGCAAGACACTAGTAATGAGTATATGATACCCTGTGCTGACACTCGCAGCAAGAAATTGCTACGTTGATCTTAAGATACGCATTCAATAGGCTTTCATCATATTCTTAAATACTTGAGTACGAGCATAATGACGCATAATATATATAATACAATGCAAATGAATACCATTGAAAATTGACTTTGAATGCTGGTATCTTAAATAGATAATTAATTATATTGAAGTTTAGTTCAGTAATTCAATTAAGAATAAGCAGACGCTGCCAAATGATAATATTTAAGCTTGATGATAATACATCATTTATTTATTGTATGACAGATAATTATTGTATGTACCCTTGTCATAATCTCGCTGGTAAGTTACAGTTTTTGACAATCCTTTAACTTACTATCTCGTTACTTCATTTGAAGATTATTTCGTTGGATGACAAGCAAAAGTCACTACCGAAACTGTCACTGCTCTTCCAAACCTCGTATCTCGGTACGTAGTCGATATCGAGATACGACCTTTGATTTAAGTAGGTATTTGTTACTTAGTGAGTTTTTCTTGTCACCCGACGATTTTTTCTATGCTACTTATGTATCGAATTATCTGACGAGTAACTAATTAACGACTCGACGTTGCACTAGTAAGGTAAAAGTACGTTTCACTTGGTTTCACCGAACGCTTAAGACCTCGATGTACGTTTATCTCCACTTATAATAAATCTCTAAATTAAAAAAAGAATCAGCCAGTTTGAAACTAAGCTTTGCGCGGTTCGAATGTTCTCAGCATCCCATGAACGGAAAAATATGAAACATTTTATATAGGTACATTATTATTTTAGCTGCAACTTAGGATAGTTTTTATCCGACTGCGACAGTTAATTAATTTTCCGAAATATACGACTTCATTTAATTTTTCATTTATTTTTATTGAAATCAAACGCTGCTCCAACTGTCAGCTATAAGAACCGTCAAATTTTCGTCAAAATGGCGGAATTGCTTTGCCTTTCACTTAATAATAATTTAAATCCCGTCTACGATAGACCTTTACGAGACAAATGCTAAAATATAAACCATAAAAAAATATTCGATTCTGATATGAGAACTTATATGCGCAAATGTCGTTTTATGTCGTAATTTAAATAAATGAAATCAACAAATTTGAACAATATAATTAACACGAATTTGTTTTTTTTGAATGACAATGGCACGCGCTCGGCGCATTCAGCCAAAGTACCTGCGGCGCTACCACGAAAACCGATACTCAATGTTCATATATTTGCATCCCTGTCACTCGAGTATGGTTAGTGCGATAGAGATAGAGATACCCGAATATTTTCGAATTCCGAAGTTCGTGGTTATAGCTCAGGAATCGAAAATATGGTAAATAATCATAATGTATTTTCTCGAAAAAGAATTTAAAATAAATATAGTCAAATGGAGAAAAAAACAAAGCAAGAGGTTATATAGGTAATGATTAAGTTATAAGAGTCCAAAGTTTTAAGAGGGGGTATGTTCTGTCCCTTTTCCGCAAAACGCACCTTCATATGAAACGATTGTTTTTTACTATGACGCTCGAGTATATTGACGTCACAGTCCCTCATCGTTTTCTCACTCTAACAAGCGACATTAAAACGGATGTAGCTTCATAATTTTTTGAGATATTTGAATGGGAGTTTCATTATCTTCTATCTATTTATACATAATAAATGCCTATGTCCTGACTGACTTATTCACTCACTCACTCACTCACTCACTCATCAACGCACAGCCGAAACTACTAATCTTAGAGAGTTGATTTTTGCACAGTATGTTGCTTTTATAACTTGGGCTAGGGATAAAAAGGGATTTTTGAAAATTCTACCCCTAAGGGGGTAAAATAGGGGTGCAAAGTTTGTATGGTAGAACCTTTTTTTTTTGAGCTATAGACTTAAACTTTGTAGAAAAATTAGTTATTAGAATACAAATGAAATACTTTCAGCGTTTTGGAAAATTCCACCCCTACGGGGGTAAAATAGGGGTGCAAGGTTTGTATGGGGGAAACATTTTTTTTTTAAATAGAGACTTAAAACTTTCTAGAAAGATCAGTCATTAGAATACAAATAAAGAACTTTCAGGGTTTTAGAAAATTCTACCCCTAAAGGGGTAAAATAGAGTGCAAAGTTTGTATAGGAAAAACTACTTTTTTTTAAATAGAGACTTAAAACTTTGTAGAGAAATTATTCATTAGAATACAAATAAAGTACCTAGATTCAGTGTTTTAAAAAAATCTACCCCTAAGGGGGTAAAATAGGGGTGCAAATTTTGTATGGGGGAAACAATATTTTTTTTAAATAGAGACCTAAAACTTTGTAGAAAGATTAGTCATCAGAATACAAATTAAGTACTTTCAGCGTTTTAGAAAATTCTACCCCTAAAAATAGGGGCTTTGTAGAAAGATTACTTATAAAAATACAAAAAAAAGACTTTCAGCGTTTTGAAAAAATCTATCCCTAAGGGGGATAAAAAGGGGTGCAAAGTTTTTATCAGGGAAAGTTTATGTTTTTGAGTTAGAGACTTGAAACTTTGTAGAGAGATTACTTATTAAAATCCAAAAAAAGAACACAAATCGTTTTAGAAAATTCCACCCCTAATAGGGTTAAAAAGGAGAGCAAGCTTTGCATGGGCAACACTTTTTTTTGAGTTAGACTTAAAACTTTGCAAAAAGATTACTTATTAGAATACTAAAAAAGAACTTTCAGCGTTTTAGAAAACTCCATCCCTAAGGGGATCCTTAAGATCCTTAAGAAGGGTAGCCAGTGTTGTGTGGGAAAAACTTTTTTTTTTACTAGACTTAAAACTATTCAAAATGTTACTTATTAAAATTAATAATAAAGTACTTTCAGAGTTTTAGAAAATTCCACCCCTAAGGGGGTTAAGAAAGCTTTGTATGGGCAACACTTTTTTTGAGCTAGAGACTTAAAAGTTTACGAAAAAAGTTCTTTCAGCGATTAGAAAAATTCAACCTCTAAGGGGGTTTAAAAGGGGGTTCAAATTTTAAATGGCGAGCAATAAAATTTTAAAGTGTGAGTAAGAGATTTTTAACTTCGGTCTTATTCTGTACGTTAAAAGACTACAAAACTGATTTCAGAGTTTTTCCAAATTCATCCCCTAAGAGTGTTAAAATTGGTTCAAAGCTTGAGTATTTCAAGGCATTTTTAAAGTATGAGATTTTTAACTTTGGTTTTAGACTGTTTGTTCACAAACTAGAAAATGAACATCAACTTTTTTTTTAATTATCCCCTAAAAGAGGGTTCAAATTTTGTATTGAGAGAAATCATTTTCTAAGACGATAAAAAGTTCTACGCGGACGAAGTCGCGGGCAACAGCTAGTTTTTTTAATAAGGTCTGTGAGTTTCATAGCGCTATGTACAAAAGTACAATTGGAATTTAGATACATTTGTCATCATTTAAATGTACCTAGAAATTAGTAACATACTTATAGATATACTAAAAATAATTTTTAAAGTTTTTTGGGTCGGTTTCCGTGGTTTGTACCATTTACCGAACTAAGAAACGTGATTTGCACATAATACCGAATCGGCGCGCCGCTTCACTGAACTTGGGAAGAAATATATGCTATGGGATTTGGGCGCTGCGTGGTGCTCAAACTTTAGTTGGTTAATTGTTGATTGCGATTATTTTTCAAACTAGTTTCGCTAGTATTGTTACTTCAAAAATCTAATGGGATGTTAAATATGGAAATAAAACTTTAGTTCAGATAACACACAAGTTATATTTCTATTCACAATAATTAGGTATGATAATATTTTTAATTAATTTGCCTTTCTGGGTTGTAGACATTTAACCCTTAATTGGGCATGGCGTGCGAATGGTTGTTAGGATGTTAGAAGTATATGCATATTTTTTATGCGTGTAAAGTATTAAAACACCATATATATGTTTATTAATAAAAAAATCTCGTGGGAAAGATCTTCCTTCATGAATATCTGGCTTTCACTCAGTAGAACTTTTCATCACTCTCCAGTAAGATCAGAAGAAAAATATTTCCCACAAGGTGCAAAACAAACTTCTGTAGCGGTCAGAAGTACCTACCTATAATATTTCCCACAAATTTAATACTCCCAAATGACAATGAAATTCTAACGTAATCACGAAAAATCACTTATAAGGCTATAACTTGTAAAGAACATAAATAAAACAACTCAAAATATATCCATAAAACTAAAAAAAAAAACTACCGGACTATTTAATTCAAAAACATGGGAAATGTATTAAAAAGAACAAAAAAGTTATAACAGAATATGACAATCAAATTAACAATAATTAATCATATTGTTATTGCACTAAATATATGGTTTCAAAATAAAGTAAAAAAATCGTACATGTATACAGGGTGACTGGTAATTCGACCTATTCCTTGAAAGGGGTTATACTAGAGCTAATTTGCAACAATTTATGTCCAGTCAACCAGGGGTGGAAACTCGCTGGTTTCCGAGATATTCGAGTTTTTAGTTTGTATGAAAAAAAATCTCCTTGCAGCCTTAAGCTGGTGATTGTGACAAAAGTACTTACATTTGGATGGTAAAAAAACATTTTTGTCACAATCAGCACTTTAAGGCTGCAAAGCGATTTTTTTTCAATCAAACTAAAAACTCGAAAAATTAAAAAAAATTGGGTTTTGACCCCTGGTTGACTGGACATAAATTGTTGCAAATTAGCTCTAGTATAACCCCTTTCAAGGAATAGGTCGAATTACCAGTCACCCTGTATTTAGTATCGTACAATTTTTCCGTAGGTGGGCAGTTGTGCGTTTAATGTTTGGAAGCGCTGGCCTTTACAAGAACGTTCATAAAATAATACAAATTATTGTCGACCTAGTTTGTAACGAAATAAGGTTGACATTTTAAGGAACACCAAATAGTAGCATGGCTGAGGCCAACGTGGTTTCGGTATCAGGTACTAAGGGTACGTTTCACCGGACGCCCGTTCGGTGAATTGGACAAGCAAATTATGTGGAACCTATCACGCGAACAGAATTTAAGAAATAGTGTTTATACCGTATTCATTATATTATAATTACAAACTTTAAATTTTTACAAGGAATTAGAACCTATTGCGAAACCATAAATACAAACGGCTCTTACTACTATTGTTGTAAAATATGTGTTATGATTTTTTTTGAATATCCTTGCCAAATAGCTTATTTTAACGGCAAAAAGTCTTAAATATGATTAATTTCAAACACAATTTTACAGAAATCTATCTTGATTATCAATGGTCGGTAAATGCTCATAAAATTTACTATACTTTTAGTTATTTGAAAAGTGAATTAGTTTAAATAAATAGTATATGATGAACCTATAAATTAATCTAATCTCAATAATATACGGTTTCCCTGACTCCGGACGCTGTTCGTAGAAACCTTCAAGTCAAAACGAGGGTAGACCCATCACCGAATCCTCATTTTAGTTAAATTCTTCAAATATGACTGCACTAAATTAGCTTTTTTTACAAATAACAAAAACCAATTAAATAATGACTCTGCAAAACCCAATTTTTATTCATACATTGGCGTCTAAATGGTTTTATGACCTTAAGAAGTTCACTCAATTTCTTACCGATTTTCGTAAGGAATCCCATACAAAACGGCGGTCGACTGGCTCGATTAATTATCGTGGCCCCATTGAGGTCCAAAATGGCCCTTTCTTTCACGTAGTGGAAGTGATAGGTATCTAGCTAGTGTGGCAAAAAATCACAACGTAATGTTAGCTGTACTACTCGACACTTACAGCTTAAAATAGCTGGCGGGACCCACAATTTTTCAATTTTCCTCATTGATCGAAACTTAGAATTTCGTTAGCGGACGTTTCTGCTTAGTATAAATTTACTGTTAAAATGGAGTAGCGCATTGTTACTAACGATTCTCAATGTAACTTGGGACGTTGGTGCCGTATCAGAAGTTTGTAACAACTTCACGGTAGATTTCGCTACGAGCCTCCTTAATTTAATTAATTAGAAGAGTGAAGGGATTGAAAGATTCGTTGCCACTGGCGGGATCCACGGTAGCTCAGTTGGATAAGAGCAATGGACGGATTCCAGAGGTCGTGGGTTCAAATCCCGCTCGTGGCGAATAATTTTTCAATTTTCCTCTTTGATCGAAACTTAGAATTTCGTTAGCGGACGTATTAGTATAAATTTACAGCTTAAAATAGGGTAAATTCGGCGATACGGCAGATCCGGTGAAGGGTACTTTTACCTTATATGGCATGGGCACTTTATGTCAAAGTGACATGGCTTAAATTCGAATGAAGAAAAATCCTCTTAGTTAGACATAAAGTGCCCATGCCATAAACTAGTGCAACATCGAGTACTAGGACGTTAACATTATAGACCCTACAATTAGACTATTTCCTTTGCGTGTCCTTACCATGACACGCCATAAACGGTTAGTGTACATACTTTAAACCCACTTGCAATGTATCTAATACTACTGCGCAAATGTAATACCGACGGTATCTGGGCGACATCAGTAAGCTGTCGGTAAAGTACAAAATACCGCATACCGCTTCCACCCCGGCACATGCATAATCTGTCAAAATATTATACAGAATCAAAATATAGTAGTTTTTCCTGTAGACAATACAATAGATAACAGTTTAAATGCGTAAGTATGTACATTATGTTTCGATTTCGACCCTTTGGCTTCAGCGTGATCGGTCACTAAAAAATAAGGTAAAAGTCCAAGTGCTCGACGCTGTACTAGTAAATGGCATTGGCACTTTATGTCAATGCAATATGGCTTAAATTCGAACTAAGAGGATATTTTTTTTCATTTGAATTCAAACCATGTCAATTTGACATCTAAGTCACTCTAGTGCCCTTGCCATATAGTAGTACAGCGTCAAGCACTCAGGCGTTTACCTTAGGTCGTAGGAAAATAAAATGCTCCTGAAATGAACCCAGCATTGATACAGTATTCAAAAACAAAATAATGACGCATGCAATTTAATCTACTCTACAATTACATATGCGCTGTGGGTTGTAATTATTTCCTTCCTATCTTAATTTCCTCTTCGTCATGGTATTGTTACATATGAACTCATCACGTTACCTAACCTTAACACGTTTATTTCAATAGGGAACATTACTGCAATGTTCTGCCGCCAGAGTGCAGCACTATCACAATTAGTAAACAGTTTTTTGACAACTTTGACAAGTCCTTCAAAGCTCTGGATCAAATAGGGAAGAGAATATTTCAATAAATAAAATGCATCAGTGCTGCGTAATTGGATGCAAGAATGAAGGGCATCATTAATTTCCGAAGGAAACGATGATACGAAAACTATGGGAAGCGGCAATACGTCCTAAAGCAAAAAAAAAGCTCTCATCCACCTTTAAATGGCTATGGGATGCCACGAATGATTAATAAAACTATTGTAGTTTAACGCGTTTTCATAAATTATTTGTTATTATTTGTTAGGTTAATAAATATGACATTGTACGTCATGGCAGTTTGTTTACGGTTTGTGTTAGTGTCGCCCCCTACGCAAAGCTTTGCGTAATGTTCCCTAGTATGTATGTACCTATGGTTAAACTTATAAAATTTGTACCGGGATATCTAATGGTTAACAGCGGGAATATATAATATAAGCGAAATTCTTTTAAATTAGGTATATGAATTTTATTTACTTCACCGATATATAAATAAATATGTAATAAAATCCATTAAGAAATAACGTTGAAACATCGTACATAATTTAACTAGTGGCTTTCTAAGCAGTAGAACAAGAGTGTCTGCTTAAAAAACCGGAATCGGACTCGCCCACCGAGGGTTCCGTACAAAATTACAAATTTATAGTTTTCCGATGTTTGCCTGTACTTGTAATATAAGAAGATACTACTTGCCAAATTTCATAGTTCTAGGTGAACGAAAAGTATCCTATAAATTTGGATTCCCTTGAGAGTGTCGAAATATAAGTTTTTTGCGGCATAAACGGCCGTAGGTATCTTTTTTTACGTTAACTTCGAAGTTTGATTTTTTTTCAAAGCTTTAAGGGACTGTAGACTTGAGTACCATATGGTTTTAATTTCAACTCGATACCTCAGGCGTTCCTGAGTTAAAGGGTCTTGACAGACAGACAGACGGACAACAATCAAGCGATCCTTTTGAGGTACGGAACCCTAAAAAATTACCTGTAGTTAACTTAATGCACCCGAGTTAATTCACCTGGGGGAATTAAGAACACTTTAAGAGGACTTAATTCTCCTCAGAAAATCTCGTGGGCTTAAAGCATACTTTTCGGTTCTCTTAATTCACCCATAATTCACCTAGGTGAATTAGGTTGACGGAGAGTATATTTAATGCACCCGCGACCAACCACGGGTGAATTAGGTTGACGGAAAGTATACTTAATGCACCCGCGACCAACCACGGGTGCATTAAGTAAACGGAAAGTACACCTTACGTACTCACGACCAACCACGGGTGCATTAAGGTAACTGAATGTGTACCTTATTCACCCGTGACCTGCTAACGGTGCATTAGGTATACTTTTTTGTCATCTTTATTCTTTTTATTCCAACATTAGGTTATCTTATCTGAGAGTGGGCTTTGTACTTTGTCCTTGAACCCAGCCGCAGGTCCATAAGTATACTTTAAGGTTTTTTATCCCTGATAGTTGCTTTATTTTGAGCTAGATTAGAACTTTATTCCCCTGATAGGTGAATTAGGTTGACTGAAAGTCGACTTTGTGACCTCGGATCCAGCCTCGGGTGCATTACGTATACATTTAGTCAACTTTATTCCCCTGTTAGGTGAATTAAGTTGACTGAAAGTGGACTTTGTGACCTCGGATCCAGCCTCGGGTTCATTAGGTATAAATTTAGTCAACTTTATTACCCTGATAGGTGAATTAGGTTGTCTGAAAGTGGACTTTGTGCCCTCGTGGACTTTTTGTCAACTTTTGAAGTAAACTTAAGGAACTAATATCACACATAATAATATTCTCAATACATTCAGTGAGCATAAAGTGTACGTAGGCATGCTCGAGGTACAAACACAAGAAATCAACCGCAAAATGCGCAAGCGATCGATTAAAAACATTTATTTTCTAAAGCAAATACAGGAGAATAATTACATTAACTAAATTAAATTAAAACTAAGTTAAATCTAAAATAGGCCCTCAAGCCTTTGTACCGAGGATGCTGGCAGCATTTCCTGGCTGAATTGCAATGCTGATGCGTTGCGCGAGAAAGCCGCCAGCTCTTCGGTCACCAGTTACATAAACTAGACGTTTCGCGATTTCCGCAAATAACTTATGCGCACTGGGGCCCTACGGACCGAGGGTCTCGACGCCAAATAGTACAAAGTTGTACTCTCTGCCGAGGCCTCTAATTATTACATTTGAGAAGCTCAGCGGTTTTCGCCGCTGCACCCGCTTTAGAAGTAGTCCGTTGGAGGTGGGACGGTAACAGACAACAGTGTGTCTACACATGTAGCGTCCCACATAATTATCCGTCCCAACCTCCACGGAACCAGAGATACACCATCAGGTCTTTTGCCATCATCTCTGACAATGCCAGGCGGCTCAAGAAGAGCAGGAACATTGATGGTGGCAAGAGACCGGTGGATTATGTCATTAAGATCGATTCTTATTGATTGAGATATCAGTAATCATCTGTGATTTGCTGAAACATGTATTTGTCAATAATTTAGTGATGTACATAATAGATATAAAGATAAAAGTACGATATGTTTGGTCCAAAGGACATGAAAGTATTGAAGGACGTAATGCATATTTTCCTTAAACAAACAATTTATTAATTTAATTTCCACTTTGTGTATTTACATTTTGAATATTTTTAAATTTTATTTCTGATTATTGACGATCGTGATAAGGATTCTTATAATTTTGACATTGTATGCAAACCTATATTGTAATTTTTATCTCGAAATAAATAAATCTAAATCTAAATCTATGTATATGATTGAAAATATGTTCTGCGACAAGGTGCACTTTCATTCAACATGATTCACCTATCAGGTGAATAAGGTTGATAAAATGTTTACATTTTACTTGCGTGCATTAGGTTTTTTTGTGTGCATTTGGTTTAGCTAATGTACCTATCAGGGGAATAAAGTTCACAAAATGTATACCTAATGCACCCGAGGCTCGATTCGAGGGTACTAAGTCCACTTTCAGTCGACCTAATTCACCAACTTCTGTTCTGAATAACGAATTTACTGAAATGTGGTGCAGTATTCTGTATTGAAAAACAGATGTGGTGAATTGCTGTTTTGGGGAATTGTGTCCGTGCACGTTCTTTGCGAAATCAGCCCACAAGGTGGACTGATGGCCTGGTAAAGGTCGCGGGAGTCCACTGGATGCAGGTGGCGCAGGACCGGTCATGTTGGCACTCTTTGGGGGAGGCCTATGTCCAACAGTGGACGTATTTCGGCTGATATGATGATGATGATGAATTCACCTATCGGGGGATTAAAGTTGACTAAATGTATACCGAATGCACCCGAGGCTGGATTCGAGGGCACAAAGTCCACTTTCAGTAAACCTAATTCACCTATCAGGGGAACAAAGTTCTATTCTAGCTCAAAATAAAGCAACTATCAGGGAAAAAAAACCTTAACGACCTGCTAATGGACCTGCAGCTGGGTTCAAGGGCACAAAGTCCACTCTCAGATAAGTTACTGATCAGGGGAATAAAGTTGACAAAAACGTATACCTAATGCACCGTTAGCAGGTCACGGCCTCACGGGTGAATAAGTTACACATTCAGTTAATTTAATTCACCCATGGTTGGTCGCGAGTGCATAAGGTGTACTTTCCGTATACTTAATGCACCCGTGGTTGGGCGCGGGTGCATTAAGTATACTTTCCGTCAACCTAATTCACCCGTGGTTGGTCACGAGTGCATTAAGTATACTTTCCGTCAACTTAATTCACCTCAGGGGTATTAAGTTGACTTAAAACATCTTGCGAATTTGACAGATGAATTAGGTCCACTCAAAGTGTTCTTAATTCCCCCAGGTGACTTAACTCGGGTGCATTAAGTTAACTACAGGAAAAATTAACGCTTAAAGTATTAATTTGAGTTTTGAATTATGAATCGACGAAGTATTTATAATCGGATGAGCGTTGATATCAGTGTCCGTGCCGCGCTCACTGACCCGCGGGCCGCGGGCGCACTTTCTTCCGCGGTATATCACGACCCCTAGCTTCCGCGTGCATCGGTGCATCTTGCCGGCTAACCTAACCTAAAGAAGACACACAGACAGCTTAATTAATCCACGTCTGTAAGATTTAATCATTAAACCAGCATAATCATTATTACTCGTACTCACGTAGGTATTGTATGTAGCGCAAATGTTTGATAATTATTCTTACAATATAAATAAAAAACACAGACTTAACAAAAAATATTCATAGCCGAAAAAAGAAGCAATAAAAATACGACAGGAGTTGTATGACATGTCTGTTTGTTACTAATTCACGCAAAACAGCTGAACGGAATAAGAATTTCAGTATACATATAGAGTTAACATATAGAATAGTTTTTAACCCAGTAAAAGTTCAACAAAAGGAAGTCAACGCGAACCAAGTCACGGGCAAAAACTAGTCATTAAATAAATATTTCATGTTTGTTTATTAATATGAGTTATTTTATCATTGAGTGTACTAATAGTAGGTATCAATAGGAACTTAGCTTAGAGATTTCCACGTACAGGGTTCGCCGAGACACTTAACTACACCCTTTTTACCATTGACTTACTATTACTACGTATAGACTGGCAACCCAGAACATTTTTCTTGACGTTTTCCAATCAGGCCGCCATCTTGAAAATCAAAGAGTATGTGAACGTGATGTGAACGTGCAGTAGATGCGTCATTTTTCTGAGTTTAGATTCAGATAAAGCCATAGCGTGATTTAATACATTCATATAAAAAAACTACTTATTGATTTAAAAACGAATCACATCATCAAATATTTGTAATTTTTTTTATACTGGATATCTTTATACTTCCCGAGGACGCACTGTGTTGTTTGTGTTGAAGCAATTGGAAATTAAAATGGATGGCGGATAATTTTTATTATTCTTCTAAATTGCCAATGGGTTCATATTCGGAGACCATACTCGCTTTGCGGACATTATTTATATAAAAGAATTGGCCTAGGATTTAAATGAGTAGAACTTATAATCTAAATAGCAACTGAACGCTGTCAATTCATAAAAACCGGCCAAGAGCGTGTCGGGCCACGCTCAGTGTAGGGTTCCGTAGGTTTTCGTCCCTCACAGTAAGTGTGTGAAATTATTTTGTAATTTTTTTCAAAATCTATTCAACCTATCAAGTTCAAAATAATTTTCCTAGAAAGTTTTTATAAAGTTCTACTTTTGAGATTTTTTTTATATTTTTAAAACTTATGGTTCATAAGTTAGAGGGGGGGGACACATTTTTTTTTTACTTCTGGAGCGTTACGTATAGGGGAGGTACCCTAATAAAATAAAAAATACTTTTTATTTTACCACTTTGTCGGCGTGATTGATATACCTACATATTAGTACCAAATTTCAGCTTTCTAGTGCTAACGGTTACTGAGATTATCCGCGGACGGACGGACAGACAAAGCGAAACTATAAGGGTTCCTAGTCGACTACGGAACCCTAAAAACGATTAAATAAATAAAAACAAATGGTTGCTGCTAATTTGGCGCTAAAATGCTGATAATTAAAGGTTCAAATATTCAAGATGAACTGGATTCGAAAAATGTATGTTATGCTTGCTCTTTTGTTTCAATATAAAAGTTATTTTATTATCTCGAAAGTAATCGATGCACTATTATCGTAGACAAAAATACATCAACACAATTTAAATTTTGTATTTCAACTTTATTGCACAAACTAACTAGACATGTCAGGCTTTATTAAGACTGGTAGAAATTGCCTAGTAGTATTCTACTAGGAAATTTCTACTAGTCAACCATAGGGATGTTCCATTAGCACGGCTTATACTTAGCTAATAGGGATAAATAGTATTAGAATTTTGTCACTTCTACATTTTTTAATCTTTGAAATAATGGCCGACAGTATGGCGCGCATCTTATAAATTACAACAAAATTTAATAAATGAATATTATGAAAAATATCCGTGAATGTACCGATGAAAAGTGATTCCCGTATTTTTACTATTGTTGTGGTGTTGTTGGTGCAATAGCGCAATGCACAAGAAGGCATTTTTAAAAGTTTTAAGTCAATCTGCTCTCGAAACGACCGCCATCAGTGCTCGCCACAGACTAAACCAACATACGCTCATGAGCGTATGTTAAGTTAACATGCGCAAACTTATGCTAGGTGATGTCTACTCTAGTAATATAACTCAATGCTTTTTACCCGCTAATCAAAAACCAAGCTTAGCGCTCACTAGCATTCTTATGTGTTTCGGTGTCAGAGCAAGAAAGCCGGAGAATAGTGCATTAATTATTCATGAAGTTAACATGTAGGTAGAGCTGGCAACGTATTTAGAAACATCGTTCTCAGACTGAAAATAGAGACGTCGAAGTACCTACAAACGTACTAGACACGGTTTTTGGAGCCCTATGACCCTTTGACTGGTATTTGAACGGCAATTTCACAACAAGGCATGCTGATGCGCTAAAAGGGCTGCACTACTCGCTGAACTTTCTACGAGAATGTCGCCGCTTGCGACAATTCGCCATTTTGCGGAAGTATATCTACTTATTCGATGTCATCTTGTACAGTCAGCGACCCTTTGTGCAGGGAAACCTTTTAACACGTCGTATGCTGCATACACAGCGTATTAAAGATTCCTTGCTCCTAAGCAAATAGAGTATTCATTGCCCAAAAGAAATGCGTAAGAGCAATCTGGGGTCTGAGAAATGTAGACTCATGCAGACAAATCTTTATAAAAAATAAGTTTATAAAAGCGCCTAGCATATATATTTTATCTATACAAATATCATAAACCCTCCATGATGCGTTCAAGAACCGCACATTATGACCACCATAAAAACAGACTGTTTTGTTAGAACAAATTTCTTATCTGTGAAAATGTTATCATTGCTAAGTAATAACATCGATTTCGATGCTATTATTACATTCAACTTTTGAACACCTCTGAAAAACAAAGCAATTTGATTTGACCTCTATTCTAATATCAGTCGAGATGACGATTAGTTCGAAATGAATTGTCAATTTGCATACAAATTCGACAAATGTCGCACGTAAGTAAGATATCGAACGATATGACAATTGGCGCCGACTCTAGTTTGTCTCTGAATTAAAAAAAATACAATGACAGCTGCCAGAAAACAACGCAGCGATGCCGGTCATAATATTATAATCTGCGGCTCCTGAATGCATCATGGAGGCTTATGATATGTGGATAGATAAAGTAGTGTATGTAACTGTACATAATTAGGCATTAACACACTCGTGTGATGTTATTATGAAACTCGCCTGCTGCTCGTTTCATAAACCCACACTCGTGTTTAATCCCCTTCATTATGTACAGTCACATAATCTACAATTTGAAACTGCCAAATTAGTAAAGTCCAATATGTCACTCTCACCGTAGAGCAGTTACGCATACGGCCTTGTCTATGCCAGCTCCAAGACTAGAATTTTACCGCAAAAACTGCTACTACGTGGCTTGCTTAATTTATAACTCCATACAGAAAGATATTACGGACATGCTTTACAATAGTTTTTGTAGGAAATTGAGCGCCTTATTATTATACTGGACTTTGTTATTATGTTGAATATTATTGAATTGTAAATCTTGTAATGTATGTAACGATTTTCTTTAAATATTTGCACGCCATCAGCCGGCAGAATTGTGCTGGACTATAAAATTGAAATGTAACACTTATAACGACCATGATTCAAGCAAATAAACGATCTATCTATATATCTTGATCGTGGTCGAATCTTTAATCGTAGAGTTTGCATCTTTCATCATCTTCTTTTCTTACATATTTAACTAAGCAAACTTCATGCAGGGAGAAAGAACATTTTTATAACTTATTAACTAAATATCATATAAATATTAGATTTGAATTCTACCAAAACTATGAAGGATCTGTATTTTGTAGGTGAATGCAACGAAATGATTACTTTGATTTTCTCGGGCTTAGCGGCTGACCTTCCTGACGACCCGGCCGCGAGGTCACTCTCACTGCAGCTGCATTTTGCATATGCACGTAACCTCATTGTTAGAGAGGGCTGTGGGTGACTGTGAATTTAATTCTTATACATATAGTATGGTATTTTATTTTACTTTCTATTTACAAACTTGGCCCGTAGTGCTATAAACTGTATAAACGATGAAGAAGACTTTTCGGTCCTACCTACCCGTCCAAACCCAGGAAAAAATGCGGTGTAGCAAGAAACGAGTGGCGTATTCAATATTTATCAGTTGTATGTGTATAAGGAATACGAAATTGTTGGCAGCAATTTTTTCGAACAAAGAGTACCTACCTACGTCAATACACCATACACCTTGGTAGGTTGCATTTAAACAATTCTGTACAAATACAGCTGATGATGTGTATTTAACGTTCTCTTTTACAGTATTGCAGAAATAATCAATGGATATTTTTTGCTTCATAATTTATCGTTAAATAATTTATTATACAGCTGTCTAGTGACTTACTAAAACATCGATCATCAAAACAATGAAATATTTTGATGCGTAGTGAGTACAAGGTCTGCAATCCAACTTGAATAAGGTGTTCATCGTACGTCGTCATCTTATAATGGGTCTATAATTGATCTCTATTCAGTTCTAGCGGTATTGAACGCTAGCTTTAGAGCATGTTAGTAAGTATGAGAAAAGATTCTTATTATTGATTGAGGCAAATAATTTGCAAATCACGAGAAAACTTTAATTCAAATAATCTAATCTAACTTGCCATTTGGGGTCAATAGGTGGAAGATGAAGATGGGTATCTGATTTCAAATGTCAAATAAGTACGACGCGAAATTAATGTAGGTAATGCGTTCAATTTAGGCAATGGTGAAATCGTCATAGCTCGTTTGTGTTCCTACCTTCTATTGAGGTCGACATTTTTATTAGGTATTGCGTCGCAGTGATACGTAGGTATAAGGCATTATGAAAGTTCAAGTAACAAAATGGCAGGGCGTGTGAAGTATCTTTAGCACTTTGTTTATAGGTTTGTTAACTGATTGTCGACGTCTCGCATGGCTAAATAGGACCGCAATCTGACTCTTAGTTGTGTAGTTGCTTGGTATTAGGTAAGGACCTAAATATTTTATTTCGCGCTCTCCGAAAGCATGCAGGCACTGCGTCGTTTTGGTCTGCCAAAATAAAATAAAAATAAAATAGCTGACTTAAATCTAGCTTTCTTAAATGAACACGATTTAACAATGTAGAGCTGTAATGAATATTTTGTACGCTTCCAAGCATCAGTTTCATTTATTCAAACACTTTCACGCCAAATGTGGTAAAACAGATTTATTTCTAAGACTGTATTGTCAAATCCCGTTACAAAAAGATAGCTAACGAATGTTTTTGATGAGTTTTTATCTGATTGTTCTGATGTTCAACGCAAACACGCCCTAAGCGTATATGAAACTCATACAACTATGTTTCATTTTCCCCCTGGACTGTTTGCCAGTGACACGCACACGGGCTGCGTGCGAGTCGCTTCCTTTTCCGCTGCCGTCTGCGTAATTCTAATTTATATAATGTTAGTGAGTGCCTGTAATATGCAGGCCACGAGGAAAACAGATAATCTTGTTATCATGTTCAAACAATTAATTGTTATATGTGTAAGTGTAATTAGACCCTTATTAACGTAGTTGCAATTTATCGGGTTGGGCTAGAAATGGTGCTGTTTTTATTGTAATTTGTAGTACCTATATCAATGTAAAAGGTACGTAAGTAAGAACACGAGTCAAAACACATAACAAAAAACTGTATTCCGGCTACGGAAAACAAACTGAAAAAAAAATGTTTTTTTCATACAAAACTTAAATTTAAATAATTTATACCTCACAGTCATCAAAATCGGTTCAGTATCTTAAACGCTACGGTACACGTAATATTTTACAAACATAGAATGCGAAAATCATGTTCCTTCCTTTTTCGGCTCTGCCCTATATACTCGGACAAAAAAGGAACGAATAGGTAAGATGCTTTTTCTACTCCTGTACCGTTATCTGTCATTTATTATCAAAAGTACGAATAGAAAACTTGCTGCCTGAAAAGTTTAACTATTATGTAGTCTGCTATTTATTTAAAATTTGTCGTAGAAAAAGTATTGTATGCAACGGTGTATAACTGGTCTAAAAACGCTCGTGGCGTCTGTAATTGCGATGCTCGCCAAGGCTCGCATCGCAACCCACGCCACTCGCGTTTTAAGACCCTTCTTATACAACAGTTGCATAAAATACTATTTTTAAACGACTTTAAAAAAAAGGAGGAGGTTCTCAATTCGGTTGTATGTTTTTAATTTTTTTTAATGTGTGTTACCTCAGAACTCCGTCATTTATGAACCAATTCGTACCATTATTTTTTTAATTGAAAGTATATGCTTCCAGGTTGGTCCCATTGTTTTCAAAACTCCAGTTGAATGATGGAAACCATTAGGAATTGAGGGAACTCCTCAAATATATAGGTAAGGCACGCGTGTAGTAATTTCAGTGTTTTCTATTATAACTCTTGTATTTACATCCGGAAATCATAAATTTGGTGAAGTGGAAGTGATTATGAAGACCACAGATGGCTTGTAGAACTTGTCAATGATGTACTTCAAACTATAAAAGTACGTCACCGATTCTGATGTCATTCAGTTGAAATAGCAAACAAAGAAGTGCCAAAGGTGATTCTGAGATCCTTGAGGACAGCGATTTGGTTTTTTTCACTAATAATCAACGTATTTGCTCTAGGAAATGAGTTCATGTGGTAAATTGGAAATTAAATGTGGAAATGTTCATGTGGCTTGGCGGAGTACTGAATTAAAGTCGGTTACAACTTTGTTTTTAAAGTAAATTATTTTCAACAAGAAATTTCTGTATATTTAGTAATAAATAAATACCATAACTCAATAAAGTAAATAAATACCTACCAATTACACTAACGAAATAGACAACCGTGGCACCAAAATTATTGCAAAAATGAACAGAACAGGTTAATTACCCACTATACTAGCGCATAAGAATAAACCCTCAATCACCGAATAACCGCTTTAGTAAACCCATATGTTGGCAACATAACATAAACTGTATCTAATAACACGTTGGATGCAGCTGTCGTGCTTCGACGAAAGGGTACATATGTAGTGAAGCATACTCGACACATAAGACTTTTTCGAGCACCACAGAGTAGGCTATACCCGACACGAATTGGTGTTTCCCACACTTACCGATCGTCCCGAGCACGTTCTTACTTCTTTCGTAACGATTGTCCGATTGATCCGCAGTGTGAATTATTGATCGATATTAATGAACGTGTACTAGATTTTCGAATTGAATTGATTTAGACTGCCAGATGACATACTATCGTATGTTATGCAACTGGATGGAGACCTTCCGAATTTCTGTCCGGTAGTTTCCAAAAGTTTAGGTACCCACGGGTACCTATAGGTAATTTGGACCAATATTGCTTAATGCCTAAACTGCCTAGTTCGCTTGAATTGGAAGGTCAGAGGGTAGACGCTTCCACAAAAAGTGCCTACAGCAATACTCGGTATTAGACATCAAGTGGCTCCCGATTCCCGAGCTCCTTTACGATACAAAACGAATGAGGAGAATAATAGTTTGCACTAATAAATCGTATAGAAATTGATGCTTTTTAGGGTTCCGTAGCCAAATGGAAAAAAACGGAACCCTTATAGATTCGTCATGTCTGTCTGTCTGTCTGTCCGTCCGTATGTCACAGACACTTTTTTCCGAAACTATAAGAGCTGTACTGTTGAAACTTGGTAAGTAGATGTATTGTGTGAACCGCATTAAGATTTTCACACAAAAATCGAAAAAAAACATAAAGTTTTAGGGGTTCCCCATACTCAGAAATGAAACTAAAAAAAAAATGTCATCAAATTCATTTATGGATAGGTCTTCAACAATGATATTGAGGTTTCTTATATATTTTTTTCTAAACTGAATAGTTTGTGCGAGAGACACTTCCAAAGTGGTTAAATGTGTGTGTCCCCCTGTAACTTCTAAAATAAGAGAATGATAAAACTAAAAAAATATATGATGTACATAAAACCATGCAAACTTCCACCGAAAATTGGTTTGAACGAGATCTAGTAAGTAGTTTTTTTTAATACGTCATAAATCGTAAACCGCAATTTATTTTATGGAACCCTTCATGTGCGAGTCCGACTCGCACTTGGCCGCTTTTTGTTTTGTGTGATAGCAAGAATAGGTTGGTGTGGTGATTTCGGCACGCGACGATGGCTTCGTACCCACGTGACAAGGGCGGCACCCGCTTACTCAACTCGAGCTTGTACAGTCAGCATCAAAAGTAGCTACGCAAACGAAGACGTCAAAAGTCTTCATTAAAAGGGAATAAGAACTTTAAACTTTCACTATAAACCTTTACTACATTGAAAAGCGATATCACTTATAGTTTCAGCGTAATCTGCCACCAAAGACGAACGTTTTTAATAATTTTTATATTTTTTTAGCTGTACCTATGTTTAGCTTTCTCAAAATCTTCACAATTTATCGCGAAGATATGTATGACTGAAGTATATAATAGAATATGCTCTTTTAAAAAAGGTATATTTTATTTCTAAACTCTTTCATTTACCGTTGCTATGCTTTTTTTTAAATTTAAATCATTCGGCCATTCAACGAACTATAAATATTCATACTGGTTAAACGGTGTTACTTTAAATACCATAGACTTTTATAGGTTTTCCTAGAATCTATAAGTAAAAAACTATTTTTTGTATTTTTTCCAATTTTTTAGGCCCAGTACTATAGGAGATAAACCGTTAACTATACCCATCCTATTCTAAAAACACTTTCTTCAGTAAGTTATATGTAGAATGGACCGACGGGATTATTTTATTACCCCGTCGCTCCGCCTAGGTACTTTGTATACGCGGCAGAGCCGCGCGGGTAGCTAGTATTAATTCTTATAGATTACGTTTGCTAACGAAACAACATCCGCAACAAATTGATAACATCGCAATATCTCAGCAAAGTTATCATTTACGCATTTCAAGTTTTCTCAAATCTAAATGCCGCCGCAGCATACGAAACAATGGATCCGAATGATGCGCGTCTATCTATCAAATCAATCAAATCACAATAGAATTGCGTTCGCTTTCACCGCCTCGTCACCTATACACACCATTTGTCTAAGATTTTGATCCCATCAATTACTGATGCTTTAAGACAGCATTGTGATCGACCGATGAGCTGTCGACTTTTGAGGGCGTGTTCGACCGATATATCACTTGACAGTATCCTATAGGTATGTTTCAGGTACAGTGGCGGAATGAAAAGGTTGATCACGATCAGTTTTCAAATCAAATCATTTACGCGTTGCAAGCACATGTTACCTTTTTAAACTCTGTATCAGACGAGAGTGATGTATTGAAAATTATGTTCAACTGTTTGACAACAAAGTTCAAATTTACTTAGACGAATTTTCCTTGCCTATCAATAGTTGAACTAAAACCTTTTTTATTAGTTCGATCTTGCCATTACGTTGTTTCAAGTTTGATAAATCTAATGATAAAATCCTCTTAGATTAAAATTATTAAAACTATAAATGTGAGTAACAGGTCCTGTCAATGTCATCATTGCTATTTCTTGTCACAGATTACAGAGAAAGGCAGATAGGCCCTAATAAATTGAACGTTTTCTATACATCCGATCTCTTCACACTTACGTACTGAACAACGAGTAAGAAAGGGATAGAAACACGTAATCTGCCAGGTCTTCATACGTCATTGTCTCCGCTTTCTCGCTCGCACGATGTAATTCGCTCTCTCACTCGCTTGAGATTTAGTGCAGCGAAAGATATTTCCTTACAAGTTATCGATATCGATATTTCTGTTAATAATATATTCGTAATGTGCGATACTCGTAACTATACTCTATCCATCTTCCCATCCATACTATGACAAAATTCATATGGTACTTACCGAATTAAAAACAAAATCCATTAAGTACTACGAAAATAATACACTGCATTCAAGATTTAGACATTCGCTACAAATTAATTTATGAAAATACATAGGTAGTCAGACAAGTTTTTTTTAACCCTGGCTATTTTGTGGTTTTTAGTGGAACTAATTTAATTTTAACTGTCTTCAAAAAAGGTTGGCTATTCGTCGGATTTTTTTTATTTTTTATGTATGTTTCTCGATTATCCCAACGCGTGGACCAATATGGAAAAATATCTTTTGTTAGAAAGGGTATCCTTTCCCAGTGGTTCATCTTATGATGGGATCCTGGAGAAAACGACGGATATCTTCAAATTGTATAGGCATACTTGAAACGATTTGGGTAATAGTGACTCGGGCATTTGCTTTCGGAAAGCAGTTCATGTGGTATTGTGGAAAGGAAATGTTCCTGTACCTTGGTGAAGTATTGAATTGAAGTCGGTTTAGTACATTACTTACCTAGGGCGGTTAAATATAATATATATAATATAATAAATCGCAGGTAATTGACGCCCGAGCCGAAGGCAAGGGCGATAAATATGCGCTCTGAGGCTTTCTTTATTACCGCCCGTGGTGAGTACAACATTTTACGTCTCTATCAGGCCAGGAAGCGGGGTTTTCCGCACGCATAGCGTGCGGTAATTCCTACTTTATGGCCAGGTATGACGTAAAAAACTTTTTGTTATTAAAGTAAGTTATAATGGCAACGATAAACACATTAAAAGTCATCGAGTGTCACTAATGTAAGCAATGAGAAAAGTCCAAGCCTGACATTAAATACGCAACTTAAAACATTTCAATTAATCCATTTTTGTCGAAGGTTATTTTTCGGAAACCTGAACTTAACAGTTAACTACGTGTAACATCAAAATATTTTGTCTAAACGCCTACATAAATAATTCATGTCGATAAAATATCGACATATATATTTTAATTTAGTTACAACACTACCCGTGTTTACGACAATTGTATTTTTACCAAAAATCCCAATAAGATCAACTTGGAACCATGTAAAAAGTACTTATTTGATAATACCTATCCAGCATCTGCTGTAATCCCAGACCATTATATTGCGTAATGTACACGAAATATTTGACAAATAAGCAAAAGGTTCTTACCGATGAAAACCAGTCTTTTCTCCGGTCTTCTTTGTTAATCTGGAGTAAGTCCGGCAAAATGGAACTACACAAGACATTTTGCCAGTTTTGCCACTTCATATAAATTGTATCTTACACTGTTGCCACACAAAACACAAAATATTTTTCAAATAATCTCACAATAATCTAATATTTGACGTTGATTGACTTTGACGGGTCGGTATTTTGTTTACTTTTTTTAACGCCTCGGTTGACAGTATTTGGAGACAGCTCGGTAAAGCCTCAAAATAACTTAATATTCGTCTCATTCTAACTCATGTCAGCTGTCCATAAGAATTGACAGAGACAACTGTATGAAACATGGTATTGCTTAATACTGCCGGTCTGTATTAGTCTGTGTTTCTTGTATACGTTTTTTTTTCTTTTTTTAACTCGTTTTCCAAAATTCAAAGAGGTGTAGTGAAATGACATTCATTATGACGGAATGTGTCTGACACTCGGTCGATAAAGCAGATACAGAACAAAGGTAACCAAACCGATACTGTTGTAGCCTAGTGGAACTCTCACACGCACACATCCACACACACACAGACACACAGTCACACACACACACACACACACACACACACACACACACACACACACACACACACACACACACACACACGCAGTCACGTACACACACGCCCATGCACAAATAGTAATTTTAAATTGTAATGTTAATGTTAATCTTATCTCAATGTATACTTTTAATGAAACAGAAATTAGAGTTTTGTACTGCAAAATGGTAATATTTTAAGAAGTTCGTGTTAATCGCACTCGCAGGCGGCCAAGATACAGGCTCAGCCTAGTTTGGCGTCTGACGGATATAACGTTTTTATTTTAAGTGTGTTTTTTGTTAAATAAATAAATTTTATTTATTATTATTATTTATTTTACTATACTGATAACTTATACTGAGCAAGCAAAAACAGATCTTAAGGTGATCAACCTTTTCATTCCCTGACTGTACTTATGCGCACTGTAGGCATTAGAATACGGCTACGGTCGTACAAGGCGACTAACAGGGGTCCTCGGGGTGTTACACGGTTGAAGTTGGGGGCTGCAATTTCGTTGAATTAAAAAAAAGTTAGGACCCACAGAGGCATGACGCTAGCGCGGCACTGGTGAGGTCCGTAGGAGATCGCAGAGCCGTCCGAAATGCGTCGAGGAAGACCATCGCATCGCAAGTATCTATTTGTATTTTCAATGATAGCGCATTCTATGATATAAATAAATAAATAAATATTTAAATAAATATTTGCGGACAATCTTACACAAATCAACCTAGTCCCAAACTAAGCAAAGCTTGTACTATGGGTACTAGACGATGATATACATAATTATATAGAGAAATAAATACTTAAATAGATAGAAAACATCCATGACTCAGGAAAAAATATTCGTGCTCATCACACAAATAAATGCCCTTACCGGGATTCGAACCCAGGACCTCTTGCTTCGTAGGCAGGGTCACTACCAACTAGGCTAAAGCGGTCGTCATAAGTATCTACTATCATTTACTATCTTTGCTAACACACTCATAGCAAAATATATATTTTTTTAAGTAAAGTCTCGTCTTATTTAAGTATGTTGTTATAAAAACTTCGATAACCTAACATTAAATATTGTTAGCTACAGAAAACCAAACAAAAATTCTAATTTAATTTGTATCTCTAAAATTACATGATTCAGTAAGGTCGAGCATAAATCAAACCATCCCTCTACTCTCAATGAATACAAATGCCTTTGAAAGTCGTTTGTTAAAAATGTCTATGAATGAAGATCATAAGTTAATTTTATTGCGACCTTTTGAGAAACTCGGAACGACGCGACATGACCTATCGAACTACGACTACTACGAGTAGGTAGGTACCTACTCCCAAGTCTCACAACTGATCGGTAATAGGCTGTTGCATGTTTGATGATGAATATGATAATTAAGGTTAAATACCAAATGCATGAATGTCGTTGTTCTTACGAAGCGAGAACCATGTTTCGGATTAATAAAAATTTGCCTAAGAGCATAAAGTAACAAAAGTTACATTTAATAATTTTAAGATCGAGGCACTAATAAGTTAACTAGGTAGGTACATATACTTATTGCTGACTTTATATGTACTTTAGACATAGGTACCTACTTGTGGGTCCTACAGTCCCTTTATAAGAAGATTTGGCAGTGATATATTAAGTCCTGCGCTAGAAATCTATTGCAAAATAAATAAATAGGCTTTCTACTGTAGCAATGTAATTTAATTTAATAATACTCTGATACTGTAATTATATTTATTGTACCTATACTTTTGAAAAAGGATAACTCGTCGAGTTTTTTACGCCGGTTCTTCTCGAGGCAGAGGTTTTCTTTCCGAACCGGTGCTAGTTTATCGACATTCATAGGTGCATGTAATATGCCTAAATTGGAGAATAAATCACTTTGACTTTAGTCCCATGCCGTAGCTAGATTAGCTGCCGAATCTGGCCACGAGATGGGAAAATCGATCTCATTTCATAACTAGCTACGAGACTGGACGCCACATTTCCTATTTCGTAGCTAGTTACCTAATTTGGCTACGAGATGGGAAAATCGTTCTCATTTCATAACAGGCTTTATAGCGTCTTATGACGGACAGCCGTATTTCCCGTTTCTAAGCTAGCTACCAAATATGGCTAAGAGATGAGAAAATGGTTCACATTTCATGACTGGCTACGAGATGGGATAATCGTGCTTATTTTATTCATAACTGGCTACAAGACGGGAAGTCACATTTCCCGTTTCGAAGCTAGGTACCGAATCTGGCTACGAGATGAGAAAATCGTTTATATTCCATGACTTGGCTACGAGATAAACACACTTCGGATACTTCTGAAGTCGCAAGCGTCCTTAAACTATGGTGTCTGCTTACCGTCGTGGTATTAAAAAAATATATCCAGAAAATGTACACAATATGCGGCAATTACACTTCGTCGACTGCAAAAGTGTAAAGACCCCGTAAAGCGGCAAAAACACTGCGTCGTTCACCTAATGCGGCGACCGCATTAGGTGAACGACGAAGTGTAATTGCCGCATTAGTTACGTGGCTATACGAGTACTAAATCTAAATCTTATAATAACAATGGATGGACGTTATCGATTGAATAGTCCATAAAATAGACAATTATCTTCACGAATTTTCTCACATCGTTGGTGAGTTCCGCATACCAACTAGTTGGCATTTAGTTGACCTCAGCCGGAGCTCTTGCGTTTATGGGAAATAAATACCATTTGGAAGATGACACAACGCCATAGGTGGTAAGTCCGCCTGTTCGGTGTTCGATTAGTTAGCAAAGTTCACGCATGCATGTAATCATAGCGCGTGCATCCGTAATGTGAACCTTTAGAATATTTATAGGTAGATATGATATTAGTACCTACCTGTCACACGAAAAACAGTATAAGCAAGTGGGTGCAATCATTTTAAGGCAACATAGCATCACCCCAGTATAATTTTACTTTTAAAAGGCGGGTAAACGTAAACAATTACATCGCATTAGGGGCAAGGTCATTTTGTGCTAAATGGCTCTGAGCGCTTGTTCTTTTATATTGTTTCTCATAATGCATTCGGAATGTTCGCGCATTTGTCCCGTGTTTAATTGGAGAAGGTCAACGGACAAGCTTCATGCGACGATGACAAGATTGCTGTGGCCTCTAGAATCCTAGCAAGACTATTAGGTAGCTATGAGAACTAAAACCAACAAAGTCCGAGGAAGTACTGACTCAACCTTCTTGATTTGTCTCAAAATTTTAAAGACTAACCGGTCACTTGAAAGTTAAACAACCTCGGTAACATTCAATTGTTATGAGACTTATGAGTTTAGGTACGTTAAGTCAGTGTTCATCACACATAAGGTCTCTACCTATCACGTAAACAGAAAATATTTGAGATGAAATATTGTTTTTTAGACGTAAACACTGGCTAAGTGTATACAAACAGGTCTGATGGGCCCGATGGGTCTGTTTGCCTACTTAGAGACTTCGTCAAGGACTTTAGCGACAAGCTGTTATCCTCGGCACATCCTTTCACGACCTAGGTACGAGTACGTTCGTTCGAGCACCCACTTCATACGCTGTAAACAAAACTATAAGTTCCTATCTACTACCTACAGGGTACCTAAAGCACTCGTTCTTTAGGTTTTAGAGCTGTTTGTTACACGCGGAAACTTTTTACAACACAAACGCGATACAAACGGCATCTAGGTACTATCGCCCAAGGGTCACCCCTCTAGGGTCATTAGGGTTCCGTACCAAAAAGGTATAAAAGGAACCCTTATGGGTGCGACTCTGTCCGTCTGTCACAACGTTAAATATCTCAGGAACTACTTAAGCTATCAATTCGAAATTTGGAATTACTGTTAAGAGGGTTAAGACACGTGTATGGAAAATGAAAAATATTAATATACATTTTTATTTTCTGTGTAAATGATGAATATGGGGGGGGGGTTAAAAATCAAAGTCTAGTAAATATATCATGTGGGGTATCATATGAAAGGGCTTGAGTTGCACTTTCTAAAACCGTTTTTTTTCTACAGTGGTTAAATTTTGATTTATTAAGGAAAATGTAGAAAAAAATACCATCGCGCGACATCTGCAGGTCGATCACGTAACGCTTCATAAGAGGCTTAACAGCTTTGTACCGTGTCGCATTAAACGTCATGTTAAACATATATGAAGTTGTCAAACGAGTGAAAACGACAAGGTACTCGTACTTACGTGTTCAGCAACATGAGGCTGACTGCACCAGCTGACTTTTTAAAGTGATTTTATGAAGTGTAAGTAAAAGGTACCGGAGTTCTCTAGTAGGCGTTACTTAACCTAATATGAGAAGGTTACCCACGTTTAAAAATCGATTAAGTTTAACACCAATAAGGTAGTACCACGTGCTCCTCGACGTGGGGTCAGTTCAATTGAAAACTCCGTTTTCTAGGTGATTGCATGTGTCGTTTGTGTGACTACCTAATTAAAAGCCATTAAGTATAAGATAAGTGAGAATATTTTGTGAGTATTCAATTATGGCGTACCGAGGTAATTGACTTCAAAACATGACGCCAACCTTGGATGAGCGAAACACAATCTCTCGATTATGGTAGACATAGGCACCTGCAGTAGGCTGGTAAATATTGAATGGGACACAACTGGCACAAGTAGGTTCGTAGTTGGTGAGTAAGTATTTAGGGCTAGGTCGTTAATCGCACGGTCGCACGTAATATAAGTATCTTAGGTTTGAGTTACATACTTATTACCCGAAGTGACTTAGCCAATCACTCCAAATACCCTTCCTTTCAAACAAAAAATTACGGCATCTTCCCCTCGTATCAACACCCAATGCGTCGAGTCGACTGTACGATGTGACTTATGAGCCGGAAGTGTCCTAATTAATAGTACTTACATTACTGCAGATGCCGGGAAAGAAGATCTTGCCGGGTGACAAAGATTATTGAGAAGCCGGGTGAGTAGGTATAGACGGCCGACCGTAGGGAGGTCGGATAGTGATACGAAGCCGGCAAGCCATTTTCACGGCCAGGCATGTATAGTGCTTTTGTCAAACATGCAATGAAATAAATAAATTAAAACTCCTCAAATCAAACTAATTTTCATGGCTGAATGTGATGCTGTGCCACAAATAGTAGAATGAAAATTTAAAAATAATTACTTCCTGGCCTAGGCCTTCAATTTCGTATGAAATTCATATACAGTTCTCTCGAGTTGATCCGCCCGAAACGTGATACTTTGAATACCTACTGATGAACCCACGTAATGACGACATTTCATTGCATGTTTAAGAAAAGTAGTTTTACCTATTTTTCTACCGCTGCTTGGCTCGCATGAGTGGCCAGACTTTTTTCCCGGATTACAATTAACTTATTGAACGAGCGAGCGAGGCGAATTAAGTTATCCGTTTAGCATGGACAAACATACTTTAGTATTAGGTATTATGTCGATCCGGATATCTGGCCCCGTAGCATGGATGGCGTATCACACGATAAGTGATAGGATAAGCGCGTCGTCTCATTCTATCGAACGGTGTCAGCCAGGGACGGCAGCTCTATCCTATCACTTATCACGTTATCCATGCTACGGGGCCTGGATGTCCAGCTGCGAATCTTACAGGTCGCATTTCTCAACCGATTTTAGTGAAAAATTGTCAACAGGTTCGATAATTAGGGGTACCTAGTTAGGTACGGATTTTTTAAATAGATTCAAAATTGGAATAAAAAAAATTAAGTACCTACCTATGTAATTTTACAGACTAATGCGAGATCTACAGTTCACAGAGCTACTATTAAGTGCAGGCCAAACTGAGAACCTGACGTTTTTCCTTGCTTACAAGTACCTACTTACATAGGTAGGTAGATAACTTATGTAACGACTTCCACGTCGAGGTCAAGAGGTTTCATCTTATTAATATAACGTTGGAGTAAGGTACAAAAGTGTAAACATATCTATTGAAGCCGACTGCCATAGCGTTTTCCAGCCCCCGATCTCTATATAATCTGCGTAACATATGTAACCTCTGCCTCCACTTATCTACAGTCCCCGCATTAATTTATTACGAGACCATGTTATAATATCAGAGATCTTGGGAAAGTCATAGTCATCACAATGCACGTGGCTCTATAAATAGCCGTCCCAGGCTCGCGGAGGCGTGGTGGCACAGTGGTCCAATTGTGGCGAGTCGATATGGCGGAAAGCTTCCGCGCATTGTGGCCTGCGACCGCCGGGGACACTTGCGATTACACCACACACTTGCAATGGAAATGGTGGTGTAAGCTGCTGGTGTTGTAGGGGGTAATCTGCATTTTTTATTGCGGATACGTTATTTGAAACGTGTTAACAAGCCATCAAAGTAGGTACCATAACCATTAGGCAGGTAAAAAAAAGTATTATTTTCAAATACCTACAGTGAAAAAACAATTAACACACTCCTGATGGAATTAAATTCTATTACTTATTTATATAGACTTCGACGTATCGTAATTATACTAATTATAGATAAACAAAAAAATACCTACATAGGTACATCAACATATTAACTAATCAACATCGATTATAAGCGACAAGATTTATCTACATGACACGGCTCCTACAAAGTATTTAGTTATCCTACCTGGCAGCCAACATATTCAGTTACATAACAGTAGGTACCTAATACCTACATACACACAAGTCAAAAGGTTACTGCTGTAATAACCGGTACGCACCTACCTTATATGTAAGATGCCTTTACGGCATTTAGTACTTGCTAGTGAACATATTAGACGGTTATCATTGTTCCATTCAGTTGTCTAGTTAGTGCCAACTTTTCATTTATCGGTGGTATAGCTAAAGCAATGGGTGTGGTCAGCACTGCACTCTAAAGTCTGCTCTACACATACTTAACTGCGTCCTGTCCTGCAGCCTGCGTCTGTTTAAAATAAGTGCTTATATTTACCTATGGATGGATTGGATGGTCATAAAAAAATATAGATACTTACAGAAACACGGCAGATGCTAATAATGATTGCTAACACCAAAGAGTATAGTAAGTATAAGGAGGCTAACACACCTACATACAGTTAACGCAAAGACGCGTAGTTGCAGTATCCAAGAAGCAACCGGATGGCTCGCGGTAGCTTCCGAAGTGTTGTGGAACCACCCTGTGCAAACCGAACTGAGCCAACTTGGACTGGGACGGAAATAGGATGAGGGGTGAAAAAAATTGTCGCGAGGCAGCCGATTGAAACAGCATTTCAGTACATATAAACGGCGTACACAGGCAACCGCTGTTTCAGTCGGGTGCCTCGCGATAATTTTATTGTTTCATACATGTTTTCTATTTCCACCCCAGTCCAAGTTGTGTCAGTTAGGGTTGCGCAGAGCGGTTCAACAACACTTCGGAAGCTCAAATACCGATAGCTTCTTACTGCAACTATATACCTACGCGTCATTGCTCTGAATAATAAGGAATAATACAAACAAGTAAATAGATATAAGGAATAGGTTCTATTTTTTATTGAACACTGGCCACTTTTAGAAAATTGCCTCCAATCCACATGTCATCTTTATCGTAAACACTTTAATAATAGTGCACTCGCACCTGAAGTGTGAACCCATATCATTAATTCTTCAAAATATGACACGGGTGACGTGTTCGGTTATAATTGGAGCATGAAGGTGCTCAATTACGATTATTACCTCGCCTAAGCTACCTATTAGTAAAATTATCATAAGTAATTCATAATGACAGGGCAGTATTTTACCCTGTTTGACCAACTGACAGTGAAATAACGATTCGTCGTAGATTTCTGGGTTGTCAAGTAAGGTAACAATAGAACCCCGCCACCATTTTTAGTTAGAAACAGCAATGTACTTTGTCATTTCCCGTGACAACTCAGAAATTGGTGGTATAGGGGCTTGCTTTGTATTACTTATTGTATTTTAATTTGAATAGATTGCCGTATTTATGTCCCACTTTCATAAAAACCAGTCAAACTGTGGGCGCACTCTTCCAATCAGTATTCTAATCGCGATTTGATAATATCTATTCACTCCGCATACGAAATATTTATGACAAAGGCCAGATATAAGTTAATTAGACTATTGAGTACTTGAGCCCCGTATTGTCTACTCAAGAGTCAAGATTTAAGTATGGGCGAATTACTTGACCACAGTATAAAACTGGAGCGCATGTTGTTCAAACAGGCCCAGAGTATTCTTTCAGAAAATGAGTGATACAATCCTAGGAGCAGAGATGTATGAAGCTGCATTTCCACTCATATGAGTGGTAAATTAATGCAGCTTTATACCTATGTATAATATAAAATATTTTTTCACGGCTTCTATTTATTCAAATCTGATTGGTTTTGAGTATGTTTTTCCTAGGAAAAGGGAGAAGGCAAGGAAAGGGAAAATCTGTTATGGGAAGCAAAAAGCGGAAGGTAGATTTGTACATCGGAATTAGCACTCCTTCGTCTTGCTTGTGAAAGAGTGAGTGTGGTGTGGGTATCCGCGTAGCGCATGTAGTTTAGTTCTCAAAGTTCTTATTTTAGTGTAATAGGATAAAGGCATGGTATTTACGTTGTATACCTTTACAACCGACTTGATACGATCGTGCGAGTTTTTTTTACATTGGATTGTCAATTTTTTGACAATTGTTAATAAGGTTCATTTATGACTTGGCAAATCACGATTTCTCGGTTGTAAAGGGGTATGCCAGTATACGTTTGGATTGTGCAGGTACCTTGGTATTGGTACCTACGCAATATCGTTTGAGCATGAGGAGAAATTACAAAAACAGATTACATTAATTTTTTACTTTTTATTTACAATATATTAATATTCTCTTTGTTTTGTTTCACTTCAGTTCAGTCAGGCACTGTAATTTTTCTGTTTTTAGTTTTAAAGCGTAAACATAATATGTATATTCTTTATCATACGGAGCAGAGCTCACTTGCACCATGCGTCCGATAATCAACTATACATCTATTAAGACTATTTGAGTTTTCAAATAAAGCGCCTTTGGCGATGTGAGATCATCCACGCTAAAATCTCGAATACAATATGGCTGAACAGTAACCTAACTACACCTAGAGAACAACGTAACAACGCCTGCGCGCACAGGCGGAATACTAACAGAGGTAAGGGCTAAGTACAAAACTAGACATACAATATTAGAACAGTTAGATCGAACAAAAATGTATCACTTGCTAGAGCCGGTTCACACGAGGCGAGATTGTGCAACGCCCGGTATCATACAGACAAGATAATGGCTACACACAACAATTGACTTTCACAGTGAGACCCGATTCCAACAATTAATACTCCAACGAGTCTAAACACCGAAATTAGGATACTTGCCAATTTATTCTACAATTAATATCTACACCTACCCACTAAAACAATTTTATAAAATACATACATTATCGGACCACAGTAAACAGTGAGGTCTGCTGTTATAATACAAGAAAAATAATAGAAAAACTGATATTAGAAAACTAAAAATACTATATAAATTATTATCTATCATCGCTCCTAATATTGTTTGCATTCAACAGAACCGTTTGCTGCTTTATCGCTAAAATAGAAGTGTTTGGACGTTAGCAACTTATTGAGTTGGCGGCGAAAATCACACAACAACTTGTACTTTACTACAAAGCTAATCAAAACAATCATACCCCAACCTACATACTGCGAGATTTGACAAGAAATGTAAACAAACAACCAGCCAAAGGCTCGTACCCTGGAGCATTTAAACAAGAGACACCTGTACTACACTTTCCCTTCTGCCTAAAGTATAGGAGCAAAATCTGGCATGTTATAAAAAAAAAATTATATACTTCTTTAATCGAGTTACGCTAGTCTCAGCGAGTGACATACTCCATCAAAATGCGTTGATGTGCATTTGGGTGTAAACGACGTTCTCATCAAATTTAAACAAGCTAAAGTAAGTTTATTTTTGCTTTAATTATCATCATAAAATCCATATCCACAGTAAGTTTTGATTAAAATCGGAAACCAAGCATAGATTTAAAAGCATTCGTGTTTCGTCTTGACGCTTTCTTAACGGTTGGTTATTTGACTGTTACCGTAATTCAGGTAACCAGGAGGAGTCTTCAACATTTTATATGAGGTTACAAGCAAATATCATACTTTGCAACATTTATGCGTTGGCCATCCGATAATGAACTTTGTGTCGACGCCTGTAAAGTCGACTATTAATTGCTCAAATTAAGTGTATTAAGTGCGTGCGTGATATGTTTCAGTATGGGTGCGTAGTTTATTTATGTGTGTTACCTTTACCAGACTTTTTTGTTCGGAAAGATGTAGTGAAAGGCTCTCCTGTCTAAATGCTATAGGGCTCGTACCGATGAACAGAAGTAATTAAGTGCCGCCCTGTCACGACATGGCAAGAACTCTTATAGAGAGATGCTGTGCACATTTTATAAAAATAACAAACATTATACACCACTCCTCAAATTTGAGACCCACATAACTAGCTACACATCGAAACATCTTGCAAGAAAAACATAACGAATATACACCACATAGGTCTGACCCACCCAGTCGCATAAGTGTAAATATAAGAGCCACTAAGATAAGCTAATTAGGTAATCTATGTAAAACACCGAAAGTGATTTCTATACATAGAAAAAGCTAACATAATAGTTTGAATTAAAGTTGAATGGCAAATAACGTCAATCAAAATTGCAAATGCAACAAAAAATATTTGACGGTAGTTGTTGAGGTATTTTAAGCTTGTAGCACTTTTTACTATCTGCTTAAGGCTTTATTGATCTTTACTCTTATACCACTGGTACAAATACAGAGAATACAGCTATGAATCCAATTCTGTTTCAATTCGAAAAATTATATATTACATGAACAAGCATGACAATAAAGACTGTATAGTCTGTACACGATAAAATCCGGGCACACCTGATCTAGAATATTTTTCTACCAACTGCTTATTAAGAAACAACACTTTTTTTCAAAAAATCCATAGATATAATACTTTAAAATAAAAATAATATCAAAATGTACGAGCAAGTATGAGGTTTTGTGTTATGCATTCCAACACATTTATAATTTTTTGTGCAACATTATTTGACAATGGTCATTCCCTTTTTGGGCTTGTGCACATATCACGCGAGATTCGATAGGGGGGGGGTGTCAGGAAAAAATCACGAAAGATCACGTTGGGGGAGGGGGGGGTATAAGAATACCTCGCGTGTATTTTTCTACAGAGAACGAAACTAAGAAAAAATATCTACCACGCGAGTAGATACTTTTTCACGGCTTCGTTAAACATAAATCTTTACTTAGCACTTCAAATTTCAAAATAGCGAGTCTATTTTACTAAATATAGAAAAATAAACAAGATTTACTATGTAAAATATTATTTATCTTACAAATCGGTCGAATGAAAAAAATATACGTGAGGTTATGTGGGGGAGGGGACGGTAGCCAAGAACCTCACCAAATATCACCAAGGGGGAGGGGGGGGGTCAAAAAGTAGCCGAAAAAACCTCGCGTGATTTGTGCACAAGCCCTTTACTACAATACCATTATCGTATTTACATTATAACAAGGTGTTTTACACTTTTAAGAATATAATTTGACCAAAAAGTTACATTAGTTGACTGGTTTCAACTTGGGGTAGCCAGCAAGACTGTCCACTTCAAGCACTGATAGTAGTTTTTGTATGGAAGGCAATTATTTTACAAACATCAGCCAAAAAGAAAATGGAATAAAGTGGAAAATATCTCCTGACTGCCCCAAACAGAAGTTAATGAATAAAATGTTAGTATTGTGAAAAGACAATTTTATAAAACATAGAATAGCTCTTCGAACACTTACAAAAACCTAATATATTAATAATTTAGAGGCAGAAACCTACCAAAGACTGTCAGAATTCGCTGGTAAAAAAACAATAAGTATGTTGGAATATATAACGGGAAACCTCACACATGCTCAAATATTTTAATATGATTGTACTTTTATTTTATAGTGTTACATCTATAGATTATTAAAAAAAAGTGATATTTCTTAATAAGCAGTTGGTAGAAAAATATACTAGATCAGGTGTGCCCGGATTTTATCGTGTAGTCTTTATACAGTGAAGCTCAAATTAATACGAGGACTGTTTCAAACAAAGTTAATTCAATTGACAAGAACCATGCCAGTCAGGGGTATTAATATACGTACATAGATGTGGTCATTATTAACTGTACACGCCTTTATGACATTGACAATAGAGTCCTCTATAGATATATATATATACGTACTATGAATACCCTTGACTGTACACGAGTAAGCCACACATGTCTTTGCTATTATATTTACACAACACCTTAATTATTATGACAAATGATACGTTATTTGAATTGCAACATCTAAAACAAAATAGCATCGATTACTTCCGTTTTTATGTATCCAAACGTCATATGTCTATATATAGCAGTGGCGGAGCGCCCATACAAGCCGATTCCCACCGGCTTACCTAAATATATTACCAAGCTCGTAACTCATCAAAAAACAGCCCTTTGTTTTGCTCCGGGTTGTCCAGTGAAAATTCTCACGCGCCGCCACTGATATATAGGTATGTAAATAATAAACACTGTCTATATACGCATGAGAGATGTAACTCAGAATTATTTGTTCTACTGCACGAGAAATAAAGATACCATTTCGCTCTATACGAAGCATCGATAAAATAGGCGAATATATGTATCAGGGATCTTGCGGATGCAGATTGCGGGTGCGGATTTCTGCAACATTAACGTATATTTTGAATCAAAACTTTTCCTTTGTCGTTTCTGTACTACACAGGTATAGGCGTGCACAAATATTACATTGGATTTAAATTAGATAGACACGTTTCTTTAAAAGTGCTTCGTTATAGAACCACTTATCTTTAGTACGTTATCATTCGTTCTTATTGTCATGGAGCGTGGACAAATACCAGAACTTTACAAGCCATTATGAACTCATTAGTAATAAGAATCAGGAAACAAAACGGTAAGTATTATTTAATTTGTCAGTTGCATCATAATAGTTATTTTATTAATTGTCAAATTATAGTTACTGACTTTCCATGTGCAAGTATAGTTCAATTAAACTAAAACGAAAAAAAGCATTATGTACCAATATCTTAGTGTAAGCGGGTCAAAAAAAAAATTTGTATGAGTAAGCGTTCTGTTTTTCCTGAGAACACATCTAAAAGTATCGCTGGACCCATACACTTATTGCTTTTGCGACTTATGATTAGTAAACTGTCAACTATTGTATTGTCTACAGAAAGACGTAGTTTTGGTCATTGCCATTGTAAGCCGTCAAGAACAAGTTTCTAATCCGAAATAAAGCTACGTTACATAGGTACACTGACAATAAAAACGAAAACATTTGAAAACGTTTAAACATTTTTTTTTCTTTTTCATCAATGTGTTACTGATGTAACTTTCATCAAAGCCGGTTTTCGGATATTGGCCAGAAGATAATCCAGATGTCATATTGGTATGCAGGTATTTCTGGCAGGTTAGTTTCGGCGCGCGTGTAAGCGAGTGCGCTACAAATCACGTAACAATATGATAAAACATAGAAAAAACTAATACAAAGGAGGCGGCTTGGCAGCAAACAGTGACGTCATAGTTTGCGTTTTCCATATTTGCATAGGCGTTTCGCTGTAGCAAATCGTTTTGAGGTTTCATAAAAATCAGAGCCACACTGTCGCGGCGCGTCCTGCGTCAGCGATAAACGGGGAGTGATAGCACTGATAAGCTGAGTCCACACTAGTGCGCTTTCCGTTCAACAAGTGCATGCGTCATATTGCTGTCACACTTATTCCTTAAGGGGCTCCACGCGCTATTTGACTAGTTTTGATGAGTTTTGAGTTGATATTCCTCCGTCATAAGTCATAACAATAGATATATTTATGGCACAAACGTTAATCGGTTCTTCAATCTTTTATCTACTTTTGCACGAGTTTTTTTTAATAAAATGTTTTTTTTAAGATTTATTCAAACATGGTCCAAAAAAGTTCTGTTTTTTTATATTAGTGTGTTGTTTATGCACTTTTATATATGAAATTTACATGTAACTGTTCCTTATTGACGTTTCTAACAACCCACGAGAGATTTTTATTTTTAACTAATTTTCACAAAAGTTACGTCCAACAAACAGTTTTTCTGGCCTAAAACTACTAAAGTTTGGTGCCATATATCTCGAAAACTGAGTTTCAAAGTAAATATGGGATACTATTTCGGTTAACCTCGTTGTTGTTAACACGGTAAGCCATAAAAAACACGAAAAAACAGACAGGAACAGATCGAAGGTCATTGGGAGCTGTGAGCCCCTTAATTAGACTGAGTGTGACAGCTCTATGACGAATGCACTTGTTGAACGGAAAGCGCACTGGTATGGACTTAGCTGGTCATTATTCGCAGGAAGCGCCGCGTATGCGTGGCCCCGGTCAAAGGGTGGATTTGTTCTATTAGGAACCTGAGGGCCTACCGCCAACAGCATTCGAAGTTTTCTCTTTCTGTCGCACTTACGTACAAACTCGCAAGTCTGACAGAGAAGGAACACTTCGAATGCCTTTCGCGGTAGGCTCTCCGGTCCAGTCGATGTGAATGGCTGTGTGAGACTCGGATCACGTGAGGCGGCAAGACGGCAGGTCGACAGTGCGTAGCGGCTGTAATAGTATAGCGCACATCAGCCAAGCCTGTGGCATCCACCACCCATCCCGTACGTCATTCATCGCAGGAACCTGTCTGTGTGGCCTTGGCATGGTAGCGGGTTTGTTCAGTCAGCATCAAAACTAAATGCGCAATCGAAGACGTCAAAAGCTCTTATTCTCTTTTAAACATACATATTTATATTCTATTTATTTATATAGTTCTTCGTTCGTTTCTTGTATTATTTTGCTAACTTATACATGTTGCACAGTATGTCGGCCATGTTACTTTTTCACTCAGCCGCTCAAAGGTTGGCTGGAAGAGATCCCTTAAAGGGATAAGTTTGCCTTTGTACAAATGTTTTTTTTATTTTCTCTGCTGTGTAGGTACAGTCACGAGATTTAATTTAGGACCCATTTGCTTCAAATGTTGTTAGAGCATTCACCATGCAATAAGGTCGAAAATTTCATTTAAATAATAGCGGTGAAGTGTCAAGATGACACAATTCAATGTATTGTTGCAAAAAGCTATCATTACGGTTTTCTAATTACGGAGTGACAATTAGTCGGAAAAAATCGGAAACGATCGTTTGACTCGTTGTGCCCGGTTGACGTCACTGAAGCGGTTGCGCCTAGACACGTGTAAACGTAAGTTGTCTATGGCAAACTATATGACACTAAATTAAAATATTAGCTCTAAACGTCTTCAGTATGCTATACGATATTCCACCTTAGGTGGGTCCCAAATTAAAGCCCGTGACTGGTACTTGTTTTTTTATTGTGCAATAAAGTGTTCACTTCTACTACTACTTTTGACGTATTCGTTTTAATTTAGATGCTGACTGTTCCAATAGGAAGCTGTTCCTAATTGGGTGTGAACGGCTGTGGTCGCGCCTGGGATCACGTGAGGCGACAGGACGGCAGACGGCCGCAGGCGGAGTGCCAGCGGTGCTTGCGCGAGGACTGCTCCGAGAGTTCCGCGGTGGAGAGTGTGCGGGAGCCGCCGTCACCCAGCTCTGGAACACAAAGTCACAATAGGGGCCTTACTTTACGGCTGATTTAACGGCGGTCGCCATACCGAGGACCTAGGCCTACTGCCCACGGAGCTCCCCGTGACACAGAATACACCCCTGGACCTGCTCGACCACCTCGCAGCCACGTAGGGGAGTACCGCATACATACTAGTGAAATCAGACTGGCAACTTCCCTTTAAATCGGACCTTTGCCACGACCTTATTTTTATGAATAAATTAATTTGGTTGCCTTTCCTTATAAATTAATTCCAACCGTTAAACTTACCGTTACTTCAGTAAACCTTAATCTGGGCATATTTTTTTACTCCCTAATGAGGTTTAGAAAATAAGTTTCAGTCAAAAATTAAATTTTTGGTACAAGCTTTTACTGCCGACTGTACTTTTCTGCATACCATCATCAACTACTCGTTGAGACGATTCTAACGAGCCCAAACTCGATGGGGTTGTGTCGTGTTATTGCGGAGTTCCTATGGCCACCTTCCTGCTCCAGTATCAGATCAGCTCCAAGTCATCATAATATTGCATTGTAATGCGATATACATATGCATGCAAAATTTCAGCTCAATTGGATAACGGGTAGTGACTGAAAAATGGATTACAAATTTTGACGGACAACTTACATATTTACATACATACGAACAGTGCAAGTTAAGGTGGTTCGATTGCCATACAAAACGTTATTTGACATTCGTAGGCTAACGGCGTGATATTTTAAGAAACTTATGTAACAAACTTTCATAAATTGGCTTCCCATTTACGCCAAATTCCCCCTTACCTAGAATAAACTTGTATAAACTAGATTAATTTGAGAAAAATTGTTTTTCCAAAATATCACGTCCCAAACCAATTTCTCAAATGAATCTAGTTTATACAAGTTTATTCTAGGAAAGGGGGAATTTGGCGCAAATGGGAAGCCAATTGATGAAAGTTTGTTACATAAGTTTCTCAAAATATCACGCCGTTAGGCTGCGAATGTCAAATAACGCTTTGTATGGCAATCGAACCACCTTAATATAAAGCTTGTAAAAACAGCAACTTGGCCAAAACAGCCACTCGGTCGCTGTTATATTTAATAGCTCGAGTATTTCGAGCTGGACGTTCGCGAGACAGAATGCTATGGCACGCAAGCTGCGCAAACTCTTACAGCCTCGTAAGGCCCAATATATAAAATGTTTGCTAAGGTAATTTGAATCTAGCTGCATATACCATCGGATTGAATTTCATTTGTTCGAATCATCAACGAAACAAAAGAAATGCTACTTTATTTGTTTGGTGAAAGGTTAAAAATGTTCAAAGCCAAATGAAACGGAGTGTACATTGTAATGCACATTGGGCCTTACGAGAATAGTAAAAGAATCCTTGTTATGTTAGTATTCAACTATGGAAACAATATGCGAAAACAAAAATAAAGACATGCAGAACGCTGAGTAGGTACATCCAATATCTTCAATACCAGTCTCTTTAGAACTGAGGTAGAACTCTAGGAACTTTATAAAAATGACACTAGGAATCATCATTATTATTGAGTAAAGAGTAAAAGTATGTAGCTTTATAAGTTTGTATGTAGGAGCTTCACAACACGAGTGGAAATCAAGAGGGGAGGCCTTTGCCCAGCAGTGGGACACTATATAGGATTCAAAAAAAATTGTAGGGGCTTGTCCATATATTACGTCATCGTTTTTGTCGTTTTTTGACCCCCCTATCATCATCCTGTTAGTTCTCTGAATGGACCCTCCCCGCCTAATAAAATTACTACCGTTATCAAATGGTCAGACCCCCCCCCCCCGTGCGTTACGTGATCGACCTACTTAATTACGATAGCGGGCAACTAATCACAACACATACAAATTGTCTCAATTTTCCGAATTCCAGGGAAACAAACTCAAACTGCCCATTGAAATGACCAGCAAAAGGAACATGATATTTTCCGAAACTCGACCACCAGTGTCGATTGCACTTGAAAGTTATAATAATATGGAATAAATTATGCAAAACATGTTAATTAAACGATTACTCGCTTCAGTGAGTCATTGAGGAAAGTAGGCCGGGATCAGCGTTAATATTGATGAGCCAGTTGCAATCACTGTCAAGACTATTGTTAGCGGAATGACGAGGCGCCAGAGGTAGGGTAAATCGCCAGTAGCTGGCCACCGTTTAATAACTGACCACCTCATACTAAAAAATAACTCTATTATAAAATTAATTATAGTATAAGGTTTTAATTACTAGCCACCCTTCAATAACTGGCGACGTTATACTAAATTTGATGTGGTAGCTTCCACGTTAAATTGACAAAAAACAAAAATATTTAATGAATTAATTTTCAACACATTTGCTCGTAACGTGCCTCTTATTGTGCCACTTTTGGGCTCATAATCCTGGGTATTAAACACGCGTGTTTAATAACATTACGAGTTATGTTTATATCCCGATTAAGACACGTTGGCACCTTGCAGCAAGGTGTATGTATGGACTCGGCGAATTCTTAAATTGACCGGGTTATACAGGTTTGTTTTTAATTCTCGGCAAATGGATTCTTACTCGACTAAACAAATTAAATCCTTCTTGTGGATTAATTGATTATTTCTTGTTGGATATGATATAGAAACGTTTAATTTAGTAAAACTATTTACTTTTGATAACATTTTACATGAATTTATATTGAATAAGAAAATATTTATTTTATTTTGTATTGGCTGTTTAGAGATTTCATCTAAGCCTCGCTGCGGGCGCACTACGCGAACTTTACGAAAAAAATAGTTGCGCGCCATTATAGGTAATTTCACAAATATTTGTAAACATTGATGATGCGTGTTTGGTTATTGTTAAAAATGTTGACTTGTAGTGAATAGAAAAGTGATAAATAGAATTGACACCACTGTACATTTTTGGAGATGTACAAATATGTGAGTAAAAACCTGTTGTCATCAATAACTAAAGGAAATAACTTAGGAGCCTGTAACATGTTCATTTTATGAAAATGATTTTTTCCTCGCAAATGTGTTGAAAAACGTCGTATGTGAGCTTTGATAATTACATCCTCGGCTCTATTATCACGCTCACCTGCGGTTCGCGTGACAATTCCGCCTCTGATGTAATGATCAACATACCTCACTTGTATCATAATGTACTATTGTTTCGTTAAGAGGTGTAAGGTTTATGACGGGTAAATTGATTAATTGAAGGGGCAAAAGGATCCCCTCTCACATCACACGCATGCGACGAACCTAACTCATCGAGCATATTCTAGCGCGCACCCTACCGCAGCCGCCAACCGCGCCCGCCTCTGGAAAGTTAATGTTACAAACAAACAAATGTGAGTCACGACATAAATGACATGTGATGTGACCTTACAGATACAACTGAAGACTGAAGCAGGCCAATTACACTTTGTTTTATTTACCGTTAGATTTTTTTTTATCAGCAGATTTATCTACTTATTTATTGGAAAGGTGTTTTATTGCGTTATAAAGTGAAGGTGAATATATCGAATGTTTTATCCAATTACCAAACCTTCACGCGAGCCCCAAGGCCAAAGCCACACTGACTTGCTGCTTCCACGATGAGAATAGAAGTAGATTTATCAACCCATGAGGACGCGCCCCATTCCTCAATGCGTACTACTTAGGTCTATAGCGTGAGGTGCGTCCTCATTGACCGATCGATCTATAACGCGTGATACTGACCGTTGCACAGGTCCCGCTCAGTGAAGTAGTCCTGTGCGGACGCGTAGTGCCGCTCCACGAGGTACGGCAGCACGGTGGAACTATGGAGCTCGTCGGAGCGCCGCGAGCGGGGGCTTACGGCGCGCTCACCCGCCTCTAGAGGCGGCGTGGCTTGCACCCATCTGGAATGAGAACACCCTCATTAGAGTCCAAAACTCTCAATACCGGATGAGACTGATTATAAGGGTGGGTTGCACCAAACCGGTGGAATGACAGCTCCCGGCGCCATATTTAACGTAGATCGGTCTGTAATCGTAAGTAGGTAATGCAACCAGCACAAAGATTGGGTTGAAAGTTTAACAAGTTTCTATGGAATGACAGCTCGTAAGTTGGTGTAACTCGCCCTAAGTTAAACTTTTTATTAACCGAAAGTTCGGTTTCGGTTTCGACCAGTTTCGGCCAAAAAATTATGTTTCGGACGTAGTTTAGGTTTCGGCCAAAAAACGGTCGAACCTTTCGGCCGGGCCAAAACTTACGAAACTGTCTTCGGGTCGCGTTCGGCTAACTTCGGGTGCGCTCGTGCCAACCGGCAGTATGTCGTAGGTCGCCGGGCACCGGCTCAGTGAAGTGACGCTTTGCGTGATTGAACCCAGAATTATGGTAATGTAATGGTACCTTGTTTATTTTATACAACTTTCACGAGTTTCAGGTGTTACATTGTTAATATGTGTATAAAAGCGGTTTTACGTCATTTTTTTAACGATTTTAACAAGTCTACAAAAGGTTCGGTTTCGGTTTCGGCCGAAACTAGAGTCAAAGCCGAACCTTCAATTGATTGTATGCAAAATTAGAGCCAACAAGCGATAATTAGCGTTTCAATCATTATTGATGAGAAGCTTGTTGTTTTTTAATGTTGTAGACCACGGCATTGGTGTCTTTTTCTGAATAGTACATCAACTTTAGTTTAAAATTGAAGTCAAGACAAATTATAAACTACCTTAAATACTTGAAGAATATCCTTAATGACGTCTACCATCATGGTCTGTATGATAAAACTGATACCATACAAATTGCTGTTTACAGAATGAAATCCGGTACTTCGTCACAGTGGAGATTTTGTGCTTTTCGTGGTGAACATCAGCGAGCAGGCTGGCGCCTTGGCAGTGGGTGCGGAAGTAACAGAAGACCCATTTCCTTGGTTAACGTGTGCATCGTGGCAACAAACCATGGCGTACAGTCTATCCGGTAAGCAGTTCACATTTCATTGGGGTTATAGAGCAGAGCGCTCACGTACATCAGCGCTATAGAATCTATTTAGATGAAATTATATGGAAACCGGTTAGAGGTAGTCCACGCTAGATAGAAGCGATGTGATGGTTTGTGATATGGATACCGGATGGAGGTAGTCCATGTGATGTTTTAGGATATGGATACCGGATATTGTATTGTATTGTATTGTATTATTTATTGGTAAATATTGTCATTTACAAGTCATTTACATTCAAAAAAGTATCACATTACATGTCAATTCTATATAAATATAATTATTTAATAAGTGAATAACTATCCAATTAATTTATGCATTAATAATTTATATACCTACATAGGTAAAGTACTAACATTTTAATAAGGGGCTGCATTAAATTAGGTGCGCGACTGAGGATAGAGGTAGTTCATGTGATATTTTATGATATGGATGCCGGATAGAGGTAGTCCACACGTTGTTGACAGTTGTTGACAACTGGTTCAACAACAAAGATCACTGCATCATCATCATCATATCAGTCGAAGGACGTCCACTGCTTGACATGGGCCTCCCCCAAAGGGTGCCAAAGTGACCGGTCCTGCGCCGCCCGCATCCGGCGACCTGGTCATCACAGCACACCCAAGTTATTGATACAGTGTTAAGTGAACGCTTTATTTGAAATTGTTCACAAGAATAGTCCTAGACGTTATTTAATTGTTGTTGTTTATTATAGAACTGGTTATTAAAATACCCAAACTTCGTTAAGATTAGTTTAACGTTTTGTGGTAGTGTGGGAGATACTTCCACAAGCAAGTAAGATAGATAGTAACCGTCTATTAGTGTTGTCATAAACTTCACATTGAACATAATCGCAATCAGAACAGTACTTAACTGCAGTAGGAAATGGTGATCATTAAGTGTAGGTAATTGACAATATTCCGAGGATTTGTAGACCAACACTTAAGTCCAGTTGTAAATCATACGAGTAGAATGATAGTTACCCTGTGTAATGTTTAGCTATACCCCAAGATAGTCGCAGTAGCGCCTGAGCAAATAGGGGAACCTCTGAGCATAGTATAAAGAGGGCAAAGTACAAAGGACAAGTTTCGCACTGAGAAACGGGTCGAGATTTTGTTTGAGTGTGCGTGCGGCGACGTATAGATAGTATAGCACGCACATACAAGCCGCGCGCGGTGCGTTTGTATGAAGATAACATACTTTGCCCTCTTTATACTATGCTCTGAGTCATGATATTGATATTGTAGATGGCGATAGCTTGCCACTTGTTGTTGTTTGTTAATTGTCGTGTAGTGAATTAATTACTGAAGTACCCTGCTGCGTACCTACTCGAACGCTATGTATAGCTCTAGTATAAGTTTTGTCGACACATATACGTTTTCGAACGCGTTTACGTTTAGTTTCAATTTGTACGGCAACGCGTAGTTCCTAATAGTGACCACCAGAGGCGCTGTTCGCGTTGCCATACAGTTTGGAACTAAACGCAAACGCGTTCGAAAACGTATATGTATCAATAAAACTTATACTAATGCCTCAGTCCGAAGTTTGTTCTTATTTTTAACCGCGTCTGGTTAGGTTAGTTTTTATAGATCGATGGAATGCCAATTAATTAATCGTAATGTTTCGATAGATTAGATTTTTTAATGTCATGTTGTGGTTCCGTTAAACGGTTGAGTGAAACCGAAGTACTTATATCCAGTTGAATCATGAGATTGATAATATTGGTTTAAAAGGTCCCAATATTCAGTCTGAGTAAATAAAATAATAATTAATTAATAATATTTAAATGTGGTGGTATTTTTTGTAATATTTTACTAGAATTTTCCCTTGAGTTTGTTTTCTTTCACGGAACAACTGGAAATATTGTTTCATTTGAATTACGAGGATAGCCATGCATGACAAAAGAATTACTTTCCGATTACCTACTCAGCACATGATTTGTGATAGTGTAGGTGTTTTATCGTAAGCTGCGAGCTTACTTATGCTGAAAGCTACAAAAACTGTTATTTTATGATGACCTTTTGGTCAGTATTGGCCGAGCGATGTGATACTGTTTTGGATTTCTGTTTTTGCAGATTAGCACACGAGGACGTGTGCAATGCAGGATGGCCGTGTCGGAGATTAACTCCCTGCAGCATGTTGAACAAAGCAACGTCACAAGATAAAGTGGACATGTAGCGACATCTATTTTAATGTAGACACTACCAATCGATGTCTGTTCATGACAACGCCATCTAGTGGCTAATAGTTGGACCACTATTAGGAAACGTCAAGTTGTCAACTTGGGTGTAGTTGGCGCGAGGATGGCAACTTAATCCGTTATGGTGGGCTCGGCTGTCAGGTCAGCCAACCGTAATCGTTGGGTGCGAGCGGCGCAACGGCAGATTAATTTGAGTCGTCGAACAGTAAAGACGTGTCGCCATCCTCGAACCAAATTCACCGCGTTTCCTGAAGGGTTATCTAGACAGAATCAATCCGATCATATCTTTACGATCCCAAGTGCTTTTTGATTAAGTGTTATTTTGTTGTCAAATCAATACTGTTAATTAAAACCAATCATCAACTATTGTGACGTGTTATTATTTTATCGCCCATGTGTGATATTACCCTCTAACCTGGAACACGGTGAAAATACGAGTGCACGTGCAAATACGAGCGTGGAAAAGGATCCTGCCACTCCACGTAGCAGAGCTATAACCACGAACTTCGAATTTCAAACTTCGTATGTCTCCGTCTCTAACGCACTTATCGTTTATGGTACTCGAGCGACAGTGACGGAGATATACGAAGTTCGAGATTCGAAGTCGCCGCAGGCCTTAGTTCGTACTCGTCTTCGTCATATACAATACCAATTATTTGTAGTTCAAAATAATTAATGATCTTTCGGTAAATACTTCATCCGGGTACTTATTTCTCTCATAATTAAATCACTGTGTCGCCATTAGTAAACAGAATTTATGACGTAGGTAATTAACCTTCTTTATAATGATAATAAATCAGTTGCAGGTGAAGGTTACATAGAATGTTTGTAAAGAATTTAATAGTATCGGTTAATCGGCTATACAAATCTATTCCGAGTACCAGAGTACCTAGTGATGCGGCTTATTAAAAGTAATTTATATGCAGACATTGCAGGCAGAATCTAAATAAAATGTATTACTGCACGAAGCCATTTGTGTATTCAGATGGTATAGACATTCTTCTACATATACAAGGTGCTCGGGAGGAATCCACATCATTTTAACAGCGTGTTCCTGAGGTCCTAAGGAATAAAAATTACATAAATAAAGTAAGCGGGATTCGGCTTACTTTTTTTCATACATTACCTAGGGTAAAGGTACCAGTGGCCAGCCAGGGACCAGTGGTCAGCCTTTTGATTCGTTTATTGGTTATAAATGTCTGATATATTCGTTTTAACAAATCGTGAGTATTTGAATAATTCCTTATTGGTTAATACATCATTTGACAGGTGTGTTTAGGGATCGGGGGGAAGAGATATATAAGTATATATGTATACTCGTTGATACAGGAGCTGTTTGTAGGCGAGAGCAGTAGTGTCATGTCCGCCATATTTTTTGCTGCACGTGGTGTTCTCCTAACAGGTATGAAAAACCATGTTTTAATGTTTAGAGTTATTACTTTATGTCTATTATTGGTTTATTTATTAGTTTATCTATTAACTTACATTGTAACATATCAATATTTAACCCTTAAATTGAGGAGGCTGACTACTGGGGACCGATTTTTGACTTTCGAGCGCTCGACTCTTTCACTCGAAAACAGTCAAAAATTATGAAATGCTATTTTGAAATAGCGATAGAAAATGTAAAAACGAGTGGTATTGATCACTCGTATTCAAATCTATCCGTAGAAAGTAAGTGCATGCAATTTTGACACTACAATCGTATTCACTTTTATTTAATTTTCGAGCGCTCGAAAGTCAAAAATCGGTCCCCTGGATACCACTTTTTTACAAACCAGGTCATCAGTCCACCTTGTTGGCCTACCCACGCCGCGCCTTCCGGTACGTGGTCGCCACTCGAGAACCGTTCCACCCCAACGGCCATCGGTTGTGCAATGTGCCCCGCCCACTGCCACTAAATCGCTAAACCTTTTATAGTATTGCTATTAATTTAATATGTTGTAAACAAAGTTGTTATATTTCGTAGTAAATAATCCGCATGTTTACAGTGGCATGTTTACCTCTCTTAATATAACTTAAACGAAGATAATGTGTCTAGACGTAACCAATAGAATAGCCAGCCGGCTGGATAGTTTATCTATAGTCTATTATGTCAGCCTTGCATACAGTCTTGCTACTACGCTAATGTAAAAGACGTCAACATAGATTGCTCGGCACAACACATTTAAGGGAATGAGAATACCTATTACCGATAATAAAACAATACACAACGATATTTGTAAGTTAAATGCGATGGAAATATTTACTCGGATGTTTGTAAACGGATCGCTCGAGTCCGAAACTTTTGAGAGAGAAATAATAATTATCTCTGTTTTTTAACACGGGCTAGGTTGTTATGATTTTTAAATATGAATGGGTCATTGTCAGACACAAAAACAAAAATCATCTTTCCGGTGGTCAATAGTTAAGGGCTTACGCTCACACATAATATGTTTTTATCGCATAGAATTATAGAAGGGGCAACGCCGTTTATGCGGATTCAGAGATCAACCAAAAATTAGGCTTTATAGCCCTTAACTTTGGCAATGTCCACCGAAGAGACGCGAACCTAAATCTGACAATGACCCGAATAGTAGTGAAAGGTCACCGTATTTTTTTTCGTAGCGACGAACGATAGTTTTCCGACCTTAAACTTCACTTTCAGAAACCAATCTCTTAAATTTGTGGAAATTGATACAACATATCGTCGGGGATAGTGCAATACCGCGTAACTACCATAGGGCAAATCCGCGTAACTATAGTATCCGCAGAGTTAAGTGGCGAGCAGCGTAATAAAAAGGTTCCATTGTTACTTTTATTGCCCAACTCGCCACTTAATTCTGCGGATACTATAGCACTGGTAAATACTGCGTATCTACAACTTTACAGGAGAAGCTTAAAACGTTGTATCTTTATTATTTTGATAGATACTTTTTTCTATTTCTACATAGAAAATATTGAATCACGCGTTCTACAAGATAGTGACTTTAGTTTGGTATATTGTAATCAGGATTTTACGTTGGCGGGAAATCTTATTTTGGCTACATTTGTTAAATACGCGGTATTAACCAATGTCAGTTACGCGGATTTGCCCTATGGCTGGTGTGTAGATACGCACTATTTACCAGTGTTAGTTACGTTCTGTGGCATCACAAAACGGAAAGCATATTCTCTGCTAAACAACGCGGAAAAATCAGAGGCAATCAAGCTGTGGAAGTTCACCAAAGGACAAAAACAAGCTAAAGCCCTGATCGAAGGGTTCAATAGTAAGCTGTCTAAAGAGTTATTACAATTCAAAAGGCACAAAACCTGCGCAGTGACAAGAATCCTGACAGGACATTGCAAATTGAACAAACACCTGTTTCAAATGGGTATGAAGCAGGACACAACCTGCAGGTTCTGCCAGGAGACAGAGGAGACTGCAATGCACATTCTCTGCTCCTGCGGACCATTCATGCATAAAAGAAGTACCTACCTAGGGCGGCACATAGTGCACCCACAAGAAGTACAACATATCACCGCCCAAAGAATCTGGAATTTCCTGGAGGCAACGGGACTTAACGGTGAACTCTAAAGCAAGGGCCGCCACAATAGATCACTTGCTAGTCGAAGCGGCACATTAAGGCCCACAAACAAAATAATAATAAATAATAAAATATTGTAATCAGGATTTTACGTTGGCGGGAAATCTTATTTTGGCTACATTTGTTAAATACGCGGTATTAACCAATGCCAGTTACGCGGATTTGCACTATGGCTGGTGTGTAGATACGCACTATTTACCAGTGCTAGTTACGCGGTACTGCACTATCCCCGACGATAGTATACTATGTTCGCACACAAAAGAGGTAGGTCTGATGAATGTACTTACACCTTTCCTTTGACATCCAATTTATGAACTGTAATATGTATACGGTTGGTTTTCTTTATGTTAAGACAAAATTGTATTGCGGGGTACAACTAAGTTATGCACATATACTCGAGCGCCGGCGTAACAGCAAGTAGTCATAAATATATCCATTAAGAACGCTAACGTGATGGTGCGCAGTAAAGTTCAGGTTTTATTGGTATTTGTCATTAGTTCGCCGCTCCCATTAGGTATAACACTTAACTCACTATAAAAAAAACGTCGAAAAGTTTGTCTTGACCCCCTCAAGACAAACTTTTTAAAGGAGCTGGGGCGGTTAGAGTAGCGCTATCCCCCTTTTTCACGTAAAATAGGCACGCAGAAAGTCGCTTTTCAGAAAATGCCCATGATAACTACGGCGGAGCGCCCGTACAAGCTGATCCCCACCGGTTTGCCTTAAATTATGTTTTAGGCTAGCCTATATACATACCTGACTTGACTTGACTTTGCAATCACACTTACATAGTTTTAGGTACCTATGCAATAATTAGTAAATGCAGTAAAGTTGTGTGATTCCCAAGTTGCAGAATTTTATTTAGCAAGCAAATAAAGATTAATAGTACCTGACTTGGCTCTACGAAATATCTCACCACTTTTTACTGTGAAAGAGTTTCGAGGCTTGGCCTATTTTTTACATGGAATGTTTTTTATGGGATAGTACTTACTTGAAACTCTTTCATAACTGTTTTGTTCCGGGTTGCCCATCGAAAATTATCACACGCCGCCACTGATACCTAACTAGCGTAGACAGGCAACGCAACGGCACGGTAGTATACTCACGAGTGTCTCCTGATCTCGTGCACGCTAGGCCTGTGGCGCGGCTCTCGCTGTAGCATGGCGGTGAGCAGCGCGCGCAGCGACGCGTCGAGTGTGGCGGGCGGCGGCGCGGGCTCCCCGCGACCTATCGCCTCTAGCAGCCGGTAGTATACTCACGAGTGTCTCCTGATCTCGTGCACGCTAGGCCTGTGGCGCGGCTCTCGCTGTAGCATGGCGGTGAGCAGCGCGCGCAGCGACGCGTCGAGTGTGGCGGGCGGCGGCGCGGGCTCCCCGCGACCTATCGCCTCTAGCAGCCGGTAGTATACTCACGAGTGTCTCCTGATCTCGTGCACGCTAGGCCTGTGGCGCGGCTCTCGCTGTAGCATGGCGGTGAGCAGCGCGCGCAGCGACGCGTCGAGTGTGGCGGGCGGCGGCGCGGGCTCCCCGCGACCTATCGCCTCTAGCAGCCGGTAGACATTATCACCCTCGAACGGGTAGCGGCCTGTTGTCATGTTGTATCTGAAAACGGAGCTTATGTATGTAGTCGACTTTTTTAGACCAGACTAGGGAACATAATTGGACATAATCCAGAAGCCTTCGTGGCCACAAGCCCAGCATATTAAACACAGATTATATAAGTATTAAACAGTATGTGTGTGATGAATCGTGCTAATGGTAGTTTTACGACTAGTTCGCTATCATTCCGCATTAAGGTCACAGCTCATTAAAGCCACCCGGCAGCCGACCCGCACCGGCTCGTCGTTCAGCGCCCACTCGTTGTCGGGTGGACGCCGCGTTGTCACTTAGTGAACCTCGCGTGGTCATCGAGTAGACACGAGCGTCGTCAACGAGTGGAGGTCGGGTGGTCAACGAGACCCCACCCCCCTCCCCGCTCCCACCACTCCCCCCTCCCGAACCGCGCATTACGAGCTCTTGGTTCACGCTCGGCAAGCGGATCGGCCGCGGAGCTAGCGCAAGCACCGACTCGGACGCACCCAATATTCCGCGAATTTCTGCTCCTTTTAAGTAAGTCGTAGCGAAATGAGCGACCCGGCTTAGGCCGGAGAACAGTCGTCCACCACCAGCCCCACTGCCGTCAACCGCAACTGTGTTCCCGGGTGTACCCGAATGGGGGGAGGGTTCATGGTTGTGGTCCCGGAGGCAGTGCAAAGCGTCGTCAGCACTCCGCACCAATAATGGCCCCGCCGCCCCAGCGCCCTACGGGTGCTCAGGAGGAGCGTGCGAATCGCCCCCGGATCTTCCGCCGCACCACCGGACTTCGAGACGCGGCCACAGCCGCCCGCGATCCACGGGTCCAGCAGGCATTCAAGAATGTCCTGCGCGCATCCGCAGCGGCCTTTGTGGCCGCGCGAACGCCGAGAACGCCGAGTACCCCTGGAACACCAACCAGCGAGGGAGAGGCCCCGTTCCAGAAGCCGACCGAGTTGATCCACGGGATCCTAGGTCGGCTTCCCCCACCAAGCCAAGCACTCATTGACCTAGCAGCCGCCGCCGAAAAGCTGACCGCCGGACTGCCCGCCCCCCGCCCGCCCACCGCGGGCGCCAGGGCGAAGATAGTGAAGCCGGAAAGCGCCGCTGTGGACGCCCACAAGCAGGCCCCCGCGCCCCAGCCTCAGCGCGCGCCCGTAGCGCAGCGCCAGGCCACCAAAACCGTGCCGCGACCGACACCCGCCCTCGGAGCGGGTCCGGCGCCCACAGCGCCCCGCGCAACAACCGCGCCGCCACCGCCGCCCGCCCTCGGAGCGGGCAAAGTGAGCCAGGCGCACCGAACCGCGCCCGCGCCGCGACCGTCGCCCGCCCTCGGAGCGGGCAAGGTAAGCGAAGCGCACCGAGCCGCGCCCGTGCCCGCGCCACGACCGAGCTACGCTCAAAAAGCCGCGCCTGCGCCGCAACCGCCGCCCGCCCTCGGAGCGGGCCAGGCGAGCATAGTGACCCGCGCAGCGCCCACACCACTAACCGCCAACGCCAAGCAACCGTTCCCGCTGCGCACCGGGAAGACTCCTCCGCAAACATCCGGAGCTACATCCACCCACACCGCTGCCACTGCGCAGCCGTCAACGCCGCCCCCTGGGGGCAAACGTAAACCGGGGTCTCCCCCAAAGAGGCCCCAAAAGAAGAGCCACCCCCGTCTAGACTTGGACCAGGACCTCAAGGACCAGGACCAGCAGGACGGGTCCTCATCTGCATCCGCATCCGCATCCGCAACCGGCGATGAGAGCGACGAGCGGATGGTGAACAGCGACGACGAGCGCCAGGATTCGGCCGCCGACGCACTGGCTCCCGCCCCAACCGCCCCACCGCCACCACCACAGAAAAAGCCACGCCCAATTACGGTGGATAACCTCCCGGAATGGCACGAACACTTCGTGCGAATCCGGGAGAAATTGGGCCGTTTCCCCAAGTCCCGCCCCTATGGGAACGGGATAAGATTCCTCCCCGAGGACCACGGCGAGTACCGGGTAGTCCAGAACTACCTGACGACCCTCGGGGACTCCATCTCCTGGTCGGCCCTTCAGTCGAAGGAAGAGATCCCCCTGAAGGTGTGCATCAGGGGGCTCCCCATCAGCACCGACCCAGAGCACATCACCGAGGACCTGGCGAGGAAAGGTTTCGCCCCACTCTACACGCGCCACGTAGATGCGCGTGCAGGACGACCCGGCTGCGTGTTCTACGCGCAGCTCACAAAGACGACGGACCTCATCCCGGCCATCTACGGCGTCCGGGAGATACTGGGGATGACGGGAGTGGTGGTGGAGGCGTGGCGCGGCAGGAAGGGGCCGGCGCAATGCCACCGCTACCAGGGCTTCCGGCATTCCTCACACGGCTGCCGCCGCCCCATAAAGTGTGTCCGATGTGCGGGACCACACTTTGCGGGCGTGTGTGAGCGGCCGCGAGATCAGGAGGGGACCTGCGCCAACTGCGCCGGCCCTCACACAGCGAATGACCCGGTGTGCCCGGCCTACCATAGGGAGGCACACGTCAAGAGGGCGGGCACAGCTCCCCGCACAAACCGTCGCGGGCAAGTTGTGCCCCAGCAGCGCACTGTGCAGCCCTCAGAAAACGCTCCAAGCTCGCTGATGGCGAGAGCAAATGAGGCGGCACCACGCCGCCGCCGCCGAGGAAGAGGCAGACGGGGCAGGGGACAGTCCGCCCCCGCCGCCGCTGCCCTCACCGACATCCAGACCGCTGCCGCCGTCACACAAACTGACGCAACCACCGCCCAGGCCATCGCCGCCCAGGCCCCCGCCCAGAACACCATGACTTCCGCCCAGAGCAGGCCGCAAACGGCCGCTCCCGCCTCCAACACCGCAGCGCCGACTAGGCCCCCCCGCCACATTGCGCCCCCTCCCCTACCGACGAGCCAAGAAGGCAGTAGGGAGAGGACGATTGCGCAATGCATAGTGATCCTGCAGGACGTGCTCGGCGCCCTGCAACAAGGTACAGACCCAGTCCCCTTGATCCTGAGAGGACTGGCCGATCTGTACCAAAACTAACACAACACGGACGTTCCTGCAGTGCCGTCGGTCCGCAGATCGCTCGCTGGGCTTCTCCCTCGGGAGTCTCACCCGGCAGGGCTCGATCGCACCGACGGACGAAGCAGAAGACCCCACCGGACCAGCCGGGCGTTACGCCCAACACAGCCACCCGTCCGTAGTCGCGGACGGCGCCCGATCCCGCCACATGCGGCACACGCCGCGCACGGCTTCACCGAGCCCCCTGGGGGGTTTGTGAGATAGTCATTGCTCGGCAAGCATGCCAACAGCGAGCTATCATCGAGTGGTCCACTCGCAGTCCGCGCGTGGACACCTCGCGAGCGAGGCGATCCGGTGATGCTGCGGAGTTGATGTAGTGAGCGCATGCCCATACTAATCCATATGAAGAATACTAACCGCTCGAGGCGAGGCGGTGCGGGTCGGGTGCCGGGTGGCTGTAATGAGCAGTGACCTTAATACTACGTATGCTGGCCGTTGCGTAAATATACGAGTTGGAACCCGCAGACTGCAGCAGCGACGTGTCGCGGTGACACTACCGGTTTCAATGTATTTCTATGACGGCGACACCCGGCGACGTGTCGCTAGCTACGACATACGTCTACCGCTGCTGTCTGCGGTCGAGTTCCAACTTGTACCTTAAAAGTTGTGGAAATCGTTTCATACTTAGATACCTCCTATTGTGTTTACTGCTTTTGAAGGAACTATTTTACATCCTCGATGAGTAATAGTTCCTTCCACGACAGTTTGTGATATAGCAAAACTGCGACCTCCATCCGTTAGTATACTTGTTTATAAAAAACATATTTGTTTATTTTGTTACTCTGCTGATATTAAAAAAAAAAAAATTGTCCTGGCGTATACCACCATACAACACAAACTGGCATTGAAATTTGAATCAACTAACGTAAGAAGTAGAGTTGAATTTCGTTTGTTTCAAAAAAGGCCAAAACAAAACAAATGCAAATTTATTCCAACCCAAAATGGTTTAAATTCCTTTAAATAATGTTGGCCGTATAGGCCGCGGTATAGGACGAGTTTCAGACCGAGATCCATAATAGTGTTAGTAAAAAAAAAATGGGGCTTACAAGACTATATTAGTATTACACGACTAAGTTTAGTTTAAATAAATTTTTAATTACATTATATTAGTAGATGATAATGCTCTTCAAGTTTTTTTTCTCACTGCAACCCACCTTAGCAAGTTTCTGTTTTTCCCTACGGTTGACTGATAGAGAATGCCTTGTGGCATTATGTCCGTCTTTTGTACCTATTTTATTTGTGCAATTAAGTTTAAATAATACCTACTAAGTAAATTACATCGATATTAAATACATAGATACAACTGAAATGACTATTCTCTTAAAAGGCGGACCTACATAATTATACTCGATGTAGTACATTAACACAATAATGAATATCAGGAAGACGTCCCTATTTATTATTGTGAGTCTCGCTTATCAATCATATAAGTAGCACGCAGCCAGCCAGTACATATGTCCGATTGTTAAAAGGAAAAAACATCTCATAGTCATTGTATATATACATATAATACATAATTCTTGCTTAAGAAGAAGAAGTTGGCTTCAACTTTCCTGGTAAACAATAAATAATGCATTATTCAAAAAGCGAGACTTAAAATGGAATAAATACAAAACGAGAGACCAATTGATGTGCACAGTTTCAGATGCCTGATGCCTGCATCCTTTATTCCAATTTCGTACGAAACCTATAATGTTCTCGCGATACAATATGTGTATGCAAATCGAATACGGAGTGGATTCAGGGCGATTTGCGGATCATTGTCCATAAATAGATTTTGTTAGGCAACACTTGTATTGAACTCAGAAACACGTTTGGTATGTGACTCACTGCAAACATGTTCACGCGCAAATTTACACAAAAGACTAGGAATATCAGATAATCAATATTTGTATGGATACCTATAATAGGAAATTATCTGCTTAAAAAAGGAATACTATCTCAGATATATCGGATATCGATTGGATCGACGATATCAAAAAAGAAAGTCCTGATAATTGGCACATGAAAGCGCAGAACGAGAGGATTGGCGAAAACTGGGAGAGGCCTTTACTCGTAACGAGGTCCACTCATTAGATTAAGTATAATTTAATTACATAAATAAATAGCATTAAATATTTAGCGGATAAGAACATGTAAGAATAGATTAATTTTGATAATGTAACTTTTCGCTGATGAGACGGAATAAAGGGCTTTTTTATTTATTTTATTTTATTTATTTACAGTACCGGTCAAAAGTTTAAGTTCACCCTTTGTTTTTGGTACAAATTTGTACTTTTGTGCGATAATGTTTTGCAGTTCAGATGTCGAAAATTGTTTCCAACTGATTCGTTATTGTTTACAGAGATGTGTTTGATTAGTCAGACACAATTTACGTAGATTTCTAAACAACTGATTCCCTAAAAAACAACATTGTATCTGATCATTGTACGTTTTAAGTGGCAAGGCCATATATGGCCCAGCCTTTGCCGTCATTCCTATAAGATTTTAGGGAATGCGTTGTTTAGAAATGTACGTGAATTGTGTCTGACTAATCAAACAAATCTCTGGAAACCATAACGGATCAGTTGGAAACAAATTTCGGCTTCCGAACAGCAAAAAAATATTGTCCAAAAGTACTCATTTGTACCTAAAACAAAGAGTGAACTTAAACTTTTGACCGGTAGTGTATCTCAGTTACATTTCAATTTTAAACCTTTAAACAGCCAAAGGTTCTTGTCGTGCCCACAGCGCCAAGAAGGACTATATAATTCATGGCGTACCTACGTATGTCAATGCTTTGAAGGACCGTTTTTAATGTTTATATCTACTCTCTTATATCAAGGCCTTTTTATATTACGAGGGTCACAAACAAGCATATGGCCTGCGTGGTGGTGGCCTATGGACGCCTGCGATTGATTTGAGGGTACGTTAGCGTGTTCCCGAGCCATGTTGGTATTTCACGAATGTCTGTTAAAGGGCTAATTTTGTACTTTTTGACGACAACATCGACTCGTTACTTCACGTCGAGTTGAAAGTATCCCATAAGGTTTCCATAAATGCCTTGAATCCCTTCCATAGGTATCGTATAAACTGAGATTATTTCAGTTGACCAAATTGCTTCAAAATAGTCCATAAAAAAGCAATTCTACCGTCCAATGTTAAAGATTCAAATACCAATGGCAGTTTTATGAAAAAGTCGGTCACATTCACAGAACAAGTGGTCACACTAAATAATGTCAACTAAACATGTACAAATGTTTTAAAAGGTTTTGACGCGATGCGATTTGTAACATCACAAACAAGGTATTTATTGGATTCACAAGACTCACTATGCAAATAGAATATTTTCTCATTAACATAAAAAGTAAATTCATCATATCAATTGAACAGATTCCCAGACATAATAGCTCCTGTATAGATTAGTTCATCGTAAACAAGTAGCACGCACCTTGGTGACTTTACGTGACATTGGTACTTACAATGTAACGCCGCTGCTCCATATGTCGACTTTGTAGCCCGAGAACTGTTCGGCGCCGTTCGCGATCTCGGGCGGCTGAAACGCGGGGGAGCCCTGACCCGTGTAGCACGTGTCTTCGGGCGAGAACATGTCGAGAGCCTGGAAACAAAAACTTCAATATATAATCTGATCAACGTGTGGTGCCAATAGCTGGGAATGTTTTGTTGGGGAATAGTGCTGGTGTACGAAAGGATATGCATATCGTCGGGGATAATGCAATTCCGCGTAACTAGCATTGGTTAATACCGCGTATCTAACAAATGTAGCCTAATTAAGATTTGCCGCCAACGTAAAATCCTGATTAGAATATACCAAACTAAAGTCACTATCTTGTAGAACACGTGATTCAATATTTTCTTTGTAGAAAAAGAAAAAGTATCTATCAAAATAATAAAGATACAACGTTTTAAGCTTCTCCTGTAAAGTTACTACGCAGTATTTACCAGTGCTACTTACGCGGTATTGCACTATCCCCGACGATACGCTTGCAAGAAGCAGATCCAACAACATTCTGGATGTAGGTATTAGCTGATAGATATGACTGCATGCAGGCATTGGGTCAAGCTGACTGGGAAACTTACCACTGCTCGTGTCAGTTAACCCATACATTTCGGATTAATATAACTTAATTTAATTTAATTTACTAACGTATTTTATTTGATTGTGTGTACTAATAACGAATAACGGTAGCCTAGTGGTTTAGGCGGGTCAGGCTCATAATGCACACTTTCCCGCTATGTACACTTTCTCTATAGGTGCACTTTCCCGCAATGTGCATTCCCTATATGTACACTTTCCCAGTTTGTGCACTGTCTTACAGAGTGCACTTTTCCGAAACATACACTTTCCCAAAATGTACACTTTCTCTATAGGTGCACTTTCCCGCAATGTGCATTCCCGATATATACACCAAAACATTAAACCTTAAACAAATAAATGAAGGTAGATTTTGGTCCCGGTCAGTCCTTGGCGTTAAACCTGCGGTGCTGATGTAATTATGTGTCGTTGGCGTGGAAAACATTAGCACTACCAGAAATAAGCCATACATAAAGAAAGTGCACCTTGTGAGAAAATGTGTTTTCTGAGAAAGTGTTCTATGTGAGAAAGTGTACTTAGTGGGAAATGCACTTTTAGAAAAAGTGTACCTTCCGGGAAAGTGTTCCTTCTAAAGAAGTGCACCTATAGAGAAAGTGTACATAGCGGGAAAGTGTGCATTACGAGCCTGACCCGTTTAGGCATAAGGCTGTCTGGCGGCGGTGATGGGTTCGAATGCCGGCTAGTACCAATGAGTTTTTCGGAACTTATGTACAGAATATTTACCGTTAGCTTTTCGGTGAGGCAAAACATCGTGAGGAAACCGATCTAATCCCAATAAGGTCTAGTTTTCCCTCTGGGTTGGAAGGTCAGATGGCAGTCGCTTTCGTAAAACTAGTGCCTATGCCAAATCTTGGGATTAGGTGTCAAAGCGGACCCCGGGCTCCTTTAGGGGCACAACCGGGAATAACGCTAGGAGGATGATGATGTGTGTAGTATAGTTTTATAATGTATGCTTTTTAAGTCGAGTACCACGTTTAGGCCACGAAGCTTGCAGAGTGGCCTAATTAAGGTACGAGACTTAAAAAGCTAATTATATAACTATTGTATACAATACTTTTTCTACGAGTCAACGGAAACAATAATTTATTAAACAAACTTGGTATCTATTGAAAATCGCCCTGCTGAAATGAAGCGCAGCAGCTTAGTGTCTTCACAGTTATCTTATACAGCTCCTGGATTCATAAGATGACTGCTGGCGGTTATCTTATGAAACAACGAGCTCCGTGGCGAGCTCGTGGAGCTTCAGGATCAAAAAGTATGTGATCTTAGTTTCGTGTACGAAATCTTAATTCAAAGATTAACGTCGACGAGTAGAAAAATAAATTTTATGGGATTATATCTGAAATAAATGATGTATAATAATAATAAAATACTTCTCACTCGAGTAACCAGTACAATTTTTTACCCCTCACTCTCTCCCCCGCTTTATTTTAGCACCTCTAAATAAGTAGGGCCAATAACCCGGGGATTTTTCTTTGAAAGCGCCATCGCCATGCGACGTGGAACTGTCCTTAGGCGGGTTAATATTCGGCGTTCTTAAGGGCTTTTTTTTCGTCATAGGTATTAAAAGATGCGAATATCAGTGCACTTCTGTCTGAGTCTTTTTTTATTCAAGTTTCCGCTGTATGTTTTATCTCCGCTGAAATAATCTTGAGCCGACAATGACGTTAGAACCGAGCGGTTCAAACGCTAGATTAGCCCAGGCGCCGAGCACGCCTATCACAAGACGGCCGCGACATACTATCGAGCTCTCTCGCACTATCCGTCTCTCTCTTATTAGACCACTTAGAAAGAGACGGATAGTGCGACAGAGCTCGAGAGTATGTCGCGGCCGTCTTGTGCTAGCCGTGCAGTTGAACGAAGCTAAGGGTATTGTTATCATGGTTCCGACCAAAATATGCATCAAATAGGATCTGACTTAGGCATAGGTTATCAAAAAAGTTGTTATCAAAAATCGTATTGCTCAATGATTGAATTCTTAGGATAGCATCAATAAATCATTATTACCAAACTGGCAATCTTCCAGATTTACTTACGCTATCTATTAAGCCTTGTATTCATTAGGCAACATTTGTCAATAAACACTGTTTATAAACAGTGTTGCACGATGTTGCATCACCTCTGTAAACATGTGTATAAACAAAAGAGATGAAACTTTGTTGCATAAACATGTTGCTGTGTTCCCCACTTCGAGTGGAGAACAAGTGTTTATAAACTGTTTATAAGCAAAAACCAACAGATGTGGACGTGTGTTGCGCGAGTTTATAAACAGGACTTGAGTTTATAAACAACTGACAAGTGTAGACGGCGAAGTTTCAGAAACAGTGTTTACGTTAAACTTGTCGCGAAACATTGTGATCAATTCGTAAACAGTTTATGGACAAATGTTGCCTAACGAATACCCGGCTTTATCATCTTATCTATATACAATTGCGATAATCACCAGGTATTGAATAACTATTATTTATGTTCTATTTTAATTTATCGCAATGAAGAAAGATACATGAAAACCTATCTATATCGTAGAACTAGATTAGAATAGATGTCCTTGTACACCACGTCCTGGCGATCCATAGAACTATAACTAATCCGCGGCATCCGCTAAGATCACCTGACCCGATCACCCAGGTGATCGTATTGGACGAATATGTCTTACGAGATCACCCAAGTTTATCGAGACTCGATTTAGAACATCGAGATTCGATTTTTGGTAACCCTGCTGTTGAGGAAACTTGTACAATGCTCACCTCAGCGATACCAAAGTCGGTGATCTTCAGGGTGCAGTTGAGGGTGAGCAGCAGGGTTCCGCGTTTGAAGCCCTTGTGCATCACACCGTGGTCGTGCAGGTAGTCCAGACCATCCAGCAGCTGGGTGAAGTAGAGCGCCTGCTGTTGAGGAAACTTGTACAATGCTCACCTCAGCGACACCAAAGTCGGTGATCTTGAGGGTGGAGTTGAGGGTGAGCAGCAGGTTGCCGGGTTTGATGTCCTTGTGCACCACACCCTGGCCGTGAAGGTACTCCAGACCATCCAGCAGCTGGGTGAAGTAGTTGTGCGCCTGCTGTTGAGGGAACTTTTTGCCCGGACTCGACTCTAGCATGTCCTGTTCAACAATAGAATGTCGTTGTTGGATTAAATTTCCTTATCTCACGTAATATGGGCTACTACAGCATACTACTATTCTTCACATGGTAAATAAATACTTTACAAAATCATCCTTTTAAAGAGTGTTCAGGAGATGTAAACATTGCAATAAGCTATAAAAAAGTTGATTGACCCAAGTAATATATGGAAATTAATCGCGGGGCTAGAAAAAAATATCATTATGTGCAGATAAGAAGAAAGTAAAGGAGATAAAATAAAAACAAAAATAAAAAATATGGGTACAACAATATGGGTTAAATACTAGGATTATTGCGTCGCTATGTAGCAGTTAAAATGACAGGGTTCTATGGTGGCCTAGGAATTAAATTGGTTGACTGACATACCTACATAATACTTAGTTCTTTGGTTATATGCATTATAGCTTTTGTTTTAAAAATAAAACATAATGATTAATGAATCACAAAGAGGACATCACTATGCCTCCAACTAAATAACCAAATAAACTGAGATTGGCTTTACAACTCACAATTTCTATTAGCATATTAGAACTCGGATCACTGCTAGAAAATATTGCAAGATCAACTTGATGAGTGACAAGATGTTTGGGGAATGGTCTTTGCTTGAGTATTTTAATGTGTTCCTCCTCACTGTAGCATCATCCCAATAGCATATATAAATATTCCATAACCGGCTGAACCGATTTTGTTGAAACGTAGCTAAGAACTATCTCGATCACGCCAGCTTTCGGATAAAAAATACGCATTTAAATCGGTCCATTCGTTTAGGAGCTACGATGCCACAGACAGACACACGGATACACAGACACTTAAAACACCCCACTTTTTGCGTCGGGCGTTAATAAAAGGAGCCCAGGGTCGACTTCCAACCGAATCTCAAGGGGTTGGCAATTGGTGAAGACATTAGTTTTTGCGAAAGTGATTGCCTTCCGACTTTCTAACCCAAATGGAAAACTAGATTATGTTGGAATTAGGCGTTGTCAAATGAGTAGGCAACTTACCCTGTAGAAGTTCTCAACCTTCCCAAAAGCCACTAACTCGGACAACAACCAGGATCAATGGCTTAAGAGCAAATGCCTAGCTGGGCAACTTTTGAAATCTCATATTTTTGACGCAATGTTTCTGTCGCGCTGTTGTGGGCGGCAGGAGCTGTCTATGCGATAAGGACAACTGCAGCTCGAACTAAAATTCCCACGCAAAAAACTCAAAAATTGAGGTTTCACTCTCGACTGTTTCCTCCTCCAAAACGCAACCAATCATCATAAAATTTTGGAAACTGCAAGAGGAAGAAATAATCTACGCCGCTATGTTTTGATTTTTTGGATTTGTTGTTATAACGGCCTCCGTAGGCCAGTGGGTAGTGACTCTGCCTATGAAGCTGGAGGTCCCGGGTTCGAATCCCGGTCAGGGCATTTATTTGTGTATTTATCATGAATATTTGTTCCTGAGTTATGGATGTTATATATGTATATAAGTATATATATATGTATGTATCTATTATATATATCATCGCCTAGTACCCACAACACAAGCCTTACTGAGCTTACCGTGGGCCTAGGTTGATTTGTGTAAGATTGTCCCGTAATATTTATTTATTTATTTGTATGCTGCGCCTTTTTAGCAGGCATTTCAATTAAGCCGTTTTTGCAATTTTCGAGACACTTTAAGTTTCTTTAAAATAAAAAGATCCCAAAAAGCGAAACATAGCAGCACAGATATTGATGACATTGACCTTATTTGAAAAAATAATTGCTCTAGGTTCAAAAACCAGGGAGGAAACAGTCGAGAGCGTTTGTATGGGAAAATCGCAGATAGGCATTCCTCTTAACATGCCTTCCTAAACACAGGAGCACCAAGTCCATTCAAAAGGGCAGATACTGCTAGGCCATGAGCATTCCATTAAGGTGCAATTCGTAATGATATTGATCAAATATTCTGTTTAGTTCCAAAAAACTCATTGGTAGGATTCCCAAGACCTTTCTATTGTGAGACTACACTTAAATCACTAGCCAACCACTGCTTGAATTTATTATGCCACCAAACCAAATGTTTCTTAGCTTAGATGTCTGATTAACCTGTTTACAGCATAAATGGAAAAGTATATGTGTAGGAGGGCTTTGATTGTTTTACTGTAAAATGAGAGTATGATCCAGGTGTTAAAGTCAAGTTTCCTCAAGAGAAGCTGCACCTTTCCTTTTCTACTTTGGTGTCATGGCCACAAGCTCCAATAGATCCTATGATGTTGATGAAGTTGTGAAGGTACACCTGGCCAGAAACAGGCGGGCAGTCAATCACCCATCACATTCATTCAGCCCAATTCCCTCAGGTTCAAGGCTCAAGATTGCTGTCCCGGCAGTGTTCCTACATCAAATTCTTCTTGTTTTAGTTTAGATCCTAACTCTGCCTGATATCAGTGACCACTCACACAAGATGTATTAAAAAAATATTCAATTGTTTTCATATAAGATGCAAATGCCAGATAGGAAATAAGTTTTGGATTTTATATACTTAAAATCAATAAATAGGCCACAATTATGCAGACAGAGACACTATTCCATCATCATTTCCTTGCCCTTATCCCATTTACTTGGGGTCGGCGCAGCATGTCTTTTTCTTCCATACTTCTCTGTCAGCCGTCATATCATCATTCACTTCTTTTCTCTTCATATCGTCTCTCACACAGTCCATCCACCTTTTTCTTGGCCTACCTCGTCTTTTACATCCATCCACATTCATACCTAATACTCTTTTGGTCACATGACTTTCATCCCTCCGCATTACGTGCCCATACCACGCAAGGCGATTGGCCCTCAATTTATCCGCGATAGGTGCTACTTTTAGGCTTCCCCTTACATACACATTTCTTATTCGGTCCATTCTCGTCACACCACACATCCATCTTAACATCCTCATCTCCGTTACATGCAATCTCTTTTCATCCGTCACCTTTAAGGCCCAACATTCCGATCCATACATGACGACAGGTCTCACAATGGTCTTATAGATTTTGCCCTTTAACCTAGGAGGCATTCTGCCATCGCATATTGTTCCGGAGACCAGAGACACTATTCCATATCTATTTAAAATATGCCACATTATTTAGCAGGTGTACTACATTTACAATTATTGATAAGTAACATGAGTTGTGTATGGCTAAATTTCTTGCGTAAGTCAGCATAAAATTAAAATATTATTATTTGATAGTGAGCAGTCTTATTGGAAATGGCAAAGTAAACAAGAATGTTTTGACACCAGCAAGCATATATAACATCATATGTATAAATAGGATGTATAGTAGTGCTCACACCACTCACAGTAGGAAATATTGATCCAGTAAACAGAGGAAGGTCAAGCAACCACTCATGGACTTATATCAATATTAGACAGTTTTGTTTGATTACTTCCTTGTTGTTATTATGAAATTGTTTCATAGTAATTGATAAATATGTAAATGTATTAACATATTTTTCGGAATAGTTATTTGTTCCTAATCATTTGTACACGTTTTAGAAGTATGCTAACAGTATAAAGCATTTAAATTTTTATTATTACTTACAAAAAGTTAATTACCCACAAAAAGTTGCAAGAAAATTCTCACTCACCTGTAGCACCCCCACACAGAACTCCATGACAAGATACATCTTCTGTTTTTCATCATTAAATAATACATCGACTAGTTCTATCACATTTTTATGTCTAAGTATTCGGAGCAGCTGTATCTCACGCTGCACATTCTGCTCCCCGTTGGGTATCCTGCGGAGCTTGCGCTTCTTCAAGATCTTCACCGCGCGCCGACACAACGACTCCGAGTCCAACATCTCCTTCACTTTCCCGTAAGAGCCCTCGCCCAGTATATCCCCCATTACATATTTCCCTACCATTTTGCATTTTTTCTTCTTACTTCTGTAAATTATATCTGCACTATCGACTCTATGGAAAAATAGGTTAGTTTGGTCTAAATTAAGATCTAGGTCCTCGATCTGGTCGTCGTCGAGCCAGGTGACAGAGCGCAGGTCGGGACTGCAATCCAGAAGGTTCTCCTCGCTTTCTTGCGGCGCGATGATACTCGAAACTTCGTACTCCACATTTTCCGCGTCTGGAAGACTTTCACTACTACTGATTTTTCTGCACATTCTCGGATCCATTATCTATCAAAACAATACATTTGGAATAATGTCTGTGAATGTATGCGTGCTGAAGGCCGATTTGCAACAAATTTAAGCCCTTTTTCTAGTCACATTATGTCCAATAATTTGTTAATTTAGTGATTAGAAATGGATGGATGGAAATTATTTCGTTTTATAATTTCGATAATAAATGTAAATAAAGCTGTAGGTGAACCGAGAAATCCAACGAAACCACAAGGATGAATGATAATGAATGAAATATGACAGTTCTTACGGAGCTAAATCTGACATGACCATAAAGGACGTAACTAGGCACGGTAGAATCCTCCAAAATGGTACCAATTATAATACAATAAAGTCTATAATGTTAGCACAATAACTAGTACTTGAGCACCTTTGTCTACTGTCTACGGTGATTTTCACTGTGCTCTTTAGTCTACGGACAAGCAATATTCGTTCAGGTGTGTTTGAGCCTCATATTTAAACATTTTGAACGCCGATATTTATCAGCAAACTAAACTTAGCTCCGACCAAGATTATTGGGTGGTCCGACGGACAGACAGGGATGTACCCATGTGTTAGAATGAGAGATCAATTTTACTATTTCATTCAATCAAACTGATAGCCTGACTAGGGGTGGGTATATACCGGGTATTTACCCAAAGCACCCGGTAACTAACTAACCGTATCTACCCAAATTGGTGGGTATAAAACTATTTAAAATGATTTTTTTTAAAGTGACATTTAAGGACTGATTTTTTAGGGTTCTCTTTGAGTAAAAGAGTAAAACGGGACCCTACTATTACTAAGACTCCGATGTCCGTCCGTCCGTCTGTCTGTCACCAGGCTGTATCTCACTGACACCGTGATAGTTCTAGTTGAAATTTTCACAGATGATGTATTTATGTTGCCGCTATAACAACAAATACTAAAAACAGAATTAAATAAATATTTTATTGATAATGGTACGGAACCCTTCGTGCGCGAGTCTGACTCGCACTTGGCCGGTTTTTTGAATGAAATGTTCAATGCCTTTTGAACAACTTTTGTCATTATTAAATATTTATTATCATGCATAGTTTACGAGAAAAAAATACATATTTTTATTAAAAATACCACATGTATTTTTTTTCGAAATTTTATTAAATTAAAACGTGAGCCACTACCAGAATAGTAACTATAAGCCTAAACAGATTGTGCAAGAAAACTTTAAAGATAGCAGAAAAAAAGGATTGTATATCGTTTGTACAGTCTAATTATTGTATATAAGATAGATGAACATAATTACTAAACAAGGTATAGTCAAGGACTTTAATTGTTGCGCTATTTAAGCGTGTCACACATTGGCGCGGCCTGGCCGCGGCGGACAATAGAAAACTCAAAGAAAACTTGTCATTAGCTGTCAAATTTACTATGGTCCGCCACCGCAGGCCGCGCAAGTGTGATTCAGGCCTTAGGTGTATCAACTCAACTGTCAACCAACTTTGGTTTTTTAATACCTAGTCGGTGCATAAGTTCTGTCATAAATGTTTTGCCGCATAGTAAATAACACAAAGAATGTTTTTATTTAATGCTATAATTTGGGCATTTTTTTTTCAAAGTGTACTATTTTATTTGATGTGATGTTTTTTCTGTTTAGTTGTTAGATTTTTATTTGCTTAGGGGGTGAATTGTAGCCTTAGGTATCTTAATTAAGCAATCGTTTTGTAAAATACGCGTGAATTTAATAAATATAGCGTTTTTAATGCAGCTTGACCCCGATTTCTTATCCATTCCGTTATGACATATATTTGTTTGTATAAATTATACGAGAGCTTAATTATCATGTATTTGTGATTTATTTATTATAATAAGATAAGATAAGATAAAAATCATTTATTCAAGTAGGATTTTACAATCACTTTTGCATCGTCAAGGTTTATATTGTACAATATCATATTTATTCGGTTACACAAACACACATACAGGGTGGAAAGATACGTCGGGCCCTGGAGGAAAACTACCTTAAATCCTTAAGCTGGCTCATTTTACTTAAAGGAGACATTCCTTTATTTTTAAAAAGAAACAAAACTGCATTCAAAGTTTTTTAAAAAGCCTTACACACGGCCGGGAATCGAATCTGTTTAAAATCTGAGTTAGCTTTTTTGCGTAAATTAATAGTTCTAGGTGTAAGGAACTACTGTTGCTAAGGAACTCTGTATCTGAAATCACAGGAAAATGCTGAATTTCATAGTTTAATGTACGGAAATGGACTTCCCCCTACTAACCCGTTTAGTATAATGTCTGTATGTAAGTATGGGGAGATGTGACATCTGAAACTAGACGAAATTGGTAAATTCGTAGGTGTATTTATTTATTTTCATTATTTACACCAAACTTTTCAAAACTGTAATAAAATATCATTCCCATACTTAGGTACCCATAGTAGGTACTGTTTGTACGAGGAGATCCATTCCCGTATTTAAACTGTGAAATTCAGCAATTTCCTGTGATTGTAGATCAGTGTTCTTTAGCAATAAGTGTTCCATACATCCAGAACTATTTATTTACGCAAAAAAACGAACTCAGATTTTTAGACAGATTCGACCGGGTTCGATTCCCGGCCGTGCATGAGGCTTTTTTGAAAATCTTTAAATGCAAACTGTATCACTGAGAGAACATTTCAAAAACATAAATATTTTAACAATGGCATCACAGTACATTTATGATACCATTATATATGCTCTAAAGAATGTAGACTCGTTCCATAAAATGCATAGTGCGGGACATAAACACAAAATTGCGATAACCAAGTTTCGAGTTAGTAAAATCAGCAAATCCTTTTTGGGTCAATGCATACGTTTCTACAATAAACTACCCAAGGAAGCGCTAGAGTTACCATTTCCTAGAATAAAAAAATATTTAAAGACTTTTTTACTGAAAAAGGCATAGTATACCGTTCAAGAGTATTTAAATGATAAAAATGACTGGCCTCTTATAGGACTATACAAATAACTTTTTTTTTGTTCTCTTTTGCTTCCTCATGTATTAATCAAACTTATGAAATATGTTGATAGATAAGAATCGAAACAGACATGTAATAACCACATAGAATTATTTACAATTAGGTGACATATTAATTAATCAAATGTATACAGGGTGGAAAGATAAGTCGGGCCCTGGAGGGAAACTACCTTAAATCCTTATGCTGACTCATTTTACTAAAAGGAGACATTCCTTTATTTTTAAAAAGAAACAAAACTGCATTCAAAGTTTTTTTTTAATTAATTTACGCAAAAAAACGAACTCAGATTTTTAGACAGATTCAACCGAGTTAAGTTACCTGTGTAAGGCTTTTTTGAAAATCTTTGAATGCAGTATTGTTTCTTTTTAAAATAAAGGAATGTCTCCTTTAAGTAAAATGAGCCAGATTAATGATTTAAAGTAGTTTCCCTCCAGGGCCCGACTTATCTTTCCATCCTGTATATATATATATATATATATATATTACGGGGACATATTCAATGAAAAAGAGGTATAATAAAATACAATGTAATTATGAAGGTTTGATGTGTTATATTATATATATATATATATATGTATGATAAAAACAAAATCGTAACAAATAAAACAGCATTTTTTTGCTAAATTATAATACAATTACCTAATAGGCCGCAGTAAGCGGGGCAGAATTTCACCTTTCCATACAAACGGAGTTTCGTTCTCATTTTAAAACTACGTATTGGATTGTAACGAAACTTTGCATATAAAATGGCATGAGGTATATCTTGTAATTAGTTTATATAGCTCCAGTTTATAAAACAAACGCAATACAGCAAAAACGAGTTTTGTATGCAAAACTTGAATTTGCTGTTTTTTTTTATAATGGTATCTGAAGCTACATAAACTTATTACAGACCTGGATGGTACTTAACTTATTCTAATTACAATTGTTCAGAGCAAACTAGCTTGTCGTTTGAGCGTAACTACGTTTGTATGGAGAATCGAGTTTACTGCGGACTCTTACAATTCTTACACATAATTGAGATCCTCTAGTAAATCACCATTGAAATATGTCTGCCATTTACATATATAAATAATATACAATAGCAACTTAAACTTTTTTTTTTACTTAAACCAAAAAAATACATTTTTCATTCCAAAAAAATAATACTTAGTTGCTTAACATGTAGATATAATTGAGATCTTTGATTAAATCACTATCTAAATTAGCAATGGCTAGCCATTGTTTTAAGAGTTTATTGGCAGAATTTTGAGTTTAACTCAAACTACCTTATATGTATAGGGCTTTATTATAATCGTATTCTAGAACATGCACACAATCACAGTCATCATCAAAGTGGATCATCTTTCTTGGTACAAATAATAAATACCAATAATAATAATACTTTGTCTAAATATGAACACATTTCTTCGCAATTAAGGATGGTTGTTGCACTATAAAGAGTTTACTTTTGAAGTAGGTAAACCAACCAAAGGTTATAAAGAGTTTACAATGTATATAAATAATAATACTTTGCATGATTTCATAAAACATAATGATCCCTTGTCATAAATAGTCAGATGCATAAAAATAAATATAATAATTTTGTATGAAATTTATTCTTTTTAGGGTTCCGTACTCAATGAGTAAAACGGGACCCTATTACTAAGACTCCGCTGTCCGTCCGTTCGTCCGTCCGTCTGTATGTCTGTCACCAGGCTGTATCTCACTGATACCGTGATAGTTCCAGCTGAAATTTTCACAGATGATGTATTTCTGTTGCCGCTATGACAACAAATACTAAAACACAGAATAAAATAGTTTTTTTATAGATAATGGTACGGAACCCTTCGTGCGCGAGTCCAACTCGCACTTCGCCGGTTTTTTATGCTGTATTAAATATAATGGCAAAAGTTTTTATGAAATTATATGACTTGTATTATTCGAGCAATATACTTAATAAAATGTTGATAATAGTTCTTATGGTAATCGTGTTTCGGACGTATAATGCATATAAATGTATACAAAAAGTGTTTAATGACGATTGATCAACTACCCTTTAAATTATTGAAACCGTTAAAATGTATAGTGACTAAATTTTGAATAGAAAACTCCGATATGATCACGTCTTTAGGCGTCCATTCCGTTACGTTTGAAGGTCTTCTTATACGTAACAACAAATATTGTAACAAAATGGACGTAACGAAACTAATACTTCGCAGATTAAAACACCGGTTTAATATACTGTTTTCAACAATTATAATAGTATTTTACTGAAATCATGTTCAATGATAATGACAGATTAAGATAATTGAGTCGTATTAGCAGAAAAATTATAGGAACCTTCGTAATCTCGTAACGGAACCCGGACTCTATTTTTTGGGTCCACCACTCAACGCACCGTTCGCGCGCGATTTCTAGCCACTACTGACAGTTTGTAAACAAAACGAATGATGTTAAGTAACGGTATCCGATGCTAGATGAAAATAAACACCTTATTTGGTAATAAAAATACCTCGTTCCCACAAAATCATCGTAACGGAATGTGGACATGTCCACTTTTCCAAAACCACTGGACAAGATAAATTTTAGTTTATTATGTAAAAAATACTTTAGCGAGATAAATATAAGGTTGATTTAAGAAAATTCATGTTTTTCACAATATACAAGTCCTAATACTTCGAATCGATGCTTGAAGTTGGCTTTCCACAGGTGGACAGGCAAAAATCGAGGGTCGATAGCCAGAAAAACCAAGAAAATGTGGTAAATTTAATGCTAAATGATAGGTTTTTTTGGGTTTTTATACGATTTAAATATATCATTGACGTTTTAAAATATACCCTTAAAAAGTTTATGCTGAGTTATATTTATCAAAAACCTTGTGACAGAATGAATGAATATATTTTATTTCAGGTCTTCACCGACCCATATGAGAGGTGTTAGTTACATTTTAATTACTAGCTGTTGCCCGCGACTTCGTCCGCGTAGAACTTTTTATCGTCTTAGAAAATGATTTCTCTCAATACAAAATTTGAACTCTCTTTTAGGGGATAATTAAAAAAAAAGTTGATGTTCATTTTCTAGTTTGTGAACAAACAGTCTAAAACCAAAGTTAAAAATCTCATACTTTAAAAATGCCTTGAAATACTCAAACTTTGAACCAATTTTAACACTCTTAGGGGATGAATTTGGAAAAACTCTGAAATCAGTTTTGTAGTATTTTAACGTACAGAATAAGACCGAAGTTAAAAATCTCTTACTCACACTTTAAAATTTTATTGCTCGCCATTTAAAATTTGAACCCTCTTTTAAACCCCCTTAGAGGTTGAATTTTTCTAATCGCTGAAAGAACTTTTTTCGTAAACTTTTAAGTCTCTAGCTCAAAAAAAGTGTTGCCCATACAAAGCTTTCTTAACCCCCCTAGGGGTGGAATTTTCTAAAACTCTGAAAGTACTTTATTATTAATTTTAATAAGTAACATTTCGAATAGTTTTAAGTCTAGTAAAAATAAAAGTTTTTCCCACACAACACTGGCTACCCTTCTTAAGGATCTTAAGGATCCCCTTAGGGATGGAGTTTTCTAAAACGCTGAAAGTTCTTTTTTAGTATTCTAATAAGTAATCTTTTTGCAAAGTTTTAAGTCTAACTCAAAAAAAGTGTTGCCCATGCAAAGCTTGCTCTCCTTTTTAACCCTATTAGGGGTGGAATTTTCTAAAACGATTTGTGTTCTTTTTTTGTATTTTAATAAGTAATCTTTCTACAAAGTTTCAAGTCTCTAACTCAAAAACATAAACTTTCCCTGATAAAAACTTTGCACCCCTTTTTATCCCCCTTAGGGATAGATTTTTTCAAAACGCTGAAAGTCTTTTTTTGTATTTTTATAAATAATCTTTCTACAAAGTTTTAAGTGTCTAGCTCAGAAAAAGTGTTCCCCATACAAACCTTGCACCCTTTTTTAACCCCCTTAGGGAATGATTTTTGTAAAACGCCGAATGTAGTATTTTTCATGTTCTAATAAGTAATTTTTCGACAAAATTGTAAGTCTCTATTAAAAAAAAATATGTTTTTCCCATACAAACTTTGCACCCTATTTTACCCCCTTAGGGGTGAAATTTTCCAAAACGCTGAAAGTACTTTCTTTGTATTTAAATAATCTTTATACAAAGTTTTAGGACTCTAGCTAAAAAAAATAGTTTCCCACATACAAACTTTGCACCCCTATTTTAGCCCCCTATTTTTAGGGGTAGAATTTTCTAAAACGCTGAAAGTACTTAATTTGTATTCTGATGACTAATCTTTCTACAAAGTTTTAAGTCTCTATTTAAAAAAAATATTGTTTCCCCCATACAAAATTTGCACCCCTATTTTACCCCCTTAGGGGTAGATTTTTTTAAAACACTGAATCTAGGTACTTTATTTGTATTCTAATGAATAATTTCTCTACAAAGTTTTAAGTCTCTATTTAAAAAAAAGTAGTTTTTCCCATACAAACTTTGCACTCTATTTTACCGCTTTAGGGGTAGAATTTTCTAAAACCCTGAAAGTTCTTTATTTGTATTCTAATGACTGATCTTTCTACAAAGTTTTAAGTCTCTATTTAAAAAAAAAATGTTTCCCCCATACAAACCTTGCACCCCTATTTTACCCCCGTAGGGGTGGAATTTTCCAAAACGCTGAAAGTGTTTCATTTGTATTCTAATAACTAATTTTTCTACAAAGTTTAAGTCTATAGCTCAAAAAAAAAAGGTTCTCCCATACAAACTTTGCACCCCTATTTTACCCCCTTAGGGGTAGAATTTTCAAAAATCCCTTTTTATCCCTAGCCCACGTTATAAAAGCAACATACTGTGCAAAAATCAACTCTCTAAGATTAGTAGTTTCGGCTGTGCGTTGATGAGTGAGTGAGTGAGTGAATAAGTCAGTCAGGACATAGGCATTTATTATGTATAAATAGATAGAAGATAATGAAACTCCCATTCAAATATCTCAAAAAATTATGAAGCTACATCCGTTTTAATGTCGCTTGTTAGAGTGAGAAAACGATGAGGGACTGTGACGTCAATATACTCGAGCGTCATAGTAAAAAACAATCGTTTCATATGAAGGTGCGTTTTGCGGAAAAGGGACAGAACATACCCCCTCTTAAAACTTTGGACTCTTATAACTTAATCATTACCTATATAACCTCTTGCTTTGTTTTTTTCTTCATTTGACTATATTTATTTTAAATTCTTTTTCGAGAAAATACATTATGATTATTTACCATATTTTCGATTCCTGAGCTATATAACCACGAACTTCGGAATTCGAAAATATTCGGGTATCTCTATCTCTATCGCACTAACCATACTCGAGTGACAGGGATGCAAATATATGAACATTGAGTATCGGTTTTCGTGGTAGCGCCGCAGGGGACCGATTTTTGACTTTCGAGCGCTCGAAATCAAAAGCGAGCGGTAGAAAATAATCGCATGCGAAAATTTGTCACGATTATTTTCGCATGAACCCAATAATAGGTATTTTTGAAATTCATCACTCGAAAGCTAGTGGTTTGGCTATTTATACTTTTGCGCTTCGTTGTACGTAGAAATTCGATAAGTACTGGTTATTTAAAATTGTATTCTACACATGGAATAAAAATAAAACATCATTAGAAGGTCTATTTTAGGCTATAATATTAATGTTTAAGTGTTTTTTTTGTGTTTTATGCGTTACATAACAGAAAAAACTAAGAACGTAGTAAATAATACCTAGTAAACGAAACGTATCGTTTCCCGCCTGTTATAAAAGTAAAGCCGCGTCCGCTGCGCCATGTTTTCGTGGTTTTTAAACGTCAAACATGTTTTGCCAATCAAAATAATACCCTATTTGTTTGCCGAAACTGACGGAAACATGTTAGTTGTTTAAAAACATGGAAAACATTGGTGCAGCGGACCCGGCTTAATACAAATTACAAATGATACAATTTGTCACAACAACTTTCTTTAGTTAGAATGAGACAGCAATTCATACTTTTCATTCTAAGTATAGCGAGTTGTTGTGAATCATTGCCAGGCCTTTACATATTACTATATCTCTGTCTCTTTTTAACCTGTGCAAAGAGAGAGAGAGAGAGAGAGAGAGACAAGTTAAATTATTTAATTTTAAAACAAACCCGCCAAAAGACTAAGTTCACAAAATTCGGTAGAAAAATAATATAAAATATATTAATCTTTATTTATCTCTTTCTAAGTTCATTGTCAGTCCAAAATTAAATACAAGTGAAGTGTCCAAATTGTCGGCACTTATTTTCTACCGATAGAATTGAATACGAGTGGTCAATACCACTCGTTTTTGAATTTACTATCGCTCGGATTTCAAAAATAGTATTTCATCGTTTCTGACAGTTTTCGAGTGAAAGAGTCGAGCGCTCGAAAGTCAAAAATCGGTCCCCAGGTACTTTGGCTGAATGCGCCGAGCGCGTGCCATTGTCATTCAAAAAAAACAAATTCGTGTTAATTATATTGTTCAAATTTGTTGATTTCATTTATTGAAATTACGACATAAAACGACATTTGCGCATATAAGTTCTCATATCAGAATCGAATATTTTTTTATGGTTTATATTTTAGCATTTGTCTCGTAAAGGTCTATCGTAGACGGGATTTAAATTATTAATAAGTGAAAGGCAAAGCAATTCCGCCATTTTGACGAAAATTTGACGTTTCTTATAGCTGACAGTTGGAGCAGCGTTTGATTTCAATAAAAATAAATGAAAAATTAAATGAAGTCGTATATTTCGGAAAATTAATTAACTGTCGCAGTCGGATAAAAACTATCCTAAGTTGCAGCTAGAATAATAATGTACTTATATAAAATGTTTCATATTTTTCCGTTCATGGGATGCTGAGAACATTCGTACCGCGCAAAGCTTAGTTTCAAACTGGCTGATTCTTTTTTTAATTTAGAGATTTATTATAAGTGGAGATAAGGTTAGATTACAAAGCTTACATACAATTTAACATACAACATAAACTGACATACACAGAACACAGAACATACACTTACTTACTATATTGCAAGGTAGATTTGACCTGCCCAATCCAATACAGAAGTATTGGACAGTCAAACCTACCAGCCATCATTTTCAGGATGCTGTTGGTACTTTTCCTCACTCGAGCCATCAGGGATGAAATTTTATTTCGCATAATCGCATGGAAGTCATTTGTGCGTGCCTCTGCGAACATCCCCGAGGCACTACACCATTTGGGCATTCCTAACAGCATCCTGAAAATATTATTATACGTAACGCGTAGGGCGCTATAAGCTCGCTTTGTGTACTTAACCCACAGTCCGCCAGCGTAGAAAGATTGGCAGAAGGCTTTAAAAAGTGCAATCTTTACCTCTGCGGAACACCTAGCGAACCTGCGGGCAAGCATGTTACCTCTGACTGATAACGCCCTACGCTCCCTTTCTATATCCTGGTCATCACTCAGGTCTTCAGCAATAATGTGACCAAGATACTTAAAACTTTGTACAACTTTAAGTACAACTCCACCAAGAGTGACGGGGGGCACAAAATAAGGCTTGATTTTGCCCGCCTTGAAAACCATTACTTCACTCTTTGCGGAGTTGTACACTAATCCATGCTGCTTAGCATAAGCTTCACATCTTCCAACCAGCTGTCTGAGAGCTCCGATGGAAGGGCTCAGCAGCACCATGTCATCGGCATAACTTATATTGTTGAGACAGGTATCTTCAACATGACATCCCGCATGCATGCTGCTGAGTCCCTTCATCAGGTCATTCACGTACCAGTTGAACAGCAGGGGAGATGTTAAGCCACCTTGACGCACCCCACATTCCAGCCTGTAACCTTCAGACAGAGCATCAGCCCATCTCACATGGTTCAGACAGAACTTAAGGACCGACTAGGTTGTTTTGAAGTGTTCATTTGCGTACGATTCTTAGTTTTACTGAAACCAAATTAATAAAATACTCGAGTAAAATGCGCATACAGAAGGTGGCACTTCGTTAATAATAATATTGATCAATTTGTGTTTTACATAGTGAAGTGACCAATGCAACGGTCGCCGTTAATTATTTTTTATTGACCGAGAGAAAAGATCGTTTCTTCTAAACCTAAGATTCTGGGTGAGATAGAGCGCTTTTACGGACAGCTCTACATGTCTTCTCGCAGTCCCGAAGTTGGTCTGGCGGAAGACCCTATAGCTAGACTAACCCGACACTATACCGACGAGATCTCGGACATCAGCTGGTACGAGATTATAATGGCTCTTAAACAGCTCAAGAACAACAAGGCACCCGGTGAAGACGGAATAACAGCCGAACTCCTGAAGGCAGGTGGAAAACCGGTCCTTATGGACCTTCAGAAGTTGTTCGATTCTGTCTTACTGGAAGGGAGAACGCTAAAGTGACAACTCCCTGCTGAAAAATTAACGACCCATCTCACTTCTGAGCCATGTCTATGAGCTGTTTTCGAGAGAGAGAGATTACAAAATCGTCTAGTACGCAGGCTAGGTTATTTCCAGCCCCCTAAACAAGAGGCTTTAGTATCGTAGACCACATCCACACGCTCCGCCAGGTTATACAGAAGACTAAGGAGTATAACCTGCCTATCTGCTTATTTGTTCGTTGACTACGAGAAAGCCTTCGATTCGGTCGAAACCTGGACCTGGTCAGTCTCTTCAGCGGTGCCAAGTTGACTACCGCAATATCGCTGTCCGTCCGTCCGTCCGTCTGTCAGTCACCAGGCTGTATCTCAAGAACCGTGATAGCTAGAGAGTTGAAATTTTCACAGATTATGTATTTCTGTTGCCTCTATAACAACAAATACTAAAAACAAAATAAAATAAATATTTTTATTGATAGTTGTACGGAACCCTTCGCGCCGGAGTCCGACTCGCACTTAGCCGGTTTTTAATTTTCAATACCGCACCGCACTGTCTTTTGATAGTGCCTGGTGTTACTGCAAACTCGGAATATTTCAAGGTCATCTCTCTATCCCAGTCCCCCACAAAAAAAATGATCCCATTTTTTTTTGGTGAACTAATACCACCCGCGCAGTTTCAGAACGCGCATGTTCGAAAACTTTAAATTATCTATACCTATCCTAAAAGTTAAAAATATTAATAAATTCTTAAAGGTGTGATTTTTTTTATTCATCATCATCATCATATCAGTCAAAAGACGTCCACTGATGGACAAAGGCCTCCCCCAAAGAGTGCCAAAGTGACCGGTCCTGCGCCACCCGCATCCAGCGGACTTGGCGCGGCGTGGGTAGGGGGGCCTAACCACGCCGCACCTTCCAGTGCGTGGTCACAGAAAAGCCCACTTAAAGTAAGTATGTAGATATTGTAGATAGAGAGACGTGTTAAAAACGGTGGTCACTTCGAACACCTGCTATGATAAATTAAAGTATGTCAAAACAATGGATTTTATTTATTTTAAATTTAAACATTACGTTTCTTAGAGACATTTACAGCTTAAGACCTACACAATCGATATTTAAATAGAAAAAGTGAGAGTTTATTTTTTCAAAACAACCGGGTTCGATTCCCGAGCTGGGTACAGTTTTTTTTCAAATGTATGAATGCAGTTTTTCTTTTTATCAAAATCGGTGACATGGTTCCTAAGAACCAAAGATAATTAAGACAAAGAACAAATCTTCGTATGTCTTATAGTTTCAGACATTCCCATACTGACCGATTTGAATGAGCCACCCTGTATAAGTTAGATTTGAAAACAGTGTTTCCAACACAGCATTCGACTATTGAGATCAATGCTATAACTGGCTCAAACATGCTACAGCTATACCATGAACGGCTGGTGCATCAGGACAAAGTGACATGTGAAGGCTGTATTTACGGAAAGTCACACTGAATGCCGTTCGGGACCAGAGTAAGAGCTAAGGCAGTTGTAGAACTAATCCATACAGAAGTTTGTGGCCCCTTTGCAACAAGCATTTCGAAGTACCAATCCTACGTACTGTTCAAGGATGATTATTCGAGTTATCGCATGGTGTACTTCATGAGACAAAAATCAGAAGTAAAAGAGAAACTTCTCCAAATGTTTCAAGAAGTAACGAACGCCGGACATACTGTCAAAACTATACTCAGTGATAACGGCGGCGAATTCGTCAATAAAGCAGTTCGTAGAATATTACAAAGTTACGGTATTCAGCATCGGCTAACTATGCCTTACACGCCAGCAAAACGGCTGAAGCGAACGAGAAAACCCAACCTTAGTGGAAGCTGTAAGATCGATTATGCATGCCAGAGGGGAGATGCCACAAACACTATTGGTTGAATTAATTAATACGGTTGCATATGTGTTAAACAGAACAGGTCCCACAAGAGTGGACACCAAAGTACCATATGAACTGTGGCATGGAAGAAAGCCTAAGATTTCGCATCTTAAGATTATTGGAAGTATGTGTTATGCGCATGTGCCAAAACAACATCGCAAAAAGATGAGCAAAAAGGCTATTAAAGGCATACTAATTGGCTACGAAAATGATGACGGCTATAGGATCTGGGATGGATACAAGATGTTAAAGTCGAGAGAGTTTGAATCGGATGTAGAATTCAAAACTACTATAAACGTACCTATTGCTTCAGAGGGAGTACCAGATAACCAAGATAGTGAACATAATTTCGAGCAAGATCCTACCAATGAAGATCTTAGAGGGAGATGAAGTGGTCAGAGAAGACCAAGATCAAGAAGGCGAAACTCACCAACGCGAGAGCTATGAATCGAGGGAAAACTCAAATACGAACGATAGTGATGATGATTTTGTCGATGCTGATCAGGGACAATAATTGGAAATAGAGGAGCCCCTGTTAGAAGTGTTAGAACCTGTGGCTCTAGGTGAACCCATAGCCAAAGCGGAGTCTTCATATTAAGCTATCTTATCTTATCTTATCTTATCTAGGTGAGGGCCCTTTCGGATGCACTTCGACCCAGTGGGATCTTTTGTGCATTTGCTCTCTCCTTTATACCTGCTCCCAGGCTTGCTCCATCATTTCCACAAAGCGGATGATGCAGTTCGCCGGGAGCACCTTGAATTCCTTTGGTTGCGGGTAACCGTTACCAAAGTAGTTCATTATTTGTCTGGCAAGGGCATATTAAGCTAAGAGCGTCCTAAAAAGTTCGAGGATTATGTGTGTTACGTAGGAACAGAAAAGTTTCCTGAAACATACAAAGAAGCTCTTTGACAAATGAGCTAAGGTCTCTCGAGGAAAACAAAGTCTGGACATTGTGTGACCTGCCACCCAACCACAAAGCACTTCCATATAAATGGATATTTAGAATAAAAACAAATCCGGACGGATCCGTAGACAAATATAAAGCTCGTATTGTGGTGAAAGGGTTTAGGCAGAAAAAGGGAGTAGACTACGAAGAGACCTATAGCCCGGTTGCCAGATTAGCTACCGTAAGGGCACTGCTTAGCGTATGTGCAAATGAAAATATGCACCTGGCTCAATTCGATGTCACTACGGCCTTCCTAAATGGAGAACTGAAAGAGGATATTTACATGAAACAGCCAGAAGGGCTTCATGACGGAACTACGAAAGTGTGGAAGCTAAATCGAAGCATTTACGGCTTAAAACAAGCACCTCGATGCTGGAATTCGTACTTCAAACAAGTACTAATAGGTCTTGGTTTTGACCAATGTGAGGCTGACTGTTGTCTTTATGCTAAGCACGTCGGTGAAGAGAAGATCCTGGTTGGCTTATACGTCGATGACGGATTGGTTGCAGCTTCCAGCGAGCAGCTAGCCAATAGTTTCTTAAATGAACTTAGGTCAAAGCTGATGATAACCACAAAGCCTGCTTCATATTACCTTGGCCTAGAGATAAGGCAAGATGAGAAATCGATAGCCATAAGTCAGCAATCTTACACTAGGAAGATTCTTGAGAGATTTAACATGGCTGACAGCAATCCGGTTTCAACACCAATTGAAACATCTAAATCTGCAGAGGAAGGTTTTGAATCAGGGAAAGCTGGCAAGGTTCCCTACAGAGAGGCTGTAGGTGCCCTGATGTACTTGATGACAGGAACACGACCTGATATTGCGTACGCAGTGGGTGTAGTGTCGAAAAGTTTGGAAAAGCCGTCAAAAGCAGATTGGACTCAAGTCAAAAGAATATTTAGATATCTCAAAGGCCCAATGAATCTTGGGATTAAATATCAAGTCGGATACGACAGCGATGTAGAAGGATACAGTGATGCGGACCATGCTGGAGATTCTTCAACCGGAAGATCAACATCAGGCGTTGCATGCCTATTTGCTGGTGGAATTGTATCCTGGTTAAGCCAAAGACAAACTTCCGTAGCGATTACAACGACAGAGGCGGAAATTGTCGCAGCGAGTGAGGCAGCCAAAGAACTGATTTGGCTTCAGAGGATATTTTGCTTTCTATCCCACCTAAACAGAGCTCCTTCATTGAAAGTAGATAATGAAGCTGCTATTAGATTGGCACACAATTCCGTGTTTCATAAGCGAACGAAACACATACGTGTACGACATTTTTTTGTTCGGGAGATGGTGCAAGATGGAAGCCTCAATGTTATGAAAACAAGTTCGGCTACGCAGCTTGCAGATATAATGACCAAGCCAGTCCCGAAACCTAGGCTTACGGAAATATGTGCCAAGCTGGGGCTTGCCCGTAGTTCTTGAACGAGGGAAAGTGTTAAATCTGCATAGGTATACAGACTTTATCAAACATGCCTATGTTGTCAAAATCATTCAAGAACAAGAAGAAACTGTTGCTAGGATACATTGTTAGGAAAAAACTGTCGTGTCAAAAGTTATTAAACAATAAATAAAGTGATAATGATAAACATTAGTGTGTGCACACAAATAACAAATATAGACCTCTTTCTTATAATACAAGTGAAAAAAATAATCTAAAATCTATTGTGAAATATATTCTAACTTTCGTACTTCCGATTCCACTGCGTCTGGTAAGTCAAAACAAATTCATTATACGATACTAAAGCCTCTTCGGAAACCGGCTTGTTCGTAAATTATTCCGGGGCTGGAACTGGAAGTCATCTAGCCTGCGTACGAGACGATTTGTAATGACTCTCGAAAACAGCTTATAGACATGGCTAAGAAGTGACATGGGTCGGTAGCTCAATAGAAGGTAGAAGTCAAGTAACATTAAAATGGATGGGTAGTGGACTTATTTCGGGTGTCCATGTTTTCATCGACTTTTGGAGGGTAGTGAAATATTGTAAACCCACATCTCTGTTGACAACTTGCTGGGACGACAGTTATCTGCGACCATGACCGGTGCAACCCGTGTCGAAACGTTAGAAATAAAGGTAAATAAATATCGCGTTAGACCCGGATTAAACAGTATTTAAATATGTGTACAAAGCGCGAGAGTTTAAAGTGTTATAAAATATGTTCAGTCTTATAAAAATCTAAGAATGTAGCAAGTAGCAAAAATGCTAAAAATTCGTAAAAAATAAACAAAATAAACTTTACACGGATATGGAACGTAATAAACATCCTTGAACTGTGTGCTACACAAATGGCCAGGGCGCTCAATAAAGAATCTTGACTATAAAGTTGGGACATTAATTAGAATTAGGCAATAGCAATTCTAATGAAGTTTTCTATTATATCGTCTCCGTAGTTTTAATTTACGCATGCCAGTATGACCCGATTATAAAAAAATTCTACATGCAGCGATTTAAAAAAATTAAATGTCTACCGAAGAATTCCAATAATAAAAGTCGTCTAAAAGAGTTCTATAATCGTGTCTTCGTTCGATGAAGGTATTTTAGTAAATATATACTTGTCAATAGGGGCGACAGGGACTTGTCAGTTTTCAGGAACGACGTGGTACACTCGTATCCAAAGTGATATTTTCATAGGACACCACGTCTGTTCACTTGTCATGAGTTGCCAGGCAGATCATCAAATAGACTTGATGCGCTAATATTAATCGCCTACCCGACCATAGGGACCTGGTTTCGGGTTACAATATTCGGTTAACTAATTTGAAAAACGAGTTACGCTTCCAAAGATAAGACGAAAAAAAAGCGGACATAGTAGTTTTGTAGGGTTATTTTGAGGGCAAAACTAAAAAATTTTTTTTGGGGATATGAAGTACTATATGCTTGATGTGTTAAGTGTATTTTACTCGAGGATAGATATATATTTCAATCAAAATTTTTGGTTTCGACCTTTCTTTCAATTTATGTCTTAGGCTTAGAACTTATCAGACGCCCCTCGTAGCTCTAGGGTCTTCCGCCAGACTAACTTCGAGTCTGCGAGTTTACATGTATAGCTGTCCGTAAAAGCTCACCCAGAATCTCAAGTTTAGAAAAAACTATTCTACGATCTTCAGTCTTCAACTTTACGAGCTGGCTCTGTCCAATAGACAGATCTCTTTAGAACAATTTAGATCCCTTACTTATTACGCTGGATGGCCTCTTCAATACGAATTGTATTGAATTAGCGCAGATCGTGGGTAAGGGACTTGGAGATCTGTTTATTGAGCTGCCGGTATAAGGTCGCATCGGCTGAAGACTGCTGAGGTGGAAAGTTGATTCCTTTTTGTATGAAAGTGCTGTGCAACACTTTTTTTTTTTTTTTTTACCCAGGGGTAATCCATTATGGATCCCACCCGGCTCGAGAGAAGCCGAATGGGTATGTCCGACTCCCACGGACTAAAACCCCTGGGGTGTTCCATCACTCGCTTTAAGACAGGTCTGGGAACGTATCTGCACACATCCAGAACTCTGTCGAAAGTGCTGTGCAACCCAACCCAACTCTCAAGACCATAAAACAAGACCTAGAAAAAGAAAGGAAACTAGTAACAGGAGTTATTCAAAAATCAAAAAATACCTATTATCTTAAAAACAATTATGCATGTTTAAACAATCCCGCAAAGATGTGGAATCTCATAAATAGTCTTTCGATTAACAAAATCAAGAACGTAGCATCACCTACGAGACTAGAAATCAATTCAAATATAATCGATGATACCACAATAGTACATTATTGCCGTGGCCGGGAAGGAGGCAATTGCAGGCTGAGTATTTTGTTTAAACGGACGAGCTTGCGAGTCCGTTTAATTATAATACGAAGCCTGCAATTGCCATTCCGGCTGAGGCTAATATAGTGCTTTTCTCAAAAATGGGGGAATAAAAAAGACTAAATTGAAATCAAGCGTTATTATTGAATACAAATTGAGGATACTGCAAATTACATAAAATTAAACGTCATAATTCTTTTTTAAACAGAATCGCAAGTGTATTTTTCCACCGAAAAACGCAATCTTTTTATGACACCTACAAAAATGTCGCGTTTGCAACGGAAACATACGACTTGATTTGGCTGAATACGACCTGTGCCGTCTTTTGTATGCCAGTTTCTACTTTTTAAAAAGTTTGGTACTCGACAAATAAAGGAATTCATATGATCATATGTAACATTCCAGGCGGCCTGCAATGTTTTTTATTTTTTAATTTTGATCTGGCCTTAAACTATACACTTTACCTTCCAATATGTAGCGAGTTATGTTCAATTTGCGGGCCATTTTTGAGAAAAAATATATGAACATTTTAATTTATATTTTTCCATGATAGGGTCAGACTTAGCAAATAAAATACCTCAAATGTATCACATACATACCACCCCTAAAACTACGAGCAATAATAAAATAAAAATAAAATAAAAATACTTTATTTCAGACCTAGTGATCCATAGTGTGTTAGTAACATGTGACTTAATACTAAATTGGTTAGTAACAGCATAAAAATATTCTTAAACTAGCTGTTGCCCGCGACTTCGTCCGCGTAGAACTTTTTAACGTCTTAGAAAATGATTTCTCTCAATACAAAATTTGAACCCTCTTTTAGGGGATAATTAAAAAAAAAGTTGATGTTCATTTTCTAGTTTGTGAACAAACAGTCTAAAACCAAAGTTAAAAATCTCATACTTTAAAAATGCCTTGAAATACTCAAACGTTGAACCAATTTTAACACTCTTAGGGGATGAATTTGGAAAAACTCTGAAATCAGTTTTGTAGTCTTTTAACGTACAGAATAAGACCGAAGTTAAAAATCTCTTACTCACACTTTAAAATTTTATTGCTCGCCATTTAAAATTTGAACCCTTTTTTAAACCCCCTTAGAGGTTGAATTTTTCTAATCGCTGAAAGAACTTTTTTCGTAAACTTTTAAGTCTCTAGCTCAAAAAAAGTGTTGCCCATACAAAGCTTTCTTAACCCCCTTAGGGGTGGAATTTTCTAAAACTCTGAAAGTACTTTATTATTAATTTTAATAAGTAACATTTTGAATAGTTTTAAGTCTAGTAAAAAAAAAAGTTTTTCCCACACAACACTGGCTACCCTTCTTAAGGATCTTAAGGATCCCCTTAGGGATGGAGTTTTCTAAAACGCTGAAAGTTCTTTTTTAGTATTCTAATAAGTAATCTTTTTGCAAAGTTTTAAATCTAACTCAAAAAAAAGTGTTGCCCATGCAAAGCTTGCTCTCCTTTTTAACCCTATTAGGGGTGGAATTTTCTAAAACGATTTGTGTTCTTTTTTTGTAATTTAATAAGTAATATTTCTACAAAGTTTCAAGTCTCTAACTCAAAAACATAAACTTTCCTTGATAAAAACTTTGCACCCCTTTTTATCCCCCTTAGGGATAGATTTTTTCAAAACGCTGAAAGTCTTTTTTTTGTATTTTTATAAGTAATCTTTCTACAAAGTTTTAAGTGTTCAGAAAAAGTGTTCCCCATACAAACCTTGCACCCTTTTTTAACCCCCTTAGGGAATGATTTTTGTAAAACGCCGAATGTAGTATTTTTCATGTTCTAATAAGTAATTTTTCGTCAAAATTTTAAGTCTGCACCACAAACCAACACAAACAAAGTTTGCACTCCTTTTTATCCCCCTTAGGGATAGATTTTTTCAAAACGCTGAAAGTCTTTTTTTTGTATTTTTATAAGTAATCTTTCTACAAAGTTTTAAGTGCTCAGAAAAAGTGTTCCCCATACAAACCTTGCACCCTTTTTTAACCCCCTTAGGGAATGATTTTTGTAAAACGCCGAATGTAGTATTTTTCATGTTCTAATAAGTAATTTTTCGTCAAAATTTTAAGTCTCTATTAAAACAAAAAATGTTTTTCCCATACAAACTTTGCGCCCTATTTTACCCCCTTAGGGGTGAAATTTTCCAAAACGCTGAAAGTACTTTCTTTGTATTTAATTAATCTTTCTACAAAGTTTTAGGACTCTAGCTAAAAAAAATAGTTTCCCATATACAAACTTTGCACCCCTATTTTAGCCCCCTATTTTTAGGGGTAGAATTTTCTAAAACGCTGAAAGTACTTAATTTGTATTCTGATGACTAATCTTTCTACAAAGTTATAAGTCTCTATTTAAAAAAAATATTGTTTCCCCCATACAAAATTTGCACCCCTATTTTACCCCCTTAGGGGTAGATTTTTTTAAAACACTGAATCTAGGTACTTTATTTGTATTCTAATGAATAATTTCTCTACAAAGTTTTAAGTCACTATTTTAAAAAAAGTAGTTTTTCCCATACAAACTTTGCACTCTATTTTACCCCTTTAGGGGTAGAATTTTCTAAAACCCTGAAAGTTCTTTATTTGTATTCTAATGACTGATCTTTCTACAAAGTTTTAAGTCTCTATTTAAAAAAAAATGTTTCCCCCATACAAACCTTGCACCCCTATTTTACCCCCGTAGGGGTGGAATTTTCCAAAACGCTGAAAGTGTTTCATTTGTATTCTAATAACTAATTTTTCTACAAAGTTTTAGTCTATAGCTCAAAAAAAAAGGTTCTCCCATACAAACTTTGCACCCCCATTTTACCCCCTTAGGGGTAGAATTTTCAAAAATCCCTTTTTATCCCTAGCCCACGTTATAAAAGCAACATACTGTGCAAAAATCAACTCTCTAAGATTAGTAGTTTCGGCTGTGCGTTGATGAGTGAGTGAGTGAGTGATTGAGTGAATATTTCAGTCAGGACATAGGCATTTATTATGTATAAATAGATAGAAGATAATGAAACTCCCATTCAAATATCTCAAAAAATTATGAAGCTACATCCGTTTTAATGTCGCTTGTTAGAGTGAGAAAACGATGAGGGACTGTGACGTCAATATACTCGAGCGTCATAGTAAAAAACAATCGTTTCATATGAAGGTGCGTTTTGCGGAAAAGGGACAGAACATACCCCCTCTTAAAACTTTGGACTCTTATAACTTAATCATTACGTATATAACCTCTTGCTTTGTTTTTTTCTCCATTTGACTATATTTATTTTAAATTCTTTTTCGAGAAAATACATTATGATTATTTACCATATTTTCGATTCCTGAGCTATAACCACGAACTTAGGAATTCGAAAATATTCGGGTATCTCTATCTCTATCGCACTAACCATACTCGAGTGACAGGGATGCAAATATATGAACATTGAGTATCGGTTTTCGTGGTAGCGCCGCAGGTACTTTGGCTGAATGCGCCGAGCGCGTGCCATTGTCATTCAAAAAAAACAAATTCGTGTTAATTATATTGTTCAAATTTGTTGATTTCATTTATTGAAATTACGACATAAAACGACATTTGCGCATATAAGTTCTCATATAATATCTCATAAGTAATCATATAATCGAATATTTTTTTATGGTTTATATTTTAGCATTTGTCTCGTGAGGGTCTATCGTAGACGGGATTTAAATTATTAATAAGTGAAAGGCAAAGCAATTCCGCCATTTTGACGAAAATTTGACGGTTCTTATAGCTGACAGTTGGAGCAGCGTTTGATTTCAATAAAAATAAATGAAAAATTAAATGAAGTCGTATATTTCGGAAAATTAATTAACTGTCGCAGTCGGATAAAAACTATCCTAAGTTGCAGCTAGAATAATAATGTACCTATATAAAATGTTTCATATTTTTCCGTTCATGGGATGCTGAGAACATTCGAACCGCGCAAAGCTTAGTTTCAAACTGGCTGATTCTTTTTTTAATTTAGAGATTTATTATAAGTGGAGATATTATAAGTGGAGATAATAAATTGGGCAACGCCCTTAATCTGTCCAATCCAATAAGATAGGATTGGACAGTCAAACCTCCACGATATTGCCTTTAGTATGCTGTTGGCGCTTGCTCTCACCCTGTCTAATAGCGATGCTATCTTTTTGCGCATGATCGCCTGAAACCCGTCTACACGGGCTTCGGCGAACATGCCCGAGGCACTACACCTCCTCGGCAGCCCCAGCAACATTCTAAATGCATTATTGTATTGCACGCGCAGGGCGCTATAGGCTCGCTTTGTATATTGCAATACCGAACTCAAAATATTTGACCCAGTAACTACAGAGGAAGTTGATAAAATAATTGGAAACTTAAAATTAAACAGTAATGCCGGCATAGATGGAATAACTACTAAAATAATCTGTAAAATCTATTAACTTACTTATTGTCAATGAGCTCACATATTGTATTAAGGGGACGTAGGTTCGTGGTCTTCTCTCCCTCTCACTGAGCATAAGCGTGAGCGAGATGGAAGTGCGTGTTTGGAAGCGCGGAAATCATGTTTTTTAATTTTTATTTTTTGTGCGTTTTAATAAATAAAAAAGTAATAGCTGATTTCCTTCAAACATGACATTGCCAATTTTTAAAACTAATTTTAATATGTTTAGCTGTTTTGCATAATTTGTTATGATTTTTTAAAGTGTATTTTAGACCTATGTTCGTGATTTTTTTCTATCGAGCGAAAGTCAAAAACTTAGGATTCGAATAGCTGATTTCCCTCGAGAAAAGCCTCAAGATTGTTAATTAAATTTAAGGCAGCCGTATTATAATCCAGAAAAGAGCTACGATTTTTTAAAAATCAGTTTTTGGAGCTCACGTCGCCTTAATAAATCTTTTCTGGATGCGATTTTCCCTAATAGCTTAAAAACGGCCAAAGTCACACCAATATATAAATCCGGTAGTAAGTTAGATCCAGGTAACTATCGGCCGATTTCCGTCCTGCCAGTTCTCTCAAAAGTCTATGAACAAGCAATTTATAATCGTCTAAACAAATTTTTGACCTCAAATCAAATTTTGTCTCAAAAACAATATGGCTTCAGACAAAAGTCAAATACCCTGTCAGCTACAATTGACCTAGTCACCCAAATAAAAATTAACATTGACCAAAAGAAGATTGCTTTAGGTGTCTTCATAGACTTAAGAAAAGCCTTCGACACAGTGAGTCATGAAATACTGCTGCGAAAAAAAATAACTAGTATAGTGGTGACAGGCAAAGCTCATGAGGTACTACATTATACAGATATTTATTGGTAAAAGTATATTTTACAAGTCATAATTTTCAAACACAAATAAATTAAATTAAGTTAGGTACACACAGTCACACATTACGGTGCTGGATCCTTACGAGTGTGCAAAACTCGTCAATTGAGTAACATGCCTGTTCCATAAGCAATGATTTAAGCTTGTTCTTTAATATACTGTTGCTGGTTGAGTTTTTTATGTCAGTTGGGAGCAAGTTGTATAGGGTAAGCCCCATGATGCTGAGTGACCGTCGTGACTTAGCCAGCCGGCGGCTCGGAACGATCAGCAGAGGTCGCCTACGGGACGAACTCAGTTTGTAGTCATGCATGTTGTTTCTTACGTAACATACAGGCAGTCAGTATATACATGCATGGAAAGGTGAGAATTTTATGTTTTTTAAATAGCGTCTGTGCAGGATAGCTAACAGATTCTCCATCGATTATACGCAGGGCGCGTTTCTGTATTCTCAACAGTCTGTTGCGGTCAGCAGCTGTGCCCCAAAGATCATCACCCTGAGTAAAAATCGAGTGGAAATATCCGTAGTAAGCTATCATTAAGTTTTCTTTGGATAAACTAGGTGCTAGTCGGGTTAATGCGTAACACGCTGAAGCTAATCTATCGCAGGTAGACTGTATATGTGGAGCCCACGTTAAACCAGCGTCAATTTGGAATCCCAGGTATTTTACGGTGTCAACCTGTGGAATCGGTGTGTTGTTGACAATAACATCGAGTTTCAGCTTGTTCATATTTTTAATTTGGAAGTGAACAATATTGGTTTTATCCCAGATTCAGTAACATGCCGTTGGCAGAGAACCATTCCGCTATTTGACGCATAACCTCAGAAAGCTTAATAATTTTTAAGGTACTTAAGAGCGGTGTTATTGCATGGTTTTGCGTTGTTTACGTTCACATTCACATAATACCTATTTAAGCGCGGCAGCCGTCGCCCTCCGACTTGTTTACTAGTATGTCTAGTGCACGGTTCCTTTTATTTTTATTACGCAACTAAAATCCTACTTATCACATCGTTTCCAAATTGTTAAAATCAATGATCAGCAAAGTAACCCCGAACCTGTTATCTACGGCGTGCCCCAAGGATCCATTTTGGATCCACTTTTATTTTTAATATATATTAATGACATACAAACTATTGGTCTCAAAGGCGAGCTTAGTCTATACGCTGACGATACCAGTCTTTTTAATTATGGTTCCTCAATGTCCGAAATTATCGTTGATGTACAAAATGACCTAGAGCAGTTGAACAAGTAGTTTTTGCGTAACCTATTGACTATAAACATAGAAAAGACCAAGTATTGTAACGAAACTTTGCGTAAACAGTGTCATGAGGTATATCTAGTTTATGTGGGTCCAGTTTACAAAACAAACGAAATACAGCAAAAATAAGTTTTGTATGAAAACTTAGGGTCGGGTCGGTAACGGTGGCTCGGTCGGGTACACCGACTCGCGCATATATTTCCTAGATAGAACATCAATAGCTCCCTGTCTCCTGTATTTGCCGGGAGCGCTTGACACCCAAACCCGTCGTAGGTACAAACCAGTGATCCAAAGAGTATTATGAATATATAGAGATAGAGACGTCAGTCAAGGTTTTGCATGCCGCGAGTCATTTAGTATTTCGTCTGCTCAACAGCCCAAGAGCGAGCTTTAGAAAGTTCATATGTGTGCGTCGAGTGTACGCATGTGTGCGTGAACGGAAATACTCACACACACATATACATTTTACTTGTACATGCATACATATTGATTTATAATATCGATACCTGCAAACTCAAAGGGCGTAACCGCCATTACAACAACAGGCTGTTACGCCCTTTAAGTCTGCAGGTATCTATATGCTAACTACTGCAATATGCCAACGAATAAATTTAGAATAATAAAGACAATTTATGAGTTATAATATATTTTATTCGAGGAATCACAGTCAATTACGAACATGAAACAGTTAGAGTTAAGAAGTTAGGTACATCAGTTTGGTATCATATTACGAGTTTGGTATAATATTATTGACTTACAATCGTCAATAACCAAATCAAGGTCTAGATGAGAAAAAAGCAGGTCCAAGCGATCAGCACACTCGCACACGATAATTAACGATAAATAATAATTAAAAAGGCAATTATGAAACCATTTTCAGATTAACGGTGACACTGACAGTCTGACAATGGCGTGACGTATGACGGAAGGTTGGGTTGCTTACCAAAGAGAATATAAACACTAAGTTTACGTTCCATTTCATGTAAAATGCTCTAACCGTAAATTCAATGTTCTGTTTAATAATAAAGTATATATAAATAGTAAGTTTTTTTAGCTGAATCAATTGTATAACAAATATACTAACGTGGAAATGTAGCCTCAGATATAATCAAACTACGTAAAATTGAATTTTCCTGAATGTCATAACTTAGGCAGGCCTGTTTCCGCTTCCGCTTTGGACTGCCACCTGCAGGCGCATATAGACACTTACGATAGGTCTCCTCAAACTCGCCACTATTTTGACGTATAAACGTCAAAATAGTTTTTACAAGGCACTGCAAACACCGTGCAGTGATCCACCCGCTCCCGCGTAGTTCGCATGTGTATTAAGTGGTTTCAGTGGGAGAAAAAACACTTTTTAAGGTATGTTACACATGTTTTTATGTATTAAAATTTAAGCATTTAGACAAGCATTGTTGTTTTGATGCAAAGTGACGTTAAAATGCTATGCAATGACATAGATTCGCATGTTCTTCGGCAAGCAAGGTGAAACTTATGCGCCGGTGAATTCAAAATGGCTACCACGTGACCAGTGGCTCAAAATTAAGTAGTGCACGTGTAGAAACCTACTTTTTTGTTATTTTTTTGGATTTGTTTTCCTTTTAATTAATCATAATGACTGTTATGTTATTTGCTTGAAATAAGAATACAAATAAAATAGAATAAAAACCATTTTTTTCATTTTTAGAGCTCAAACGACAAAGAAATGAAGTGATTTGTTTTTATAACTCTTATGTAACTGATTTTGATAGATATTAGGCTTAGAGTATATTTCTACTCAAACAAATAAATAAGGCTGAATATAAATTATAGTTTTAGTTGAATATTATATACTTGAACCACTGTAGGTACTGTTAGAGTCTCTGTGTACTACAGGGTTGAGTCACAGTACCCCAGTACCAGTACACAGCGGCTCATTTCCCATTTTTTTAAAAACATTGTCTGACAACTTTATTATTGTCTTGATTGAAAAACTGATAGTGATAATGCAAGTAGAAAATGTAGTAACCAAAGCACGTTGAGTGTGAATTTCAGCTCGTTACTACGAATTTTTCTTCATAATTTGAGCGTCTGAAAAAATCCGAGCCACTGTTACCGACCCGACCCTACCTATATTTGCTGTATTTTTTATTATGGTATCTGAAGCTGCATACTAATTACAGACCTACCTAGATATACCTTAACTCATTCTAAGTACAAAGTTTCAGAGCAAACTAGCTATCTAGTCGTTTTCAAATGAGAGCGTAACTATTATTGCGTCATACGGGGAGTAAGTAGGTGGTTGGTACTTGGTAGAATAATTCGGTAGGATTGTCAGCATTGATTTAAATAGCGTATATTTCTCATTCATATTATTTCTCACGCATTGATTAATAAGTATGTTTAGATGACATTTGTTTGATTTGTTAACAATAATTTATCCATTCCCCGTAAACCGACCCCATTAGTAGTTGTTGGAACAGGTTTCTCATTTTCAGTTGATCAGCGTTTGTAGGTGTTCTTCAATTCTTTCTTCATTATAGAGAGGCGGGTGAGGCAGGCGTCACGGTAGGCGCGCCTCTCAGGCAGCCGGTCGATAGGGACCAGTTGGTCCAGCTGTTGACAGATCGAGGTGGCACCGGGACATTGCGTCATGCGGGGAGTCGCTCCCATGGTGTTGCTTACGTTGAAAATGGTTTCGCCGTATCTGGATGATAAAATAATGTTGAAAAAGCGTACAAAACGTATGTAAACAGTTAAATTAAAGGAAAATTGTGTTTTTACAGCCCTTGGAACAAACAGCCTTTACGGCGGAAGTTCCTCCATAGAAGACCGCAGCCATAAAAGATGGCAGAAAGATGTTGGAGTATCAGGCATCTGAAGACGATTTCCAGGACCGAGCAAAGTGGAAAATATTAATGACGAAAGCTAACCCCAACACCATGTAGGATTCATAAGAAGAGACCACGTGTGACACTATGCGAAATGCTTTAGTTCTTTTCAAGCGTCAGCCGCATCAAGTGTTGAAATTTATTTACGTTGGGCAGCTATGGTCCTAGGCAAGAGTAAAAATCTTACTCGTCGCCTTTGTTGTTCATTATTTTGTGTGACAGAGGAACTCCCTCTCATTGGTGACTTAGTTAGGAAGGTGGACCAAGTCTCGGTAAAACTACTTTTCATTAAGTACCTTTCAATGTAACTGCCCATGCCCTCAGCGTTCAAGTGGGCGGTCTCGAGGGCGCCCAGGAAGGCATATCGCATGCCGAGTCCTTCCGATATAACCTTGTCAACGTCTTCCACGTTCACGACTTTGTCTTCCACCAGCCGCCACACCTCGTTCAAGATCGCGTATCTGGAATTGTTCAGAATGTCTATAAAACATACATCCGTAAAGTATACAGCCTGAATGAATACTGCAGTTTGATACCACGGCTACGGTCAAGCAATAATTCAACTTGAACTTGAAACTTGAATTTGGTACCAAGTGCAGTTTACTCATATGATTTTTAGCTTTTTTTTTGTATTGAAATGAAATGAAATTATCTATCCTATATCTATCCTATCCTATACTATTAAACGAGCAATATTTGTATATATATTTGCAATCACGTTCTCGGAAACGGCTCTAACAATTTCGATGAAATTTGGAATCCGGGGGTTTACGGGGGCGAGAAATCGATCTAGAGGGGTCTCATGTCCGGGAAAATTCGTTTTCTCCGTATTTTCTCCATTTTTACCCAAGCAGTGCTCGGTCGCCCAGGGACTTTGCTTTAAACATGGTATACAAGATGGAAGATGGTGGTCTTGGCAACAGAGTGTATATTCTATTGTTTTAAGTACCTACTTCATAAATTTGCGTGCCAGATGGGCTGTTTCCAGACATTTTCCTACCTCCAGATTTAACAAAAAGCATATCCAGTAGATACGTACTTGATGCACTATAGTCATGGAATAGAGTAACCAGTATACTTTTGGCTTGGTTTGCATTGCTTGTATTGATAGTTATTGCGGTTGAGGAGCCCCCCTTAGCCCCCCCCCCCCCCCCCCCCAGTAGGTACAACCACCTAACTTGAATATACTAGTACTAACTGTATACGGTTGAGGATGAAGCCGTCGATCTCGCGAGCCAGCACAACGGGCTCCTGCCCGATCTCGAGCATGATGGCCTTGGTGCGCGTCACCACGTCCGCGCGCGTCCACGGCGCGGGTACCACCTCCACTAATGGCACGTAGTAGGGCGGGTTTACTGGGTGCGATACGATCACCTGTGGATGACTTCAGATGGTACAGAGCTGTTTGAAAAAATCTGCGGAATACTGGCCAAGTGCTCCCTTAGTGCTCCTTGCTTGGCAGCTCAACTCTTTTATGGTTAAAAGTAAAGTGTTATTGCAGGTTATGCATACATTCAGTGTTGCGTGCTTTGTGGGTAGGTTTTTGATCTTACTTTCTTGGTGGCGAGCAGGGACAGGGAGCGCCTGATTTTTGCGCCTGATGAAAAATATTAGCAAAATATGGAGTACATGTGTTTTACGTATTGCCGTGTCACGCAGGCATTCGCTTTCTGGCGAAGGTAATTTTACTAGCCTAGCTATCTCGTTCAACGGTAAGCACGAGAGTACAGTTTTTTTGGGCCTTATAGCAACCCCAATTTAAAATAATTGTACTCTCGAAACTATTGAGGTACATTTTTTATCAAGTAAGTACTAATTCGGTACAATATTGGTACAATTTTTTCACATGCTCAGAAATCCCGAAATCGAAAGTGGGGTTGCCAGGGAGCATGACATCCGATTTTAATGCGGTTATTTTGTCGGAAAGCTGACGTGATAGAGATGGTTCTTAGCTACGTTTCAAAAAAATCGGTTCAGCTGTTTTTAAGATTATTATTAACCTTTGAAATTAAAATGACGGGGGTTTTTCAACTTTTCTAAGTTGTTAATAATTGGGTCGAGGGTTAAAAACAAAGAATTACGCCAAGTAACGTATCCTTCCCTAGAACCTAGAACATCAAGCAATAGACAGCTCGCGTGTATTCGCTTCGCACCTGAGTCTTATGCTTCAGGCTCTCGGAGAATTTGGAAGGCAGGATGCAGCTGGTAGCCCAGAAGAATCACAAGCGCGTTGCTTGTGATTCTTCTGGGGTCACAAGTGTCCATAGGCTACGGTACCTGCTTAACATCAGGCAGGCCGTAAGTATGTTTGCCACCGTCGTTGTATAAAAAAAAAACTATGTGAACAGCTCGGCTGTGTTCGCTACGCACCTGAGCTTTGTGCTTCAGGCCCTCGGAGAACTTGGAAGGCAGAATGCAGCTGGTAGAGCTGGAAAGCACGGTGTTGTCATCCACCAGTTTGTCCAGGTCTGTGTACAGTTTCTTCTTCAGCTCCAGAATTTCCGGCACGCACTCTTGGACGAACACGGCGTTTTTCACCGTCGAGCCCAGGTCAGATGACCCTGGAATCATGCCATTTTAATTTACTAAAGCTGTCGCAGTAAAACGAATCCCTATACGTAGCAACGTCCGATCTGATGCACTCACACAGACGCGTGGCTACAATAAACTTAAGTGCAAGTCGGGGTAGTCGTTGGTACATCAGCAGGTCGATCACGTAACGCATTGTACGCTCGTCAGGAAGATCTAAATGTAATTTTTTATATGGAAAAAATATAGTTAAATTGTCCTAACGCGCGTTCAAAACGTTACGTGCTGCGCATGTCCAAAAAAGTCTTATGTGCCTCTAGTTGAGATACTGCTATAGCTAATATATTAACTGTGAGGCTGTTGTGAGAAATGCCAATATTTCCCTCATAACAGACATCCAGTGTAACCTGTTTTATTTAAGAGCCAGTTAACATGCTCTGCACTAGCGCCACTGGTAAATAATTGATGATTATTTAAATTTAACGATATACGTTTAAAAAAGGAGGCCACTACTCACTGTATTTTGTATTTACTTAAGTATTTTTTTGAATATACATACATAATAGTTTTTACGTTGCCGGATTCGTCGATCATGAACTCAAAAAAAAAACGGCCGTTTTAACTTTGGACGCATAGATTGAAGAATTTTCTTTTGAGTTCATATATAGACGAATCCAGCAACATAAAAACTAGTTTGATGTATTCACAAGTTACTTAAACCCTTAGAATAATAACGCATAGAAGGATAGTTTCATACGGCCGAACGCGCCAAGCGTGAGGCATAAAATTGATTCATGTAGTTGTGATCAACTCGTATTCACACGCGCCAATACGCACACAAACGCACCAATTTTGTTCCACCGATCGGCGTACTGGGCCATTTATGGCCGAGTTTTAGTGGCCTCACCGTTGCGTGTGAACTGCGTTTCTAGGCGTTATTATTCTAAGCTTAAACCAAAATACAGTGTGTAGTCTTAGATGTGTAGTGGCCGACCTACATTTGAAATAATAGGTATATAGATATTTAAAGTAGTTTAATTTAAATAATGACAATTATATACCAGTGGCGCTAGTGAGCACGTTGACGGGTTCTTCAATTCTAACTTGCGCCCTCGAAATAATAAAAATATGTGTAGGTATGTGGGTGCATAATGTTTATTACCGACTTAACTGCAGCTACTGAATTTTAATTGAAAGTTTATTTTAACATAGCTATCATCATCATCATGTAAATAACTGTTGTACAATACCTACCTACGTACGTTTGTTGTCATTATCATTACTTAATACCTAAATTGACTGAGCTATGTAATTGTGTAACGCTTACTTTACCTACACACTATACCAAAATTATCTCAATAGAGTTACACATGGTGTCTGGTAATTCGACCTATTCCTTGAAAAGGGTTAATTTGCAACAATTTATGTCCAGTCAACTAGGGGTCGAAACTCACTGGTTTCCGAGATATTCGAGTTTTTAGTTTGTATGAAAAAAATGCTCCTTGCAGCCTTAAGCTGGTGATTGTGACAAAAGTACTTCCATTTGGGTGGTAAAAAAACATTTTTGTCACAATCAGCACTTTAAGGCTGCAAGGCGATTTTTTTTCAAACAAACTAAAAACTCGAAAAATTAAAAAAAAAAAGTGTTTTGACCCCTGGTTGACTGGACATAAATTGTTGCAAATTAGCTCTAGTATAACCCCTTTCAAGGAATAGGTCGAATTACCAGTCACCCTGTATACGTTATATATAGGTATGTTAACTACATATACCTACAAGTTATGTAATGAGCAGTACCATTTACATAAAAAGTAATCTACTTATCACATTGTTCAAATGTTTTCTCCGTGTGATTTGTTTGCAGTAATTAAGTAGGTGCCTAGTTGATTCAATTCCAAAGTGAAGGCATTGCGAATGCAATAAGAATCAGGTTTATAAGTATTTGTCAAGGCTTCGTGCGAAACCTTGTCGAATTTAGTATCCCACTAAATAAATAACTTTAGCATAAGTAATTAGAATAGCATGGACTGGCTCAGAGCTGTCGAACTGACTACCTACTTACTCGTACAGCTTACAGTTACTTTTTTGGCAAATACTTAATGATGAAAGGGCAACATGTTCGCATATGATCACCTTAGTAAATAGGACAACACAGTAGGTAGGTATATGACACTTTTACCTATATTACCTAGGTATACTCGTAATTATATGATATCCATGTGCTTTACGCGCTCGTTATGTTAGGTATATATTAGTGTGACGCGCGTAGAAAAGAAAGCGCAAAATACATTATATCAAAATAGAATGCGAAATGTAAGTGTCTGATCGACCCCCTGAAAAACGTCACAAAAATGTTACTTGGATCAATGGTAAAGTAGATGAGTACGTTTACCTACTGTCAAAGAGCGCTTGTCAGTAGCAATAACCGTGCAATAAAACTAAGGTTAATGCACGGTTATTGCTACTGTCACTATGTTCCTTAATTAATGTGTCATTCTCTGGTAAAACAACCTTTAGTGATCCCTTGCTATACGGCAGAAAAACGTCCTTATCGCAAGATAGGTAGGTACTAAAGCCTTTTTTTCAACAACATACAAAGTGTCTAACTAACCTTTAATGCACGCATACTGTTGATCAGCGTTGAGAGTTCCCCTCAGCAGGCCTTCCTTCTGCAACGTCTGCAGTTGCTGCTTGATGTCTGCAAGGGCGTCAGTCACTTGTTTCGGGACAATGTCGAACACGGTCACTTGGTAGCCGACCGACGCGAACAGCATCGCCCATGACCTCCCGATGAGGCCGCTGTCGGATGTAAGAAATGGATTGTTACACTTACTTACTTGTCCTCAAGTTACTTGCAGGTGCCTATGGTTGAATACGTTGACGAATGTTTTAGTTCCTGGTCTAACCTTGTACAGTCACCGGAATAATATATGATGGAACAAAGGCCGCAAAATATCTGATACAACAGTATTCCTAGAGCCGTTAGAGCGTGTTAGATATTTTTGCGGCCTTTGATCCATCATATTTATATTGATGCCGGTGACTGTACACTCAAATGCAAAAATATAGGTGCATACAACTTAAGCAAAAGCAGCACGATCTTTTTCTTCACTATGACACTAAAATAAATACCTTTCTTACGTAGGTATAAAACAAGGAAAATAATTGGTAAGTGGGTAATTTTCGAATTGAGATTAAGTAAGGGTTTAATGGGTTTGATTATTTGTATACCAACTGACATCTTCCATTGAATACATATAGATAAATCGTTTCTTGGAAAAGGCACCTTATCTTCTTAGCAAATTAGACTTAAGTATGCTGGAGTAGTCTACAATAAGGGTGTATATAGACTCATGTTAAAATTGATAACGTAGTGTTGCTAAATGGATAGTAAACCATCAAATTATTGTAATAAATTATAAATTACAAAATATAATTAAAATCATTAAACAAACAACATGACACAAACACTCACTCACTGCACTCATGTTTTACAAATACATTATCTCTTATCTCTCATAAAAAGGGTTGTACCTACCTTGTTTTACCGACAAATGTCCCATCGAATGTATTTTTCGCAGAAAATTTCATTTTATCGAAAACAACTTTTTTCAGAATCAGTAAACTTTCAAACAAACCTAACCTAACATAATGGGCTCTACAGAATGACTTTTCACCTCACTAGCTCGGAAAGGCCTTTTTGTATGTTTGATATCATAGATATCAAACATACAAAACATCTACTACATCTACTTTCTTCACATGTGGATAAAAACCGATTTTCTCAATAGTGAGAAAATCGATTTTTAACTTTTTATCCACATGTGAAGAAAGTAGACGTTAAAAGTACTATGACGTAGAACGTTAAATGTGTATTTTTGTTTTTTGTATATTTTGTGACTTATAATTATCCTCTCTGTAGTGAGGTGAAAAGATTTATGTTATACCTACACGGGTGAAAAGTTATTTTACGTCTCGTGTGTTGAAACACTCGCAGGTAAAATACAACTTCCCCCCTTGTATAACAAATAACTATTTTAGTTGTTACATATAAAGTTAACGGTTTCTGAGTAACAAAATTTCGATGAAATGAAAATTTGGCGAAACAATGCATTCGGTGAAACATTTGTCAGTGAAATAAGGGGATACCCATACAAAAATATAGTTATGGACCTTGAAAGTTTAGAAAAAATATGCACTGTTTTTATTTCCAAGAGGAAATTTAAGGCTACCAATAGAATCCTTACGCTTTTATAGAAACAAAATTGTATGACAACTATATCGCAGTATTTCGTGACCGAAACAGCAATTTACTTGATTTTCCATACAACGATTAGGTAGTACAAATAGCAGATTGTGACGTCATACTTTTATTTATGTCAATAGGGAACATTACGCAAAACTCTTCGCAGGTGGCGACACTAGCAGCGTTGACATTGTATCTCGTTCCCACGTGCAATATTGTCTATGCAAGCATCCTTGTCACTCATTTGACAATCAATTGTGCATGTGTGTGTGAATCCCTATATTCCTATACTGTTTTACTATTAGTGGTAGTGCTGCCTCTGGCGGCAGAACATTGCAGTAATGTTCCCTATTATTATGAAGCGTTTTGGGCTGCCGTCAGTGAGGTCAAGCTGTGCTGTGTCTTAATAGTACATTACTTACCTAGGGCGGTTAAACAAAGAATGTCTCAGATAGCAGGTATTTGACGCCCGAGCCGAAGGCAAGGGCGATAAATATGCGCTCTGAGGCTTTCTTTATTACCGCCCGTGGTAAGTACAACATTTTACGTCTCTATCTGGCCAGGAAGTGGGGTTTTCCGCACGCGTAGCGTGCGATAATTCCTACTTTATGGCTAGGTATGACGTAAATTAATGTTTGGGTATTTATGTTATTTAATTGTAGTTGCTCCCAAGTCCCATACAAACATTTTGTTCCTCTCCAAAAACTGGTTTGAATTGCATCTTTAAAAAAAACTTATTTTACACCCCTATTACGACTGTAAAATAACTACTAAGTACTGAATTACTGATAGCACTATAGGTTCTTATTCACGTAACATTATGGTTCTCTAAGGTCAGGGTAAAAAGTTACGTTATCGATAGCAATGAAGTCCAGAGTGTATGGCTTGAAGATATGATAATTGATATCGGATGTACAGAAAAATATTCCGAGCAAGATTTATTTTGATCTCGCTTGTTGGTGGAAAAAAATGTACCTCTACTTACTGTACTCAAGCAAGACCGATATTGGAAGCTAGCGATTCTGTACTTGATGAGATTATGTACACGGATGGTACACATATCATATCATATCATTTATTTGCATCGTCATAAAATACACATATCAAATCAATATCTACTTGGTATAAATCCAGACTAATATTATAAATGCGAAAATGTCTGTCTGTCTATCTGTGACCTCTTCACGCTTAAACCGCTAAAGCTGAACCGATTTATATCAAATTTGGTATAGAGATAGTTTGAGTCCCGGGGAAGGACATATGATAGTTTTAATCCCGGAAATCGTCCCCTAAGGGGGTGAAATGGGGGGTGAAAGTTTGTATGGAGCTACGACATAAACGAGTTCCTGGTTCCACGCGGACGGAGTCACGGACAGAAGCTAGTTGACAATAAAATTAATATCAATTCATAATTTTATTAATATCATTGGTTAATATACCCACTTTACCATATTCACAGCCAAGAATAGCTACGCGCCACGCTCCTGGTCAATCCCATGTTTTTAGGGTTCCGTAGCCAAATGGCAAAAAACGGAACCCTTATGGATTCGTGTCATGTATGACATGTCCATGTCATGAAGCTAGTAATAAACCAGTTCTAAGGCAAGCACGTTGTGTCATTCCCCCATACGTATCATTTGCGAACGAGGATGGGATGTCATGTCATGTCTGTCTGTCTGTCTGTCTGTATGTCTGTCTGTCTGTCCGTCCGTATGTCACAGCCACTTTGTTCCGAAACTATAAGAACTATACTGTTGAAACTTGGTAAATAGATGTATTCTGTGAACCGCAATAAGATTTTCACACAAAAATAGAAAAAATAAATTTTGGGGAACTTACTTAGAACTGAAACTCAATTTTTTTTTCATCAAACTCATACGTGTAGGGTATCTATGGATAGGTCTTCAAAAATGATATTGGGGTTTCTAATATCATTATTTTCTAAACTGAATAGTTTGCGCGAGAGACACTTCCAAAGTGGTAAAATGTGGCCCCCCTCTCCGTAACTTCTAAAATAAGGGAGAATGATAAAATTAAAAAATATATATATGATTTACATTACCATGCAAACTTCCACCGAAAATTGGTTTAAACGAGATCTAGTAAGTAGTTTTTTTTTAATACGTCATAAATCGTAAACTGCATTTTATTTCACGGAACCCTTCATGGGCGAGTCCGACTCGAACTTGGCCGCTTTTTTTCCGTATGAAGCGGAAAGCGACTAAGGCCTAGGTACCTAGGCACCCGCTAGGCGGGTCATTAGCCGGGAAATTGTTAAAAAAATATAATTAATTTTCCCATTAAAGTGACGTGTCGTGACTCGTGAGGCAACGAACAATATCGATCCTCACCCGTCAGCCCGTCACGCCTAACGAAACTAGACCTCTACCTACGCTTAGTTACTACGAATCGCGGCGTCAAGATATATTTGTGGGTGATCGTTGAGGTGAGCTTAAAACAAGTTACAGAATAGCGCGGCTGGTGTCAGACTTGCATCAGACAGCATCATATCAGATAGGTAAATATGTGTACGCTTACAAATGATGTTGTCATTGCTAATACAGATGTTCTAGTTCTAGCCGACAACGAGCAAAATAAGAAATGTTATGGTTAAATATTTAGCTACAATATGCAAGTATAATAAGATGTACCTACCTACCTAAATTATCTGGTGTTTGTTATCAAACACTGTTTCATCCAACATAAATACCTAGGTACCGATATTGTTTATAGAACCGGCAGGTCGATCACGTAACGCATTGTACGCGTGTCAGTTAGATCTTAGTCACTTTTTATATGGAAAAATGACAGTTAAATTGTACTAACGCGCGTTCGGAACGTTACGTGATTACCCCACGAGTCTGTTTTGAGTCGGGTTTCAGTCATAGTAAGTAGTAATATTACTTAGTTGACAAAACAGCTTAGTATTCATATACCTACAAATGCATAGAAAACCTGAATATCAACCATTTTCCTCAACAGTTTGTTTTAAAAAACAATATATCCTCATTTCAACGAAATCCTCGGAGGTATAAATGAATAACTAACGTAATTAATTAGAGACTTAGTTTAGCCTTACCTGCCAACAATTCCAACTTTTTCTGTCCTAGGTGCCATGTCTGCGTCCGTCCAATGCCACAGCGGAGCCGAGAATGAAACCGAATAAGTATGCTGCTTACATCACAGTCCTATTAGAATCTCAACTGAACTATTTATCGATTTAACTTCACTTGACTTTGAGTACACTCTTGATGTTGACGGGGTTATCAGTTCGCGAGTTTTAATTGCTCCCCGGGCTAATTGTGTCTCATAAACAACCAGCAAACCCCAGTTAGTAAATGACATGTTTGTTTTATGTAAACGAAATTCAATACATAAAAACATTACACTCCTTTTCGTTGGGCAGTCGTGTAATTAGAAGTAAAAACCGGCCAAGTCGGACTCGCGCACGAAGGGTTCCGTACCATTATCAATAAAAATATTTATTTTATTCGGTTTTTAGTATTTGTTGTTATAGCGGCAACAGAAATACATAATCTGTGAAAATTTCAACTGGAACTATCACGGTATCAGTGAGATACAGCCTGGTGACAGACAGACGGACGGACGGACGGACAGCGGAGTCTTAGTAATAGGGTCCTGTTTTACTCTTTGAGTACGGAACCCTAAAAAACCGTCGGACGCGTCGGACAACGTACAGTCAGCATCAAAAGTAGCTACGCAAACGAAGACGTCAAAAGTCTTTATTATAAGGGAATAAGGACTTTTGACGTAGTTTATATTTATTTATTTATCGTTTGGTTAAGTACATCATTTGGTTATATGGGATGGGCCCTGTAACAGGAGCAAATATTTAAAAGGAAGCTTCCTTAGAGCATTTGCAGTGTCTCATTCACTTTCAAAATTTTTGGTTTCGGAGAAATTTTGATCTAAAGTTATGACCTCCAAGTAATGTATCTTGGCACCACGATATCATAGCACGGCAGTCAATACAGATTTTGAGGTGACATCAAGTACTTAATGAGTCATAATAGTTTTTGCATTTTTGTTTTCAAAATATATTTTTGTGATATTTTCGTTTTTATTTAATATTGTTTTGTGTTTTTAAAATAAAAAAGTTACTCATTGCACTCCAGAAGAGTAAAAAAACACAAGTAATCTTATTTTTAAGTTTTTTTTTTTATCTAAAAACAACTTGGAAATAATTGTTCACAAGCTTAATAATAATAATCTACCGTTTAATTGTTTGCTCCTGTTACAGGGCCCACCCTGTACATATACTAAGTATGGTATACAAGTTGGAATATTAACATATGTTCTTATTTTTATAACAGGTAAATAAGTAGGTATAGTAGGTATAGTTAATTAGTAGCAGCCAAAGTAGCCAAATATATCGTAACACATCCTTACTCCTATAGTAATAAAGACGTGTTGCGATATGACATGAAGACTTTGGCGTCAAATTGTTGATTTTTGTATGCTTGACGTTGGTTGATGATCGGGTGATGTGTAATAACAAGTAGTCTATTAACTTTGAATGATTTTAATGCAATACGTAAAATACGTTACAAATTATGTATATCTAGTCCACTTGTTGACTAAAAGGGCGTAAGTATGTGCGCGCGTCAACAGCGAACGGCCTAATACGGCTGCCTGGGCTGCTACTAAATACGTATACCCTACACTGTTAAAGCTAAGTTAAAGAAGAAGTTTTGTGACTTTCAGGGCGATTATTAGTGACCCGTATCTCCGAATAAACCTTATAATCATTTTAAAAGACATATCGATTGATACCTGACCTGTGGACATTACAATGTCTTTTTTTTGACTTCCAGTATGGAGTACCACCCATTTTTTTGTCATTTGATTAATTACATATAATATCTGTCTAGCGGCTAACAAAATACCGACACCTATAGATAAGTACTTACTACAAATTGTATTCAGATGCAGTATAGTTTTTGAGTAAAATTACTGTGACGTAGGACATATGGACAGACAGACATGACGAAACTATAAGGGTTCCGCTTTTGCCATTTCGGCTACGGAACCCCAAACACATACATTATAAGCGTCAATTGTTGGGATTAAGGAGCCGGGGACCTCTGATGGACGCCCCCGGGAATCGGGATGCAACCGCGATAACGCTATGATCGAGGATGTGGAAGAGAAACAGTATAACGTTTGTAATATAACTTTATGTGACATCCGAGGTCAGTGTGTAGTCTTCGAGCAACACGGAAGGAAGGCCGTGTTGCTCGAAGGTGTGTAAGACTGTGTAGTATACCTACATGTCGATGTCGACCGACCTATCAAGCAGCAAGCAGCACCCTAGTACAGGAGTTATATGAAAAATAATAGCTCATACCAATTTCGCACACAGACGGGGTTTGTATTTTTTACCGATTTAAAAAAAGAAGGAGGTTATATGTTCCAATGTATGTTTTTTTTGTATGTATTTTTATGCAATTGTGGATCGATTTCCAAAATACTTTTTTATTCGAAAGAGGATACTTTCGAGGTGGTCCCATTGTCACCAAATTAGGATCTGATGATGGGATCCCAGGGAAATTGAGGGCAACCCTCATATTTTCATATTTTATAGGCACGCGTGTAGTGGTTTCGGTATTTTCTATTATAATTCGTGTATTTACCTTCGGAAATCGCAATTTTGGTGAAGTGGAACTGATGATGAAGACCACGGATGACTTATGGAACTCTTCAAAGATGTAAAGTTCGTCAAAGATTCTGACATGATTTCGTTGAAGTAGCAACTCATGAAGTGGTAATTCTGAGATCCTTTAGGAATCGACGGAACTCCTCAAATATTATCAGCCCACAGATTAGCAACTTGGGTTTTTTCTGTAATAATCAACGCATTTGCTTGCATTGAAGTCGGTTTAATTAAACTTTGTTTTTAAAGTAAATTATTTAGTTCTTTATTTGTATCTTTTTGACATAGACTAGAAAAATCTAAGTCCTTACCTTCTTCTCACCACAATCGTGAAAAAAATAATACCTAATGTATGTACCTATACTATTTGAGTTTGGGGTAATTGACTAGGAATGACAATAAGTGACGAACAACTTTTCCCATGGTACCCACCATGCACGAATTAAGTAGTATATGATGTGAGTTAACTGTGATTTAATTTAGAGTTAATGTATGGAATAGCTGTGTTTAGGGTTCCGTACCCAAAGGGTAAAACGGGACCCTATTACTAAGACTCTGCTGTCCGTCTGTCTGCCTGTCTGTATGTCTGTCCGTCTGTCACCAGGCTGTATCTCACGAACCATGATAGTTCGACAGTTGAAACTTTCTCAGATGATGTATTTCTGTTGCCCCTATAACAACAAATACTTAAAAACGGAATAAAATAAATATTTAAGGGGGCTCCCATACAACAAACGTGATTTTTTTGCTCGTTTTTGCTCGATGTTCCTAACGGCAACAGGTACACGCTTGAAATATTCACAGAATATTGAGTTATATATTCACTTTAAAAATAAATATTTAATTAAAATAAAACAAATATTTAAGGGGGGCTCTCATACAACACACGTGTTTTTTTTGCCGTTTTTATATTAGATAATGGTACGGAACCCTTCGTGCGCGACTCCGATTCGCACTTGGCCGCTTTATTTTCCTATTTACTGCAGCATATAAACTGTCATCTGACAATATTTCAGACAGGCGGAAGACTAAAAAAAATAAAAAAATATTTTTCATGTTCGACTTTCCACCACTGAACAGTCAGCTGACGATTTTTTTCGTCTTATTATTGGATTTAAGTACCTACTATCATTTGATGGTCAAATTAATCAGGGGGAAATGGAGGCGGCTGCTTGTCTACCCACCGACGGAACCGCAGCTGACGTCCACGGGGCTTCATGATACGACATTCTGAACCCTCTCACACGTTATCGCACGGGGGTTGATTGGTCACTGTTGCTAGCTCGCGGGCAATTTTGTGCCATCTTGATGGGATTGAGACGGGAACTTAGAACGCAATTGTTAAAAAGCTCGGGATTATTGGAAAGTTTAGAAGGAAGAAAAAAGGCGATAGGTTTTGATAATGAGAAAGCCAATGTAGTCTCAAGTAACACAATTAAACTACCAATACATTTCTCATTACTGACTTTATTTTGTACTAAGCTATGCTTAACGGAAAGATCTTATAACTAATTTATCAGTAACACATCGTACTCTTATCAAAACTATAACAACTAGGTAGTTATATGAAAAACATCACATGCTAAGTATTTATAAACAAATACATACCGCGTATAGCTCAAGTAAATAGACATGTTACATAACATTTATTTACCTACTTGGGTTGAAGCCAAAATAATTTTAACAACAGCTAAGTTATATAAGTACTTACTAGAGCGGAGAGCTTTATTGCTTACAATAAAATGTGCGTTTAATGTAAGGATGACAATTTAAACCCGGTCTTACGTTTAACGATGACCCTAAGAAACAAGTCGTTATCTCAATTTATTAAAATTTAAGACTTACTTAGTTATCTGGGTACATAACAAACCGATAAAATAATTCAGTAGTAGCTGCTATGTCGATCAGGGGGGTAAACACGTAACGTTCCGAACGTGCTTTGGTACAATTTAACTGTCAATATTCCATATAAAAAGTGACATTTAGACCTACCCGACGTTCGTACAATGCGTTACGTGATCGACCTGCTGGATAACAATTTCAACTCAGGTAGGTACCATCAGCCAAAAAAGCGGTCTACCACTTTTGGACCTTATTTTGTATGCAATAAAGTCGAAAAGTGGTAGACCACTTTCTTGGCTGACTGTACCTGTTTTGTTTGAGATCAAAATAAACTCATAGATGTATAATACATACACCGTGGGCGTTAATAACCCGAAAGATTTTAACCACGCATTCCGGAGGTCATTAGGAGTAAAAAATGTTATATGAATCCAATCATAAATATAAAAAAAAAAAAAAAACCAAATTCAGCAAAAAAAAAATTTTTTTTCTGTATTTTTTTTGGTTTTTGTAAATAAAATTTGGATAAGTATCGCTTCCTGGATGGAAATCATCACTTTTAATAAAATGGTAACAACTATTTCTCCAAAAAAGAATGAATTTAGTGAGTGGTAGCTGTCACTTTGATGTATGTCAATAACGACTCGAAACTTGGCAACATCGGTAGCAACGTCTCCATCAAAAGAGCTTAATGCACTTTACTAATCACAATAAATAGTTTACATGAAAATGATAATATCTTCAAAACTAAGCAGGATTTGACTGGGGTTCAAACAACATTTTTTGCGCCTAATGACCTAAGGAATGCGTGGTTAAAATATTTCGGGTTATTAACGCCCACGGTGTATAATAGTAGAACAGTTGGTAAACCAAACTAAAACAGGTGAAAAATTAAGTTTTGCTGTATGACTGATCAAGTTATCACAGCGCCCATTTATTTCGTACCTACAGCGTTATTCCATTCTACCTGCTGAGGTGCCCAAAACTTCATACCGGCTTTTTTTCAATGACAATATAGCCGATGCCAAGATACTATCGACTGCTTTAACAGCGTAGACATTTTTACAGGTGCCTCTACATCAATAAGAATAGGTACTCTCGTGCTTTTGTTTTTCACCGACGTAAAATCAAGTTTATTGGCAAGCGGTGCCGGCAATGGCCTCGGTGGTATTGATGCTGAATATCCTGAAGTTGACTTCGTTGGCATCCAGCGACTTGTACAGGAACTTGGGCAGCCTGTCCGTGAGCAGCCAGAGGGTGCCTTCGTCGTCCACCTGCGATAAAAAGACAAGTTAAGTAAGGTAAGTGAAAATCGTGCATATTTACCGCAAAACCCTATTTTTTATGAAATTGGAGGGGACGTAGCTCTCCCTAGTTTAATTTTAGGGTGGAGAATTTACCTCAGGAGCTATGGCAACCTTACTGCCTTACCATACCAGGAACACTACACCACATAAGTAACTAATAGAGCAGGTAGTTATTATCGCTGCGATGTTCTGTAAGGTGGAGGTGCTTTCCCAGTTGGTCTACTCCATGACGACGTTCCGCTGAGCATCTCTCTACGTACCTTCAAGTCGTTGGGGAACTCGTAGAGGATGGGGTCGCTGAAGAGCAGAGGGTTGGTCTCCGGCGTGTAGGGCTTGTTCACGTTCCAGCAGCCGACGCCGTCCCTGTTCACCTGGAAATATACATTTTTTGATTAGCTACGTGAGCCTATAGTTCTTAAAATGATCGTACACACGGACTCCAATGTGAAGGTAATGATTTTTCTTTTTTGCCTGAAACACAGGGTATCCTAGTTCAGGCACGTGTTATTTGCCCCTAATATTAAGCTCCTAGTCTGTAGAAGTAAATACTGATGTACATTATGTTTTATCAATAAATTATTATTATTTAAAAAAAAAATAAAAAAAAATGATAATCCATGTAGATAATATTTTGACAGGGGTCGGATAAAGGAAATATCCACCATACAAAAATACCGGTATTAATACGTTCTATTTCGTTCTTTGGTTTATGGTAGAGACGATGCAATTGCTGCCGCGATGTTTGCCGAAGCGCGGACGGATGGCTTCGCGGCTGTGATGAGGAAGAGATGCGCTTCGCTTTTGTCTCGTTTGCGCGGCAGCCCCAACAGCATCCTGAGCGTGTTCGCTTACCGCTGGGACAGTCCTATGCTAGCCCGCTGGACGTCCATGCATGTGCAGGTAAAGACGCGCGCACGAGAATTTTAGACCCTAAGTAGTATTATTAACTAACACTCATTTAGTCATAAGTTAATTATTTTTTACTAACAAATGTGTATGGACCTTGTCTGAAATAAAAATGAATTGAATTGAATTGAATTGAATTGAATTGAATTGAATTGAAATTGAATTGAATTGAATTGAATTGAATTGAACTGATAGTGACAATAAATTAAGAGCCTAAAATAATTCAAATTATAAGAGTCCTTCGGGGTTTTTTGATAAAACTGGTTCCAATCCCTGTTTTGAGCGTATTATACTGCTTAGCTATAGCTACTTCTGCTCCAGACTGTATATATTAGATGACATCAATCAACAATATTAATTACCACTAACTAGAGTTAAGTTAATTTAACGAGTAAATTATTATTGTTAATATCCATTTATTGAGAGATGTAGAGATTATTAACAGTCGTTTTAAGATAATTATTTTTTTCACTAGGTTATAATGAAGGAGCAATCATATCCCATTATTTCTTTATACTTAATTGAAAGCAATTTCGACTATCTTCATCTGCACGAGCATTATCATCTTCCTAGCGTTTTTCCTGGTACCTAGTGCCCTAAACGTTTTTCCTGGTACCTAGTGCCCTAAACGTTTTTCCTGGTACCTAGTGCCCTAAAAGTTTTTCCTGGTACCTAGTGCCCTAAACGTTTTTCCTGGTACCTAGTGCCCTAAACGTTTTTCCTGGTACCTAGTGCCCTAAACGTTTTTCCTGGTACCTAGTGCCCTAAACGTTTTTCCTGGTACCTAGTGCCCTAAACGTTTTTCCTGGTACCTAGTGCCCTATACGTTTTTCCTGGTACCTAGTGCCCTATACGTTTTTCCTGGTACCTAGTGCCCTAAACGTTTTTCCTTGTACCTAGTGCCCTAAACGCTGTCCGCTTTGGCACCTAATTCCAACATTTGGCCTAGGCACTAGCAACGTTAAAAAAAAGGCACTACTATTTTACGAAAGCGACTGGCATTGTGGCATCTGACCTTCCAACCCAGAGGGAAAACTAGACCATATTGGGACTAGACCGATTTCCTCACGATGATTTCCTTCATCGAAACTTGAACTACATGAACATTATTTAATATTTTCCATACATAAAAAATAAAACACGGAAACCGTCAAATAAGACCGTGGGCGATGACCGTAACTAAAACCTGTATTTACATAAAACTGCACCGTTTACGACTTTCAATATCAATGGCATCGCGTCGCGAGCGAAACTGCACAATTCGAATTAAAAGAATACCACTGCACCGCCGCGAATATTGCAGTCGTAAACGCACCTAATAATCATTAGGTGTTCGAAGAAACTTTGTTGTAAGGTAAACGTCGCAATGCGTGACAGCCACACTTGACTTTTGCAATCTTAATTCATAACACCAGGTATTATTTATTTATAAGGCATTAAGGTGTAAAACGTTTTCAAAACAAAAGCCGATCTAGCTAGAGTGACGAATGGGCGTTTTCAAGAAAAGTTATTAAATTTTGTATGATTTTATATTTAGATAAAAATCGTTTTATTCTACTCAGAATTTGAAGCCCCTACGATTTTAATAAGAGAAAAATAATGTGTCCCGCGTAATTCATACAATGTTTGGTTTCCATTACGCTACCGTCCTACAAACTTAGGAACGAAAAAACTTAGGACACCTTTTTTCTGCTACTAAAATCGATAGGGCTTCAAATTCTGAGTAGAATAAAACGATTTTTATCTAGATATACGAAATTGAGCAACTTTTCTTGAAAACGCCCAATTACTTGCTACTAGAGGTCTTGTGGCTTTAAACTAGATTTTTTTTCCATGTCTTAAGAGACATGCAGTGAAATAAATGTTGTGCATAGGACTCCAAGAATTGTTTAAAATGTACCTGTGTGTAAAAGAGAACACTGGTCCTGGGATCATAGAAGCTGGCTGATGACTGGGTGCGTTCTCCACGGTCGCCCAACAACTGGAACAAAAAATAAAATAATATTAAATGAGCCCTATTTTCACAGAAAAAAAAAATTGTATAAGATTTTTTTGCCGACTGTTTTACACTCATCACCTTGTAGTTGACCCGATTATGTGTCTAACTAAACATGACGGAGTTTTCTTCGATATGTAGATGCCGGCTACCATACTATTTAGACCAATCAAATTAGCTTACCCTGGACATAATTCGTAAACTCGTTGTTTTTATTGTTTTATCGGATTTTACTATTCAGTATCAAATATTAATGAAATATATTAAGTAAAAAATCCGCGATCGTAACCGTAGTTAAAAAAAACACGAGTTAACGTACACTACCTAACTTTTTCCTAAAAGTAAAAAAGGTAACCAAGTACCTTGTTAGTATAACTTTGAGGTGCATTCAAATTCAATCACTTAATAGCAAAATTAAACTGAAATCAAATTCGCATATACGTTTTTTTTCACAGTTTTCCTCTGATCTCATTATCTAGACAAGCCAAAATGGTAACTATGATGTTTTTATCTGTTTAAGCTATATTGCGTCTTTTTAGACATTTAAGACAATATTTAAACATTTATTTGTAACGTTTTAATAATAATGTATTTCTCAGTAATTATAAATAGTAACTATGATTTTTTTGTTTACTAATAGCCTTTTGTGAACGATAATCATGATTTCATCAAAATCAAGCATGTTAATTTCACGCTTAAGAAATTGAAAATTTAATTGAAAATACTCGCGACCTTGTCGTGGAGCCAGATGCATGCGGTGGGTGCGAGGCGGGGAGAGAGTGGGGCGCCAGCGGGCGAGCGCACGGCGAACCCGTCTTAACGAGTTTATTTCAATTACGTGTTTTGCACCGACCGCGCCGTGCACAAATAAAACAAATATAACGGAATATCCTTATTGTAGGATTTTTAGCTCTAATGAAAAAATCACAGTTTGTCCCTTACGCCCTTTGAAAACTCTGGTCCAAAGGGCGTAAGGAACGATTGATTTGCTTTTATCATCGAAAACATAAGTAAACTCTTAACTGTTAAGTAAATGAAAGAGATGATGTCATGATCGTGGTTAGCATAAAAAAAACCGGTCAAGTGTTCCGGACCACCCCGTACAATAGAAACAGGTCCACTATAAACTGACACTCACTAAGTATGTATTTACATACTTAGTGCGTGTCAGTTTATACTGGATATCAAATTTTCAATGATGTAACTAAAAATTTACGGTTTTCGCAATTTTTCCTTTATTTGTGCTATAAATACTTCGTACCAAATTTCAAGATTGAGAGTTCACGGGATATGGGCATGGGCATTTCGTCCCTTACGCCCTTTGAGCCTACGGTAGTCGATATCCTTATTGGCAAAATTGAGCCGACAGGCCAGAACGCCAAAAAAAAGAGAAGATATGCTTATTGTCACCCACCCAGAGATGGGATAAATTTATTCGAATACGAATAACGTTTAAGAATAAATAGGATTATTTGCGAATGACGAATAAATATTTCGAATAATTATTCGCCAATATTTATTCGCGAATAACTTCTTCATTCGCATAATCATTCGTAATGCTTTTCGGGAATAATATTTTGAACGAATATTGTAGGAATGCTTTTTAATGGAATATATCTCAAAGACGTAATAATTTCCTACAGACAGAACAGAGATACCAAGTTTCTAAATTTGTTAGAAAAAGGTTACCGCTTCATCAAGGGTACCAATTAACACCGCCGTGCATGGTGAAACGGATATTAATTGTAATTATTTCACCTGTTTTATTTTTACTATTTCGGCTTTACCACGGGTGAAAAAAAAAAACCGGTCAAGTGCGAGTCAGACTCGCGCACCGAGGGTTCCGGACCACCCCGTACAATAAAACCTAGTCCACTATAAACTGACACTCACTAAGTATGTATTCACATACTTAGTACGTGTCAGTATATACTGGACGTACACTTTTCAGTGATGTAACTAAAAATTTACGGTTTTTGCTATTTTTCCTTTATATGTGCTATAGGGCGTTGCTTCGCACCAAATTTCAAGTTTCTGAGTGCACGGGAAGTAGGTTTTGATTCCCTTGCGGGTTTCGAAAACTTGCGGAAATTTGCGGCATAAACGGCTGTATCTTTTGATTGCGTTGGCTTAGAAGTTTGATTTTTTCACAGCTCCAAAAGACAGTAAACCTGAGTATTTGATATAAATTTCAGCTTAATTCATTTATTTGTTGCAGTATGGGTCTTACAAGATGTTACATATAAATACAGTTCCAGGCGTTCCAGCATAACTCTGTTAGGGCACAGCAACATTAATATAAAAAATATTAATTCTAAAATAATGTATGCACACACTATGCACAGGAATTCAAACTTTAATATGACATAACAATAATGATTGATACCTCCACGCGTTCTTGAGAAAAAGGGTATTGACAGACGGACGGACGGACAACAAAGTGATCCTATACGGGTTCCGTTTTTCTATTTCGAGGCACGGAACCCTAAAAACACACAGATCAGAATATAACATGATTAAGTACATACAATGTACAATTACAGGTATATAGTTGAACAATCTTACATGCGTAATCGCCTCTAATAACATAACATTGATCCAATTATAGACAGTGGCTGTCCATAAATTACGTCATTTCAAAACAGGGGGGGGGTGGTCTATTGGATGACGGTAGTCATTTTATGAGGCGGGTAGTGTCCATTTAGGAATTAACAGGATGATGATAGGAGGGGGGGGTCAAGAATTGACAAAAAACAACCGGCCAAGTCCTGAGTCATGGATGTTTTCTGTGTATTTAGGTATTTATTTATCTATATAAGTATGTTTATCGTTCGTCTAGTACCCATAATACAAGCTTTGCTTAGTTTGGGACTAAGCCGATTTGTGTGAGATTGTAAAAGAAAAAAAAACTGGTTTTTAGTATTTGTTGTTATAGCGGCAACAGAAATACATCATATGTGAAAATTTCAGCTGTCAAACTATCACTGTTGTTGAGACACAGCCTGGTGACAGACGGACAGACAGACAGACTGACAGACTGACAGACAGACAGACAGACGGACAGCGGAGTCTTAGTAATAGTGTCCCGTTTTACTCATTGAGTACGGAACCCTAACAAAACAATGGTTCAGTTTCAATTGTTTTTTCGAGTTGTTGAGTTGCCGCTGAAGATGGAATTGTCCCGTAAAAATTTATTACGACTTTCAAAGTGGATGAACACAAAAACAATGTGGAGACCGGGTGATTGCTGCTTTTAGTAATGAAACACCTTCAAAGACGACAATATACAGGTAATATTCAGAATTTCAACGTGGCCGAGTATCCCTCACGGACGACGCGCGTGAAGGTCGACCAAAATCGGCAGTTACGCAAGAAAACGTCCACATTGTGAGTCAGCTGATAAAAGAAGACAGGTATGTGACATATCGGGAAATTCAGGAGTCTTTGGGGATTGGAATGAGTCAGATACAAGTTATTTTACAGGAAGAACTAGGCGTGCGAAAGTTGTTTTCCCGTTGGATCCCGCACTTATTGTCTGACGAGCAGAAAACGACTCGTGTCAATTGGTGCCGCAAAACATTGAATAAATTCAACGGAGGAAGCTCAAATGCAGTTTTTAGGGTCGTATCAGGTGACGAGTCGTGGATATACGCATATGAGCCTGAAACTAAAAACCAATCTCGAGTATGGGGTAACGAAGATGAGCTTCAAGCCAACAAAAGTTATTCGCTCTCGCAGCAAGGCCAAGAAGATGGTGGCTATGTTTGTCTCCAAATCGGGTCACGTGGCTACTATTCCACTTGAAGATCGTAGAACGGTCAAAGCCGATTGGTATACAAGTATTGGTTTGCCGAGTGTCTTTGCTGAACTTAGGAAAAAAGGCCTAGTCGCCGCATCATCCTTCACCACGACAATGCCAGCCCTCACACCGCTCGTAAAACAAATGAGTACCTGGAAGGTGAAAAAGTCGAACTACTGGACCATCCTCCATACAGCCCTGACCTAAGTTCCAACGACTTTTTCACATTCCCCAAAATCAAGGATAAGTTGCGTGGTGGGCGCGGTGTTTCAGACACCGGCAGAAGCAGTGGAGGCTTTTAAAATGGCCATTTTGTCTACTCTTTTTAGCGTTCAATAAGTGTTTTAACGACTGGTTTGAACGCATGGAAAAGTGCATAAAATATAAAAGAGAATACTTTGAAAAACAATAAAAATACTTAAATCAATGTTACTGCATATTTTATTTTATTCCCGAAACTTTCAGTTTGACCCTCGTAGTGACCCTGCCTGCGTAGCCGGAGGTCCCGGGTTCGAATCCCGGTAAGGGCATTTATTTGTGTGATGAGCACAAATATGTGCTCCTGAGTCATGGATGTTTTCTATGTATTTATTTATCTATATAAGTATGTTTATCGTCGTCTAGTACCCATAGTAGTTTGCTTAGTTTGGGACTAGATCGATTTGTGTAAGATTTTATAAGAAAAAAAAAGAAAAAAAAAATCTGTTTTTTAGTATTTGTTGTTATAGCCGCAACAGAAATACATCACCTGTGAAAATTTCAACTGTCTACCTATCACGGTTCGTGAGATACAGCCTGGTGACAGACGGACAGACAGACAGACAGACAGACGGACAGCGGAATCTTAGTAATAGGGTCCCGTTTTACTCTTTGAGTACGGAACCCTAAAAACGACGACGTAATATATGGACAAGCCCACACACATGACATATTGAAACAAACCTGTTAAATGCCCCATGAAGTGACTCATTTAACTCACAAAAATATTGTTAATTTGTAGAAAAGGGTATTAATACTTGAAAATAGGTACACTTGTAGTGATCGTGTTAAATTCGTGTACGTGTTACAACGAGCAACCGCATCCTTAAATATTATTCGTGGATTTATTGGAATGAAATGAGAATAAATCATTCGTCATTCGAAAGTGTAGACGAATAAATTATTCGCGAATAAATGTTTATTCGAATAAGAATCATTCCAATAATGCCCCTTTCTGCACCCACATAAGTAACATATTTTATTTAAATAATTCTATACAGAAGACTGAGTGCTTATAAATAGGTAATCGACATTCCACGACAATTATGTCTCATGCTGAACAACTTAGTTATTATCGATCTAATGAACACAATATTTCAATAAATCTCCACCCTAGCCGAACCGTGGTAAACGCCACGTTCGTGTTTATAAATGTTTGACAATCATTGACCTATCCATAATAAATGAAGGCCGAAAGCCCGAAACGCATTGACAGCGGTGGCGAAGCGGCGGCGCGGCGCAGTGTGGAGGTGGTACCGGCTGTAATGTTCGATCTAATACGAATGGGTCCGCACAGAATACCGGCCGGGAAAAAAGCGTTCGGATCCTTTCATATTAGCTCGAACATTACAAGTACCGCCCGCCTCCGCGCCACCCCGCGCCGCTTCGCCACCGCTGTCAGTGCGTTTCGGCCTTGAATGCCTGCGACTCGCGACAGCACGGTCGGTAGTTGAGGCGCAAAGCAATGACGGCCTTATTCTGCAAGAGATAAGGTTCATATTAAAACTTAAGTACGAAAAAATATGAATTAATTAATAATCGTGGATATTTTTTGTTTAATTTGTTTCTTATAGTACTAATAATATGTTGACCGCATAAATCAAACACTTTCCAAGTAGTTATGTATTTTGGTTTTCCAAAAACTACCAATATTTGTGATTTTAGAAATCCGCAAAGAGAATCTGTTTAATTTTTAATAATTTATCAACACACATAATATACTATTCAGAATAATTTGTTAAATTGCAGTTATCTATAATTTCTGGTAAGATACGCCAGAAAATGTGTAACTTACTGAACTTTCTTTATTATTGATAGTCCCGGTTGATTAATTAGATTAATTTTGATTTCTTTAACTGGAATGCAAGCGTCATATCATAATAGAGGCACTTTTACAAAGTTACATATTATGCTGCACTTATTTAATCAGAATTTGTTAAAAATTTAGATTTTTGGTTTTTTTACAGTGACGCGGAACCCTAAAATGTTTAATTCTTTTTATTTTAACTATAACTAACAATACTTTACATCATAGAAAAAGAAAATTACAGTTATCGAATTATGTCCGGGTTTAGCTAATTTGATTGGTCTAATTGCAGCAGACATAGGAATAGGAGCAAAATTTTATGGCAGGTAGGGATTTCCTATATCTATAAACTCAATTATCGATGATTGTTCTATATAGGTACTAGAGTCTGTCAAGCGAGTCGTGACACTGGAAAATGGCGGCCAATTAAAAAAAACGCATGCTGGTAACACGAAATGTATGGAGGCGTCATAGGTACTTATAACTGACAGTTTATTTCGTAGGTAAAATTGTTGCCATATAAAGAATTTGATAAAAATGCTGTGGTCACCACTCGCTGGACAGACTCTAGTGATCACTCCAGGTTTTGATTGTAAAAATATGTTTTTATTAAAAGTGTAAAAATGAAACAAAATAATAGCGTAATCCTACTCTTCTTCCTTTTTTCAAAACAATTTTCGAAACTTTACATAGGTATCATATTTTTTTTCTACTATTGTTAAAATAAACGATTAGTAGGTATTTGTTCCAAATTTTGGGCGTTAAACGTCTCCATCTTGGCTGATAAATCAATTTCAGGTGGCTAAATGAGTTTTCAATTTTTGTGGAGGTAATAGGGGCACACCATATGTTATGTGTGAACTTCATGCTCGTCTTCAGAACAATACTTACAAAAAACACAATGCTGGGGGCGATCACTAGGTAAATAATATATGAAAAAAGCGTCGATAATTGAGTTTATCGATATAGGAACTCCCTACCTGTCATTAAATTAGGCCCCCTGGAATCCTATGTCTGCATATGACTTAGAAATGTGTGCCTACAAAATTTCTACTCGATTGGACTTTGGGGAGTAGGTCTTTGATTGCAAGATTGGACCTTAACAATCTAACTAGTATTTTAATTTTTTTTTGTTGATTCTATCTATTGAAAAAATTATTTCTTCAAAGATAGAAATGTTACTATTACTATCTTTGAAGAACGCTTGTCCTCAATGTGGTCTCTATCTGAAGCTGGTCACGTATATAACCGGCGCAATGACCCTATAGGTACTTATTTTGTAAGTATTGTCGGCTCTATATAGAAGTATGTTTGCATTGCAACTATTTTCTCAGACATCAATTTTTAAATGTATATCTATGGACGTAACTGTTCGTCCGTTAAACAGTTCTAAACTGTTGGTAGGTACGAGTACGATACGACCGATTTGGCTAAAGGTCGCGCGAGGACAAGTTTTTGCGAATCGGGCCGGAAGTTTAAATTCACCTTTCAAATAATTAAGCAGGTTTTTCCTGAGCTTAAGTAAAACGTACACATATTATTTAGCTCAACCTTCATCTGATATTCATATGTGTACTTTAATACAATTTATAATAATATAATGCCTAGGTATATACGAGTGCCATCTTCCATCCAAATTCCATCCAATTTAGTAATCACCGATCTAATAGTATTTTTCACAATCGTGTTATAATAGAGAGCTTTTTAGTCGAGTACCGTGTTTAGGCCACGAAACTTGCTGAGTGGCCTAAGTAAGGTACGAGATTAAAAAGCTTGATTATAACACTATTGTGAACAATACTTTTTGTACGAGTTCATTAAAATTAATTTTCTACGAGTCAACTGAACTAATTAAACAAACTCGATACTGTTGAAACGAAGTGCAGCCTATCGCTCGTACGCTCGTTGATATCTTAAAAGACAAGAACGAGCGTACGACATCAACGAGTAAACTCAATAAACAAAGCTATTCTATTGGTCCAATTCATTACAGTTCGGTAAAGCAGCCACGTGATTAGTCGAATTTATTTTAGTTCTATTTTCAAATTTTTTTCGGTTGTCTGGAGCGTATCGAAACAGTTATTTCGATTGTTTCGACAGTAACATGGACTACAACTATGAAAAGAGTGACGTTGCAGTATTCTCTATGCAATCTTAATACACAGATTTTAATCGACGAGTACAAAAACTCAATAATCAAAGCGATTCTATTGGTCCAATTCATTACAGTTCGGTAAAGCAGCCACGTGATTGGTCGAATTTATTTTAGATCTATTTTCAAATTTTTTTCGGTTGTCTGGAGCGTATCGAAACAGTTGTTTCGATTGTTTCGACAGTAACATGGACTACAACTATGAAAAGAGTGACGTTGCAGTATTCCCTATGAAATCTTAATACACAGATTTTAATCGACGAGTACAAAAAAAAAATTTTTATTCTTAAAATCTTGCGAATTCACTTTATTTTTGCGGATTCATAACTTGTAGGAACTTGGAAGTTAGCAAACTTGTAAAATTCTAGCGACAAAGTTATTTTACTAACAAAGCATCAACAAACCAAGTAGGTATTTACTAAGCATAGAAAAAACGCGAAACAAACTTTTAGCATTGAAAATTGGAATGTAATGTACTTGGCTTTGAATAGATTTAGTTCGAGGATCGGACCGGGTTTGAATAGGCAAGTACGTGTTGCAATCAGCGAGCTTTACGTTAGCATTTAGTATTCAAACCTTGAAATCGTGGAATGCCTCGTGCTTGTCGATGTGTGTGTAGTTGCGAAGCAGCTCGGTTGACACGCAGAACTCCTTTGTGCTCGAGAACGCGTGGAAGAACATCGTGCGGTACCTGTGGGATAATAAATTAATAATATGTTATTAAAATGGATATCGAAAACTGAACATGGTGGAAATGCTTTACAGTCTTATAGATGTTGGTGTATCAAATTTGATGCAGCAGACGTAACACTTTGTCAGATGTGACGTGCGATGCGAGTCCATAATACCTATAGGTTATAGGCTTAGAATAATAACGCCTAGAAACGCAGTTCACGCGCAACGGTGAGGTCACCAAAACTCGGCCATAAATGGCCCAGTACGCCGATCGGTGGAACAAAATTGGTGCGTTTGTGTGCGTATTGGCGCGTATGAATACGAGTTGATGATGTAGTTGTCTACATGAATCCATTTTATGCCTCACGTTTGGCGCGTCGGCCGTATGAAACTATCCTTCTATGCGTTATTATTCTAAGGTTATAGGTTTTCGCGGGCTGGGTTTCCGCAACGACGACGTATTGAGCGCAAAATACACATGCAAGAAACGTGCAAGTTTCATTACATTGCGGGTTACCGAGGATGCTGAGTTCAATTAATCTATCAAACCCCGCGATGTAGTCAAACTTGCATGCAATTTCTTGCATGTGTAAATTTCGCTTAACATACTTTTTTCTATTTGCGCAATTTAAAAACGTATGGACACTCACTTCACATATTTAAAAACAAACAGGGTGTAGTCTCACCCATAAAACCGCAGTAAAGCACAGAGTTACAATTTTATAGGTAAACATATGTGAAAGGCATGTAGTTGGAATAAATAAACAATTACGTATCATAAAACCGTTGCGAAATTGCCGAAATAAGTTCTAATCTTATCGCATCAAAAAAGTAATAATCGTTGACCTCCAATTTTGAATGTGCCGTTGACTTAGTTTGCGGTCAATGTTAGCCATTGAAACTGGTCAAAAATTTACTTAGAGTATACTTTCTTAGTAGTAGTACAGTACTATTTTCGTAGTTACTAGCTTTTGCCCGCTACTTCGTCCGCGTGGAACTCGCTTGAGTATATTGAACTTCCATACAAACTTCTGCCGTAACCGCAATTGGTTTAACAGTTTGAACTTGAACGTGAAAATATAGATAGATAGACAAACCCTTTATTCAAATCCACAACATAACTACATTGTATTAACATGATAGGTACAAAGTAAACAGTAAAAGTTGTACAGTGACAAAAAAATATACTGGACTATGTAAATGAAAAAAAACCATGTGTCGTGGCAGAGAATAGGCGCTGGCTCAGCATAATGAAGTGGCAAGCCACATCTCTGATATCCTGCCTGGACCTTTAACAGGGAAAAGGACCAGGAAAAGATAACAGAGAAAGATTTTTTAAATATTTATAGTCAAATTTTTTTACAGCATTGTAACACCATTGGTGGTGAGGGTCAGCAACTACGAATCAATCGACTTTGAAAAAAAATTTTTTTTCTGTAAATGCAAAAAACAATGGAATTGGTTCTAGATTCACCCGATTTCATATGTGCACTTTATGGAGACTCACACTGTATTGATTGAATTTATCGACGTAGACATGTATAAAATGCGTCAACTCATAGTCTCCAATACTTACCGCCTTTGGAATTACACCCTCGATCGAAAACGAAAACGATCCAACGATCGTCTAAGATTTAGTATTATACCTGCTGGGCCGAAAAGCGTAGAAACGATAGAGATGGGACAAAAGTTCACATATTTAATAATTTCTAATATTTTTCCGATGAATATAGTCGTTTTTCCTGTTCAATTAAAAACGTGTTTCTGGGGAAAAGTAGTTGTCTCTTAGTTAAAGTACCTATTAGTTTTCTTGTTGAACATATACAGTATAAGGAAAATCACAACACCAATATAAAGATAAATCTTACCTTCTAAGTAATTGACATAAAATAACATTTATAGTAGGAAGTTGCTTCGATGCATTTTGTACACCCAGCGTCAAATACTCTGTAGCAAAAGTGGCCAAATAGTTCGGTACAACATACTGAATATATGGTGTACAGAACTTATAATATCTTAACGGACCAGTCTTTGACGGACCTTACCGACTTACGATTCGTTTTGAAACAACCAGCCCTTAGTTTATTAGACGCTCAACCAATATTTAGGATGTCTTGAGTTGACATTAAACTAGAAAACTATACCTTTTACCGAAAGACCTACAACAGTTTATACTTGACAATTCTACAATTATGTCGTATTTTTACAAAATTGTCAGATTGTAATCTTTATTGAACAGGGCCCAAAAACCCGGAGCTCTTTAGTATTCAACCGGGATGTTGGCGCTATGATTAGACTGAGAAGGTAAAAACAAATGCTGTACTAAACGGGCCTGTAGGTCGATCACGTAACGCATTGTACGAACGTCGGGTAGGTCTAAATGTCACTGTTTATATGGAAAATTGACAGTTAAATTGTACCGACGCGCGTTCGGAACGTTACGTGATTATCCCTCTGGTGTACCTAATAATTCCCCGCTCGACCACAAACTTCCTCCATTTGGATCAAACTCGCCCATGCTCCCTTGGCTCGGACAACGCCAGCGCGAACACACCGTCAGTCCACTGGAACTCAATCCCGCCGACCATATACTGACCGGCCAGAGGCTCGAAGCACAAATTTCATAGTTTTGGATCAAACTCACCCATGGTCCCTCGGCTCGGACAACGCCAGCGCGAACACACCGTCAGTCCACTGAAACTCAATCCCGCCGACCTTGTGGCCGGCCAGAGGCTCGAAGTATACCTAAACTTCATAGTTTTGGATCAAACTCACCCATGGTCCCTCGGCTCGGACAACGCCAGCGCGAACACACCGTCAGTCCACTGAAACTCGATCCCGCCGACCTTGTGGCCGGCCAGAGGCTCGAAGTATAAACTTCATAGAATTGGATCAAACTCACCCATGGTCCCTCGGCTCGGACAACGCCAGCGCGAACACACCGTCAGTCCACTGGAACTCGATCCCGCCGACCTTATACTTGCCGGCCAGGGGCTCGAAGCACAAATTTCATAGTTTTGGATCAAACTCACCCATGGTCCCTCGGCTCGGACAACGCCAGCGCGAACACACCATCAGTCCACTGGAACTCGATCCCGCCGACCTTGTACTGGCCGGCCAGGGGCTCGAAGTGGAAGTAGTGGTGCGCGATGCGCCACGAGTCGTTCTGCTTCAGACTGAACACCACCAAGCCGTATCCGCCCAGGTCGGGCACGTATGCGAACGCGTTGTCGCATGAATCCTTGTCCACGTCTACTATCTGGAATTATTATTTACGTTTATTTAATAATTCATGTCTAAACTATGCTATTTGAGAAGAACATACTTAGGTTATCCCGCCAGCATATACATCTACGAAAGTCGCGATAAGGCGACGATATTGTGTATGAACTCACGTCAGCTCATATGCCTATCTCCTTATTTACTTACATAGATGGACTCCCCAAATGAACCAATTTCAAATGAAGAGTAGTACTTAAGTACTTAACTGTTTTAGTTTAGAAATTATATTTGAGAGATGATAAGAAAATATCAATAATTTACTTTAAAACAAATTTTAAACCGACTTCAATTCAGTACTTCGCCAAGCCAAATGAAAATTTCCACATTTCCAATTTACTACATGAACTGATCTCCGAGAGCTATTGCGTTGATTATTACAGAAAAAACTCAAGTCGCTATCTGTGGGCTGATACTATTTGAGGAGTTCCGTCGATTCCTCAAGGATCTCAGAATTAACACTTCATTAGTTGCTACTTCAACGGAATCATGTCAGAATCTTTGACGTACTTTACATCTTTAAGGAGTTCCATAAGTCATCTGTGGTCTTCATCATCAGTTCCACTTAACCAAAATTGCGATTTCCGAGGGAAAATACACGAGTTATAATGGAAAATACCGAAATTACTACTCGCATGCCTATAAAATATGAGGGTTGCCCTTAATTTCCCTGGGATCCCATCATCAGATCCTGCCTTGGTGACAATGGGACCACCTCAGGAGTATACTCTTTCGATTAAAAAAGAATTTTGGAAATGGGTCCACAATTGACGGAAACATCGGCGAACATACATAAAAAAATTAACAAAATACATAGGTACAGTGGAACATATAACCTTCTCCTTTTTTGAAGTCGGTTAAAAATTGGTTAAATCGGTACAAAGGCGAACTTATCATGTAAGGGATTTCTTCGAATTAACCTTTGAGCAATTCCTTCGATTTATCCGGTAATTTACAAACTAACTTCGAAATAAATATACCCAAGGTAAATGACCCAGTGCGCGACATAATCTACCTACACTGCTAATATAGTTGGCAGCTTCAATCTCAAGTCATAGAAAGGTTAATTATTGGAATTAAATTTGGACGTTGGTCAAACATTCCCATGTTTACTTTAAAGATGTTTACGCGAACAAATAAAACAAAACCGGCATTCTGGCACGCGACGCGCGCTGAGTATGTCTGTAGGTATTGTACATGCCTCAGATTTAGCCCCGATAATGGAAAGAGTGTGGAAGTTCAGGTTTTTTGACCTTCAAACACCATTTAAACTTATTTTATATGTATCGGAAAGGTTTTTGGAGGCTGCTTTAAAGATATCTATCTATACATAAACTTACATATCATCATCATCATCACAGCCGAAAGACGTCCACTGCTGGACATAGGCCTCCCCCAAAGAGTGCTACAATGGCCGGTCCTGCGCCACCGGCATCCAGCGGACTCCCTTAACTTACATATGCTTGTACAAAACTATGTTACTAATCGCACGAAGCCATTCCCAAAAATGCGGAACAATGAGCCTTTGTCTAGGGATTTAAATATCATAGCAGACACGGATTAACTTTTTGTTAGATAATTTTTGCAGTACCTAAACAAAAAATGTATGACAAAAACCTGCAGATCTGTGTTTTACATACTCGATCCTGTTTAACGGCACACGAGTATACGAGTAAGCTAAGTATATTAAGACAGAATACTTACAACGTTAGCGAAGAATGAGTCCTCCTTCATATCAGACACTTTGAAGAAGTATCGGTGAATAAGCTGATCTGTGTTCAGATCGAACACAGCTAGAGAGGGTCCCGCAATTTGGTTTCCAGCGCCTGCAAAAAATAAAGGACATGTAATATATTAATGGCTTAATGGTAGGTGTCAAATAATGGACGCAATGTATACTCCGCCCGTGATTGTCCTGTTTAGTGTAGCCCAAGACTGCCTGGCGTCAAGCCAACGATTGATTTGAATAAGGTAGGTACCAGAATTGGAAATAATAGCATCATTAATGGGAAAACTCTGAGGATGTAATCATACCTATGGTTTATACAGACCGCAAAATAACAAACTAAAAACATCTTTAAGTTCTTCTATTATGAAGTGTATTTTATTATGAAGTGGCAGCCTCAGGGGCCTTTGCCAAAGACAGTTTAATTCGCATGTAAATTGCTCGTTTAATAGTATGAATAAAAAGAAGCGGGTACAACCGTTAGTTAAGTTTAAGTGGATACTTCTTTGTTGGCTGTAGCCGTAAAATATATATCTAAATTAATTCACTTAAATCTGTATAAGTACAGATAAATCGGTATATATGGCAACATTGACTGACGTAGCTCATTTGACTCGCGAATTCGCGATACATTGAAAATGGTGGTCATTTCAGCATTATTTTCATGTCCGCCACATAAACTAAATAACATTTTGTGATTAATAACTAATGGCAAATAAAGAAGGATTAAAACATGTAACAAACAATTATTTGAAATCAGATTAGGCTTCTCTACAAACAGTTATTCCGGAAGTCACGTGATACATTTTGAACTGTATGTACCTACACTACCTACCCCTATACAAGAACGCGAGCAAAGAAGTATCCACTTCAAAACGATGTTGTTGTAAAAGCGTACCTATTGTTTATATTCTGAGATGTTTGTTTGTATGTGAAATGAAAATTCAAAAAAAGTTAAAATAACTATAAAGTTTTCATATGAGTGACACTGACAACACGTTGTACAGTGCTCTACATAAACTGCGGCTTGAACGCACTATTTTTTTAAGTTTATGGTTAAGTAAAATATTAAATATTACTCTAGAAGAAACTAGTTATCATAAACGCTTACCATAAATGTCAGCCAATCCTGAATCCATAACCCACAGCCTGTCGCAGGCGTCGACGTACACTCGGAACACGGAGATGATAGAGCTGTTCGATGGGAGCTCCTTCGCGTCATCCGGAACCAAATTGTCTTTCATGGAAGGATACGGTTTCAAGATTTGGTCCTGAGCTCCATCTACATCCACGTAGTTCAGCGAGGAAGCCACTCCGTTCTTCCATCTTGGAACCGTGATAAACAGCTTGTTTTTCCACCTCGCCAAACCAAGGATTAAATTATGTTCCTGTACAAAACGTCCATCTTTGATAGCGTTTTCCCTATCGGCAGGCGTGTCCCAGACGTAATCTACTTGCTTCCAAGCGAAACGAAGCTGTGGCGATGGCGATGCAGCTCTGCATATGGCCAACACCGCAGCGGCTATTATAAAACTAATTACCCGCATATTTTCTCTGTAACAAAACAGAAACAATTAAACGATAAATAATGCAATTAAGAAACCTGTGGTTTGTGGTCATAATATAGATAATTGAGCTGAGCATTTTTTTCAACACAGCGCTGAATATAGTTCAGTATAAGTAGGTACCTATGCGAGTATTCCTCCAATTATGCCAAGTTGTTGCGTATCTAGAGGTCGAATATTCTAAAGAGGAGGAGAAAATGGTTTATGAATGGTCTGCGACCGTTTATTGCTGATTAGTTAACGTGGATGGTTAAATAATCACTTTTGTCAGAGGACTCAGAGGTGTCAAATAATAACCTTGTGTTCTGTCTATAGCAGTACCCATCAATAGTCATCCTACTTCGCGATGTTGTAACTTGGTAATGATCGCATTGTGTAGCACTACGCCAACTCCATAATAAAGATGGCTGGCTCACGTTTTTGCGGATGGCTTGTGATCTTATTATTGGGAAACGACAAGTTGGGTGCTTTTACAACCACTAGTCTTCCTTATCTCGGCAGATCAGTCTAGTTATGTATTCGGATGGCTTGGGAACTGTGACGCGTTGCGCAACCCATGACGCCTCGAGAACTTGACGGTGTGTCTTGGTGATTGATACTTCATTATTAACTTCGAAAACTGAATTCGAACTACCAATGACTAGTCAAAAGTTGACAGTTATTTACTTATTTATGGAAGACCTATACAGAGTAAATCCTAAGTCGTGAACAGAAATATTTTTTTCCAAGTACTATCCTATCTAACTGCTGTCTAGAGTGGATAATTAGGGCCAAAAGATAATTCCAGTCTCGCTAACATTTTATTTTGGTCACCCTACTTAGCTTGTAGTGATTTGTCATTAGTCATTAATGTGTCAACTGCATAAAACACCTGTAGGGTGACCATGAGTTATAATGAAATAGCATAGAAAAAATTTGCTATCTTTTGGCCCTAATTATCCACTCTAGACAGCAGTTAGATAGGATAGTACTTGGAAAAAAATATTTCTGTTCACGACTTAGGATTCACTCTGTATAGTGGCTGGTAGTGGTAGGTTAAGCCGTGAGGAGTAGGAAGCTTGGCGCTCCTTATGATCTGATATCTTTTTAACGCTGAAAGCTATATGGGCTAGCGAGTCTTGGCAGTCACTTTACATGTAATGTTTTTGGTGGGATCTCATTCCTTTTTGTAAGGTAATTTCTAAAGAAGTGTATAGGAAAACCCATACAAACTTCCATCCCCTAATTTAAAGGGTAGGGGGTGATTTATTTAAAATCCTGAAATACGTATTTTATTATTTCCATCTCCACTTATAATAAATCTCTAAATTAAAAAAAAGAATCAGCCAGTTTGAAACTAAGCTTTGTGTGGTACGAATGTTCTCAGCATCCCATGAACGGAAAAATATGAAACATTTTATATAGGTACGTTATTATTCTAGCTGCAACTTAGGATAGTTTTTTATCCGACTGCGACAATTAATTAATTTTCCGAAATATACGACTTCATTTAATTTTTAATTTATTTTTATTAAATGGCGGAATTGCTTTACCTTTCACTTATTAATAATTTAAATCCAGTCTACGATAGACCTTTACGATACACATGCCAAAAGTTAAACCATAAAAAAATATTCGATTGTGATATGAGAACTTATATGCGCAAATGTCGCATTATGGCGTAATTTCAAAAAATGTATTAACAAATTTTTACAATATAATTAACACGAATTTGTTTTTTTTGAATGGCAGTGGCACGCGTTCTTTCTGCCAAAGTGCCTACGGCGCTACCACGAAAACCGAAACTCGAAGTTCGTATAACTGCATCCCTGTCACTCGAGTATTGTTAGTGCGATAGAGATAGAGATACCCGAATATTTTCGAATTCCGAAGTTCGTGGTTATAGCTCAGGAATCGAAACTACACCCCGTAAGCCGCGTCCGCTGCGCCATGTTTTCGTGGTTTTTAAACGTCAAACATGTTTTGCTAATCAAAACAAAACCCTATTTGATTGCCGAACCTGACTGAAAACATGTTAGATGTTTAAAAACATGGAAAACATTGGTGCAGCGGGCCCGGCTGTAGGTAGACACTAAATAAAATAATCATCATGTATTTTCTCGAAAAAAGGATAATAGAGAAAAAATCAACGCAAGAGGTTAGGTATATGTATAGGTAATCAGTAATCACTAAGTTCCAAAGTTTAATGTTCTGTCCCTTTTTCACAAAACGCACCTTCAAATGAAACGATTGTTTTTTACTATGACGCTCGAGGATCTTGACGTTACAGTCCCCGATCGTTTTCTCACTCTAACAAGCGACATTAAAACGGTTTTGAGATATTTGAATGGGATTTTCGTCATCTTCTATCTATCTATACCTACATATAAATGCCCTGACTGACTCACCCACTCACTCATCAACGCACAGCCGAAACTACTAGGGCTAGAGAGTTGAAATTTACACCAGAACTACCTTTTACAACGTAGGCAACGGATAAGAAGAGATTTTTGGAAATTCTACCCCTAAAAGTTTGTTTGGGGGAAACTTTATTTTTTATAGCTAGAGACTTAAAATTTTGTATAAATATTACTTATTAGAATACGAATAAAATACTTTCAACGTTTAGGAAAATTCTGCCCCTAAGGGGGTAAACAAGGGGTGCAAATTTTGTATGGGGGAAACTTTATTATTTTAGCATGAGACTCAATACGTTGTAGAAAGCTTACTTATTAGAATACAAATAAAGTACTGCCAGCGTTTTGGAAAATTCAGCCTCTTAGGGGGTTAAAAAGGGTTGCAAAGTTTGTATGAGCGAAACTTCTTTTTGAGATAGAAGCTTAAAAGTTTGTAGAAAGATTACTTATATACAACTATATACAAATAAAAAAAACAGCGTTTTGGAAAATTCCACCCCTAAGGGTATGAAAAAGAGGTACAATGTTGGTAAAGGGGATTTTTTTGAGCTAGAATCTCTAACCTTTTTAAAAAGATCGCAAGCGACAAACCTTTGCTGAAAGATTACTTATTACAATACAAATAAAGAACTTTCAGCGTTTTGGAAAATTCCACCCCTAAGGGTGATTAAAACAGGTGAAAATTTGTATGGAGGAAACTTTTTTTTGAGCTAGAGACTTGAAATTGTGTAGAAAGATTATTTATTAGAATACAAATATATAGGTAAATTACTTTCAGTGGTTTGAAAATTTCCACCCGCTAAGAGGGGGATAAAGAGGTGCAATGTTTGTGTAGGATTTTTTTTTTTAGGTTGAAACTTAAAACTCTGTAGAAAGATTAAGTACCTACTTATAAAAATACAAAAAATACCTACTGCCAGCGTTTTGGAAAATTTCACCCCTTAAGGGGTTAAAAAGGGGTGCAAGGTTCGTATGGGAAACACTTTTTTTTAGCTAGAGATTAGATAAATAGTTTGTAGAAAAAATACTTACCTATTACAATAAAAAAAACCGAGTGTTTTATTTTTAATTTTTCCCTGAAAAGCGTTCAAAGTTTGTATGGAGAGCAAGAAAAATTTAAAGTATGATATTTGTAACTGCGATCTTAGCCTGTTTAGACTACAAAACTTATTTCAGCGTTTTTTTAATTCATCGCCTAAGAAGGTTAAAAGGGGGTTCGAACTTTGTATAGAGAGCCAGACATTTTAAAAGTAAGAAATTCGGTTAAAAACGGAAAAACGGTTTCAGACTGTTTACTATGAGGGTTCAGAGAGGGTTCTTAGTTTGTATAGAGAGCAAGAGATTTTGAAAGTAAGAGATATTTTGTAACTTCGGTTTTAGATTGTTTTCTAAAAGTCTAATTAGAAAATTAATTTCAATGTTTTTTTTTTAATTCATTTCTTCAACAAACATTTAGACGACAACATGTTATACGCGGACGAAGTCGCGGGCAACAGCTAGTTTATAATAAGGAGTCCCTATATAAATTTTCAGACCTCTAGAATCAAAATTTGCGGAAGTCTCATACAAAATTGCATCCCCTATTTTAAGGGGTTGGGGGGTAAAAGTTCCAATTTTTTGAATTGTTTTGTTGATTGTGTACCAATACTAGCTTACATACCAAATTTCAGCTTTCTCGGACTTCAGGAAGTACCCTAGAGGTTTTGATGATCAACGTGAGTGAGTCAGTGACGAAATCGGCGTTTTCTTAGATATCAATAGAATCTAAAGCATAAGAGCTATGCAATTGAAACTTTATACGTTTTTATAAGTTTACTATTGAAATCATATCCCGAGAATTTTGTTTATCTTGTATAATCCAAACACAAGTTATGAGGGTTCAAAAAAACGACGAAGCGCTTCGAGAAAAGATAGGTAGTGCCTGCCCTTGCGCTTCGCTTGGCTCGTCTTGGCGGGGGCACTACTGTGCCCCCAGATTATGATTGAACATAAACATTAACAGTCAACGTCCCAGTAAGTAACTACATAATTACCCACAAGCTAGTTGATCATATTTTCTTGGAACCTGGAGGTCAATATGAGACATAAATTGTGCATTGCAATATTTGCAATTTTAATTCAATGTGTATCGCATGTTTGCTTCCACGCGGACGCGATGCTAACGTATCAGGGGACCGATTTTTGACTTTCGAGCGCTCGACTCTTTCACTCGAAAACTGTCTAAAATGATGAAATGCTATTTTGAAATAGCGATAGAAAATTTAAAAACGAGTGGGACTGACCACTCGTATCCAATTCTATCGGTGGAAAGTAAGTGCCTGCCATTTTGAACTAAAACGTACTTAAGTACTATTTTTTTAATTTTCGAGCGCTCGAAAGTCAAAAATCGCCCCCCAGAGCGAGCGCTCGAACGAAACCCGTCGTACCTAACCAAATTAGAATCCGAAATGTCAACCGCATATCGACCCCTTGTTGTTTGCGAGGAAGCCAAATCATTCCTAAACCATTCACTTACGTACATAGTTACGTATGTTTTTTCTGTCTTGGCCTCCACGGCCTTCCACGGTGTGCATTTCCCGATGCGCGACTATGGCTTATTTGTGTAATTAAACGTTAGGCAATAAAAGCCTCATCGATTAATATGCGTAAAACGCTATAAAATCTTACAAATTTACTAGAAAATTACTACATAACAAAAGATAAACGTCCCAGTGCTCGACGCTGGCCCATTAATTGTCACCTTCAATATTAATTTATAGTAATAAAGGTGAACAGGTTGCAAGGTGTCAAGCATTTTGACATTTACCGCATTAGTTTGTGTAATAAGGATAATAGTAGTTCTATAGACTAAAAGTTAACCATAGTTATAAGTACATTCCCTATGAGTTCACAGACAGGTATTTTTACTGACGGAACAACAGAACATAACATAGGTACTTATTCGGCTTTATTAGGTAGGTACACAGTACACATTTACACAATAATCTCTCTCTATTCATACATTCATACAACATCCTTAGTTAGTAAGGGACTAATCATTACCAAGAAAAACATCGCCCATCTGTGATTTGTGTCCTAGATTTAGTCCAAGAGAGACAAGAACATCGACCTCCCATGTGTGATCATGATCAAAAAAGCAAATGTCCACACAAGTCACAGCTAATCCCTAATGCATTACACTCCAAGAATAACGATTTCACTGTTGTTATGTTCATAAAATATTCAAAACTGTATCGCATTCGTAACGCATATTGACCATGGTCGTAACATATGCACCATAGAATTACGAGTAAAAGCGACTGTTAACGAGAATCCAATTAAAGGATAAGAAATATCAGAAGTAAACAGTGTTCAAGATTTAACCGGTATTTACTTTATTTAAGCGTAAACTATTTAAGGCGCTCTTATTAGACGATATTTAGGTATTTGCGGAGGTGAGGCAGACGGAGCGGGAGACGCGCGTCCCGCGCACCCCGCTAACGGCCTTATTCTGTTGGCATCCGTATTCGGCTCGTTTTTGCGGATCATACGATCAAATGTTTGTCTTCTTGAATAATTGTTTTACTTTTCAAATCTTGGTTGATTTGTGTAAGATTGTCCCCAAATATTTATTGTTTCTTTATTTATTTAAATCATTTTTTTTAGAAAATAAGGAATAATAGGTAGTTACATTCTTATATATACATTCTTAAGTACATCGTAGTATGATGACATCAATTATGGACACTTACTTTCCAAAGATATGTTAGTACAGATTTCTTCATCATCAATCCACCTATCGTTTTCCCAGTTCCTAGGTGGGTGCTTCCGTTTTCCAAATACGTAGAACTGATAAAATAATAGTACATCTTCACTTCCTAAGGGTGAACGTCACCAATTATGGATTGTACTAATATATTACAGTTTTTTAAACCGAAATAAAATCGATTACTTCTAGGTAAAGTTATAGCGCCGGTTAACGCCCGCTTAAGAAACCATCTAAAATAATAAACAAATAGCTATGTTCATCTATTTATCTCCTGGCAAATTATATTATTACCATAATTATTACCTTTGTTACTTAAGTATGACTGACTCATCAAAAACTGGATAATTAGACCACTGTTAGTCAGAAGAGCATTTTATTATACAGGGTGGTTATTTTAAGACCAGCAAGTTCTTCATAACATGACTATGTCTATTAAAAAATGTAATTTGACCAAACATCATATAAAAAGAACAAATTCAATTTGTCTCTTAAATACCTAAACATGTTATGTCACTGCGCTCGCGCGGCGCGTGCTGCCTACCATGCTACCTCAACCAGCGGCCACACCGCGATGGACCTTGATACTCTCAACAAGATTGGACTTACACTTGTTACTTGGCTCTATACTCCAGGCAAAATACGGTTTCGAAAATCATTAATTTATAATAGCGTTTTTTTGTATATTTCTTTTTTAATCGTTATTCTAAGATGCTTTACACAAGAATCCAACAAATTTTCCAACTGGAAGTAATTATATAAATTTAAATTAAGCTTTAATTGTCTTTTTTTGTTTGATTTATAAATATTTTTTTAAAGCAAATGTAAATTAAGGTAAAAGCCTCCTCGATCTCATGCCATTTTTCTCGGTCTTTAGCCAACTGCATCCAACTAGGTCCGGCGACCTCAGTTATGTCATTGGTCCAACGTCTTCGTCGTCTACCTTTCCTTCTTTTGCCTTTCGGCCCTGACCAGTTTGTTGCTTCCAGTGCCCTTCTTTTCTCCTAATATCTGGCGATATATGGCTTTTACCCGAATAGGGTCCATATAAGAAAGAAAAAATGGCATAAATCTTTTAGATTCAGTAAATATGTACTAACACAAACAATATGGAATAAATAAAGCTTAAATATATATATATATATATATATAAACTAGCTGTTGCCCGCGACTTCGTCCACGTATAACATGTTATCGTCTAAATTTTTGTTTAATAAAAAAAAACATTGAAATTAGTTTTGTACAGTCAGCATCAGATAGTTAGTAGCAGCCTAGGTAACCATAACAATATATATCGCAACACGTCTTTATTACTATAGGTGTAAGGATGTGTTACGATATATTTGGCTACTTTGGCTGCTACTAACTATATGACGCTGACTGTACCTAGTCTTTTAGTAAACAGTCTAAAACCGAAGAAACAAATCTCTCTTTATTTCAAAATGTCTCTCTATACAAACTTAGAACCCTCTTTGAACTCTCATAGTAAATAGTCTGAAACCGAAGTTACAAATTTCTAACTTTAAAAATGTCTTGCTCTCTATACATAATTCGAACCCCCTTTTAACCTTCTTAAGTGATTAATAATTAAAAAACCGAAGTTACAAATCCCTTACTTTAAAAATGTCTTGCTCTCCATACAAACTAGAAGAACTGTATATCCTAGAAGTAGGTATTTTTGTCAAGACCAATCCAAGCATGTTCAGTAACGTTTCAGAAGGCCGCAGATTTCCAACACGTAAATGATACAAACAAAAATTGAAAACTTTGCAGGGTAGCAACAACACAGCGCTAATCAGAGGTGAAATCTTGGGAATGGCACCAAACATTTTCAATAAAATTCCAGACCGAATTAAACACTGGATATTAATAAATTTAAAAGTCAATTGACTTCATATTCAGATTTAGATTCAGATTTGTTTATTATCATAATTTTACAATTGAAATCATAGTACAATGAATATACAGATAAAAATGTGTGAAAGTTATGACTTGTCAGTTACAATAAAATACAATAGATGTGTACAGTTGTGTACAGAATTGTTATTATTTGTATAGTATTTTTCACAATCGTGTTATAATAGAGAGCTTTTTAATCGAGTACCGTGTTTAGGCCACGAAGCTTGCTGAGTGGCCTAAGTAAGGTACGAGATTAAAAAGCTTGATTATAACACTATGGTGAACAATACTTTTTGTACGAGTTCATTAAAATTAATTTTCTACGAGTCAACTGAACTAATTAAACAAACTCGATACTGTTTAAACGAAGTGCAGCTCATCGCTCGTACGCTTGTTGATATCTTAAAAGACATCAACGAGCGTACGACATCAAAGCGATTCTATTGGTCCAATTCATTACAGTTCAGTAAAGCAGCCACGTGATTGGTCGAATTTATTTAGGTGTCTGGAGCGTATCGAAAAGTAGTTATTTCGATTGTTTCGACAGTAACATGGACTACAACTATGAAAAGAGTGACGTTGCAGTATTCTCTATGAAATCTTAATACACATATTTTAATCGTCGAGTACAAAAAATTGTTTAATAATACTCATACTCATAGCATAATGCTATTACATAAAATAGAGAAAGAAAACATAAAACAAATATTAACGTCAAGCTTTTAAGATTTTGTTATTTAGTAATTTGAAAGAAATTCTTGTAAACTATACAGTGTTTTTTCAAGCAATAGTTGTTTTACATGGAAGCGAAAAGAGTTGTCGTTCGTTATGGTTTTAAGGTTTGAAGGTAGCCGGTTAATAAGTCTTTGTCCTATTAACTTCGGAAGTTTTGTGCCTATTCTAAGTCTGGGCTAGGTTGTTTTGAAGAGGATACTTCTTTGCTCGCGTTCTTGTATAGGGGTACAGTTCAAAATGTATCACGTGACTTCCGGAATAACTTTTTGTAGAGAAGCCTAATCTGATTTCAAATAATTGTTTGTTACATGTTTTAATCCTTCTTTATTTGCCATTAGTTGTTAATCACAAAATGTTATTTAGTTTATGTGACGGGCATGAAAACTATGCTGAAATGACCACCATTTTCAATGCCTCGCGAGTCAAACGAGCTACGCCAGTCAATGTTGCTATATATACCGATTTATCTGTGCTTATACAGATTTTAGTGAATTAATGCAGATATATATTTTACGGGGACAGCCAACAAAGAAGTATCCACTTAAACTTAATTAACGGTTGTATCTCGGACACAACCCGCTTCTTTTTAAGTTATTCGCATTTCTCATTGATCTCGAACTATTTTCACCTCTCCTTTGAAAATCATTTGGATAACGTTTAACATACATCAAAACTTCCAATATATAAGTTGAAACTGATGTTAAGATACTAAGTTTTCTTAAATGTTCGCGACACGTGTATCTGTACTTTGCATACGCAAGTACTCTAATTGCACGTTTCTGGATCTTTAGGATGCGCTCATAATCCGTACTGTTGCCCCAAAGCATTATCCCGTATGAAAGTTGAGAGTATATGTACGCATAAAACAGCTCTTTTAAGCAACTTTCTGAACAAGTGGTCTAAACTGTCTTAGAGCATAGATCCCTCTTGCTAACTTACTGCATAATGTATTTATGTGATCTTTCCATGACATTATTGGATCAATCATTTCAATCAATAGATCAATATTTGATTGAAAAGTGTTATTATACCATTAAAGATTACTTAAACGACCCTACGACATAACATGGTTCCATTCCAGACATTCCTTAGTTATAATATTCTTTAGTTATAGTATTTTTTGAGAGTTTTTGACATGTGTTTGAAGTATTTAACACCAATCACTGTATTAACATTTTTTTTTTAATTTTTATAAATATATTAGCTGGCTGAAATATTTTGTAAACCTACATTGTGGGTAATGCACAGAAGTCTTATATTTTGTATACCAACAATACTTGTAAAAGTTGTAACCTATGTTTAACAAAATAAATTTAATTGAATTGAAAGTACTTAATTTGTATTCTAATAAGTAATATTTATGCAAAAATTTAAGTCTCTAGCTCTAAAAATAAAGTTTCCCCCATACAAACTTTGCACCCCTATTTACCCCCTTTAGGGGTGGAATTTCCAAAAATCCTTCTTAGCGTTGCCTACGTTGTAAAAGGTAGTTCTGGTGAAAATTTCAACTCTCTAGTCTTAGTAGTTTCGGCTGTGCGTTGATGAGTGAGTGAGTGAGTGAGTCATATCAATAACTCCATACCGACAAAAGGTATGTTCACTTAGATAACGTCACATTTATTTGCTTTAGTGGGCTTATTTTTAAAGGGGCGTGGCGGGGGAGGCTTTCTTGGTAGTTATTTGGAGAAGCAGCGGTGGCAGAGTGAGTGCGAGATGTGAAACGGCATACTTTAGTGTTTTGTGATGGGTATCATGTGCACAAACAGCTGGCAAAGTTTTGCAGCTGTATAGGGGAACACCCTGTAGTACTTTGTACCCGACTGCCTCAGAAGGAACTTTATGTTTTTCGAGCGTATGTATCATCATATCAGCCGAAAGAAGTCCACTGCTGGACATAGGCCTCCCCCAAAGAGTGCCACAATAGCCGGTCCTGCGCCACCCGCATCCAGCGGACTCCCGCGACCTTTACCAGGTCATTAGTCCACCTTGTGGGGGGCCTAACCACGCCGCGCTTTCCGGTACGTGGTTGCCACTCGAGAACCTTTCCGCCCCAACGGCCATCGGTTCTACGTGCAATGTACCCCGCCCACTGATACTCAAGTTTAGCGATTCGGAGGGCTATATCGGTTACCGTGGTTCTGCTGCGGATAGCCTCATTTCTGATGCGATCGCGCAGAGAAACTCCCAGCATAGCCCTCTCCATCGCCCTTTGAGTGACTTTGAGCCTTCTTATGAGGCCTATAGTAAGCGACCACGTTTCCGTTCCATATGTCATCACTGGCAACACACACTGGTCAAAGACTCTCGTCTTGAGACACTGCGGAATATTGGACGAAAAGATGTGCCGTAGCGTATGTATGCATGAATGTCTATGACGAAGATGAGGAAGGGCCGTGGCCTGCTGCTGGTGGAGTGGCAGGATCTTTTTCCGCACTCGTTTTTAATAGAATCTACTAAACAGCAAGTAAATATACTTCAGTTCACCAACTCGTTTAGGACTTTAGACTAGGTAGTCACTATCCGGCGCAATAGCCCTAAATGCTTTTGATATATTTCTGTATGAATAAATAAATCTATTATTCGTACAGTCCATAATTGGTACGATTACCACCCCCCCCAACCATGTGCTCGTGTCCAAATCCGATTTACACCCGACTACTTACTACCTAACAGTTCTAAATACGTATTCAGGATAACTGAAGATTTTTATTGACATCTTGTCAATATGCTCCAGCTACCTATTAATACGTTTTAGGTGCGGATGTAGAAACGCTTTAATGTAGTAAATATCGCATACCTTATATTTGTTATTCTATCATTTCGAATGTGTTCTCCAGCATGTATTAGCGTTTCCTATTCCTTTAAATATTTTTATTTACCTTGATAACTCGAAATAATTGCTGCAAAAAGGCGTATTTGCGTGCCAGGTAAACATTCACAGGTCCGTCGTCGGCAGTGGCCACGGGCGTACTAAATTGTACTAGCCACCGCGCATGCACGACGCGGACACCCGGTGTTTCAGACAAATGACCAAATGTATTGAATTATCAAACATATTGAAATTCTAAGAAGCCGGTAGATAGATCTACCAAACAGCTACCTATCACAACAAATTTCATTGTAATGTTCCAAATAACTTTTGAGATATTTCGAGTTTGGTGGTAAAAAAGCACTGTTTTGAAAGGCAAAATCTATCGAGGTTTTTGTAAGCAATCGTGATTTTACGAAGCACGAACATAGCCAATGAACTGAAGATATACATATCAAAAATTTGGATCTCTAGCAATAGTACAAGTATACTAATAATCGGTTTGGAAAAGGCACTTTTTCGATGCGCAGCTGCATACAGCGCCTTAATGTTTAATATTACTTTACTCAAACATGCAATGAGATGTCGTCATTACGTAGGTTATATACGGCTTCAAAGTATCACGTTTCGGGCGGATCAACTCGTGAGAACTGTAAAGGAATTTCATACGAAATTGAAGGCCTAGGCCGGGAAGTAATTCTTTTTTTAATATTTATTCCACTATTTGTGGCACAGCATCACGGCATTCAGCCATGAAAATTAGTTTGTGTTTGATCATCAAATCATGTTTGAGAAAAGCACTAAATATGCCTGGCCGTGAAAAGGGCTTGCCGGCTTCGTATCACTGTCTAAACCTACTCACCCGGCAAGCCCTTCTTTCCCGGTGTCTGCAGTAATGTAGGTACTATTCCTGTGTCACCGGTACGAGAGGTATTGAGGGCTAGCCTCAACACACTTAAACCTTATTCTTATAGTCGACTCTACGACGCCCTCGGGAAGGAAGGGAGGGTGCTATTAACCCGACAGGAGACGGGTTATCTATAAATATACAAGTCCGAGAGCTCATAGAACAGTAGATATTCGGGTTCAGGTGAAATTTTCTTTTGGCATAAGAATGCATATGCAAGCAAGAGACACATATAGACCCGAATGCTATTCTAAATCATCACGGGCTGTAGGTAGGTATCTCACAGATAAATAGTTTGTGCAATGTTTATAAACTTACGCGTTAACTGCAGTGTAGATCAAGTTGTGCGAGAGGTCAGCCCGACCGGTTCAGCGGGGCCGCGAAGACAGACTAAACAGTTCGAGGTCTCGCCAACCTTTATATATACGCTACAACTTCACGATACAATACAATACGCTTTATACAGTTCCATTAAACTGGTCTACGGTGACAATTAGTTGCAATAGCTTCATTACGATCAAAATACCCAATGTGATTAATAATCCATAACAGTATAGTCCAGGCAATGAACTGACAACTTGTATAGAAAAAATGTCAAATTTGGAAATAATTTATAATAGCAGATTTTTTCTTTGTATTGGATATATTATCAATTAAATAGTTACCTAGCAACAAAATCCAACAAAATTTCAGACATCAAAAAAATTATAACTTAACTAGCTTCAGAAAACTCAGTAAAAATATTAATAAATGGTTTTATCTTTATTTTGGTTAATTTACACTTGCTCTATAATATTCAAGATAAACAATGAAAAAAACAATTCATCCTTTATTTAAATCTATATAAATACTTCCAGATGGAAAGTTTGTTGGATTCCTGAAAGAAGCATTTTAGAATAACGTTTTAAAATGAAATAAAGAAAAAAACCGCTATTATAAATGAATGTTTTTCAAAACCGTATTTTGCCTGGAGTAGTAGCCTTAATTTGAACTGTGGTGATTCAAAATGAACTTGTACGGGGTAGCTGTAGCTACTTATGATCGGTTTCCACTTCAATACTTTAATATAATATTATAAAACTCTCCTAACAAATACCTAATCCTACAAAAAACTGCGGTTATCAGGTGATGTGATTGATAGATTAAACAATTAGAATAGAAAGTTGTTTTGTAATTAAGTAAGCAAATAAATGTAGTCCGAAAACGTTTGTATGAGATGTTGACCCTGTCTCTTACTTATTTACGAAACTTATACTACGTTTACACTATGCCGAAGTGAGCAGGGAAGTGGGAAGGGAAGTGGGGAGAACGGGCGTAATACTGCATTTTACGCCCATCCTGCCCACACTTCCCTGCTCACTTCGGCATAGTGTAAACTAGGCATAAAACGTTAATAGCCCTAATACCTATTCATAAACGCTCAACAAAACATTTTAGCTAAAATGCCATTAAAATTCGTTTGTCTTGTCTCGTGCTCGTGGCACCTGAAACGTGATACCTATTCGCAGCCTATTATAAGGAACGTCAACGTTAATATATCATTGCATGTTTGGGAAAACATTTGCGACTCCTCTGAACTATCATTATCATTTTACAGGAGGATAATGTTTGCTTGGCTTGCCATCAGGCCGGCCGTGTGTATTTTATATTTAAAAAAATCTGAACTCGTTCAACTTCTGCTCTATTTACGTTACAATCCCAAGTTAGGATAAAAAACAGGGTCAGGCTGTTTACAACGTCTTCCATAAAACAAGTTTACATTCCGTGGTCCATTTTTAAGGCTTTAACAGGAAAATCCCCATGGGAAAACCTTATTTTTGCGGTTTCACCAAACTGTGATTATCTGATTACACCGTCACATTTAGACGCAGCTATTACCTACCCATGGCACAGTAAATATGTTAGCTAAAGCAGTAACGTCAAATGGGGTAGGTAACATGGGAAACTCCGGCTTACTTGAGTTGAGACACCGGATTTCACCAGGAACTTAGTGTATGTTTATATGTCGGAATAGCCTCTATATCTAGCTTAACATGTAACCTAGAGGGCTAGAATATTCCGACATACAAACATAAAACAACTAAAGTTTGTTAAGACCTTTTAAGCTGCAAACGCACAGACAGCGGTGGCGGCCGCCACCGCTGTCTGTGCGTTTCGACCTATAGACCTGAGCTGCGCTCACACTATAGTGATGCACCGCCCCGAGTCCACCGATGGAATCCTAACGAATCCCCGAAAGGGATGGAGATAAATTGGAGTATCAGAAGACTAATACATGCCCCATATACTTTAGTCGTGTTATTAGACATCAGCGCCAGTGTCGGTTGACTTTTGACATTTTGGTGTCAGACACTGGTCACAGACAAAAAGACCGGACAAGTGCGAGTGGGACTCGCCCACCGAGGATTCCGTACAAAATTACAAATGTATAGTTTTCGGATTTTTCCCTGTACTTGTAATATAAGCTGTATAAGACGGTATTACCTACTTGCCAAATTTCATAGTTCTAGGTCAACGGAAAGCACCCTTTTTGGATTCCCTTGAGTGTAGAAACATACGTTTTTTGCGGCATAAATGGCCGTATTTTTTTTTGCGTTAACTTAGAAGTTTGATTTTTTCACAGCTTCAAGGAACTGTAGACTTGAGTATATACTTAAAATTTCAACTCGATACACACAGCCACACACACGCGTTGTGTGTGTGGCTGTGTGTGTGTGTGTGTGTATGTCTGTGTGCGTGTGTGTGTATCTGTGTGCATGTATATATGCGTGTGTGCGTGTGTGTGTGTTTGTGTATGTGTCTATGTGTGAGCCCCTCTATACTTGTACTTTCCCTATGACCGAAGTCCGCTGAAGTTTATTGGTTTATTGTATTAACGCATTTCTGTGCGAGTACCTATAATATTTTACTGTTTTAAGCTATACTATACTATTATGTACTGTGCCCATGATGTGTTGAATTATTTAGAAGCGGATAATTCAAGGCCAGCCCCGTGACTGACGTATCCGCCACCTATTCATACGATTAGTATAGCTGGCCAATATAGTTTTCAATCAAACATGGGGTTAGGTAACTCTCGTTTGAATGGTCACGCGTGTGTATGTAGCGAGTTTCAGCTGAGTCTGATTTAATTTATTGGCAACTAAGGTGTGATGGCCAGGTGGGTTTATGAACCTCTGCCTACTTAACCAATCTCTTGCTTGAGATTTTTCTTCGGATCATAGATATTTACTTTTAAAATTACAAATTTGACAGCAGGGGTTGTATTTATTATAGTAGTTTATGTGACTGTACATAATGAAGGGCATTAAATACGAGTGTGGGTTTATGAAACGAGCCGAAGGCGAGTTTCATAATAACATCACACGAGTATCTTAATGCCTAATTATGTATAGTTACATACACTATTTTATCTATCCACATATCATAAGCCTCCATGATGCATTCAGGAGCCGCATATTATGACCGGCATCGCGGCGTTGTTTTCTGGCAGCTGTCATAGATCTTTTTTAATTCAGAGACAAACTAGAGTCGGATCCAACTGTCATATCGTTCGATATCTTACTTACGTGCGACATTTGTCAAATTTGTATGCAAATTGACAATTCATTTCGAACTAAACGTCACGTCATCTCGACTGATATTCAAATTCAAATTCAAATCATTCAAATCATTTATTACACTCATGTTAGTATACAGTTCTTAAATATTAGAATAGAGGTTAAATCAAATTTCTTTGTTTTTGAGACGTTCGGAATTTGAATGAAATAATATTATCGAAATCGATGTTATTATGTAGCAATAATAACATTTACACAGATAAGAAATTTGTTCTAACAAAACAGTCTATTTTTATGATGGTCATAACGTGCGGTTCTTGAACGCATCATGGAGGGTTTATGATATTTGGATAGATTAAGATATTTTTTCCGCACTTCTTAACTTATTATTTTAAAGGACATCAAAATGATATTAAAGATATTATAGGTTTCATGAATACTATATCTACGCTGACGATATTCCTGCTAGGCAGTTACGAAAAGGGTTTTAGTTCAAACATTAACTAAGCTAGGCACTTGTTCAATGAAAACCGGAGCTATGTACGTTCTATTGACAACAGAGAGCTAGCGTCGGATTACATTTCACTAGAACATTATAATTATAATTATGTATATCTATCTAGACACGCGGCAGTATGTCAACCAAGTTCGCAAAGCAACCAGACACAATCTAAGTACCTAAGTGGTCTAAGATGGTGTCGCCCATTCACATCGTATTTAATCTACAATTTACCTAAATATTTGTATTTAGTTGTCTCTACATTACATAGTAAGGCTCTTTTAATTCTAACTACGCATCACGAATTTCAATAAAGTCCATTTTAGGTAGCATTTATTCATTTTCAGTAGTAATTTTCAGGACCGGGGTGCCGATCCGTGAGTATTGCGTGTAGAATAGGTACTTTAATGAGTGCCTACCAGTGGCGGAGCGCCCATACAAGCCGATTCCCACCGGCTTGCCTAAAATTAATTTTTAGGCAAGCCTATAGTTATTTACTCTAAGCTCTTCATAACTTTCTTTGTTCCGGGTTGCCCATCGAAAATTTTCACGCACCGCCACTGGTGTCTACCTCATCCTCGTGTCCATCCAAGACTCCTGTTGTGGAATTCGGAACATTGGGTACCTGCAATGTTTATACCTAGAGGTCGAGCATTTATTTATTACTTGCTTCTGCCCACGACTTCTTCAGCGTGGAACTCGTTTATATCGTATCTGCATACAAACGCTCACCCCCAATTTCACCCCATTAGGGAATAATTACCGGGATAAAAACGATCCTAGTTATGTCCTTCCCCGGGATTTAAACTATCACGAGAACGGTAACAGACAGACATACAGTGTTACTTTCGCATTTATATACACATTAAGTATGGATTATGGATTTAAAATCCGTGCCCCAGGCCAACCTAAAATAACTTTTAATATGCAAAAGATACACGCTCTTTGTTTCGAAAATCCAGGTCATGATTTTTTTATGAGATTAAGTATCACCTGAGAATTTGAGGCATAATGAAGCCGACAAAATTTCACACGTAGGTAATTAATAAGTCAAGTTTCTACTATCAAACGTTAAAAGAAGGCTAGACTAAAATAAATTAACTGGTTGGCTTAAGTGTCAGTCTAGTATTATGTATACTTGCACGATCTGATTCAAGTAAGACGGATATTTACAAACCTAGACGTCATACGAAGAGACTCGATAGGTAGCCTAAATGGGCTTTGAGAAGATGTCCAGTCAGCTGCAACAAAATCTGAACTTAGAATAGAACGTACTCGAAAAGATCTTGACACAGACTCTACTACCACAGTGACAAAAAAAAACTTGCTATTTTTGTACAGTGGCTATTTTTGGTATTTTTTATCTGCACGGCTGTCACATGACGCCGCGCGAGCTCTCTCGATTCTTCTCGCGCCATCGGTCTCTCGAGAGGAGACGTTTAGTGCGAGAAAAATCGAAAGAGCTCGCGTGCCGTCTTGTGATTGCCGTGCTGAGCGTTGATATCTTTCATCTGCCTAGTGCCTATAGGGAGTTTCCATGTTCAAAGTTATTATATAACATTACAGGAACTGCTTCTAAAGATAACACATACGACGGTAAAGGTTTTTTCAAACCACATGCTCGACAATGCCGAATTATAGGTCATGTAAACCCTACCGAAAGCAAGACATTAAATCCCTTGGTATTAGCCGGGTTATAATGTTGTACTGAATTTCATTGTAACCCGCTGGTTAATAATATGATTTCACTTTTCATAATTCTTATTACTATATGCATAAAGTTTAATTTTGCTAAACACAATTTGTCCTAGGCCATGGCCTACTTGATTTGACAAAATAAATGAAGTTTGCCTCCGTGTGAACCCCGGTCCGGAGGAGCGCGGTGCTCGAAATTCGAATTTCGAATCTAGGACCACGGCTTGTGCTTTCGAATTTGGAACGCCGCGCGCCTTCATTTGTTCACGCGTGACGAACAAATCGAGTTCTTGTAGGTGCTATAGAAGATTTAATTTCAAAAATAATATTGAAAATGTCGAGTGATGAAAGTGTTTTGACTCCTGAGTTTATCAAATTAGATGCCATAGGCATTGTCAACAATCTGCTGCCAGAGAAGTCAAAGGAAAAATACCTAAAAGCCTACAACGATTTTGACAAATGGAAAGCTACTATGTGTCTAATGTTACTATGTACTTTTAATTTGCTAAATAAACACTATTTATCTACTGAGCCTGTTTTTTTGTCTCGCATAAGGTGTGAAAAGTAGAGTATACACCTCGGGGATAAGACTGTTTTAGTCTTGGGCGGTTGAACCCGTGACATAAAACAGTGCTTTATCCCCTTGGTGTATAATCTACTATAAAAGTTTAAGTGCATTAACGCAATAAACTTAGCTGTTACAGTTTATATCAAAAGGAAAGTAATATTTGCATGCCATAAAGCGCTAAAATTTTCTTACTTTGCATAATGCCGCAGTTCGTGAGCCTAAAACATAGTCGTGGCTGCGTGATAATGCTAAGTATTATGGTACCTATCTGCAACTTAAAGGGGGTTTTGCCCGTATAAGATCGATGTATCCTAACAAAGGCATAACATCATTATCTAACCGGCAGGTTTGCTAATCTGTAAGCTTTTATCGTGAAGGATGCAGATAACTGGAAAAGGCAGGAGTCAAATCATACCTTAATGATTTAATCATCATCATATCAGCCGAAAGACGTCCACTGCTGGACATAGACCTCCCCCAAAGAGTGCCACAATGGCCGGTCCTGCGCCACCCGCATCCAGCGGACTCCCGCGACCTTTACCAGGTCATCAGTCCACCTTGTGGGGGGGCTACCCACGCCGCGCCTTCCGGTACGTGGTCGCCACTCGAGAACCTTTCCGCCCCAACGGCCATCGGTTCTACGTGCAATAAGTTTAGCGATTCGGAGGGATATATCGGTTACCTTGGTTCTGCTGCGATTAATGACTTATTACGTTAGTTAAATCATACCCAAATTGAAAAAAGGCTCTCGAGGCATTGTACCGAGGATGCTTGCTGCCGCCGAGAAAATGCCTTTCCTCGCTGAATTGCAATGCTGATATGTTGCGCTTAGAAAACCGCCAGCTCTTCGGTCATCAGTTACTTACATTAATCAACTACAGAAGTGTTTAGACGTTAAATTATTTTACAACACATTTGCTCGTAACGTGCCTCTTATTACGTCGCTTTTAGGCTCATAATCCTGGGTATTAAACTATTAAACACGCGTGTCTCATAACATTACGACAACACTCATGCGACACTCGTGTGTTAAGGTTATATCCCGATTAAGATACGTTGGCAATTTGCTGCAGTAAGGTGTGTGTATACATGAATACGATGTTAAGTATGTATTCTTAAATTATCCGGGTTATACCGTTTTTTTTTAATTCTCGGCATATATATGGATTCCTACTCGACTAAACAAATCCTTTTTGAGAATTAATTGATTATTTCTAGGTAGGTAGGTAGATATATGATATAGAAAAGTTTCACCTAGTTTTGACATTTTGCATGTATTTGTACCTATGGAATACGAAAATATTTATTTTATTTTGTATTGGCTGATGTTTATAGATTTCATCTAAGTCTCGCTTTAACACCTGCATGAGACGCACTGAGTGAACTACACGAAGAAAAGTTGTTGCGCGCCTTTATATGTACTTAGGTAATTTCACAAATATTTATGTTATTGTCAAAAATGTGGACTCATGGTGAATAGAAAAGTGATAAATAGAATTTGACGCTACTGGGCATTCTTGGTGATTGAACATGTATATGTGAGTATAAACATGTTGCCATCAATAACTGAAGAAAATAACCCTCTCGCAGGCAGCTTTCTCGCTCAAAGAATAGCGATTGCTATTCAACGCGGGAATGCTGCCTGTGTGATGGGCACCCTGCCTAAAGGGCAAAGTTTTGATACGTTTCTGTAATTTTATTTTATTTTTAAGTCGTTTGCAAATAATAAATGTACATAAGTATATTTAGTTAGTAAATGAAGATTAAATGATCTTACTTTAGGAGCCTATAAAATAAACATCTTATGAAAAGGATTTTTTTCCTCGAAAACGTGTTGAAAAACGTCGTATGAAACGCGTGAGCTTACATATATACACCCTCGGCTCTTTTATCACGCGGCCCGCAGCTGAGCAATCCCGCCATAGGGTCATTTCGCCGGTTGGCGACCACCTAATTTCATGTGCCGGTTAGCGACCACTTAGCTGACTTGGTGAACTGAAAGCATATTTTCTCGTTTTTTTGTATATTCCTATTCCATAACTACAAACAATAAGGCATACGGCTGACTGTTTCAATAGGCTCTGTATAATTGATTTGATCTTCAATTGAAAAAAACCATGTTCTTCAAGTGGTCGCTAACCAAAGGTGGTCGCGTAACCGGCGAAATGACCCTACCTACATCACAATGTAATGTTTATGTAACTGAATAGAATATAATCTAATAATCAAAATACCTAATATCACAATGCACTATTTTAAACGTACTGAATGTCTTACTGTTTTGACTTCCATATTGATAGGTGTTACCACTGTTACCAGGCTTCTCTTCGCGCTTCTGCTATATAACCTCGCCTCTCGCACACCTGCGACGTACAGATACGCCCGATCGCACTAGGAGCAAAAGAGCTCGTACTAGGTATTTTATTTATTTTGTGGGAGGGATGCCATGATTTCATAATGATAGCTTTTATTCGGTTCGGAGTATTTGACACGCATCTTCAGGGAAAATAAAATGCGGATCTCATCCAATGGAGGCATCTGCCTTCAATTTTATTTATTTATTTAATCTTAAACCAGAACGTTTGTTTCGCCTATACGTTTGTCACCCTTCGATTAATTAGAGACACAACTCTACTCCTGAGTAAACAACAGCAACTCAAAACATACAGGGTAAAATCTACAAATTGCTAGTTTCAATAAACACGCCCATTCTTTAACCTGTGCCATGTGCCTTGTAATGGGCGTGTTTATTGGAACTAGCAATGTGTAGATTTTACCCTGTATGTTTCGAGTCAATTGATATTCTTGACATAATTTTGAATTGACATAGTGAACATGACAATCATATAATTGTCATCATATAATGGTTCCTAAACAATAAAACAATTCTCAGGCAACCTTCTTATGAGTGCAATTAGAAAAGACAAGAATCTAGACCGGTACATCCATAACAACTGCTCTAACTTAGATACGATCTTTGATTTACATAAGTTAGCCATCTTCGCCTTTGCACAGGTACATACCACATACCTAACGCAAATGGAGATCGCGTATATTTGTAGGCTTACTAATGTAAGAATTGTATTATTTAACATTTAAAACAATGCTGAAAGTTAACGAGAATGTCTCTCTTTCGCCGGACCGGCGCCACCTCAACTCGAGCCGTACAGTATTCTTTGTAAGAAATTCCATACTGTAACGCAGTGTTTTTCAACCTGTGGGTTGCGACCGGGGGTCGCGGCTGCTTGGATTCTTACTCTAGGGGGGTCGCGCCATTTTATTTATTTATTTATCGTATGGCGGTTACACACTCACTGGTACATATATGTATTCGTATCGATGTCGCTGATAGAGTTCCAGTGTGCGCTGCGAGGTTCAGAAGGAACAGTGCAGCTGCCGAGTTTGTTGTTCTTTTAGCACCACCCGGAGGTCACGTGTAGGGTTTCTAGGGTTAAGTATTCCTACGGACGTAGAACAACAACGACCTCCAACGAGCGCCATGAAAAAGGTTGAAAAACATTGCTGTAACGCACAGATATCGGCATCAGAACGCCTCGCGTCGAGCCGATGAGGTGAGGCGGCGCCAGTCCGGTGCCGAGCGGTTCCGAATGCGACAACCTTTATACGGTTTCTAAATCCATCAATCATTCTTTATTTAACAATGTAGACAGAGAGGTAGGACAGGTAGAGTGTCCGCTGGATGCGGGTGGCGCAGGACCGGTCACTTTGGAACTCTTTGGGGGAGGCCTATGAGCAGCAGTGGACGTCTTGTCCGCAAATATTTATATTTATAATGTTACTTTAAAAAACTTTTACTACTGAAATCAATAATTCTATGGACCGGAAGTTAGGAAAAAAAATAACCCGCAAGCAAAAATGCTGTACACAAATTTGGAGACTTACTACCTGAATCCAAAAATATATGCATCAGGAAATAACAGCATTTTAATGAAATATTTACGACCTTGAGATAATATTGAATTTCATCTGGCCTATAGAAAGGTTTATTCATTAACAAAAATAAGTGGATTATGCGCGTATCCCAAAGAACGTAAGTATATAGACGTGGTCAATTATAAAGTAAAGAAAGTTTATACCATTTTCGCCTGATTTTTACGGAATTTATAAAGATTACTTTTCATTATTTTTTACCGTTGCGGTGTTAAATTTAGGTGGATTATTAATAAATATTTAGTCAAATTACCCAACCTATTTTTTGGTGTAAAAATATGGCTGATATCGATATATTGTTGTGTTTTCATAGAGCGAAACCGTAAAGTTCTCAGGGTATCTCGTTATAAGTTCAGATCATGTCATGATGATCCTTCACATTCTATGTTCTTCCGCTTTGCAATTACCTATACATTCACATTCACGCAAACTTATCAGGGAAGTTATAGAATTGCATAAATTGAAACAATAAGTATCTTATCGCATTTATTGCACGCACCTAAGGTAGGTAAACCTCCCAGTTCTCGACATTGACTCAATACTTAAATGACACCTTCGACCTTAATTCGTAGAAATAAAGGTGAAAAGGGTGTCAATAATTGGAAGAAAAAATAACAAAAAAAAACTATTCTCAAACATGCAATAAAATGTTGTCATTACGTGCTTTATAACAGGCTTCAAAGTATCACACGTTTCGGGCGGAACAACTCGAGAGCTGTAAAGGAATTTCAGAATACAAAATTGAAGGCCTAGGCCTGGAAGTATTTATATTTTTAATTTTCGTTAAACAGTGTCTGGCACAGCATCACTGAGTTCAGCCATGAAAATTACTTTGATTTCTTGGAGTTTTATTCATTTATTTCATGCATGTTTGAGAAGAGCACTATACATACATGCCTGGCCGTGAAAAGGGCTTGCCGGCTTCATATCGCTATCCGGCCTCCCTACGGTCAACCGTCTATATACAGGGTGTCTGGTGATTAATGGTCAACCTTCTAACCACGAATAGACCTTAGACTGGTCCAGAACCAGAACATCGACTTTCCTCCTGGGGCCCAGACTACGATTTTGTGTCATTGAAATAGGAACTTTTAGTAAAAGTTCAAACTTGATTTTGAAATTTGTACAAAATTTAGTACGCGCGCGGGGCCTTAGGAGGTTAAGGTTTAATAAAAGTCCCCTGGTTTTCGAGATATTCGCCCTTTTCGAAGAGCAAATTGTACCAAAACAAGGTGTTCACAGGTAACATTAATAGCAATATCTTTATTTCAAAGCCTTGTAAAACAATAATAATATGACTAATAAAGGAAAGCCATCCATAGGACAGCTAATGATTTATTTAAAAAACAAAATAGGTATTTAAAAAAACATCAATGTTTTTTTGCGTCATAACAAGAAAAAAACATAATTATTTAAAAAAAAATGCCGTTATTAGGAACCCTATAAGGCCCGTTATCTCCACTTATAATAAATCTCTAATTAAAAAAAGAATCAGCCAGTTTGAAACTAAGCTTTGCGCGGTTCGAATGTTCTCAGCATCCCATGAACGGAAAAATATGAAACATTTTATATAGGTACATTATTATTCTAGCTGCAACTTAGGATAGTTTTTATCCGACTGCGACAGTTAATTAATTTTCCGAAATATACGACTTCATTTAATTTTTCATTTATTTTTATTGAAATCAAACGCTGCTCCAACTGTCAGCTATAAGAACCGTAAAATTTTCGTCAAAATGGCGGAATTGCTTTGCCTTTCACTTATTAATAATTTAAATCCCGTCTACGATAGACCTTTACGAGACAAATGCTAAAATATAAACCATAAAAAAATATTCGATTCTGATATGAGAACTTATATGCGCAAATGTCGTTATATGTCGTAATTTCAATAAATGAAATGAAAATTTGAACAATATAATTAACACGAATTTGTTTTTTTTGAATGACAATGGCACGCGCTCGGCGCATTCAGCCAAAGTACCTGCGGCGCTACCACGAAAACCGATACTCAATGTTCATATATTTGCATCCCTGTCACTCGAGTATGGTTAGTGCGATAGAGATAGAGATACCCGAATATTTTCGAATTCCGAAGTTCGTGGTTATAGCTCAGGAATCGAAAATATGGTAAATAATCATAATGTATTTTCTCGAAAAAGAATTTAAAATAAATATAGTCAAATGGAGAAAAAAACAAAGCAAGAGGTTATATAGGTAATGATTAAGTTATAAGAGTCCAAAGTTTTAAGAGGGGGTATGTTCTGTCCCTTTTCCGCAAAACGCACCTTCATATGAAACGATTGTTTTTTACTATGACGCTCGAGTATATTGACGTCAAAGTCCCTCATCGTTTTCTCACTCTAACAAGCGACATTAAAACGGATGTAGCTTCATAATTTTTTGAGATATTTGAATGGGAGTTTCATTATCTTCTATCTATTTATACATAATAAATGCATATGTCCTGACTGACTTATTCACTCAATCACTCACTCACTCACTCATCAACGCACAGCCGAAACTACTAATCTTAGAGAGTTGATTTTTGCACAGTATGTTGCTTTTATAACGTGGGCTAGGGATAAAAAGGGATTTTTGAAAATTCTTCCCCTAAGGTGGTAAAATGGGGGTGCAAAGTTTGTATGGGAGAACCTTTTTTTTTTGAGCTATAGACTTAAACTTTGTAGAAAAATTAGTTATTAGAATACAAATGAAACACTTTCAGCGTTTTGGAAAATTCCACCCCTACGGGGGTAAAATAGGGGTGCAAGGTTTGTATGGGGGAAACATTTTTTTTTTAAATAGAGACTTAAAACTTTGTAAAAAGATCAGTCATTAGAATACAAATAAAGCACTTTCAGGGTTTTAGAAAATTCTACCCCTAAAGGGGTAAAATAGAGTGCAAAGTTTGTATGGGAAAAACTACTTTTTTTTAAATAGAGACTTAAAACTTTGTAGAGAAATTATTCATTAGAATACAAATAAAGTACCTAGATTCAGTGTTTTAAAAAAATCTACCCCTAAGGGGGTAAAATAGGGGTGCAAATTTTGTATGGGGGAAACAATATTTTTTTTAAATAGAGACTTAAAACTTTGTAGAAAGATTAGTCATCAGAATACAAATTAAGTACTTTCAGCGTTTTAGAAAATTCTACCCCTAAAAATAGGGGGCTAAAATAGGGGTGCAAAGTTTGTATGTGGGAAACTATTTTTTTTAGCTTGAGTCCTAAAACTTTGTAGAAAGATTATTTAAATACAAAGAAAGTACTTTCAGCGTTTTGGAAAATTTCACCCCTAAGGGGGTAAAATAGGGTGCAAAGTTTGTATGGGAAAAACATATTTTTTTTAATAAAGACTTAAAATTTTGACGAAAAATTACTTATTAGAACATGAAAAATACTACATTCAGCGTTTTACAAAAATCATTCCCTAAGGGGGTTAAAAAAGGGTGCAAGGTTTATATGGGGAACACTTTTTCTGAGCTAGACACTTAAAACTTTGTAGAAAAATTACTTACAAAAATACAAAAAAAAAAGACTTTCAGCGTTTTGAAAAAATCTATCCCTAAGGCGGATAAAAAGGGGTGCAAAGTTTTTATCAGGGAAAGTTTATGTTTTTGAGTTAGAGACTTGAAACTTTGTAGAAAGATTACTTATTAAAATACAAAAAAAGAACACAAATCGTTTTAGAAAATTCCACCCCTAATAGGGTTAAAAAGGAGAGCAAGCTTTGCATGGGCAACACTTTTTTTTGAGTTAGACTTAAAACTTTGCAAAAAGATTACTTATTAGAATACTAAAAAAGAACTTTCAGCGTTTTAGAAAACTCCATCCCTAAGGGGATCCTTAAGATCCTTAAGAAGGGTAGCCAGTGTTGTGTGGGAAAAACTTTTTTTTTACTAGACTTAAAACTATTAAAAATGTTACTTATTAAAATTAATAATAAAGTACTTTCAGAGTTTTAGAAAATTCCACCCCTAAGGGGGTTAAGAAAGCTTTGTATGGGCAACACTTTTTTTGAGCTAGAGACTTAAAAGTTTACGAAAAAAGTTCTTTCAGCGATTAGAAAAATTCAACCTCTAAGGGGGTTTAAAAGGGTTTCAAATTTTAAATGGCGAGCAATAAAATTTTAAAGTGTGAGTAAGAGATTTTTAACTTCGGTCTTATTCTGTACGTTAAAAGACTACAAAACTGATTTCAGAGTTTTTCCAAATTCATCCCCTAAGAGTGTTAAAATTGGTTCAAAGTTTGAGTATTTCAAGGCATTTTTAAAGTATGAGATTTTTAACTTTGGTTTTAGACTGTTTGTTCACAAACTAGAAAATGAACATCAACTTTTTTTTTAATTATCCCCTAAAAGAGGGTTCAAATTTTGTATTGAGAGAAATCATTTTCTAAGACGATAAAAAGTTCTACGCGGACGAAGTCGCGGGCAACAGCTAGTAAATTAATAATAATTTACGTTTATTCAATGTCTAGAACTGGTCGTATAATTTAAACTTTTTAATTAAAGCTAGTCAATAAAATATTGAACATACCTATCCCAAAATTATGGCCGTGAAAATGAAAAATTGCTATAAAAGAAGAATAACGTTTTTAATCAGAAAAAAAACCACATTTGTGTGATTCTTTATATCAGCCTAATATTATTATCATTATATTTATAAGTAAATCAGTTATTTATTCGATCACTTATTTTATTAGGGCACTTTTACTTCAGTTCAATGAAGTCTCGTATCAATCACGCTTAAACGGCTGAACCGATTTGGATTACATTTTGCACGAAGATAGTTCATAATTAGCCTGGATTAAAATATAGGATAGTTTTTATCCCGGGTTTACGCAGACAAATATTTTATATCACGACTCACGACACAGCAAACTGTAGGTATTTATTTTTAAGTGGCAGCCCGTTTGTGTAAAAGAAATGAACTGCACCCTTAGCGTGGGATTGAAGTGAGTCGCGTCTACTATCGACGCTACCGCCTATCGTCAAGATTTAGTATGAAAAGTCTATACACCGCCCCTGGTGGTCACTCATAGAACTAAAAATCCAAACTGTAGCGTGAGTCACTTATACATTACTTAATTCGCGATCGACTTCACGTTCGTTCACGATTTTCCAATATTCAACCTTATATCACTAGCATTTATCGTTTTAATTTAAATGTTTGTCGGTTATGACATTACAGAATACGCGCATCGCGACGTCGACAGTGTCGACTGTCGATACAATATGGTGGCGCGGGGGCCATTTATTTGCATTTTAAATACAAAATACGCGACAATCCGAATTTTGCGGATATATGTTGTCAATTTAAAACCCTTAATAAGGGTACAGCACGTATGTTTGTGACCGTAAACATACGTGCTCACGAAATTTAGAGTAGTTTGGACTGTTTGGACAACCATAACTGCGAGTTTTTATGGGTAGGGGGCATTATTAGGAGCCGGGCCTCCTTGGTTCCCCTACCTTAGTTGTAATTATTTTTGCTCTTTATATAATGAAGATATAGAATAGATATAGAAAAGATTTTTTGATGAATGGCAAACATTTCAATATAAGTTACTAATATTTGGGACAGTGTCGAATAGGTACTGAAACATTTGCCTTAAATTAATAGGAAGGCAAAAAGTTAATCCCTTGTCTACTACATTGTTAAATAGGTACCTAATCATAATCATAAATCATTTATTCAGTCACACAGTGGTTTACAATTGTTATTTGATGGTACCTCTTTTTAAGTATGAAATACCTGTGCTAAGAGGCACCGTTCTTCCTTAGTTAGTAAGGCACATGTGAAGAATAATTTTTATAGTAATCAAAGTTAAAATAAACTAAAAATAAGAAATAAAAGAACATTAATGATTAAAGGATAACAAAAGTAGTAAGTATTATCTTAAGTTTCAATTAAAAAAAAAATAATATAACAAGTACTTTTACAAACTCGTATATGTACGAGTATAAGGTATCTTAAGGTACGTGTGTACATGTGGATGCGTGATGTGTGTGCCTGCGGCCTGCGGAAGTGTATTGAGTGTCTATGTTTGAAAAATATTTAGTAATAAGTTTTCTATATCGTAATAACTTTTAGGTTTCAGCCAATCATATAACTTTTTTTTTGCATTCATAATTAGGTAAGTGATACATGTTTAGTTGCTTATTTAGTATATTATATAATTTGGCAGATCTACTAACGAATTGTCTACCTGCAAATGTTGTGTTAATTGAAGTGGTTGGTATTATATTATTATTTCTTCTTCTATTATGTGTGATAGTTGTATATTGCATAGATTTGTGTAGTCTTAGGATCGCAAATAATACTTACGTATAATTTTCTAACAGATAAGACGTCGGAGAGAATATAGAGATCTAACGTAGGATGTCTAAAAGGTTTGAAGTGCATAACTTTTAACACTGATCTTTGAGCTCTTTCTATTTCTAAGAACTTTGTTTTTGTTGCGCCCCCCCAAACCGGTATGCAGTACGTCAGAATAGATTGGACAAGTGTTAGGTAAATCTGCTTTAAAAGTGTCTTCGGTGCTATGTGTCTACCTACTATAAATAGAGTACATACGGTTAAGTCACACCTACCTAATTATTTACTAATTAGGTAGCAGCTGTACCCAGTTGAGCGAGAGCAAATCGAAAACCGAACACGGAATTGTCACAAAAACTGTCGTAACCATCTAGTACGAGATATTCTTAGTCACAAACAAAAATGCCCTTGGGGATGGTGAGAAAAGTGTCATCGCGAGAGAACGGGTGAACAGCGACGAAATAACTCGTGACCCGCAACCGCGACCGTGAACCGGCTACCTATTTATATAATTAAACTTATATATAGATTCACGGTTTAACTAATTTGTTTATAAGCTTTCTGTCTATCAAACGCGAAATCTGAAGTTATTGATAGGTATTTATAAATTTATTTATCATCACACCTCTACTAGACTAGATTACAAAAAAATATACTTAATATGTACTTACCCCCATTTTACGTGTTGCGGTTACCCTGGATACATAACAGTTTTCTAGTCAGTCTTTAGATTCCTATTTAGGATTTACTCAGTATCCTGTTTCATCATCATCATCATATCAGCCGAAAAACGTCCACTGCTGGTATATATACCTAGAGATTACAGAATGAAATTTATACAACACTTGAAAGCCTCTGTTTGGTCCTATGGTTAACAGTTAGATTTATAATGGCTTGAGGCATTAAGTCCGTCTTTTGTGCTTATATGGTTTGTGCAATAAAGTATAAACAAATAAACATTCTGCATATCTTAATAACGTCTCGATGGCGGCTTAAATGCATACTTAATTTACCTTATTTAAAAGGGTCCATTCAAATGAGGTAGGTATCTAGATTTCCACTGATTTATTGCCTTGATCTTAGAGCCAATTGAAGGAGTTAAAATAATAGGTGTATTTATTGATTCAAGGAAATTATTAGCTCTTCGTCTAGTCGTGATCTACAAGAATGTAAATAAAACTAGTGTTATGCAACTGTTGTATAAGAAGGGTCTTAAAACGCGAGTGGCGTGGGTTGCGATGCGAACCTTGGCGAGCATCGCAATTAAAGACGCCATGAGCGTTTTTAGACCAGTTAGTTAAAATACACCGTTGTAAACAATACTTTTTCTACGACAAATTTTAAATAAAGCCTCTGCTAGACGGTCGCCAACACGCCCCTCCGACCGAACGACCTTGGTCCGCACCGACCGTGTAGACAGTTGTTTGCAGTAAAATATCATACTACAGCGGTCGGTGCCGACCAAGTTCACTCGGTCGGAGGGGCGTGTTGGCGACCGTCTAGCAGGGGCTTAAATAGCAGACTACAGAATATTTAGACTTTTCAGGCAGCAAGATTTCTATTCGTTCTTTTGCTACTCACACAATTTCTTCAGGAGTGCAGTTATTAAATTCTTCGGCCATTTTTAAAGGAACGTACAATAAACGAGTTCCATGCGGACGGAGTCGCGGGCAGAAGCTAGTTAAGATATAATAACCACGTTATGTCCGGGTCTAGGATAGGTCTAGGATACTTCGAGAGATTAAACAGTGAAATACTTCACTGTTTAAGGGGGTGAATTGGAAATTATTGCGTTCTTTGAAACACCGTTCTGACCAGATTAGAGGAAACAATAAGATTTTTGTCTTTATGATAGTTTATCTGATTGAATCGATACATGCCACAAAATTCCTCAATAGAAAAAAATCCAAACTTAGGTCTTTATTTACCTTTTTTTTCTACTCAGCTTACTCAGTTTACGACACAATCAAGTTTATACTGTAGTATTTTATATCATCTAAAATCTCACTTAATGAAATATGAATAAAACTTCTCTAAGTTAGGTATTTATCAAATTTTGTCCAAAAAAGCCATTCCCGAAGAGTGTTGTGTTGTATCTCTTTTCCTCGTGCGCGGAAGGCATATTAAGCGTGTCTCTGTCAAGGGGATGTGGTTTTCGCGAATCGTGGACCCCACAACCTGTTAGTTACAATACAATACAATACTTTATTGATAACACCTAAGTTACAAAAGTCAAATGATTAATGTAAACAGCGACAACAACAACATGATAACTACATGTATTTAATTCAGACCTACAACTTACATACATACATACAATCACGCCTTTATCCCTAAAAGGGGTAAGCAGAGCACATGAAACTTGTGTTCCAGTGCCACTTTTAGCATGAATGTGGGTATAAAAGATCGACAAAATGTGATGTTGCAGTGATAGGTTGCTAGCCCATCGCCCACAATACACTTCAACCCTGTTCCCTTAGTCGACTCTTACGACACCCACGGGAAGAAAGGGGGTGGTGCTATTCTAACCCGATTCCACACGGGTAACCCGACTCCACACGGGTAGTTTACCAATATAGCCTAGAACAAAGGCGAAATCATACTTAAAGTATCTACGTACGTACCGTACCTAATTCAAAATAGCGATGAAGATGGTTCTAAAAACTTAATTTAAGCACCTTTGGACTGGAGAAACCCGATATTTAAATACATATAACTATACCTGTTCGGAACGTCAATGCAAATGTACCTAATTTATTCGTGGAAGTCCCATTTTGGCCACTTTATTTAATCAATTCTGTTCGATGCAGATAAGTTTGGATAAATTATTAGCAGGAAAACGGTTAATCGTGACGTGCATGCGTAAGATGCTGTTTATTGGAGCGTTGGGAAAAGCGCGCAGCGATGCACGACCGTTGCACGTACGTTGATCTCGTGTTGCAGCGGACAGCAATTATCAGATCCACCTGTACTAAGCCTTCCGACTCATTTTTCAGAAAGAATGAAGAGTGTATACATATAAACATTCATTACCTTAATAAGAATAATTCCGTCTGGTGGGTAAACCAAACGAACACAACACATTTTAACATGACGAAAATGGAAATTGTAGTTAGTTATCTGAGTAGTTACCTATATATAATTGAAGTAACTACCTAAAGTAAGATCGACAATATTAGACAATCTCGAATTATTTATTCGACACAATGTATATTAAATAAATAATATAATTAAATAAATATCAAGTATAAAAATGTTGTGAATCTGATTTATTCACTCCATTTCGTGAATTTATCACCACTATATCGTATGTTAATTAACTTCGCTATAAGTGTAATGTTTGAGTGGGGTCTTCAAAAGAAAACAACTTGGTTTTTATTACAAATATTTACTCAATCTATAACACTTAATAATTACTATACAAATATAACAAAATGCTATTCGTCTTTGTTCTAATACAACAACTAATTAAACGAATTTAAACCAAAAGAATAGATGTATTGGCACATAGTCTGGATAGGTACAACAAAATATATATTTAAGCTTAAATTTTCTTACAGCGAACTTGAGCGTACGAGGATACACTGAAATTTGTATTGAATACTAGAAAGGGTAAAGGAATGACATTGATAAGTATGTTAAGAGATATTGATACTGACAGTCGATCTATTGCAACTCTCTCATTGAGATCAGATACAACAATGTCAGGTGTGGGAACTTTCAATATTTTTAACTAAGCCTGCCTATTCAAGTGAAAACAGCATCACTGTGGAAATAAATAAATACAAAAGGCGTATTATGGTCGTGCTTATCGTGCGATAACCGAAAGAAGCATCCGACACTTTCTGTCAAATATGATCTCGAATACGCGATAATTATACGCAAGCATCATAAGCCCCAGGAAAAGAAAAATTCACAACGTTTACCAACAAAACACCTCATCCGAATCAGTTTTATTCACTTCACTGCCTTGGGTCAATTCGTTATAGGGGTGAGTTAGGTGAGAGACTGGTTTGTGAATCACACAGGAGTATTTTTTTATCACTAGATAAACAAAATGCACTAGCAGTGTCCAGTTCTCTTACAGTGCAAATAGTAGTCGCTGCGTTCATACTCGTCCTCGTCAAAGTGAGATCTGAAAGGCGAAGGCTGGAACTCGGAAGGTCTTCTTGTGGGCCTTTTGACTGGCCACTGTCTTCTGTTCCTTTCGTGGTACGTGGGTCGATGGGGCCTACGCGGCCGGTAGCGCGGACTGAAATGGTTAAACTCGAAGTTTAGTTTTAATTTCATATTTAAGAGCGGACAAGGCGAGTTTTTGCAGTGATGCAAACGCACGTGTCACGGACACCCGACTGTCGCGCGACAGATGGCAAAGATTGCATGTAAAAAATAGGCCAAGCCTCGAAACTTCCTTTGCTATTCCGCTAAAAAACGTGCTGGTCGATCAGCGGAGATCAAATGCAACTGTTTGCGTATAAATATGCAAATAATTACAGCAAACTACCACCAATAATGAAAAAACCTCGACACGTGTTTCGCCTCTCTACGAGGCATCATCAGGAGATGCTGGCAGGCTAGGGTAGGTCTGTCCAGCACGTTTTTTAGCGGAATAGCAAAGGAATATTGTTCTCGTAATACTTATATCATGAACTTCCGCAAAGTAACGCCTGATTCAATAAACTACGTCATAAATCGTAAACCGCAATTTATTTAACGGAACCCTTCATGTGCGAGTCCGAGTCGCACTTGGCCGCTTTTTTTATCTTTGAGGGTTCAAAATCGGCTACAATGGGGAACAATACTGCAATGTTCTGCCGCCAGAGGCAGCACTACCTCTAATAGTAAACCAGTATAGGAATATAGGGTTTCACACGCACATGCACAATTGATTGTCAAATGAGTGACAAGGATGCTTGCATAGACAATACCGCAAGTGGGAACGAGATACAATGTCAACGCTGCTAGTGTCGACACCTACGAAGAGTTTTGCGTAATGTTCCCTATTACAGTCATATTGGTTTACTTCACGTAGTGCTCAACAGATGGATAGAAAATCCTACTTCCTAGCCAGAGGAAAATCTATATTTTACGCACACTATGAGCACACCAGGCCGAGCTAGGTAGTTCAAGCTATTAAACCAACCAATGGTAACACGATTAAATACATAAAGTTATCTCGATAGAGCATGGAATCGAAATACCAGAAATCGGCCTGGGCATACTTCAAACTACAGAACCTCACGATATGTATTTAACGCCACTCGGTAGCAAAACTATTTCCGTCTTGGGCATAAACACTAGAACGTAACGAGGCTCAAGGGTCTACTGTAGAAATTGCAATAATTCGCTTCACTCAGGATTCACTGCCCAAACTGTAAATATATCTATATATATTGCCATATATAACAAATACTTATATATGGCATTTTGCTCCCTTGAGATTCAATCGACTATCATTTGACCACCTACTCTAGATACATCGATCACAATGAATCTTACCTCTTAGGCCGCTTAGAATACGGCACTTTCTTACTCGTCCTATAGCCCTCCGGGCGCGGCAGATAGTCGTCATCTTCATCCGTGCCGGCCTCATCAAGCTCGTCGTGGGGCCGCGTGTGGTGGAACACGGGCCTTATGTGCGGCACAGCCACAGGATACGGCTTCATTACTGGAACGGGCACCTAAGTGATCAAAGGTGATATGCAGTTAATCTTCAGAGAGGAGTCAATGATAGTGCGCGCAATAAGTATAGGGAAAAAAAATCGTCAACAACAAAAAATCCCACCGTCGATGCTCTTACAATTCATTACAAGGCGCACGTGTAGGAAATAAATCTGAATGATGAGATGAGTAGGTATCGCTAGTAGGTAGTAGCTTTTGGCGGGGTGGAATCGGTACGCGGTATTTTCTACTTTAGAGCATACTGATGTCGCCCAGATGTTCTTTCTTGTACTCCAGGCAAAATACGGTTTTGAAAAACATTAATTTAGAATTGCGTTTTTTTTCTTTATATCATTTTAAAACATTGATCTAAGATGCTTTATTCAAGAATCCAACAAACTTTCCATCCGGAAGTATTTATATAGATTTAAAAAACGAATGAATTGCTTTTTTTTAATTATTTATTTTGAATATTATAGAGCAAATGTAAATGAACCAAAATAAAGATAAAACCATTTATTAATATTTTTTCTGACTTTTCAGAAGCTAGTTAAGTTATCATTTTTTTGATGTCTGAAATTTTGTTGGATTTTGTCACTAAGTAACTATTTAATTGATTATATTTCCATTACATAAAAAAAATCTGCTATTATAAATTATTTCCAAATTTGACATATTTTCCATACAAGCTGACTCGGCATACTGTCAATAATAGGTACTACATTTGTGCAGTAGTATTTAATAGTGCGGACTCCGATTCCCGCTTGCGCCAATTTGGTAGCACTAGTTTAAAAAAATGTGTGCCGCGCAGTAAATAATCTGTACTGACTTGACACCACACCGAGCCTTCACCGACGAATATAGAAGTGGCCTTAAATTGTATTAAAATGCAGCAAGCCAGTTACACCTAAATACTTAGCACATATGTAGGTACTTTATTCACTCAACAGAACTTAGCACTGTGGGAATGCCGACAACTAAGTCAAAATTTTAATGTTTTGATCATTAAATCGATGTCTGTTAAGAATGGTTTAATTAATTATCTATTCTAGCATCTCGTCTAGTTTACACAAGCCATTATGACTGCATCTCGATAAGACACACGCAAAAACGTTAACTCGTTATTACTCGGGTCTTTCAACAAGAAGCCTGTTATTGTTACATGTCATTAATGGCCACCTTAGAATAATAACGCATAGAAACGCAGTTCACGCGCAACGGTGAGGCCACTAAAACTCGGCCATAAATGGCCCAGTACGCCGATCGGTGGAACAAAATTGTTGCGTTTGTGTGCGTATTGGCGCGTGTGAATACGAGTTGATCACAACTACATGAATCCATTTTATGCCTCACGCTTGGCGCGTCGGCCGTATGAAACTATCCTTCTATGCATTATTATTCCAAGATGGCCACCTACTTAGTTAGTGAACTACAACGTTAAATAAAGCAGTACACAATACTAGATAAATATAATGATGTAGGTATCTAATCATACTTTGGACACAATGCCTACCTCACAACTAATAGTACGTAAAATTTATAAAAGCTGGGAGGAATAAAGTTGAACGAAATTAATGGGATTTGTCATTGTGTGGGTCAGAGATCAATCTGATTCATAGGTTTCGCAATGACAGCACAATTTAGTTTCAATGTGTTACGCGAGCTCGCTTGCGCGCGCGCCCAATAAAAATGACAGGAAAGTGCGTGAATCACATTGGAATCAAATGCGAAACATTTGTGGTCACTCCATTCACGCCAGCTTTCATGAACTGATCTGTAGGTACTATAACCATATTGCATAAATAATTATTAGATGTAGGTACTATATAAATAACCATATTGCACAAATAATTATTAAATGTTAGGTATACATAAATGTTCTTATAATTAAATATACGGATAGAAAAAGCTGACAGCCACGCATTATACTTATTATAAAATAAACCCACGTCCAGTTGAAAAATATATAGGTAGGTAAGCATTATTTGATGATAAATAAAGGTTAATACATATTTATTGATTCCATATATCATTAATTGGCACTAGATAAAAAGTCTAGTATGTTTAGTGATTACAAAATTGTCATGTTTTAATAAGCCCCTTTTCCTATCAGGTAAGTACCTAATTTATCATACAACTAAAGCCAAATTAAAACCGGTTCATTCGTATAGGAGCTAGATACGCTTACGATTACGCAGACAAATACACTTCTTAATTAATTTTATAGTGGTACCTAAAGCACCCTCTGCCCTGCTAAATACTCAAGAATTAAAAAAAAAAACTAAAATGTGTAAATTTTCTGGAAAAAAGAACCTTATTGCCTCTATAGTTCTAAGATCCCTTTTTCCTGAGGACCACTTAGATTATCAATAAACACTGACCTGTTTCACTACAGGCACGGGTACAGGTTTTTCCACAGGATATGGGACATTTTTATACACCGGGTACGGTACGGGTTTCTCGATCTGCACTTTCAGCTCTCTCACGACTGGCACGGCCACCGGCTTGGGTATCGGCACCCGGACCGGATACGGTTCCGGCACAGGGACTATGACGGGCCGCGGCACTTCGATCTGCGAAGTACGGGTCACGTGAGGACTTTTACTTCGAAATTCCATAGATTTAAAATTAAACAAAATAACTATACCTACTCAGACAGTACGTCTTTATATGACGATAGGTAGTTTTGTAGACCATATAGATACCGGGTTCGTTTCCCGGTCTGCTACGCTAGTGTGCGTTTAATTTTTTCTTAGGCTTTGTTCTTCGTATGAATGCCTTTATTATTTTATTACCTAAGTCTCAATCCACCCTTTTTCACCAGATATTTACGTCACTGAAATCCCTCCGACAAGTCCAGAAAATCCTCATATGAATCTAATGGTTAGACCACTTCACTAGAATCCCTCCGTCAAACCTAGGTATAAATATTTATATATTATGGTCGATACTCGATGATCGATCTAAAAAGTCTGACCGCGTTTACGCTATGACGCGCGTGCTTTCAGGATATAGGTAGTTAAATAACAATATTTGAAATTTTGAAAATTCAATTTTTTTTTGCATGGACACTATGTCAAAGTGTGTCTTAAATTCCAATGAAGAAAAATCCTCTTAGTTCGAATTTAACCCATATTGCTGTGACATAGAGTGCCCAATGCCATATACAAGTACCTACATCGTCGAGCACTCGGACGTTTACCTGATATGGCGGCAAAAGATAGCTAATTTTCCCGTGAAATTAAAAAGCATATACTTTTCTGAGACTTTCGGTTAAGTAATCATAATCGTATGAAAATTAAAATCCAAGAAAATGTGAAAGGTATAATTGCATATGATTTTCGTATGCAGTCGTTAACTAAAAGATTTATAACGAACGTTGGTCATAAAAATACACGCACGCGTTATCTACCTATTTTATAATGTCCGCAGATTAACGTGAATGGAGGAAACTCCTGAGCAAATGTAAATCGCTACATTAGCATTTTCAGCTGCACGCGAACTAATAATTGCTCGCAAATAAATTGCACCGTGCTCAAGCTACAATGTTATTCATGACATGTCTTCTATGTCAATCCTGTTCTTGCTGTTGACTGATGACAAGATTGACAAGCAAAACATTGCTTTTATTCAATTGCTACCAATCCAATATAACCTTAGATAACGAACTCTTATGCTATTCTGACTTAATTTTCGGTTCCTCTGAATGCATCTCGATCGCTATAATGGTTGGGAGTTGTTTGGATGATCCTAAACAAAATGACCAATTTTGAATGTACTTTTTGTATCAACTTCGTACTTATTTAGGTACATAGGTGTGCTCCTAATGATAAGAGAAGCAAATAAGTAATTGCAGCCACGAACGTTGGTGCTAGATTCTTGCGATGAGTAGGTACCTACTTACCTAGAACCACCATACGACCGCATAACTTCATCAAATGGAGGAAAACATGTTCCGGTTTTTAATCACAGTTATTTTATTCCATTTACTTTTATGCAAACTCTAATTATCTGACCGCCAGTGAAAGCAATCTTACTTAGAGGAGCCAATGTCCCGTGACGACGGACGATGGACCACTAGGCGTCCATTATTTATGCATAATCATTGATTATCCTGTACCTTTTCAATTGCTCGCAAGCCTCAGTTTCACTTTCGATGAGGGTTGCAATGAACTGCAGTTAGGTGAGTTAGATCTGTCACAATTGTATAGGAAATATTGCTTCATCTGATAAATTAATAAAGCCGTCATTAACACCGTTTATGTATTATGTACCTAAATGTTGCTAAATCTAAAGTTTGATAAATATCATAAATTCATCAAATTAAGACTTAGAAGCCACTGTATTTCTCCTTAGATACTCGTTAGCTAATTGTTCCTATATCGGACGTTAATGGGTATAATTTTGTAGTCTGTATCCATGGCAGTAGCTGTACACGAGCAAACGCATGACTGAATGAAATTGCCGTGTGTTTTGTTTCATGATTTCTCTGCCGCACACGCGTCATCTTTCGTACCCGTGGAGCCGAGGAAATCAGTGCGAGACGCGTGCTACCAGCTTTTCCGATCCGCATTCCTACATATAGTTTTTGTTGATTAATTACTATATCTTCTACCACAGCGAATAATGAAATAAAATCCTATTTACTAAGACTTACCGCGTATGGCTTCGGTATAGGCACGTGTATAGGCTTCGCATCTGACGCGTAGGTCTCGAAATCACGGAATGAATCCTTGTATTTTGATTTCAGGTAAGACTGCCGCCATTTCTCTACAAGTTTCTTGTAATCAAATTCATCGGATACATCGTTAAAAGGCCTATATGCCGGTAAATAGGAAGGGTGAGACGTATCATGGGTTCTGAGTCCCAACAAATCTTCCTCCGACTTAAATCTCGTGAGAGATACATCCTTAGTCCAATCGTTAGGCTTGGTGGTTTTATGCGGCCGGTACTTATTTTGAAATGACCATTCACTTGGTTTGGTATCACTATACTTATTATGACTGAATTTAGGTTTTTGTTTGCTCTTTGGAATATGAACGACATCGTTAGTAATATCGTCGCTGTAGTGAGAACTGATAGAAGGGTGTTTGATGGACGTAAACTCTGGTCCCTTGTAAACATTTCCCCAAACGGAGCTTGTTGAAGGAGCATTACTACTGTATAAGTTCTTGAATTGATTTATATAGTCATCAGATTTAAACAAATCTTTGTATTTTGATTGTAAACTCGAATAATCATCATCATAATGCGCTTTAACACCAGGTATTTTCTTGAAACTAGAGTAATCGAGTTCGGGAAACTTGTAGTCAGGTAAATCTACAACATTACTACTTGCGGGTGTGAGCTCATCTGTACTACTGTAAGGCTTCCTTCTGGAGTGTTTTCCTTTTTCTGGTACACTAGTATCATATTTGAAGCTCATATTACTGAAATCAGTAGAATATTCGTAACCCTTTAACGGGCTTCTCCAGGTTTTAATAGTGTTGTTATGTCCACTGGATGCCCACGGAGATGTGTGCTTCATTTTATCTTTGTAGTCGAAATCAGGCTTCGTGTCTTTTAAACTAGATTTGGGACTAGTAAAACTCACAAAATGATTTGAATAACTGTGATGTGTGTAAGCAGGTTTTGGAATATCGCTTTCTTGATCATCTTCTTTAACTTCATACGTATTTTTGAATGCTTGCGACGGATAATTAAGACTGCTGTGACTTTCATAGTTCTTATTTTTATTGTGCAAGTCGTAGTTATTGTTGCTGTGACTTCCGTAATTATTACTAATACCGTGGCTATCATAGTTATCATTATTGTGACTTTCATAGTTATTACTGTTATGACTGTCGTAGTTATTGCTATGTTTAACGTCTTTTGGTCTATTAGTTACTGGCTGAAACGTAGCCGTAGGGAACTTATTTTCTACCTCGGTAGGATAGTACTGCTTATATTTTGTAAAATCAATTACTTTGGGGAAATTAAATGAGTAGGTGTTGTTTGATGAGGGCTTTACCTCATCTGCTTCGGTCGGTGGATATGTTGGAGCGTAGTTGTAAATGTTTTGGTGACTGCTTGCCGACTCGCCATATGATACAGGCTTCGCTTCGTGAGTTGTTTCTGTTTCCTTAAAATGAGGATATCTAGTTTCACTGATGGGGTTGGAATTTCCATTACTAAAAACATCAAACGCTACTGTATCATTAAATTGGCTTAACATTTTATGTTTATTTTTGCCGCCCAACTTAGTTCCATACACCGGTGAATTGCTCTCTTCGTCAACTATCCGCCTATATTTCTCCTCCGGTGAACCATTTTGACTCTGATCATTATTATCAGGATTGAAATAGGGTGCTGAATTATATTGCAACACGCTTGGCTGTGCACTGTTGTCGTCACCAGAACTGAACGCCTGACCATCCTGCTGTGTTCCAATATTACCGAATCCAGACGTTTCTGAAGCCGACGGGAACGCCGGCCCGTATAACCTCGGCGGTGGAGACTCCTGATGATTAACGTTGCTGCTCAGGTACGTAGCATAGTCCGGCGAGCTGGGCACAAAGCCATCATAGGATCCAACGTCGTTGAACCCAAACGTGGAGTAAGAGACCACACTCGGTTGCGGGCTGCTGTCTTGGTCTTCGGGTTGGGTTGTTTTGATTCTCCTGGTTTTTTTCCCTTCGATCGTTAGGAGCAGGAGGTAAAAGAGCGCGGCGTGGAATATTTTACGAGACATGGTGTAGTTCTGTGATCATCTTCCGAGCGTGGTCAGCGGGTGGAGGTCCGGGAACGACTGCGGGCGGCCGGGCCGGGCGCGTGCGCCGCCCCAGCGCGAGAAAACGAAAGCGTTCACGCTTAGTAACCGCGACAAATTTTCCCCGCTAATTATACTGCGAGTTCGATAATCTTGTAATACATGACGTTGTAATATGCAGTAACGAGGTGTCGTTTCGAACGCACCTTCCGCCTTTTCATTATTTGTGACATTCATATCACCTAGGCTTCTGTTCTCGATTAGGTAGGTTCTCGGTTAGATACTCAAATCAAAGGGAACTTCAATTGTGATTGATTGTGACCGGAGTGGGATTTTCAATCCTTCAGCGAATTTACACATGCAAGAAATTGCATGCAAGTTTAACTTCATAGCGGGGTTTGATCGATCACTTGAACTCAAGCATCCTCGATAACCCGCAATGTAATAAGAATAATAAGAATAACTTTATTGCTTTCATGTTGGCATACAGGTGGTCTTACAAAATTTACAGTACGACATGGGACCCTGTAAGGGTATTGCAAGTCTTACAATCTAGAACTTAAAACTAAAGTAATATACCTAGTACTAGTAGGAGGTAACAAAAGTGTTAAATCTAAAAATAATACGCCTAGGTAACACACGTTATCTCCACTTATATCTCCACTTATAATAAATCTCTAAATTAAAAAAAGAATCAGCCAGTTTGAAACTAAGCTTTGCGCGGTTCGAATGTTCTCAGCATCCCATGAACGGAAAAATATGAAACATTTTATATAGGTACATTATTATTCTAGCTGCAACTTAGGATAGTTTTTATCCGACTGCGACAGTTAATTAATTTTCCGAAATATACGACTTCATTTAATTTTTCATTTATTTTTATTGAAATCAAACGCTGCTCCAACTGTCAGCTATAAGAGCCGTCAAAATGGCGGAATTGCTTTGCCTTTCACTTATTAATAATTTAAATCCCGTCTACGATAGACCTTTACGAGACAAATGCTAAAATATAAACCATAAAAAAATATTCGATTCTGATATGAGAACTTATATGCGCAAATGTCGTTTTATGTCGTAATTTCAATAAATGAAATCAACAAATTTGAACAATATAATTAACACGAATTTGTTTTTTTTGAATGACAATGGCACGCGCTCGGCGCATTCAGCCAAAGTACCTGCGGCGCTACCACGAAAACCGATACTCAATGTTCATATATTTGCATCCCTGTCACTCGAGTATGGTTAGTGCGATAGAGATAGAGATACCCGAATATTTTCGAATTCCGAAGTTCGTGGTTATAGCTCAGGAATCGAAAATATGGTAAATAATCATAATGTATTTTCTCGAAAAAGAATTTAAAATAAATATAGTCAAATGGAGAAAAAAACAAAGCAAGAGGTTATATAGGTAATGATTAAGTTATAAGAGTCCAAAGTTTTAAGAGGGGGTATGTTCTGTCCCTTTTCCGCAAAACGCACCTTCATATGAAACGATTGTTTTTTACTATGACGCTCGAGTATATCGACGTCACAGTCCCTCATCGTTTTCTCACTCTAACAAGCGACATTAAAACGGATGTAGCTTCATAATTTTTTGAGATATTTGAATGGGAGTTTCATTATCTTCTATCTATTTATACATAATAAATGCCTATGTCCTGACTGATTTATTCACTCAATCACTCACTCACTCACTCATCAACGCACAGCCGAAACTACTAATCTTAGAGAATTGATTTTTGCACAGTATGTTGCTTTTATAACGTGGGCTAGGGATAAAAAGGGATTTTTGAAAATTCTACCCCTAAGGGGGTAAAATGGGGGTGCAAAGTTTGTATGGGAGAACCTTTTTTTGAGCTATAGACTTAAACTTTGTAGAAAAATTAGTTATTAGAATACAAATGAAACACTTTCATTGTTTTGAAAAATTCCACCCCTACGGGGGTAAAATAGGGGTGCAAGGTTTGTATGGGGGAAACATTTTTTTTTTAAATAGAGACTTAAAACTTTGTAGAAAGATCAGTCATTAGAATACAAATAAAGAACTTTCAGGATTTTAGAAAATTCTACCCCTAAAGGGGTAAAATAGAGTGCAAAGTTTGTATGGGAAAAACTACTTTTTTTTAAATAGAGACTTAAAACTTTGTAGAGAAATTATTCATGAGAATACAAATAAAGTACCTAGATTCAGTGTTTTAAAAAAATCTACCCCTAAGGGGGTAAAATAGGGGTGCAAATTTTGTATGGGGGAAACAATATTTTTTTTAAATAGAGACTTAAAACTTTGTAGAAAGATTAGTCATCAGAATACAAATTAAGTACTTTCAGCGTTTTAGAAAATTCTACCCCTAAAAATAGGGGGCTAAAATAGGGGTGCAAAGTTTGTATGTGGGAAACTATTTTTTTTTGCTAGAGTCCTAAAACTTTGTAGAAAGATTATTTAAATACAAAGAAAGTACTTTCAGCGTTTTGGAAAATTTCACCCCTAAGGGGGTAAAATAGGGTGCAAAGTTTGTATGGGAAAAACATATTTTTTTTTAATAGAGACTTAAAATTTTGACGAAAAATTACTTAATTAGAACATGAAAAATACTACATTCGGCGTTTTACAAAAATCATTCCCTAAGGGGGTTAAAAAAGGGTGCAAGGTTTGTATGGGGAACACTTTTTCTGAGCTAGACACTTAAAACTTTGTAGAAAGATTACTTATAAAAATACAAAAAAAAAGACTTTCAGCGTTTTGAAAAAATCTATCCCTAAGGGGGATAAAAAGGGGTGCAAAGTTTTTATCAGGGAAAGTTTATGTTTTTGAGTTAGAGACTTGAAACTTTGTAGAAAGATTATTTATTAAAATACAAAAAAAGAACACAAATCGTTTTAGAAAATTCCACCCCTAATAGGGTTAAAAAGGAGAGCAAGCTTTGCATGGGCAACACTTTTTTTTGAGTTAGACTTAAAACTTTGCAAAAAGATTACTTATTAGAATACTAAAAAAGAACTTTCAGCGTTTTAGAAAACTCCATCCCTAAGGGGATCCTTAAGATCCTTAAGAAGGGTAGCCAGTGTTGTGTGGGAAAAACTTTTTTTTTACTAGACTTAAAACTATTCAAAATGTTACTTATTAAAATTAATAATAAAGTACTTTCAGAGTTTTAGAAAATTCCACCCCTAAGGGGGTTAAGAAAGCTTTGTATGGGCAACACTTTTTTTGAGCTAGAGACTTAAAAGTTTACGAAAAAAGTTCTTTCAGCGATTAGAAAAATTCAACCTCTAAGGGGGTTTAAAAGGGGGTTCAAATTTTAAATGGCGAGCAATAAAATTTTAAAGTGTGAGTAAGAGATTTTTAACTTCGGTCTTATTCTGTACGTTAAAAGACTACAAAACTGATTTCAGAGTTTTTCCAAATTCATCCCCTAAGAGTGTTAAAATTGGTTCAAAGTTTGAGTATTTCAAGGCATTTTTAAAGTATGAGATTTTTAACTTTGGTTTTAGACTGTTTGTTCACAAACTAGAAAATGAACATCAACTTTTTTTTTAATTATCCCCTAAAAGAGGGTTCAAATTTTGTATTGAGAGAAATCATTTTCTAAGACGATAAAAAGTTCTACGCGGACGAAGTCGCGGGCAACAGCTAGTATAAGATAAATCTCTATTTCAATCTTATCTTCAACACTATTTATAATATTTATTTAAGTCAAAGAATTCTTGTAATGAATAGAAACTATTATATGCTAAGTATTTTTTCAGATTCTCAACAAATTTTGTGTATTTCAGCTCTTCACTAATATCTTTAGGAACATTATTATATATTCTTATTGTGGTCATATGGGGGCTCTTGTTACTCATTTGCAAGTTACTAGTAGGTAAGGCTATTCTATTTTGATGTCGCAGGTTCATGGTGCTTGTGTGATGATCTTTGGCTTTTGTATATAAATATGGATGCTTACGTACAAATTTACAGACTTCTAAAATGTATAGGGATGGTAAAGTTAAGATGTTAAATTCCTTAAAGTAAGGTCTGCAACTATCATATTTTTTAATATTTGCGAGAATCCGTATGCATCTTTTTTGTAGTATGAACAAGTCCATCACATCAGTGCTGTTACCCCACAATATGATCCCATATTGCAGCCAGGACTGAGTAAACGCATAATAAGCATTAGTGGCCGTATTTAAGTCTGTACTTCTTTTTATATTTCTGAGGGCATAAGCAAAGCGAGACAGTTTTGTACAAATTTTGTCAATGTGTGCCTTCCAATTGATATTTTCGTCAATGCTGATGCCCAAAAGGCTGCAATTATTTACTGGTTCAAATTCGTGATCTAAATATTTGTAATGAAACTGTAGAGGGCGTCTTTGATGAGGTCGGAATTGAATTAAATTTGTCTTTTTTAAGTTTAGTTGTAGGTTATGTTCTTTAAGCCATTTTATTAAGTCACCCATTAGAGAGTTTAATTTAAGAGATGCATCATTGTTATTTTGGCTGGATAGTACTACGGAAATATCATCGGCATATATAAAACACTTAACATTACTTGTATTTATTATTTTTGGCAGATCATTAATATATATTAAGAATAGAATACATCCTAATACGCTACCCTGCGGTATTGAGCTAGTGATTTGCGTTTCGTGGGAAAGTATTTTGCTGACAGTATTCGTTCTTCGGTCATAGTAATCAATTTCAACAAACTGAACTCTTTTTTTCTAAATAGGATTTGAACTTGCATGCAATTTTCAGCATGTGTTTCGCTTAGGTCGATGACATAAAGACTTTGAAGGGGGAACACATCACTCACTTTATCTGTGCGGGATAAGTGTCAATCAATTACCTACCGTATTATAATACCGTAAGATTAAAATAGGTACCGTATTGACTATTCGGGTCTTATCGTATTTCCATGTTTGCCCCTTGGAAAAAAATCATAAGGCGTAGGTATCGTACGGTACCTATCCAGATTTTTTCTTTTTCTTCAAAAAACAGAATTCCAAACTCATCATCCATTTAAGTGCCAAATATAAATGTGATACTTATCCTTCGGTGTGCTTAGGGTTTAATATAATACAAACAAAATAAAACAAAAATTTGGCTAAACACTTTTATTTGTCTATAGAAATTATTGAATTCTTAATACAGTTTTCATTGTGAAAACGTTGTCTGCCATTACGAAGAGTAAAGTACTTAATACTATTCACATTAAATTATTCAAATTAAATGGCCACGTTGCTGACACAAGCTCAGGTAAACATTAGCCCTTCTGAAGAATTTGTACTAGGACACAAACAACTTAACACTTAACATATAAAAAGCAGCTTCCCAATACGTAAAAAAAACTTGAAGTGAAAGAATAACAAGTGGAATGGTAATCAATTTAAATACGTTGCTTTTCGAGAATCCTCATCCTTTATAATATCCCTACCTTAATCTGATATAAATAATTAATACTCTGAAAGTAAATAACAACTACGTATAAGTATATATATATATAATAGGCACAATGGAGAGAACACAATAAATTTGAAATCAATTAACAGTTCTAAGGGTATTTATTTATTGGTCATAATTTGAACTGTTAAAGTTCGTTTGGTGAGAAAAATAAATTAAAGATAATATATAACACCAGACAGTTACAGCATATCAGCATAAAAAAAAGTTTTAATGTATGTGTAACATAATAAGTCAGAGATTCTTTACACGTCCTAAACCAACTTGAATTGACATAGTATACATCAAGTTTTAGTATAATCAATAGGTATTAATTTCGGAAAAAAATCACTAGATGGCAATCATGAGAAAAGCGTAGGACAAGGGTAACCAAGCAAAACATCTATTTATAAAAATTTAAGACTGCAGACAAGTAGTCTACGGAATAATGAAGTTTACAAAAATATTTTTCATCTATCACTTTTATGAACACTTTCAAACGTACTGGTCATCTATAAGTATTTATTGGTGCATATGATACGTCCATAGAAACAGTGAATACTTGTGCAATATTTATCAATAATAAACCTATATAGGCCTAAGTCTCTATGGGTTTGTTTCTGGATATAATGTCGTTGATTCTACAAGTCATAAGATTTCTATTTTGTAATTAAAATAATTTATTATATTTAAATCACGCTTACGAGTTATTTTCACTAAATAATACATTCTATATTATTTCTCAACATTTACCTACTCTCTATAAGTATGTAATAAAATAGTTAATATTACACGATTACCTTGATACACTTGTATGTCTAAACACGGTTACTATGATAGACAAGTAAGGAGTTAACAAGAACAGTAAATGCTTACAAATGAACTCTACAGACGACAAAATGTTAAGTTTTGTGACATTAAAAAGTTTAGAAAAATATTTCATTCTCTTGGTTACAAGTCCACGTTACCCTTATTATTATTATTAGATACCTCGTGCAGTCCCTTCTCAGTCGTTTGTTCGAGACGATAATTATAAGTATACGTAGTAGGTATAAAACCAAAATAAGAATGCACTTAATATACGGTAACAAAGTAATAGTTTCTGTCCTGAATATCATTTACGGGGCAGTTATTTTGACGTTGCTACCGTCGTTCATGTCGTCATATTTATTTAGATTTTATTTGTATCGCAATATATAACAAGAATTTATTGTTAACTTTATGACACTAATGACAGACGATGGAAGCGCCAAATATTCACACCTAAGTAGCCTTTAAAGCAACTTTTACCGATGAATATAATGCACTCAAATGCCATGAACGCAAAGTTTCAATTGTGACACTCAAAAGTGAATCGTTCCCAATTCCTGTACCTACTGATGTGCCGACGGAAAGTTTCCTATGTTGCGAAATGTTTCTGCTGAAAATTTCGGAAATTTTCCTAATTTTTGTATGGGAATTGAAACTTTCTATTTCCAACATGGAAATTTACGAACTGAGAAGCATAAAACTGTAACTCTTATACATAGTGTATAAGAGTTACATTTTCATGCTTCTCGGTACGTAAACTTCCTTAATTTCTTGTGAAAATTTCTAGAAATTTCCGAGAACTTTTCCAACTTTTTGGAAACTTTCCGCAATTTGCACATCACTACCTGTACCATAGGTTAACCAATAGACGTAAAACTAAAGCTCGCATCCAAAGCACACTGCACACACCACATTTGCTCATGCTATTTATATTATTAACACCCGCTATAGCATTACTCATTCAATTAACAATATATTTGATTAATTAACCACTCAAATTAAAGTTACGCCCGAAGTTCCCGTCACCAACGCATAGGTGGCGTTGTGTTTAATCAAATGCCCCACCTAGACGTCGTGATATCTACTTCATATCGATTTGGCTTTTACTTCCATTTATCGTCAAATAAGTATACCTATGCTACAGAATACTCTTAATTTATGGCTACAAAGAACATGGCTATAGTTTTAAATACTACGCGTTAATGAATTATTTTTTAATAAAGTTGAAGTTAAATCGCGCAGAGTAGGTAATACAAAAAGTTTATGAATCTGAATCGAATGATTTATAAACAGGAAACAGACTGGGAATCCAATCTACGTAAATATATTATTTAATCAACAATCATTATGCATTTAAGTCTATTCATTTTATTTCATATAATCATAATAAAACTCATATGTAGAATAATGTAGGCATTTCATCGAACGAAAGTATCCTGAACGTGAAACTAATTTTTAAATTTATTTTTCGATTATAGAATACTGATGTCTGCTAAGCATCAACATTAACAACCTAAAGGTACATACGTGAAGGGAGTTGATCTACAAGTTACGCTAGATGCCGCTACTGACGCGTTATCTTCAATGCATATATGACAATTTTCATACTGGTTTGATAGGCAATATCTAGGTGGCGCTAGCATTTTCCATAAGAATAATGACATGATATTTTGGCTCCAATCATTTTATGTATGGCTGAAATGATTGGTTGTTAATATACCCCTTCATGTCAACGTCCTGCTTGTTAAGGGTTTTGTTATCCTATACTTAGTCCATTAATTCGTAGTTATCTCAATTAGTAAACAAACCCGAACTCAAGGTACGTTACATGTCAAAATTCGTAATTCACATGTGGTCTGTTTCTATAGACTCCAGTTTGGTAGAGAATCCTAATTACGATGTAAAAAGGCTCGGCAGTCGTAACGCCACAATTGGTTGGAAGTCAGCATTTATCTCGGTTTACTGTTTCTAAAATGAAATGAAGAAGGATGTTCTGTCAAATAAATTACAATAATAATGAGAAAGTAATGAGGAATATCAAGGTTCCAGTATGGCCGTAAAGACATCTGACCGTCACTAGCGGCACCTAGCGGCCTCCCACTGGCCACTGCACCTCACTGCGAGGCGGCGGGCGAGGCGGTGGCGGCGTGGCGCAGCCGCGCGCGCAGCTCCTGCAGTGTGGGGTTCGTGGCCGGGTCACTCTCCGGCGCGGGCTCCGCGGCCTCCAGCCGTCGCGCGCGCTCCGCTATGGCTCGTTCTAGCTCTGGAAACGAACAAACATACGTTTCATTCTACCATCGTTTTGTCGGGCCCCATGGTGGCATCCCGCAGACAGTTAAGACTCCCAGCAAAAGCCTCAAAAAAAACCGCAAAACAAAAGATTTTATTTTTGTTCGTGTTGAACACCGATGCAGCGCCATCTAGTAGATGCGGGAAGACTCGTTACATTCTAATGTTGGTGGGAGGGATTACCGCTGCGCTGGCGATATATGTATAGTAGTAAGACTTGACTCGCTATCTACAGATGGCGTTTTGATCAATACGTCATTTACAGCGATACAGTCCTAATTGATGCGGGAAGACTCGTTACATTCTAATGTTGGTGGGAGGGATTACCGCTGCGCTGGCGATATATGTATAGTAGTAAGACTTGACTCGCTATCTACAGATGGCGTTTTGATCAAAACGTCATTTACAGCGATACAGTCCTAATTTATTATCTCAGATTATAGGCTTATTATTTTACCATGGAACCCCTCTACTAGGTCTCAGAAGCAGAGTCTTTGGCTACTTCCTATTCATCTTTTACTCATATCTTACATTCTATTATTTTTATCAATGAGATAGGTAAGGTATTGAAGAGTAAAACTAGCTGCCGAACCGCTTTTTCGTAAAGGAATTTATCATTCTAATCAGATTAGGTAGACCACTTCATGAATAAGTGTAGATGTTGCACTAGTTAGGTTTGTTAAATTTACATAATAAGTGCTCTGTGTAGATGCTAAGGCACCTACCACAATGCGTATTAAAAAAACAAATAGGAAGTGTATTGTTAGCGGCAACCCCCTCGTTGATTAGTAAATACGAACAAACTCACGAGTGTAAATACTTATGAACAACGCAATCAGGAAGTATCAAGTGAATTAATGTATGCATTTTGCAATGCAGTTGCAGTTAGAGGCATACTGCAATTTCTCCCACGCTAGACCTGGCCGATCGGTTTACGGACTAGACACAGCTTGTAATTTCACTTTCATTTAACTTTGGCCGTCGACATCGTCTAGGAAGTGCCGAAGGAAATAGGTACGTGGAGTAAAAACCAATTATTGTATCAGATATGGACATCGCGCAAGCATTAGACGTAAACGTGCATAACATAAGAAGTAATGCGTAACGAAGATATTTTAAAAAGTTTATCGTTTGGCATCGACGTGTTTAGAGTAGAGGCCAATTCCAAAGCAAGTCTGATGCGACCCATTTTTTTACCGACTGCAAAAAGAAGGAGGTCCTCAATTCGTCGGAATATTTTTTTGTATAGTCCCCGATTTGGAAACTTCTTTTTTTATACGAAACTAGCTGTTGCCCGCGTCTTCGTCCGCGTAGAACTTTTTATCGTCTTAGAAAATAATTTCTCTCAATACAAACTTTGAACCCTCTTTCAGGGGATAAATTAAAAAAAACGTTGATGTTCATTTTCTTTTTTTAGTTCTAGTTTTAAAACTCTCAGTCTTTAAAAATGTCTTGAAATACACAAACTTTTAACACTCTTAGGGGATGAATTTGGAAAAACTCTGAAATTAGTTTTGTAGTCTTTTAACGTACAGAATAAAACCAAAGTTACAAATGTCTTACTCACACTAAAATTTTCTTGCTCTCCATTTAAAATTTGAACCCACTTTCAAACCCCCTTAGGGGTTGATTTTTTCTAAACTCTAACTTTTAAGTCTCTAGCTCAAAAAAAGTGTTGCCCATACAGATCTTTTCCCCTTCTTAATTAGGGGTGGAGTTTTCTAAAACTCTGAAAGTACTTTTATTTTATTTTAATAAGAAATCTTTCTAATAGTTTTAAGTCTAGTTCAAAAAAAGCGTTTCCCACACAACACTGGCTCCCCTTCTTAACCCCCTTAGAGGTGGAGTTTTCTAAAACGCTGAAAGTTCTTTTTTAGTATTCTAATAAGTAATCTTTTTGCAAAGTTTAAAAACTCAAAAAAAGTGTTGCCCATGCAAAGCTTGCTCCCCTTTTTAACCCCCTTAGGGGTGGAATTTTCTAAAACGCTTTATGATCTTTTTTTGTATATTAATAAGTACTTCTACAAAGTTTCAAGTCTCTAACTCAAACACATAAACTTTCCCTCATAAAAACATCCTTAAACTTTCCCTCATAAAAACTTTGCACCCCTTTTTATCCCCCTTAGGGATGTTTTTTTTCCAAAACGCTGAAAGTTTTTTTTTGTTTTTTTATAAGTAATCTTTCTACAAAGTTTCAAGTGTCTAGCTCAGAAAAAGTGTTCCCCATACAAAACTAGCACCCCTTTTTAACCCCATTACGTAATGATTTTTGTAAAACGCTGAATGTAGTTTTTTTATGTTCTTATAAGTAATCTTTCTACAAAGTTTTAAGTCTCTATTCTCTAAAAAAAGTAGTTTTATCCCATCCAAACTTTGCACCCTATTTTACCCCCTTAGGGTTGAAATTTTCCAAAACGCTGGAAGTACTTTCTTTGTATTCTAATAAATAATCTTTCTACTAAGGTTTAGGTCTCTAGCTCAAAAAAATTGTTTCCCTCATACAAATTTTGCACCCCTATTTTACCCTCTTAGGGGTATAATTTTCTAAAACGCTAAATCTACTTTATTTGTATTTTCATGACTAATCTTTCTACAAAGTTTTAGGTCTCTATTAAAAAAAATATTGTTACCCACATACAAACTTTCACCCCTATTTTACCCCCTTAGGGGTGGAATTTTCCAAAACGCTAAAATTACTTTATTTGTATTTTAATAACTATTTTTTCTACTAAGTTTTAAATCTCAAGCTCAAAAAAAAAAGGTTCTCCCATACAAACTTTGCACCCCTATCTTACCCCCTTAGGGGTGGAATTTTCAGAAATCCCTTCTTATCCCTAGCCCACGTTATAAAAGCAACCTACTGTGCAAAAATCAACTCTCCAAAATTAGTAGTTGCGGCTGTAGTTTGCTCTTCAAATTTTATAGGCACACTTTAAGCGATTTAGGTAGGTACCTAGGTACTGATTTGAAATTGGTTAAAGCTTTTTCATCTTCCAACCGAACCAACTAAGTATCTGCACCTTTTGGACAGTTTTTTCTAGGTCTTTCGTAACGCTGACATAATTATTCCGCTGGACATTTATTTAGCAGGCTGCGTGCTAATTGCTTAATTTTTCTGACGTTCAGAATCGCTTTGGAATTTACAATTTTTAGGGTTCCGTACTCAAAGAGTAAAACGGGACCCTATTACTAAGACTTCGCTGTCCGTCCGTCCGTCCGTCTGTCTGTCACCAGCGGCGCTACCACGAACTTCGAATCTCGAACTTCGTATATCTCCGTTTCGGTCGCTCGAGTACCATAAACCATAAGTGCGATACAGACGGAGATATACGAAGTTCGAGATTCGAAGTTCGTGGTTATAGCTCAGGCTGTATCTCAAGAACCGTGATAGCTAGAGAGTTGAAATTTTCACAGATTATGTATTTCTGTTGCCGCTATAACAACAAATACTAAAAACAGAATAAAATATTTTTTTAAGGGGGCTCCCATACAACAAACGTGATTGTTTTGCCGTTTTTATAGATAATGATACGGAACCCTACGTGCGCGAGTCCAACTCGCACTTGGCCGGGTTTTTTTATATTTATTTGTGTATTATAAACTCTTGAGGGTCTTATAACTACTGTTAGAAATTTCATTGGACAATTTTAGACTACAGCCATGACTTAAATCTGTCAACGCTTAAAAATATGCCTTATTGTCCAAATTGGATATTGGACAACTTAAGCATCACAAATATGAGGTCGTTGTTGTTCTACGTCCGTAGGAATAACCCTAGAAACCCTACACGTGACCTCCGGGTGGTGCTAAAAGAACAACAAACTCGGCAGCTGCACTGTTCCTTCTGAACCTCGCAGCGCACACTAGAACTCTATCAGCGACATCGATACGACTATATATATGTACCAGTGTGTAACCGCCATACGATAAATAAATAAATAAATCAAACTGATATATTATGTATTACGTGATTATCATAACATAACGTCTAATGACAACATACTTTATTTAACCAGTATAAGCGTGACCTCCAATCGCATACACTTGTTGTAAGACTTACTTACGATTGGTTAAACTGGAATGAGTTGAGAGGCAGGTTGCGAACCTTTACATATTGGCATGAGGAACGGTGTTTTTACCCGGGTGGGAATTATTGTACCTACGCATATTTAGTGCTACCTTCCTGTATAAATTAATTACTAAAATTGAATCTATCACTGTTCACGAATTGCTGTGTCGAAACAAACCCGATAGGGTTTAACGACACTGTTAGATTAAACAAAATGTATTTTTTGTACTCGTCGATTAAAATCTGTGTATTAAGATTTCATAGAGAATACTGCAACGTCACTCTTTTCATCGTTGAATAGTCTATGTTACTTCCGAAACAACCGAAATATTTCGATACGCTCTACTAGCTAGACAACCGAAAAAAATTTGAAAATAGAACTTCGTATATCAATAATATGTGTCCTTGTTTAAGGCGCTATAGTATCATGGTCTTCTCTCCCTCTCGCTGAGCGCGTGAGCGAGATGGAAGCGCGGATATCATGTTTTTTAATTTTAATTTTTTGTGCGTTTAAATAAATAAAAAAGTAATCACTAAGTTCCCTCAAACATGATATTGCCGATTTTTAGAACCAATGTTAATATGTTTAGCTATTGTGCATAATTTGCTACGAATGTTTTAAGTGAATTTTAATATGTTTTAGACCTATGTTCGTGATTTTTTTCTATCGAGCGAAAATTGCTTAATCGTGTTTCGAATCACTGATTTCCCTGCAGAAAAGCCTCAAGATTACTATTCGTATTTTTTTGAAACCATATTATTATAAACAGGCGCATTATATTGTTTCAAAAACTATGTTAGCTTCACTTCGCTGAACCTATAGCGCCTTAAGCAGACTCGATCCGATACAAAATTGCCAATCTATGGCGTTTCGGAACGTAGCAGCGTCGCGTCATCTGTCAAAAATCTATTTAAACTTGCTGCTGAATCACGGAATAAAGAATCCATTGGAAGTGGCATTCAACTGACTTTCCTAGAGAACCAGTGTCGCCGCACGCATACAACCGCACTTCAATAAAACACGAACACACAATTGCAATACGCTTTTGATTTGTTAAAATGTACTGTGGCAATAAGTTGTAAAGGGTAGCAAATTTTATATGCAAAAGGTACTTTAACTGGTATAAATTTACGGTATAATTTAGAGTGTCAAGTAAATATTTCTTACTTCCGTTACTACCTGCGTTGCAAGACTTGCAAGAGACGTGGTGGTTCGGCTACTCGACGCCAGATGGCAGTGTTTTCAAAACTATACGCTTGAAACCAAAAAGTCGCATGTACTGCGAAATGCGTATGATGACACGACTATTTTGCCATAACGGAATAGGGATGTGGGTATAATTTTGTATATCGATATTTTTATGATATTTATACATTAAATATTAAAGCTAATTAGACTTAGGTTACTAATGACAGTAATGACTTAGTTACAAATTGTTTCCAATAAAATCTTGTTAATAATATAGTTAGTTAGTAGGTGACATTTATAGTTCATCATCATATCAGCCGAAAGACGTCCACTGCTGGACATAGGCCTCCCCCAAAGAGTGCCAAAATGACCGGTCTTGCGCCACCCGCATCCAGCGGACTCCCGCGACCTTTACCAGCCCACGCCGCGGCTTCCACTCAAGAACCTTTTCACCCCAACGGCCATCGGTTCTACGTGCAATGTGCCCCTCCCACTGCCACTTAAGTGGGAATTGAAGCTTCATGAATGAAGCGTTTTCCTTTTGGCGAAACCCAAAAATCTGTTTCAACAAAATGTTCCGAACAGATGGTGTTCAATCGTTGCGGAAACCAATCCTTTCTCCCCGTGGCATCAGTCCTTTTTTCCTTTGCATTTGTTTATTTAGGAAAACTATAAGATTATAATAGTTATTTTATTTTATATGACATAATAGTCAGATATTATATACATAAATAATAAATTTAATCCTTTTCATTTTGAGTTATCGTATTATCGATAATAGTTATAGACCTTAGCCACAGCATTTGAGTAGCGAACCTTCTGGACATTTGACGTGCATTCCTCGTTCCGAGTAGCGAAATTATGCACAGGATTATGAACTTCATTGTTAGAGAAATAGAATTGATATTTCCTTGACAACAGATGCAAACTGTGTCTGTGAAATTGAAAATTTAATATTTTTATGTACGAATTCTAAAACAATACTTACCGATGATAGGAAATACCTCCATGAGACAAGTTTTTTAATGTGCTACTATTTGAGCAGCTTTTAACAGAGCAATACGGCATTTTCCTACAATAACAAATATTTACTCATGTCATACGCCGTGTGCGGTTGCCAGGTGACTGACAATAATCTGTGCAAGAAGTATGCGAATTTACGCTCATGTTCGGCGACACGGGAACGCCCACTCACCACTTCCAATGGATTCTTTATTCCGTGTGCTGAATCCAGGGCATAAAAAAATTAAAAAAAACTATGCTTTGTGATTGGCTAGTATTTAGCCAATCACATTCACAGCACAGTACTGCACTGCAACATTACGGACGCCGTTGATAACTTTTCTTTACAAAGCTAAGCTGAAAAAGTTAAAAAAACCGGCCAAGTGCGAGTCGGACTCGAGCACGAAGGGTTCCGTACCATTATCTATGAAAAACTATGTTATTCTGTGTTTTTAGTATTTGTTGTTATAGCGGCAACAGAAATACATCATCTGTGAAAATTTCAGCTGGAACTATCACTGTATCAGTGAGATACAGCCTGGTGACAGACAGACAGACGGACGGACGGACGGACGGACGGACGGAGCGGGTCGGGCGCGAGTCGTGCGCGGGCCCGCGCCCGCGACCGGTGTGTGGAGGCCTTTAGTAATAGGGTCCCGTTTTACTCTTTGAGTACGGAACCCTAATAAAAACTAAGAAAATGAGTAGTGATAGTGACGAAACATCTTTAACTCCTCAAGAAATAACAATTTCAATTATCTTGTGTAAAAGAAGTCGGATAGTAGAACTAGACCATATAGTAGGTATGTACTTACGATACCTATTTAGTTTTCTTATATACTCGTATTAATGACTTAAATTATTAATTTTAATGAACTCGTACAAAAAGTATTGTTCACAATAATGTCATAATCAAGCTTTTTAATCTCGTAGGTACCTTACTTATTAGGCCACTCAGCATGCTTCGTGGCCTAAACACGGTACTCGACTACAAAACTCTCTATTATAACACGATTGTGAAAATACTATTATTTTATAAATATATATTTTATAAATAAATATATATTTTATATATATAATAATAAAAAAATGTATGTACTAAGTAGGTAGGTACATTGAGTGACATGAGAAGAGGACTGAGGTGAACGGCCCACTACACCTGTGTCGTATGGGCCCGGACCGGACGGCAACCCGTCCGAATATGTGCGCAAAAACAACCACCTCGGTACCAAACAACTCGCGGGCAACCGGTTTTTTCAATACAAGAATAATTGCGAAAAAAAACTAGCTCGCATCATTTCGGCAACATTGTTAACACATTTGGAACGAGATTATGTGTTAAGTAGTACAATGTTAAAACATTTTTGACGCAATTTTAAGACACCGAATTTATTATGCATTTAGCTAGTACCTAAACGTTTGGAAAGTGTAGAATTTCATTGAATATCAACGCAACAGCTCAGACGGGAGATAATAATGTTATGTAAAAGATAAAAGCGCTGTTGCATTTTATATATTTAATTCCCTATATTCCTTCTATTTGCAAGAAAAAAATAGTGCGTTTATTGGCTATTACTATGAGTTGTGTTAACTTTATTTTGTACCCGTACACGGATACTCCCATAACTGTTTGCAGCACGTGCGGCAAAACAATCGGCCGATGCAATACCTTATGCCAATTATGGATTGGTATCGAATACTAACGACCAAGTGTTCAGGGAACTTTCGAGTTCAGGTGAAATATTACACAATTGTTCTCCTTGCCTTTGATACATCTGATATTTCGTGATTATGAAGGTACAGGCGACGTCAAAGCTATGTACATACATTTTTCGCCTTATTACAGGTGCTAAAGTGTAAATATAGTAGCAAATTATTGATATTCTTAAATAACTTTCAATTATTTCTAGCTGTAATATTGTTTTTCTACTCCTGTACCGTTATCTGTCATTTATATAGGCTGTAGCTCAAATACAATGACACCACTAATAAGTCTTCGAAAAACTATGCTCTACGGCCCAATTTTTCATAAAAGCACTGTTTAACTTTTTTTTAAATCGGCCGCTATATTGCAGTGGTGCCAACTTCATAAACAAATATTTCGAAATAAAAGTAATTATTTACTACAATAATAATAAATCATCATCTATTGTGTGTTAAATTACATGTTTTATAAATTCTTGTGTTTTATTTATAAAAATAAACATAATACCTGCAGGCAAACTGTTTAAACAGTTTCGCAGGGACATGTTTTAGAATAAGTCTTTTTATATCTTTGGTTAATAAATAATAATAATAAAAAAATAAAAAAAACAGTTCGAATTCGGCCCGGGTCCGGATTTGGTTTGGTTCGGATGGCAAGTGCAAACAAATTAAAAACAAAACAAACCATAAGCAAGAGCTGTCACATTTCCGATTTCCCACCAAAATACAGTTCTAAATGAAAAGACGAAAGATGATAAACTATTAGTCCTAAACTATTAAGATTTAATTCGTGTTTGTGAAGACAAAAGTGTACGTTCCTTTTAAAATGGTCGAAGAAATTAATAACTGCACTCCTGAAGAAATTGCGTGAGTAGGAAAAGTACGAATAGAAAACTTGCTGCCTGAAAAGTTTAACTATTCTGTAGTCTGCTATTTATTAAAAAATTCCGTTGATAAAGTATTGTATGGAACGGTGTATAACTGGTCTAAAAACGCTCGTGGCGTCTTTAATTGCGATGCTCGCCAAGGCTCGCATCGCAACCCACGCCACTCGCCTTTTAAGACCCTTCTTATACAACAGTTGCATAAAATACTATTTTCTACTCCTGTACCGTTATCTGTCATTTGTATAGGCTGTAGCTGTAGCTCAAATACAATGACACCACTAATAAGTCGTCGAAAAACTCTATGCTCTATGGCCCAAAAACGCACTGTTTAGCGTACTTTTTTGGTTCATACATTTTTCATAAAAGCACTGTTTAATTTTTTTTTAATCGGCCGTTATATTGCAGTGGTGCCAACTTCATAAACAAATATTTTGAAATAAAAGTACTTATTTACGATTTAACATTTGTATATTATAAATTATTTACTACAATAATAATAAATCATCATCTATTGTGTGTTAAATTACATGTTTTATAAATTCTTGGTATTATTTATAAAAATAAACAGTTCGAATTCGGCCCGGGTCCGGATTCGGTTTGGTTCGGATAGCAAGCGCAAACAAATTAAAAACAAAACAAACCATAAGCAAGAGCTGTCACATTTCCGATTTCCCACCAAAATTCAGTTAAAAATGAAAAGACGAAAGATGATAAACTATTAGTCCTAAACTATTATGATTTTATTCGTGTTTGTGAAGACAAAAGTGTACGTTCCTTTTAAAATGGTCGAAGAAATTAATAACTGCACTCCTGAAGAAATTGCGTGAGTAGCAAAAGTACGAATAGAAAACTTGCTGCCTGAAAACTTTAACTATTCTGTAGTCTGCTATTTATTTCGCCAAGGCTCGCATCGCAACCCACGCCACTCGCCTTTTAAGACCCTTCTTATACAACAGTTGCATAAAATACTTTTATAGATTTCAGATTTGACACCATTTATTTAAATAGGTACTGTTTTTTCCGGGTTTGAATATGTGTACAAAGCGCGAGAGTTTAAAGTGTTGACACAATTTTTTTTAACATCCGTTTCGTGTTAATCTATACCTACCTAAGTGCCGCAGTAAATCACCCGCTGTTTTGCGGCGGTTTCATAACTGAAATAATTGCCTGGGTATCGACCGAAACAATACAATCAATTATAAAGTTAATGTGGAACATACGATTATTTTGAAACATGAATTACTTATTTGAGAGTTGAATCGTGGAATCGAAATAACGAGTGTGAGAAATTACTTAATTTACAAGTAATATTACTCAGTCTTACTCCAAGCTATTATTTCAGAACAAAGTAAAGCAATTATATCAAATGATTGGCATTATGACGTCATGGTAAGTCTCGTTTAACCTTGACATTTATCTTATAAAAATGCCATAGAAAATATTTATATGATTAGTTACCTGGCGTTTCCTTGTGTTCGTTAACTTGGTTTAAGATCTGCTTCTCTTTGTGTTTTGAAAGGGCCTTTTCCAGTTCACTCTTCTGGTTCAGGACATTCTTGCCTCTGAAATAGATAAATAAATATTGTTAAAACACTTTAACAAAGAACACTCACTTTAATGTTATCGAAAACATTATCAATTGCAATGTTCTTTTTACGCCACAAAATCTTAAGAGCCCGTTCACGTGGTCTCACTAGCGCCACTAGTAAATAATTGAGATTACTTATTTAAATTTAACGATAGATAGATATTTAAAAAAGTAGGCCGCTACACACTGTATTTTGTATTTCAGTACCTTGTGAATACATCAAACTAGTTTTTACGTTGCTGGATTCGTCAATCTATGCGTCCGAAGTTGAAACGGCCGTTTTTCTTTTGTGTTCATAGATCGACGAATCCAGCAAAATTAAAACTAGTTTGATGTATTTACTTTTCTAATTATCTATGGTTAAATTTAAATAATCTCAATGATTTACCATTGGCGCTAGTGAGCACGTGAACTGCTCTTAATCTTTAAATATCTAGTTTCGATTGGAACTACCTCGAACTTTGAGTAAGTATAACAATTATCCGATTATTAGAGACGGGCTGTTATCACGCACTGTTTTTCATGACCATATAAGGAAATGTTTGGTCGACCAAAAGCTAATTAAGTGGTAATTCATAGTAAAGATAACAGTGGTATTGTGTGATAAATATTGCTTTTCGAATTAGCGTATCTATTACAACGAGCATAAAGCTTTAAATTCAATATACAATATAGATACCTACTACCTATAAGTTCTATAACCTTTGTGATGTTGGTATTTATAGTGTTTGCTGAAGGATCGGCGATAAGATTTTTTCAAGATATAGTGACGATTGTAAGGAAAGACTAAGTAGATCAAGATCATTATAACACACTCACACCTCATGTTTGAAACATCACACAAAAAGCTCACGTGGTTTAGTTAATGTTTCAACTAAAATAGCCGCCGTGAGCGCACTCTTTTAATAGTTACGTACCTACGTACAAGGTCGGATCAATCCATAGGCATAGACAAAGCTATTTAATCTCTGTAGTTATTACAGTATATCATAAACCGTATGAAAGAGTGTGAAATCATAACATTTAAATTCGAAAATTTTCAGACAAATGAAAACTTAACTGAAATTTTAGAAATCTATGAAGTCTATTATACCTATATATATATTATATATGCTATATGTATACCTAATACGAACTAACCCACTCGTGTTGACTTGATAATGTAGTGATTATTTCAACAACTTGATACTAAACAGTAGATAAACAATAAAATTACGCAACTGTTTAATTAAATGCAGTAGGCACTCAATAGATAAGTACCTACACTACAGTTCCTTACAGTATTTCCCACGGAAGGGAATATAATTACAACTTGCATATGCGCACTCTCTGACGTCAAAGACGTTGTCTTTTTTTATTGCACAACAGTCAATAAAACAGAGAGACGTCTATAGCTAATAATGAAGTGCTGCGTATGTTTCTCGGATGGTAACCGATGTTTCTATAAACGGATTCAATTTCACACATTTGTTTCAGCAAAAAAGAACACACGGTAATTAAATTCTGACTGGATGTGTACATCAAACAAAAACACGTAGATATTTTTCATTACACAAGCCTAAAATAAGTTTGCAATCAACGGGTTCAGCAGAGCAGAAATTTACGATTGGCCTGCAAGCGGCGTGCGAGAAGTGCATTGGAATCGAGTTGACGTCCCATTACCACGGTACCAGCGCTTTAATCCTGGCTAATTACAGCCAGAGCCGCGTTGATTACGGCGCTGGAGAAATGTAACTCTATTTGCATATAAGATTCGGGCCAACAGCATCCAAATTGCCTTACACCTTCATCGTAGGTAGCTCAGTACCGCAATCACCAGAAGCCCCGAAACGAGCAAACGCAAGGCGGCGACTGCAAGTTTATCGCATCAGATATCGTAATACGTCTTGCGATTGATTTTCCGCGATCAGATTGGCGATGTCGATATCAGCAAAGTTTAACGTTTGCGTGTTGTGTTTACAACTGAGTAAACGGGAAATTACTTAAACATGCTTCCACCGCATTTGTTTGGCCACTGTTTTCGGGCAGTTCACGCATTCAACTGCACGTTGGTTGGTACCTGTAACGTGTCCGCATATTGTGCTGCTTCCTGTTGTCTTTAAGTACAATTTTATAACGGTAAAGCCTGAAGCATCTCAAAGCGGCCTGCGGTGGCGGTCAATAGTAAACTTGACAGTCATTGACAAGTTTAGTATCGGCCGTCACCGCACGCCGCGTCTGTCTGTGAGAGGCTTCAGGATTTAACGTTATAAAATTGTACTATAGGCAATGTCAGCTAAAAGTACAGTGATTCTCGTTGTGCATGTTTGGTCAAACAAACATTAACTAAGTAGCAAAAGTAAAGCCAAATGAAATGTCACTTGAAGTGGGTACGGTTAAACTTAGCCATGAAGAAAGATATTTTCTTGGTTTGGCGACTTCTAGCTGCAGTAATGGAAACTCTGGGAAGGCAATGCGGCGAGACGACGGTGGTGCTGTGGGAGCGTCCCATATAACTGCACTGTTTGCAGCGTATAGCGTTGCACTCCCGTTAGCCGACTGGGAATTGCTTCCTTCCGTCAGGGCGCGCTGCCGACGGTGCGGAAATAACAGAGCTGGTATTCACAACACTACCCAGCTCACCTTTGGCACACCACTATAAATCTGACCTCTTATCACGCATAATTATTACGAACGTTCGGCTCAAGTTATACTAGGGAATTGTGGTTGTGAATCGCACAAGCAGAGATGGCGACGGCACGCTAACCGGGAAATTGGCTGAATCAACAAGTAACACTCTAAATGAGTCGCTATTTTATTATCAATGACTGTGTCGGTGTTGTGTCGGCTTTCAGGATTCATAAAGGACATTTTTTTTATTGTTTGATGATACGTCCATTCATACAGTGTAGCAGTGCTACAGAACCCACAGTGCGATGCCGGTACTAGCTTGTTTTTTTTTGATAAATAACTTGCCTACTATCTAACTCGTAAAACTTAATAGTGTCGGCATCCGGTCAGACGATGTAAACAAATCCCGACCTATAACAATAATTAGGTTGAAAACCAACACCGTATTGAGCTTTTCTTTCCTACAAATTTCAATAGATTCGTGTTATTGTTAAGTCATTTGAATTGTTCGCACGTTTTTTTGGTTCCAATTCATACTGCGCTATACGGGAATGCTAGTGTGATACTTTCATTGAGTAACACGTTAGCAGTTGCAAAACTCGTGTAGCAATGTGAGAATATGACGTAACGTTTGCTAAACAATAAATTATGGTATATGGAATAAAAACAGAAATGGCTAATCAACAACCGGGTCAAGCGGTATTGGCTGCTGTATACACGAGAATAATCAAATAGCGCTTAGCGGCAAGCGAACGGGTTCGTAATAGTTTATAAATATAAATTAAACGCAATTTATTTTATGGGCTGCGGTTAGGACGAGACAGATGTTGGATAATTACACTGGGTTCCCAGGACGAGGCAGGATGTCGCGCACCTGTGCTCTAAGAATCCGAACACCAGTCTTAGCCAAAAGCCCACATCTGTGCTGCAATGCGCATTTATGTACATTTCGATGTGTGGAGAAAACTATATTGACATTTCTACCACCGGCGATCGTTTTAAAACTAGGTATATGTATGTAAATATAGCTCCTGATGTAATATACGTGTGCGTTTTAGATTGATTACAACGGTATCTTTTAAAATTGTTGCTCTTATGCTGCTAAAAGGACCAAACGTCACGTTAATTAGGTACTTCGTTATGGTATTCGCAAGTTGAATGCCCTAAGTAGCTAGACGATATGGTACTATCGCCCAAGGGTTCACACTTTCTCAACAAAATCGTCTGCACACACATACTTACAGTGCATTCGAAAAATGACCCTAGAGGGGTGTACCCGTACCCTTGGGCGATAGTACTTACTTACAGATTTCCGAGACCTCATTCGTTTTAATTTTCAACGCTGACTTCACTTTACGTTATTCCCGAGCGTTCATTAGTAGGTTCTCGCTTGTTCGAGTCAGGAATGCCTACAAAAAGTGCACCCGTCGGTTCCCAGCGTAAAGAATTTGGGTACCGATCTATTGTTCAAATAGTTTGCCGTACACGTACACGCCTGAATACTGATTGTGGTTAACAGTTTAGGCGCACGCTTTGTCGGAGCAAAACATTTTATATACCTACAGCAGCTGTTTAATCATACGCTAATTGTGAAATGATGTAGATAACGTTGATAATGATAATATTTATTTAGATGTTCGGTGCGTAGCAACGACAGACTGTAGCATAAAGATGGTGTTATTACGCTCGTTAGTTTGCCAGCAATTATGAATCCATTGACGTCAATCTATTTTGCATGTCAAATTACCTGTTAAACACGCCGACCCTACACAAAATTTGGTATAAAAACAGTTAAGAATCACGTACGTAAACAAGAGAGATATTCGTTTCTAAACAATGAGATGTCAGGATTTGTAAAGATTTATTTCTATGCATATGTAAAAGATGTTCTTCACATAAAAAACGTCTCTTATAAATCGCAGTATGTCGACAACGAGCCTGAGATAGCTTGTTAGCTGAAGCGAATATTCCAGTTTTGCACAAAGCGTATTGAGTGGAAGGTGCGAAGTGCTTTCCAGGAGGGCCCTCGGGAACAATGAAGGAAGGCATCATAGAAAGTGCTTCAATTTCTTGGAGCAAGCCAATAGACGTCGGCACTGTCGTTAGTCAAGAAAGGTTTTTAAGATAAAGGTTACTTGTATGTATATGTAAGTACGTCGTTGTGATGGGTACATTTTCTTACAATCCATTTCGGTGACAGACGGATGAAAATGATAATGAATATAATCAGTTACGACGATACTATTATGCTATGACGTAGGTATATTGCATGTTCATAAACTTAATTAATTGTTTAATTGTATAAAACTACAATACAGAGAATATAAATCGTAAAATTAAAAAAAAAACGTTAACAATATGATACAATAGGTAGGTACTTATTGTATTACCTGCCTAACTTAAAAAAAGCCTTTGTTAGACACCGAGTAACCATCCCAGAAAATGTGGATTAGCAATAAATAAAGTAAACGTCAGAGTGCTCGACGCTGTACTAGTATATGGCATGGGCACTCAATGTCAATGTGACATGGCCTAAATTCGAATGAAGGAAAATCCTCTTAGTTCGAATTTAACCCATATTGCTTTGACATAAAGTGCCCATGCCATATACAAGTACAGCGTCGAGCACTCCACAGACTCGGACGTTTACCTTACACTCTCAAAGTATGTAGGCAGTGTAGGCACAATGGGATAACCGAATTCGACCTTTAACATGCCGAATAACACTCTGTGCGTGGCTCTTGCGACCGGCCTCAAAGACGTTAGGTACAATCCTAAAAACGAAAATATGCCTATCTATGGCCGAATTACTTATGAATTCAGCGCAGACAAGATTCATGGAAAATTAATACATATTAAGACATGCCTAGATGGCAACGGCTCCTTAAAAAGAGTACCCATCAATATCAAGCCAGCTATAAATATGCGCATACATTATGATCATTTGATAGACGAAACGACACAATGAAACTAAGTTACGAGTATCATCAGTTGATGGTCAAGTGAAATTCGTATAGTTAGCTACTTTCTGATACTAGATGTAAATAGAATAAAGAGCATATACAGGGTGACTGGTAATTCGACCTTTTCCTTGAAAGGGGTTATACTAGAGCTAATTTGCAACAATTTATGTCCGGTCAACCAGGGGTCAAAACACGATTTTTTTTAATTTTTCGTGTTTTTAGTTTGTTTGAAAAAAAGTGCTGATTGTGACAAAAATTTTTTTTTACCATCCAAATAGAAGTACTTTTGTCACAATCACCAGCTTAAGGCTGCAAGGAGATTTTTTTTCATACAAACTAAAAACTCGAATATCTTGGAAACCAGCAAGTTTCGACCCCTGGTTGACTGGACATAAATTGTTGCAAATTAGCTCTATTATAACCCCTTTCAAGGAATAGGTCGAATTACCAGTCACCCTGTATTTATGTTAACTTCAGGCTGGTGCTCTACTATACACTACACTGTTACTTTCAAGTGACTAAATTGCACATGAGATATTATTTTACTGAACTGAAAGCATTGCGTGACACACGTATCTTCTGATTAAACTGAGGGGCCTCTTATTCAAATACATTGCCGGTATTATCAAAATCACAGAGACGACATTCCCAAGCATATTAGAGGAACAGATAATTTTCAACGATATATATGGAATTTTCAGCATTTTGTTCACAGGCTTGTGATTTTGTGAGTAACCAGACGAGGTGGCAGAGCACGCTGCCAGCATGGTCTGGTAATACCTGAGTCTGACTTTCAACAACGTAGTATTGAACAACAGTCTTGTACTTACATTTTCTGGTTAATTCCATTCTCTGCGGGCTGTTCAGACAGGGTTTGGCCTTACCACCCTTTTGCTCTTACCACCCTTTCAGACAATCCCTAGCCTGCCGCACCATAATGTACGAGTATACTGTTGAACAAGTCTTTAACTTACATTTTCTGGTTAAACATCAGCTCCCGATGCAGGTCCATTCTCTGTGGGCTGTCCAGACAGGGGTTGGGCAGGCGGCGCGGAGCGATGAGCGCGCCCGCCGCGCCCTCCCCTTGCACCATCTCGTCGGCCCCCAGGGCTGCCGGTACGGGCCCGAGGCCCACGCTGCCGGACGCGATCAACGCGCTCCGTGATACGACTGCAAGCGGAATGCCGATTAGATAATGGAATAGAATTTGAATTTACATGTTTGAATTTTGCGCCCTCTTTTTATATCTGTTTATAGTTGCATGATTCCGTACTATCTAGGTCAGATTTGTGGTTCTGTTGGTAGATTGCTACTTATTTAGTTAGGCCAGGGATTTGTGGTTGATAAGTGTTACCCAATTGATTACTATTCTATAATCATAACTTGAGCACAATTTGAATGCCTGCAATCCACGAATTTATCCGTTCCTTCCGGGAAGTGATAATAATTTATTTTTTTTGGAACGTTATTAACACAATACTTGGGGATATATTTATAGTGACTATAAAAAAGCATACCAAACGATACAATACATAGGTAACGGTTAATAAAAACAAATTCACAAGGTATTTCATTGCACCAATACATGCGTGACTTCCAATACCAAGTATGCGCTCCAAACCCACGCTGTAGGTTTAAAAATGTATTTGCCTGCCATAAATCAGCGAAAGAATTTATAATATCTTTGAACTTACAATACCAGTGCATATAGGTACTAAGAATCAATATATAAGAAATCCTTTTAAAGGTAAGACCCGTCCAGCAAGACGTTTGCTAATAATAATGAGTAACAGAATGACATCATCTTATGTTGACTACGTATTTTGCGCATATGCTCCACTCTAAAAGGATCTTCGCGAAGATATCTCTTGGCGTTCGGCCAACATTCGAGCAGAAATCCATTAGGTTGCCTTACTCAAATGCATGGTAAGCATTTCCATGGTTTATCTGATTGTGTAACATCAAAAGTGGCGTATGTTATTGACAGGTTGTAAATATAAGTAGGTTGCTGCGACCCAGTTGTGTCTATGATTGCGGTTCCCGTAAACTCAAGCTAATAAGTGTACCGAGGTCTCGCTTCCGCGTTTCGTACCGAAATCTGCACATTACACAATGAATACGGCACAATTGCAACTCCCCTGCAGTGCAGTGATTGTGTTCCAGCACTTTTTCCCGCTCGTTATCGCGGGCAACCACGGCCTCATTTCTGGCACTTTAGGTAAACGGAAACGACTGAGTTATGAACTTTTAAAATTCATTTTGTTCGCGAACTCGTGGCGGGCAGCGACTAAGTTTAATAAGTTGGGAGTTCGTTGCGGTCTCAGAACGCTTATGAACTAGAAACGTTGATTTATTAACTTATTAAAGCAATACAAGTCTGTTACGAACTATTTAATATCAAGCAATAAAAAATTGTTAATAAAACGTCCATGCGATTTTACTAGTCTTAAAATGTCGCGATTGAAATTTGAATGCGACATTGACGATTATTTCTTTACAATGCACTTGCTCTGAATGTGCCCCTTTATATGGTTCAACATAAACACGGGAAGTGGTGTATGCCAGCACGAGCAGCGTGCTCAGGCACCTGCCCGTGCGGAATGGATTTCAGTACAATATTCCCGCACACTATGCGGGAATGAGATTTCGTGAGTTCGTGACAATTAAAATTTCACCTCCTCCTCTTCTTCCTCGCATGATGCATTGTAAAATGTTGTATGGTACACGTGCGGATAGGTAATTCCCAACTCGTGTCGATCAAAAACACTCCCTAACGGTCGTGTTTTTGGTCATCGCCACTCGTTGGGAATGACCTACTTTCCGCACTTGTATCATAAATAACTATTTCCAACATTCGGCAACACTATTCGATGTTTAAATAATTGCATTTATTAATAATTTGCGAAGCAACGGCCTTAATCTAGCAAAGCAGGTCAAACTGCAAGCTCACATCTTATGTGTGACATAAGACAAATTTACATAATGTACCGGCGCCAGCTAATACCTCCGAGTTGCATTTTGTTATCAAACAACATTATCTACTCCCGGTGTTAGAATTTGAATAGGACGGTAATTTAGCCATAATTTATTTCGTAGAGTAAGTCCGGGGTCGTTGGTTACACGGAAAAGCTAACTGAAAAAAATACTACAACGACTCAATTCGTCTTTATTTTGTATGTTTTTACTCAAACCCTTGCAACTTAGACATTTACACTCTCTAGTGCAAATTACTTATATGTAGTAAGTTTTCTACTATAATTTCTGGATCAGATCGGATTGATGGAAGTCGGTTATTTTACAGGAACCTACATGTGTTTATAATATGCGTGAGTATCTCTTAAATCTTTATAGTTTCTTCTTGTTGTCCGCTCCCCGGACTCGAAATATAATTTTGGATGGCTTTTACACCAACCTAGATGTACCATAGTTTCCCAATCTTTCATCTTCCTTTGGTACACGAGTTCTAAGGTAGTCAAAACAGTAAACTGTTATGTTACGTGCATACATTTCATTTGTCACAGTTTGCCGCGATGACCCAGCGTTCTGTACCCATAAACCGCGTGCGTTATGTCATGCTAAGTAAGTACAGAAAACTCTTGAATACGTGCGTGGCTTGCCTAATAACATGTCTTTATGAGTTTGAGAATTACCTTATCTAATGGCGACGATGAGCTCAGCTTTAAATGTAATGCCGCTATTTTAAATATGTTGGATTTATGTTATTATTAGGTAGGTACCTACACTATATCGACGACGCCAATGAACATGGCCGAAACGGTCCTTTAAGAAAATATGTTTGGCTCAAACGGGGTTAAATCTCATTGAATTACGTAAAGAAATTTGTGTACTCGACGATTAAAATATGTGTATTAAGATTTCATAGAGAATACTGCAACGTCACTCTTTTCATCGATGAATAGTCTGTTACTTCCGAAACAACCGAAATAACTGTTTCGATACGCTCTAGACAACCGAAAAAAATTTGAAAATAGAACTAAAATAAATTCGACCAATCACGTGGCTGCTTTACCGAACTGTAATGAATTGGACCAATAGAATCGCTTTGATTATTGAGTTTACTCGTTGATGTCGTACGCTCGTTGATGTCTTTTAAGATATCAACGCGCGTACTCAAGCGATAGGCTGCACTTCGTTTCAACAGTATCGAGTTTGTTTAATTAGTTCAGTTGACTCGTAGAAAATTAATTTTTAATGAACTCATACAAAAAGTATTGTTCACAATAGTGTTATAATCAAGCTTTTTAATCTCGTACCTTACTTAGGCCACTCAGCAAGCTTCGTGGCCTAAGCACGGTACTCGACTAAAAAGCTCTCTATTATAACACGATTGTGAAAAATACTATTAGCTTAGTTAAAAGTTAATGAAATTCACTTCAAGTTTTTAACAACTCATTAGCGCGGTGTTATTAGGTACATGATACGATTAGTAGCGACATTCTCACGGCGCTAATGTGGTCATAATCCAGGAAATATTACACTGATACGGACACTGAACATACCGGATGTTGCCAGTACCTGCAAAATTACCCCTTAAAACGATTTACTAACGGTAACGAGCCTTGCTAACTAAATATTTACGGCAATAAAAGTATTTTCACTTAATCACCTCAATGCGCTGCTAATAATGGGATAGTTTAAGATAAACATGGGTCGATTTACGAGTGGTAAGTACCCAGTAACTACGCTATCATCATACAGAATAAACAAGGCACCCACGTCGATAAAGCTCCTTATTCGTGTTTACACAGACTGAAGGAGCGCCCTTGAAAGGATAAGGTAGGCAGTGGGCCCGTTTATTGAACCAGCAGCCTGTGAAGGTCGCAGCGTCGCGTGCGTACAGGGGCAAATCCCTTCCAAGGTCCTCCCTGAATTGCGGGAAAACCTTCGATTGGGCGATGCGCATTTTTGATAAGCTTTATGCTTTACTCGTGAACCGGGTTTTTGTTCGACTCTTATCAAATATATATAGAAGGATTAGTAAATTCATTAAGATACGCGAGGGGCCTCAGCGACAATCGCTTACTTAATTGTAGATCTAACATGTGTAATATTTATTTAACCTTTTGACAGCGAGTATTAAGAAACAACTTGTCTAAAGCAATAATATGGCGCATCAATAAATTTTTGTTACAACGTAAGTAGTAATTTATTGAAACGAAATCATTTATCTCCATTCCGATATCGTTAGTAATAGAAACCATTTAGCATAGCATAGTGTCGTGATTAACTTCATGCTGGCACGCATTGAATCTCTGCACGCACAGCTCATTCGTAAAATCGAAGGCAATCGCCTGACCCCTGACCTATGGGTATATTTAGCTCATCCAGCCATATTACCTGGGCAAGGTCGCTTTGCCTCGTTTGCTAAAACAATTGACGTCATGCCAGCTGAAGGCTATGTTAAATCTACCGAGTTAATCTGCTAAACGTCGCTCAAAATGGAAATAGCACAAATCACTTTAGGTGTTTCTTTCCCACTTTGGTATTAATTAATTTGCTTCATTATTAGGTTTTACTTCCTGCATTCGCGCCGTCTATATGATGCAAAGGGAAATGTTCAAGTAGGAACAGCAGTGTGGAGCACTCGACTCTCTTTAAGAGATGGGATGCCTTTGAATACTTTGCCTACAAGTTTTCCTCACAGTTTTCTCTGTGGGGGGCTCTTATGACGTATTCCTCTATTCAGAGCGTTGGATTCCGCACGAGCTCTACATTTCTTTTTTTTATTACCGTGCCTAATACAAGCTGCGATGTTGTAGGAGTAACCTTAATTCTCAGCTGTTGTGTCGTGTCCGACGTGTTTACATTTTCTACCTAATAATCTTGTGTACTTACGCAGTAGCAGAAAACAATATAGTACCATAGTAAAACCAAACAATAGATTCATTCGCAAAGTCCATTGTGTTATCTTATCACTAATGATCATTTCTGAACAGGTAAATAAAGTGCTTAACAAAGAGGAGAACGAACATTAATCACATGTACACAAGCATCCGTCTTATTCAGATATTTGTCGGTTGTGCCTATATCCTTAAATTAGCAAAATTGGTGAATGTGTTTTATATTTTCTATACGTCCAGCGATGACGCTAGAGTACTTGTTGATTTGCAAACAAAACTATTCATACCGAAAATCAGAGGGTCACCAATTTCATAACAAAGGCCGTCACTCGGTGTCCAGCTCCACACACAAAGCACGGATTAGCCGTCCGTTATCCTGTCTCGGCCAGATTTATTGCTGGCAACCCTTTAATTTTAATCATCGACTCAATAAACCTTTTACGTGAAAGCATTTGAAAGCTTTTTAAGTTCTTTTTTATCGTTCGAGTAAAGTGATGGAGACGATGGAAACAAATATTATTGTCACTCGTAGACGCCTTTTTGCTACTTTCTATTATAAACATGCGAACTGGCCTTGGTAAAAATGTAAAAATATACGACCCCCGAGGCCAATGATTGTGGTACTGTACAATAAAATTATTTTTTGTTATGATATAAGTTACATGATTTACTTTCAAAACAAAGTTTTAACCGACTTCAATTCAGTACTCCGCCAAGCCACGTAAACATTTCCACATTTTTTTTCCAATTTACCACATGAACTGATTTCCGAAAGCAAATTCGTTGATTTTTAGACCAATAAACCAAATCGCTGTATGTAGGCCGATAATATTTGAGGACTTCCGTCGATTCCTCAAGGATCTCAGAATTACCTTTGGCACTTCATTGTGAGCTATTTCAACGGAATCATATCAGAATATGTGACGTACTTATATAGTTTAAAGTACATCATTGAGAAGTTCCACAAGCCATCTGTGGTCTTCATCATCACTTCCACTTCACCAAATTTATGATTTCCGGGTGTAAATACGCGAGTTATAATAGAAAATACCGAAATTACTATACGCGTGCCTTGTATATTTGAGGAGTTCCCGCAATTCCTCATGGTTCCCAGCATCCAACTGGGGCTTTGGAAACAATGGAACCAATCTGGAAGCATATACTTTCAATTAAAAAATAAATTGTAGTAATCGGTTCATAAATGACGCAGTTCTGAGATAACAAACATTAAAAAAACATCCGAATTGAGAACCTCCTCCTTTTTTTGAAATCGGTTAAAAAGACAAGCCTTTGAATGGTAGCGTTACGCTCCCAAAGGACATTCGTGACTTTATGAAAAGAATCGAGCGACAAAGAATGCATGAGTGCACTAAAAAGCGGTACCTACTTACAATAACAAAGCTGTGTTAATTGAATGGCTCTATCTATCTGCAGCAATCGACAATAACGAGTGGGATTTATGTTCGGATTTACGCAAGCCACCATTATTTGGTTTCACAATGTAACCCACCTAATTGATACGTGTTTATAACACGACATGATCGGATTTAATCTCAGTTACTTGGTAGTTATCGACCAGTGTCAATTAAGCCGTTTAAAATATACCCAAACAGTTTTGCCAAATTATGAGATAGCAAATAGCTATGAGAAATACTGTGGTTTCTCAGAATACTTTAATGAGACTCAGTCTTTCTTACTCAAGTATTTTTATAAAATAAAATGTAGTATTGCAACAAATTGCACAGGTTGTTCAAAATAAATGAATCTGTAAATTGCTCAATTTTTAATTTTGAGAAATATTCGTTTCGGCTACTGTAAGCATAAAAGTGTATTAAATAATAAATGAACAAGCATTTAAAAAAGTTGCAGTGTCTTTAATTTAGGTACCTACCTAAATTAAAGACACTTCAACTTTTTTACGTACTTCAAGAAAATTCTACAATTAAGTAGCTTGAAGTAAACTAAAGATGCTGTTGTAGACCTAACGTTGCACCACTTTACTCTCTCCAGTTTAAACCCAGAGCTTGGGTTTGAGTAATAATTGGGAAACAGACCTGACCACTAAACAGTAAAGCAATGAGTTTATCTAGACCAGGAAAATGTTACGAGACCTCGGCTTATAATTCCCCAGACACGTGCTTACTGGGGTCGGATGTTTATTGCTCATAACTAACAAACGGCTAGGGAACAATTTGAATGCACTTCACATTTGCTACGAAAAGCTACTGTAAAATATAAGTCCATGACGGCTTGGCAGTAGTGATGACGTGCGCAATCAGAGTTAGAACGAATCCCCCTTTGGCTGACTCTCAATCAATAAGCCACTTCCTCATGCGGGTGCACGGATCAGTTAACGTGATGACAGTTATTATTTAGAATACGTTCCCGTGGGCTCTTTAGTGGGGTCAACTAATTCGACCAAAGATGCATTGAGAAAGCCTGCAGCTAATGGGGCCAATGGAACTAATAGAACTTCATTGTTTTAAATTAATGAACCAGCTTTACTAGGTCGTGTTTCATAGTTTTAATTGTAGAATGTAGAAGACATTAAGAACAGGAATTATGCGGGTTTGAGGTTAAATGCAACGGGTAGTAATATTACGTAACGGGTTCTAAGTGGATACACGGGTGGATTGAAAAAAGGTTTTACTACAATTGGGAAGCAGACGCAAGGTACAGTCGCCATCACATACATCGGAGCAAACAAGCACGTCACAAACATCGGAACACACCTCTATTTTCAAGGCATTAGAGTGCATGTGCCGATATTTTTGAACACCTAAAGTGTACCTATGTATGTGATGGCGACTGTACATAAAATTACCATAACATAATGTTTTTTTAATTATTTCCATCATAACGTGGAAATTTCATCATCCTTAATTATCCTAATTACAAATTTTACTACCTACAACTAAAATCTAACGCATTTGGCCCCATATTAATTGCCTCTACAAATGGTCCGATTGAAATAATGAAAAATATATTGATATAAGGTTGTATTGTAATTATAATTAAAAATTTGCCACAATTATAGACCTAATTCTTCAGTCTGGAGCGTATCTAAATAAATAAATATTACGGGACAATCTTACACAAATCAACCTAGGCACGGTAAGCTCAATAAGGCTTGTGTTGTAGGTACTAGGCGACGATATACATACATGCCAATCACTATGTATGTATTTATGGATTTACTTAAACTAAAGCAATTGGAGCTATCATCGAGAGCAATATTAGGACATATATCTCAGCAACATAAAAGTAAGTAAGGTAGATACCTTACAATGACAATACCTACAGCAAATGTAGATCATGAACCGCTAGTGTTTCAAAATAACTAGGGTGTGACTGGAAAGGGTTGAGGGTGATTAAGGGGACGTCCCCATTTGATCGCACAGGGCACTATTTTTCGGCACGTCTTAAAAACGTAACAAGAACCAGTGACATTCATAGTTCATGTCACATTTTTATTTGTGCGGCAATATGACAAACAACTGTACCTACTCTTTAAAATTTTGATCAAAGTAATGATTGGCATGCACTGGCCAGTTCATGTACCTACATTAGAAAGTGTTAAGGTAAATCTATATATAGGATCCTGACAACAGGGTTTCATAATTTTTTATTTCTGATTCAGTTGATAGCGAATAATTATGATAATTTACTCAGTTTCATTTAGAAGCACTGAAGGTGCGATCGAGCTCTAAATTAGTCAAAGTAGAGTCCGTTTATTACGACTATGTATGTAACGATAATGATCTGCCGCTTTTAACGACGTAGAAACCACCTCACAAGGTTTATATAAAGCACGTTCAAAATAAATAAATCAGTATGTTTTGTGCGTTGTCCTGTTTGTGTGACGTAATATCACCGGTCCGTTGATGGTCAATGTATCCGGCCGGACTCTACTGTATTTTTAAGACTTCTATTAAGACTAATTTCATGGATGCAGACGATGCAGTATTTTGTTCTCTGCTCATGATTAATGAACGAAATCATGAGCAAGCATAGGTGTTTTGCGTCAGCCTGTATTTAAATACCTATTGTGATATTTATTTATATAAATTCATCAATAACAATCTCCAGTTACGTCCTCTACCGAACCCTAATCGTAATGCAATGACCCCTCTCTCTGGACACGTAATTTGCATAACACTGTCAAGATTAATTTGAAATAGGAGATTATTAGTCGGGCAAACTGTATGGGCGCGGGCGCTCAGAGATAGTCGCAACGATTGTAATAATCCGATTTTTTATCAGTCTAATGTATTCGTATCGACGATAACACTAAATTCTAATTCAATGGAACAAAATATTTTATCGCATTTCAACATCTTGTCTAAGCATGCAGGATTAAGGTTATCGATGTCACTTAATGATTACGACATCTCGTTACAATTAGGTATATCCACACTAATTGTTCCCGCGGTTTTGCTCGCGGGAAAATCGTTCATCTCGCTCCGGTACAAATTAACCCCTGTTTCTCCCCTTGGGGAATTTTCGGGGTGAAACGTATTTAATGTCCTTGTCTAGGGTTCAAACTATCGCCATTTTATCTATCATCATCATCCTCCTAGCGTTATTATTCCCGGTTGTGCCCCTAAAGGAGCCCGGGGTCCGCTTTGACACCTAATCCCAAGATTTGGCATAGGCACTAGTTTTACGAAAGCGACTGCCATCTGACCTTCCAACCCAGAGGGAAAACTAGACCTTATTGGGATTAGACCGGTTTCCTCACGATGTTTTCCTTCACCGAAAAGCTAACGGTAATTCCGTACATAAGTTCCGAAAAACTCATTGGTACGAGCCGGGATTCGAACCCACGACCGCCGCTTGACAGCCGCATGCCTGAACCACTAGGCTACCGTAGCTTCCGCCATTTTATCTATCATTTTATCGAAATCGGTTGAGTGGTTTACATGCAGTGCTATGGTTTATAAAGAGACCGACAAACACACACTTACACTAGCATTTATATTATTAGTATGGATTTACTAATCCTTAAATGGAGTGGCATTAAGGATTCTAATTGCGTCTCCTAGTAGTAGTTTTACTTGTCAATCATGGATTGACGAGGACTACCAGACCTGTTGCTTCGACCCCAATATCATGATCAAATATGGAGGCACGACATATCTGCCGTCCTATAGGTACTAAAACAACGTGTGCCGTTCATGTTGGTAAGTCCATAGTCCATGCGACCTTTCTCTGTAGCGTGGTGGTGCGTATACATATACTCGTACGTACACACGTAGCCACCTAGATGCATAAACAGACTATTAACCGCACCCTAAAATAGAGCTTGACCGCTAAACGCCATGTGGAGTTTTATACCCTATACAGGGTGGAATTTCATAAACTGTACATAATAAAAGGAGAAAAATTTCAGCCAATTTCATCGGTGAAACGGTGTTTTTTTTTTTTTTCTAGTCATTAGTTTTTTTTTTACAGAATTGTGAAATTTTTTGTAAAAACTCGGGTAATACACCTAATTCAGACGGTATAACTTTTGATCCAATGGTCCTAAAATGAAAATAAAAAATGCAGAGTATTACCAAGGGACAGGTTAAAAATTCTTAATAACAATAAAAAACCAACTAGAAGAGAAAATCCGCAAAAAAAAAATTGTTTTTGAAAAATGGCTACAAAAATTACGAATTTTAAAAGAAAAACACAATTTTCTGAAAAAAACGCAGATTTAGTTACCATTTTTTTTGCTTAGTATTAATCCTCACTTAATGCCGATTCTAAAACCGTTTTTAAACTGTCTCAGACTTTGAAAAATACCACGCAAATGGGTACGTAAATCAAACCATAATTTTATTAATTTTAATCCTATTATTAAATATAATGACCGCTTGTTCCCAGGTAGTTGAAGGGTGTTTTTGGGTTGAAGGTGGAGATAACATGAGGGGTATAAAGGCATTGGGCAATAGGTCAACTATTCAGTCGCTCGCAAATCGCAATTGCTTGTCTTTGCTCGCCACTTCTTTGATTACTCCAGTACTTGTTCAGTTTGAATCATCATGCCCCGCTTACGAGAGTTTTCGCCGTTACAAATAGCCAACATGCACTATTATTATGGATTGTGCCATGGATCTGCAAGAGCTGCGTGTATCGCCTATTTGGAGCAGTATCCTAATGACGTTCCAAGACCTGCTGCTCGCCACTTTCAAGAAGTTCATCGCCGGTTGTGCAATATTGGCCTGGGATACGGTGGCCGAGATCGCCGAGAGCCAGGAAACATAATTGATGTTGCCATAGAAGAAGCAGTTCTCAGAGACTCGTACGCGGACCCAACCACGAGTCTAAGACGCTTGGCATTGAGGCACGGAATCTCAAAATTCTCTGTCTGGAAAATTTTGAAGAAGGAAGGACTGCATCCATTTCATTATCAACGGGTACAAAATTTGCAAATTGGCGATGCCCGCGTTAGGTGTGTTATGTCGACTTGGATACTTGGCAATATCAGAAGGGATCCGGAATTTACTAGAAGAATTTTATGGATGGACGAAGCAAGATTTACTCATACGGGAATAACTAACTTCAGAAATTTACACACATGGGCTCACGATAATCCAAACCTAGTAAGACCATCTAATTTTCAAGACCAATTCTCCATAAACGTTTGGGCAGCGGTACTCGACGATCAATTGATTGGACCAGTCTTCTTACCGAATACTTTGAACGCCGACAGATTTTTACTGTTACTGAGAGACGAGCTCCCAGAGCTTTTGGAAGATGTGATGTTAGATGTGAGACAACGCCTGTTTCTCCAAATGGATGGATGCCCAGCTCATTGGGCATTAAGAGTTCGACATTTTTTAAATGAGCAATATCCCAATAGGTGGATCGGCCGAGACGGCCCCGTTATGATATGACGCCGTTGGATTATTTTCTTTGGGGTGATATGAAGCAACGGGTATATCACAGAATCGTCAATACCGAAGCAGAATTGCACGACAGAATTTTAAATGCAGCACAAGAAATAAAAAATAATCCGGGAATGATTCGACGGGCTACGCAACAAATTCAAGCTCGGGCCACATTGTGCCTTCAAGAAAGAGGAGGTCATTTTGAACAATTAATACCATACAGGGAACGCCCTTTGCAACACTAGAATAAGTTTTTTCTTTAATAAAGGTTTATCAATCGAATTTATGACTTTTAATTAAAATACATGATTTTATTTACGCAATTTTTAGGACTACTTTTCTTCCTATTGTTTTCTCTACCTAAAACCCGATAACACCCTTCAACTACCTGGGAACAAGCGGTCATTAAGGATTTTAAGAGGATTAAAATTAATAAAATTATGGTTTGATTTACGTACGCATTAGCGTGGTGTTTTTCAAAGTCTGAGACAGTTTAAAAACGGTTTTAGAATCGGCATTAAGTGAGGATTAATACTAAGTACGTAATTTGTTATCTCCACCTAAAACCCGATAACACCCTTCAACTACCTGGGAACAAGCGGTCATTAAGCATTTTAAGAGGATTAAAATTAATAAAATTATGGTTTGATTTACGTACCCATTAGCGTGGTATTTTTCAAAGTCTGAGACAGTTTAAAAACGGTTTTAGAATCGGCATTAAGTGAGGATTAATACTAAGTACGTAATTTGTTATTTCCACCTAAAACCCAATAACACCCTTCAACTACCTGTGAACAAACGGTCATTAAGGATTTTAAGAGGATTAAAATTAATAAAATTATGGTTTGATTTACATACCCATTTGCGTGGTATTTTTCAAAGTCTGAGACAGTTTAAAAACGGTTTTAGAATCGGCATTAAGAGAGGTTTAATACTAAGCAAAAAAAATGGTAACTAAATCTGCGTTTTTTTCAGAAAATTGTGTTTTTCTTTTAAAATTCGTAATTTCTGTAGCCATTTTTCAAAAACAATATTTTTTTTTGCGGATTTTCTCTTCTAGTTGGTTTTTTATTGTTATTAAGAATTATTAACCTGTCCCTTGGTAATACTCTGCATTTTTTATTTTCATTTTAGGACCATTGGATCAAAAGTTATACCGTCTAAATTAGGTGTATTACCCGAGTTTTTACAAAATTATTCAAAATTCTGTAAAAAAAAAACTAATGACTAGAAAAAAAAAAAACACCGTTTCACCGATGAAATTGGCTGAAATTTTTCTCCTTTTATTATGTACAGTTTATGAAATTCCACCTTGTATACTTCCCATGTCTAATTTTTGGAGTAAATTTAGAGTTTTACGATGTCAATAACTCAGTGTAGGTAAACTTATTAAATATAGTAAATTAACATTGTTTCCTCATATTTTGCACAGGTACTTACCATCATATCGAAAGTTCATAATATTTTGTGTATCGAGACATTATTTCAACATAGACATCATCATATCATCAATCATCACATCATCAGTGACTCGCGTTCGAGAAGTATAACTTAACCGTAAATAATATCTGACTCATCAATACAAATAATTCAATGAATCCACTTCTAAATTTTATGAGCTCGCGATACCCGCACTATACTCATAATATCTTGGCTCTAAAATACGTGAGATACAAGGCGATACATATGAGTAGAAACACAGTTATCTTATCAAACAAATATTTATTATTGTATTATCATCCCAGATACCAAAATGAATCCTCTTGCTTGACCGAACTTTTACGAAACAGTTAATATATCACTAACACTTGGAATACGTAAAAGATTAAGAAATAGCAGCCAAGTAAAATTTGGGGCACGCGATGCTCTTCGCTAATTTGATAGAGTTGATGTATTTCGCGAGCTATCAAATTAATTTATTAGTAAGGAACCACGAGTATCGATGTTGTATAATTATTTTCAGAGTACGTACTTACACCTATAAAACCTTGTATTAAGGGGCTCCACGCGCACTTTCTCAAAAGTTATATGTCTCGAACACTATGAGTTTTGAAGTAAATAGTCTGGGATACTATTTCGGTAAACCTCGGTGTTGTTAATACGATAAGCGATAAAAAACACGAAAAATGGACAGTTACATACAGATCGAAGGTCATTGGGAGCTAGGAGCACTTAACGTTTGTCGTATATTTTGACGTGGAAATGTCTACATACAGTGTGCCCGCCTGTTCTGAATTCTTGAAGAAACGAATAGGCACCACAAATATTTTGAGAATTAATGATCCTTAATCAATAATCAGTCACCTATTATTAATCGAGTGCTAAAAAGGCAAAGTATATTCCTATAATACATCACTAGTAAACGCACCCTGAACACGTGAAGCGAGGACATCGGTTAAGGCGTCTCGCCTACAAGTATTTAACTCAATAAAATCCTAAAGTGATAAACTAAGATTGCCTATGATAGATACCTAAGATGACACTGAAAGCTGTACTATTAACAATCTAAATGTTGTGTAGACTCTGAAGTTCAGCCTAATATATTCTTACTAATCAATTATTATATATATGTTATATATTTATCATGTATTACACCTATAAAAGTCCTCCCTTTCTATTAAACAAGTGCGTAGAGTAGTTGCCATTGTCATAGTGTAGTTAAGGCGGGGTAGGCTTACAGAGGCCGCGTTTTTGAGTTTTTGAAAACCATCTCAGACCTAGAAAATTGGGATTAAAAATCTGAAAAAAATATATGTATTTTGTATTACTTAAGGATCTAGACTAGTCAAAGTCGTATTCAGTTACACGATCTAATGAACTTCACTCGATAGAAAAAAATCCCAAAGTTACTTATTCGGAATTCAGATACCCCGTATAGTGTAAAGTTGTACCGGCGCCGTCGTTCCGGAGGCCTACCCGTCGCGTGACGCCGCCGCCGCCGGGGGCTATCGAATTAAAAAATAACTGTCACTTATTACGACGAATAACTGAGTATGTCAGTAGATTTCCCGGGTGAATCATACTTAAAAACACGGTATAGTTGTATATAAAGTACTTATAATATGTACTAACTATATAGAGGCTCTGTGAACTAGATGATAAAAAAATCGAAATCTAAGTACTTATACATTCAAGAGCAAAAGTATCGGGTCAGTGAAATACCGTCATATTTCCTAAAATAGTGCAAGGTTGTACAGTTTTTGAATCCTGTCATGATCTTTATTAAATTTTACATCTAAACTGCTGAAATGAAAGTAAAAAAAAAACACGTTACCAGGTTTAAATCGGACTCGTAAAAACCCATGAAAAAAACAACGTTAACGGAGCGAGATATCGCAAAAATCGTCATATTTGGATGTCGATATTTTTATGATAGGATCCCGGAAATTGCTAATACATTTGGGTATTACGAAAAATAGTATATTATGTAAATAAGACTAGTGTAAAATATTTAAAAAAACCTATTGCGGTTATTTAATTTAGGGTGACCCGAAACTTTTGCTCTTGAGTGTATAATGATTGAACATGCTAACAAAATTTGACGAGAATCGGTTGAGAAATGCGACTTGTAGGGGAAAACAGCGGGACAGACAATGGACATAAGAAATAATGTTTATCCAAGCTGAAACGGGGAACTTGATTCGCTTCGCTCGCTCGTTCAATAAAAATAACTGAAAGATTGACACAAATATTATGTTAACAGTCGATACAAAGACAGCAGTATTGCATTGTCACAACAATGTTTCTTATACCTACCATTTAAGTCGATAGAGCAACAAACAATAGCTTTTATTTACACCGCGCCGAACAATTAAAACACGCTTTGCCCACCGACTATCTGGCAGCAGGCATACAACAAAACAAATGAAAACAGATCTCGCTCGCATTCCATTCTCATTATCGGAATGTAAACAATATCGATACTAGTTGTAAAAACAATGTCGATAGTTGCGGGCCATCCCTTCGGTGGTGCGTTCACGGGCATGGCTAGGGCGTTGACCCCGCAGACGGAGCTTTTCGCGTCTCGCCCTACTTGCCCGCCCGCCCAACTCGCATAATAAACACACGTAATTTTCAACTATCATATACCAAATAAACTAATCCTCATAAACAAATCCACTGAACTTGACAAGAGTTGCATGTGAAAATACTGCGTCAGTTAGTTTTTCTTTTCCATAACGTGATACTATGTTAACTTGGTAAAAGCAGGAATCAATTATCAGATAACTTTTTACCCAACTAGTTAGACAAAAGCTGTCCGCCCACATTTCCAGAGTTATCAGTTCGCAAGAGCGCGACAGATCAATAAGATTTCTCGCGGTTTACAACACGTCCGACGCTTCTAGGAACTATCACGCGTCTTTGTCGTCGACAAAAACCGTTTCGAAGAAACTTGGGGCCATTAACGGTTCCTGAACTGCTACATTTCTGTAGCACGTTTCTTTCGCCGGATGCACTAAAATACGTCCCAAGGAACACTCGGCCGAAAAATCGTGCTCAAGGGCCGCCTCGTGTCGGAAAAACGCACTTGAAATTATGTAAGTGTTCGTGAAGAGCTACCTTCCGAGCCAGCAGTGCCAACCATTATATTTAAGTAATGTTGCTTTCTGAAAGACACATATAGAAGGCTCAAACTACGATGACACTCCCCACTCCTGGGCTGTTATTCGGACCGCTCTGATGCGCCTCACGTGTCACGTCATCCGTAACGCCTAACGAAACTAGACACTCTGACTGATTACGCTTCGCTACGAATCGCGGCGTCAAGATATATTTGTTGTAAAACACGTTACAGAATAGCGGGGCTGTCTAAGCTACGGACAAAACTCAAACGAAAACGCAATGAGGAGTTTAGCCATGTTAATAAAAAGTGTCTCTACATGTACTAGAAAAACCATTCTTTCTACGGTTTCATTGTCCGCGGAAACTTTGATGGTAAAAGGATGGTGAACTGGGAATCGAACCTCACACACTGAATGCATCAGAGAAAATTTTTGTTTATCTTCTTCATAATGAAGGGTCCACGGAAAGAACATCTGTAGTCACTTTTTTAAAATGGGATTAAGATTCGAACGTTACTTACAGCTTGTTATGAACTTAAACGCAACATTAAAATCTCATTAAAAAAATGTGACTAGACAGTTGTTTTTTTCGTGTACCCTGTAACCCGTTAAAAGTAGGTATTATTATAGGAATGAAAAGAAAGAAAGAGAGAAACATTTATTCGAGACAAAGCAGCGTTTTTTTACGAAAGGGTTCTATCTCAGCATAATGCTGGCATTACTGCCAGCGCTGATCTATAACAATATTTTCTTGTTTGAGCCATTTTAGCTTAAATGTGGAACCCTAATAAATCAAAGCTTCATAATAATGTGACTCGTCCGATCAACAAATATTCAAATAAAGCCTCAGGACTTCAGTTGATTGACGCCTGGACAATGCAGGCTCTTGACTCGACACGCCAACGATCCCAGTTTCTCTCAACTCCAGACTGATCAAAGCCCGGCACCGCACTTGATTGCACTTTCGCTTTCGACGCGTCGCATCCAATGGCCAGTTCAGTTTTTATAAATCTTGCACTTCTAGTTTAGGACCAGATCTTAAAAGGCGTAGAAAGTACTAAAGGCCAACGTTTTCCTGCTTAGTAAGAGCATGTATATCCTACGCATATTACGTAATAAGAAGACGGAGCCTCTCATGGAAAAGCTCGTCATAAATAAGAGAAGTAAGGCTAATAAAAAAGCGGCCAAGTGCGAATCGGACTCGCACATTAAGGGTTCCGTTAAATAAATTGCTTTTTACGATTTATGACGTATTAAAAAAAATCTACTAACTAGATGATCTAGTTAGTAGATTTTTTTTAATGGAGTGACAGGGACCGGAACCGGTTACCCTAATCGGGGTTTTCCATAGGCTTATTTTAAAGGTTGTTTTAAAAACCCCAATCAATAAGGTTACCTTATCATAAGGTAACCTTATTGAAAGGGTAACCCCAACGATCCAGTTAACTCAGTTAACCTAGGTTAACACTAACCGAAATGAAAACCCCATCCAATACGGTTACCGTATCATGAGGTTTTGAACCAGTTTAAAGGAATATGATTTTAACGCACACTTAAATACGACTTATTATTGAATAACCGCCGTGGCTGGCATCGGTTTTACCAAGCTTGCTAGGATACCGCAAGGCGCTCGGCGGCACTGTTGAGACGCCGCGAGGCAAAAGTCGCAAGCGCCGTCTGCAAGCCGCGGCACTTAATGCGTTTCACTCAACCATGTTGATCTCTATGCAAACTGGTTTCGTTTGCCGAAAACGCGGCTTCTTATTCAAACAGTGTGTCAAATGGTACATTGCTTATTTATTACCTCTGTAGCCTAGTTGGTAGTGACCCTGCCTACGAAGCCGGAGGTCCCAGGTTCGAATCCCGGTAAGGGCATTTATTTGTGTGATGAGCACGAATATTTTTTCCTGAGTCATGGATGTTTTCTATGTATTTAAGTATTTATTTTTCTATATAAGTATATGTATATCGTCGTCTAGTACCCATAGTACAAGCTTTGCTTAGTTTGGGACTAGGTTGATTTGTGTAAGATTGTCCCCAAAATATTATATTATATTTATTATTATTATGAAAAAAAAAAACAGTTTGAATGAGAACCCGATTCGCGCACCGAGGATTCCGTACAAACTTAGCTTATAAAGGATTTATGATGATTAATAATTAAGTAATTAGGACAATTTTTTTGGTTGATCTTGTTAGGTACTGTTTTCAAATCCAGTTTTCGGAGCTGTACGATTTTACCCAGTTTAGTGCATTTTATTATATACGTTTCTAATGAACTCGTCGATCTCATTGATTGGCTCTAGCTAGCCAAATACACAATATCAGAATGTAAGAATCTGTTGTCAATATGACAACGAAACATCGGCACCTCCGCGCGTATAACAACATAGAGTTATTATCCCGGGACTACAAAAGAATATGAATAAATTGTGTTTTTAGAAATCCGGGATTGGTCCTAATTTATGCAAATATTATAAAGAGGAAAAATCTGTGAAGCTGTAGCTTCGTAAGTTTCATAGTGTCTGTGTATGTAAAAATGGGCAGTGATCAGAATTTATGGTGCAACACGGTGGGATATCGAGTAGAAATATTAATATGGAAATCACCAAATTACAATATCTTGTATAAAAAAAATTGTTTTTTTTATAATCGTAGCTAAGCCGCTTAGATCTATGGCAGATCAGTTGTTTAGAATTTTTTTGTATGTAGTGATATTATTTTATATCAATTGTTAAAATGTTATTAAAATTTGTTCTCCAAAAATAAAAGTAAGTCTCGTAATCATTTACTCCGTTTCGCATCGGGAAATCGGATCGTTGGTAATAGGTAATAACTGGAACCACTGGGCCAATAAATTTTTATTTCATCAATGTACTGTAGAATGGACTTTCTGGTTGGTCTTAGGCCATAGTTAATGCCATGGTTTGCCTGCGTTTTTTTGCAATTAAGAGAATGTACTCATATAAAGAGATTTATTACCTTGTTATTATTATTTTATTTTTCTATTGATATGACTATCGATGTTGTTATCGCACGGCGAGGTAAAAGCGGGCCAAAAACGAATGGGTTTTGGTATTTTCTAATGTTTTAGGATTAACCAGATTACGGCGGCGGTCGTAGTGACAGCAATAAATGCCTCATTCATTATTACAAATACGTTCTTGCCGACGTTGTTATCTTTAAACGACTTAAGCTTTAACTTTGTGGCTGATTTTAACTGGGGTGTGATATTTCTCATTATTTTCAGAATAAGAATTTTCGCAAACATTCGAGCCTACCTGCAAGTCGTATGTAATTAGTGCATTATGTTTTACCTTCAAGTGAAGTTAAGACGTATTAATTGCTGTGAATTTTGTTATTGTTTTTGTTGCGTTTGTACCTGATTAAATTGACGATTTTGGTTACTGTTTATGGAAACTGATTGCTGCATTTTGATTGGTTTGTGAAGTTTAATTGGATTAACAAATTAATGTTATTAAGGTGAGTGTATACATTTGAATATCCCACTTAATATTTATAAATGCGAAAGCTTCGATGTTTGTTACTCAATCACGCTTAAACGGCTCAACCGATTTTGGTGAAATTTTGCACAAAGATAGTTTATGGTCTGGATTAAAATAGAATAGTTTTTATCCCGGATCCACGCAGACAAAGTCGCGGGCGGAAGCTAGTATTGTATTCTGTCGCCAAATCTTTAAAGTATTAATGTCAATACGTATATTATTACCTAACCACAATAACTACGAAATTATGAACAGTAATAAAATCCCGGACATATATAAAATAATGCTTACTCGACATTTTAAGAATCCCGGCATTGGATGGTGTTAGCAACTTCTAAAGATAAAAAAGATAAGATTGTGTAAGATTGTCCCGTAATATTTATTTATTTATTTATTTATAAACGTGCGACGCCCTGGCATTCAGATAATTATACAAATGGCGCCGATAATAAGGAACGCTGTTCATCGGTACTTTGAATATGATGATTGTTTCGGTATCGGCACTTGTCGGTTGTGAAATAATAAGTTAAAGGTATGGTGTTTAAATATATAAATTATAGATCTTGCATATATTAGTTAAGTTTTCTGAAATAATATAACTAAACTTATTTACACTAAAACTTAGAAATGGATTATTAATGAATTTCTTTCAAGAGTTTCATTAAAATAACTTGTAACATGTGTCAGTATTATTTTCTCCTATACACTCACTTCAGGTTCAGGTTCTCGAGTGGCGTGGCACAAGGTGGACTGATGACCTGATAAAGGTCGTAGAAGTCCGCTGGATGCGGGTGGCGCAGGACCGGCCATTGTGGCACTCTTTTGGGGACGCCTATGTCCAGCAGTGGACGACTTTTGGCTGATATGATGATGATGATACACTCAGTTTATTTATCAGTTTAGTAAGGTAAACACTAAACATTCAACCAACTTGAGAAATTACAAAGCAGCCAAACATGCTTAGTGAGCATCAAGTTCTTGCAACGCTGAGTCAAAAAGTCAGAATCAAGATGTCATTCAAAATAAGTAACTTATATTTATTATTAACTTACACCACACTAGTTAACTTTAAACATAACGTAAACTGCGTACTTTTTAGGGTTCCGTACTCAAAGAGTAAAACGGGACCCTATTACTAAGACTCCGCTGTCCGTCTGTCTGTACGTCTGTCTGTCTGTCTGTCTGTCCGTCTGTCACCAGGCTGTATCTCAACAACCGTGATAGTTAGACAGTTGAAATATTCACAGATTATGTATTTCTGTTGCCGCTATAACAACAAATACTAAAAACACAGAATAAAATAGTTTTTTATAGATAATACGGAACCCTTCGTGCGCGAGTCAGACTCGCACTTGGCCGGTTTTTCTATTTTCTATATATCTACTTTGTGTTGGTTGTTATCAAAATTACCGAATCTTGTAATATACCAAATAGATGCCCAAAACTGTATGTATGTACGTATTTGTTTGCTTGCATTACCTATCGTGCAGCTAAGACAAAGAAAAAATAGAGATACCATGTTTACGTAACTACGATTTAGTTAATTTTGACGTCAGTACAAACAATTATAAATACGGAAATACCATATACCTATCTTTGTGAATGCTTAAGTAGATTGCACTCATAACACAGTCGGTAAAATATATTTATAATAATGAATAAGGTATTTATCGTTGTCATTATGACTGTCCCCGCATTCTGGTTAATCTTAAAACAATGGCAAATACCACGAACGGTGAGCTTTCAGTCCGCATCCTGATGCGCAGTGGATTCAATATTACGAGTATCTGATATTCCACTTGAACGCAAACAATACACGCAATAAACCAAATACTCCTAGAAGCTCCTAGAAGATTTTAAAGGAGCTGGTTCGGCTTTACCTGTTTTGGTGCAGACCAACAAGTGTTGATACTTTTAAATATTATTAATAGAATAATTTAAAAATAGGTACATACCTGAAAGTAATTTTATTTATTTATTCTATTTCTGAATTATCTTCGGTACTTTCAGTGTCAGCGTCACTTCCAACATTTATTCTAAAGTTGGAACATGGTGTTTCTAAAAATCCTTCTTCAATTTTCTTACAGTGGTTGCAAGAATTCTCCCACAGAATCGGATCAGAAGTATTAATAATGTCACGTATTTTAGTTATAACACTATAGTATGACCATATCTCTCAAATGGTCGTATTGTTTTGCTGAGCTGTGTTAATTTTGCTAAACGGAAAGGTAACAGGAAAAGTATCAAGATCGTTTGACGCAAATGGGCTCGCCGCGACTTAAGCCTATTGTTATTGCTAATGACGGTCTCAAGTGGAATCACGCCAGATAATATTGAATCCACATAAGCACTCCGATAACAAATACTGTAACAAATCTCTACAATTCTGTTCACATATTAATCCGTTAATTAAAATGAATCGCACTAAAACGCTTTTAAAGAGTATTTTTTATGATCCCGGGATTGGGTGGTTTAACAACTCTATATATGGTGCACACACGCCGCCGCCTCAAAGATTATCCTATCGACTACTGATTTCCATGACGCGACGCGACGTGGAAATAGTTATTTGTTATACAAGGGGGAAAGTTGTATTTTACCTGCGAGTGTTAATTTTGGGTATATACTCGCACCGCTCAGGATTTTATATTTGAACCACTCGCTTCGCTCGTGGTCAATCATAAAATCCTTTCGTAAGCTCGTGTTTCAACACACGAGAAGTAAAATAACTTTTCAACCGTGTATAATACTAATCTTTTCACCTCACTACAGCGAGGAAAATAAGAAATAGGTTAAAAAAAAAGAAAAAAAAAGTTGTAAAAAAAGTAAAAAAAAAGTAAAAAAAGAGGAAAAAAAGTTTCAAAAAAGTTAAAAAAGTTTAAAAAAAAAAGTTAAAAAAAGTTTAAAAAAAAGTAAAAAAAAATATGTTATAAAATATACAAAAAACCAAAAATGAACATTTAACGTTCTACGTCATAGTACTTATAACGTTCTACGTCTACTTTCTTCACATGTGGATAAAAAGCGATTTTCTCAATAGATATCAAACATACAAAAAGACCTTTCCGAGCAAGTGAGGTGAAAATATTTTGTTCGTATAGTAGGTACATTTGCTTCCAAATTTTTTTTTTTTAAAAAGAAATGAAAAATAAATATTTATTTCCGTAACACAGTGATATGCAGATTACAAGGTAGGGGCTTCCTATTAAGTATATTTTAATATATCTACCTATATATTTATTTCATTCGTTACTTAAGAGCCCTTAAGTTACCTTTACTGCCACTGAACTTTTAAATCTTAATGTTTTTTTCTATAGAAAGATAGTTTGTGTGTGTGTCATGTCATTATATAAAACTAATTAAATTGTATAACTACCCACCGGGAGTCTGATCCCATGAAACAGCAACGCGAACGTACGATACGCGATACTCTATAACATGTTTAAACATAATGCGCAAATCACAATAAGCAGCTGATGATAAGGTTACCATAACCCAATGAAAACCCCAATTAAAAACCCCATCCCAATAGGGTTTGAGGTTAACTCAATTAGTAGTTACGGTTAACACTTCCGATAAGGTTACCGTAACAATCGGTTAACCGTATCATACGGTTAACCCCATAACAGGTAACCGAATTGATTCGGTTACCGGATCGATACGGTTAACCGTAAAGAGGTGTTTTCCGGTCCCTAGTCATCTAGTCTAGATCTCGTTCAAACCAATTTACGTTGGAAGTTTGCATGGTAATGTACATCATATATTTTTTTTAGTTTTATCATTTTCTTATTTTAGAAGTTACAGAGGGGTGGGGGGGACACATTTTACCACTTTGGAAGTGTCTCTCGCGCAAACTATTCAGTTTAGAATAAAATGATGTTAGAAACCTCAATATCATTTTTGAAGACCTATCCATAACTACCCCACACGTATGGGTTTGATAAAAAAAAATTGAGTTTCAGTTCAAAGTTTATTGAAATTACCCCAAAATTTATTGTTTTTTTTCTATTTTTGTGTATAAATCTTAATGCGGTTTACAGAGTACATCTACTTACCAAGTTTCAACAGTATACCTAGCTCTTATAGTTTCGGAAAAAAGTGGCTGTGACATACGGACGGACAGACAGACAGACAGACAGACAGACATGACGAATCTATAAGGGTTCCGTTTTTTGCCATTTGGCTACGGAACCCTAAAAACGAAGCATTCATAAGAAAATTCATTTGATACAAGGAAAATAACAAAGCACGCAATAGGAGATTTTCATTCGAAGTAGGTACCTACGGTGTAAAAATGAATAGAGAGTAATAAAATTGTGTTTTTCTAGATTAACTAGTTTGCTTCGCTCTCGTTAGAAATGCCGACTAAAGCGTAATGGCCGTGTCGTAAGACAATTCCGTATATACTTTCATAAGAAGATGTCGTTTGTGGATAATGTGCGGATTACTGCGGATATTGTCTCCTAAGTACTCCTAACGCAGTTAACTTTCCATCGAGCTCTCGAGAGAAGTGTTCATAGATTTTGAGAAACTTAATTTGCCGCTAATATGCTGTTGCCGTTTACAGCATCTTGAGTTGATTGAATATTTGCTACTCAACTTCTATTCTTCTAATTGTAAGATAACACAATATAAAGGATGACTCACGCTAGAACCGGCCGTATCCGGCCCGGGCCGTTTTCTAAGAAAAACGACGGCGTTTTTTCGTGGCCGAGCCATATCCAAGCCCGGCCGAGTCACGTCCGGGCCGTGCCGACACCGAGCCGCTTCCGGACCTCGGCCGTGGCTCGGCCGGGCTTGGGTATGGCTCGACCGAGCAAAACCGGCGTCGTTTTCCTTAGAAAACGGCCCGGGCCGGACACGGCCCGTTCTAGCGTGAGTCATCCTTTATTTAATACTAAATGTAATGGGGAAAACGTGAAAGATAGGTAGGATTAAACAACACTGATGGGAAAACCTAATTTACGGTCGCTGTGGCGTATTTGATTTGCAGTTCCCGCCAATTGTTTAACTTATCTACATCATATCAAAATTAATATCGGGGTTATGATTTTTTTAAACCAGGAAACAATACTTACCGCGTAACTACGTATGTCTACTCGTCATCATCATCATATCAACCGAAAGACGTGCACTGCTGGACATATAGACGTATAATCTAAGAGAAGGTACGTGGTACAATATTGAACTGCCAAAACGACAAGCGACAGTAACAATCGATTCGTATTTCAACCCTTTTTGTCAGCTAGAATCGTTAACGTGTGTTCGCTCATTTAAATACACAGGGACACTTTCCATGCATACATGAGTCATGAATATGAAACGGTAATTCATGAATATTACTTAATGTAATCACGTTTGACATTGATTTTATTACAAGCAGTGAAAACGAATGGCAAATATAAATAGTGCATACAAATTAAAGACTAGCTGCCCGTTCGCTTATTTATTACAGAAAACACAGCCGGAGTCGCGCAACAAAATATAGCTTACTTATTTCCTTCCTGAAGGTCCAATCTATATTTTGTTAGTTATAAGCAAATTATGATTCAATGTATTCGAATGAACTTCAAATGCTTACAAATGATGACACTGGGCGTCAGTATTGCCATGATTAAATTATTCTGAAAGTGTGCAACATCATTTTATATGTGTTGCCAGAACGTAAACCGCTCTCTTTCTCTTGTGAAACTGGAATGAATAAACAACTAATCCTACTTTGAGTATTATTTAAATTTTCTTAATTAATAATTTCGATGAGATTTTTTTTAATCGGGTAAGTAGTCCCGGAGATTACCCCCAAATACATACAAACTCACAAAGCTTTTCCTTTTTATGGTTCCGTACCGCAAAAGGAAAAAAACGGAACCCTTAAAGGATCAGTTTGTTGTCCGTCTGTCTGTGTCTGTTAAGAACCTTTATCTCGGGAACGCGTGGAGGTATCGAGTTGAAATTAAAACCATATACTCAGGCCTACAGTCCCTTGGAGTGGAGCTGTGAAAAAGTTAAACTTCTAAGTTAACGTAAAGAAAAGATACGGCCGTTTATGCCGTAAAAAAAGGTATATTTTACACACTCAAGGGAGTGAAAATTTATAGCGTACCTACTTTCCGTTGACCTAGCTAGAACTTTGAATTTGGCAAGTATTTAATATCGACTACAAGAAAACTATACATTTGTAATTTTGTACGGAACCCTCGGCGGGCGAGTCCGAGTCGCACTTGTCAGTTTTTTTCATAATCATATTAGTATTATAGTGTATAGATAGTAGATCAACACATTTATGATTAAGTACAAGATTGCTAGAGTAAGCGAATACATACAAGAAATTACACAATCAGCATCGAATATTATTGGTTATGGTATACTTAAATGATAACTTTGTATTCATGAAGTATTGTTTGTACCACGCTTTGCGAACACAACAAATCGAACAATCGCATATGTATTGCAAGATATTTCCGTAACTGACTTCCTTTTAGGCTTACAATACGCAAGATCTTAATGGTAAACATACTTTACATTGCGCTCATTTTAATTTTTACCCAAATTTCGTAACTGCTGAGAACAAAAATGTTCTTCTTTTATCGCAGACCGATCCATTAGCAAATTGGTATCACTCTCTATATACCTAGAGACTATACAGCAAAGGCCAGTCGTACAAAGTAGTTTCCATTTGATGGCTATCGCCTTCTATATCTATAACCTTACTCAGTATTCAAGGTGAAAAGCAGATATGCCAAGAAAGTCTACATTAACTGAATTTAATGTTAAAAGCTATAAAAGGGCATAGGGAGCTATTTTATCGATCGCCTCAATTTATTGATGGGCGATGGCTCTATTAGAGAAGAAAGTTCGAGTGCAGCCATACTGAATCATATATATTCATAGGACACATACTACGCTTGTTATGTATGGATTGTATGGAGTAGGAAGACTCGCCAGCTTGCCACCCACTGTGCTGGCGTTTATCCTGCGATCCCGATCCCCTTTGTCCGGACTCCCGTGCCAAAAGCCGCGCGCTGCATACTGCATACATAATGCAACGTATTGTCCACAATGCGATGCACAAAAAGATAACTGTATAGTATCCGCGTGGCGACACGTAAACCCACTTAAAGTTGTCGAAACATTCATCAACGAACGTAACGCACGATTTAAATGAACTTCAAAATGGCGAATATATGTTTTCTGAACAATTTTTTGTCTTGTTCCTGCAATGTTCTCTACATTTTGCGTTGTATCCGCGCAGCGTGAGTGGCTGTTCAGAATACTTATCAGGCGCAACGCTACAGGAACGCCAGTATAAGCCTGACCTCCGATTACGTATGGTTATTATAAGTATCTAGGCGAAATTATACTGGAGTCAATCTCACATTCGAGCTGAAGATGTTTTGTGAATATTTATACCCAGAATAATTAGGATTCTATGACGTAAACAGCAAAACGGAAGCCGTCAAAACTCCGCGTGTGAGCCCGCCACAGTTGAATGAGTTTACAACCGTTTAACCTAGAGCGCTATATTATCGCAAAAGTTAATGATTTGATTATGCATTCTACTTAATTGAGTTATTCCTTTTTGGTGCTACTTGGGCTTTTAAGGCAGATTTACTCAATAAATGCGTGTCACACGTGTTACGTTACATATTTAGAACGGTAAAACAAAGTCACAAATTGCCAGTATTGGTCGCACGAGCGAGTCCTATTATCTACATAAGTATACTATTTAATTATTGACCTGCCCAGGAGCGCGATAGGTTCATCGTTACGTTTTACGGCGAAAATGTACTGAATCGTCATAAAGATAAAACGTATCATGCTACTACTAGCCCTAGTCTGAAAATCTGACTTTAAACCCAGCACGCACTCAAGCCTTTTTTTTTTGTGTTAATTCCCAGGGGAAATCCTTTATGGATCCCACTCGGCTCGGGAGAAACCAAGTGTATGTCCGACTCTCACGGACTAAAACCCCTGGGGTGTTCCACTGCTTGCTTGTAGACGGAGCCCCGGGAACGTTATTGCACACATCCGGAACTCTGTCAGCGTTGCCATTGCGGGCCCACGTAGGTGGCAGTGTACCCTACCCACTCCGCTGTTGGCACCCCAGAACACCATGGGGGCCTTCCATCTCGGGACCTTTTCTAGGCGGGTGATGGAACTCCCGACCCATCACCCGCAGGTCCCGGTTATGGCGGCAGCATACGGCCTGCGAAGGCCCTTCGCCGCCTGCCTGGCCTCCTGCGGCGCTGCGGGGCCGAGTTGACGTCGTCCTCGCGCGTCCGCTCTGCGGCCTCCTTCTGCGTCAAGACCGTTACGCTGAAGGTGGCCACTGCTGCCCACGCCTCCTCACTGCGAACCATTCGGCTGATCAACGCCGGCAGTGAGCTACAGCCGTGGACAGGGCTGCGCGTGGCTCCGCCCATGCAGGGCACTCATCGCGCGTGTGTTTGGCCGTGTCCACAGCTCTGCCTCCACAGTGGTGGCACGCCGATGTCGGCTCCCTACCTACCACCTCACACAGGTATTTGCCGAAGCAGCCATGCCCCGTCAAGAGCTGCGTGAGGTGGTATGTGGGTGTGCCATGCTTGCGCTCGACCCATTCTTTAAGAACGGGACGAACAGCGTCCACCAGGTCCCGGCTAGCTCCCGGGATTTCGAGTCACTCTGTCCATTTATAGTAGAGGACATCACGCGCCTCTTCTCGCCACTGGCGTACCTCCCGCGGGGCAGGCCAGTTTTCTGCCCATCTCGCCTCCACCAACCGCCAGTAGACCCTGGCTTGCAGCTCTGCCTCCAGATCCCAAGGTGGGCTTCCACCCAGCAAGCAAGCTCCAGCGTACGACACCGTACAGTAAGCCCTTGCTGCTCTGAGCGCTATAGCCCGCTGCGGACGTCGCAATAGGCCCACATTTTGAACGCTCAGGGTGTCCGCCCATATAGGCGCTCCATAGAGTGCCATAGAGCGCACCACGCTGATATATAGGCGCCGACACGCAATTCCTGGCCCTCCTAGATTTGGTAGGATCCGCCCTAATGCTCCTGCTGTGGCCACGAGTTTCGGAGCCAAGCGGCGGAAGTGCTCCTCAAACTTCCAACGACTGTCGAGGACGAGTCCCAGGTATTTCATCGTCGACTCGATTGAAATTAAGGTACCGCCAACAGATATTTGTGTGCCCAGTGGAGGAGCGTTTCTAGGCCCGTGAAAGACCAGGGCCTCTGATTTGTGTAACGCTACCTCCAGCCCCAGAGCGGCACGCACTCAAGCTTGGAGCAACGTAAAATAACGAATTAAGGGGCTCACAGCTCCCAATGACCTTCGATCTGTTACCGTCCGTTTTTTCGTGTTTTTTTGGCTTACCGTATAAACAACAACGAGCTTAACCGAAATATTATCCCATATTTACTTCAAAACTCATAGTTCTTGAGATATATGGCACTAAACTTTAGCAGTTTTAGGCCGAAAAACCAGTTTTTTGGACGTAGCTTTTGTAAAAATGAGTTAAAAATAAAAAACTCTCTTGAGTTGTTAGACACGGCAAAAAGGAACAGTTACATGTAAATTTCATATATGAAAGTGCATAAACAACATACTAATATCGAAAACAGAGCTTTTTTGGACCATGTAAATTTTAGTAACTAAATAGTAAATGTTCGGTAAATTTTAGTAACTAGGCTGTAATCTGGTTTCCTACGAGACAGGCCTTGCCTAGTGTAGGAACCAAGCAAACCCTTGTGAATGGCACATACCAAATCTTGAAGATTCTGCTTGTATAACAGTTTAACTAGAATAATCTTTATGTAAACCTGGCTCAGAATTTGTCAAGATAAATAAATAAATGTTTTATGTTTATGTTTTAAAAAAATGTTTGAATAAATCATAGAAAAATATATTTTTTTTCCAAAACACTATTGCAAAAGTAGATAAAATATTGAAGAACCGATTAACGTTTGTGGCATAAATATATCTATTGTAATGACGGAGGAATATCAACTCAAAACTCATCAAAACTAGTCAAAAAGCGCATGGAGCCCCTTAAGGTTTATCTCATTGTCTACCACTTGTAAGTTGTAACACATTCAGTGCCAGTTCCACTGCCACCGACTAAGTGTCATTTTTGTATTCAAAGCGAATATGCTATATTACATCGAGCTGCTACAGTAAACAGTACAGGTGCAAAGATTGCGCAAGTCGCATACTTGTTCTTGAGATAAACGCAAGTAACTTAGTAGGTACAAGATAACAATACAAGAGTCACAGTGTTCCTTACAATGGTGCTCGTATTCCAGTACTTACATATTCATACGGACGTGAGAACAACACTATATTGTAAAGACACAATAAAGCTTGTCCGCGGTACCGGCACTCGGCTAAATGATAGTTAGTCAACTAAATATTTACGACAAACAATTTGTCATTCATTATTACACTAATGATAAACGCGTCTACTTAAACAAGAATAATAGATGCTTAAATATTTTAAATTGATGTTGTTTAGTGACATTCTAGTAGTTAGGTAGGTAGGTAATCTGTTTGTGGAAATTGATATAAGAATTTTCTACAAACAAGCAGACTTTCTTCAACTGAATTTGGGAAAGAAGATAAGGTAAATAAGGCTATAACTATAAAAGATATCATGTGAATGTGACCTGAACCGAGTTCAGTTTCGCAGTATGTCACCGCGATCAAATATCGTAATCGCACACCGTGAAAGCGTTGGACAAGTGCTTTTGTTTAACTCGCATTAGTACGTGTGCCAAATGACAACCAGCCGTTTCGACAGCCCAACAGCGCCATAATCAAATCGTGTCGTACTTTCGATCGTAAACAGAGCCTAATTGGTGTGCGTATGATTATGAAAACGATAATGCTCACTGATTTGAATACCATTTTCGTAGATGGAGAGCTTTTCCTGGATAGACGGCGATGTTTTGTGATCTCGCATGGCGATGGCGGATGCGGCTCGAGCGACAACTAAATGCCTCGCGAAGCCGGGCATCATGTCACGGTCACCTAACAGGATTACCTGGGCTGTTATTCGCTACGATAATTGCGGCTCGCCCCGCCGGTCACCCGTTACGAAACTAGACCTCTACCTACGCTTAATTACTACGCATCGCGGTGTCAAGGTATAATTGAGGGTGAGCGTTGAGGTGAGCTTAAAACAAGTTACAGAATAGGGGGGCTGTACCTGTCCTACTGCGCAGGCAAACTGAATCATATAGGCCATAAGAGTCTTAACCGGCTTACAGGACCGAGAACGGTAGGGCTCTAAATTAGTTTAGTGTCGACTTACTCTAACCGCAAAGGAGTTAAAGCGATTTCCTACACCAGGATCACGACTTGGGGTCTAATGTCATGTAGGTCAGAGTGCTAACCGAAACATGATATGTTGTTTTGTTACTCTAGAGATTCGTTTATTTTACAAATGTCATGGTACTTCATGGTAGTGAAACAATATTAAGTACTTACAATGACGCACTGACTAGGTATAGTATCATTTGCGTCGTGTTTTGATGACGCCTCGAGTAGCGCACGAGCACTCAGTTTTGATAAGTAGGTATTGAATGCTTGATTTTTTTCAAATGATAACTTATCGTATCTAAATAATCATGTAAAAACCACTACGATTACGTAGACAAAATTATAGGTACCTACTTCAAAGAATAAATATATTAAATATCCTCTTTAAAAGCCAATAAAAGATAGCTACGATTTTTTTTCGTTTTTGTCATTTATCCCTAAATAGTGAGCAGAGGGCTTGTATAATCATACTCGTAATACATCCATTTTTTTTCGTTTTTGTCATTTATCCCTAAATAGTGAGCAGAGGGCTTGTATAATCATACTCGTAATACATCCATTTTTTTCGTTTTTGTCATTTATCCCTAAATAGTGAGCAGAGGGCTTGTATAATCATACTCGTAATACATCCATTTTTTTTCGTTTTTGTCATTTATCCCTAAATAGTGAGCAGAGGGCTTGTATAATCATACTCGTAATACATCCATTTTTTTTCGTTTTTGTCATTTATCCCTAAATAGTGAGCAGAGGGCTTGTATAATCATACTCGTAATACATCCATTTTTTTTCGTTTTTGTCATTTATCCCTAAATAGTGAGCAGAGGGCTTGTATAATCATACTCGTAATACATCCATTTTTTTTCGTTTTTGTCATTTATCCCTAAATAGTGAGCAGAGGGCTTGTATAATCATACTCGTAATACATCCATTTTTTACGTCACCCCTACGGCCGTAAAGTGGAAATTACTTACTACACTTCCTAGCCAAGGGAACACTATAATAAAAAGTTACATATTGCGGGCGGTATGCCTGCGACATTATTTGCCTTACCGCCCTAGTTATTAAGGGGATGCCTCGATTCTTGTAAACCACGCCCCCGGGTAAGAGACATTTTTGTTTCTGTACTCTACGTACGAGAAAACGAGATGCGACACTCTCCGGGATACGCGTTTTTGGACGAATTCCGCGAAATGTATGCCATTGTAGTAGTGCCATTGATTTTTGTATGGAGCAGCTGACACGCAAAGCGCCTCAGTTGCATAGGGATACGGTTTTTTTTCAGTCACAAACTCACAAATCTTGTTCAGTTGACGGTTGACGTCAAAGAGATTTACAGTTTTCGCTTTATTACAATGAAATAAGGTGCAAAAGTATCAACTACACAAAATTCACGGCAGAAATTATTCGATTGTGTTTTTTGAAATAGGGGTAGGTAAACGTACCTATTTTTTGCCATATACTCGTAGGTACAGGGCACTCTTTCTATACCTACTTGCGGAAAAAATGCCTCCAGTAAAAACGTGAAGGTACACTACCCTGAAGGTTCCTTTTACACTTTGTATTCATAATCAGAACCTAGTGTCGATGTGCGATCTTAGTGTAGAGAAAATACTTAGATAGTGCGAAAGATTCTGGCTTCATAGCCATTTTTTCAAGATTTTCGGCAAGCGGTGACAATCTTCATATCAAATAAAATAGGTGTTAAGGCCTAAGGGTAACTAGGGTTAATTTACTACCTTTTATTAAGAGGCTGACAAGACCTAATTTGTTGAAATTGATATTATTTAAGCAGTTTTTTAAGAAAAACTATTCGTTCTCGCACATCAAAAAAAATAAGTTAATATTCATCATATTTCCAAGACCATAGACGGAAACATAATTGGACGAAATCGGCTCTATATAAAATAATTGCAAAGATTGATCTTAAAATCATCTTAAAGGGTTCTAAGTCCTTATTTTTTTGACGTATGGGTCTGCGATTAAAAACATAAAGTCCAAATATTCATACCTAACCAGCTAACGAGCCATATTTCACAAATAAGCCACACTTTTTTTTATTTTAATATTTATTCATTATTTTTTTCTAAAACCTGACCGCCCAAGTAACACTCGCTCTCGTTTAATCCGATACAAATAGACAGTGTGCGCGTTTTTGGTGTTGAAAGCGCCTTAAATATAACCTAAACACTACACTAGGTACGCTTTTTAGGGTTCCGTAGCCAAATGGCAAAAAACGGAACCCTTATAGATTCGTCATGTCTGTCTGTCTGTCTGTCTCACAGCCACTTATTTCCGAAACTATAAGAGCTATACTGTTGAAATTTGGTAAGTAGATGTATTATGTAAACCGCATTAAGATTTTTACACAAAAATTGAAAAAAAAACAATAAATTTTGGGGTTTCCCATACTTAGAACTGAAACTCAATTTTTTTTTTTTCATCAAACCCATACGTGTGTGGTGTCTATGGATAGGTCTTCAAAAATGACATTGAGGTTTCTAACATCATTTTTTTCTAAACTGAACAGTTTGCGCGAGAGACACTTCCAAAGTGGTAAAATGTGTGCCCCCCCCCCCTCCCCCTTTGTAACTTCTAAAATAAGAGAATGATAAAACTGAAAAAAATATATGATGTACATTACCATGCAAACTTCCAACGAAAATTGGTTTGAACGAGATCTAGTAAGTAGTTTTTTTTTTAATACGTCATAAATCGTAAAAAGCAATTTATTTAACGAAACCCTTTATGTGCGAGTCCGACTCGCACTTGGCCGCTTTTTTATGCTACGGGCTACTCTATTCATATTCATTTATTCGTTGCAACCATGAGATACAAGTTAAACACATCAATGGAGTCTTTATAAGTGTAACTTTGGTCAGAGTATAGCAAAAGGGGCCCGATTTTAGGACTTAAAATTTTTTTGTTACATTTTTTTTTTCTTATTTTTGCTACTTTTTTTATTAGAACTTTAAAAAATACACTAAAATAAGCATCTTTTATTGATTACAATTTATTGATTAACTTGCCCGTTTAAGAACGAGAGCGGTCCAAAGTTACGAGTTCGGCCATAGGATTACTACGGAGCCAAGGACTTAAAAAAATTACGATGAAAATCATATATAACTAGCTAAAATGAGCATCTTTTATGTGTTGAAGTTTTTTCATAAACTTGACCGTTTACGAACTAGAGTGGTTCAAAGTTATGGTATTCTGCCATAGTTTTACGTCCTATGGCCGAACTCGCAACTTTGGACCGCACTAGTTCTTAAACGGGCAAGTTAATCAAAAAATTGTAATCAATAAAAAATGCTTATTTCAATGTATTATTTAAAATTCCAATCAAAAACGTTGCAAAAATGTGATTTTTTTTTGTAAACAAGAATATTCTGTCCTAAAGGGCGAATATTCAGCGTTTTTAAGGCGTTTTTTTTTCATCATTGTCTCCTGGAAATACTATTAAAAGAGACGAATCTCAAAGTTCACTTTTGATGAAGACGTAAGCCAATACCGGTGCTGAGTCTTTTTTGATTTAAGTTTCAGCGGTGTTGCTTTACCTCTGCTGAAATAATCTTGAGCCGACAATGACATTAGAACCGAGCGGTTCAAACGCTCGGAGATTGGCCCTAAAATCGGGCCCCTTTTGCTATACCCCAACCGTAACTTTAAACGTTTTTATTCTGTTTTTTAGCGAACTAAATAAGTACCTAGGCATATTTAGGTAGGCATAGTTTGATGCTAAAATGATAACTGATACATACCCACTGTAGATCTCATACTTTGGAAGGCATTGATACGCAGGTGTGTAATTAATTAATTAGGTTTCCTATTAAATCTACATTTTCAAATTTGTTACTAAATGCTAATAAAATGGAAGTAGATTCCCTCCTTTATAAATCAGTTACGATTGTACGTTTGATGATCGTAGTAATTGAAATTCAGGGCAAAATATCACGCATGCACTTGTGCATATAAAATAGGAACACAAACTGTCCTTTTTTTATACACAGCTGTCAATTCCTGCAACCTCTACAGAAAATAAACGTTGAAACTCACCAGAATATCCAAAGCGCCAAACACTTCAGTTGTTCAGTCGCGATCTATCACAATATTTTGGATATAAACACGTGAGAGCGACCGGTTATTATGTTATATAAAAACACGGCGATTTTCGTCACGCTATGCGCACTATAGATCAACGACTCCCCGGCTACAAATCCATTTCGCGTCTGATTGATAAACAAAACTTCCGCCCCCATGGAGCGCGCGCAATCTAATGTTGCTAGTGTACAAAACGACTGACCTTTACAAGGTAATAATCTATGGCAGCTTCTCTTAATTAAATGTATTTACATTATTTTGAAATCACAGGCGTACTTAAATTCATGAAGGGGTGATTCTAAACTAAATACAGTTCATCGTACGATAGTAGGTACATAAGGATTTCTCCTTCCTTACATAATTTTAAATAGCAACACTGTCATCGGATAGTGCCGGTTAATGTACGGTCATAATACGCGTCCAATGTACGCGTATTATCGGGCCGTACATTAATAGGCCGTGCATTATCACCCTGAGCAAATTCTGTACGGGCGTAGCGTAGTTAGAGTATATTATACAGGATGTGGCCTGTAATAGGAGCAAAAAATTAAACGGTAGATTATTAAGCTTGTGAACAATTATTTCGACATGGTAAAAATTGAAAAAATATATATTTTTAGAATTTTGTTTTCATCAAAATAAGTTTAGTTGTATTTTTTTGCTCTTCTGGAGTGCTATCAGTAACTTTTTATTTTAAAGACACTAAAAAAAATGAAATAAAATCAAAAAATCACAAAAATATCTTTTGAAAACAAAAATGCAAAAACTATTATGACTCGTTACATGATGTTACCTCAAAATCCGCATTGAATGATGTCGTGGTGCCAAGATACATTACTTGGAGGTCATAATTTAAGATCAAAATATCTCCGAATCAAAAAATAAATAAAATGAGTGGGACACAAGGGGTTACTACAAATGCTCTAAATATTTGACGCTTTGAATATTTGCTCCTATTACAGGCCACCCAAAAGGGACGATGGTAAATTAACCTTACTAAATTAAGAAGTATCAGAAGCTAATATATTCTTGACGTCTAATGTCATTTATAATTTAGTCGCATATATCGGTGACGTCATGGTGGTGTCAGTTTCAGTACAAATGTTGACAGGTGTGGTGGCAAACAAAAAATCCGTATACGCGAAGAGGGACAGAAAATATGACAATGTACCTCGTTCTCACTTGAGTTGAGGTATTGTCTATGAATACATCTTTGTCATTCATGTGTGTATGTGTGGGTGAGTCCCTCTATCAATTCTACCTCTATGGGTACGGGGCAATTATTGGAAGCCACATTTGTCCGGGCTGATAGTGTCAACCAAAACTTCAACAAATTCGAGTCAGCAAAAAGTAGACGCGTATTATCGGGCCGTACATTATTGGCTCCCGGATTTTTACAGTTTGTTTATATTTTTGAATGAATGATACGATTTCTCTTTTAGTTATTTCGGCATCCATCCATTTTAAACATTTTCGTGAATATAATATTTGTTGGACGTACCTGCTGGTCGATCACGTAACGCATTGTACGAACGTTAGGTAGGTAGATCTAAATGTCAAATTTTATATGGGAAAATCAAGGGAAAATGACAGTTGGATTGTCTAACGCGCGTTCGGAACGTTACGTGATTACCCCTCTGTTCGTGTGATTATTTCTAGTAGCAACACAAATGTAATCACGTCACAAACAACAGACGGACTGATGACATTTGCATGACTTTTGCTTGATCGTCAGGGCCAGGGCCAGAGGCTCTGAATATATTTTTCCGCATTTCTGCAACATATTTCCACTGAAAAACACAAAATGGGCTACAAATTTCTCAAACTTGCTTCCACTTCAATAAGGGTAAGCTGCGCTTTGTCATATCTGCTCAATTTTAAGCAGAATATAAAGCTGACTTGTTATGCAATGGTTCACGTAGATAGGTTGGAATTAAGTTAAATGAAACGAAAATTCATTCGAAACTTCCAGTAAAAACTATGTACCTCCTTACTCATCATAACATTTTGTCAAAACCATTGATATTACGTTGACCTTCATGTAAGTGACCGACTATCAGAAAAGAACCAACCTGAACCGGTGCAATGTAAATACTAGCGTATTAAACATTCTCTTTCACGTTAGCGACAGATAACGTAATGAGGTACAGTTCACTAGTTTGTAACACTCAAAACAATTCCAGCCTGGCAGTTTTCAAATCGGAGTGAGATCGTACGCAACCACCCATGATGCCGATCTCGTGGTCATCGGCTCCGGCCCGGGCGGATACGTCGCCGCGATCAAGGCTGCTCAGCTTGGAATGAAGGTACCTATATAAAACTACTTGCTGTCACTGGCAACTTAATGGGAGAAATTAATAATATATATATATATATATATATATATAATATATTAATAATGTTATGCAAATTCAATCAATTAAATTTTTAATTAATATTTTCGAAATGGTTCTTCCCATTACTGGCTCTCTTTTATTTTCATAAGATATTTCGTCCTTTCATGAATACTCAGAATAATCTATTTATTTTGGTTATAATCTCTAAAATTGCCATAAGAACTAGTGTTTATAGAAGTGATCGCCGTCTGTATTTCTAATAAGAACTCACTTAAAATGTTATTTTTCTTTAGGTAGTATCTGTGGAAAAAGATCCTACTCTTGGCGGTACCTGCCTGAATGTGGGATGTATTCCGTCTAAGGCCTTACTGCACAACACACACTTGTACCATCAAGCACAACATGACTTCAAACGACGAGGTATTGAAGTGAGCGGAGTGCAGATGAACTTCAAAACTCTGATGGAGTACAAGGACACATCTGTAAAGGCCCTCACTGGTGGAATCGCAATGCTGTTCCAAAAAAACAAGGTGAGTTTTGTTCAATAAATTTATCTCTATTTTGCATCTGTTTGGTCTGTACGAGAGGAGAGATTGCTTGCGCGAAAAAGTTTAAATAAAATAAGCAAATTATATGTATTAAGTTGATAACTCTCCTTTGAGGTATTGTAATAAAGTATAATGTTTGAAAACTATGCAACAATATTGAACATAGGCATTTTAGGCATAACAAAATGCTTTAGACTAAACAGATTTATATGACTACAGATAAGCTAAAATGTCTGAATCAAAATCACAACTCTTTTTGATCCCAATATATGTACTGAAAATTACAGTCATGATAATTTATTTATTGGCAAAATAAAAACGTACACATTGTCATTTTGATAAAATCTTACTGATAGATAATGGTTACTAGCAATGCAAGAAGAAACTTTCACATGATTTACCTGGCTTTACAACACCAAAGCTTGGGTTATGTTTTGGATGTATATCTATGTGGTATGGTTTATTCTCTGAAATCCAGTGCCTACTGTATTGTGTGGAGTTAAATTAATCCGGTGTCTATTGGTACTTCAGAACCTGTAAATTTTTATTAGACTAAGCTTTTTAAATTTCTTTTAAAATATTTTTTTTGTCTATTAATATTGTTGCATTGCAGGTGAAACTGGTTAAAGGCGTTGGCAGCATTGTGGCTCCCAACAAGGTGGAGGTGAAGGGTGCGAGCGGTGTGGAAACCGTTAACACCAAGAACATTCTGATTGCCACCGGCTCTGAAGTCACACCTTTCCCCGGAGTTCCGGTAAGAGGTTTATTAGTCTTATATGTTGTAATGGTGGTTCCAAACCCAAGTTGTCTGAGGAAGAATAATATACTAAAAAGAGAAAATACACGGTGTAACAAAAATGGAGGCAATCCAATTAACGCCTTAAACGGAACTCTACTATTTTTGTTATCTGTATGTGAAATCTACATTTTATAGATTGTTAAATCCAGAAAAAATGCACTTAATCCTGCAATATGGACAATTTACAAACAACAAATTTATTATTTTATTTTTTATTATTTTTATACATAACAAGAAGTGAATAGGATACATCTAATCTTCTTATAAGTCAGGTGTCATGGTATACAAGTTACTTGTAGGCCTCAAGTCATAATTCATGAATATTTACAAAATACAAAATAGTTTATTTCACAAAAACAAATATTACATTATATCGAGGCTGTCCATCAGTGACCAAACTAGGCTGAGCCCGTATCTTGGCCTACTGCGAGTACGGTTAACAGATCATACTTGAATTAAAATATGATTATAGCATTACATCTAGCGTATTTACATTCGTAAAATCTAACTTCTGCAGATAATCGCAATGTCCTATTAATCTACTTAAATACATAATAGCTGCTTGTAGGGTAAATCAGTAAATCGCCAGTAGCTGGCCACGCTTCAATAGCTGGGCCCTTCATGCTAATAATGAACTCTGTTCCCCTACAAACAGAATTCAATTTAGTATTACGTGTCCAGTAATTGAAACCTTATACTAAAATGAATTCTAATATAGGTAAATAGAGTTCATTTTTAGTATGAGGGAGGTGGCCAGTTATTGAACGGTGGCCAGCTACTACGATTTACCCTAGTTCTGTTTATACTTTTGGTTTTAACCTCGATCTGTGATATCTGCCATGCCAGTATTTAAAATGTATTTATTTCTATGGGAAGAAGCGTTACTAACATTCAGAAAATTACACAATAATTAGACACAAATCATGCATTTATTATTTTAACTACACTTTGTTTTCTTGGTGAGATGAGTGATCGTCTTGTTCTAAATAAGCGTTACTATGGTATAACTATATTATAGTCATACCTATTATCAAGCCAACATGTTTAAAAAATCCTCACTTGAATTAGGATTGTACCCTGTAAGCAAAAAAGGTCACAAAATTATGTGTACTATCTCATCATTTTCATATCAGCCGAAAGACGTCCACTGCTGGACATAGGCCTCCCCCAAGGAGTGCCAAAGTGACCGGCCCTGCACCACCCGCATCCAGCGCATATCCAGTGTACTATCTAAAAACACATTATAAAATACATCGTCGCTACTTTGAAAAAATCTCGTATCTGAAAATCATCAAGTTTCTAGGAGGAACAATAAACATCCTGTAAATTATTGTGATTGATCAAATAATTTCTTGTTAGTTTCATGAGATACTTTGATAGCCAGTCATTAATTTTACAAATATTCGAATAACTCACGCAAACACTTTTTATTAAATTTATAGTTATTTGTAAGATACAAGATTTTTGTTCTAGTATTGACTGAAAGTTGTTGAGTTACGATAATTTTGCTTTATATTTTATGGTACAAAATGAATCGAAATGTATGTTTTATGTTTATTAAATTAACTGAGTAGACTCTCGTAGAGTAGGTTACTATAGACGAACTTAAATAATGTGTAAACGTGTCTCCGTAATAAAAAAAAGATCGGCTCGAACTATTTTTTCTCAACTGTACATGCAATAAACTATCTTAAAATTAATGAAAGTCTTTTGGCAAAATCGGCTTTAGAGATTGCAAATCATCAAATTTTCGTTTTTCAATAGGGTCCAGAATATAGCTGAGGAATCACTTAATGTTCGGAACTATCATTGAATCTTTGAGGTAGAATAGTCCAGATGTCATCAAAGCAAAATTAAAACTCAATCGGACTGTGAGGTGTATATTTTAAAGCCCTCAAATCTACCAAACATGGGTCACCTGCTTTCTTTCCAGGTCTAATAGATGTATACTTAGTACTTAAGTGTCGCATGGTTTTTGAAAAAATACCAGTGTACATATTTTACATTGTACTTTTTAGTCAAAGATGCCTCTTTTTTTGTTATTACTTTTACAAAATCGGCAGGCACATGAAGTTCTCTGTTTTTTTTACTTTATGTCAATTCTAAAGATGATTAACATGTTAAAAAAAACATAATATTTATGGGTAACATTGTATTAAATAAAAGCATTAGGTATAAAACCTGACGTACGAGAAAGTAATCGAAATATACACAATACAATTATAATAGGTACCGTCGATTTATCGACGTTGCAGTGAGATGTAGTTATATTAGTTTAATGAGTTATTAAACAAAAAAATAAAACAGATACGAGTTTTTTTTAAAGTAGTGACGATATTTTTGAACTAACGATTACTTATTATATCGTCAATTTATCGACGTTGGAGTTTGTGCAGCATACGAGATGTATTTTTATAAGTTTAATGCGTAAATAACAAAAAAAAATTAAAAAATCAGATACGAGATTTTTTCAAAGTAGCGACGACATATATTTAAGTTTGGTTGAATAAAGGCTATATTATATTATATTATTATATCTAAGTTTACAATATTTATATTGCGAAATAATAACCTATGATATGTTATAGTTAACCAAATGCTCGCCTATAATCATATTTTTAGGGTTCCGTAGCCAAATGGCAAAAAACGGAACCCTTATAGATTCGTCATGTCCGTCCGTCTGTCTGTTTGTCTGTCCGTCCGTATGTCACAGCCATTTTTTTCCGAAACCATAAGAGCTGTACTGTTGAAACTTGGTATGTAGATGTATTTTGTGAACCACATTAAGATTTTTACACAAAAATCGAAAAAAAACATTAAGTTTTAGGGGTACACAAAACTGAAACTCAAATTTTTTTTTTCATCAAACCCATACGTGTGGGGTATCATTGGATAGGTCTTCAAAAATGATATTAAGGTTTCTAAGATATTTTTTTTCTAAACTGAATAGTTTGCGCGAGAGACACTTCCAAAGTGGTAAAATGTGTGCCCCCCCCCCCCCCCCCCTGTAACTTCTAAAATAAGAGAATGATAAAACTCAAAAAAATATATGATGTACATTACCATGCAAACTTCCACCGAAAATTGGTTTGAACGAAATCTGGTAAGTAGTTTTTTTTTAATACGTCATAAATCGTAAACTGCAATTTATTTAACGGAACCCTTCATGTGCGAGTCCGACTCGCACTTGGCCGCTTTTTTTTACTCAACGTTTCGGGATTACGATCGAAACGTCGAAGCTACGCGATTAAATGCTGTTTAGTTATAACAATAAAAAAAAGAAATTGGAAAAGAAACCGGCACAATAGAAGGCAGAAGACACAGAGACCTTAGCCCCAAACGGTGGCTCAATCAGGTCAGAGCATCTCAAAATGCCGTTTAACGCAGCCCTCCAACAGGCAGCCGGCGAATTTATTATTATTCTGGTAGTGGCTTCCGGGCTGTCAAAGCCCTTGTATCACTGCGACCATCGCTGATCTATTTTGATCGCCACTTACTACAATTCTTGACCATTTTGTTAACCTCAAAAAAAATTATCTCTTCCGGTCACATGATGTGTTTGCCCAGAAAGTTACAACTGCACATAAGGCAAGGGTAATCGGTTAGGATGTGTGTAGGCGTCTCCTCTGCTTCAAGGCAGAGTCTGCGCTGCATTGTGTCACACAGTCATATCGTTTGCATTTGGTGATATGAAAAACGTGAAAGTTTATCAACATTTTATGACATGCCTGATGTCTGCAGGTTGACCAAAAAAACATAGTGGATTCGACTGGAGCCCTATCCCTGGCATCAATCCCCAAAAAGATGATCGTCATCGGGGCTGGAGTCATCGGTCTCGAGCTCGGCTCAGTGTACCAGAGGCTCGGCGCTGACGTCACGGCTGTTGAGTTCCTTGGCACTATTGGCGGTGAGTTACTTATGCAGTGGTATTTGGGAGTCCCTCAGTTGGCCTAAATCTTCAATTGTTTTATTTGACATCTGGCCTCTGATACGTGTCATTTTTATATTTTTTATAATCTTTTAACCTGCAAGCACCAGGTGATGCATGCATTGCGCCACCGGATCCAATAGCCAGCTCACGCCCTAACAATGGCTTAGCGGTCACACATCGTCATTACCGAATGATTGGATTAATCATAAACCACTTTTAGCATACAACATGCATGGAAGTGTCAGGTGTCAGGACAAAGTTTACCGTTTCGGAATAAAATACTTCATAAAATTTGTATTTCCAGTAGTATTTTTCAATCAATGATTATATTAAGATTCCCGTTAAATGTGTACAGGTGTGGGCATCGACCTGGAGGTAGCGAAGACACTCCAGAAGATCCTGGTGAAGCAGGGCATGAAGTTCAAACTGGAGACCAAGGTCATGGGCATCAAGAACGAGGGGGGGGTCGTGAAGATCGACGTCGAGGCGGCCAAGGGAGGCAACAAGGAGACGGTAGGGCACCTTAACCCATGGGGATGGTCATCATCATGGGGCTACCCATGGGTCACAACATATTGTTTATAGTTTGTGTTGTTATACTATTTTTATACTGAGCTTTTATCTATCTAGCACTAGTTAAGGGGACGTAGGTTCGTGGTCTTCTCTCCCTCTCACTGAGCTTAAGCGTGAGCGAGATGGAAGTGCGTGTTGGGAAGCGCGGATATCATGTTTTTTAATTTTAATTTTTTGTGCGTTTTAATAAATAAATAAATAATAGCTGATTTCCCTCAAACATGACATTGCCGATTTTTAGAACGAATTTTAATATGTTTAGCTGTTGTGAATAATTTGTTATGATTTTTTAAAGTGTATTTTAGACCTATGTTCGTGATTTTTTTCTATCAAGCGAATGTCAAAAACTCGGGATTTGAATAGCTGATTTCCCTCGAGAAAGGCTTCAAGATTTCTAATTAAATTTAAGGCAGCCGTATTATAATCCAAACAAGATCTACGATTTTTTAAAAATCAGTTTTTGGAGCTCACGTCGCCTTAAGTAAAAGTTTCTAATAATCCTCCTCTCCTTCGGCAGTCGGGTAAAAAAGAAAATCACGGCCGTGTATGCCGCATATTTTGATACTCGCAAAGAAATTGTTAGATTTAAATAGGTTTAATAACCTCGATGTTTTTTTTTGTTTATTTATTATAAAAAAAGCAATTACATTTAACAAATTTCATTAAACTCGCCAAACTGTGACGTTTGATGGCGAGAAACGCTCATGTTTTATACTATACTATAATAACTATTAAGTTATAGTATACTATAGTATAGTATAAAACATGAGCGTTTCTCGCTATCAAACGTCACAGTTTGGCGAGTTTAATGAAATTTGTTAAATGTAATTGCTTTTTTTTAAATAAAAAAAAAAAAAAATCGAAACCTACAGGTTACTTTCCGTTGACCTAGAATCATGAATTTGGCAAGAAGCAGGGTGTAACAACAGAAATATAAACAAAACGATTTAGTTAGGTTAGGTTGGTTTATTTTAATTTTATGTACTTCCATACTTACGTAAGTATATAATCGTTAATAAGCAAAAACAAATACATTTTAGCTTTTCGACTACGAAACATAATGGTTTTAAGGCTCGGACTGACATCACCGTCGTGGGCGCGCGGCGTGATATCTCCGTACAAACCGCTAGCGTGGTCAAACAGGCCATGTATGGAAATATCGCGCCGCGCGCCCGCGACGGGTGCTGTCTGTCTGAGCCTTTAAGGCTAAGATTATCATGGGTGTGTATTGATTCCAGATCGATTGCGACGTGGTGCTGATCTCGATCGGGCGGCGGCCGTACACCCGCGAGCTCGGGCTCGACAAGGTCGGCATCGCGCTCGACGACCGCGGCCGCGTGCCGGTCAACGAGAAGTTCCAGACCAAAGTGCCTGGGTAAACCCATATTTATGTTACATATTACGTACACCCGCGAGCTCGAGCTCGACAAGGTCGGCATCGCGCTCGACGACCGCGGCCGCGTGCCGGTCAACGAGAAGTTCCAGACCAAAGTGCCTGGGTAAACCCATATTTATGTTACATATTACGTACACCCGCGAGCTCGGGCTCGACAAGGTCGGCATCGCGCTCGACGACCGCGGCCGCGTGCCGGTCAACGAGAAGTTCCAGACCAAAGTGCCTGGGTAAACCCATATTTATGTTACATATTACGTACACCCGCGAGCTCGGGCTCGACAAGGTCGGCATCGCGCTCGACGACCGCGGCCGCGTGCCGGTCAACGAGAAGTTCCAGACCAAAGTGCCTGGGTAAACCCATATTTATGTTACATATTACGTACACCCGCGAGCTCGGGCTCGACAAGGTCGGCATCGCGCTCGACGACCGCGGCCGCGTGCCGGTCAACGAGAAGTTCCAGACCAAAGTGCCTGGGTAAACCCATATTTATGTTACATATTACGTACACCCGCGAGCTCGGGCTCGACAAGGTCGGCATCGCGCTCGACGACCGCGGCCGCGTGCCGGTCAACGAGAAGTTCCAGACCAAAGTGCCTGGGTAAACCCATATTTATGTTACATATTACGTACACCCGCGAGCTCGGGCTCGACAAGGTCGGCATCGCGCTCGACGACCGCGGCCGCGTGCCGGTCAACGAGAAGTTCCAGACCAAAGTGCCTGGGTAAACCCATATTTATGTTACATATTACGTACACCCGCGAGCTCGAGCTCGACAAGGTCGGCATCGCGCTCGACGACCGCGGCCGCGTGCCGGTCAACGAGAAGTTCCAGACCAAAGTGCCTGGGTAAGCCCATTTGTCCAAAACCATCATTTCCGAAATTTAAAAACTCCGAACGCCATTTAGTGCCACGCCTGTGCGGCTGATTGCGTCTCGCGCCGAGCCGTTCCCTCGGCGCGTGTCGGCCTGTCGTTACCGCCACTACTCGAATACAGATCATTCGTCCACTCCATCACGTGCGTGTTCGCGCACGCGCCGCCGCTGGTGAAATTAATGAGTTAGAACGTGCGCAGGCGCGCCCTTACAGGCCGCGACAGGCGCCGTCGCGCCGCGCCTTTATACTTACCGACTCCCGATGGATAAGACGGGCGACGACATGCCACCACAGGCACATCGGATGCGACGGTTCCCGCGGCCCGTCGGTCCCGCCTGGAGCGGCCTGGCCTGTGAGGAATCAGGCCGTGGAACCCCGACTTTAAGTTCCTAGTTCCGCTAACACGAGTGACAAAGATGTAAACATAGACAATAAGCCAAGGCGGAAAGAGATACAATGTCATATTTCCTGTCCCTCATCGCGTAGGTATATACCTACCTATAACCTTTTTTGTTTATCACCAGAAATGTAAAAACTCAATTGAAACTGTCATCACCATAACACCACTAAAGCATATACGACATGCGATGTCAAGAATGTATTAGTCTTCTGATACTCCTCAATTTATTCAGGTTAATTTACATCCATCCCTTTCGGGGATTTGCTAGGACTCCGTCTATAGTATCCTTTAATTCCTCTATCTACGTCACAAGCCAAGCATTTGTTGAGCGGAAATACTAACAGACGACAGAGTCATGTCTTGTAGATTGATACAAGTATATCATTTTCGTATAACCATCGCACAAACACGGTCATTGGCGCGGGCGACAACAATATAGGCGAGGTTTTAAAGATCATAATTGAACTGTTGACACTTTTCGAACCAATCAGACATAGAATGTTCAGAAACGAGCCCGCCAGTTTCTTGCTTATGATATCAAGTGAAACCAGTTTTAATGGCATCTTTTCAGTCTACTAAGTGTTGCAATTCGGTTTCAGAATCTACGCGATCGGCGATTGCATACACGGACCCATGTTGGCGCACAAAGCTGAGGACGAGGGCATCGTGTGTGTAGAAGGCATTAAGGTACCGACATTTTGTAAATATAGTGCAAAAATATCAGCTAGAACTTATGTGAATTTATTTTAAATTCATATTTTTCTGTGGATGATCCCACTGTTTAATATAAATTTAATTTAATATGGGTAGGCGCAAAATAACTGACGAATTCTCAATGCATTTTGAGACGTTGGTGCCGTTTAGGAAGCCTGCCTGAGTATTCTAGGTAGATGCCCTCCCTACGGCGTAATAAGATGGAATTAGTTAAGTTTCTTGAACCGAGCATCGGCTTCGATAGCTTGCTTGGTTAAGAGCGGCTGTCCCGGTATGCTAGAAGGATTTAGCCCCTGAATTTGAAACTTAAATTTCTTTGCCTTTTTAGATAAGAGATATCTGCGAAGCGGTGTTTTCATTTGTTTCCCAGCTGATATGAAAACACGGCACATCTCTGGTGAATTCAACCTTACCTGTTTCGAAAACAATGTTGAGTCTCCTTGATACGTCAATAGGGAACATTACTGCAATGTTCTGCCGCCAGAGGCAGCACTACCACTAATAGTAAACCAGTATAGGAATATAGGGATTCACACACACATGTGTCGCTTAAATTCAAAATCGGATAAATCCATTCGACCCTATCAGCAAATATCTACCTTATCACCTTTTCTTAATAGCAAAATCGCATGATTTGACATATGGATTTACCCGGGTTTGAAATTAAGCGACTCACATGCACAATTGATTGTCAAATGAGTGACAAGGATGCTTGCATAGACAATACCGCAAGTGGGAACGAGATACAATGTCAACGCTGCTAGTGTCGCCACCTACGAAGAGTTTTGCGTAATGTTCCCTATTTATAAGAAGCTATGTTCGATTTCAGGGCATGCCGGTTCACTTCAACTACGACGCCATCCCGTCCGTCATCTACACCACTCCCGAGGTCGGCTGGGTCGGCAAGACGGAGGAGGACCTCAAGAAAGAGGTTCGTTATGTCAATAAGTAACCATTAAACAATGGACAGAGTAGTACGTCACACCTGGCCATAAAGTAGCAATTACCGCACACTACGCGTGCGGAAAATCCCACTTCCTGGCCAGGGAGAGACGTAAAATGTTGTACTTACCACGGGCGGTAATAAAGAAAGCCTCAGAGCGCATATTTATCGCCCTTGCCTTCGGCTCGGGCGTCAAATACCTGCGATCTGAGACATTCTTTGTTTAACCGCCCTAGGTAAGTAATGTACTATTATACGATAATTACATACAAACACATTAAATAAAAATTATAAACTACGTTTTATCACAAAGATTAGATAAGAAAACTTAATTAAAACTAAAACTAGAAAATAAGGTTAAAATAACAAGAAAGAAAATGAAATATAAGTATATTTTTTATGTCCGGCTTCTATCTGGTCCAAAGGTGCCATAAATACTGGCTGCATTGCCCCGATGAACTGACTGTATAACAACTTAACAATTTGTATCATTCAAAGTTGAGTGCTACATAACTTAATAATTAATTGCATGTCTCTATCTGCCAACATAGGGAATCCTCAAGTGAATAAAGGGTCGGCGCAAACGCAACGCGCTTGTGCTTTTTCTGGGGTCACAAGTGTCCATAGGCGACGGTACCAGCGTAACACCGTCGTTGTATAAAATAAAAAAAACCGGCCAAGTGCGAGTCGGACTCGCGCACGAAGGGTTCCTTACCATTATCAATAAAAATATTTATTTTATTTTGTTTTTAGTATTTGTTGTTATAGCGGCAACGAAATACATAATCTGTGAAAATTTCAGCTGGAACTATCACGGTATCAGTGAGATACAGCCTGGTGACAGACAGACAGACAGACGGCCGGGTCTTGAAAATGACCTGCACACGACTTTAAAAAAAGGGCTAAATAGGCTTTTGCAGAATCAATAGTATTTTTCACAATCGTGTTATAATAGAGAGCTTTTCACAATCGTGTTATAATAGAGAGCTTTTTAGTCGAGTACCGTGTTTAGGCCACGAAGCTTGCTGAGTGGCCTAAGTAAGGTACGAGATTAAAAAGCTTGATTATAACACTATTGTGAACAATACTTTTTGTACGAGTTCATTAATAGTATTTTTCACAATCGTATTATAATAGAGAGCTTTTTAGTCGAGTACCGTGTTTAGGCCACGAAGCTTGCTGAGTGGCCTAAGTAAGGTACGATATTAAAAAGCTTGATTATAACACTATTGTGAACAATACTTTTTGTACGAGTTCATTAAAATTAATTTTCTACAGTAGACGGCAAACTTCGTGCGCAAATGAGGGGAAGTGGGGGGGCAGCTTGCACGTACAATTCGCCTTTGCGCAGGCAAGGTCATTTGCGCACGAAGTTTGCCGTCTACTGTACGAGTCAACTGAACTAATTAATCATCGCTCGTACGCTTGTTGATATCTTAAAAGACATCAACGAGCGTACGACATCAAAGCGATTCTATTGGTCCAATTCATTACAGTTCAGTAAAGCAGCCACGTGATTGGTCGAATTTATTTTAGTTGTCTGGAGCGTATCGAAAATTAGTTATTTCGATTGTTTCGACAGTAACATGGACTACAACTATGAAAAGAGTGACGTTGCAGTATTCTCTATGAAATCTTAATACACATGTTTTAATCGTCGAGTACAAAAAATTAATTTTCTACGAGTCAACTGAACTAATTAAACTAACTCGATACTGTTGAAACGAAGTGCAGCCTATCGCTCGTACGCTCGTTGATATCTTAAAAGACATCAACGAGCGTACGACATCATCGAGTAAACTCAATAATCAAAGCGATTCTATTGGTCCAATTCATTACAGTTCGGTAAAGCAGCCACGTGATTGGTCGAATTTATTTTAGTTCTATTTTCAATTTTGTTTCGGTTGTCTGGAGCGTATCGAAACAGTTATTTCGGTTGTTTCGGAAGTAACAGACTATTCAACGGTGAAAAGAGTGACGTTGCAGTATTCTCTATGAAATTTTAATACACAAATTTTAATCGACGAGTACAAAATCTCAATTTGGAATTTTTATAATAAGTGTTTTGAATGACATTGTGCTAAATTTCCAGGGCAAGGCGTACAAAGTAGGCAAGTTCCCGTTCTTGGCGAACTCGCGAGCGAAGACCAACGGCGAGCCCGACGGCTTCGTCAAGGTGCTCTCCGACAAGGCCACCGACGTCATCCTCGGGACACACATCATCGGACCCGTAAGTCTACAAGGAACCACTTCAACTCCACTAAACTGGCACTCCCTTATTACAAATTAAACCTCAACTCTAGGGCTTCAGGTCGATGGTCGATATTTAAATGGTTGTGTTTTACTACATCATCAGCTCCGTAAGTGTGCTTCGAATGAATTGATCCACGATACTGGCTGACTGTTGTTACAAGTTAAATCTACTTACTAGGGCTTCAAGGTATATAATGGTTTTGATTCTAATTGTATCTTTTTAAACGGTCTCCACAAACAAATTGTTTAAACGGCCTCCGTAGCCCAGTGGGTAGTGACTCTGCCTACGAAGCTGGAGGTCCCGGGTTCGAATCCCGGTCAGGGCATTTATTTGTGTGTTTATCACGAATATTTGTTCCTGAGTTATGGATGTTATATATGTATATAAGTATCTATATGTAATTTATCTATTATATATATCATCGCCTAGTACCCACAACACAAGCCTTACTGAGCTTACCGTGGGCCTAGGTTGATTTTGTGTAAGAAAAAAAAAAAAAATCTCTAATTCACATCATCTCATTACAGTACGGTATTTTATGAAACTTCAAAAACGCTCCGTTAGTATGAAATTTGTCGGGATTACTTGCTTGTAACGTTACAATAAAACAACGTCCTAATAGATCGTTTTTATGAATTATAAACCCTCCATGATGCGTTCAAGAACTGCACATTATGGCCACCATAAAAATAGACTGTTTTGTTAAAACAAATTTCTTATCTGTGAAAATGTTATTATTGCTAAATAATAACATCGATTTCGATAATATTATTTCATTCAAATTTGGAACATCTCCGAAATCAAAGAAATTTGATTTGACCTCTATTCTAATATCAGTCGAGATGACGTTTAGTTTGAAGTGAATTGTCAATTTGCATACAAATTTGACAAATGTCGCACGTAAGTAAGATATCGAACGATATGACAGTTCGATCCGACTCTAGTTTGTCTCTGAAGAAAAAACTATGACAGCTGCCAGAAAACAACGCCGCGATGCCGGTCATAATATGCAGCTCCTGAATGCATCGTGGAGGCTTATGATATGTAGATAGATAAAGAAATCTGTACATAATTAAGCATTAAAACACTCGTGTGATGTTATTATTATTATTAAACCCACACTCGTGTTTAATGCCCTTCATTATGTACAGTCACATAAACTACTATAAAATAGCAATCGTTATTGAAAGATTGGTACTTTCTGAGTATTTTCGTAATGTTTATCTGTTGCAAAAAAAAAAAAATTTTTACTGTTTCAAATACCCTGTTTGAACCATCGCACTAGTGGTATAAAAGGTTGGTTATTAAAATGGTTGTGTATACAGGGTGGCGGCGAGCTGATCAACGAGGCGGTGCTGGCGCAGGAGTACGGCGCGGCCGCCGAGGACGTGGCGCGCGTCTGCCACGCGCATCCCGTGAGTACACATGCACACTGTATGTATACAGGGTGGCGGTGCTGGCGCAGGAGTACGGCGCGGCCGCCGAGGACGTGGCGCGCGTCTGCCACGCGCATCCCGTGAGTACACATGCACACTGTATGTATACAGGGTGGCGGTGCTGGCGCAGGAGTACGGCGCGGCCGCCGAGGACGTGGCGCGCGTCTGCCACGCGCATCCCGTGAGTACACATGCACACTGTATGTATACAGGGTGGCGGTGCTGGCGCAGGAGTACGGCGCGGCCGCCGAGGACGTGGCGCGCGTCTGCCACGCGCATCCCGTGAGTACACATGCACACTGTATGTATACAGGGTGGCGGTGCTGGCGCAGGAGTACGGCGCGGCCGCCGAGGACGTGGCGCGCGTCTGCCACGCGCATCCCGTGAGTACACATGCACACTGTATGTATACAGGGTGGCGGTGCTGGCGCAGGAGTACGGCGCGGCCGCCGAGGACGTGGCGCGCGTCTGCCACGCGCATCCCGTGAGTACACATGCACACTGTATGTATACAGGGTGGCGGTGCTGGCGCAGGAGTACGGCGCGGCCGCCGAGGACGTGGCGCGCGTCTGCCACGCGCATCCCGTGAGTACACATGCACACTGTATGTATACAGGGTGGCGGTGCTGGCGCAGGAGTACGGCGCGGCCGCCGAGGACGTGGCGCGCGTCTGCCACGCGCATCCCGTGAGTACACATGCACACTGTATGTATACAGGGTGGCGGTGCTGGCGCAGGAGTACGGCGCGGCCGCCGAGGACGTGGCGCGCGTCTGCCACGCGCATCCCGTGAGTACACATGCACACTGTATGTATACAGGGTGGCGGTGCTGGCGCAGGAGTACGGCGCGGCCGCCGAGGACGTGGCGCGCGTCTGCCACGCGCATCCCGTGAGTACACATGCACACTGTATGTATACAGGGTGGCGGTGCTGGCGCAGGAGTACGGCGCGGCCGCCGAGGACGTGGCGCGCGTCTGCCACGCGCATCCCGTGAGTACACATGCACACTGTATGTATACAGGGTGGCGGTGCTGGCGCAGGAGTACGGCGCGGCCGCCGAGGACGTGGCGCGCGTCTGCCACGCGCATCCCGTGAGTACACATGCACACTGTATGTATACAGGGTGGCGGTGCTGGCGCAGGAGTACGGCGCGGCCGCCGAGGACGTGGCGCGCGTCTGCCACGCGCATCCCGTGAGTACACATGCACACTGTATGTATACAGGGTGGCGGTGCTGGCGCAGGAGTACGGCGCGGCCGCCGAGGACGTGGCGCGCGTCTGCCACGCGCATCCCGTGAGTACACATGCACACTGTATGTATACAGGGTGGCGGTGCTGGCGCAGGAGTACGGCGCGGCCGCCGAGGACGTGGCGCGCGTCTGCCACGCGCATCCCGTGAGTACACATGCACACTGTATGTATACAGGGTGGCGGTGCTGGCGCAGGAGTACGGCGCGGCCGCCGAGGACGTGGCGCGCGTCTGCCACGCGCATCCCGTGAGTACACATGCACACTGTATGTATACAGGGTGGCGGTGCTGGCGCAGGAGTACGGCGCGGCCGCCGAGGACGTGGCGCGCGTCTGCCACGCGCATCCCGTGAGTACACATGCACACTGTATGTATACAGGGTGGCGGTGCTGGCGCAGGAGTACGGCGCGGCCGCCGAGGACGTGGCGCGCGTCTGCCACGCGCATCCCGTGAGTACACATGCACACTGTATGTATACAGGGTGGCGGTGCTGGCGCAGGAGTACGGCGCGGCCGCCGAGGACGTGGCGCGCGTCTGCCACGCGCATCCCGTGAGTACACATGCACACTGTATGTATACAGGGTGGCGGTGCTGGCGCAGGAGTACGGCGCGGCCGCCGAGGACGTGGCGCGCGTCTGCCACGCGCATCCCGTGAGTACACATGCACACTGTATGTATACAGGGTGGCGGTGCTGGCGCAGGAGTACGGCGCGGCCGCCGAGGACGTGGCGCGCGTCTGCCACGCGCATCCCGTGAGTACACATGCACACTGTATGTATACAGGGTGGCGGTGCTGGCGCAGGAGTACGGCGCGGCCGCCGAGGACGTGGCGCGCGTCTGCCACGCGCATCCCGTGAGTACACATGCACACTGTATGTATACAGGGTGGCGGTGCTGGCGCAGGAGTACGGCGCGGCCGCCGAGGACGTGGCGCGCGTCTGCCACGCGCATCCCGTGAGTACACATGCACACTGTATGTATACAGGGTGGCGGTGCTGGCGCAGGAGTACGGCGCGGCCGCCGAGGACGTGGCGCGCGTCTGCCACGCGCATCCCGTGAGTACACATGCACACTGTATGTATACAGGGTGGCGGTGCTGGCGCAGGAGTACGGCGCGGCCGCCGAGGACGTGGCGCGCGTCTGCCACGCGCATCCCGTGAGTACACATGCACACTGTATGTATACAGGGTGGCGGTGCTGGCGCAGGAGTACGGCGCGGCCGCCGAGGACGTGGCGCGCGTCTGCCACGCGCATCCCGTGAGTACACATGCACACTGTATGTATACAGGGTGGCGGTGCTGGCGCAGGAGTACGGCGCGGCCGCCGAGGACGTGGCGCGCGTCTGCCACGCGCATCCCGTGAGTACACATGCACACTGTATGTATACAGGGTGGCGGTGCTGGCGCAGGAGTACGGCGCGGCCGCCGAGGACGTGGCGCGCGTCTGCCACGCGCATCCCGTGAGTACACATGCACACTGTATGTATACAGGGTGGCGGTGCTGGCGCAGGAGTACGGCGCGGCCGCCGAGGACGTGGCGCGCGTCTGCCACGCGCATCCCGTGAGTACACATGCACACTGTATGTATACAGGGTGGCGGTGCTGGCGCAGGAGTACGGCGCGGCCGCCGAGGACGTGGCGCGCGTCTGCCACGCGCATCCCGTGAGTACACATGCACACTGTATGTATACAGGGTGGCGGTGCTGGCGCAGGAGTACGGCGCGGCCGCCGAGGACGTGGCGCGCGTCTGCCACGCGCATCCCGTGAGTACACATGCACACTGTATGTATACAGGGTGGCGGTGCTGGCGCAGGAGTACGGCGCGGCCGCCGAGGACGTGGCGCGCGTCTGCCACGCGCATCCCGTGAGTACACATGCACACTGTATGTATACAGGGTGGCGGTGCTGGCGCAGGAGTACGGCGCGGCCGCCGAGGACGTGGCGCGCGTCTGCCACGCGCATCCCGTGAGTACACATGCACACTGTATGTATACAGGGTGGCGGTGCTGGCGCAGGAGTACGGCGCGGCCGCCGAGGACGTGGCGCGCGTCTGCCACGCGCATCCCGTGAGTACACATGCACACTGTATGTATACAGGGTGGCGGTGCTGGCGCAGGAGTACGGCGCGGCCGCCGAGGACGTGGCGCGCGTCTGCCACGCGCATCCCGTGAGTACACATGCACACTGTATGTATACAGGGTGGCGGTGCTGGCGCAGGAGTACGGCGCGGCCGCCGAGGACGTGGCGCGCGTCTGCCACGCGCATCCCGTGAGTACACATGCACACTGTATGTATACAGGGTGGCGGTGCTGGCGCAGGAGTACGGCGCGGCCGCCGAGGACGTGGCGCGCGTCTGCCACGCGCATCCCGTGAGTACACATGCACACTGTATGTATACAGGGTGGCGGCGAGCTGATCAACGAGGCGGTGCTGGCCGCCATCTTGAAATTCTTTAAATACGGCCCGATTTCGTTCAAAATCAATATCTGAAGGTCCGCGGGGCCTTTTAATATGAATCTGAGGTTGGATTCGTGGTAAAAGGCCCCTCGGACCTTCAGTTATCGGTTTTGAACCAATTCGGGCCGCATTTAAAGAATTTCAAGATGGCGGCTCTGTTTTCAAATCTAAGCTCGGATTTGTGTTCAGATTCACTTTTTGAAAATCCAACCCTGGATTCGTATTAAGAGGCCCCTCGGACCCTCAGATATCGATTGTGAACGAAATCGGGCCGTTTTTAAAGAATTTCAAGGTGGCGGCCAGTTTTTAAAAGTCTTTCCTCTCGGAACCTTAGATAACGATTCTGAAAACGAAAAAAATGGCTGCCTCTTCTAAACTTATATATTTCTATTTAAAGATCTGAGTGAGTGAGAGAGTATTTATAAAATAACTACATACCTACTTATGAATGCTTGAAAATGAATCAAGTAATTATAAATAAATGAATATCTCTCCAAACATATTTTTGACAACCCTGACCCTTGAGCGGTTACGCTAAGCGGATGCGTAAGATGAATGAAGCTTGCCTGCTGGTTGTAGTTCTTTATACTGTGGTAATGGGCAGCTAGCTGCTTTAACCCCCAAACGGCAAAAAAGAGGTCTCAATAAATCAACTTTCTCTTAATAAACCGAGAAGGTGTTATGTACACTGTCACTTTGTCTGATATATCAGACGATAGCGGTTAAAGGGTTAAGCCATAGAGCTAAACAATCCATGCAAACGTCCGATGTCCGCAAAATTACCCGTTTATGTCTGAAAATGGAATTACTCAGCTCTACTATAGTACAATAATTATTACATTCTCTTATACATTTATGTATGATTTAGATGGAATACATTTGGGATTACCAAATATATAATTAAGGTGGTTCGATTGCCATACAAAACGTTATTTGACATTCGCAGGCTACCGGCGTGATATTTCAAGAAACTTATGTAACAAACTTTCATAAATTGGCTTCCTATATGCGCCAAATTCCCCCTTTCCTAGAATAAACTTTTATAAACTAGATTAATTTGAGAAATTGGTTTGTCACGTGATATTTTGGGAAAACTATTTTTCTCAAATTAATCTAGTTTATACTAGTTTATTCTAGGAAATGGGGAATTTGGCGCAAATGGGAAGCCAATTGAAGAAAGTTTGTTACATAAGTTTCTTAAAATATCACGCCGATAGCCTGCGAATGTCAAGTAACGCTTTGTATGGCAATCGAACCACCTTAATATAATAATTATTGAATTTACGAAAACTGTTTTATTAAAACTGTTTTCGTAAATTCAATATTTATTTTTACTATTATTATGTATCTCCTGTTTAAATTCACGGGACAAAGCCCGGTCCTTTGGAAGGCGTGCGTGGGGATATAGATCCAACACGTAGAGGCCCTTTGGAGACGAAGTTTAATGTGATGTAATTCACCTGCTAGAACCCATTATTATTATTATATCGAGCCCGTTATGTCCCACTGCTGAGCAAAGGCCTCCCCTCTACCCTTCCATTCATCGCGGTCTTGAGCAATAACTGGCCAGTCTTTTAAAAAGGAGTCCAAGTTATCCCGCCATCGCCGACGAGGTCTACCGCGTCTCCGTTTTGAGTGTTGGGGCTTCCACTCCGTGGTCACTTTGGCCCACAGCTCATTCGGCATTTTTACTATAGAAATGTTAATTGTTTTTACACAAAAGTAACATAACTCCCAATATTTTTACAAAAGCAACATAAGTGGCGTAGTTATTTTACATATTTTTGAAGAGATAACCGATTATTTATGGTGTAAATCTATGGCCATACGCCTGCATAAGTAACTGGAACGTATTGTTTAAAGAAATAATATTTTAGCAGAAATTACGTTTTTTTCGCTTCCTGTAAAATTGACACAATGTTAACTTAATGTTGTTTTTGTAAAGATCCCTTCAATTAATGTTCGGTTCTTCAATCTTATACCGTATTTTGTTATGCATACGATTCACATTCTTACGATAAATATATTAATGAACTAATGTTATTTTCCAGACTTGCGCGGAGGCGCTACGTGAAGCAAACTTGGCGGCGTACTGCGGCAAACCCATCAACTTCTAATTTAATGCGTATCGTAAGCAGAGCCCAGCTGTGCGGGCCTAGCCCAGTCAAAGGAGTTCCTACGATAACCATGCCAAGGGATCTGCAGTGATCGGGCTTTTTGTGACAAACATTTATGGACGAACCAACTTTTTTCTGTCACTAATTGCCGTGGTTACGTCCTCCTGGGACACTTTTTAAAACTGCGATTGTGCACCAAATGTGGTTCTTGTAATTTTCGACCATAGCCATCTTCTAAGCCTGTTAGATGTCCATGTAGTAACAGTTTTTCTAAGAAATTCTGTCATATTTTCTCTTGGATAACGGGTCAAGAAATGGTTGATGTCACTCTATTTGACATTGGCATAGCCTATATTTTTCACTACACATTTGAAATTTAGGAATTTGACACCTTCCTAAGTTTCCTAACTTTTTTAGGCCTACCCGCGTTTTAGTCAAGAAAAATCCCATCACTGATAAACAGGGTTGGCAAGTGGTTCATCATCAATACTCCTCGTCTCCTGGGTTTAGTCGAGTAAAGACTTGCACGTCGCTGTAACGAATCTTGTGTGAATCTGATATGAAAGTCATTAAATATAATTCCTAAACGCTGCCACTTTTTCGTCCCCTCCGCCACTATACAAACCTCCAAAGAGATTTTGTTAGTATTGTGAATGTTAATTTTGTTGGTAAGCTGACGTGAAATGTAATTTTATTTAATTTTTAAACCTATTTATTTTACAAACTTCGTTGGGAGTCCATTCCGTTTGAGATCCGTTTACCGAGCATTTACTGCGAGTAAATGTTATGTACAATTGGTGTATTTATTTTTTTGTAAATAGTATACAGGAATAAAAACATTATTAAAAATCCTTTATTTTCATTTATTTATGTTCATTAAGGCGTTTTGTTTTATCTATTACATATATAAAATTGGACCGTTACTTATAGAGTGACAGACAACGCACAGCCTAAACCGCTAATGATACAAGCATGAAATTTGGGCCACATATTCTTCAAATGACGTAGAGGCGCACTAAGGAAGGATTTTTTGAAATTCAACCCCTAAGGGGGTGAAATTGGGGATAAAACGTTGTATGCAAATCCGTTATTTTTGAAGGTAGATCTATGAAATTCGTGATTTGGCTTTTCGGTCAGAAATTAAAATAGGTTTCCTAAGAGCATTATCGGGTATTCGTGCTTTAAGGCCGTCCCCCATGCCAACGACCTTGAGCGATCGCCTCGCTCCGCTCCCCACTACCCCTGCACAATACATCGCACATTCATTTGCGAAGGCGACTTGCCACTTGAGATAACAGAAAAAATCTGGCAAGACCCTTTTGCGGCGTGGTGTTTGCATCCATTCATCATAAACGCATGTGAAACTTCAAGTTCGGAAGAAAATATTTCAGAAAGTTATTGTTCCCATATGTGTTATCTGATTTTTGTTCAACGTAATTAATTATATTTAAAATATCTGTATTAATCATTATCTATTTATATTACCTACTAGCTGTTGCCCGCGACTTCGTCCGCGTAGAACTTATACTTAGAAAATATAATGCAAACAAACTTCTACTTACCATCTTAAGGGATGATTTCCGAGGCAAAAACTATTCTATATCCTTCGAAGGGTCTCAAATTATCTCTATAGCAAATTTCATCTAGGTACATAGATTTTATCCAAACTTTCACCCCCTATTTCATACCCTTAGGGAATGATTTTCGGGATAAAAACTATCTAATATCATTCTTCGGGAACCAAACGACCTTTATACCAAATTTCATCTAAACGGGATTCATCCAAATTTTCACCCGCCTTTTCACCCCCTTAGGGAGTGATTTCCGGAATTAAAACTATTCTATGTCCTTTCCCAGGACTCAAGCTATCTCTATACCAAATTGTATTAAAATGGAATCCATCCGAATTTTCACCCCTAATTTCACCCCATTAGGGGATGATTTCTGGGGTAAAAACTATCCTATGTCCTTTCCCAGGACTTAACCTATATCTACACCAAATTTCATCAAAATAGATTACATCCAAATTTTCACCCCCCCCCCCCTTTTTCACCCCCTTAGGGGATGATTTCCGGGATAAAACCTATTATATGTCCTTCCCCGGGACTCAAACTATTTATATACCAAATTTCATCTAAATCGGTGCAGCGGTTTAAGTAGCTCCATACAAATTTCCACCCCCAATTTCAGCCCCTCAGATATAAAAACTACCCTTTGTCCTTCCCCGGAGCTCAAACTATCTGTATATTAAATTTCATCTAAATCGGTTCAGCGGTTTAGGCGTGAAGAGGTAACAGACAGACAGACACACTTTCGCATTTATAATATTAATATGGAAGTATGGATTATTAGTATGGATAGTATGGGTTCTTTCCGCTTATCTTCCAAATAGAGGTGTAGCTGTAGACTCACTTCAAAAGAAAGAAGAAACGAAAAACTCATTCAAATATCTCAAAAAATTACGAAGCTACAACCGTTTTAATGTCGCTTGTTAGAGTGAGAAAACGATCAGGGACCGTGACGTCACGATCCTCGAGTAGTAAAAAACAATCGTTTCATTATAAAGGTGCGTTTTGCGGAAAAGAGACGCAACAAACCCCCTCTTCAAACTTTATACACTTATAACTTAGTGATTACCTATACGAGTATAGTATATTAGCCTCTTGCGTTGTTTTTTTTCGAGATAATACAACATTATGATTATTTTGTTTAGTGTCTACATCCCTATTGTCGATAAGATAAGATAAAATAAGATTTCTTTATTGTCAGAACTGTGTACATTTAGTTGTTTTGGGTAAAATAAAGTCCAACAGCTTGCCCATTTCGGACGTACAATATTAAACATGCTAAATGGCAGACTGATAAAGTCATCTCTTTTAGGGGATGAGATAATGGCCACGGCCACAAAGGGATGTCCACAAGGTGGGGTACTTTCACCAACTCTATGGAGTTTGGTGGTGAACTCACTCTTGATAGAACTCAATAAAGGTCCCATCCACACGGTAGGATATGCTGATGATTTAGTGATACTGGTTAATGGGAAATTCCCAAGTACGGTATCAGAAATCATGAACAAGGCACTGAGGGAAGTGGAGAGATGGTGCGACTGTCACCAATTATCCATTAATCCAGGCAAAACTGTAGTAATACCCTTTACTAGGAAAAGGACCCTTCGCGGAATACAGCAGTTAAAGCTGTACGGAAGGGTACTAGAAATGTCCAATGACGTGAAATATCTAGGTGTCACACTGGATAAGGAACTGAACTGGAAGAAGCATACAGATCTCACCATTACAAAGGCCCTGAGGGTATTTGGAATGTGTAGATCAGCGTATGGCAAAACATGGGGACTGAACCCCAAGGTACTGAAGTGGATCTATACCATGATGGTGAGACCCATAATACTGTACGGTAGCCTGGTATGGTGGCCAAGGACTTTAATGAGCACATGCAGAGAGGCCCTGAGAAAGGTGCAGAGAACGGCATGCATGGCTATAACAGGGGCGTTTCGTACCACGCCTACAGCGGCGCTAGAAGTCCTACTGGACCTACCGCCACTTCACATGGTGATTAAGTCAGAGGCGCGCAAATCGCTCTACAGATTAAGAACTCTTGGACTGTGGAGCGATAGCAAGCCGAAAACTAAGCACACAAACATGGAGACTGATGGTTTCTTAGACAGAATAACAAACATGGGAAGCGACAAAATGCTACCCAAGTATGTATTCCACAGGAACTACACAACAAAAGTTCCAACCAGGGCTGAGTGGGCCGAAGGTCTAGAACCACCAAAGTCTGGTATCGAAGACAGTATATGGTACACGGACGGATCAAAAATGGGATCCGGTACGGGAGCAGGCATTTATGCAAATGACTACAGTAGTAGTGTAAGCATGGGTAGTTTGGCAACTGTCTTCCAAGCGGAGACATACGCCATAATTGCTTGTGTACAGGAGAATATAGACAGGCGAACCAAAGGGCGGACTATCTATATACTCAGTGACAGTCAAGCGGCCCTTAAAGCGCTTACGGCGCCGAGAGTGGACTCTAGACTAATTTATAATGGCGTCCAAGCACTAAACAGACTTGGAAGGCACAATAAGGTGCAACTAGTTTGGATACCAGGGCACAAGGGCTTCATCGGCAACGAAAGAGCAGATGAGCTTGCAAGAGGGGGCTCTACAAATCACTTTGTAGGTCCAGAACCATTTGTGGGACTCTCGCAGGGGACCATAATATCGGCCTTTAAAGCCTACGCCAAAACCAAACACCAACACGAGTGGAGGAATGAGGCTGGCTTAAGGCACTCTAAGCTCTTCATAGAAGGAGTGGACTCGGGCTGGACCAGAAAACTCTGGAAATCCAGTAGGAAGCAACTCAGAATCATATCTGGGGTGTTCACTGGTCACTTCGGGGTCAAGGATCTCTTGGCCAAGATGGGACTATCTGATAGTTTAGACTGTAGAATGTGTGGCGAGGAGGATGAGACTATGGAACACTTATTGTGTGAATGTCATGCCCTTGCCAGACAAAGAATGAACTACTTTGGTAACGGTTACCCGCAACCAAAGGAATTCAAGGTGCTCCCGGCGAACTGCATCATCCGCTTTGTGGAAATGATGGAGCAAGCCTGGGAGCAGGTATAAAGGAGAGAGCAAATGCACAAAAGATCCCACTGGGTCGAAGTGCATCCGAAGGGGCCCTCACCTAGATAAGATAAGATAAGATAAACTTAAAGCTAGTCAAATATACTAAAACAATAACAACAATAGTATTTCCAAATAATTTTAACCATATTCACACATAAAATATTAATTTAGATCTATCCGACATCCGTATTTTCTTTTAAACCTCGAACTTCGGAATTCGAAAATTTTCGGGTATCTCTATCTCTATCGCACTAACAAATGACAGGAATGCAGATATACGAACTTCGAGTTTCAGTTTTCGTGGTTTGGCTGAATACGCAAAGAGCGCGCGCGCGTGCCATTCAAAAAAACCAAGTTTATATTGTTCGAATTTGTTGTTACATTTGTAGAAATTACGCCTTAATTCGACATTTGCGCATATAAGTTCGCATATCAAAATCGATTAATTTTATATTTGCTTTTGGTACCTATGTGTCTCGTCAATGTATATCGTAGACGGGATTAAAATTATTAATAGGCGAAAGAAAGGCAAACAAATTCCGCCATTTGGTCCGTAGTATTTCTTATTAGTCTGTGATTTTGACGTTTCTTTTAGCTGACAGATGTGGCGGCGATATACTTTAAGAATAATAAATGAAAAATTAAATGAAGTCGTATATTACGGAAAATAAATTAATTGTCGCAGTCGGATAAAAACTATCCTAAGTTGCAGCTGGAATAATAATGTACCTATATAAAATGTTTCATATTTTTCCGTCCATGGGATGCTGAGAACATTCGTACCACAGAAAGCTTAGTTTCAAACTGGCTGATTCTTTTTTTAATTTAGAGATTTATTATAAGTGGAGATAAGGCACTAAACGATTGATGTTAGATATATTGTTAAATTAATACAATTGTAGGTACCAAAACATGAACATTAAACAATACTGTACGCAACGAATAGGTATTATCGGGGGGCACCGCAGTGCCCCCGCCAAGTCAACCAAAACAAAGAGGCACGGCTAGTGTTGTGGATAACGCTCATTTTGAGGCTTAAAGACTCGAACCCTAAAGACTCCCGAGGCTTAAAGACTCAAGTGACGAAAAGTCAATATTTTGCATTTATATGCGTATAATACTTAAACCATCACTGTTCTTAAACAGCATCGAGTCTAAGCCTCGGGAGTCTTTAAGGCTCAAGTCTATAAGCCTCGAAATGAGCGTTATCCACAACACTAGGCACGGCCGTACCATCCTTTTCTCGAAGCCATTCAGGCCATTTTCAACATGCTGTAATTTTGTGATCGCTAAAGCCAGAACCCCTAATTGTCAGTAACATATAGGGCATAATATGACTTACATATTGTTACGGAGATCCGTAGCAGAAATTAAATACGTTTAAGTTTCAATAATCAGTTTATCATGTAGAAAACAAAGTTACAGCCAAAAAGTCCTCCCGCGATTTTCTATTACAATTTGCATTCCCCCCGAACTTCCCAGAACCGCCACATGGCGCTGATCGTCGCTAACCATCCGGCCGACTAAAGTACTTAGTTATTCAACAATCCATTCAGACGGTTTAATTGAATTACCAACCGAGTTTTAAATATTATTAAATTAATTAATAATTATTACTAACTGTTTGACACTGCTTAACTTAACTTGAAACTAAATAAATACCCTGATTGACTTATACAAAACAACCAGTCTGGAAAATAATTATATCCAACCAAAATCTGACTATTAAGCTACTTTTAAAATGAAGACCGAGTATTGATACTAACAATTACGTAAACAAATATTAAAATACAATAAAATAATTAATGTGAGTAGTTAGGGTCCTAGTTCCGCTGTGTAAGCGCCGGGTCGTTGTAACACTCGGCCATCCTGAATCATCGGCCGCGCCGCGCGCCGATCCATGGACATGTTCCTGTCACCGGCAACGTGAATCTGGAATTTAACAAACATTTGCACAGTAACTTGTATCGATAAAACATCACATCAATCAGGTAAGTTTACCAGCGCCATCTATGAACATCGCATTAAAGCTCACCACCATAACTATAGTCTAAGAGCCAACCACTACTTATGCAGTGATACTATATTTCCTTCTTTTTTCCCTTGTAAATATTTTTGACAATTATTGTATGCTACTCAAATGTCAGTAGGTAAAGAAACTTTGCATTTCACACAGGGCAAACAATCAAGATAAGATCATGATATGTAGTCATTATTCAATTATACGTAGCTAAGTATGTTCTACCAACCAGATTACTATTTTAATAGTTCACACAGACGATAATGTAGTTCACACAGATTATAATGATTTTACACACAGATTTCTATTGCGTTATCTCACACAGATTGCTGTTGCAATATTTCACACAGATTATTATGATATTTCACACAGATTGTAGTGTTTGACAAAGATAGCTGCAATGTTTCACACAGATTATTAGTCTTTCACACAGATTATGGAAGAGTTCCACACAGATATAGGTGTTTCACACAGATTGATGAGACAAGAAAAAAAAATTCACCCTCTCTTTTGCCATGGTTTCCTTTAGCATACGCACATGTAAGACAAGAGTTAATATATGTTCTTATAAACCGTGTCATACCTGCAAACCGAACTGCGACTTTATGGTTTTCTCGCATTTGTCAAATCCTACATGTCCTATTCGTCATGATATTTTTGTAATAAACCCCATTTTGCAAGTTTGGGTATCACAAACCTATTACCATAAAGCGTTTTACGATATAGACAACCATTTTCGAGCTTGTAATTGTTTACAATATCCGGGTTTTTGCTACCTTCTTTCAGTTGTTTTATTATATTTTGTATTAAGTTATAAGCCAATCTGATTCTTCTATGTGCAGTACTGACACCGTATCCACAGGGTTCCTACTAAGGGCATCAACATGCTGCATCCGGATACCAGGTCGGTACTCAATCTCAATATTGAACTCTTGTATAGTAAGCCACCATCGGGCGATGCGTGGAATTAAGTCTGCTCTCTTCAATAACGTCGTTCTGAGAGCTGCACAATCTGTGACAACTTTAACGGGAATACCAGTCAAATAAATATGAAAACGCTTCAAGGACGCTACTACAGCCAGGGTTTCCAATTCATAACTGTGGTAAACCTGCACCTCAGGGCTAGTTACGCGACTGAAATAAGCCACAGGCTTTAAATGATCATCGCGTTGATATTGAAGCAAAATTCCACCCAAAGTTCGGTTTTGGCATATACATCATATATAATATAGCCAATACGGGCCTCTCCGTTAGAATTGTCTTTAATTTTTCTAATGCAGACTCCTGTTCTGAACCCCAATCCCATTCTCCTCCTTTCTTTATCAGGTAAGTGAGTGGTCGAGCAATCTCGGCAAAGCCTTTCACATATCTTCAGAAATATGATGCTAAACCAATAAATTGGCGCACTTCGTGTACATTGCGAGGTTGCTTGAAGCGTGCTACGCTTTCAATCTTTGCATTGCCTGGTCGAATAGTGCCTTTTGTTATCTCATGGCCTAGGTAGTTAACGTTAGTTTTTAAAAATGAGCATTTTTTTGACGTTTAATTTTAGGTTTGCTTGAGTGAGCAAATCTAAAACTTGCTCTAGAAGGTCTAACCCCTCTTCAATTGTGACAGAGGGAATAGTGACATCATCGAGATAAATGGCTAGTTTATTTTCTAACGAACCTAGTGCGCGACGTATCAACCGTGAGAAGACAGCTGGCCCATTTGCCAAGCCAAATGGCATTTTCAAGAATTTGTATTGGCCCTCAGCAATTACGAAAGACGTTTTAGATATCAAATACCTAGTTTAGGGCACAGGACACCGTTCCTAGGCTTTTCGAAAAATAGTGCACTATATCTATCATATCATGATGCATTACTTAAATAAGCTGATGTACTGATTCTACAATAAATATATTTTCATTTTCATATTTTCATTTCATTTTTAATTTTCATTTCATTTCATCAAATCCTCATCCATTTTGACTTGATAGTAACCTTGAGCCAGGTCCAATGTCGTATAATAAACTTTACCTACAAGCCGGTTAATCTGATCATACATGTGTGGTAACGGATATCGATCCTTTACCGTCCGCGAATTTAATGCACGATAATCGACACATAACCTATAATCTCCATCTTTTTTTCGAACTAAAATGACAGGACTCGCATAATCAGAGGTCGACTCTCGGACTATGCCTGCTGAAACGAGTTCATCAACCTTTTGCTTTACGATTTCGTTTTGTTTGTAAGACATCCGATACGGTTTACAATAGACGGGTTGATCAGTAGTACCTAGTCTTTATTTTCATCTCTATTAAATCACTGCACCCAAGGTGTCCTGAGCATTCAGCAAAACAGTGCGAGTAGTTATTTAAAATCCTTAGTAACTGTGTGGAGTCATGTTCGCTTAAATGACCCATGTCTATGGTAGATGGATCTAAGTTTACATATTTATGTGTAGCGGAATCCGCGTGTGATACATCTGCTACTGTCATAACTTCGCTTTGGACGTACACTTCCGCGCGGCAAATGAGTTTATCAGCTGGCCATTGTATACATACGTCACCGAGATTTATAATGCGTAAACTATAAGGCATCTTTTCCAAAATAGCTTGCGGTATGAAAAATGAAGATGCTCCAAGAGAAAATACCACTGGACGCGAAATTAGTATGGTTTGTGACCCTAAATCGTGTTTGATATAAACAGGAATGTCACAACTCGCACCGGAGGGGAGTACCAAATCGGACTGTAGGTATAATGGGGCCTTGGTTATAATGTCATTGTTGGTCAATTTTATATCAGTCAAAAAATTGTCGTTTTGAATTGTAGGATACAATTTAACACTTGACGACGTCGTAATAAGGCTCACATTAGGGTGGTTAATTATTGGTTGCCCAACTATTAAATCAATGTCGTTAAGTTGTGTATTCGTAATTTCGGCACTGCTATCCAAGTGCAAATCGTCAATAAAGAGTTGAAATTAAACCCTACCCATTGAAGCCGTATGTAGACCGCCGAAACCTTTCATACAAATGTTTGATGGTAAAACATGTTTAGTCATAAGATCTTTGTAAGCCTTGGGGCAGAACATAGCTGGACTAATTTATATGTACCTACCATCTAGCATAATTACATTATCTGCATACCTATTGTTGTGTTGTGAAGTTGAAGTTGAAAACCTTTGTATGCAGAGTTTGAGCCATTTTAGCCGTTATAATATTCACTTTGCTGCCCGTATGCGATTCCTACTAAACCATCAATTGTAACACGTTTTTTATACAAATCAGACATAATTTCATATGTAGTAAAGTATACCGACTGTACCTGTTGTGGTATTTGCGGCGGGCGCGACGACGGGCCCGCGGCGAACTAGCAGGCGGCAGCGTCGTGTCCAGCGCGCTGGCAGACCTGGCAGCGGGTGGCGCGGCAGTTTCGAGCTTCGTGCCCCGTCTTGCGGCAGCTGTAGCAAAGTTTCGGCAGAAATCCGGCGGAGGCGGCGGTTCCGCGGCGCCAACCAGCTCTTTGTTCCGTAGTTCTTAATTCGACTTTTCTGTAATTCTCAAGCGACGACAAAAACCCGTAATAGAGTTGATCAGGAGATTCACAATTATATGCCTTCGCGTTAGCCTGTAACTCTGTTGGAAGACCACGTATCAAACAGGAGGCAGCAGCGTCACCTTCAATATTACATTTCTTTAACAACGACATTTTGTCATGATAATAATTTGTCATAGTTTCACTTTCTGTATTTTTCCTTGCTAGCATTTCTTCTAGGCGGTCGACGAATTCAGTGGATCGTGGAAATGCTTTAGATAGCTTTTCTTTCCATAAATTCCAAGACGCATAGTCATCAAGGTCATCATACCACTCTCTGGCCGCTCCTCGTAGCCGTATTTGCATCACGAAAATTTTGTCACGGTCATCATAATCCCTAGTTGTTCAATTTTATGGAGCCAACCACATTTGTAGCTTTCTTGCCAGGATCGAATTTCGGAATAAGTTCTGCGTCTATGTGCGATATATGACGCTTCTTGGTTGCTATAGAAGGTTCTTTATCGATGTGCCAAGAGAACGTTTCTTGCTTTTCTTCTTCATTTTCTTCGTCATCACTATTCTTTCTCTTCCCTAGTCCACGAAAATATGGCCCGAGCATGGTTACGTGAATAAAAAACCACTTCTGATATGTTACGGAGATCCGTAGCAGAAATTAAATACGTTTAAGTTTCAATAATCAGTTTATCATGTAGAAAACAAAGTTACAGCCAAAAAGTCCTCCCGCGATTTTCTATTACAATTTGCATTCCCCCCGAACTTCCCAGAACCGCCACATGGCGCTGATCGTCGCTAACCATCCGGCCGACTAAAGTACTTAGTTATTCAACAATCCATTCAGACGGTTTAATTGAATTACCAACCGAGTTTTAAATATTATTAAATTAATTAATAATTATTACTAACTGTTTGACACTGCTTAACTTAACTTGAAACTAAATAAATACCCTGATTGACTTATACAAAACCACCAGTCTGGAAAATAATTATATCCAACCAAAATCTGACTATTAAGCTACTTTTAAAATGAAGACCGAGTATTGATACTAACAATTACGTAAACAAATATTAAAATACAATAAAATAATTAATGTGAGTAGTTAGGGTCCTAGTTCCGCTGTGTAAGCGCCGGGTCGTTGTAACAATATATTCCAAATAACATTCAATTTGAACTTTTATTTTAAGAACTATTGCCCGTCAAAATCCTTAGTTTTGTCACTGACCTATTTATACACTGACTCACTTATGATCATCGTAAATCTAAGGTACTTCTAGCAGACCCACAAAAGCTCCAAATTTTGAACATAATTAGTTTTTAGCCTATCCATTCATAAAAAAAATCGAAATATATTACAGTTTCCGTCACGATTCTGAGATGTACAAACTGCATAAGTAAGTTTGTAATCCTATACAAATACATGCAATTACAAAGTTTTTCAATTTTCTATCGCTGTTTTAAAATAGCATTTCATAATTTTTGTCAGTTTTCGAGTGAAAGAGTCGAGCGCTCGAAAGTCAAAAATCGGTCCCCAGAAGCTACATAAACTAATTACAGACCTGGGTATACCTTAACTTATTCTAAGTACGAAGTTTTTAGCAAACTAGCTAATCGTTTTAAAATGAGAGTAACTACGTTTGTATGGAGAACCGAGCTTGCCGATAATAAAATACAGATTGGTGTGATATGCTATTTTATTTATGTATATTTCATGAATTAAAACATCGATTATTACTATAGTAACATTTATTTTAAGTTAGTATACTAAAACAATCTCCGAGTAAAAATAAACAAATAAATTCGACCTACTGCATGCGGGAAGGATTTAAATCAACAATGTCCTAATAAAAAAGAGTACGCTCAGTTACATGGCCAGTCTAGCTCTTGCTTTATTTATTATACACGGGATATAGCAGCCCCAATTAGTAAAAGTATAAAAATACATCTATAAAATTGCACAACTAGATTGTGAAATGATGATAAAAGTATTTCTCAGGCTTTGAGTCAAATCCATTCTAATTTTACAGGTAATATTTGCAAGTTAGTAATATCCGTAACTACCTATCCGATAAAAAAATCTTATTAGTATATAATCATCAGTATATGGAGTGGAATATTTTATTTGTAATGCGCACAATAAGCCGCTAATAATAAGAATAATGAAATTATACAACTAGAAGAAAGATTTAGTTTAGACAGTTCAAACTATGGCACGGTTCGAGTATAGAAAAAAATATCGAGGAGTATCGATTAACCCTTGGGACGCCTAGTGCCGGATCCGTACCAGTCCCGTCAAATGCCGAAGGTTTTTCAATTTTTGTACCCGTCCACTGCCTAGTCCCGGATCCGTACACACTGTCTCAACTGCCTAGTGCCGTATCCGTAACCAATTTTTTTCAATCATATTTTAGCAATTTTGACATCTAAAAACTGACAAATAAAGTTTAATATTACTTGAATTTAAATCTGAACACACCTATCTACCATAGACAACATTCCCTTACTTCAAAATTTAAACCGTTCGGTCGTTACAAGCATTCAAATTTTGTTGTTGCTACCGGTGCGTGCAAAGTGGTGTCGCTCTATTGAAAAGTGAAAAAAACGGATAAATACTAAGAAAAGGTAAGTAAATGTTGTTTATAATTGTTATTGATTATATAGAGAAGCTCTATAATCAACTATAAAAATGTAAATTGTCTATTTTTAAGAATATCCCACGATGGAACTTTCACTCAACAAAGTACTTACCTTGATCGTAAGTTGTATAGTAAATTTCTATTAGTAAGTGCGATCTTTTCAATAAGCAATTTATACCATTCTAACGCAAATTTTATTAAGTTTATCACTAACTATTAGATTTTTACGTTTTACATCCAGTTTTTTCTGTAAAATTCATTATTTACCAATCGAGTTGAAAATGCACGCACACAGATAAAGATCAATGGCGGACAGTCAGTGTCTGTACACGGCGTCTGCTATGCGTTACAAAGGGTGTTTCTTAAAAAGACTGTCGTAATAATGTCATGTTTTTCACTCGGTTGATACGAATATACACAGCAATACAATATTTCCTTAATTCACGTGAATATTTTTTGTCGTTTGTTGATATCGTGATATATTTAGATAGACAATTTAAATAGTAGATTATATCACAAGAGAGCAAAATAATATATACTCGTATATTTACGGTGAGGGTGTAATTTGAGTCTTGAACGAAGCGATAGATTCTATAATAGAACCCTGAGCGTGGCGAGGGATTCTATAATAGAACCCTGAGCGTGGCGAGGGATTCTATAATAGAACCCTAAGCGTGGCGAGGGATTCTAAAGTAGGTATAATTCAGAGCGTAGTGAAGAGATCAAGTTAGAGAGGAAAATAATCAAGTGATAAATAATAATTTAGGCATTTTCTTTGGAAAGGTATTCAGGGTCTAATGAAGACTAAATGACATTGAGATCTCAAAGATTTTGATATTTATTTGTATTTGTGTACAGTGTGTGAAGTCAGTGAGTCAAAATGAACGGTCCTTTCCCGACGCCTTCATCACGGCTGATAGTGGCAATGCAGGTTGAGAGGTCACCCCATGGATCTTTAACGGTTGGGGAGGATGTACTCATGGAAAGAACCGCTTCCGGATCTGTTCGCGTAAGTTAAATACAAGTACCTAATATCCTTACGAGTTATATTCTTATACCCAACATATTTTTAATTTTTTGATTTCTTTAGCACTGGCGTCCAGCTAATATAGATGTAGCAGAAGGCATAGAAGTGGTTGAACAGCATGCACTTAGGCCCCGGAGGTTGTTCTCCGATGGAGACGAGGACGTAAGTGTTTCGCAGTTCTTTTATTAAATTATATTTAGATGTTTTTTTTATAAACTATAATGAGTAAAATTAACGTTTGTTTTTAATTACGGTAATTTTAGGACTTTAATTTTTCATCAGATTTAATCACAGCGAAAATAAGGATAATCTTGTAAGTGTCGACATATTTATAAAATTTACCTACAACTTCAACGCACGGCATGGGTGTTATAGGCGTGTGATGTTATTTTTAAGGGGGTGCGATATGGATTGATTCAAATGTTGACTTTCTCCTTTTTTATAACATTTAACATAATTTGCTGCATTTACTAATTTTGGTTTAATTGTTTCTCTTTATCTTACTAACACTAAAAAATATTGATATTGTTCTTATAAATAACATTAAGGCACCAGTGATTGACACGTTAAGATACATATTTTGACATACTACCACCTAATTGCGAATTACTTAACGTTCAAAATGTCGTTTGGAGCCATTAAAGTTATATAATTTTTGTACAGAAAATGTGAGTTTAAATTTATTTTTAGTTATTTAAAGGTAACTTAGAAAGTTAAAACCGTAACATAACAGACGGTAACATTCTAGGTCAAGTTTGATTTTAGCTTTTTTAATGTGTCGATTATTGATTACTTGCTTTGCAACCGTTATTTTTCTTTCCATTCTGATTGCGGTATGCACAACGCTCACATTAACTAAACATAACCCTGCAGTATGCACCAATTGAATGTTTATGCCAATGGTTGGAATGGTGGCTCTTATGGGTGTGTTTTTTTGCATGCATAGTGATTAAGTTTGGCACTGTGTGTGAGGTGTGGTGTTTTATTATAGGAAGAAGATCTTCTTGATGCTCAGCTCGCCGAAAACCTCGCCGTGGACTCAGGCAGCGAGGCAGACGACGATGAAGAGCTGACGGAAGAACAACTTCTTGAACTTCTCGAGGAGAACGATCACGATGATGATACCCTCTTGAACCAACAATTTGATAATGCGGAGATGAGTGACTATTACGCATGGACGGCCGATTACGAAACATTTTCAGGTGTTCGGGAACGTTTCGATAGGGATGTTGGCCCCACAATTGAGGGAACAAGTCCATCGGGCTTGTTTACTCAATTATGGGATGAAAGTTTAATGCAGTCTATCGCCATGGAAACAAATAAATATGCTTGGACGAACATAGCGTTGGCCAGCGAAAGCCAGCAGGGCATACCAGACCGTTCCCGCCTTCACGACTGGATAGAAACATCGTCTTCAGAATTATACCGCTTCATTGCGGTCCTAATTCTGATGGCGATGTGCCTGCGTGGGCAAATAGAAGAGTATTGGAGTAAGGGAATTTTAGGTATGCCTGGATTCCGGGAACTTATGTCGAAAAATCGATATTTATTATTGAACAAATTCTTGCACTTTGTGGACAACGATTCAATTCTTGACCGCGGAGCCCAAAGAAAACTAGCAAAAATAAAACCGTTATTAGATTTCCTAAACGAAAAATTTAGAGCCGTTTACTCTCCTCGCAGAGAACTCTCATTAGACGAGTCGTTACTGCTTTGGAAAGGACGCTTAAGTTGGGTTCAATGCATCCGAACCAAAGCAGCGCGATTCGGTATAAAGAGTTATGAGCTCTGCGAGGGGATAACTGGCTATGTGCTAAACATAAATGTATACACGGGAAAAGACAACACAGTAACGGGACCTCTTGCAGGGTTCACTAATGCTACGTCCAAAATCGTGATTACCCTCGCAAAGGAATATCTTAACAAAGGCCATACCCTATTTATGGATAATTTCTACAATTCGGTCCGGCTAAGCCGATTTTTAAAATTGAATAAAACCGATGTCGTTGGGACCCTAAATAGGCGCAGGCTCGATACACCAGTGGACATTCGAACTTTAAACGACAAAAGGATGCCTCGCGGCACAGTGGTTAGTCGACACTGTGGTGACATTTCTGTTACGTCATGGAAAGATGTTAAACTAGTCACCACAGTGTCGACTTATCACAACGCCGATGTTGTGGAGGGTAGGCGGGCCGGAGTAACCGTTATGAAGCCTGTAGTGGTGGAGGAATATAATTCTTTCATGGGTGGGGTTGACATGAAAGACCAAAAGTTATCGATGTACCTTCTTGAAAGAAAACGCGGTCTCAAGTGGTACATGAAGGTATTTAAACGCTTGCTCAACATCACAATCTTAAATTCGTACATTATATATTGTTCCAACATTGGCCAACAGAGAAAAATGACGCACCGGCAGTTTAGGTACCAGTTGGCACAAGAACTGGCACAGCAATTTGGTACAGATGTTCGCACAAGACCTAACAACATCGCCAACCTCAACGCCCGGTTAAATAAAGACTTGGATCATTTTCCTGAATACGTGGCTGTTGACGGAGAACGAACGGCAAAGCAGGAACGGTTTAAGCGGATGCGTTGCATTCGATGCGCAGCTTTTAAAAAGCAAACAAAAACAAACGTTATATGTAAAGGATGTAAGGTTTTTCTCTGCATTGGCCAATGTTGGAGTGATTATCATACGTTAGAAAATATTTAAAAACTAGCTTTTGCCCGCGATTTCATACGCGTGAGCTACCTTTTCTCAATGTTGTCCCTTTTTATATCTTTGGGAGATGAAAAGGAAGTATTTTATGTTCGTCAAAGTTTCACAAATTTAATCCACATTTCTAACTTTCTAACGCATCATTGCAATAATGTATCGTATACCCAGAACTTAAAATGACTGACTGCTTTTTAGGCCTATTTCCTTAGTTTTAAATTTTCTCGATTTAAAAAAGATTAGGTCCCCAAACATCCTTCGAGGATTAATTTCCAAAACGAAAGTCTATTTTCGAGTTTCAACCGTCTGTCTTTAAAACTACATTAAATTGGTCTCATACAAAACACTTAACCCCATTTTCACCCCTTTGAAGGAAGAATTTTTAAAAACGCTTCTACATAGTTATTTGTCTATTTACGCTTAGTCTATTTCTAAACTTTCAAGCCTCGCACTTGAAAAAAATCTTTATCCCCATACAAACTTTCCACCCCTTTTTCACCCCTTTAAGGAACGAATTTTTAAAAACGCTTCTACAGGGTTATTTGTCTGTTTACGTTCAGTCTATTTCCAAACTTTCAAGCCTCGCACTTGAAAAAATCTTTATCCCCATACAAATTTTCCACCCCTTTTTCACCCCTTTGGAGGACGAATTTTCAAAAACGCTTCTACAGGCTTATTTGTCTGTTTACGCTTAGTCTATTTCTAAAGTTTCAAGTCTCACACTTGAAACAAATCTTGCTTCCCATACAAATTTTCTACCCCTTTTTCACCCCCTAAAGGGATGAAATGTGAAACGTTTTATAGCCTATAGCCTATGTTCTATTCTGATATAAAGGCTATATTATTGCAAAGTTTCATCTAAATCCGTCCAGTAGTTTCCGAGATTAAGTGGAACGTACATCCATACATCCATCCAAACTTTCACGTTTATTATATGATTAGGATGATTAGGATAGGATTAGGATGAAAAAATTAGAAACGTTTCGTTTAGATTTAAGTATGTATTTGAATAAAATTGAAAATGAACAAAATGTGCAGTGTTTTATTTTCAAAAAGTGAACATCCTATACATGCGGTCGGATCTGTCACTAGGCAATCGACGGTTGTTCTTACTGGTACGGATCCGTAACTAGGCAGATAACAGTTCTTTCTAGAGGCCGGATACGGGACAAGGCAGTCGTGTGGCATAGCTGATTCACGCACACATACAAACAATGCTTGCTTTATAAGTAACTTCGAAACTAAAACTATTTCATCATTTTTAGTACGAATATTTTATACATTTTGGAATCTGTTGTATTCCACAGATAGCAAATTTCATGTTCTTTATATCGAGGCCATTTTTATGGAGCATAGACATTCATAACTTCTTCAGAATCTGTATATACTGAGGGTTCGCCGCATACGTCCTAGGTTCAGTTTTTTGCCTTGGAATTAATTTTATATGGTTTGAGGTGTGTTTTGAGTATAAAAAATGGAACCGGGATACCTAATTTAACTAAGAAAGAGAAAATAAGCATTATAGGTGAAATAATTACGCCACAGGAGCATAATAAATATCGCTAAAACTAAGTGTAAAATGGCGAAGTTGTGTATCCAACTTGCAATTTTCAATATAGAAATTATGTATCACATGCCAGTAGTTTTATCTTTTTTTATATACCAGTTGTTTGCTTTGTTATCTGACAATCTAGGAAAATTAAAACTAAACTGGTAAAAAAGAGTTTTTTATTGAAATATGGATATCAACGATGATGAGAACGTTTTCACATCGTACGCTGAAGTCAAGGACCTGTGGAAAATAAATAAAACAAATATTGTAGTAAGTATATAGTGCAAAACGTTTCTTAGTTATCGGCCTTTCGATAAAAAACGCTACATGAATACATACTTTTGAAAATAATGCATTTTTTCTATAAAATCTGTAACCATACGTCAGCGTTCTATAGTGAGATAAACTCGCGGCAGTTGACGGGTGCACGTACGCGAGCCTATCCGGCGGTTGAGGGGGGTGGGACGGATCCGGCACTGGGCATCTGACGGGTACAAGTACGTTTGTCGGCTTGGCGTTCCAGGGGTTAATGTAAAGCTTTATGTATTTGACATGGCTATGGTGTTCAAGAATGTCATATAAAATTATCACGTAAGCGTAAATCCTTAAAAAACCAACATAATATTAAAGTACATGATATAACAAGGTAGAGTGACTAGAACAAAATACAACGAAAGTATTTAGGTGGGTAACGGTTGATGTGGTTATTCTTCACATAAACATCAATAATCACTTATTTGTATTCTTAGCAATATGTCAACACAAACATTAAAGACTAAACACACATTGTTACTAACACTTCTATCATTATCTATGAATAAAAACAAAAAAATACAAGTCAACTCGATCACAAATATGCAAACAGCTTTAAAACAAACAAGGGTAGGATAAAATATCACATTAGTTGGACAGATTAGATTTTCTACGACAAGCTCTTCTAAACTATTAAGCGAAATATTAAAATATTAGTAGTATAATAGCTCAATGTATATCCTACATTCTTTTATTTCTAATTATATTAAATATTGCAGTACCATTGGTACTTTAGAATCTCCAATGCATTAAAGCTTTAATTCTTCGTTCCCGGTCTGAGTGGCTACCGCGAAACGCCACCTATGTTCGTTCGCACGTCTTTCTCTCTGTTGCTCGAATACGCAAGTGCGATAGATATACCGCTCTGATATGTCAGTACCCTTGATATCGCTCTATAATTAAAATAAAATATAAGGGCTCTCATAGCTACCTCAAGAAAATGCTCACAATATACAATTATTTATCTCCCTTCAGCCCCATGTATCGAGCACTTCGCTGCACATATTCAAATAAAACTTGGGTGACAAGATTTTACTATATTGAGCACAATCATTTGAGTACATTATCGCTCCCGCCATCGTTGTAGCGTTAGACTCCATGTATTTACGTAATACCCCTTCTAACTCTGCTACTGACAAATTATTCTCCAAGTAAAAGTCTTTTGACAGACGGAAACAAACTTCCCACAATTTGGTGTCAACGGGGAAAATACTGATACATCTGTCGATTACGTTCGCTGCTTTGACAGATAGATCGCTTTCCGATATAAGGGTAGTAGATGTAGCGACGGTTTTCTTTGGTATGTATTTCATTTCATCGCAGCAACACGGCAAAGTCTGGTATACGGCGGAGTCTACCATAGGATAGGGTTCCTCATTGAGTATTGTCAGGGATACGTCTTTGATTCTCTTAGACATGACGTTTGTTATTACAATTTTGAGTTCGTCTTCCTTTCGCGGATATTTGGGAGATCCGTTTTTCTCATGAGCCTCGAATTCGGTGTGAGTGAGATATAGGCAGTCTTCTTGCGGCCTGCTCTTTAAATTCTCTAATAAAAGTTTTAAACAGTCGGAGTATTTTTTGTTGTGGAAGGCTAGTTTAGCTGCCATGTTGAGGTTGGTAGCTAGTACATCCTCATTGATGTATTCTCTAAGAAGGAGTATGGTGTCGTCTGCCCAGTAGTTGTTTTTGAAGTCCTTGCATGAGGTAAGAGGGTTAAGGCGCGGTTCTAGTGGTTTGCGCTGCGAGCCCTCGATGTCGAAAGGGAACATGATATCGATCCTGTCTATAGGCTGGAACAGAAACTTGTTGTTGGAGCGGCTGGCAGGTATTTTGATGACGCGTTTAGTCGTTTTCATCATTATGACGCGATTGGTGCCTTTGTCCTTTTCGTTGTTGGTCTGTGAAACAAAAACACATCATTATAAAAATAAATAATTTAACTATTCCACTATTCCGTCATTGCGTCACACAATCACTTCGCCTTGTTTGGCCCTAGTGAAGTGATTCCATTTTTTTGCTCGCGAGTGTAGATTCAATGACGCGGCAACACTGCTGCGTGCAAAATATATACGTATGACGTCGTTATTGAATCGAAGTAGTGGTTCAGCTTTCGTTTGCCAAAACTCTAGAATTTATTTAATATTCTACTGTAGGTCTTTACTAACATCTTAGTTTTTGGGCAGCGTGCTTGTAGTAGAGGTAATCGCATTATTTGACTGATCATAAGGCAGCAAATCGAATGGATTAAAACCAAATACAGTATACAAAAATCACAAAAAAATGCATTAAAGGTCATCTTAGAATATTTCGGCCAAGGCGACTGCTCTCAACTCCATAGCTGTCACTGGTGTGCGCGCATTTGGCTAACATAGCCAATCTTGTTAATGAAAGTGCGTGTACATTGCGGGCATATGAGCACACCATAATTCGGTAATGTACCCAATCCTTCCATGAAATGCATCGCTTTAGTATCATATTACAATAAGATATCGCAGCAAAAGTTCACTAAAATCACGATAGTCACCTGCAAGTGCATATTGCCAGTGGCATAAACCCTTCCATCGTCGTCAATGTACACGGTAAAGTCGCCTCCACACGCCACGAGCGCCTTCGAAGGACCTTCGTCGACCGGTGTGGTGGGGGTTTTAGCTTCGCCCTTCGTATTGTCCGGGTGCGAGTCCGTACGGAACCTCACCTCTGTTGGTACTGTTATTTGTTTTCTGTCACCACTTCCTGTAAGAAAATATAATATAAGGCCTGAATTTCCCCAGTTGAAATGTGTTCGCTGACTCCAAAGGTTGGAGCCTCCTAAGTATAAGTAACCAGTAGAGAAATTGTGATAGAAAAGTATTAGGGCAGTGATAGGGAAGTAATAAATAAATAGTTTGTTTCTCAGTTATTTTAATATATTAGTTTCATTCAGTATTAAAAGGGGTAAGTCCGAGTTTCGATTCCAGTTAGCGGCCCAATCAACTCGCTAGTAAGTGGCAAAAACTGTCTCCGCTATATCCCACTTCATAGTGTGAAGGCGAATGCTGAATAAAATCCGTAGAAATTAAAGCTCTTAGCTAAAATACTGACCTAACTGTCCATCAAAGTTCAATCCCCACGAGTACAGGGTGCCCGCACTATCGACGATGCAGGAATGATGCCAGCCGGCGGCCATCTGCAGAAAAACGGAAATATTAACATAACGTTCTAAGATTAGGGGCGGGTTACACAACTTACGATTACATAATGATCGACATTAATTAAGGCGCAGGCTGTCATTCCATAGTAATTTGTCAAACTTTCCATACACTCGGATTTTACCCTAAATACAAACTTTCCTTTTATAATGATTAATACGTTCATGCTTCTTGTTTAGTTAGAGTTAACAGGCAACTTTTTCTCTGTCGCTGCAATAGTGCAAATGCAATAGGGATATTCGTAAGATTTTCGCGGTCATAGCCCAGTTTTGAGCGCCCTAGTTAGTCACGTCGAATCCCTTTCGAGGGTGCCCGCCTCGTCGTGGCGGTGGACTCGGTCCTCCCTGCGGTACAGTCGCGAGGACATGAATGTGTACGTGCCTGTGTGATGGGGCTCGCTACTCTAGCCGTGTCGACCCTGGCGGGCAGCAGGTGCGGGTCGCGGGCGGGGGTCACGGGCGGCGGACTGGTCGCGTCGCGCCGCGCCGCCGCCGCGCGGACTTGTTGCGGACTCGCGCCCCAGCACCACAGCTCCTGCTTCTGGGTCACTAACTGAATGTGTACGTGCCTGTGTGATGGGGCTCGCTACTCTAGCCGTGTCGACCCTGGCGGGCAGCAGGTGCGGGTCGCGGGCGGGGGTCACGGGCGGCGGACTGGTCGCGTCGCGCCGCGCCGCCGCCGCGCGGACTTGTTGCGGACTCGCGCCCCAGCACCACAGCTCCTGCTTCTGGGTCACTAACTGAATGTGTACGTGCCTGTGTGATGGGGCTCGCTACTCTAGCCGTGTCGACCCTGGCGGGCAGCAGGTGCGGGTCGCGGGCGGGGGTCACGGGCGGCGGACTGGTCGCGTCGCGCCGCGCCGCCGCCGCGCGGACTTGTTGCGGACTCGCGCCCCAGCACCACAGCTCCTGCTTCTGGGTCACTAACTGAATGTGTACGTGCCTGTGTGATGGGGCTCGCTACTCTAGCCGTGTCGACCCTGGCGGGCAGCAGGTGCGGGTCGCGGGCGGGGGTCACGGGCGGCGGACTGGTCGCGTCGCGCCGCGCCGCCGCCGCGCGGACTTGTTGCGGACTCGCGCCCCAGCACCACAGCTCCTGCTTCTGGGTCACTAACTGAATGTGTACGTGCCTGTGTGATGGGGCTCGCTACTCTAGCCGTGTCGACCCTGGCGGGCAGCAGGTGCGGGTCGCGGGCGGGGGTCACGGGCGGCGGACTGGTCGCGTCGCGCCGCGCCGCCGCCGCGCGGACTTGTTGCGGACTCGCGCCCCAGCACCACAGCTCCTGCTTCTGGGTCACTAACTGAATGTGTACGTGCCTGTGTGATGGGGCTCGCTACTCTAGCCGTGTCGACCCTGGCGGGCAGCAGGTGCGGGTCGCGGGCGGGGGTCACGGGCGGCGGACTGGTCGCGTCGCGCCGCGCCGCCGCCGCGCGGACTTGTTGCGGACTCGCGCCCCAGCACCACAGCTCCTGCTTCTGGGTCACTAACTGAATGTGTACGTGCCTGTGTGATGGGGCTCGCTACTCTAGCCGTGTCGACCCTGGCGGGCAGCAGGTGCGGGTCGCGGGCGGGGGTCACGGGCGGCGGACTGGTCGCGTCGCGCCGCGCCGCCGCCGCGCGGACTTGTTGCGGACTCGCGCCCCAGCACCACAGCTCCTGCTTCTGGGTCACTAACTGAATGTGTACGTGCCTGTGTGATGGGGCTCGCTACTCTAGCCGTGTCGACCCTGGCGGGCAGCAGGTGCGGGTCGCGGGCGGGGGTCACGGGCGGCGGACTGGTCGCGTCGCGCCGCGCCGCCGCCGCGCGGACTTGTTGCGGACTCGCGCCCCAGCACCACAGCTCCTGCTTCTGGGTCACTAACTGAATGTGTACGTGCCTGTGTGATGGGGCTCGCTACTCTAGCCGTGTCGACCCTGGCGGGCAGCAGGTGCGGGTCGCGGGCGGGGGTCACGGGCGGCGGACTGGTCGCGTCGCGCCGCGCCGCCGCCGCGCGGACTTGTTGCGGACTCGCGCCCCAGCACCACAGCTCCTGCTTCTGGGTCACTAACTGAATGTGTACGTGCCTGTGTGATGGGGCTCGCTACTCTAGCCGTGTCGACCCTGGCGGGCAGCAGGTGCGGGTCGCGGGCGGGGGTCACGGGCGGCGGACTGGTCGCGTCGCGCCGCGCCGCCGCCGCGCGGACTTGTTGCGGACTCGCGCCCCAGCACCACAGCTCCTGCTTCTGGGTCACTAACTGAATGTGTACGTGCCTGTGTGATGGGGCTCGCTACTCTAGCCGTGTCGACCCTGGCGGGCAGCAGGTGCGGGTCGCGGGCGGGGGTCACGGGCGGCGGACTGGTCGCGTCGCGCCGCGCCGCCGCCGCGCGGACTTGTTGCGGACTCGCGCCCCAGCACCACAGCTCCTGCTTCTGGGTCACTAACTGAATGTGTACGTGCCTGTGTGATGGGGCTCGCTACTCTAGCCGTGTCGACCCTGGCGGGCAGCAGGTGCGGGTCGCGGGCGGGGGTCACGGGCGGCGGACTGGTCGCGTCGCGCCGCGCCGCCGCCGCGCGGACTTGTTGCGGACTCGCGCCCCAGCACCACAGCTCCTGCTTCTGGGTCACTAACTGAATGTGTACGTGCCTGTGTGATGGGGCTCGCTACTCTAGCCGTGTCGACCCTGGCGGGCAGCAGGTGCGGGTCGCGGGCGGGGGTCACGGGCGGCGGACTGGTCGCGTCGCGCCGCGCCGCCGCCGCGCGGACTTGTTGCGGACTCGCGCCCCAGCACCACAGCTCCTGCTTCTGGGTCACTAACTGAATGTGTACGTGCCTGTGTGATGGGGCTCGCTACTCTAGCCGTGTCGACCCTGGCGGGCAGCAGGTGCGGGTCGCGGGCGGGGGTCACGGGCGGCGGACTGGTCGCGTCGCGCCGCGCCGCCGCCGCGCGGACTTGTTGCGGACTCGCGCCCCAGCACCACAGCTCCTGCTTCTGGGTCACTAACTGAATGTGTACGTGCCTGTGTGATGGGGCTCGCTACTCTAGCCGTGTCGACCCTGGCGGGCAGCAGGTGCGGGTCGCGGGCGGGGGTCACGGGCGGCGGACTGGTCGCGTCGCGCCGCGCCGCCGCCGCGCGGACTTGTTGCGGACTCGCGCCCCAGCACCACAGCTCCTGCTTCTGGGTCACTAACTGAATGTGTACGTGCCTGTGTGATGGGGCTCGCTACTCTAGCCGTGTCGACCCTGGCGGGCAGCAGGTGCGGGTCGCGGGCGGGGGTCACGGGCGGCGGACTGGTCGCGTCGCGCCGCGCCGCCGCCGCGCGGACTTGTTGCGGACTCGCGCCCCAGCACCACAGCTCCTGCTTCTGGGTCACTAACTGAATGTGTACGTGCCTGTGTGATGGGGCTCGCTACTCTAGCCGTGTCGACCCTGGCGGGCAGCAGGTGCGGGTCGCGGGCGGGGGTCACGGGCGGCGGACTGGTCGCGTCGCGCCGCGCCGCCGCCGCGCGGACTTGTTGCGGACTCGCGCCCCAGCACCACAGCTCCTGCTTCTGGGTCACTAACTGAATGTGTACGTGCCTGTGTGATGGGGCTCGCTACTCTAGCCGTGTCGACCCTGGCGGGCAGCAGGTGCGGGTCGCGGGCGGGGGTCACGGGCGGCGGACTGGTCGCGTCGCGCCGCGCCGCCGCCGCGCGGACTTGTTGCGGACTCGCGCCCCAGCACCACAGCTCCTGCTTCTGGGTCACTAACTGAATGTGTACGTGCCTGTGTGATGGGGCTCGCTACTCTAGCCGTGTCGACCCTGGCGGGCAGCAGGTGCGGGTCGCGGGCGGGGGTCACGGGCGGCGGACTGGTCGCGTCGCGCCGCGCCGCCGCCGCGCGGACTTGTTGCGGACTCGCGCCCCAGCACCACAGCTCCTGCTTCTGGGTCACTAACTGAATGTGTACGTGCCTGTGTGATGGGGCTCGCTACTCTAGCCGTGTCGACCCTGGCGGGCAGCAGGTGCGGGTCGCGGGCGGGGGTCACGGGCGGCGGACTGGTCGCGTCGCGCCGCGCCGCCGCCGCGCGGACTTGTTGCGGACTCGCGCCCCAGCACCACAGCTCCTGCTTCTGGGTCACTAACTGAATGTGTACGTGCCTGTGTGATGGGGCTCGCTACTCTAGCCGTGTCGACCCTGGCGGGCAGCAGGTGCGGGTCGCGGGCGGGGGTCACGGGCGGCGGACTGGTCGCGTCGCGCCGCGCCGCCGCCGCGCGGACTTGTTGCGGACTCGCGCCCCAGCACCACAGCTCCTGCTTCTGGGTCACTAACTGAATGTGTACGTGCCTGTGTGATGGGGCTCGCTACTCTAGCCGTGTCGACCCTGGCGGGCAGCAGGTGCGGGTCGCGGGCGGGGGTCACGGGCGGCGGACTGGTCGCGTCGCGCCGCGCCGCCGCCGCGCGGACTTGTTGCGGACTCGCGCCCCAGCACCACAGCTCCTGCTTCTGGGTTAACGCCAACTGAAAGCCGAACTACAGAGTAAGATTACTTTCATAATATCCCAGCACGGCTAGCACAAGACTGCGCGCGCGCTTTCTTGCGGCGAAATAGACTTTTCTCAAAAATAGTATGAAATGTTCCCATAACATCTGTGAAGATACTATCCGAAAGTGACTCATGACCATTTCTAGAAGTGTCCAGGAAAACGCAATAGTGTCCAGTAAGTAAGTATGAAATCCCATTACATAGCATGAATAATATTTAAATATGAAACCATATTTTTTTTTCAAAGATAAGCTAAGGAGGTTGTTGGCAGTTAAGGGCCTTTAATAAAGAAGGTACCATAGAGGTTGACGTGTCCAAATTGCACTTCAATTGCACGATGTAAAATGGCGGAAGAGGCAGAAGATTCAGTTCAATCGTGTTTTTTACTATTTAGATACCTACTGTAGAAAAAGAAGAATAAAATAAAATATTCACAATAAACATAAAACGAATACGAAATTTATGTATTTATTCTACTGGGGTTGTGGCATAATATCAGTATCTTAAACACCATAGAGCAATAAAAAAAGTTGCACTGGTATTTTGGCGGGATTGACTTCATTGAAATAAAATTGTTAAAAATTAGTACTTATGAATCAGACTGCATGAAAACAGATTTCTATCTAAAAGCCGAGGCAAATTTGGTGATAAATAATTTACTTTCAACTACCTACGTATGTCCAAGGAGAGATAATTACACAATTTTGAAAAATTCATGAAGTGGAAAGCTGAACATCAAACTTCTTACAAGTTGGTCACAAAATGTATTTATTTTTGAGAAAAGCACTATGCATGCCTCGACCATAAGTGTGCCATCCTGGCCTCGTATTATAGCCGGACCTCGCCTTCGGCTCGGCCGGCTAAATCATACTCGGGCACGATAACTTACTTACTGGTCTCTGCAGTAATGTACTATTTCACGCCACTGTTCGGAAATGTGTGGAAAGTAGACAATAGCTGTAGCACCTGTACCACCACTACTACAATGTTTCATTGTAGTAGTGGTTGTAGTTTGAACAGCGCTTCGTCCAATCACAGGGCGTCGAGCGGGAGGAGAGGCGCCGGCGAGCGGGGCCGCGCGAGCTTGGTTTTTTGATAAGTATTATCACAGTATAAAGAACTACAACCAGTAGGCAAGCTTCATTCATCTACGAATTTACGCACGCGCTTAGCGTAACCGCTCAAGAGTCAGGGTTGTCAAAAGCTCTCTATTATAACACGATTGTGAAAAATACTATTGGAGAGATATTAATTTATTTATAATTACATGATTCATTTTCAATCATTTCAAAAGTAGGTACTCAGATCTTTAAATAGAAATATATATATAGTAAGTTTAGAAAAGGAGGCCATTTTTTTTCGTTTTCAAAATCGTTATTGGTTCCGAGGGGCTTTTTAATAAGAATCCAATATTGGATTTTCAAAAAGTGGCCGCCATCTTGAAATTCTTGAAAAACAGTCCGATTTGGTTCAAAATCGATATCTGAGGGTCCGCGGGGCCTCTTAATATGAATCCGAGCTTGGATTGTAAAAAAGTTGCCGCCATCTTGAAATTCTGGAAAGACGGTCCGATTTGGTTCAAAATCGATATCTGAGGGTCCGCGGGGCCTCTTAATATGAATCCGAGCTTGGATTGTAAAAAAGTTGCCGCCATCTTGAAATTCTTGAAAAACGGTCCGATTTGGTTCAAAATCGATATCTGAGGGTCCGCGGGGCCTCTTAATATGAATCCGACCTTGGATTGTAAAAAAGTTGCCGCCATCTTGAAATTCTTGAAAAACAGTCCGATTTGGTTCAAAATCGATATCTGAGGGTCCGCGGGGCCTCTTTATATGAATCCGAGCTTGGATTGTAAAAAAGTGGCCGCCATCTTGAAATTCTTGAAAAACAGTCCGATTTGTTTCAAAATCGATATCTGAGGGTCCGCGGGGCCTCTTAATATGAATCCGAGCTTGGATTGTAAAAAGTTGCCGCCATCTTGAAATTCTTGAAAAACAGTCCGATTTGGTTCAAAATCGATATCTGAGGGTCCGCGGGGCCTCTCAATAAGAATCCGTGCTTGGATTGTAAAAAAGTGGCCGCCATCTTGAAATTCTTGAAAAACAGTCCGATCTGTTTCAAAATCGATATCTGAGGGTCCGCGGGGCCTCTTAATATGAATCCGAGCTTGGATTGTAAAAAAGTTGCCGCCATCTTGAAATTCTTGAAATACAGTCAGATTTGGTTCAAAATCGATATCTGAGGGTCCGACATGCCCGAGTGCGATAAAACTTGAAATTTTTAATTTGATTTTTCCCCGATAGTAGACCTAGATCGATTTATCGCCCTCGTAAGCCTCTATGTACCAAGTCGCATAGAAATCATTACACCCGTTTTCGAGAACGCGATTACACATAAGTATATATTGTACATACCATCATCATCATATCAGCCGAAAGACATCCACTGCTGGACATAGGCCTTCCCCAAAGAGTGCAACAATGACCGGTCCTGCGCCTCAGTTGTATGTATCACACGAGAGCAAATATATTTGCATCTCGTGCCTTTGAGTCCCTCACTACGCTCAAGATTCTAATTTTGAATCACTCGCTACGCTCGTGATTCAAATATAGTACCTTTCGCTTGCTCGGGACTCAACACCAACACTCGCAGCAAAAATTTACTTTGCTCTCTTGTTGAACAAATAACTATTGTAAAATGTGTAACAGCAACCTGGCTAAAACAAGTCATACGTTTCAAAGGCGATCTCTTTTGGGTTGGATTCTTTTTGCAAAACTTCGTCCTAGAAGATGTTTTTTTACATAAAACACGAATAGTTTAATATCAAAATTTTGTTTACTAGTTATAGACGACAGAGCTTAATTTTTTCAATGTTTGATTATAATCAAACATTGAAAAAATTAAGCTCATACTAGCTATCAAAAATGCTAGTTACAGTGTGGAAGTATGCGACGGCGATGGGCACGGGCTGGTCTAAGGACACGCGTTGCGGGAGCGAGCTCTTGTCGCACGCTCCGCAACCCAATTGGCCGAATACGCCGGCGCCCATCGCCCACGCGTCGCCGCTGCGCGTGAGTACTTCTGTGTACTGTAGTATGGCACGCGCCGCAACCTACTCGAAGAGCTTAACTTGTATATGCAGCTGTTGGTACTACTTAAGTATAAATAGTTAAAATAATAGTTACAGTGTGGAAGTATCCGACGGCGATGTCGAGTACGGGCTGGTCTAATAAGGACACTTGTTGCGGGAGCGAGCTCTTGTCGCGCGCGCCACAGCCCAGTTGGCCGAACACGCCGGCGCCCATCGCCCACGCGTCGCCGCTGCGCGTGAGGACTACTGTGTGGCATGCGCCGCAACCTACGCGTAGGACCTGTATAATAATACTACTTTATGTGACTGTACATAATGAAGGGCATTAAACACTAGTGTTTTAATGCCTAATTATGTACAGTTACATACACTTCTTTATCTATCCACATATCATAAGCCTCCATGATGCATGAGCCGCATATTATGACCGGCATCGCAGCGTTATTTTCTTGCAGCTGTCATATTTCTTTTTTAATTCAGAGACAAACTAGAGTCGGATCCAACTATCGAATCTTTCGATATCTTACTTTCGTGCGACATTTGTCAAATTTGTATGCAAATTGACAATTCATTTCGAACTAAACGTCATCTCGACTGATATTAGAATAGAGGTCAAATCCAATTCCTTTCGAAAAAAATATGTTCGAAATTTGAATGAAAAAAATTTTCACAGATAAGAAATTTGTTCTAACAAAACAGTCTATTTTTATGGTGGCCATAATGTGCGGTTCTTGAACGCATCATGGAGGGTTTATGATATTTGGATAGATAAAGATAAATATAGGTACCTATATATATTTGCGTCCAAAGTTACCTAGTCCCAAATTAAGCATAGCTTGTACAGTTAAGGACTTAAATTGTTGAGCCATTCAGGTGTCAACTAATTTTGGCAAATGAGGTTAATAAGGCTGAGCACTGTCATTTCAGTGTGGGGTCTAAATATTTGAACTTCATTACAGTGCTAATGCTCTTTCATTTTGTTACGAAAAAACAAATGAATCGATTCATAGTTCGACATTAAATTAGACCCCCGAAAGAGCGCGAAACAAACAACACGTTCGAAAACTTATAAATTTTGACTTATTAATGAACAGCTGCAAATTCAATTGCACAAACACTAAGTAATGAGTTTAATACCTATTTCGATAACTGAATATTAAATTAACCTATAAGTTGAAATTAACAGGAATTTGTTCCAAATGGTTGTTTCAGATGAAAAAATATTTATAAACATAGGTATAAACCTCAGAGCATAGAATACTAGAGAGAGGACAAGCCGCCGGCGGCCGTGTCGCAGCTGTATGCTCAATGGGCATACACTGCCATACTGTGCACGCGTGCTGATCGCAGAGAATATTACGTTTTTTCCCAAAATGCCTGATATGATGCGCGTTTATTGTCAAATAAGCGTGTAGGTATACAAGTGTGTGTGTTTTAGATGTGTGCGTGCTTTGTCTTGTCAATTACTTGGGCGTTGTGTGGGTTAATGTACTTGCGACATGCTCACTCTATACAAATCGGCCGCCATGTCCGATCTCCTTATATTCATACATCTGTGGTATAAACGAAGTGCTTACTTTTCTGCCTTGAAATTTGGTGACCAGTTGCGGAGTCCATTTGTCATCAATGCTGCCGAGACCGAGTTGGCCGTGCACACCCCATCTTTTAACAAATATAATAGGATTGCATAAACTGGATTAATTGAGCAGCTAAAAATTATGGAGTCAGGTCAAATTGTATTGTATTCATTTCGCGTTGCGTGTTGAGCGTTGAGCCTGCGTCACTCTACCAGCAATATTTCCTCAACTAACATCAGCTTCTCTTTCTCTGGCCGTATCGGGTAGCTACTAGCATCTCTTTTTAGAGAGAATACAGCGGAATGTAATTTCATCACATTTGGAGCAGCCCAGCCTTTTATTATGGCTGAAATAACACTACACTACATGTGGTCTTGTTTCTGTTGGTTACTAAGGTCGCCATCGCTCCCGAGGATTCTGTGGTTTTTATTATATTCTAAAATAATGAAGACTTAAGACGTCCGTCACGTTCTGACAAGTATGCTAGTGCGAGAGGGATAGATGTCTTATCCACAACGATATGTGATAAAATGGCAACCATGCTAAGCCCGGAGAGGTCGCACTGGCTAAAATACTATTTATCTTTTTCTACTCGTCGACTTTAATCTTTGAATTAAGATTTCGTACACGAAACTAAGATCACATACTTTTTGATCCTGGAGCTCCACGAGCTCGTCGCGGAGCTCGTATGGTTTCATAAGATAACCGCCAGCAGTCATCTTATGAATCCAGGAGCTGTATAAGATAACTGTGAAGACATCAACGCGCAAAATTACTAAGCTGCTGCGCTTCATTTCAGCAGGGCGATTTTCAATAGATACCAAGTTTGTTTAATAAATTATTATTTCCGTTGACTCGTAGAAAAAGTATTGTATACAATAGTTATATAATTAGCTTTTTAAGTCTCGTACCTTAATTAGGCCACTCAGCAAGCTTCGTGGCCTAAACGTGGTACTCGACTTAAAAAGCATTCATTATATAACGATTGCATAAACTATTTTTATTTGTTCTTAATTCTGTATGACATCTACTTACTATTGATTTTGTATAAAGCAGTTACACTGCTAATTTATATGTTTAAATCTGTTTGACATATATAGGTATTTAATATAAGAACACATGTGCCATTTATTATTGTAATTGTTCTCCTGTTTTATTTTTTGTACGCCGCAAGGTAGAACATAGAGGACTCTCAACCTAATTTAAGATCTACAATGTATACATACCTATGTTTCACAAAATAAATTACTTACTTACTTACTTACTATACCGGGATCGTAAATATTTATATGAATTAGATGTCGCTGTGCGTCGCCACGGCCACACTCAATTGTAATTGGCCGAGTGCCCGTAGATGTTGTCTGTCTATCTACAGTCATGGCCAGATAATTAATACTAATGTACAACACTGTGCGTACCTCCAACGAAACTAGTAAAAACATTTAAACAAGGTCTACCTCTCAAAATTACTTTATATAATTTGCTACTCTCTCACATAACAAATATGCCATTTATAGAATTTAAGAGCAGGCTTAAATGTTTCTTTCAATGTAACCCATTTTACACAATCAATGAATTTACAGAAAAAAATAAACAAGAGAGATCCATTTTATAATTGTTATACATATTACAATATATAATATATATTAAATTAATATATAGTAATATGTATTATTACATTTTAAATTATCATCAAATTAAAAAAAACATATTTGTATGCAAAGAGTCGACTATGGGAACAGGGTTGAAGTGTGTTGTGGGCGATGGGCTAGCAACCTATCACTGCGACATCACATTTTGTCGATCTTTTATACCCACATTTATGCTAAAAGTGGCACTGGAACACAAGTTTCATGTGCTCTGCCTACCCCTTTTAGGGATAAAGGCGTGATTGTATGTATGTATGTATGCAACTGTATGAAAAAAAAATGGTGTTCTTAATTATCTGGCCATGACTGTATATGTCTGTGGAATAGTATGTTACAACCCTATGTACCCACCCCCATGTATACAGTCGGCCGCCCTGGTCGACAGCGGCCGAGTGGTAGTGCCCCGCGGCCACAGCTGCGACAGGCGCGGCGCCATCTTGCCTCACGCGCAGGAGAGACCCGCGCGCGCTGGCCGAGTCGCCCGCCGCGCCGGCCCACGCCACACCCACGCCAAGTTGCCCGTAACTGTTGTCGCCCGCTGCGTATATCTACGGAATAGGGTTGTTCATTTAAATTGCACTGTTACTTCAAGAGAATAAATACAAAAAAATAAGCCTAGTGACGAAAATCCGCTGCAAATAAATATGTCAAAAAATTACGAAGTTGCAGCCGTTTTAATGTTGCTTGTTAGAGAGAAAACGCTCGAGGACTGTGACGTCACGGACCTCTGAATAAATGGCAATCGCTTGAAATGTAGGTGCTTTTTTGCGGAAAAGGGACAGAATATAATACCCCCTCTTAAAACTATGGGCAGTTATAAAATTACACACACCTCATACTCAGAGGTCCGTGACGTCACGGACATCTGTGTAATAGGCAATCGCTTGAAATGAAGTTGATTTTTACGGAAAAGGGATATCCCCTCTTAAAACTATGGACAGTTGGACACTTATAAATTTGTAATTATTTATTCCCTTGTGTTACTTTTTTCTCCATTGGAATTTATAGTATTTTATGAAGAAGCTACGCATGTGGCTACTAGATTTAACTCTGTACAGTGTCGAGGAATTTCTTAAACTACCATGTACATAACTAATGATAATGACATACTTAATTACTTATTATTCTCAAATTTGACTTGTAACTATGGTGTTATCAATAAAGAATTGTATTGTATTGTATGCAATTGTTGTATATGAAGGGTCTTAAAAGGCGAGTGGCGTGGGTTGCGATGCGAGCCTTGCACAGTAGTCCCAGTAGAAGACAATATTCAAAAAAGTCGCTTTTCTATAAAACCTTTTTTTTTTACCGAGGAGGGTAGCTAAATACATGTAGTTTTAGAAATCATAAATTATTTGACGTGTCCGAACAAAAATATCCACATGTATTCATCGGAAGTTGTCATACCGCACGCACTCGAACCGTGTTATCACAATACAGTAAAAACATTGATTTGTTTACGGATGATTTTCACTACTATTTTGTTTAAAAGTGTCATAAAATTTTATAATGGAGATTCAAGGAGGTATGTTTTGTATTTTCTTAAAAGATACGTTTGATTTGTATGCTTCGTTTTATTGTTATAATTGTTTTACGCAACACGTCGGAATAACCTATGAAAATTTCGATCTAGGAAATATATCGCAGCTTTTACTTTAGAGACCCCGCAAACCCCCTGATGATTTATATGTCATTTTGAAGCAAAAAGTATGAACTTTAATATTCTTATAACAAATTTACCGAAGACTTCCGAAGGTCTTGGTGATAGTCATTTTACGTCATTATAGCTTTACGGTAAAAATACTTCATGTTTTTTTATTCTGTTTTAGACCACGAAATCTATTATTCGTTGTCACGTATGTTTGTATTTAAGCTATGGATAGATGCTACCAAAGATCATAATGCTAAAAAATGCAAATACGTCATCCAGCAATTATCTAAGCCGTTTTTAGAAAATAATATTAACACTCACAATTTAGAGAAAAGATGTCGCTATCTGTGCAAAAAGTTAGGGGAGTACTACAAAAAGGCGTCTCAGAACAAGAAAGTATTATTAAATAGACATTCAGACTGGCTTAACGTAAGAGAAAACATTGTGCTAACAAGATTCCAAGAAAAAAAAACTGCGATTGTTGATAACCATGAAACCATTGCTGAGGCTGTTGCTGGAACTAAGCGACGACGTGGTAGACCCAAAAAATCTTTTTCGGAATGCTGTGACCGTTCAAAAAGAAGAAGATTAATGGAATTGGTGTCCTATCGGCTACCTGTCAAAAAATGGCAAATGAGATCTCAAGAAGAGAAATGTTGTTTTTTGGAAAGAAATAAGCTGCTTCAAACACTGTTAAGACAAAAACTGGGTCTTATCGTCGACAAACCACAAAGTGGAGGTGTGGTTCCACAAATGACGGAAACACGGCACGTGCATTCTTTGACAATCCTAGAATAACTGCGGAAATAACAGGACTAAACGAAGATTTAATATACAGATGTTCTGTAATATTAAAAGTTTTAGCTTCTGGCCATAGGATTAATACAAAAAAATTCGAAGAATATGCCTTAGAAACAGCGAAACGCCTCGTGATGGAATATCCGTGGTACTACCTTCCTGCTTCAGTGCATAAGGTTTTAATTCATGGGTCAGAGGTGATAGAATATGCTCTTTTACCTATAGGTGAGATGTCAGAAGAGGCTGCAGAAGCAAAAAATAAAGATGTGAAATACATTAGGCAACATAACACAAGAAAACAATCTAGGGTGACGAGCAACACCGATTTACTGAATCGACTTCTGTTAACATCCGATTATTTCATCACTGGCCTGCGAAGTTTGCCCCAAAAAAAGAAAGGATCACTACCGAAAGACTGTGTTTCTCTAATTTTAGAACAAACATAAAGTAATAAAGCGTTTAGCACTATCTATCATATTTTTATTTCAACTTGTTTATTTTCGTCCGCTGTTGTATGAACGCGGGACCACTGTGCCTTGGCGAGCATCGCAATTAAAGACGCCACGAGCGTTTTTAGACCAGTTATACACTGTTGCATACAATACTTTTTCTACGACAAATTTTAAATAAATAGCAGACTACAGAATAGTTTAACTTTTCAGGCAGCAAGTTTTCTATCCGTACTTTTGCTACTCACGCAATTTCTTCAGGAGTGCAGTTATTAATTTGTTCGACCATTTTAAAAGGAACGTACACTTTTATCTTCACAAACACGAATAAAATCTTAATAGTTTAGGACTAATAGTCTATCATATTTCGTCTTTTCATTTTGAACTGTATTTTGGTGGGAAATCGGAAATGTGACAGCCCTTGCTTATGGTTTGTTTTGTTTTTAATTTGTTTGCACTTGCCATCCGAACCAAACCGAATCCGGACCCGGACCGAATTCGAACTGTTTATTTTTATAAATAATACCAAGAATTTATAAAACATGTAATTTAACACACAATAGATGATGATTAATTATTATTTTAGTAAATAATTTATAATATACAAATGTTAAATCGTAAATAAATACTTTTATTTCGAAATATTTGTTTATGAAGTTGGCACCACTGCAATATAGCGGCCGATTTAAAAAAAGTTAAACAGTGCTTTTATGAAAAATGTATGAACCAAAAAAGTACGCTAAACAGTGCGTTTTTGGGCCATAGAGCATAAAGTTTTTCGACGACTTATTAGTGGTGTCATTGTATTTAAGCTACAGCCTATATAAATGACAGATAACGGTACAGGAGTAGAAAAAATATTTTTCTGAGGAATTCCAAATTATTGATTATTTTATTTAAATCCCAGAGGCTCTAGTATATGTTTTATCGATACAATACGTTTTCGAACGCGTTTGCGTTTAGTTTCAATTTGTATGGCAACGCGAACAGCGCCTCTGGTGGTAACTATTAGAAACTACGCGTTGCCATACAAATAGAAACTAAACGCAAACGCGTTCGAAAACGTATATCTTTCGATAAAACTTATACTAGAGCTACAGAAGACAAAAGACATCAACAGTATGTCGATTTTTACACGTTTTTTTTCTGGGTTTGTTGTATACACACAATGATTTTAGAATCAAATACTTTGAAAGTAACATGAACTCACCCCGTTTTCAGTCAACACTAGCGTATGATGCCTCCCGCAAGCCACATCGACCACTCTCCCTATAACTTCCGTGTTGATCGGCGTTTCCGTCATCAGCACCTTCGCGTTCCCTTCGTCCGTCACCGCCCAGTGCCCCAAACCGCAACTCAGGGCCCTGAGAATAACCCCCTTATTCATAAAACTCAAAATATCTCAATAAAATATGCTTTGTCCCTATCTTACGAACACAAATGTCAAAGTGACAGATAAAGACACAAGAATTTTAACGCCAATTTAGTTAAAATAGGCTTCTAAAACGTTTATGAATACGACCGTTAGTATTTTCAAGAGGTAGGTTCATAGAAGAAAGATTTAAGAAATTCACCAGTTTCAATACAAAACTGCATTGAAATTTTAATACAGTGAATTTAATTTGTTTCACAAAACGACCGAAGAAAAAGGCAACTAAGTATATTCCGATTGAAAATGATTTCAATTCTTTTAAGATAATTAGTCTTATCTGATGGGTTTTAGGAGGATACAATAGTGATAAGACATACAAATAGATAGTAACAGACAAACCGTATGATTTAAGTTACCTTCGCGGTACGAACTGGTTCTTCCACGTTTCAGAATGTTGTGTTATTTCGAGGTGTAGGTCCGGACACGGACTGCGGGCTTCTAGCGCGCAAGCTACGCGCATGAACGTCGATATTAGCTGGATCATTCTTGTCGTCTAAAAAGAAACAAAATATCATCATTCATCCATCACCTTACATCACGAATACATATCCTACTGATACTATACTTGAAACTAGAGATGCGCCGAATATTTGGTATTCGGCATATTCGGCACGTTTTTTAATGTTCGTTATTCGGCCGAATTATTCGATTCAAATGCCGAATATTTACAGAATAATTTTGCAGGTTTTTTGTCTGCAAGTTGTAAGAATGTAACATAGTCATTGTCCTGTGAAATTATTATTCTAAAACGGATTCTTATTGTTATTTAACTACCTTTAGTATGAATGTTTCACATAACTATTTACAAGATTTTTACCACTGAAAAATGAGTCTGTTTTGGAACGGCTTATTAAGGCATAAGGCATTCCTTTGAATTGAATTATTCGGCCGAATATTCGGTTCGGCAAAAGCTGGACCGTAAAATTGGCCGAATATTCGTATTCGGTAAAACCCATATTCGGCGCATCTCTACTTGAAACCATATATAGATTCCAAAAAAAATAACCTCAAAATAATAAATTAAAATGAAACAAACTGAACCGGCAAATTCAAACCTATCCAAATGATGGACGTAGCTAGTTTATTTTTTGGAATCTATATATTCGTGGGGTGACAAGCAAAAGTCACTACCAAAACTGTCACTACTCTTCGAAACCTCGTATCTCGGTACGTAGTTGATATCGAGATACGACCTTTGAATTAAGTAGGTATTTGTTACTTAGTGAGTTTTGCTTGTCACCCGACGAATTATGGTTTCAAGTTTTACTAAACTGTCACTCAAGCACTATAGGCAGGTATATTCATCTTGCCGCTCTCCGGCTAAACTCGGCTCTCGCACATTTCCGCGAGGTCTACACAAGGGATGTTGTAGACATTCGCATATGCATCCGCAACCGCGGAAGTTCCGCATAAAGGACCATGCGTCAAAATCGCCCCAAAACCAACAGAGCTGAGAGTTAGGTCATTAAAAAGGTCTGCTTATCTACTTCATTTCGTTTTATCGGCATAAAGTTGAATTCCATTGCAGAACTGAGATATTCATATTTTATTCAGAGTGAATATGGTCAAATTGGTCTGTGTTTCATTTGGAGAATACACCTAATTCTGTATTTAATCATCCCGCAGGTCATCTAAGCGACTCATTTATTGTTATTCTGTTTTAAATAAAAACGTAAAAAAAAATAAACCCGTTGTATAAATATGAATATCTCAGTTCTGCAATGGAATTCGACTTGGAGCCCATAGAATGAAATTAAGTACAAGTAAAGACCTATTTAATGGCATAACTCTCAGCTGTGTTGGTTTTGGGGCAAAGCTCCATACAAAGTTGCCCATGATCCTTTCAACATCAGCATCCGCATCCGCAAAAATCGATGCGGAGTTTTTGCGGATGCGGATGTAGTGCAATTCAGGACCAGAAAGAAGCCCACGCGACGCCTACCGGCCGCGTTTTAGATATTTTCGCCATTATTCAACAATAGTACATTACTTACCTAGGGCGGTTAAACAAAGAATGTCTCAGATCGCAGGTATTTGACGCCCGAGCCGAAGGCAAGGGCAATAAATATGCGCTCTGAGGCTTTCGTTATTACCGCCCGTGGTAAGTACAACATTTTACGTCTCTATCTGGCCAGGAAGTGGGGTTTTCCGCACGCATAGCGTGCGGTAATTCCTACTTTATGGCCAGGTATGACGTAAAAAAATTAATTTCGTTTCTGTGACCAAGAGTTTTTGATTTGTTCGCTCCGATTGTAATTTAGTCTCAACGCGTTTGATGATTGCGTGATATAATAAAATGGACATTGGTTTTTTTTATTTTTTTTTATTTACATTTTTTAGCGTTTGACTCCAAAATCCGCATCCGCGGATGTGTGCCCCCAAATATCCGCATCCGCGAATGTCAAAAAAATCGAATCCGCGACATCCCTGGTCTACACGCTAGGAAAGAAAGCCATGCTTACAATTTTCCAGCTGTCAAACATCTGTTTTGTTAGACAAACTTGTTTTGTCAGATACCTTCTGTATGTAAGTTCTATTATTCATTGCTACAGAAAAGAAAACCCTACACAATTAAGATACACCGTTAAAATGTATTCGTAAAATTCCACAAGATGATTTCCTTCACCAAAAAACTTTTGGTAAATATCAATGGATATATTTCCGAACGTAAGATTCATAAACCTCACCGGTGTGTCAGGTAAAGATGTGGATACACGATATACCTAACCACTCAATACTCAGATAAATAAAATTGATTAGGGTACTTACGTAGATGGATGATATCCCTTGATTCAGATCACGCATAACCGGTCGCAATTGTTCTTGCATGGGATTCAACCACAGGCAGAAGCACTGAAACAAATAAATGTAGTCAACTATCGTAAACATTTATAATTGACATTTAATTATAATCTAATATGATATCGCAGGCAGGAGCAAGGAGAGGAGGAGAGGGCTATAATTTCCTGCGCGGCTACCGCGCAACGCAAATGACGTGGCTTCTTGTATCTCTGTCGCACTTGCATACTATTCGAGAGACAGAGGGAGATATGCGAACGAACGAAGTTGGCGTTACGCGGTACTCGCTCTAAATTCGAAGCTCCTAAATCAGATGAATCGAATCACATGTCCTGCGAGTCATCATTTATTACATCTAGACTCTGAACTTTACATTAACGACATAAAACTCATTTTACCTTAAGAATCTTCGTGTCAAAGCTGTCACACTTCTCCGTAATAAAATCAAAGAGCCACTGAGCGTTCTCCTCCAACAGCAGCGGCACAATATACAGTTGCTGCAGTAGACAACTGATAGCGCTCCTGCATATGTCTCTTCTGGACTTCAGAGCGGTTAGTATGAGGCCCGGGTGGCCACAGTGGGTGCTGAAGACAGGGACCAGCTGCCAGAGACCAATGGCGGCTGCGATCGATGTGAGCTCCGTTAGCTCTACTGGTGAGAGTGTTGTGAATTTTGCGTCCCTGGAAAATATAGTAGAGTTTCATGTCCCTCCATGTAAATGCCGTTGCGTGAGATACCTAAGTGGTAATGAAGTCAAAAAGGGATATTGCAGACGCCATGCAAGGGTTGTTATTAGTAGACATAGGAAAATCAGCTGCGTCGTTTTGACGAGTTTGGCAATTTCTTTTTAATACCACGCCGGCGACAAATAATGTGGCAAGCACAGTCTACCGACGCTTGCAACACTAGAATCCTTTCTTGAAGAACCCCATACTGTAGTCCCTCAGGAAAAACTCGGCTCGTTCCACAATCGAAGCGTTCGTGGAAGGGAAATCCTTATATAAGTACCGCGTTACGCTTGGATATCGTAATCAGTCATTTATTTGGTTAAACATAGTACACATTGTTTACAAAGAAATACAATAGAACTACATGTTTGGTCACAAGGACATGCAAATATATATAAGAATGTCATGACGACGGCGGCGTGCTTGTACATGGACAGCTCGTGCAGCCGCCCGAACACTCCCAGTCGCGCCACCCAGCCGTCTGGCTGCTCTGTCTAACATTAAGACTCACATGTCGAAGGTCTCTTCCTCATTAGTGCCCATCTTGAGCAGCATCGCTAGCATCTTGATGGCGACGGCGGGCGCGCCAAGCGAGCCGTGTCCGGCGTGCTTGTACATGGACAGCTCGTGCAGCCGCCCGAACACTCCCAGTCGCGCCACCCAGCCGTCTGGCTGCTCTGTCTAACATTAAGACTCACATGTCGAAGGTCTCTTCCTCATTAGTGCCCATCTTGAGCAGCATCGCTAGCATCTTGATGGCGACGGCGGGCGCGCCAAGCGAGCCGTGTCCGGCGTGCTTGTACATGGACAGCTCGTGCAGCCGCCCGAACACTCCCAGTCGCGCCACCCAGCCGTCTGGCTGCTCTGTCTAACATTAAGACTCACATGTCGAAGGTCTCTTCCTCATTAGTGCCCATCTTGAGCAGCATCGCTAGCATCTTGATGGCGACGGCGGGCGCGCCAAGCGAGCCGTGTCCGGCGTGCTTGTACATGGACAGCTCGTGCAGCCGCCCGAACACTCCCAGTCGCGCCACCCAGCCGTCTGGCTGCTCTGTCTAACATTAAGACTCACATGTCGAAGGTCTCTTCCTCATTAGTGCCCATCTTGAGCAGCATCGCTAGCATCTTGATGGCGACGGCGGGCGCGCCAAGCGAGCCGTGTCCGGCGTGCTTGTACATGGACAGCTCGTGCAGCCGCCCGAACACTCCCAGTCGCGCCACCCAGCCGTCTGGCTGCTCTGTCTAACATTAAGACTCACATGTCGAAGGTCTCTTCCTCATTAGTGCCCATCTTGAGCAGCATCGCTAGCATCTTGATGGCGACGGCGGGCGCGCCAAGCGAGCCGTGTCCGGCGTGCTTGTACATGGACAGCTCGTGCAGCCGCCCGAACACTCCCAGTCGCGCCACCCAGCCGTCTGGCTGCTCTGTCTAACATTAAGACTCACATGTCGAAGGTCTCTTCCTCATTAGTGCCCATCTTGAGCAGCATCGCTAGCATCTTGATGGCGACGGCGGGCGCGCCAAGCGAGCCGTGTCCGGCGTGCTTGTACATGGACAGCTCGTGCAGCCGCCCGAACACTCCCAGTCGCGCCACCCAGCCGTCTGGCTGCTCTGTCTAACATTAAGACTCACATGTCGAAGGTCTCTTCCTCATTAGTGCCCATCTTGAGCAGCATCGCTAGCATCTTGATGGCGACGGCGGGCGCGCCAAGCGAGCCGTGTCCGGCGTGCTTGTACATGGACAGCTCGTGCAGCCGCCCGAACACTCCCAGTCGCGCCACCCAGCCGTCTGGCTGCTCTGTCTAACATTAAGACTCACATGTCGAAGGTCTCTTCCTCATTAGTGCCCATCTTGAGCAGCATCGCTAGCATCTTGATGGCGACGGCGGGCGCGCCAAGCGAGCCGTGTCCGGCGTGCTTGTACATGGACAGCTCGTGCAGCCGCCCGAACACTCCCAGTCGCGCCACCCAGCCGTCTGGCTGCTCTGTCTAACATTAAGACTCACATGTCGAAGGTCTCTTCCTCATTAGTGCCCATCTTGAGCAGCATCGCTAGCATCTTGATGGCGACGGCGGGCGCGCCAAGCGAGCCGTGTCCGGCGTGCTTGTACATGGACAGCTCGTGCAGCCGCCCGAACACTCCCAGTCGCGCCACCCAGCCGTCTGGCTGCTCTGTCTAACATTAAGACTCACATGTCGAAGGTCTCTTCCTCATTAGTGCCCATCTTGAGCAGCATCGCTAGCATCTTGATGGCGACGGCGGGCGCGCCAAGCGAGCCGTGTCCGGCGTGCTTGTACATGGACAGCTCGTGCAGCCGCCCGAACACTCCCAGTCGCGCCACCCAGCCGTCTGGCTGCTCTGTCTAACATTAAGACTCACATGTCGAAGGTCTCTTCCTCATTAGTGCCCATCTTGAGCAGCATCGCTAGCATCTTGATGGCGACGGCGGGCGCGCCAAGCGAGCCGTGTCCGGCGTGCTTGTACATGGACAGCTCGTGCAGCCGCCCGAACACTCCCAGTCGCGCCACCCAGCCGTCTGGCTGCTCTGTCTAACATTAAGACTCACATGTCGAAGGTCTCTTCCTCATTAGTGCCCATCTTGAGCAGCATCGCTAGCATCTTGATGGCGACGGCGGGCGCGCCAAGCGAGCCGTGTCCGGCGTGCTTGTACATGGACAGCTCGTGCAGCCGCCCGAACACTCCCAGTCGCGCCACCCAGCCGTCTGGCTGCTCTGTCTAACATTAAGACTCACATGTCGAAGGTCTCTTCCTCATTAGTGCCCATCTTGAGCAGCATCGCTAGCATCTTGATGGCGACGGCGGGCGCGCCAAGCGAGCCGTGTCCGGCGTGCTTGTACATGGACAGCTCGTGCAGCCGCCCGAACACTCCCAGTCGCGCCACCCAGCCGTCTGGCTGCTCTGTCTAACATTAAGACTCACATGTCGAAGGTCTCTTCCTCATTAGTGCCCATCTTGAGCAGCATCGCTAGCATCTTGATGGCGACGGCGGGCGCGCCAAGCGAGCCGTGTCCGGCGTGCTTGTACATGGACAGCTCGTGCAGCCGCCCGAACACTCCCAGTCGCGCCACCCAGCCGTCTGGCTGGCTCTGTCACAAACAATAAATTGATAACAGTTGATGACTGACTTCTTCAGACGAACCTTAAAGATGTTAATTTATCAGCAGAGATGACCCAGGACAGCCGTTTCCGGCGACGCCATACTAGGAGAGCCGACCCCAAGTAAATGGGACAAGACTATGAAGAAGAAGTTGAGATACCGCTTTAGCTAATATATTTACCGTGCCACAACCAACCTGCGACAGCGAGAAGAGGTACTGCGCGGGCGCGATCTTGCCGCGCGACAGCAGCATGTCGGCCGAGGCTCGGAGGAGAGTGGGCACGGGCGCGCCCAGGGCCGCCGCTCGGTGCTCCGCACCCCCTCCACCCCGCATTATGACTCCTACTAGCCACTCGCACGGCTCCGACCTGATGGAAAACCATTCACAATAAATCTGCTTTGCCTTAAGGTTGGTAGAGAATTATTTGAAATAATAAATGATTTTTAATCTGGAAATAAGCCGCAATAGCACTTTTCCAAGTCAAAGATTTACTAGCGGTTCTGAAAAAGTTAAGAAGGAACGCCGAAACAAAGTCAGTAATTTTTTGTCAAAAAGAAGCTTATTACTCTTATTATATTGATAGTTCTACACCGAAGTTAGGACTCCATAGTATCATAGCTATCAACTCACACAGTGTTCAATATGTAGGCACCGCTACTGGTGACCACGAGACAGCCGTCGACCGCGAACCGGGGTAGCTGGAGGTCACACATGAAGGTGGGTTCCCGCCAGCCGCCTGTGGCGTTCGTCGGCTCTCGCGCCGACATGATGTGCGCGCCGCGCACTGAACCTATTAATTCCGCTGCCCATAGCTCGGTGAAGTCCCTTTTGGTGCCTAGAATCGCTTCACCCTACATAATGGAATAAATGTTAATAAGGGGTTGGCAGAGATCAAGGAATTCCACTTGCACAATCTTGACAAACCTTTCTTGCTTCATTCACTTTCATGACCAGGGTTGCAAAGGATAATTATCAATGATGGTTATCACGATAATTATCGTGATCATAACACGTGGATAATTATCGATTGATAATAACAAAGAATTGCGCTTGTGAAAGTGAACTGTATTAGAAGTATTCGAACGTGTATTTCCGCACTTGCGTCTATGCGAACGCACGAAGTGGCAACGTGACGTGCCGCGGCGTGGGGATTCCCCTTACAAGAAAAATTCAGTTCAGATTATGCAAAGTTGAGTAGTAGGTATACTGGTGATAATTATCAAGAAGCGTAGTTATCTTGATAATTTCGAACCCTGTTCATGACATTCCTCATACATGCTCGTCGGCTTAGGATACTCTTGACTTGACCTCATATAAAAAGCTTGTAAACATAACATCACTGGTCCAACAATGTCGGAACCGTAACTGAATAGGATAGAAGCTGAATAGGTTGCGCAATAATAATAACTTACCTGCACAACTGAGAAGTTAGCACTGTGAACTTCTAATTCGTTCTTTCTCAACAGGAATATGAGTCTCTGAGACCACAAACCTAGTACATACTGGCCATCCTTCTTAATACACGGTCTGAGGGTTCTCGATGGGGTTTCTTCCTCTGGGCTTTCCAACTAAAGTACAAAAAATGTCACATAATTTTATCAGAATCACACTGCTGTCACGGATACGCACAGATAAAAGCTGGAAACGCACTGACAGCGGTGGCGGCGCGGCGCGGTGCGGAGGCAGTACCGGTTGTAGTGTTCGAGCTAATATGAAAGGATCCGCACAGAACGGCGCGGCGCAGCGCGGTATTCTGTGCGGACCTTTTCGTAGTAGCTCGAACACTACAACCGGTACCGCCTTCGAACCGCGCCGCGCCGCCACCGCTGTCAGTGCGTTTCGGCCTTAAAAGAGGGAAGGCACATAGGATGTCATCTTCATCTACAACAACAATTTTTATGTTGCTAGTTAGAGATAGAAAACGCTTGAGGATCGTCTTGACAGACCTCGAGCGTCATAGTTAAATGACAATTGTTTCATATGAAGTGCGTTTTGTGGAAAAGGGACAAATATTCACTGTCCTAAAACTTTGGACACTTATAACTTTGAATATTTATTCTCTTGTGTTACTTTTTTTCCCATTTGAATATATTTTTAATCCTTTTTAGTGGAAATTAAACATTATTAAACACGCCCGCCTCGATAGCACTATGTCGTTCCGCTGATCTCGTATAATAATTTATTCCAGCTTATTGCATATCGTCGGGTGACAAGCAAGTCACTACCAAAACTGTCACTGCTCTTCAAAAGCTCGTATCTCGGTACGTAGTCGATATCGATACGACCTTTGATTGAAGTAGGTATTTGTTAGTTAGTGAGTTTTGCTTGTCACCCGACGAATTATGTACGCAAGATGCATCGCGCCAGTGTGGCATTATGCTTTATATGCTTAAGTGAATGTGGTTACTCTTTATGTTCATTAAGCCGACAGATTTCAAGTAGAAAAACTGTTGTAAACTTACAATCAAAGTCCCCTCATTAAGTTCGAATGCTGTTAGAAAATGTCTTCCGTTGACGTACTGGGCTGACAGTGCCCAGTTGTTGGATCCCTTGCGAAACGATGGCAGGTATTCAGTTGGCTTCAGCACATACTCTACAGGTTGAGATTTGCCGTCATCTGGTTGCGGGAGAAAATAATGCCATCGGTTAGATGAGACAACAAGACAAAACTTATGATATAATAGTCATGTGTAGGCATCAGAGTTTTTCTCGCATGGTAAGACTAATAGCAAACTATGGAGAAATAAATGAGTATGAGTATTAATAAGAGTTTACATTTATGGCAAATGTAGTGCACAGCATTTTGTTGTAATTGTTAACAATTTTAGTAATATAAATATAAATATCTGTATTTTATTTATTTTTTACAAAAATCCAGTATAAAGCTGCAGCCAAAATAACAATGATTCATATTTCAGAGATATCTTAATGAGATAAAACAAATTCTAAAGTACAAAAAGAGAATTTCTTGCAAAACTAAACAAAGATTATAATTAGGTAAATTAGGTAGTTCAAATGTACATATGTATCAGCATATCACATAGTATTATTGAAATTGAAAACATTTATTTCAGGCAGAGCCCATAAAGTGTTAGTAGTACAATAATTAGACATAACTTACAAAAATTATTGTTAGTAACAAAAGAATGGAGATCACAAACACAGCATATGCTACCTACAGACATACCTAAAACTATAACGGGATGAGCGTACATAAATATTATTTAATCGATTTAAAATTTAAAATGATCAATTGTAAAATAATAATAAAATGTCATAATTACAATTCAAGCATGTTTAAAAATAAATTAGAATCACAGAATATGGAATAAGAAAATGTCAAAAGGATGGAATTAAATAAAGTCAATAAACACATTAAATTAAATTAAATTAAAATAATAGAAATTATAAACATGTCACCAGTTGAAATTAACAAAGCTAGAGTGAAGGCCGATCCATCTTTTCAACATCGGTGAATCCCACCTGTTGGCAAACACCTTCAGAAAACTGTTAGGGCTCCCTCGCATCCTGCCACCAACTCCCGCCTCCGTAAACATGCCCGAAGCACTGCACCACCGATGAAGCCCCATCAATGCCCTAAATGCGTTATTATACTGCACTCGGAGGTCGCTATACGTCCTCTGCATAAAATTGACCCAGAAATTGCAGGTGTAAAAAGCACTGGCAGTATGCCCTAAATAGCGTTAGCTTTACTTTAATATATTATAATGTATGAGGTCAAAATTATCGCAAAAAAGTGTTCCTATATGCATTAAAAAAAAAATTAACACAGAAAGTAAATGGGTGGGTGCAGACTAAATAAACTTTTACATAGAGCACAAAAAGCATTAAAAAAATACCATACTGAAGTTGTCCCAAAGCATAAATTAGCTGACAAAAATAAGTATAACCTTTGCTGCCGCCCTGACTGAAAAGTGTGATCTTATCCTTGGACAACTGCTTGATGTAAGACATGAAGCCATCACGCTTGTCCGCCTGCACTCTGCTTTGCTGCAACCAGTTGTATCCATATGATCTGTGCTCCAGTATTAATTTCCATTGCTGTGACTTTCCACCAGAGACCTGAAAATATAAAAAAAATACATTCAATTGTTTCATATTTTGCTCTTAAGTTGTGTTGGTTGCAATAAATTAAAAATATGTTATAGCAGTCAATCTCGCTAATATTGACTTCATTTACAATGGTTATGCATCAGATCCCAATGGCATCCTGTATACTAAATAAAACCACATTGAACAACTACTGTGTTTATCAACCAAAAATAGCTAACCCTTTAATGTCAATATTAAAAATTCTGAATGTAGATATAAACTTTATCTATGTAATGCGTGATTTCATCTATCAATTTAATGATATGCAAGTCCAGAATCTTACCAAAAGAGCTAGCAAATCTAAAGAATCATCAAAGCAAATCTGCAAGTCTTTTATTTCACTTGAGACTTTACATTCTCCAACCACGCATTGGGATTCCAAGCTGTAGAATGTCACAATTCCAATCTGAAAAAGAAAAAATGGTCATAATGTTTAATACCACCAGGTCGACTCATTCCATAAACACGAAAAACATGTTTTTGTACTCGACGATTAAAATATGTGTATTAAGATTTCATAGAGAATACTGCAACGTCACTCTTTTCATAGTTGTAGTCCATGTTACTGTCGAAACAATCGAAATAACTACTTTTCGATACGCTCCAGACAACTAAAATAAATTCGACCAATCACGTGGCTGCTTTACTGAACTGTAATGAATTGGACCAATAGAATCGCTTTGATGTCGTACGCTCGTTGATGTCTTTTAAGATATCAACAAGCGTATGAGCGATGAGCTGCACTTGTTTAATTAGTTCAGTTGACTCGTAGAAAATTAATTTTAATGAACTCCTACAAAAAGTATTGTTCACAATAGTGTTATAATCAAGCTTTTTAATCTCGTACCTTACTTAGGCCACTCAGCAAGCTTCGTGGCCTAAACACGGTACTCGACTAAAAAGCTCTCTATTATAAAATAAATAAATAAAAAAATAAAATTGATTTATTTCAGGCAAAGACCCATATTTTAACACAAGGAAACAAAAGCAATAATAATAATAAAACAATCGACACAAACACTTACTTAATATTACATATTTGCAACACTGGGCAAAGATCATTACCTTATTTGGCCAGTGATGATCTTTACCCAGTGTTTTGTCATCGGGCAGTCCAGGCGCTCAGCAAACATATTCAGGATGGTGTTAGAACTGCCGCGCACTCTGCTCAACAGAGACGCAACTCTCTTCCTTCTGATGGCGTGGAAGCCATCATCATTATAACACGATTGTGAAAAATACTATTTTATTGAGCAATTTTTTCTTACCTTAGATCCAATAATGATGATGTTCTCAGATTCTTTAGTAAGCCACCAGACGACGGTGCTAGGCTTTGGAATATTCGCAAGAGGAAGAACGGTAACTCCAGACAGAGACCACTTACAATCAAAATCATTTTGAGGCGTAAATTGAGGAAGAAATGGAACCAGCAAGATTTTCTGCTCGCTAACAATAAGAACCCAGGTACCACTAGGTTCAAAACACATACAGAAAATCGGATTATCCAAAAAATCCCAGTCAAAATTTTTCTCTAACCTTTCTGATTCGCGATTAATATAAAAGAATAATAGTTCCTTATTGCTAGAAAAAGCCAAGAACTTTTTCAAACCGAGTTCATAGAAGCTATACGAAAGTATGTCAAGATGAACAAGGACATCTAATTTAAACAATCCAGAGAAATCTAAATTTTCGCTTAATTGAGCCATTTTGTATTAGAAATATTTATATTGACCTATCTCATATTGACTGACACTGACATTACTGCTCAATCGAATCAAAACGAAATCGACTGTCAATGTCAAAAAGTAAAACCGGGTGCGTTCAGAAACAACACACCCACCCATTTCAGCTGGTGAGCTTCTCAGCCACTTTAGGCCTCGCACAGACTGGCGCGGCCTGGCCGCGGCGGACAATAAAAAACCAAAGACCAAAGAAACTAAAGGACGTAAAGTATCAACATAATTTACTTTTCAAAACAAAGTTTTAACCGACTTCAAATCAGTAGCCAAATTGCTTCAAGTTTGCCTATGAAATTTGAAGAGTTCTCTCGATTTCTCCAGGATCCCATCATTAGAACTGGGTTTTGGTGACAACGGGACCAATCTGGAAGTATATTCTTCCAAACTCAGATTTTTTGAAATCGGTTCATAAATTACTGAGTTATCGCGTAACAAACACAAATAAAAAAAAATTAAAAAGTCATACAGATAAATTGCGAACCTCCTCCTTTTTTTAAATTGTCGGTTAAAAATGAGCGTGCCAAGTATACTGTCATATTGTCTCATAATGGGGTCTATACGTGGTCTATACATGTAATAATTTGTCAGCCCCAAGTTATCAGAATCTGCGGCGCTACCACGAACTTCGAATCTCGAACTTCGTATATCTCCATCTCTATCGCACTTATAGTTCATGGCACTCGAGTGACAGAGACGGAGATATACGAAGTTCGAAATTCGTGGTAGCGTTGCTGACTAATTGCCATCGTCTGGAGGCATGTTGCGCTGCTGATCCAACTGTCAAACGAGTTGTACTGAGAAATTGCATGCAGATGTGGTCGGATTGTTACATCTGTACTGCCTAGTTTACACTATGCCGAAGTGAGCAGGGAAGTGTCGGCAGGATGGGCGTAAAATGCGGTATTACGCCCGTTCTGCCCACTTCGGCATAGTGTAAACGTAGTATACGACACACCCAATTCTGCATGCAGTCCTGCCGATTTCGCTCGTGTAGCGTCTGGCGGCCTCTACACGGTGATTAAATACTGACAATCCACCCATATCAGACGTGTTGTCGCCAAAGCAAAAATAAATAATAATGTTGGTGTTATATGGGGTTATATTTGTCTAGATCCTATCAACATGAAATTTGGCGAGTACAGGGCGGTGATAATAGTAATTTCCAAGTCCTACCTGAACATCCTAGTTGGTCGTCTGGTGACCAGTCCAATCTGCTTCGCTTCTATGATATTTTGCCTGGAGTTATTTCCACCGCCTGTTGATAGGAAGTTAAATAAGCACCAAGTATAGACTAGCAACAATTTATTTAGAATCTATATTCTTTACCCCTACAACGTATAAGTTATATGTAGCATTTGGGATCCCATCTACTAGTATACATACATGATCAGGTCAATGGCGTTTGGTGAGTGTTTTAAGATCTTATTAGCTTAGTCTAATACTTAGCTCCAGTTTAATCAGTCTCTCAGAAATCAGGAATCAGGCTCTGCATGCTCCAACCACTTTCACAAACTTATTAGTTATTACACGCCTGAACTCCATTGATTCTATTTACTTCTCACAATCATTTACCGCCAAAATCTAACGTAAAACGTATGCTATGCTCATTTATTTTATAACTAAATATGTTGCCAGCTATTTAATATAAAGGTACGTTCACACGAACTTACCACAGGTTCGCGATGATCCGCGAACCGTGTATCACACTGTCAATATACTGCAGAATTATCCGAAAATTTTGAAATCCGCCCACAGATAATAAAGAATTAAGAGACATGTCTTAATAATATTGTTCAACCAAACTCGATGTCCTTTACCAAAGATTTGAATTCAAATTACAACTGTTTAATTTTAATTTTTCCTGTGTGCATTATGTTTCTACTTAATTTTTTACTTACTAGTTGTGTTTATCCATATTTTAGGCTTACTTAATTTTATTAGTTTAGTTTTAATGTCATTTAATGTAAATATTATTAATTTAATTGTGTGAAGAATAAAGTTCCATAATAAATTACAACTCCAGATTGTAGAAGACACCTTCGACGTTTATTTTATTTATGTCGACGCGACAGGCAGTGTCACTGTCAGCGACTAAAATAAAAGGCTCACCCCACGTTCCGCTTGAGCGGTACGCAGCTATAAGATAGAGCGAGATGAGAATATGAAAGAACCAGAATTACCGTCTGGCCACCCTTAATACTGACGCGATAAATATTTAGTTTTTAAAGGACCATTCAATACTGCTTCCATACTGAATATTGCTGCAAATACTGACAGACCAGGATCACAGCGGCGCTACCACGAACTTCGTATATCTCCGTCTCTATCGCACTTATAATTTATGGTACTCGAGCGACAGAGACGGAGATATACGAAGTTCGAAATTCGAAGTTCGTGGTAGCGCCGCAGTCCTTTACAGCACAACGCCCACGGCACATTCAAACGCAATACTTTTGTTGAAATCATTAGCAAATTCTGAAGAATCAACAAAATTGCAAAAATGTTTACATTTTTATTTCAATTACTAATAATATTTTTCTCTTGCATTTTTACCTAACTTTACGACAATCGCAAGCTGGCCCGCGGACTCTCTCGGTTTTTTTCGCACTATACCACTCTTTCTAATAATAACTTTGTAGAAAGAACAATTAGTTTCTGAATGCCCCTGTACTCCATTTTCAAAATGTCAAGTTGACGTTTATGATGTCTTTTAATAGTTTTATTGCTTCTTTGACAGTAAAAAAGATAGGTAAATTTAGGCGCAATCTTTTAATTTTGCGATGCGTGTCTCAATACTCTCAATAGAGACTAAAGTATGTACAATTAATAATTTTTAATTATGTGACGTAAGTATTCCAAATTTGTAATCCGCTAGTATTAATGTCATAATTTAGTAATCAACATCTTTCAAGGATGGTTAGTTTACATAAGCTTATGCCCGATTGCGGCGTATCTCCGATAAAATGAGATGCTGCTATAAATATTGTTGCAGATTTTTCCCTGGACTTCTCCTGATGTTACAATGCAAACTGCGTCTGGTTTTAGGCTGCTACAAGGCTCAAGCCCTATTAGAAACCAACAAAGGTCAAAGACAATGTTCCACCGCGGTATAAAAGTTCTTTTCAATAAAAGGAACTTATTAATGACAAACAGCTTGACATCAGGAATCTTCATGTTTATGGGAGACTTAGCACAGCAAGAGTTTGAATATCGGTCTAATTATATGCCAAAACGATATGACTGGGCCAGATCTGGTACGTATACACAAATATAATACTGGATGTTATTGATAAATTGATGCTGTGTTTACCTATAAGTAGTTGTGGCACTCAGTCCAATATTTCAATTTTTTTTTGTAGTCTATATTGTGTCCCACTGCTGAACAAAGGCCTCCCCTTTTCTCCACCACTTCCCATTTAAAAAAAAAACCTATGCATTTAGTGTTAACAACTGTTGGTGGACCTTAAATAAATAAAATTGATAATAAGTAAAGATACGCCGAATACGAGTTTTACCCAAAACAAACATTCAACCGAATAGTTCTGTTCAATTCAACATTATACGAGTGAAATAAGGACAATCAAGTAAGTTTAAGTAAAGATAAATGGGTCCATCAACAATTTTTTGTTGTTATTCTGTCCCGTTAGCCAGGAGACAATTTGACAGAGTTTCTTAGAAAATTTGTTACAATATGGACTTTAAACTTGCTTAAATGATAGGCCATACAAAAAGGAGTTGAATGACGAGATAAATACCCCACATTTGGTGGAATTAAACCGAAAAATAGCGGTTTTAAAAAATGACCCAGGGGACGTAACCATGGCAACTAGTGACTGAAAAGGGTCACTATCAAATTTACCTTATCGCTAAAGGACAATATAGCTGGATTGTGTTATGTCCTTGTAACTACATAGACATGAATGCTAAATGCCTCTTTGGCAAAACGTCTGGATATTAGAGTGTAACAATTTAAAATGATCTAGCAGCAAAACATCTTTATCTTCGAATGTCTTCATTTCTTAATAGACACAAATGCTAAATGGTCCGGTAGCAACACGTTTGTATCTTAGAACGTCTAAATTACTAAACAGACATGGAAGCTAAACAGTCAAGAAGCAAAAAGTGGAAGTGATGTTTTTATTGCTAAATGGAATAAACGCCAAGCGACCCTTTAGCAAAATGTCTGGATTTCAAATGTTATACAAGGGTTATAAATTTGGAATAATTAGTATAAAATTTGGAATAATTAGTATGTAATCGATTATTAAATAAATTTTAATTTGTATGGAAAAATCCGAATTCAAGTTAACACAAGTTAGCAGTAAAGGAATTACTTCAAATTTTATTTTTAAGTATGATGGGATAAACCTCAGAGCATAGAATACTAGAGAGAGGACAAGCCGCCGGCGGCCGTGTCGCAGCTGTATACAGCCATACTGTGCACGCGTGCTGATCGCAGAGAATATTACGTTTTTTCCCAAAATGCCTGATATGATGCGCGTTTATTGTCAAATAAGCGTGTAGGTATACAAGTGTGTGTGTTTTAGATGTGTGCGTGATTTGTCTTGTCAATTACTTGGGCGTTGTGTGGGTTAATGTACTTGCGACAGGCTCACTCTATACAAATCGGCCGCCATGTCCGATCTCCTTATATTCATACATCTGTGGGATAAACCAATGTTTTTAGGGGGTATGCATTACTAACAAATGAAAATGACAGAATATCATAACTATATATAGGTATATTATAACTTATACATATTTATAAATTATGACAAATTAAATCTCCAGACGTTTTGCTACTAACTCGCTCGGTGTTCATGTTAATCAAATAATTTTACTTTCAACAAATTGGTAATTGTAATTATATAGACTATTTACATTTCATGACGTTTTGCTATTAACTCGTTCAGTCGTTCTGTGTATATATCAATTAATTAATTTCACTTTCGGCTCATTAGATATTCTAATCATATGGAATATTTATATTTTCAGTCGTTTGGCTACTTATTCATTCTAATTCTAAGCCATCCAGCTAAACTATCTTTTTGCTGACTGAGTATTCTACTTTCATGTCGTCGCAGCTGAATTGACTACATGCTGACTGTGTATTTAAATTTTATGTCATCTAGCTGAAATGGTTGTTTAACGATAAGGTCAATTTGATAGTGACCCACTGAAAATAGTTGATTCACCCTATTAATTCATTTAACAATAATGAATTCACAAGGCAATGTCTGTAACTATTACATTACAAACACATCTAAAATTATTTGGTTAATATATTTGGCAGTTGAACCAAATACTCTTGTGAAATATTAACACTAAAAACTATGTGTTGAATAGGTGCATAATAAATAATTATTTCCTCTATTTTCAGCAAGAATGCTGATTGTGGGATCTATAATGGGCCCCTTTCATCATTACTACTACATATACCTGGATAAAGTTCTACCTCATGCAGATTTCAAGACTGTTGGTAAAAAAATCTTGTGTGACCAGTTGTTTGCCTCACCAGCAACCATATTGTGTTTTTTCCTTGGAATGGCAGTTCTAGAAAAGAAAACTATGCAGCAGACAAGGGAAGAAATCGCCTATAAGTTCAAGTACACATACTTTGTGAGTGTTGCTATTACTTTATAATTATATTGTAAACCTTTGTATGCATGATGTTTATTTTAATACTTTTATTGATACAAAGATACTTTTTTTCTGTAGTGCCCTATATAGGCCAACTGCTGGGCACAGCTCACAGTGTTCAATATGACTCAAAAAATTTCCCTATGCTGTTTATCGCATAAATCGATCAAGGAATGCATTTTAAACGCAAGACTAGAACACCCACAAGTCTATTTCAAACACTTTTTTTTATAAAAAATATTTAATATTTCGTGACCGTGACTTAAAAAAATTATAAAATAAATTATGTAAGCGTATCTGATCTAGATATTTATTTGTGATAAATACATATTGATAAAGGACTTTTTGGCGCATATTTTCTAGTTCTTATTTTTGGAATTTCACATTTGGTTACCGAGCTATTAATGTTTTTTCAGATTTTGGTTTTTATTTTTTTCCTCCAAAAAAAACTCAAAAGTGCGACTTGTGACTAGCATCAAAAGATTGCTATTAACTAGGTCTACTCGTATCACTGATAATAAAATCAAGTTCCACTATTGCGGCGTTTCGAAGTATCGAATTTCAAAATATAGTGGTAGGGTTGTCATTCAAATTGACCTTTCATTTCTTAGTTAGAATTGATCCAGTTTCACTGGTTTGTTCTGATTTGATTTGAATTCAACCATTCTAAAAACTGTTCTAGACTCCTGGTGAGCTTACGCATTCAAATGTGGTGTCATAAATAGCCGCACGATTCGGGAACTGAGTTTTACTTAGCAAGTGTTTTTTTTTGAATTTTCAAATCCAATTTTCACAAAAAGTTACTAGAATACATATTATGAAAACCTAATACAAACTATTTTAGAGGTAAATGCACATAATATAGTCAAACACATTTGAAAAAGTTGGCCAGGGAAAAAGTAGATTTCGGAATGATAATTACGTAAAGACCACGTGATTTCGGGACTAGGTTTACTATAAGTTACTTTACTCAGATAGGCAACACCATTGCCGGAAAATGAACAGGAGAAAAACCATGATAGACCTCTTTCACCGTACACTAGAATCATCGCATCCGTTCGTGTCTAATGGTACATTATACAGACAACGCCAAAAATCGACCAGGGGGCCGATTTTTGACTTTCGAGCGCTCGAGAATTAGATAAACGTAAATACGATTGTAGTGTCATAATGGCAGGCAATTACTTTCTACCGATAGAATTGCAATTTTCTATGGCTATTTCAAGATAGTATTTCATAATTTTTGTCAGTTTTCGAGTGAAAGAGTCGAGCGCTCGAAAGTCAAAAATCGGTCCCCTGTAGTATTTGCCGGCCAGATGCAGCTCGTGAACTACTGAAGCCGATTCACAAAAAAAACTTGCAGATGGCTGAAGTCGATGACGATCATTACACGATGATGAAAATCCATCTAATGTTGACGACTGCACGTTGATACTCGAAAATGACAATGATTTGTATGAGTCTAAAAATACATAAAATCTGGAACCAACTTGCGAAAAGACACTATAGCTTAACATGACTTCTCGTTAGTTGGGTCCCGATTTTCTGAATTGAATGACTTACAAGTATCTTATATTGTTCATTGGATATGAAAATATCTTATTACAAAATTTCATTAGAGTTGTTATTATTAATCCCACATATTTGTTTGACCTTTTTAGTGACAACCCTAAAAAGTATAATTTGACCTTTACACGTAACTCCCAAACGCTGCAATAGTGGAATTTTTTTTTTATCAGCAATCTTTCGGTGCTGGTCACGAGTCGCACTTTTGAGTTTTTTTGGAGGAAAAAAATAAAAACCAAAATCTGAAAAAACATTAATAGATCGGTAACCAGAGGTGAAATTCTAAAAATAAGAACTAGAAAATATGCGCCAAAAAGTCCTTTATCAATATGTATTAATCACAAATAAATATCTAGATCAGATACGCTTACATAATTTATTTTATATTTTTTTTAAGTCACGGTCACGAAATCTTTAATATTTTTTATAAAAAAAAGTATTTGAAATAGACTTGTGGGTGTTCTAGTCTTGCGTTTAAAATGCATTCCTTGATCGATTTATGCGATAAACAGCATAGGGAATTTTTTTGAGTCATATTGAACACTGTGCAGGCCTCAGAATGAGAGGGAATGTGCCGTAGTCCCCACGCTGGCCCAGTGCAGATTGGGGACTTCAAATACATGTTTTGGGGTCTACAGATTATATGATTTCACCACAATTTGTCAGTATAACAGGTCGAAGTTATAATTGGGTGTGTCGGTCAGATGTATAGTCTATTCGGAATTGTAAGAGTAAATTCTGTCAAACGAACGCAACCAAATATCGACTTTATGCTGTGATTATAAAGTCGTTTTTTGCTTGCTTTTTTATGGCACGATTTACTCTTACACTTTCGGACGTACTAAAACAATCCGACCACATGTGCATGCAAATTCTAAGTATGATTCGAACCCACAACCACCTTTTGACAGCCTCATGCTTGAAACCACAACTGGCCACCGTAGCTTAATAATTATGTTATCCTAAATCTCTGTAGTATCTCATAACACAAGTCTTTTACCCTAAAACAATGTAGGTAAGCATTTTAAATATTATTCCCAACTGTTAACGATAAAAACATGATATTTTTTCGTGTGCATTACTCTCTAGCTGTCAACACAATTAAACCTCAAATAAGTAAAGGGTCGGCAACGCGCTTGTCATTCTTCTGCAGTCGTAAAGCCTACATCATCATCATCATCATATCAGCCGATAGACGTCCACTGCTGGACATAGGCCTCCCCCAAGGAGTGCCAAGTGACCGGTCCTGCGCCACACGCATCCAGCGGACTCCCGCGTCCTTTACCAGGTCATCAGTCCATCTTGCGGGGGCCTACCCACGCCGCGCCTTCCGGTACGTACGTACCGGAAGCCTACATAGGCTACGCTATTTCCTTACTATGGGGCAGGCTGTACAAGATTGGTTGCCACCATTTTACAAGCTTTCTATTAACTTGCAATGTATGTATGTATGTACCTAAATAACTATGTAGGTGGTATGTATGTAACACTGTGTTTGTTCGGGTGGAATCTTGCAACTCAATATTGAAGCAGACATCTTCAACCGATTGAGCTGAAATTTTGGGTAAAGGTATATTAGTATGGATCAATATTATGGTACCATCGAGCTGATCTGATGATGGCAACAGAAGGTGGCCCCGTTGAGGGCTCGTTTAGAATCGTCTCAATTAGTAGTTGATGATGATGACGGTATACAAAAAAGTACAGTCAGCAAAACTGAAATTTTTGACAGTAACTAAAAAAATACATGTTTTTTTGCTTTGTTTCAGGGTGACTGCTTATTTTGGCCACCAGTACAGTTTATCAACTTTTATTTCCTACCAACAAAATACAGAGTATTTTATATAAATGGTGCAACAATGGTATTCAACATATTTTTATCATACATAAAACATTTTGATCAACATGAAAGTTGACTGATTACCTCACCACAACCAATTTCTGTGATTGTATGTGTAAATAATTTGTATATAGTTTATATTTATTGTAAAACATCTAGTTTACTGTTTAGTTTCGAGGCATGCTGGAATAAAGCTGCATGCTGAACAAAGCCTTTTTAATTCCTGATGTGATAATTAGACATTTCACATTCACCCCTACTCCACGCAAGTCTTAAGTCTATTGTTTTTGGACTTCGTATGAACGCCGTGGCAGGTTAGTGGCAACCAGAGGTGTCTTTAGCCCATGTAGCGCCCGTGTGCAATCATTACCCTAGCACCCTCTAGCCCATGTAGCGCCCGTGTGCAATCATTACCCTAGCACCCTCTAGCCCATGTAGCGCCCGTGTGCAATCATTACCCTAGCACCCTCTAGCCCATGTAGCGCCCGTGTGCAATCATTACCATAGCACCCTCTAGCCCCTAGCTCTCCCTGACATCTGTCTGAAGATACATAACGAACTTTTCAACACACCTGCTCGTAAAGTAGGTCTTATTACAGCGTATTTACACTGATAATGCAGAATATTACCCATGCCGTGCCTTTTACATTACATTATCGCACTAGTGCCTTTTCATTACATATCTTTTTAAATATTAGCAAAATAATGCAGAATATTACCCATGCCGTGACTTTTACATTACATTATCGCACTAGTGCCTTTTCATTACATATCTTTTAACATTTTCATTTTTTATTTTTTTTTTCCTCGCAAATGTGTTGAAAAACGTCGTATGAAACACGTGAGCATTGGTCATTACACTTCTCGTCTCCATTAAGCCTTCGCCTTCGGCTCAGGCTTGAAAACCGACTCGAGTGTAATGTCCAACTTAGCACACTTGTATCATAATGTACTATTAACCTACCTAATGTAAGAAGAAGTAAAATATGACCAGTGGGGCCACTTGTCCTCTATTGAGATAACCGCATTTCAATACCTATGCAATGCAATGCTACTAATGAACGTTTGTTTTGCCGTATAACCTCACAGAAGACCGCAGCCATAACAGCACCACTGCTTTGTAGTGTTGCTATATTATTGCATTCTATGAAGCATGTGGTGTTGTGTTCCTGGTGGTGAGTAAGGTCGCCAGAGCTTGGGAGTGAGGGACCTGCATGTCTCTATCTGCTAACACAGCGAATCCTCAAGTGAATAAAGGGTCGGCAACGTGCTTGTGATTCTTCTGGAGTCACAAGCGTCCATACTTAACATCAGGCAGGCCGTAACGTTGTTTGCCACCGTCGCTGTATAGAAATAAATAAAAATAACCATCAATAGTAATAGTAGTAAGGTACAAAAAATGTTCGTTAGTTCCATTAATGGTACCATGGCAAAAAAACCGGCCAAGTGCGAGTCGGACTCGCGCACGAAGCGTTCCGTACCATTATCTATAAAAACGGCAAAAAAAACACGCTTGATATATGGGAGCCCCTTCAATATTTATTTTATTCTGTTATTTAGTATTTGTTGTTATAGCGGCAACAGAAATAAATCATCTGTGAAAATTTCAACTTAACTATCACGGTTCATGAGATACAGCAGGGTGACAGACGGACAGACAGACAGACGGACGGACAGCGGAGTCTTAATAATTAGGGTCCCGTGTTACCCTTTGGGTACGGAACCCTAATAAAAAACACTAGTACCATCAACTATCTACTGGTACCTACCACGGTCAAGGAAGGAAAATTCTACATCGAACCTGCTCATAAAAATGAAGAGGCGGACTCGTGGACACACCATCATCATCATATCAGCCGAAAGACGTCCACTGCTGGACATAGGCCTCCCCCAAAGAGTGCCAAAGTGACCGGTCCTGCGCCACCCGCATCCAGCGGACTCCCGCGATCGACCTTTACCAGTCCACCTTTGTCACACCACTTTAACTTAACTATTCTACTCTAAGGCAGGTACGACGACGAGCGAAGCGAGGAGGAGTGTTAGGAAGAACCGCGACCCTACAGCGCGCGAGCCGAGCATGTTTTATTTCACTTCCTCATACTAGACAATACTTGTAATCTGTGACATTATTATTAGTACTTTTCTACAGACGCCGGGAAAGAAGGGCTTGCCGGGTGACTAGGTATAGACGGCCGACCGTAGGGAGCCCGGATAGGCGGATAGTGATACGAAGCCGGCAAGCCTTTTTCACGGCCCGGCCAGGCATGTATTTGTATTGTGCTTTTCTCAAACATGCAATGAAAGAAATAAATAAAAACTCAAATCAAACTCATTTTCGTGGCTAAATGCCGTGATGCTGTGCCACAAATAGTGGAATGAAAATTAAATAAAAATACTTACCTGCCTAGGCCTTCAATTTCGTATGAAATTCCTTTACAGTTCCACTCGAGTTGATACGGCCGAAACGTGACAGGTACTTTGAAGCCTGATATAACCCATGTAATGACGACATTTCATTGCATGTTTGAGAAAATGATATTTTTCTCATGTTTTGGTAGCTTAGGTACCTACTATTTGTCACACCATGCAAAGAGAGTGATTACGAGGAAAATAAATTCCTCGTGGTCGTACCAGTGACAAAATCGCTATACGTATTTGAAATAATAGTATGTTAGGAAGAATTTATACAACTAGGTACATACGTGACAGTCTGCCACTACGATTATTAAAAAAAACAACAAACGATGTTTGCTCTATTTTGCAGTTTTATTTATGTTGAAGTTGAAATTAAATAACAAATATAAATTACACATTGTTAACAAATTTCAATTATTTTAAATTGCCAATTTCTAGTTAAATTGGCAATTTAAAATAATAAATTTGTTAACAATGTGTTATTTGTTATTTAATTTCAAGATTGATGAAAAATATTAGCAAAATATAGAGTACATGTGTTTTCCGTATTGCTGTGTCACGCAGGCGTTCACTTTCTGGCGCAAGTTTGGTATTTTAACTAGCCTAGCTACTTATCTCGTTCAACGGGAAAAACGAGAGTACAATTTTTTTTGGGCCTTATTTTCCAAAAATCTAAGATTCTACGCCAAATTCCTTCTTTTTAAGATTAGGGGGTTGCTGGAGAGATGATCCCCAGCAACCCCAATTTAAAATAATTGTACTCTCGAAACTATTGAAGTACATTTTTTTTTCAAGTAAGTATGTACTAATTCGGTACAATTTTTTCACATACTCAGAAATCCCGAAATCGAAAGTGGGGTTGCCAGGGAGCATGACATCTTCGGGCACCTGAAGATACCTAACGAACCTAACCTACCTTTGCAACGCAATGGTACTAGTAAACATTTATTTTGCCGTATTAACGATAGATGTTTATTACCGCAGCACTGTGAATGTAACTTTACATACTTTTACCATTAGGGGATTCTGATGAACTCCTGAGTTCACCAGGATCCCCTAAGGGGGCCTAGGGGATCCTGGTGTACGCTATGTTTCTCCAGAATGCTCGGAAATACCGAACTTACTGACTCTAAATTCAAATCTGTCGTAAAACAGACACTTATATCAAAAGCATATTGTGTATAAATTACGTCGCAGAACATAAATTTAAGGAGTCGGTGTTAGATATTTTTTTATGACGTTGTTACCTACGTTATATGGTTTTCATATTTAATATTTCCAAGAAATCCTCAGCGCATGCAAAATGGGCTGCAGTCATAGCACGCGACAGTCGAGACGATTTACTTAAACAAAACGACTTTAAAATAAAAAGCGAAGTGAAACATCAATATGTTACACTCATCTGTGCGCTGTAAATTTGCTACACGATATAAAATAAATGTACAGATCTTTAAAACACATTCCATTAAGGACAAACCCGTGTAGCGGACATGATTGTAACACCGAAATAAAGAACTTTCTATTCTAATCTATTCTATTCGAGCGTCGTTTGTTCGACTCATTTTCCTGCTTCGGATAATATGTATACGACAAAAATGGATTAAACAGCCAACTAAAACTGCCACACCTGTCATTTTAATTTCAATTATTTCCAATAATTTTTCAGGCAAAATTAATTAGTTTATATGGATGCAGTTTATAAAACAAACAAAATACAGCAAAAACAAGTTTTTCGAAAAACACGTTTGTATGGAGAATTGAGCTTACTGCGGACTCTTAATTTACTATAATATAATTGTATAATCCAATATCAACACATCATTTGGAAATTTGAAACTGTTTATTCCCCACTTGTAAAATAAAGAAACCTGATTTATTTGTGATATTGGTCTTTCTGTTTAAATTCCTACATAAAATACTGTTAAAATAATTTTATAACGCGACTCTATTCATTCGCTATTTAGTTTTGACGTGAGCAGTTAAGTCTTATCTTATCTTATCTAGGTGAGGGCCCTTTCGGATGCACTTCGACCCAGTGGGATCTTTTGTGCATTTGCTCTCTCCTTTATACCTGCTCCCAGGCTTGCTCCATCATTTCCACAAAGCGGATGATGCAGTTCGCCGGGAGCACCTTGAATTCCTTTGGTTGCGGGTAACCGTTACCAAAGTAGTTCATTCTTTGTCTGGCAAGGGCATTAAGTCAGCAGTTAAGTCACATTATGATAAAATTTCAATAAACTAAAAAAGTATTTTATCTGTTGATGTTGATTTGCTAATATGGTGCTTCAAGTCTTAAAAACCGAGTTCTTTTTTTTATGAAACATATATCTTTATGCAGGTTATAAGTTAACGCTATTAGCAACTACTGAAATATAGCTAGAGTGGTCATTTTAAATTACGTCGGCGAAGTAATAACCAAACTCAAATGGAGTTGGGCAGGACATATTGCCAGGCAGCGTGACGGTAGGTGGACCAAAACGTTAACGGATTGGTGGCCAATTGCAGGAAAAAGAAGCGTTGGTCGTCCACCAGCTCGATGGGTTGATGACATAAAAAAGACCGCGGGTCATTTCTGGATGAGACTAGCACGGGACCGGGATGGGTGGCGTACGCGAAGAGAGGCTTATGCTCAGCAGTGAGCGATTACAGGCTGAAAATGATGATGATGTCATTTTGGGGCACATTTCTAGACATTTTTGTTCGGCACTGTGAGTCTATTTACTTTATGGTACGTCAATGGTCAACATGCCTATAGTCCCCCGCGGCTATGAAGTCAATCCTGAGACATGCCTCTAGGTTTGAATATGTAATTTTTTCCTATGGTTGACATTGTCATCATTCAGAAACTTCATAGTTTGCGCAATCTGTCAGGATTAACTTCATAGCCGCGGGGGACTGTAATCTGAGTTGTGTTGAAGAAATACAAATAAACTGATTATATCCAGGTAATATTTTATTGCAAGATTCACAAAAATTACAAAATGGCTTATGATATAGATATAAACTTCTATGTGGGTTACAATGTTTGATACAAATTCTTGTTACAAGAGTGATCTCCTATACGGCAACATAAACTTCATGACTGATAACTAGAGGGCGGAGTACCGGTGGCAAATTTCACACAAAAGGTATGGAGTCGTTTTTTTTATAATTATTATTTTAGGCTTGAATAATAAAATTATTCATTTACCTAATGTACTTAGTATGGTACCTACTCGTAAATTGGAAGTAAGTACTTAACATTTATTTTCATAAATCGATTTCAGGAATAGTAATGATAATGTTTTGATAAGAAAACATATTATTATGTATTATAGATATTAACAACATATTACATTATATTTGTATGCTCGTAAGATAATTTCTATAAGTTCCTAAAAATTATTATGCAAAATTAATCATTTATTCGTTATTTATTTAATCATAAGAATACTCAGGCGACTCCATACCTTTTGTGTGAAATTTGCCACCGGTACTCCGCCCTCTACTGATAACACTGACATAGAAAGTTTCAACAAAATTCAGCCTCAATTTCGATGTCCATACATTTATTTATGGTATTAATTTATTTTACATGATATTTCACGCGTTTTTAGACTGCAACACCGGTAGCGCGATCGCGTTTTACTATGTCCAATGTAACGCATTGGACCCTCTCACACACATATTTGCTAGTGAGGGATAAATACTTTATGTATAAACGTGTCCAACATTCTTGATGAGATTAGACAAGCTGTCTCCTTAGCAACAAACTGTATCCATGCTAAGTTTGCAACAAATAATTTGTCATGAGGTATTGCCAAATTATCTCAGACATCATACACGGACATTGAGTGTAACATCTGCTGAAAAGTCTGTCCTAGGCATTTGCTAAATTCCTGATATAGTCCAACCCCTTGTCCACATTGTCGAAGGGTTAATTTGTTCCAGGAATATCATTTATAAATACAGATATCCTATAGTTCCCTTATCCTAATGAAATAGTCAAGGCAAGCCCATATAGTATTCTTCTTGACTGATCATAACATATAACACTTTAAACTCTCGCGCTTTGTACACATATTTAAATACTGTTTTATCTGCGACCATGATCGGTGCAACTCGTGTCGAAACGTCCGAAATAAAGGTAAATAAATATCGCGTTAGACCCGGATTAAACAGTATTTAAATATGTGATCATCACATACTTGTTATACTATACATCACTATCAGAGGGGCTCAAAAGTGTAAACATCTGAGTATAAAGTACAAAAACATTACCGTAAAACCACACAACTATAGGCCAGTAACCCCAACTATGGTCCAAAAGTAAACTCATTCGTTTCTATCAATATCGATTTCGTATTAGTGATTTTATACGTTTTTATTAAAATTTGTGTTATTGTATTGTCTGTTAAGTTTATCCATGAAAATAGTCCCACATGAGCACGTATTATGAGAATTTATTTGGACCATAGTTGGGTGACCTGGACTATAGTTGTGTGGTTTTACGGTAACTAATTTACTTTAGTCGACCGACAAAAATGTTATCGTCTTTACATGTCGTATGCAACTTGTTTCCGAGCCACAAAGGAATTTATCACGAATGCATGTCCAATATATTTATCACGATGCTTGGGGCCTGTTTTTATCTCTTACTTGATGATGTGTTCGCTTCTGGGGCCTTTGATAGTGACGTATGACGTATGGTAAAAAGTGACTTAACCCCAACACATCGTCCAGTCGTCCTTCCTGGTCTGTAGCTTCACTACGACACGGTATAACGCCAGAGCTGGGCCTAGCGGCAGCCCCAAGCCTCTCACGATGTCGGCTCGCCTTGCCATGCTCAATGCATGCCCATCAAATTCCTGAAACACATTAAATACAGATTTATGGCATGTCATATATATATATCAAAAATATTGCCGCGTTTTATCAAGAGCCTGTGTGTGAAAAGTGGGAGGGAGATGTTGGCTTTATGTCCATCCTGCCTAAAAGCCAAATTTTAAATATTAGTAAAACAAGATATTAGAAGATTACTGCATCCTTCATACAAACCTTAGCTCTCTAAAATGTTACTTTACTTAAGCAGTACAGTTTAGATAATGTCAATGAAACTACTAATACCAGGTCAAAAATAGCACATTTACTGCCTTTATCAATTTGGAAGATGTCAGTAGGTAATATAGGCATTAATTGCAGTGACAATGCCTCTTATGTCTGAAAATCCCGTTTTGGTAACATGAGAGGAATGCTTCGAAGTCAGAGGCGAGTTGAGCATGTCACTTTTACTTGGCGTGTTCCTCTCGTGACTAAATTAAGAGCATGTAACAAATGTGTATATGATGGGAAACCATTGAATAATTACCTGTTCTTTTAACAGTGGTGCAGCCTCTGCAAAATTTTCCATAAAGTAGTGATAAACATCATCAGTTGTCCAATTGGTTATATCAGGTATCCTTGGATCAACCGGCGCCTCCTCAGCTAGTTTAGACTCCGATCTGTCCAACTCATGTGGTTTTAGAAACGGTTCAACAGGAGGTGAACCTTGAATACTGTAGTCCAGGCTGCTTGGAATGATAGCTGGGGAACCAACAATGGTCGGTCGGGACTCTACTAGGCAATTGTTGCATTCCCATTGGTCCCACGCTTTCAGCCGCTCTGGGATTCGTGGCGAGTGACAGAGCGCGTGATATGCGTCTGAACAAATACTGCATACCGTTAATATACCCTGAAAACGAAAGTAATGTAAACGAGTTGACCAAAATGGTAAAACAAAAAAAGTAAATAAAGGTGCACTGGGATAATACACAAAGAATTTCAGAAATGGGTAATTCTTAAAGTGGATAAATATGATAACAGGGGTATTTCCCAAGGGAAAACACAGACAGAGACAATAGAGTATAGTAATCATATCACTTATCTAGGGATTTTCGGTACTATCCCAATACACCTTATTATATATATATATTTGCAACTTACTGCATCATTAGTCTCACAGCATACTACACATGTTTTGCAATGAGGACATTGCCAGGTGTTATCCGGCCTAAGTTTCAATATGCCTGATCCTGACTGCAGACAGTTTAAGTGTGCCTTATTGTTACAATCCCTGCATTCAATAAGCCTGTCATTGGATGCACGGGATTTTTGTATAAGGCAAACTGAGCATACACCTCCAGAAGTCTCATGGGATGTTGATTCATCTTGTTCCAACTCATCACCACTTCCATCCATAGACATTTGGCTCTCAGAGAGTGGTGTGCCTTCCTTGTCCTTGTTTCCCTGTCCAGTGATCAGGAGGCGCTTTTTAATAGTGCTCTTATTTAGGGACCCTACAGGTCTTCCCCTTTTACGTTTGCTGGGAACATTGTTGTCTGACGGGTCGAAAACTTTTTTGGCCATTTTACGTCTTTCCCCAACTCGCACGCCAGCATTCCGGGTCATGCTGTGGCTCGGCCCTGTGCTAGAGGACCCACCACCGCGTTTCTTCGGCCGGCCTCGCGAGCGTTGTGGTGACGATCGACATGAAGAATTTGCTGATGAAGTCATCTGTAAATTTAAATATCCTAGTTATTTTGATATCAAATCTAACTAACTTGACAGATGTGACGTAAAATGAATGAGAAAAGGAACAGTTCAACAAAGAGGTTGTAAACTTAAAAATAAATAAATCAAGATTTTATTTTACACAAGAAAGGAATGTAAAATTTGATTATGAATAAATCTTGAGAATTCTGCTATAATTTTGCTAAGCTCATACATTATACAGAGAAGACAAGCTAATATTAATTTTACTCCATTGGTAGAGTTTTATGGTTTTTTTCTTAGATTACTTCTCAATTTGGGCCTGAACGGACGCTCGACAGCCAACCAATGTCTAGAATGTGGTATAAATACACACATTATTGTAATCAAACTTCACAAGAAAAAGAGATGTATGGTATTCCTAGTTACATGTTAATAAATTTTACTTTAGAGCAGGGGTCGGCAACCTTTTAGCAACCAAGGGCCACTTAGGAGCTCACAACAATTACGCGGGCCGCACTTCTTAATTATTTGTCACTTTATCAGGCAATTCCAAAATTCTGAATTCAACAACCTTTACAATACCAAACAGCCAGGGAGGCTCGCGGGCCGCAAGCAAGGGTCTCCTGTTGCCGACCGCTGCTTTAGAGAGTAAACTGCTTACTATTTTTAGCAGGATGTTTATATCCTTTTTTAGGAAGTTAATACTATCAAATTTTATTCAGTGTTTATTCAATTAACTTATCTTACGTATGCCTATGTCTAACTCCTTAATTTACACACAATATTCATCATAATATTTTAAATACATACCAAATAGCATGAGTTGAAAGAATAAAAAAAATGCAGCAATGCTGCTGGACATAGGCCTCCCCCAGAGAGTGCCACAATGAGCTTGCTTTTATAAAAAATTGAATTACATGTCCCATGGATCATGTAACATAATATTAACATTCCCTCCGTACTGCCACAACCAGGTTAAAATAAAACCACATCAGACGACCGGTTAGCCTAGTTGGTAGTGACCTATGAAGCTGAAGGTTCGAATCCCGGAAAGGGCAAATATTTGTGTGATGAGCATGAATATTTGTTCCAGAGTGTTGGATGTATGATATGTATTTATATTTATTAAATATATCATTGTCTAGTACCTATAAGACGAGCATCATTGAGCTTACTATATGGGGCTAGTTCAATTTGTGTAAGATTGTCCCCTAATATTATTATAAAAAAAAAACATACCTTGGTATTTGACTCAACATTGTAGTCAAACTTAAAACTGTCAGAACTGTCTCCATCATGGTCGGCGGGGCCCAATGCCAGATTTCCATTAGGAAGCTTGACAAGGCTCCCTGAAGACAACTCCTTATTAACAATTGTTTCTAACTGTTTCTTCGAGTATTTGGACTCTTGGGAAGCAGCCTCTCTGACAAGATCATCAAAAGCGATCCCATTTTCAAGATAGCTCTGGTCTTGGTAGATTAGAGTGGCTATAGCCGATGTAATAATTCTTCGTTCACTTGTTGCTATTGCTGATGCCATTTCTTCTGTAATTGAAGCAATTAAAGTTAATCTTAATCAATAAAAATAATTTTAACTTGAGAATATTTTACTGGAATATAATGCAGTATGAAGATACAAGGAAAAGTGTATGAGTTAAATTCCTACTGTTATTCGGGCTAGATTTCCTTCGCCACTTAGCAGCGTTTCTATAGCTCTCATTATCTTTATAGTCAACTTTATAAATACTCTTCTCCTTGAGGCAACGCTTGAGATCTGCTTTAGTGTATTTTGGTGCAACTTTGTAGCACTTTAACATAAACTTGCAAATTCTGTTTATGTCTGGTCTTGATTTTCTTGAACGCAAATGGTCTATTGCAGATAAAATTTCTTTTTTATACTTTATCTCTGACATTTCTGAAACAATCAAAATTAAAGTTAAGAGAGGAATCTTGTAGTTAATATATCAGTTTATTCACTTATATATAAGTAATAAATCAGTTTATTCAAATACGTTGTTACTTTAGGTACTAATTTACCTGGGTAAAATCATGCCGGTGAGTTGAAATCACACAGCTTCTTTCTGATAATGCCACTTTAGAAAGATAACAGAATAATGATGAAGAACTTCAGTAATTAGACTGCGTTAATTTTGATAAGGAAATCAAATTCACTCCGCAACCGAAGTAAAAAATTCGTCTTGCGAAAAAGTTAATTTTTCAGACACGTTTTTCAAGCCTTAAAAGAATTGGCGAATTCGTGAGTCAATCAACGAAAACCATTCGTAAAAATACCCCAGTGCAACCACATACATACAAAGAAAACAAGTGCTAAAGCTTCCTACACGCTCAATCGAACATTTCAACTGCAGCAATTTATTGGAACAACTTGCTCTAGTTAGAATGAAAGGTGTATATCACTGTCTCATTCTAACTGCAGCAAGTTGTGACAAATTGCTATGTGTGTTGTGTGCCTTTGATGATCAATAAAACATTCATCCTATTCTACTCGAGGGTGCCGGTTAATGTACGGCCATGATAATGTACAGCCATGATAACGTACAGCCCAATAATACGCGTCCATTGGACGCGTATTATCAGGCCGTACTTTATTGGGCCGTGCATTATCACCCTGAGCAAATTCGGGGCAATAATTGGAAGCCAATCTTGTACGACCTGATAATGTACAGCCCAATAATTGGCGTCCATTAAAAAGGCTCCAGCGGGTCGACGCCACCCCGCTTTGCGGGGTGGCTATTTCCGGTCTGAGGGACACAAGTGAACCCTAACCTACCTAACTGACCTAAGGCAGAGTTCGCTTTTGACAGGCAGCAAACTTGGTCCGGGGCAATAATTGGAAGCCACCTTTGTTCGAGCTGATAATGTACGGCCCGATAATAAGCGTCCACTTTTGGTGGCTTCGTATTATTGGGCCGTGCACCTTGAGCAAATTCGGTACGAGGCAATAATAGGGAACATTACTGCAATGTTCTGCCGCCAGAGGCAGCACTACCACTAATAGTAAACCAGTATAGGAATATAGGGATTTACACACACATGCACAATTCATTGTCAAATGAGTGACAAGGATGCTTGCATAGACAATACCGCAAGTGGGAACGAGATACAATGTCAACGCTGCTAGTGTCGCCACCTACGAAGAGTTTTGCGTAATGTTCCCTATTGGAAGCCACCTTTGTCTGGGCTGATAATGTACGGCCTGATAATACGCGTCCACTAAAATTGGACGCGTATTTTCGGGCTGTACATTATTGGCTCCCGCTTGGAGGATGATGATGTGTAGTACGCTTAAGCATGTCATTTTTGGGATTGACAGATGTCAAACTCTCATGCTGTCACTCATCATGTCAGATATTTCGTTGTTGAAAACCTTAGATTAAAAACTAAATCTTTAAATTTATTTTATTGTACCTCCTCAGAACGATAAGAAATTTAGCTATGAAAGAAACGAATTAAATTATCAAAATGTCTACATTCCTGTTAAGTTCTCTTCGTGTGACATACAGCAAAGCAATAGTGCGAGCAGTGTTTTATTCTTCTCAGCCCGAACAAGCGAGCCGGAGTATTAATAAAGTTGTAAATGTCGCTATTATAGGGGCCCCTAATTCTGGAAAGAGTACCTTGATCAACAACATTGTGGAAAGAAAGGTATGATAGTGAAAATACTTTGTAATCTACTACATAACCTCCAATATCTTTATACAATAAATTTCCGTATTATTTCCGCCAAACACACAATGATTATTTTGATTGTTATCTTGTAGATATGCGCTGCTTCCAATAAAGTTCATACTACAACAAAGCTAGTAAGGGCTATGTGTTTTCAAAATGACACTCAAATTATATTTCTGGACACTCCTGGTGTAGCTACTGAAAAGGAACAGAAAAAGTAAGTAAAATACCAACTTTTCTATTTCCACCTCAAATCTCTTCCTTGCTAACACTGTTTTATAATATAATTGAGTCATTGTCTAGTATCACTAAAATGTTTGCTTCAAAATAAGATATTTCTGAATAAGACTTAAATACCATAGACTACCTAATACTAAAGTCTACTCTATTTCCTGTTATAGCTGATTCAAATTGAATTGCCAGTTTTTCTTGTCTGGTTAGAGGATTGCAACTTGGTTGCCAACTTTCATAACAGCATATTTTTTCCAGATACAAGCTTCCAGAGTCTATGATAAATGCATGTTTCAAAAGCCTAAGATGTGCAGATGTGATAGGTGTTGTACATGACATTTCTAACAAATGGACCAAAGACAATCTTCATACTGATGTAGTCAGTATGCTGCACAGCACTGAGAATATACCTAGTTTCCTCATTATAAACAAAGTAAGGCAACAACTGCAATACACTTTTGCCCTTATTGGGTCATTGTCAGTCACGAAAACAAAAATCATCTTTCCGGTGGTCAATAGTTACGGGCTTATGTTTATATATACTATGTTTATATCGCATAGAATTATAGTAGGGGCAACGCCGTTTATGCCGATTCATAGTTCAACCAAAAATTAGGCTTTATAGCCCTTAACTTTGGCAATGTCCACCGAAAAGACGCAAACCTAAATCTGACAATGACCCTATTATAAACATAAAAGGAACCAATTTTAGCTAAAGATGTGGTTAAAATTTATTTGTCTGTCTCTTTGACTTGACAAAACACATTTTAGTTAACAGTGGTTCATTCAGTTTTATGAAGGGGGTTGTAAAAAATCAGACCTTATCAACATTTTTGTGCAAATTACCTAAAATAAAATAATAATTAAAACAATGCAGGTGGTATGTAAATTAAATCAAACAGAGTTTGTGATAGAAAGTGCATTTTGCCAAATTGTTCTCTCTAAAGTGATTCTTATTTTATCCACAGATAGACAGATTGGATTCAAAAAGGCAGCTCTTATCTGTGATAAGAAATTTGACCAATGGAATGATAGCAGGGAACCCTGTGCAAGGCCCGGAGACTGACAGCAGAAAAAAGAGAAAAGAGAGAGGATATAGCCATTTCTCAGACATTTTCTTAGTATCAGCTTTAAACGGAGATGGAGTGAAAGACATAAAGGTATATTATTTGACCCTTTCTACAAAACTTCACATAATCCACCGAGCGAGCAAGTGAACAAAGTTCTATGCTTCACCTTGGGCGGAAAATCGTTTGTATCTCCGGTGTCTGTCCAGATGTCCATCTGTCAGTCTGTTCTTCTCTACAGGTCGCATTTCTCAAGCGATCCTCGTGAACGGTTGTGGGCTGGTTTGTTATTACATAGATTATTTTTCTTTTTCGATTTTCATAAAAATATATATCGAGTTCTACAAGCTCAGAGCCACTAGTTTTATTAACAGCTTAACACATTCACTGCCAACTATTTTGTAGCTTTAAGCCGGCCACCCACACTAGGTTATCATTATAACCGATGGTTATGCCTGCACAGTTAATTTGTGCAGGCATAACTGAGCGTGTGTATGCACAGTTATGCCTGCACATAAACTGTGCAGGCATAACCATCGGTTATAACCTAGCGTGGGTGGCCGGCTTTGTGCTTGCAGCTGATACTATAACATAGGAAAACCGTTTGTAGAACAACTATACCTGATGTCGCGCGAAACTGCTACTAAGCAATACTGAATCAATACAGTCGCGCGAAGGAATACAAATCCTAAACTTCATAACATGGATGGTGTATAATTAATTCGAGTACCATTTAAAGTAGCTTACCAACTATAATTTTTAATTCCTGTTGATACAGCAATAATTATAGTAGCCGAAGTAAAGTAAGTGTTTGCATCGATGCAGAAGCGATGCTGAATTAAAACAGCGAGACCGTCGCGCGTTTGAATCGCTACTGTATCGCTTTTGTCGCGCGTTGCAAATGCGACGAGGAGCCACATGCTGCGATGCAGTAGCGCGTTCACGAAACGCGCGACTGAATCGCTGCAAAAACTCGCGGTGTGCTACCTCCCATATTCAAAATATAACTTTATAAATTTTATTTTCCAGGATTACCTCATCAACAATGCCAAGCCTGCATCCCTCCACTACTCTCCGGACGACTGGACTGACCAGTCTCCAGAATCTTTGATACAAGAAGCAGTCAGAGCCAAGTTCCTGGATTTCCTTGCACAAGAGCTGCCATATATGTTGAAAATAGAGTTAGAATATTATGAAGATCTTGAAGAGAAGATTGTCTGCTCAGTGTTAGTAGAATGCCCTTCAGAGAGAATAGCCAGGCTTATATCTGGAGCGGGAGGTGGGAGGCTTCAACAAATCAAATCGCAAATTAGGAATGATTTAGCGGACCTCTTTAAAAAACCTGTTGTAATTAGTATTCAATTAAAAGTTAAACCTAAATCATAATCTTAGTTTAATAAGTATAATGGAATGATAATAATAGATGTACATAATATGTTGATTTGTTTTATTGAATACATTCGGGTTTTTATATATGAATATATATTACACATAGAAACCAACTGCGCAAGATAGTGGGTATAATAACAGGACACAACACCTTGAACAGACACCTCTATAACTTAGGTATCACAGACAGCCCCATGTGCAGAGCGTGCATGGAGGCAGAAGAAACGACTAAACATATACTACTGGACTGCAAGCAGGTACAGAATGAAGCACCTAGGTTCTCCAAACACACTACGGGACGCAGTCAGCAACACCAAGGCACTCACCAACTTTTTAAACGAGCTGGGGTGGTTAGAGTAGCGCCACACCGCCGTTTCACGCAAAATAGGCACAATGGATGTCGACTTGCGGAAAACGCCCAGTATAACTAACTAACTATATATGAATATGTGATATCAAGGGGTATCCTGTAATAGAAATGAAGTTTTGCAGAAAGTGACCAAAGTATTTTCTTTGTCATAGTGACTTAAATACCAATTATAACGTACCTACAATAATGCCGCTTTTTCATCAGCGTCTTTGCTAGTACAGCACTCGAAAACATTTTTGTTTGAGATTATAAGTAACGAAAATCCTTCTGTGGACGAAAAACGAGTTTTCTTTTGAAGTAGCTAAGACCACCTAAGACTGCGTGAGAAGAACTATATCGTTGTTTGCTCTAAATATGCCTAGTAAAGAAATCTTGAACTAACCTGTCATGCCGCCTAACTATAAAGTGTGGCAAACGCTGGCGAGCTGTAAAACACGCGAGCCGGTGTATTTAAAAAAAAAAATCTTAACACTCAATAGACAAAAAAAACTATACATATAATTATTGAACCTGCTCACAAAATTTCACGGGAATCGGTTGAGAAATGCAATCTGTAGAGGAGAACAGGCGGACAGCCGGCAATCCCGACATACGAAAGAATTTTGGCCCAAGCTGAAACGAAGAACTTGGTTCGCTTCGCTCGCTCGTTCAATTTACGCGGCAACATTAAACGTCATACGCTACGCATACATTTTGACCATCAGTGTTGCGGCGTAATTGAGTCTGGTGGGTTCAACTTTCGTTAGGCGGGTTTTACGTACTTGTCAACACCTAGATTGTCTTAGGAACATACATCATTCAAGCAGTTTCAAGTTACTTTCGCTTTCTTGCAAGCCTTGCCACAAATAGAACACACACGTCATTTTATTGGTAGTATACGGCGTCCATAAAGGTCGTTTTAGACGGAGACTATTTTCAGCCGCCTAAATTACGGCGGCTGAAAAAGGCACCGTATAAACACTTCTGGTGCCATTATTTCGCGGCATGCCATCGCTGGCACGGAATAGAACACGCGTCTATTTTTTGGCGCCAGTGACCCCCGCCCGCGTCTCTCGCTGCCCCCGCGCCTTATTTTTACTGAAAAGGCACCGAGTAAAGGACTAAAGTGTCGGTTTCCTGGTCACTGGCGGCGAGGTTTAGGCGGCTGAAAATAGTCATACCTATGTCTAAACGGTCTGAAGATGTGCTGCACGGTAGACACTGGCGCCGTGATTTAGGCGTCTCAAAAAACATTACTGCAATGTTCTGCCGCCAGAGTGCAGCACTATCACAATTAGTAAACAGTTTTTTTGACAACTTTGACAAGTCCTTCAAAGCTCTGGATCAAATAGGGAAAAGAATATTTCAATAAATAAAATGCATCAGTGCTGCGTAATTGGATGCGAATGAAGGGCATCATTCATTTCCGAAGGAAACGATGATACGAAAACTATGGGAAGCGGCAATACGTCGTAAAGCAAAAAAAAAGCCCTCATCCACCTTTAAATGGCTATAGGATGCCGTTTTAATATCACAGTACAGGTATTTTACACACGAATGATAATAAAACTATTGTAGTTTAACGCGTTTTCATCAATTATTTGTTATTGTGTGTTAGGTTAATAAATATGACATTGTACGTCATGGCGGTTTGTTTACGGGTTGTGTTAGCGTCGCCCCCTACGCAGAGCTTTGCGTAATGTTCCCTATAGTCTCCGTCTAAATCGAACTTTAGGGTTACCGGAACTTAAGTATCTGTCTATATAGGGCCCATAGCGCCCATGGCACACACCGCCACATCAGTCCTCTTCAACACAAACCTGCAATTTCCGTAGTCTATGGGACCTGCTTTCAAAAACGCCAAATATGACACCCGCACAGGACATGTTTTCAAATTGTATATTTTCCGATAATTATTATAAATACCACTTCATACTTACAGTACATCGTATTACTACTTGAAGTGTAGTATAACATGAAGTGCAAATTCCTTGACAGACTATGTGTAGCCCCTGCGTGTTGTTGGGTTGTGAATCTGAAGACTGGAAGCTTGATAATCGCCTACACTGTTATAATACCATTAATTTTCCTTACACTGTATTTTATAATAGATGCATTTGAGACGGAAAAAGTGGAGAAGTTGGAAGCCGTTGTATTGTACTTGATTTATCTTGTGATGTTGATCATGAGTGTGCTGTTGCTTGCGGGGGTGTATTTACGTTCCCGCTTTCTGCTCGCCACGTACGCCTGGCACATGTTATTCCACATAATAATCATGGCAGTGTGGCTCATCTACGGCATAATTCGCCTGACGTCACGTGACATTATCTCCGGTGGTTTACTGATCGGTTGTATATTTATATTATTTCTGGTTTATGTGACGGTTTGTTATCATTTTTTTCTTGTTGTGAATTCTTATAGAATGAAAATTACACATGTTTAACGTCTAACATTTATTTGTTTCTGCAATACTATTAAGTTATCCACGATTTTAATTTTTAAATCCATAATTTTTAACCCCTGACGGAAAAAGGCCTATGCTCGGCAGTGGGCGATTACGGGCTGAAAATGATGATGATGATGACGGAAAATGAGGGGTGTTATAAGTTTGACGTGTCTGTGTGTCTGTGTGTGTGTCTGTCTGTGGCATTGTAGCTCCTAAACGAATGCGATTTGAATGTGGTTTTTTTATCTGAAAGCTGACGTGATCGAGATGGTTCTTAGCTACGTTTCAACAAAAATTGGTTCTGCCGTTTTTGAAATATTGAACTTTGAAATGAAAATGTCGGGGGTTTACAATTTTTCAAAGTTATAGTTATTGCAAGTTATTGTAAATACATTGGTTTCTTAGAGCAAAGACCCCGCGAGAGAAAGGTACGGGCAAGCTTTGTTCCTTGAATCAGACTAGGTATTTATTATTTCGTTACTATTTTACTCTGTCGTCCTCCTAGCGTTATTCCCGGCTGTGCCCCTAAAGGAGCCCGGGGTCCGCTTTGACATCTAATCCCAAGATTTGGCATAGGCACTAGTTTTACAAAAGCGACTGCCATCTGACCTTCCAACCCAGATAGAAAACTAGACCTTATTGGGATTAGACCGGTTTCCTCACGATGTTTTCCTTCACCGAAAAGCTAACGGTAGGTACATATTCCGTACAAAAATCCGAAAAACCACTGGGCTATCGTATTATTATTATTATTATTTCTGGTAGTGGCTTTCGGGCTGTCAAAGCCCTTATATCACTGCGACCATCGCTGATCTATTGTGATCGCCACTTACTACAATTCTTGGTCAAGTCCTGCAAACTCGAAGAATTGCAGGATTTTGTTGAACTCAAGAAATTTGATCTCCTCCGGGCACATTATGTGTTTGCCCAGGAAGGAGTTACGACTGCGCATGAGGCAAGGGCAATCGGTTTTAAGTCTGTTGAAATGTTATTATGTCCTTATTAAATATACTATTGGTAGCTAACCGAAGCTGGTCGCGTAACCGGCGAAATGACCTATAACTATTATAGTTCCGACTACCTTACTACTTAAAATTGACTGTGCGCAATGGGAGGCTTTTTAATCTTAACACATTCAGTGCCGGGAGCCCGATATCGAGTCCCTACGCTGTAGGCGGTTTCCGCTACATACGAGGCACACCACGCGATAGACTATATATAGATTCGCGGCACTGAATGTGTTAAGTGAAAGAGTAGGTTTTATTCATCATTTTAGAACTCCTTTATATCTTCTTCTCTTACTTAAGAGCTAGGCTCTTGTCGGTGTAGCTCAAAGTAGGCCCTCCATCTACTCCGATCCCACGCAATCTCTTTGACCTCACGATATGACCCAACATCAACTCTCTTTTTGAGTTGCTCCATGTAGTCTATTCTAGGTCTTCCTCTTCCTCGCCTCCTTTATATAACTAACTAAATTTACATTGTCGCTTTACCCAGTGATACTCAACAATATAACTGAAACTCTAAAGACGCCGTCTAGGTACTACTTAACCACACAACTTTGTTGAGACTTGTTTATGGACAGTGACAGTTCAGTTTATGTGATGGTGGTCGCCTCCCCAACTTAGGAGGTAAGTACATTACGCTACACGATTAAACGATTTCGGTTCGACTAAACTAGTTATAGCTAGGGGTTATGTGACCCTAAATCTATCGGCTGCCTCGATGTTTGGCAAGCGGCACTTCACAAACTTACTCGTACTTACTTAGAGCTAGTTTTCAGCCGTTGTTTTCGCTGTGATTTAGTTGTAACTAGTTAAGTGTTAATTGGTTATGCATTATAAGAGTACGAAATAGAGAAAAGCAAACGCAAAGTAGACTTTCTTTCTTTAAAACTGCTTTCAATGTGCTTGAATTATTTGTGTAATGCATTTATAATAGGTTGCAGCTGTGCTGAAATAGGTAGGCACATTCAGTTCATAGTTACAGCATGCCCTCTGCATGGGTTGACATAGAAAAAAAAATGTATTTTTATGATCTCCTTATCAATAATTAGGTATGAATGTATCTTAGATAATACGGTTACCAGTTGATGTCAAAAATTGGGACTAGTCTGAAAACCAGCGCTGGGCATTTCTACCCACCACAAGCTGAGATTGGGTATTATAAAGATATATTTCTTTCGTATGTTGTTTTACTATTCATGGCTTGTTTATATTATGGTTCTGTGCACGGGTTTCTTTAAAGATATGGCAATAAAGTTTATTTCCTTCTTCTTTCTTTATAAAATCAAAGAAAAAGTTTGCTACAACGCCATGCCATAGGTGCACAGCGACAGCGGTCTTAATAGCGTAAATTAAACTATCGTTATTTTAAACGTGTCACCGGTTTTTCGAGAGATAAGCACGTTTTCGCAGTTGGAACCTATTTAAAGTTTCGTTGCGTAAAAATATAGAACTGTATCATGGTTGGCTTAAGGAGGATTTTAGTTTGAAAATTGAGGGTAATACGGCATTTTGACGTGAGTCAAGGGAAACGAGGCAATAAATACAGTTCCGCGTTCGCCGGGAGACACCTCTGAGTTCTCTTAACGTTTTCTTTGTCCACGTCGTCTTATTCTTTTATTGTGTTACTGCGTTTAGTTATATCTTATCATTTGCATGAACAAGTGCCTACTTAAGATAAGGTTGTTAAGGCATGCAAATAACTTGAAAAAGTATGTCATGTACCTACTTACATTACAGACGTGGAAGTAGCTTTGAATATATATTTTTATTTATGGCTCTTTGCATAAAATATTAAAGCACCAAATGGATGGATTGCAAAACAATTTTAAATATATAGTTAAGAGCCTTAATCTTATCTACGCTTTAAATTTTTCCCATTGTGTAACGGCAATTACCCATACATTTTATATGGGTAACTTTCGTTACACAATGGAAAAAAGTTAAAGCATAGATTAGATTAAGGCCCTCAATTATGTAAAATTTTTTTGCAATTCACCCAAATAGCCAAAGGTAAATTATTTCACGAATTACCTACACGGGCAGGAGTTCAATATTCTAAAAAGTCTACTCGTACATATTTAGTAACTAGGTAACTATCTTGTCTCGAAACTACGGCACCGAAGTCTGATATTGTGTGGCAGGTGTTAAGTAGGTACTCATAAGCAACAACATTCATTATTCATTAGGAAAGCGCTATGCCGTTAAGTTTGGAACTTCTCTCTCTTATCTTAACGTTGGATCCTCAGCACATTCAACATATACCGTGTCCAATATATTTGCATACAACTATATGTATAATATCATAAAAATAACTACGCGATGCCAAATTACATGAAAAGTATATTATATTAAAATAAAACCAATAACAAATAATTACAATAAATGTTTTGGAATTACTCCGCCTTTAAGTTTCCGAACCAGGCTTACACGTTTATCAAACCCGTCACATGCGGCACGCACTACCTCCATAGGCATTTCATCCCAAATACGCTCGATATATTTTTTTTATTGGTCCAAATTTGATATTTTATAATTATTCCGTTTAGACAGCATATACAAAGAAATCCAAAGGATTTAAATCCGGAGAGCTGGGAGGCCATTCATTCTTGGGTAAGAATCAGTAAAATTTGCCTTACACCAGGCTTGAACGCTGTTTGCGGTATGGGAAGGTGCTCCCCTGTTGAAAAATATAATAGTCATCTCCAAACATGCGTTGCAGATTTGGAGCAACAGCTTTCCCGAGAACTTCGGTTTTGTATTACACAGCGTTGATTTTAACACCATTATCGATGAATATCAAAGGAAGTTTGCCCCGCTTACACACTGCTCCCCAAACTATTACCGAGGGGGCAAACAGTGGGCTGAAAACCGGCTTTCATAGACATAGGAATCGAAGCCTTGCCATTATTATGCCAAATTATGATCCTTGCGTGATTTGGCACGAAAACTTATGAGTTATAATTTTATTTCAAAAACTTGTATGGAGCTGGAACGAAAAAACTAGATATCTCGGGAACCGCAAAAAAACACAAATATCCTTTGCAGCCAGTTACTTATACTTACTACTAATTATTTCTGATTTTTTGATATGCTACATATTTCAATGGCACGTGCGGTTTTTTTTTAAATTAACGAAAAAAACACGGATTACATGCATTTAGGGCCAAATGAAGGTATTAAAACGATTTCCAGCTTTATGGGAATTAATTATTCGAAGAATTTTAATTTTCTTGGCCTAGTATGCTTATATATATTCTATTTTAACCTAGGCATGCATGTTTGCGTGTGTGTGTGTCTCTGTGTTTGTGTGTGTGTGTGAGTGTGTGCGTGTTTATTTTAACAGAAAGCGTTAATCTAGGACATGTAATAGCTCTTCTGTTTCGTCGTGTAAGGAACTAAATCACTGTATAATTTAAAATTCTTAACAGGTAAAAACCAAAAAATTATAACAGCTAAACATCCATTCGTCTCTCAGTACCTCAGAAAAATATGATGACAATACATTCGCCCATCGACTTGCAAATATACCGCATTCAGGTGCTTGTGATAGAAGCGAATTCAGCAGTTTTAGTGCCCGAACAGCAGGCGAGTGCGACTTAATGGGACTGCCAGGCCAGGAGATTGTCATGTCTCGGCCTCAGGACGGATTTGGGCACACACTTGAGAGCTTTACGGCCCGGCCACGACATTGCGCGGCGGCGGCAGCGGCAGCGGTTTTTCTAATTTATTGCGTGTGATCCCAACTAACCATAGTGCATTGCGCGTCCCGACCGCGCAATGAACAGATAAAACGCTTGCCGCGCCGCAATTAGCGCATTGTCGTGGCCGCGCCGTTACGGCTCGGTGTCGCCACGTAAGATACTGCAAGTGGTCAACAGAAGATTGTAGTTACACCTTTCTTCCACAGAAACATAGATACATAGCTACCGAACCTACCTACATCGTGAGTAACAATTACGTATGACGGTTCAGTACCTAATGGCTGTCCCAGCTCGCGGGACGGAACACGGCGTAAATTCCACCCAATTTTAATTAAAGCCTGTGTTTACTGATCCTAATGAAAATGCGACAATTCATAATTTTGAGGGCGTGATTTGTTGTTCCAATTTGGAAATTTTTACACCTAAATTCTTTATTTCATTGCACGGTTTTGTTTGTCCATTATTGTGAAAAATTGTGTCGCAATTTCGTGTTGCCGTGCAAGGAAGTTTTTTATTCGCTTTTGGGTACCTACCATACCTTTGGCCGCATTCGAAACCGCATGTTCGTAACCAGTTACGATCGAAGATTTTTTATTCTTTGTATGAAACTAGTTGCGGTCGAAGAATTCTTCTTCCTTGTTGGAAACCTGTTACGAACGCAAAACTTACGGTTTTGGACGCGGCTGATGGGGATTGACTATACAGGATGTTCGGAATAACGATGTAGGAACTTAAGGAGGTGATACACTGGACTATTCGGAAGAGTTTGAACCGTATACGTCTTAGTCCAATCGGTGATAGTTTTTTTATTTAAATCGTGTTAAGAGTCCCCGGCAAGCTCGGTTCTCCATACAAACGTAGTTACGCTCTCATTTTAAAACGACTAGCTAGTTTGCTCTGAAACTTTGTACATAAAATAAGTTAAGGTATATCCAGGTCTGTAATTAGTTTATGTAGCTTTAGATACCTTAGTTAAAAAATACAGCGAATTTAAGTTTTTCATTCAAGAATTGTTTTTGCCGTATTTTGTTTGTTTATATAAACAAATTACAGACCTAGATATATATACCTACCTCATGTCATTGTATATGCAAAGTTTCGTTCCAATCCAACACGTAGTTTTAAAATGAGAACGAAACTCCGCTCGTATGGGAAGGTGACATTCGGCCGAGCTTGCCGGGGACTCTTAAATAAACTAATAAACTGACGGCATGTCGTTGATTCCGTGGAAGATGGGCCGTGCACTGGTGTGGGACGCCACTTGCGCTGACACGTTGGCTGCGTCCTACCTCCCTTCGACCAGCAGACGTGCCGGCGCGGCGGCAGACGCACGGGAACGGGCAAAGGCGGGCAAATACAATTGTCTCGGCACCCAGTATATACGAGTTCGTTGCATTTGGTGTCGAGACACTTGGCCCGTGGGGCAAGGGCGCACGTGGGCTTTACGGGGCGCTCAGCAAACGCTTGAAGGAGGCAACAGGCGACCCTCGCCGAGGCAGCTTTCTTGCACAAAGACTTGCAATCCCAATCCAACGCGGGAGCACTGCCTGCGTGATGGGTACCCTACCAAAGGGTCCAAATTTAGAAAGTAATTTATAGTTTTCAACCGACTTCAAAAAAGGAGGAGGTTCTCAATTCGTCTGTAAAGCATATACTTCCAGATTGGTCCCGTTGTCACAAAAATCCAGTTCTGATGATGGGATCCTGGAGAAATCGAGGGAACTCTTCAAATTTTATAGGCAAACTTGAAGCTATTTGGCTACTGATTTGAAGTCGGTTAAAACTTTGTTTTGAAAGTCAATTATTGGTAGGTTATTCTTATGTTAGTTTTAGTTTTAATTTTAAATCTAGTTTTAATTGTATAATCTATTGTGTTTTTGATGTACTTAAAGTTTATCTTTATAGTAGGTATTATGCGATAATAAAGTTTTTTTATAAACTCGATAAAAAAACAGTGGTCAATATATTTAAACCTTAACCCTCGTTATTTATACTCTCGTCTTTATTTATTAAAATTAACTGCTTACCATATTTTAACATTTTTAACATAACCGGACTTCAAAAAATTACATGGTAAGGACAAATTAGTCTACACTGAAATGTATTCCATTCCACATGAGAGTCACCACATTATAATATGATTTTCGTTACAATTTATAAAGTAATAAATTAAATGATGATGATGATATTGATGATTATACATTACATTTCGTTCTATTGGTATATAAAGTATAATTATATCGTAAGTACAGGTACCCTTTTATCAAAAGAGTAGTCATAAATATACAAGTGTGCTATATTGATCATTAGACTCGCGTAGTGTTATAAAACACACGAGTTAAATTTTCTTTTTTTACGAATAATATTCTTAACGAAGAAGTATAAAAACAAGGTAATACGCCACCTTATATACGACCATGTGTGTTGATATAGTACATTGTTTAACAAGGGGCGTATGAGAAATATTGCAAACGAGAGTCTATCAGGAGCCCGACGCCGTAAGGCGGAGGGCTTTTGATGACTCGAGTTTGCAATATTCTTACGCCCGTGTTATACACAATGTTTTTCATCACATTTGCGAGGAAATAAATAACTACAAAAGACAGATAAACCTATGTTTTATACAAGCGCATCAATTAAATGTTGACGAAATTGACAACTTCACTTCTAGATCAGTGCGAGTGGAGGGCGGAGCTTCAATATTTCAACCAATCACAGAGCAGAATTCTTGCCGCCCAGATTTGCTTAACCAATCAGATCACACACAAGCTCATAACTCCCATGGTGCCATTATTTCCCGCGGGAACAATTTAGACCATTGTCCTTCTGTATACAGGCAAGGAATTACACCATTTATGAGCAAATGTGATGAAATAGTTATTTACGATACAATTGCAGAAAATAGGAAATGCGCAACGAGTGGTGATAAATTAAAACACGACCGAAGGGAGTGTTTTAAATCGACACGAGTTGCCAATTACCTAATCGCACGTGTATCGTACAACGTTTTACAGTAAATATGGCTCTTTAAAGTTTCGACATATGCACGGAAAGGGCTCTTTTCCGCACACGTGCGGAAAAGTAGCACCATGTGTACTGTAAATGTTATAAGAGTGTCTATCTGCTGCTACTCGTACACCTCTAAACTTTTTCTCAATGTTCACAGCACACGGCCCGAATAAACATCGTAAATTGCTTTCTCCAGCGTATCACTGCAGTTTTCCATGCATTAAGCACTTAGGCGCACCGAAATTCGGTCACATGTGCACGGTCACGTGTGCCGACTTATGGTGTGCTTAGCGACGCGGTGAAACCCTCTAGGTACGTACTTCATATCTCCGGCGATTCAACGCGGAGTTTCGGAACTTACTGAAGTTTATGCAAAAATGCGACTTGTCGTTAGGGGCACTTGACTGCCACTGGCTTAAGTTAGGAACGAGATTATGTCAGTCTGAGAAATATAGGGCTGCATCGCGGGGAAATAGGGCTGCTTGGGTGAGTGTACGAGTAGCATAAAAAAATTGCCTTTCATCTCTTGTCCTGTAAGTAAGTTTTTACATGGTCGATTTTGCTAGGATTCTTATAATTATTACAATTCATCATCATCATATCAGCCGAAAGACGTCCAATGCTGGACATAGGCCTCCCCCAAAGAGTGCCACTAAAATATAATTAAAAATGTCATACCATGTCAATTGTGAATTAAGTTATTAATATTTACTCATACATTTCTTACTTATTAATAGTTTAAGTTTAATTTGAGTCGGTGCGTATTCAAAAATCGCTATGTATTTTTACCCTACTTTTCAGGAGACGAAAAAAACTGTTTAAATCGGAACTGCGCAGTTTTCTTATATTAGAAGTATTTTTTTATTATAGACAAAAGGATTTTACATGATATGGTGGTAGAAAAAAAAGGTTTTATTTGTAATATTTTACAATATCAAGGAAAAACCAAAATCCAGCCACATGGCTATTTAAATTTGGTTCATTTTAAATCGCTATGTATTTTTCCTATACATGACGAGATTTTACGATTGGTTTGTAGTGCAAAGGATGATACATAGCGGGTTTGGCATAAGTCAATAACGGTAATGTCAACTAATTTATTTAAATGGTAACAAAGAATTCAACATTTAATTTTTTTATTCTTACAATAAGGACCTAGATTTTCATCAACATTTTTCTAATCTAAACAATTTTTGACTTCCTAACTTTGTTTGGACTAGTTAGGAGGTGATAATTTTGACTGACCTTCCAATCCAGAGGGAAAACTAGACCTTATTAGGATTAGGCCAGTTTCCTCACGATGTTTTCCTTCACAAAAAAGCCAACGGTAAATATTCCGTACAAAAGTTCCGAATAACTCATTGATACGAGCCGGGATTCGAACCCACGACCAACGCTTGACAGCCACCTGCCTGAACCACTACGCTAACAGAGCTGGTTCTTCTGATGCACGTTGTTCTGGTCTTCTGGTGGTAAAGCGGTGAAAGTACTTATCGGTGTGCCGTACCTAGTTTATAATTAACATCACCACTGCTGTACCATAGACCTCTGTTTACCGGGCCTAATACTCAAAACGTTTCCCCTTATTTACATTCTCATATTTTTTCAAGGATGTATAATCTAAATAGTTCAAAATATACGGATGTTTAGGTCTTGCCTGTCTCATTCGGGTTATGTCATCGGTAGGAGAGTAAATTGGAGGCTTAAATTAGCTTTCTAATGTTGAATGCACGCTATCAACTTCCATTTGAGGAGTGTTTATATCTGTTCGGTCATTATTAAGAAACATAGATGTACGGCTCTACCAAGATAATCGAAAATCGAACTTCGTATACATGCACCCCTGTCACTCGAGTCTCGAGTAATCTAAGTGTGATAGAGACAGAGATATCCGAACTTCGAAGTTCGTGGTTCTGGACAGCATAACCATAAACATGATCCCGCGCTCCTGTGAGCCACTTTGTAGCTTGTTGTGGGTTTATGACCCAATAAAACTGGTAAATATGCACTATACTTTTAATTAAAGATAAATAGTTACACACAGTACATTTAGCGGCAAATATTAAACAGAAAAGAAATATAAAAGAGAGCAACGTCCGTTCGGTCCAACTCGCAATCGGATCTCTCCGCGCGGTGGGCCGTCCCCGGCCCCCGCGACCCTCGCCCCGCGCGGCGTTCGGCATTCATCGACAACGTGATTATTTAATGATATTTGCTTTAACCAAACAGGTGAAAACTAAAGGTAATGAAAGCATTTTATGTATGTACTGTAAAAGCTTATAGTTTTTAGGGTTCCGTACCTCAAAAAGAAAAAATGGAACCCTTATAGGATCACTTTGTTGTCCGTCTGTCTTTCAGTCTTTCAAGAACTTTCGGGAACGCGTGGAGGTATCGAGTTGAAATTAAAACCATATGCTCAATTCTACAGTCCCTTGAAGCTGTGACAAAATCAAACTTCTAAGTTAACGTAAAAAAAAGATACGGCTGTTTATGCCGCAAAAAACGTATATTTGGACACTCTCAAGGGAATCAAACTTTATAGGGTACTTCCCGTAGACCTTGAAAGTTGGCAAGTATTATTGTCTTATACTACTAGAACCAACAGGGAAAAATATGAAAACTATACATTTGTAACTTTGTACGGAACCCTCGGTGGGCGAGTCCGACTCGCACTTGTCCGGTTTGTTTAGTAATCTAGTCACTTTAATCTGAGCGTAGGTAATTGAAAAATATGTAGTACATATCTACCAGTAGCAACCTACTGACACAGCGGATACTATATTTTTACCTTCCCACATTTATTCACATAGGTAAGTAGTATCGAATATATCTAGAACAGATAGGTAAAATACGTACTTGTTTTCGAAAATGCAGGAAATTTTAACACTTTATCTATCCTAATATCATAAACCCTCCATGATGCGTTCAAGAACCTCATGGGCTCTACAAACCTTACAATTATCACTTCTGATTTGTCGTATCCAATTTCTGACAAATTGTGGCAATTTAGGGATACCATTTCGTAAAAATAATATTGCCAAAACAAAGCACTGTGTCATGATTGTGTTATTACTTATTTTTCCTAAGGTATCGCTATTCGCAGTAAGATGCTTACGTGATGATAAAAAAAATATAAAGCCATCAAAGCGTGGCTCAAATTGACTGTAAAATGTGTTTTTGTAGCACTATATAACACCTATAAAATACGAATTTTATAATAAATGCGTGTAAAATTTGTAGAAAGACTAATTATAATAACTTCAATAATATTTTAAATAGTTTACTTCAAAATTATCTGCCAGAAAACTTGGCTGATCATAAATTCTTTCCATGGTCAAATTGTGTTGGTTGTCCACACAAAACGGACGAAAAAAAACGCCATGTGATAATATAAATTACATAGCGATTTTTTTCCCAAATTTTTTTCGGTGTACACATAGCGGATTTAGTATTTCCAAAACCAATAAAGATATCAAAAAAAGAATTTCACAGGTTTAATGGATACTATTAAAAGTAATCAAAATATGAAATAAACAAAAAATCCAAAAAATCACATGGCGATTTTTGAATTCGCACCGACGGTATGTAAATACCTAGTATTGATATGGACAAGAACCCCTCATCAGGTGAAGGCTGGAGGAGGACTTCCACTTTTTTCTGTCGGTGGCTTTTTCTTGCCAATGAGTTCCGGCTGTTCTCTTACGAGTAGCATAGTGAAGAATATTCACACATTTTCAAAAGCAATTTATTTGATTTAGGGCCGGCAACGCGTATGCGGTGACCGCTTACCATCAGGCGAGCCATACGCTTGTTTACCACCGACGTGGTATATATATGTCAGCGTTAGATTGTGAACACCGTCAGTTTATAATCTTACTCGCGATATTATAAACTGACGAAAAATTGTGAACTATCAAAACCGTTCACAATTTAACGCATTCTTTTTCGTTAGTTTATAAACTATCAATGTCGAATCGTCAAATAGGGATCATTACGCAAAGCTCTGCGTAGGGGGCGACACTAACACAACCCGTAAACAAACCGCCATGACGTACAATGTCATATTTATTTACCTAACAAACAATAACAAATAATTGATGAAAACGCGTTAAACTACAATCGTTTTATTATCATTCGTGTGTAAAATACCTGTACTGTGATATTAAAATGGCATCCTATAGCTATTTAAAGGTGGATGAGGGCTTTTTTTTGCTTTGCGACGTATTGCCGCTTCCCATAGTTTTCGTATCATCGTTTCCTTAGGAAATGAATGATGCCCTTCATTCTTGCATCCAATTACGCAGCACTGATGCATTTTATTTATTGAAATATTTTCTTCCCTATTTGATCCAGAGCTTTGAAGGACTTGTCAAAGTTGTCAAAAAAACTGTTTACTAATTGTGATAGTGCTGCACTCTGGCTGCAGAACATTGCAGTAATGTTCCCTATTGTGAACTGAGATCAAATCGACTTACTACGGAACGTACACAAAGACTAGGTAGATCAGGGTAGTTAGGTTGCTTCAGTTGCCCGAAGGGCAAAGCGCCCAGAAATAGGAGCCCCGCGCAGCGGGGCTCCGTCGACATTGCTGGATGTCGAAATAAATTGAATAAAATGTCTAAATAACAAAAAAAACAATCATGTTGACGTAAGTGGAAACTGATGCAAATGGAATAATTCGCTCAACTAAACAGCGCACAGGTTGCGTTCCAAATCAGGCAAATTTGATTCTGTTCACAATTTTACGATATGACATTGTTAGTTTATAAACTAACGAAAATTAATGCGTAAAATATTTTGGCAATTCACAATATTCCGTCAGTTCACAATATAACGGGTAAGATTATAAACTGACGGTTTTCACAATCTAACGGTGACATATAAACTAAAACAACTAAAATGTATTTGTATAAAAAATATGAGTATAGGTAAAGTTGATAGCAATGAGGGAAAACGACGTGTAATAGACGCACGGAAGCCTGGTGATCGCATAAGCTATCCGTTGTACAAATGTTGGTACGGAACACTAAACATAAAAGACAGTCACTAAATAATCGATAACAACCTGAACCCATTAAAGCCTAGCGGTGCCGTTTGGAACCCAATTCATATTTTATCGCCGTCGCCATTTGCGCGTGTTCAACAGTGAAATTCTGTGATTGGCTGATGAAGTGAAAAAAAACAGGTCATAATGGATACATTATTTTACTAAACGAGACTTACTTTAAGTTATTTATTAAAGTCAACACTTCGGACGTGTCACATCGCCCATCATGGTTCCGACAAAACTGTCATAGCGGGTATTAAAATATGCGAGATTGCTTTTTATTATTCGGCTGACTCGCCGAGCGTGTCGTCCGCTGTGAGTACCTTGCTTGCGGTGTTGTTAAGGTTCCTATGGATTGAGAGGACATTTTCAGTTATTTTTAAGAAGTCTGAGGGCGTTTGTGCACTGCTCTGTCCGGCAGTCCGGTCCCATAAGGCACGCCATTAAAATGTACATAGTAGTTTGCACTATACGTAATTTCACCGTCCAACATTTAATACTAAAAATGTCGGACCGTAAAAATTGGACTGCCGGACAGTAAAATTCATTGCAGTGCACAATCGGCCTGAGGGTGGTATATTATCCATATTAACATTATAAATGCGAAAGTGTGTATGTCTGTATCCTCTTCACGCTTAAACCGCTGAACCGATTGAAATGAAATTTGGTATGGAGATAGTTTGAATCCCAGGGAAGGACATAGGATAGTTTTCATCCCGAAAATCACCCCCTAAAGGAGTCAAATGGGGGGTGAAAGTTTGTATGGACCTACGATATAATCGAGCTCTACGCAGACGAAGTCGCGGGCAGAAGCTCGTAATAAATAAATATCAGGGGACAATTTTTCACAAACCAAACTAGCCCCATAGTAATCTATATAAGGCTTATATTATGGGTATTAGACGACGATATATTTAATCGATAAACACTTAATATACATAGAAAACATATAAGACTCAGAAACAAATATTTGCCCTTACCGGGATACGAACCCAAGACCTTCAGCTTCGTGGATAGCGTCACTACCCACTAGGCTAACCGGTCGTCCAAATTATATCCAAACACGGCAAACAAACTATTGTATCTAGAAAAAGTAATTAATTTTAAAATGTATTATTATAACTATAATTGTATTATTGCCATCCAACGTGGCAATGCTGCCAGCCTTCTGGGCACGTTGCCCAGCGACGGCGAACTCGGTCAAATATTTTATTTGTAAGTAATTTTATTTTATAAGTAGTTTAGTTTTAGATATAAGTTATTTTATTTGATAAGTAGTTTAATTTCTTAATTAAATATGTTAGATTTCAATATTCACAAAATCTCAATTGTATTATTGAGTGTACCTAAAATTGTATTATAGTACATTACTTACTGCAGTGATAACTCCCTGCATTCGCTATTATTGCGTTATCTGTGTCTTATTTTGTTCATTATTTTTTAGCAGTATCTAATCTCCTTGCTGCACGTCGTGTTGAGGGACTAGCTGGTTTTTCGACTATTATTTTTAATTATTCAAATTTTGAAATGCGTAGATTATTCTTCTCGAATCTTGTCAATTTTGGTAAACAGACTGGGAGAGACTTCATTCTGACTTGAGTTTTGATCTGGAAAACATTCATATTAAGTTGGCTAGGATATTTATTTTTATGGGGCTGCGTTAAATAAAAAGGCGTACAAGTGCCCTATCTTCACTTTGTTGTGAACATTTCTGATTAGTATATTGTTCCGGAGGCTCCAGCCACAGCGCAACAGGAGGCCTATAATTTTTTCTCAGCGAATGTTGAATTGGATCGACCATTGGACATTAGTAGTGCCGGACTAGAGGACAGTTCGGGTGAGTGTTTGTTTACATCATTAGGGCCCGTTAATTTGCCGGCTTAGTAGTTGTTGTGGTGTTGTGCTAACGGGTTTTATTCTGTTACTAGCCGCCAGTTTCGGGCGGACAAGTATCGGACCGACACACAAACAAACGCTTGGACGCGTCTGTTTCGCCAGGCGTGGAAACCGGTTGAGACAGCGAGATCGTGCTGGACATCCTGCATTTGTGCCCCTGCATTTGTGCCACGCAGGCAACGTGTGGGCAGTTCGTCGAGTTTCGTCGGCTACGAACCCTTGCGATCAGATTAGTACTACATTAGGAGTTAGGTCTAGCCTCTATCTTTCGATCTGTAATTAGGCTCCCCTTCGCACCTTCGACCCCCCCCTCACTTCTTATTCTGGGTGACTACCCGCTATCGCGCCGAGCGTGCATAGCCGGGCTCTGATTATTTTATCGGATCAACTTTTATTTTCAAAATTTAGAAAGGCTTCTTGTTCGCCAACGTAGTTATTTTTTTGGTTAATTCTTTTAGGACCATCATTACATATCACCATTCACGTCATACCACCATTCCACGCGCTTATCATTACTTACCCTCATCATATTATTTAAAAAGCATCCGTGTCCTGCTATCCCATAGCTGGTCGTACCGATAACGAACAACAGGCGGAGCGGTTCGTTACCAGTTGGGAAGTGGGGATATTAGTATTGTTTACCTTTGCGTGCTGTGCGTCAAAAGGGTTATAATCTATTACTTGGGGACATCTTATGTAACCTTTTTTAGGGCCATTAAAAAGTGATAAAATTGGTTCAAAGTTGTAACTTTTCAGGCTGTTGATTTCTTTGATTAATTTTCTCTGATAATGTTAATGACAACTCAACCGCGACAACAATCTTTAATTGTGTAAAATGTATTTTCATTTTTCTTTTCCTTGCATAAATAGAATTTCGATGTCATTGTGTAATAAATTACGTTCGTATTAATTTGCATGAGTGTTTACTTTTACACTAGTTTTCCTGCATTACCTAGGGCGGTTAAACAAAGAATGTCTCAGATCGCAGGTATTTGACGCCCGAGCCGAAGGCAAGGGCGATAAATATGCGCTCTGAGGCTTTCTTTATTACCGCCCGTGGTAAGTACAAAATTTTACGTCTCTATCTGGCCAGGAAGTGGGGTTTTCCGCACGCATAGCGTGCGGTAATTCCTACTTTATGGCCAGGTATGACGTAAATTGTATTTGCATGTACTTGTACGAATAGCAAATAAATCATCTGAATCTGAATCTGAAACCTGCAGGAACTTTAACATAATATGAGCAATGGACTGACTGACTTGTAACGCCCGGAGAATCACCGGATTTTACACCCTGTTACTCGGCCGACAACAGTCAAGTGTGTCGGAAGTTGCGAGCAACATCCGGTAATTTGACGGACAATATTTCCTGACGCTTACATTTACTAATGAATAATGACGCGATTCCACGAAAATTTCATCCCAGACCCGTCGTTCCGGTAGAAATCTTTTGATTTCTATAGGCTGACGTAATTTTGTTACTTTATTAGGTACGTTTCGTAGAAAATATTTTGGAATCAATCGTCATCCAATACCAGTTCCGTATTGTTATACTATAAACAATATGCTATAACGGTGGAAACCAAACATAGTTACTACGATTTACGGCGTCAAGATATATTTGTGGGTGAACGGTGAGGTGAGGTTAAAATAACTTGTTTTAAGCAATATCAGCAAGAAATACAAAGCAAGAATAGCGGGGCTGATAACGCTTAGTTCTGGTAGTGGCTTTCGGACTGTCAAAGCCCTTATATCACTGCGACCATCGCTGATCTATTGTGTAACGCTTAGTTACTACGAATCGCGGCGTCAAGATATACCTATTTGTTGGTGAACGGTGAAGTTTAGATTAAAACAAGTTACAGAATAGCAGGGCAGAAGAATTACAACCTCACTGCCGATCCTTTATAAATGTGAGGAAATTCGAAGTACCTATGTCGCATTATGTAGACTTATCTGTTAACACATTGGTTGCCGTTGACGCGATATAAGTATCGCGTCCAAACTTTATGGAATATTTGCGCCTCAGCAACGCATGGGTTTTGTGCTAAGTAGATATAAGAGCATTTATTTTGTAAAGTTGACGTCAAAGCTATGTTAATGTACTTTATTCGCCTTATTATAAAATAACAAGTCGCAAAATTGTGAACATATTTATAACTTTGAGCGCACTATACATTTAATAAATGATATGAAGAGCATGAGTCGAATATTAGAGACGAGACGAAATTCTTATGAAAACATTACCAATAAAAGAATTACCTACTTACGTATCACTAAGGTCCTTATACTTACAACTAGTCGCCCACTCTACTAAATATCATAGAAGTTATAGGCTCTTCATATTTAAGATTGTCTTAGGAGAATTTGGTATCATATAGCCAGAATATAACTAGATACTCGTAAGGACCTATATATGTAGGTACACAATAGTACATTACTTACCTAGGGCGGTTAAACAAAGAATGTCTCAGATCGCAGGTATTTGACGCCCGAGCCGAAGGCAAGGGCGATAAATATGCGCTCTGAGGCTTTCTTTATTACCGCCCGTGGTAAGTACAAAATTTTACGTCTCTATCTGGCCAGGAAGTGGGGGTTTCCGCACGCATAGCGTGCGGTAATTCCTACTTTATGGCCAGGTATGACGTAAACATAATTGCGGTCTTGTATACAAAAGATTACGTACCTATTACTATAATTAACAAGAGTTTACATGCTATTTGAATGGTCGTAATATAGTCAGTACGAGAACATGAATAATAAATAAATTAGTTAATGCGAAGAAAATCTCACGCAAAGTGCACTTATCGGATAAAACCGTTCATAATTTATTTTAAATGCAAAATAACATGAAATAAAATCGTAATGTTGTAGAAAGTATCACGCAAACCACGTCTAATTTATTTGAAATGCAAACACCATGTATGTATGTGGTAATTCATAAATTAAAAAGCATGAAATATTCCTTAATCCATTCGCCAGAGCGCTGCAAGCGCTTTTCGCTACATACGGAGTTTAAGCTGCTACGGACTATGGCGTAGCGCTACGAGCGTAGCGTGACCGGTAATGGTTTAATCAACTGGTCAGAATGGACATTAAATCAGAAGGATCGGAAGTCTCAAGGGAGGTCTTTTCCCAGCAGTGAGACACTAGGTACTTAGCATAATAAAAAGCCGTATAAAAATGCAACTTTTATGAGACACTTTAAAGTTCTGTCATCAAAAGTTTTTATTAAATTTCCACAAATTACTGCTCTTCTTTCTTCGCCGCTAGTAAAAGCGCAACAATAGCAATCGTAAAAATTCGCAATAGAAGAGACGCGTGCCCGAAATAATAATCATGGACTTTAAAACAGAAAAGCTTCATAAAATTGAAACGAGTGTAGCTACGTTGTACTTGAAACTTGTTTTGGGAAACTATTCGGTCGCAGTACTTCATCACTCATCACAGACATCAGTCTTCGATAAAAACGGTAAATAAATGAAAATAGAAAACCCGAGGGATAAAATATAGCCTATTAACCAATCAGAAAGTCCATTCTACACGCAGGTGAATAAATTTGAAATCAGATAAGCTTTTCCGGAGATTACCCACAGATTACCCAACACCACAGAACAAGTATTCCGTGCCCAAAACATACAATCTTACAAAGCTACAATCTCACAGACTTTTCCTCTTTATCATATTAGTATAGATAATAATACTATTGGCCCAAATTTTACATACGGCCATTTATTTCAAATTGCAAGTCTGTTAAGAAGTGTGACCGTTCTCTTAAATGCCAGCTGCTGCCGCCATATAAGTAATCAACAAGATTAATGTCTCCAATACTATGTCGTTTTAACGGACGTAACTTAAACCATTCCCGTCAGTTTGAAAAAACTGGTAATTATCTTTATGTTCCTACTTAAGGTACAAAACTAAATTGCATGCGTAATAAATAAGTAAATTAATCTATTCATTAATGCACTGCAGCTAAAGCCTTAATTACACTTATTAGCGTTCAAAGAAGCCGTGTTTCACTTTTTCTCAGTTTCTTTTAGAATTGTTATAAATTATAATGCACTTTCCAAGAAAAAGCGTGCTAGTAGCACTTAACCGTAAATGCTTAATTGTATTTGCAGCTGGGTAATCCGCAATTCAGGCACTGAATTTTAAATGCCCCAAGTATATACACACAAATAGCGATATTTCAAGCGTCCAAGGATCTCGCTCGCGTTCCCACGTTCGCCGGCAAGATAAATCTTTTAATGTAGATAGCGGTCCTCGAAAGAGCATTATGTGAAAATATCGCTGGTGATGGCGAAAATGAGCTTGTGTGTTTCAGCTGCGCAATTTACTAGTAAAGGCATCAGCCGATCATCATTTGTTATCCGTGGAACATTGAACATCGTTCTTCAACTGTTAATGAATCAAAAATAGAACACACAATGGCATGGACAATGCGGGCTAGGAACTGGCAAACAAGGGGGAACTAACGGCGCGATGGGATGATCACTAGCTACACTTCGTAATATAAATAGAAGGTACAGTGTTTGCATTTCGCTTAAAATACTGTACCTACTAAACATTTTATTGGTGACGTTACTCTGTCGCTCACTGTATGCGAACTTGCTTTTAGTACTAATATTGACACTGCCGAAATAATTAATATTGCCAGCCACAACGAATTTAATTACCGTGACCTGGAATTTTAAAACCTTCGTATGTAGCTGGCGAAATTTACTAATAAGTAGTAGGTATATCATATTATACTATCAGTGAATATTTTAGTCGCCCAGTTATTCAATTTGCATAATAAAATTGCTCAATTTAACTCAACTTTATGGTTTACTCCCGCGAGCCTTTACCGTTTAGGAAAATATTTCCCGGATCTAAAGAAACTTTTATGAAACAAAAAGTTTATGTTTATGCGGGAGCGTTTCGCTCACGAGGTTATGGCCTGGCGATAGTTCGTGTATGCCCATAATGTTCTCCGTAGAGCTGTTATTTCCATTAAAACGCTTATCTTCAAGATTCATGGCAAGCCCCGGCAAAAATGATGGTAGTTAAATAAATTGAATACCTACCCTTTAGTCATGTTTAAACTGACACATACATTGTAGCTGGCATCTTTATGCCTCGCAGTCTAAAGTGCTTCTGCTTAAATATGTTTTTATATATTTTGCGATAACCTAAATAGTTGCATTGTTTTTTAGGGTTCCGTACTCAAAAAGCAAAACGGGACCCTATTACTAAGACTCCGCTGTCCGTCTGTCCGTCTGTATGTCACCAGACTGTATCTCACTGATACCGTGATAGTTCCAGGTGAAATTTTCACAGATGATGTATTTCTGTTGCCCCTATAACACAGAATAAAATGGTTTTTTATAGATAATGGTACGGAACCCTTCGTGCGCGAGTCCGACTCGCACTTGGCCGGTTTTTCTTAATGGTTTGAACAAGTTGTATAATCGAAAAAAACCGTAGGCTTTTATTGATTTAGGTGGTAAAGATGTTTGTAAAATGAGTATTCCCATTAACTACAAAATTGATCCCATAAAAAACATTCCATGTAAAAAATAGGCCAAGTCTCGAAACTCTTTCACAGTAAAAAGTGGTGAGATATTTCGTAGAGCCAAGTCAGACATTCTTATTAATCTTTATTTGCTTGCTAAATAAAATTCTGCAACTTGGGAATCACACAACTTTACTGCATTTACTAATTTTTGCATAGGTTGGTACCTAAAACTATGTAAGTGTGATTGACAAGTCACAAAATTTTATTTAGCAAGCAAATAAAGATTAATAAGAATGCCTGACTTGGCTCTACGAAATATCTCACCACTTTTTACTGTGAAAGAGTTTCGAGACTTGGCCTATTTTTTACATAGAATATTTTTTATGGGATCTCATTTCTTTTTGTAGACTTTGTATGGGAATGTTATTTTACCAACCGCAAATAGCGTTTGTATAGTTTTGCAGAAAGGTACTGCAAAAGTAACTTTGTAATCGCATGTATTTGTATAGGATTACAAACTTACTTACGCAGTTTTTATATCTTTGAAACGTGACTGAAATTGCAGTATATTTAGGTTTTATATGATTTATTAGGCTAAAACTAATTACGTTTGAAATTTGGAGCCTGTGGGTCTGCTAGAAGTACCTTAGAATTAGCGTGATCATTATCAGTGAGTATGTCAGTGACAAAACTAACGAACTTTGACGGACAATAGTTCTTAAACTAAAAGTTTAAATTGAATGTTATTGATATTATATGTTAGCCATATTATGTCCTACGTGTTTCTGAAAATTCAGGGTTCTAGCTTTAGCCAGTACAAAATTACAGGATGTTGAAAATGGCCTGAATGGCTTCGAGAAAAGGATGGTACGGCCGTGCCTTTGTTTTGCTCGACTTGGCGGGGGCACTGCCGTGCCCCCAGATGAGAAATAATATACTCACCTGCCTTCACTATTCAAATCTGGGTCGTGGTTTAACTCGGTAATAAATTGTTGTTTGTAAAACACTCGTTGTTTTAAGGAATCCAAACAGGCTATGTTCTCTGTCAATATGTATTTTATTAGTTAATCTCGAGTTTATTTACGTTGTATCGCCCTACATCGGCTCGACGCCTCCTATATTGTTAAACCGTTTATCATCTGGTGTAGCGGTCACCAAACATAGTCTGGGCGGAAGATCGATCGTCTGAAACTCACTTAAGGTGGTTCGATTGCCATACAAAACGTTATTTGACATTCGCAGGTTAACAGAGTGATATTTTAAGAAACTTATGTAACAAACTTTCATCAATCGGCTTCCTATTTGCGCCAAATTCCCCCTTTCCTAGAATAAACTTGTTTAAACTAGATTAATTTGAGAAAAATGGTTTTCCCAAAATATCACGTCCCAAACTAATTTCTCAAATTAATCTAGTTTATTAAAGTTTATTCTAGGAAAGGGGGAATTTGGCGCAAATGGGTAGCCAATTTATGAAAGTTTGTTACATAAGTTTCTTAAAATATCACGCCGTTAGCCTGCGAATGTCAAATAACGTTTTGTATGGCAATCGAACCACCTTAAACAGGCCAACGGAGAAGTGATGGAGTGAAATCTTATGCTTAAAAAAAATCAGTTCAGTTTTTCGTGAACCAAGGAAATTAAAAATCTGTATATATTTTATAACACTTTAAACTCCCGCACTTTGTACACATATTTAAAAACTATTTTTTCTGGGTCTAACGCCATATTTATTTACCTTTATTTCTGACGTTTCGACACGGCAAAACAAATAAACAAGACAAGACGACAAGGTAAATAAATATCGCGTTAGACCCGGAAAAAACAGTATTTAAATATGTATACGAGTATATTTTGGCTGAAGTTTAATGCAAAATAAACAAGAACATTGTTATGCATATGTAAGTGTAATGAAATGTACTCACCTACTTGAATAAGTTTTGCTCCTCAGTGAAGTTACTCTCGGGGCATCGTTCCTGCATCCTTACTTAGCATATATTTACAATTTGCAATATGAAACTACCAGTGTGGCTAGTGATCCCGCTTTTTACATGGTATACCAAGGACTTCATTATTCTCACTACTCATAAAACTAAGCGAGCGCGCACACAGTTAAGTATATAACTTTGTTTATTATAATTCTAGAAGGCACATAAAAGGATTCCAGTGTAAACAGCGTCGAATCAACACGATGAATTTATCTACAGGGAAATCTTCTAGCGGAGAGCAAACAAGTCTCGAGCAAAAGACTGGTAAGGGACGTGTGACTCACTGGGCTAGAAAATGTTAGTTGATTTTTAAATTTCACACATCAATGCGTGCCTTAACGCGGGGCGCGGCGCCGTCGCCAGTTCGGCTGTGTAGAAAATCAATCATGCGCGCTTTTCTTCGCACTTTACGGATGCGATTGGGTTTCAAATCAATTTTACGTAGGCATCAAACTGCAAGCGGATGATATTAGTAATTGGATGACTTCATCCAACCACCCCTCCATTCTTTTGCCACTTGGCAATTGATTTAATCAATAACAATTAGTTCAAAAATGTATCCATACAATTATGGGGTTTTTAAAGATGCACAATTTGTGACGGGTCGTGGATCTGAGAAACTTAGTGAAAATAGAGATATGTATAATATCCTTGTCATAACGTGACTGTTGCATCTACCGGTTAATTAACCAAATTAATCTGTCCACGTCATTTAATTAATTAACCGGTGACATTATCATTGGCATGAGCCAGGGCTTCTGTTAATTTCACAAAATATCACAGGTCGACGACCCTTCATAAATTGTGCAAGTTTTAGTCGCCATAATTGTAATAATGTCAGATAAAGTCCTTATTCTAGTTTGATCAAAGCAGACGGTTGTACAATACTGTCTCGGTTCATGGACAGATGTTGGTGAGGCGCTCTATTCGTCTTGTCGGAGCGGTCGCTTTAGGTATATAGCTGCATAGTGCAGATGATTTCAGGCTGTCAAATATGTTATGCAATTGTACCGTTTAGCGTTTATTCGACCCATTATTATCTATCATTTTTACAATATCGCCCCTTCCCTTCCATAATCCTTCATTACTTTCTAAAATAAAAGTTAGATGATAACAAGTCACAGGAAAATAATAAATAAATATCCACCTTCGACATAAAGTAAATGTAGAAGTTCCTATTTAAAGATTTAGCTTAGAAAAGATAGTGACGTAAATGGCGCGAGGACGGTAAACACGCTGAGGGGTCCTCTGACCAAACCTCTAGGTTGAAATCAAACTTATATTTGCGTTTAACGCGCGCGCGCCTGAGGCCGCGTTGACTGCGTAATTGGAAATGGATGAAAATTTTAGAAGTGGCTGATTATTTATTTGGTGATAGGAATAACCTTCCTTAGCAACAGAAAAATGTTGCTGACTTTTCAGCTGCGTCTAATTATTTTTGAAAAATATGAACAATTTCCTCACTTACGTTTTGGGTTTAGGACGGCAAATAAGACACTTTGCTTAGTCCGTCTCATATTACGAGTACATAAATCGATCTTAAAAATCCGTGGTAAACTGACACTGGCAGTGATATGGACAGCTGCAGCAACTATATTTGTCATTGCCAGGGTCAGATATTTAAAATATTTTTTGTAATATGAGACGCATCAAGGATAGTGTCTCATTCACCGTCCTAAACCCAAAACGTAAGTGAGGAAACTGTTTATATTTTTCAAAAATAATTGACGCAGCTGAAAAATCTGCAACTTTTTTCTGGTGCAAGGAAGGTTATTCCTATCACCAAAAAAATAATATGGCACTTCGTAAAGCGCACGTCCTGTCCTTCAAAATTACGCCTGAGCGTAAACTCGGTGATAGACTCGCGTCTTGTCCTTCAAAATTACGCCTGAGCGTAAACGCGGTGAGAGACTGGGTCCAGATGAAAGCTGCAACGACAAAAGTGAAAAGACACATTGTATTACGTGAGGAAAGAAATAAAGAGAGAAAAAGATCATTTATTGAGGTCCGAACCCTAGAACTCGCGCTTAAGTAGCACTTACAAACTATGTTATTTAGTCCCCACTAACTTCCAGTAACATGCATCGTCAGCATGGCACCGATTTCGTTGTGAAATGCATCCGTCACATGACAGAAATTAATATTGATTCGAAGTGCGAAGGTCAGACAAGGCGAGTCATGTCTGGAGCCACCGTAACTTGATAGAAAGTGTTCGCAACAAATGTAAATTTAATGTAAATCCAATACGTTAGGTCCGATACTTCCTGAACCTGCAGGGTGTATACTCGTAACGTTTTTCTATTAGCCATCGCCTAGTCGATATTGCAGGCGCCGACTTTCTCATTTCTCGATATTGTGGAGATAGAGTGGATCAAAAGGCGATACAAGGTGAGGTGTTACCTTCATGCGATTGGCATTTATAACTTTTTTTTTTTTTTTTTATGTTCTTTGCTTATCGGCAATCAGTCCGAAGACTATAAGTCGATGTGTGGATTAGTACAATCTGACGTGTCGAGTGTGCTCTCCAGCGAGAGCATCTCCTCGTTTTTGAAGTCTGAGGCTACTCTCTATTTTGTAGCTCCAGGATGTTGTGTCGTTTTAGTCGTCTTATGTGGTTCTGGACGGTCAGCTGTTGTGCTAGTTTATTGGGATGGTTGATTAGACGCTGCTTGTATTTTAAGGAAATGTCTCGGAGTTCTTCCTTCACTGTGCCTATTGATAGGTGTTCATGCAGTTCACTGTTAGTAATATACCATGGTACGTTCGCTATTGATCTCAGGATCTTATTCTGTAATCTTTGTATGATGTTAATGTTTGAGTCGCTAGCGCTGCCCCACAATTGCACGCCATACATCCATATCGGTTTTAGTACAACCTTATAGATTAGTAGTTTGTTGTCCATTGACAATCTAGCATTTCTTCCCAACATCCAGTATAGGTTTTTGTGTTTGAATCCGATTTCGTCCCTTTTGTTCTTTATATGGTTTTTCCAGGTCATGCGTCGATCGAGGTGCATTCCCAAGTATCTTACGCAGTCACTGTGTGGTAGTGTGTTATCTCCGAGTTTAACCGACGGGCAGTTTCCCTGGCGAAGGGTAAACGTTACTTGGGTGGATTTTGCGGCACTAGCTTTAATTTTCCATTTTTCAAGCCAGTTGTGAACCTCCTGCAGGCCAATTTGTAGTGCGTCAGATGCTTTTTTGGGGTCGTTATGTCTTGCCAGTACTGCAGTATCGTCGGCAAAGGTCGCGGTAGTGACGCCTGGAGGGCACGGTAAGTCTGCTGTATATATAGTGTAAAGAGCAGGTCCCAAAACTGACCCCTGGGGTACTCCTGCTTTAATGTCAAAAAAATCCGAGATTTCTTCGCCTTCTTTAACGTAGAATATTCTTTCTGTGAGGTATGATTTAAGTATATTGAAGAAACTGTGTGGAAGATTAAGTTTTATTTTACACAACAGACCTTCGTGCCACACCTTATCGAAGGCTTGTTGAATATCTAGGAAAGCTGACGAACAGTATTGTTTGTTTTCTATTGTTTCTCTGATGGTAGCACAAACCCTATGTACCTGCTCTACGGTTCCGTGTTGTTTCCTGAAACCGAACTGGTGATCTGGTATAATTCTTTTTTCTTGCAGTATTGGCGCCAGTCTATTCAATAATACTCTCTCAAACATCTTTGATAATACTGGCAGAAGGCTGATAGGTCGGTATGAGGTTTTTTCCTGAGGTGGTTTTCCATGTTTGTAAATCAGTATGATTTGGGAAACTTTCCATAGTCTTGGAAAATATTGAACTCTAAGCATCGCGTTGAACAGCACTGCTATAAACACAATCGCTTTTTTTGGTAGTTCTTGAAGGACTTCTTTGGTTATGAGGTCAAATCCAGGGGATTTTCTACAATCCAAGCTTTTTATTAGTTTATGTATTTCTTGTGGCGAAGTAGATTTGAGTGGTCGTTCGAGCTGAATGTCTGTAAGTAGCACAGAGGCAACATATTCTTCCGAATCTGGATTCCCTATTTCGTTAGGCATGAAAACATTAGCTAGGTGCTCTGCAAATAGATCGGCCTTTTGTTTATTCGTCTTTGCCCATCCGCTCGTGTCACTTCTAATAGGAGGTTTGAATTCTTGTGGTCTATCATACGCTTTTGCAAATTTCCACAATGAGTAGTTTGTGGAGTGTGTTGCAGTTAGTGATTCCAATTTCGTTTGTAGTGTATTATCATTGTTTGCGGTTATCATAGTCCTTAGCTCAACTATCGATCGATTCAAAGCGGTTTTATCTGTTGGGTGTCGACTTTGGTGCCATTTTCGTCGAAGCCTGCGCTTTTCTAAAATTTTATGTTTTATTTCTAATGGCTGGTTTACGACAAGTTTGCTATCCGGTATGACGGGAGTATTTGTCCAGCAAGCCGTTTGTATAGTACTGGTGAATCCAGCCAGGGCAGTATCAATATCTTCGGTGGATTTCAATTTTGTATTGAGCTGAATAGTTTCTTCGACGTATTCTCGAAAGCCATTCCAGTCCGTGCGGTAGTTGCAGAGGATTTCGGGCTTCAAGTATTCTATAATAGTATTGCTCACAGTAAGCAGAACCGGTGTATGGTCAGATGAGCTATCGAGGCAAGAGTCTGCTTTAAAGTAGTTCTTGGAGAGTCCGTTCACTATGTAGAAATCTAGTAAGTCCGGTAACTTGTTGGGATCTGTTGGCCAGTATGTTGGTTCTGAGCTAGTAATTACTTTGAGGTTATTGTCGTCAATACATCGTTTAAGATGTCTTCCCCGTGTTGTAGTCAATCTGGAAGCATTTATAACTTGTGAAAGAATATATAGGTAGCAGGATTTTTACATGCTACTACAGTAATACGGTTAGTAATGTGTATAACCTTCAACTTGAACGAACGTCACTTGCACGATTTTGAAATGACATATGTAGGTACACTACACTTAAACCACGATGGTTTACTGTATCTGAAAGGGCGCACAGCTGCTGTTGAAGACGTTCCTACTCAAACCGTCTGCCCTATTCTGCTCGACGGAAAGGACCCTGCCGTACGCCTGCTAATCAGCCATTATCACAAGAAGTGTGCCCACGCCTACGCCGAAACTGTGATAAATGAACTTCGACAGCAATATTGGATAATAGGGTTAAGAAACGCCGTCAGATCAGTTGTACATAAATGTCAGCTATGCAAGTTGGTGCGTGGACGACCGCTACAGCCTCTTATGGGAGATTTACCAAGAGCCCAACTCGCACACCATCATCGCGCCTTCACTTTCACTGGTGTCGATTACTTTGGCCCCCTTCAAGTAAAAATTGGCCGTAGACGAGAGAAGAGGTGGGTCGCGTTACTCACTTGCCTGACATCGCGGGCATTACATTTTAAAGTGGTTTACAGCTTGTCTGCCGATGCTGCTATTATGTGCCTTCGTCGGTTTATCGCCAAAATAGGGACACCAAGCCAGATATACTCCGATAACGGAACTGCCTTGGTCGGCGCAAACAGACAGTTACGCGCACTTTATGATGAAGCCGTCGCTGACCGGTTCGAAGGACCAATTATTTGGTTTAGGTACTAATATAAAATTATAAATCATATTAGCATTTGTAACCAAATCTTTTATTTTCTATTTGACATTAACGACTTAATCAAAAAAAAATAGTACTAATCATAAATAGGAACAAAAAACATACAAAAACAAGGTTCTATATGCACAGTCGTGCACAACACTTTAAAAAGGTAAGGTAGACACGGTTTAGTGAACATTTTCCAAACGCCAGGTGAAATTTCGCCCCCTGAAAGCACTACCTAGATAGGCTAGGACACTTAGTACACGATTATGTACGAAACCCGTAGTAATACCTAACCTATATTATAAGCTGAACGTAAAGTTAACTTAACAAATTTCTCGATGCAAATTGTAATTAAAAATAGAGCAAAAGCATAAATCCCTGATGTCATAACTGTAAAGTATCTACTTATAAACTGAGTTACGGGATTGGTTGCCTTTAATATAACTTTAGAAGTTTCGTTCCACGGTACCATATACGTTCCTTTGCAACAACACAATGCGTAAATAAGTTAAACTTACAAATTAGTTCTTATTTGTTTACTCCTCTATAACTGAATTAATGGAAGATTAAACTCCCACTAGCTCGGCTTGTACTGTAACTTCCTTGTAACTTGTTTTCGAAAACTCGTATCAAATAGAATTGTACTGTTGCATAAACAACTTTGCTGTGTCTTTACTAAAGCCCATATTTAAAAATGAAGATATATGCTATATAACCTGCAGATAGTATCACCGTTGTAGTGTACCTCCAATTTTACAAGTGCATTAAGTTAATTACTTAGTGTGCGGAACACTTGATTTATGTTTCTTCAGTGAACCTATCACAAGTTTGTCAAAATAATTTACCTACTAGCTCGGGTGCGAAAAACGTAGAGAAGTAATATCTTTTGGGCTGTATTCTCTTTTTTCTTAAGCCTAGTAGGCTAGGTTCACACGGCTATTCGATCACCAGGCTGTATCTCACTGATACCGTTATAGTTCCAGTTGAAATTTTCACAGATGATGTGTTTCTGTTTCCGCTATAAAAAAAAATAAAAATAATACTATACAAATACTAAAAACAGAATAAAATAAATATTTTTACAGATAATGGTAAGGAACCCTTCGTGCGCGAGTCCGACTCGCACTTGGCTGGTTTTTATTGGTATTTAAGAAGGAGGCATCGGCGCCCGAGAAAATATTGGGTCCATCCTTTATTAAAAACGAGTCTGCATCGAGAAAGAAAATTTGAAGTTTTTTTTCAACAGCTGAGAAATGATGAACGAATGAATGTATGCCATATTCTGGGTCGATCCTCGATAAGCGTGATAAATAACTCGATCGTAATCGGCAATCCATCCACCATGTTGGAACCTTCGCCAACGACGTCACAAACACAACTGCCTGATGCGCCCGCGCGCGTCTCGTATACTAGAAGCCAGGTTCTCCGTGTGAACGAAACTACGTAAACACAAGCGCCATAAAATCGTTTCGAGAATCTCGCATCCCCGGTGGCTAGAGCCTACGGTATACGGTAAAAAATATGTCTCGAATACGAGCTTTTCCCGCAAAGACGCCGTGTGAACGATTTTCAAAGTTGCCATACAAATTTTGTTGTGACTACGATATTCGATAAAATCTCGTATACGGTATACGAGAAAAATTGCGCCGTGTGAACGTAGCCTTAGTGTCCTACTGTAAGTCAAAGGCCTCCCCTCTATATTTCCAATCCTCCCGATTAAAAGTCAATTCTAGCCTTTATTGAATAATGAAAATTATGAATGAAATATTTAATAATGAACATAATAATATAATTGGAGGCCTAACGTCAACATTGTATTGCCTAAGTGACTTGTAAGATAAATGCCATTATTGTACACTAAATCTTTCGTTTCAATAACACAGTCAACGTGTAGCGGCTGAATAACACATTTGATCACAAATGTTGCGAAAATGCTGCATTTAGGTAACGTTTGTTTCTACATTCTATTCGATTCTACTTTCACGTAGTGCCGTGGAATATTGTACGTTTATTGTATCGCTGCCCTCGCAATATGTGAAAAAACATTTATTTCCCGGGAAGCCAACGCCTCCGCATATGAGAGGGACCCCAATATAATTAAAGTACAATCATCGCACCCATTCTAGCACTTGACCGCTGCCAAATATCCTAAAGATTGAAGCAGGAAACCCTAAATTGAAGTGAAGTTTTCTCATTAATTTGATGACGTCGATCCCGAGGCCCGACCCGTGTCACAAGTTACTTCATTAGTTACGCAACTTGCTGAAAGTAATCCTTGGGAATTACGTTTTGTTAGACACGAATCACCAAAATTATTCTGACGTTTGTGCTTCTTTTGTTTAACTCTGCTTAGCTAAGAAATTGGGGATCGTTAACGACCCTCCTACCCGCTCCTACTAACTACATTAACTCGCCTTTACGAGTGCCGAGGTGTTTCCCGCAAACTGACTTCACAAATAAAACTGCAGTTTAAATATTGTAGCGAGCACTCGGATTTCTGTTTTGTATATGTTATGATATGCAAAATAGACAATCGTAAAATTAGAATTTAAAATCAAAGCTCCGTTTCAGAGGTGTTTTTGTGTCGGCGAACGGGCGCATAACTTCATGCGGAATATTTATGCCGGGTGACGCCACGAACAGGCTCACGTTTATATTTACCGCCAAGATGTTGTTTACTGCACTCGATTTGCATTTTACGTGAATTAATTGTTTTTTGTCCGTTTGATAGGACAAACTTTTGTTTTCACGGAGTAAATCGCCGCATTAGAATAAGTTAGCCTCACTATAATTCTCCCGCAGACTGTGCTTATCTTGAGAACCGCTAAAACAATTTGAATGCAGACTCCGCTTTTATTAAAGCATTTTTCAGTGCTCTTAATGCAGAACTTTCTATGGTCGTAATATTTTAGCACTGGTTAGAATAAAGCAATTTCAGCTCATTATGCATCTGTTCTACTAGTAAATATAAATCTAGGAGCATTAATTTAGTTACCCTGGGAGTCTCTGTTATATCTGGAGAGTTAGTTATGGCAGCGTTGAGATGCATTAGAAATCTTATTCCGCTGTAGAATGGGATCATTAGGTGGCGTGGCAAGCTCGAGTTTAATTGATCTAGGCAGGATGATGGATGCGAGTGGATGCGGCAGCGGCGGGTTGTGTCGGATTAAGACGAATCTAAGTGCTGCTCCATGAGAAGCCTCCCTTCGAGCCGGCTTGCGATGCTTACCCGTATCAATCTCTAATGGCGTCCATCCTTTAATGGCATTACGTGGTGCCACTTTAATATTTACCTATTCGGAACCTGATTGCGGAAGGATTGCTTAATTTTAATTGGATTATATGATTATATTGACGACCGCTTTGGCCTAGTTGGTAGTGACCCTGCCTACGAAGCAAGAGGTCCTGGGTTCGAATCCCGGTAAGGGCATTTAATTTTGTGATGAACACGAATATTTGTTCCTGAGTCATGAATGTTTTCTATGTATTTAAGTATTTATTTATCTATATAAGTATCTATGTCGTCGTCTAGTACCCATAGTACAAGCTTTGCTTAGTTTGGGACTAGGTTGATTTGTGTAACATTGTCCGCAAATATTTATTTATTATATTATTATTTATTTATTATTGTGCTAGGTTATCAATTGATTTTGATTACAAACGAGGGGTTTTAAAAATTCAACATTTGTGTAGGTATCTGTGTCTGTGTTCAAGGCACCGTAGCTCCCAAAAGGATGAACCAACTTCTAAAATCTTATCTGTCAAAATGGTGCGTTCAAAATCTAACGATGACACATACACATAACATATATGGGATCCTGCCATTCTGCCAAAGAGATTTTGGTAAAATTTCATTACCCAATCAAATTTTGGCAACCGTCGTGTTTGGTAATGCAATCTTTGGAATAGTTTTAGTAGGCACATTTTCATTTGGTCAAATTTTCACTCCGCATATTATTACCATGGAAAATAACGGTCAGGCATTTGATCTTTTATCAAATAGTTTATTAAATCAGAAAATCTTTAGACGATAAACATTTAGTCAAATGAATTGTTATGACAAAATCATTACAGACAAAAATATTACCACGGAAAATAAAAACGCACCCGTTACGTACATACCTTCAATAAAAATAATTGTATCTAGGTGTTAAGCCGCCTATTCACAGTCCATCTTACGAAACAGCAACTAGGGATCCAGCTAAATATAATGTTTGAAAGGTTTTTTCACCATGGGGCTTCATTTGGTCAACATTTTTGTCCCATGAAAAACATAAAAAAGAACTACCGAAAACCAAATCAGACCACCCCACGTGGTCTTGTCTGTCCTACCCCTAGAGTGTATATAAAAGCCCGCGCAGCCAGAAGCTCGCGAATGAGATCCTGGTTGAGCGGGAGTATTAGACCGAAGCAAAGCGAGTGGGGGGAGGTGGAAAGCGTAGCGAGCCGGCGACCTCCCGAGAGAAGCGTACGCGTAGGTCGAGTGCGCCAGTGAAACGAAGGGCTGACGAAGAGAGTTTCTGGCGTGAGCCCGGGTGGGGGGCGGGGGAGTGGTATTCAGAAATAACCATTAGAAAAAAGAAAATTTATAGTTAAAGTATGTTCTTAGATATGATATTACTTAGTACTAACAAAATTATGATGTATGTCCGTTATGTATGAAGGAAACTGTTATGAGTAACAAAATTATGAGTTCAAGCCCGTTCTTACTAATGAAATTATGAACAAAAAATTTAGGAAAACTGTCCATTGTGAGTTCCGATAATAGTAACTGAAATTTATGAACAAAAACGGTATGACGAAAAAATTATGAAGAGTGATGATTACGAATACAAATCGTTAGTACGAGTATGATGAAAAATAGGACAAAGTATTTTATGAGAGCTAATATGGACCCTGGCTGCTTGCTTGAAAAACTGACGATACAAATCATTTGCCTTAATATATTTGGCGTAAAATATGTTTTTCCAACTACACAAAATTTACCAATTTTTTTGTACATTTGACTACATAAAATTGGGTCAAAGTACCAGTTGGTAAGCGAGTCACACTTGCCAAAGATTGGGTGTGTGTTATAAATGTTATAATATTATTTGTGAAGAGTTTATTTGCCACATAATAATTAGGCAAATGAAATTATGCGTAAAATTATTTCTGAAGTGATATTTTGTCTTTTTTTTGATGAAACTAGAATAAAGAATAGGAAAAACGACGATAATGTATTTAATAAGAGCCGTTAGTTACATTTTTATCCCTTGCTTATTTGTAAATATACATTGTTCTAGTTTATGTATTCCAAAATACTACAAGAAAATTGCTCTAAATCATCTCCACTTATAATAAATCTCTAAATTAAAAAAATAATCAGCCAGTTTGAAACTAAGCTTTGCGTTGTTACGAATGTTCTCAGCATCCCATGAACGGAAAAATATGTTTTTTTTTATATAGGTAGATTATTATTCTAGCTGTAACTTAGAATAGTTTTTATCCGACTGCGACGATTAATTAATTTTCCGAAATATACGACTTCATTTAATTTTTCATTTATTATTCTTAAAGTATATCGCCGCCACATCTGTCAGGTTTATGAAACGTCAAAATGGCAGAATTGCTTTTCCTTAATTTCACCTATTAATTATTTGAATCCCGTCTCCGAAAGACCTTCACGAAACACATACCAAAAGGTAAAGCATACGAAATTAATCGATTCTGATATGAGAACGTATATGCGCAAATGTCGTATTAAGGCGTATTTTCAATAAATGTATCAACAAATTCGAACAATATGAGTAACACAAATGTTTTTTTTAATGGCACGCGCGCGCTCTCTTTGCGCATTCAGCCAAACCACGAAAACCAAAACTCGAAGTTCGTATATCTGCATTCCTCTCACTCGAGTCCTTAATGTTAGTGCGATAGAGATAGAGATACCCGAATATTTTTGAATTCTGGAGTTCGTGGTTTAAAAGAAAATACGGATGTCGGATAGATCGAAAATAGGGGTGTAAAAACTACTGTAGACACTAAATAAAATAATCACTATGTTGTATTTTCTCGAAAAAGGACTTAAAATGAAGTCAACTGGAGAAAAAAACAACGCAAGAGTAGGTTATTTAAGTAATCACTAAGTTATAAGTGTCCAAAGTTTTAAGAGGGGGTATGTTCTGTCCCTTTTCCGCAAAACTCACCTTCATATGAAAAGATTGTTTTTTATTATGAGTACTTTACGGTCCCGATCTAGCTTCGTAATTTTTTGAGATATTTGCATGGGTTTTTCGTTTCTTCTTTCTTTTGAAGTATTAATAAATTTTGAGTCTACTCCCCTATTTGGAAGACAAGCGGAAAGAGTACCTAATCTTTAAAGATGAGTCATTTGAAGAAATAGATACCTGCAGGCAAAAAAACAGTACGGATTGACATCAAAAAGTATATAATTATATTTATGGGAACAAAGATATAAATGCCTATGTCCTGATTGACTCACTCACTCACTCATCAACTCACAGCCGAAACTACTGGGACCAGACAGTTGAAATTAACACCAGAACTACCTTTTACAACGTAGGCAACGGATAAGAAGGGATTTTCGAAAATCATACCCCTAATGGGGTTAAATAGGGGTGCAAAGTTTGTATGGGGGAAACTTTATTTTTTGAGCTAGAGACTTAAAACTTTGTATAAAGATTACTTATTAGAATACAAATAAAATACTTTCAACGTTTAGGAAAATTCTGCCCCTAAGGGGGTTAGAAAGAAGTGCAAATTTTGTATGGGGGAAACTTTATTTTTTGAGCAAGAAACTTAAAAATTTGTAGAAAGATTACTTACAAATAAAGTACTTTCAGCGTTTTAAAAAAATTGATCCCTAAGGGGGTTAAAAAGGGTTGCAAAGTTTTTATGAGGGAAACTCCTTTTTGAGATAGAAGCTTAAAAGTTTTTAGCAAGATTACTTATTACGATACAAATAAAGTATTTTTAGCGTTTTGGAAAATTCCACCCCTAAGGGGATGAAAAAGGGGTGCAATGTTGGGTATGTATGGAGAGCAAGACATTTTTTAAAGTAAGGGATTTGTAACTTCGGTTTTAGACTAAATAAACATGCTAAAATACAACAAAACTTATTTCAGCGTCTTTTTTAATTCATCGCCTAAGAAGGTTAAAACGGGGTTCGAAGTTTGTATAATATAGAGCAAGACATTTTTAAAGTAAGTAACTACGGTTTTAGCCTGTTTACTATGAGGGTTCAAAGGGGGTTCTAAGTGTGTACAGAGAGCAAGACATTTTGAAAGTAAGAGATTTGTAACTTCGTTTTAGACTGTTTTCGAAAGACTAGGCACAAAACTAATTTCAATGTTTTTTTTAAATTCATTCCTTAAACGATTTTTTAGACGATAACATGTTATACGCGGACGAAGTCGCGGGCAACAGCTAGTTTGCAATATAAAGCAAAAACTTTAACAATAATTTTGGCCACGTATAGTTGTTATTTAACTCATAGTAGGTAAATATTCAGCTAGTTAATGAATCCAGATTTATCAATGTAATGATTAAAATGGGTTTTTATTTTGAGTAATAATTGTACTATTATCTAGACGGCTAGTCAAGTTAATGTCATTAATTAAATTTAAGGCGGATTCTAAAAGAGCTCGTTAAGAGGATAATATAGTGAAGCGTAGTTTGTGATTTAAGCGCTTAAGCCATGCGAGCCGCGCTGATGACAAGAGATTTAATTAACTTAAATAATAAATTTAACTAGGTGGGATTTTCCTGGCAAAAAGTTATTTAGAACGCTCCATTGCAGCATTGGTAATACTTTAATATTATAACACTATGTAATTCATTTATTCGTATCATAATTTAAGCTGCGTTATTATCACGTTTACCAAGAAAAGTGCCCGTACCAACTTATTTTAAGAATTCAATTTTGATCCAGATTTTCATTCTGATATCGTTACAGCCACAGACAAGATGGGGTAATTTTTTTTGACCCTGATTATCATAGACTCTGAGTAAGAAGAACCAAAAAAATTTTTCTGAACAAAAAAGGCTACACTTTTTTGGGTTTTGTAGGATGGTGGTGGATGATGTGAACGAAACAGTTCTCATTTTTTATGTTTGTGCGTTCTCTGGCTTGTCAATATAAAAACATAGTAGGTACCTACGGCTTAATAAACCGATTGAGTATGTACAAGATTATTATCTGAACAATATGTTTGCAATACTTTATTGCTACATACTCGCATTAATATTCGGACGCCCTAACGGTTGGGTTAGGGCTTTATTTTTGTTTTTCTCAAACATTTTTATATTATACGAATTCTTTGTTGTAAAAGACACAGTCGCGGCTAAAGCCGGGAAATAAATTACTTATTTCGGCGGGAATGGCATCGTTTTAGCCACGGCTATAAAGACATTAGGATTGAGTTCTCCCGTGGTTCACCGTTGTCGACGGTAGATATAATAATGCACATAAAATTCTCCGCCGAGAGCAGTGAGCGAGCGAAGTTGCCGGCATTACGTCTTTGAGTTATTCAACGTCACGTACACGGTACAAAAAACTAGTGATGTCACGGTGTGGTATGTGACAACATTATTTGGCATACGCATCCACTAGGGAGGCAAAATTGGATCTTTACAACTAAAAATATAATTATTGTACGAACAACTACGAAAATAACGTGGAGAAGTCCACGAACCTAATCTGTTCTCTGAATACATCGAAGCTTAACATGTAATCATCATGTTAGTTCTACATCTTAATACATTCGCTGCCGCGAATCTCTACTCGCTACGCTCGTGGCCGGTCCCGCGGGTTTCCTCGTATGTAGCGGAAAGCGACTACGGCTTAGGCGGCCGCAAGGCGGATTCCTGGCAGTGAAAGTGTTAATACTGATGAGATTAGAATGCAGTTATCGCATATGCTTTAAAGGCAACCGTGATGATCAGCCAACAATTACTACTTTAGAGAATTTCGTATTGTAGCACTTGGAGTATGGCTAAACCAAAGTGATGAAAATGAGATAGAGTCTATGTTCACTTTTGTGTGTCTTTAAGAACTGAGGAAACCTTAAGCACTGTTTTAGGCACTGTTGTCAAAAAGAGACAGAAACCAGATGGATTGGAATTGGTAGTTCAACTAAAGTTTTAACTACGTTTAGTTTTCGGATGGGTAATCGTGTACAAGACGCGCGTTGTATTTTTTTTGCAGATGGACAGTTCCATATGTTATTAGTTGCTCAATTACCCTGCTCGTCGCATTTTACCCATTTTCCTCCATGTTCCGATTATGAGCTAATGCCAATTATTTTCTAGAAGCCCAGAAACAAAAAGTAAATAAAATGGTAATCGAAAATCGTTTATATTCAACGAGGAAACTGAAAGCGGCTAGGCTTGTAAATCTACCCAGATTTTAATTGGCTGTAGATTGTTACTGCCGCACTTCAACCCAACCGTAATTGTATTTAGACTATTTAGCATCCTCAGTAACATCCAGTGGAGCCCTGCCCTAGGTACCGCGTGGCGTTTTGCCCCGCCGGTCGCGACGCTGTTGTCGACACACATCCCATGGATATTACCCGTGACCCTTGCTCGAAATATGGTAATCGTGATCGGCCCCCGTACGATACATACCTTGTACACGATACCGCACACAGTAACTTTAAAATTCAGTTTTATATGTGTTTGTTCTGGGTTTTTGGGTTTGCTTGTCATATTAAACCGTTGCTTAATGTTTACTTATGTATACCTAACCCTATACTCGGCCTCTATCTTTTTATCGTAGGTATCAAATTGTCATGTGTACATCATACAATATAATTATTATTTAGTTTACCAATTTTGGAAACATGAATTGCGACTAAGCGTAAAATGAAGAGAAGGTTTTGTAAATGCATGTTATGTTTTTATTTATGATTCTGTAAAAATATGTTGCTCGCTAGGCTAACTTCTCTTCGAGTAGCCCTTTAAACTATGTCTTAGATGGAAAAAATTACACAAAACATAGATTTTTGCGGAAAATATAAACCCAATGTTTTATGGGCCGCCCTTTTTGTAAGAAGTTCTATTTATTGCATACCGTTATTTCCTGGCTTACGGGTCAGAATAACAAGAGGAAGTTATATTTTGCCACTGTAAAGGTTATCGGCCCTCAAACAACGAGATTTGTTGTTATCTCCAGTGATACACTTGGAAATATGCAATATACATGTATGCTACTCCAGACCAACGGTTCGCGCCCATCGTGCCTTAATCCCGCGCAAGTCGAGGGGCTCTCTGACATGTTTCCCGACGTAAAGCAGCGTTAAATTGCGTTCGTATTCCACTGCACACTTAAAATCACGAGCGACTGCTTGATGGATCTGTACCACGATCAAGTGTATGCATGAGCTCAACTCCACAAAAATAGAAAGCCGTAGAACTGTTCCACATTCATGTAGCCTTACGTCCTTTGTTTTCTGCACGACTTAACTGCCTCTGGGCTAAATTAGTCCTTGCGCGCCGGCCGGAACGCTAACATTAGTAAACTCATCCTTGTAGATATGTAGTTGAGTTGAGTTTCAATGTAGTTTCACTGCGTGTTAGTGTATGGAGTAAATTAATAAACTTATGCACACGTCTGCTCACTCAACTGATCGTCATTTGACGAGACTATTCCAATTACAGAGTGGCAACTATGCAGTGGTGGAGCGTTGCGGCGATGCCAGTGCAGGAAAACTACATTAATATTACGGATGTGATATACAGCTAAGGCATTTCTGCGTAACCTTAATTACTATTTGCTGTTTCTATTGTTGAAAATGTAAACAAAAGTAATAAGTTATGTACAGTAGTACATTAGGGGGACTTAAATGTTTAATTATTACCAAATATGTATTATTTGCGTCCAATATCTTCACACACCGGAAATATAGATAATTACACTAGTTTAACTTCCTTTTATGCATTACCAAAAATGTAAGGAAGCAAACATTACGCTTCTCTGGTATACATTGGCAAACCTCATGTATGTCGGACATAACTAAAGCGTTTGTCCATTTCTTACAAGTATTTATGTAAGAGAGGGACAAACGCTTTAGTTATGTCCGACATAGCAAGTATTATGCTAGTAAGGGACGAATGCGTTACGTCCGATATAAAAGTTTTGTGTCACTTTTTCACAAATAAGAAGTGAAATAAAAAGATTTTTCAAAAACCCAACTGGTTTTTTTTCAAATATGCCTTCAGCCTATGTCACTCCCATGATTACGGGGAATCTGACAACACCACATATATAAATATGCCAAAATCCATCAAGCCGTTTGGCCAGTAGCCTGAGAAAAAAATGTTTATTGGCCACATACATACATTACTTACATACGCTCGAAATACATAGCCCTCCTTCTGAGGCTGTTGGGTAAAATGTAAAACCGGAAGACGAAGTCTTAACGGCACTTCAGCTTAAAACAAGTTTGATAAAAGTTTATGAACAACGCCATAAACTTCCAAGTAAGCATCCAAGCATTGTCACTACAGCGTGTCGATCTCAGAATCGATAGTTCCCGTGACGAAGCTGTTAATTCATGGAAATATTAATGTAGTTCACGTAACAGCATCAGCAGTCGAGGCACGTCGCGGGCATTTCGCCTTTGAAATCACTTCCCGGCCGCTCGACTGACAGTGACGTATTGTTGCGCTTCTTTAACATTAATGTAATGGATTGTTTCATGTTCCGGAACTCGTCCCATTTTTCACAGTGTGCGTAATTCGTGGATTATAATTTTCATTGTCTTGGGTGCCGGTTTAAACTTTATTGCTGATCGTGTTATAGATGTTAAATGATGTGGTATAATATATCGAATGGCCCCAGACTGTAATGGGGAATGGATGAAAATTTTAGAAATGCCTGATTATTTTTTTGGTGATAGGAATAACCTTCCTTAGCACCAGAAAAAAGTTGCAGACTTGTCAGCTGCGTCAATTATTTTTGAATACAAATACAAATACTTTATTCGTCGATCATAGGTACACATAACATAATATTGCAGACGGTGGTAAAAGCGGTATTGTTTCACTATGTCGTACCCGGAGGCATACGAAATTGTACATTCTTTCACTGAGTGATAAGAGTAGGCATGCATTAAATTTTAATTCATTTACGGTAGTCACAATTTAAAATGTCAAGTTTCAAAAAAGAAAAAAAAAATAATAATAATTTATGAAGATTCTAATACAAATAAATAATTTTGTTATAATTAATGTCAAAAAAAGGCGTATTACTAGTACAATAAAATATGATACATTTATTCGATGTCTGACAGGAATTCGTTACAGGAGTAGTAAGCCTTTTTAATCAAGTATTCTTTCACATGAACTTTAAATTTAACAATGTCACATATTATCCTCAGCCGTTCAGGTAACTTATTGTAGATTCTGGGAGCCATACCCAGAACACTTTTGGATAAAAGAGCAGTTTTTGAGGGATGAGCACAGATCTTATGCTGCAAACGTTCACTGGTGAAACGATGAAATAAATGTGCATGACTCTTAACAAAAACTACTAAATCGTGAATGTATAGACAGGGAAAAGTTAATATTCTTAAGTTTACAAAGTATGGCCTACACGATATAGTCGGTGTTAAATGACATGCAGCTCTAACACATTTTTTCTGAGCTTTGAAAACCAAGGGCCAGTTTGTTGAATTCCCCCAAAAAATTATACCGTAACGAAGTATAGACGACACATAAGCATGATAGGCCGTAAGTATAACAGACTGACTCGCGACTTTCCTCAACATATATATAGCATACGAATAGCGACTAAGTCTTTTGCATACAATATCAATTTGACATTTCCAATTCATGTTACTGTCCAAAACTAACCCTAAAAATTTTGTATTGCTGACTTCAGTAATTTGTTGTCCCCTATAACCAACATTTGTATTCACCAAATAATTTTTCCTTTGCTTAAAATTCATAATATTCGTTTTTTCTAAATTCATCTGCAAATTATTATTGCTTAGCCACGTAATTATACATTCCAAAGCACGATTCATTTCTACGTCATAATTATTTAAACTTGTACCACTAAATATAGCAGTGCTATCATCCGCAAAGAGAACCATCGGATATTTTGTAACATTTGGGAGATCATTTATGTAAATGAGAAAAAGTAAAGGCCCTAATATGCTCCCTTGCGGTACCCCATATAATGATTCTCTGGCCTGTGATTGAAATGGTATTTCAGTTTTTGATTTACTACATAATTTCGTTACTATTGTGTATTGCTTCCTATCACTTATATACGACTTAATTAGGTCGAGCACATTACCCCGAACGCCATATTTATCTAATTTGCTAATTAAAATTTTTGGATGTACACAGTCGAACGCTTTTGTCATGTCCATGTATATGGCTGACACTGGTATTCGTTTATTCATGCAGATTATTGCTTTAGAAACCAACTCATATATTGCTGCGTTAATAGACCGGTTTTTACGAAACCCTTTTTGTTCACTAGCAAATAATCCTTTTGTTTCAAAATAATTGTAAATATTTGTATAAATGACCTTCTCAAACACTTTGGATAAAACTGATAATAATGCTATGGGTCTATAGTTGGCCATTCTGTTTATCTCCTTTTTTGAAAAGTGGTTTTATTTTAGTAATTTTTAATTTATTAGGAAAAATGCCATTCTCTATACATAGGTTCATTATATGGCATATGACTGGTGCAACTATTTTGCCCACACTCTTTAATACTCTTGTGTCTATTTCATCATGTCCAGTACTTTTAGTATTTCTTAATGACTTTATTATTTTAAGAATGTCAATTGATGTTACTGGTGGCATAAATATTGAACCGGATAAATTATTGTGTATTGTGTTATTAAATGTCATGTTTATATTAGAATTTTGATTGATGTTCAGATTTTTACTGGCGATGTCATTAATTGAATCTATAAAATAATTATTAAAGGCATATGCTATATGTTTAGGACTCTTTAAAGTTTTTCCATTAACATTTACTGTTGTTATATTTTCTGTTGGGTAGTTTGTCTTAGCGTTAGTAATGACATCCCATGTAGCTTTCCCCTTATTTTGAGACTTTTTTATGAAATGATCATTCTGAGCTTTTTGTGTCAGCTTTAGAATTTTTTTCAAACGCTTGGAGTATGCTTTTAGTGCGATTTTATCGTCATTTTTCAAGGTCAGTCTGTACTTCCATAGCATTTGTCTCCGGCGTTTACAACATTTACGTATTCCTGAGTATATTTTTATTTTTATGTAATATGAGACGGATCAAGGAAATTGTCTCATTCGCCGTCCTAACCACAAAACGTAAGTGAGGAAACTGTTTATATTTTTCAAAAATAATTGACGCATCTGAAAAGTCTGCAACTTTTTTCTGGTGCTAAGGAAGGTTATTCCTATCTCCAAAAAAAAATCAGGCGTTTCTAAAATTTTCATCCATTCCCCATTGTAGTCTCATTCATTAATTATTTGGCACTAATAGTCTTCAGCAGGTCGATTGCGTAACGCATTGTACAATCAGCATCAAAAGTAGCTACGCAAACGAAGACGTCAAAAGTCTTTATTAAAAGGGAATAAGAACTTTTGACGCCTTCGATTGCGTAGCTACTTTTGATGCTGAGTGTACGTACATTAGGTAGATCTAAATGTCTTTACTATGGAAGAATGACAGTTGAATTGTATTAACGCGCATTCAAAAAGTTACGTGATTACCCCTCTGGTCACGAACAACTTCTGGCTAGGGTAGCCAACGAGCATGTGATACCCCTTAAGTTAAGTATAAGTTCGCCGTCTTTAAATGTGTAGCTATTTCCGCCACTGACTGTACCAGTGCCTAACTAAATGTTTACCACCAGTAGCTTTACTTCCAATAACGCCGCTTGCATCAAAGACCCCTCGTGTTTACGTGGTAGATTGCGTGTTTATCGTACGGCGGATGCTACGCCGTAGCTCCGTAGAGCATCCACGCCGTAGAGCATCTACGCCGTAGAGCGTGGGCTTGGTAAGTGAAAACTCAGTTAGGTTGGTATAGTTACAGAAAGACGAATATGTACATAATGGAATGTAGTTCATACGCTGGTTTATGGGTGCATATGTAACGAATGAAATAACCAACGTACTTAATCCAACATTCAAGCCGTGTCGTCGTTTGGTTCTTCTAACCCCCGACGCAAAAAGAGGGATGTTATAAGTTTGACGTGTCTGTGTATCTGTCTGTCTGTGGCATCGTAGCTCCTAAAGGAATGGACTAATTTGAATGCTTTTTTTTTCACCGAAAGCTGACGTGATCAAGATGGTTCCTAGCTACGTTTCAACAAAATCGGTTCAGATGGTTCTGAGATATTGAACTTTGAAATGAAAATATCGGGGGTTTTCAAATTGTTAATTTAATTAATTTAATAGAATAATTAATTCCTTAAAGTCTTGTAGTACCTACTAACAACCTATGGATCTTTTTAAGTTGTCCGAAATAAATGCATTTTATTTTATTTTATTTTTAAAACTACTGGAAGATATCCTTAACCCATTCAGCGCCCATGACGACACACATGCGTCAGAGCGCTACGAGCGCTTTTCGCTACATACGGAGTTTAAGCTGCTACGGACTGTGGCGTAGCGCTACAAGCATAGCGTGGCCGTGAATGGGTGAACATATTCACTGCTAAGAGCCCCCCCCACATCTAGCGTCTCCCACCGGCGTCGTGTGAGCGTTCTCATACAAAATTGTGCGTTGCGTCGCACAATTTTGTATGAGAACGCTCACACGACGCCGGTGGGAGACGCTAGATGTGGGGGGGCCCTAAGAATCGCTGCGCGCTACCGTTGTAGCCGATCCCGTGGATGTCCTCATGTGTAGCGGAAAGCATCTACGGCGTAGGCGCCCGCTAGGCGGGGTCCTGGCAGTAAAAGTTTTAATACTAAAAGTAAAATTTAGTATGTTATTTATTTTAACGCGGATATGGTCGCTAACTCACACATGAAACTGCCAATTTTTTCGTAGCGTTAATACTGTAGAAAGCCTAGCGGGCAGAGAAAAAGTATTTATGGTGAACAGAGTTTGAGCGCAGTTTTGTAAAACAAACACATGCTTGTGTGAGTTTGTGTGATGTCCCCGTAAAATAAATTTACACAAACAGGGGTATTATGCAATATTCCAGATTTCATTCATATAAACCTAATAATTTAGTGTGTGACATACAGAAAGACGAAACAAAAATGATTTCGTTTTTGCCATTACCACCCTAAAACCTAAAACAACTGTGATGTTTATTTTTTATTTAATTTATTGACCAATATATTGAGAGTAGTACATTTTGGTATACATTTTTTTCACCAGCGGAAACCTCTGAAGTTTATATGCTGATGAATAGTTCGTTACAAATGCCTCATGACCCTCAATAGTCCAGGCAATGAACTGACAGCTTGTATGGAAAATATGTCAAATTTGGAAATAATTTATAATAGCAGATTTTTTTAATGTAATGGATATATTATCAATTAAATAGTTACTTAGTGACAAAATCCAACAAAATTTCAGACATCAAAAAAATTATAACTTAACTAGCTTCTGAAAAGTCAGAAAACATATTAATAAATGGTTTTATCTTTATTTTGGTTCATTTACATTTGCTCTGTAATATTCAAGATAAATAATTAAAAAAAATCATTTTTTTTTAATCTATATAAATACTTCCGGGTGGAAAATTTGTTGGATTCTTGAATAAAGCATCATAGATCAATGTTTTAAAATGATATAAAGAAAAAAAAACGCTATTATAAATTAATGTTTTTCAAAACCGTATTTTGCCTGGAGTACAACTATTTCTCCGGTCGTGATGCATCTTTGTCCACCGGCATGACTATATTTTGTACAAACGCGCCACGTCAGTGTCAAGTTTAAGCAAAGCACCTGCCGGCCTTCAGAACGCCACTCGCTTTGGTACGACATGGCATCTTACGGCTTGTGGGAGCTTGCTACAAGAAGCACATGCGAATAATGGTTACAGGACAAGTACGCTAGTCTGTCTACCCAAGGATTTATAAACAATGACACTTTTATATGGGACTTAACTTTAAATTGTAAATTTAACCACAATTTTTTTTATTTTTACTTTACTTTCATCACAAAGTGGAATCTTTTTTATCTACTTATATTATAAAGAGCTAAAGTTGGTGATTTTGTTGAGTTAGTAAGTAATCCAATTGGAAAAAGTTAAAAAATAAAACTAGCAACAGAATGGACATTGCAGTTCCGGTATATTTATCCCTACCCTAATTGCCGGATATTTTACTTAATAACCTAAGAATTTTATGTATTTTTTAAAACTTTTATTTTCTTACTTTATTTTATTTTTTGTTCCCAATACTAACATAACACGTAATATTTTACTAACAAAACTATGGATCTGTATGGTCTGAAATAAATGTTTTTTATTTTATTTTATTTTTTTCAGATTACTTCATTGATTTTTTACCTCATTACAGTAACACTTACTTACATGTACTTAAGTATTTATTTATCTAAACATATAAGCATGTTTATCGTCGTCTAGTACCCATAGTACATGCTTTGCTTAAGTAGGGACTAGGTCGACTTGTGTTAGATTGTCCGCTATTGTGCCCCGCCGCTATGAAGTCAATCCCGACATTCCTGACACATTGCGCAACTGTGAAGTTTCTGAATAATGACAATATGAACCATAAAAAAAATACATATTTACTTGTTGCGTGTGACAGAATAGTGAGTGGCAATAATATCACAGACAATATAACGATTCACGTTAAAACGTTCGTATAGCCAAATTATTGTCTATGATATGTAGGTAAATGTTTGTTAATAAAAACTAAGTAACGGTATTTATTATATGCAATATTGACGTTCTAATTATAATATTTAGTACTGCACAACCATAAAGCTTCTAGATATTGTCAATTTCGACAATAGGAAAACAATGCTACCTAAGGCTATACTTTTTTGATGCGTTTGACAGAATAGTGATAGGCAAAACAATATCACAGACACTATATTGAGGATGTTACAAAAAGTTCTTATATCCAGCCATTGTGTCTATGTTATACCTAGGTATGTGTTTGTTTATAATTTCTTCTTTCCTTTTTTTATGAGATTTAATTATCAAAAGTATAAACTTGACTCTCAGTTTCATTTTATTTGCGTGTGATAGGTAGCTACAAACATTTTTCAATTAATAAAATAACTAAAACAATACACGATATTTCATTGAAGTTAGGTCTGAGCCAACTCACGCTTGACCAGGGATTGTAACCGGTTTTTTGCAAAAACCTCGAAATAACCACATATCCCAAACTACTACTATACTTCATATAGGAGTCAGTTGTGTCTTGAGGTAACGATTGCGTATTATTAGATTGCCCAATTAGAAAATGAAATAATTAACAAAGAACGAAAAAAACCGGTTACAGTTCCCATACAAAAAATAACCGGTTACAATCCCTGCGCTTGACACAACTCTTATCAACACAATATTCGAACGTGACACATCATTAGAGACATGTTCCAGGAATGGATTGACTTCATAGCGGCGAGGTACTATAATATTTATTTATTTCAAAGAGAGTACCCCGAAAGAAAGAGCAACCTGTGTAAACTCAAGTTTACTGCAATTTAAACTCCGTCATGTTTGCGCACTTCCTTGCCGTTTAATTGCCTTTTAACGTGTTTACGTGTTTACTTTAGCCGTATTTAAGTGAATAATGCATTCTTTAATGTGTTTAAACTGCCGGCTAGTTTACTGAGTAAGTTTTTCTTTTCTGAAGGTTAACAATTAACCTCTCGTAGTTATGTGGTTGTCAAAACTCTTATTTCAATTGCCATGTCCAGAAAAAAACAAATATTATTTTGAGGTACAAATTACGTCCTGACGAAAAGATTCGAAAGATATAAAGTCGGTGCAATGCAGTGCTCTTTGTAAAGAAGGGTATGACAGATTGTTCCACGGATTAATCTATTAAATGTTAGAGAACCACATAACATGTGTTTCATCCCTTTTAACATTCGTTTAAATATAAAATAATAGTAGTTTATGTGACTGTAAATAATGAAGGGCATTAAATAAGAGTGTGGGCTTATGAAACGAGCGTTAGCGAGTTTCATAATAGGATCACACGAGTGTGCTAATGCCTAATTATGTACAGTTACATACACTACTTTATCTACCAACATATTATAAACCGGGAACCATTAGAATAACCGTCATTGCACCGCCAGGGTCAACTAGATTTTAAATCATGACCAACTAGATTTCCAAAATAACTTCGATATCGATGTTATTATGATTTTACATACATTATACTGGCACAGATAAAACGCTGATGATGTTATGTTTACGTTACTGGTTGCAATAAAGGTAGTGATTATAAATATGGTTTCCGCACACATTATAGAGGATTTATGATTTGGGTGTAGATAAAATATATTTTATTTACGATTAACCTGGATCATGGTGTTAGTAACAATTGTATTACTTATTAAATTAGTGTTAGTACATACACTACACTAGGGTACTAGTGTTAGTATTATTATTTTATTACTGTTATTTGCTTCTGTGTTGCAGTAGCATTGTACATGTACAAGTACAGGCCATCTATCCTATCCGCTATCATGCTCAGAATGCTGTTGGAGCTAGCCCACAATTTGCGCACAAGGGATGCGTCTCACTTGCTCATAGTGGTGTAGAAGCAGTCTACGCGCGCTTCTGCAAACATCCCTGAAGCGCTACAGAATCTGGGCAGCCCCATCAGCACCCTGAACGCTTTATTATACTACACGCGGAAAGCGCTATAATACCGTTTGTACGTATAATCTGCCCACAGGCTGCCTGTATACAAGGTAGTACAGTAGCCTTTAAAAAAACAAAGATTTACTTCTTTTCTCAAACACATTTTTATTTTCTAAAATACCTAATAATATTTTTTATGAACAAAATACCTAAGGAAGTCTCTGCTATACGGAACAGGGTTATGTTTGAAAATGACGGGCGTTTGTCCGATCCTTGCTTCTCAATAATTTTTTTACATTCGCCGATCAGTTTTGCCATCCGATACCACAAGAGGACAAATCGCAATGCGGAGCGGAGCCAAGCATAGACGCATGCACGCGATAGCATGACGAGCGCGCGTCGGAGCGGCGAGTCGCGGTATAAAGGCCGGTGTGCGCGCCCGTTGGCGCCAGCAGCCGTGACACGCGCGGAGTCGGCTACGCGAGTCGGGTACTGACAGGTGCGCTGCACCCACCTCTCCCACCAATTCTATAGTATCAATCTTGTTGTTTATAAGATCAAATACAAATTCGACGGTGGCCAGGGAACTTCTCAATCCTAGTGACTTGAGTATAGTGACAGATAAAGGTAAACTCGTCTCAACGACATGTATCAACCAAAATAGAACACTTTAAGTCTTAACATTAATTATAATAATAAAAGCGTTGAAAATATAAGCGTAACCAAATTTTTAAGTTTAAACATAGATATACATACAAACTGGAAACCACACACTGAGTCATTATGTAAGCCTGTAAACAGTTTCGTATTTGTTCTTAATAAAATCTAAAAATATCAGACCTTAAAGCAGCTTTAGTTGCTTACCATGGTTACATCGATTCGATCTTAAGATACGGAATTATATTTTGGGGTAAAGTATTTGGGTTACAGAAAAAATGCGTTCGAGCCGTATGTGGCCTCAAACGAACTGAAAGTTGCAAACCTCATTTTAAAGAATTAAAGGTCCTCACACTAACCTGCCTATATACTCGTTTTTACGAGATCGCAGTCTTTGTTCGAGATCGCAGTTCAGAAGCGTCCCTTACAAGCATGCAATACCAACCGTGAGTGGCAAAACAGCGTTGTTGAGAAAGAGTGTACTAGGCATGGCTTCCAAAATATATAATTTCGTATCAGAAAGCCTAAAGAAATTAAATATGTCGATGTTTAATAACAATTTGAAATTAAAACTTTTAGAGAGAGCATATTGCCCCATTGACGAGTTTTTTTAGATAGAAGTTTCCTAAATCAGTAAAATATGCAATAAAAGTGTAATAAGTAAAATATGTGACGGTAGGTGGACCAAAACGTTAACGGATTGGTGGCCAATTACAGGAAAAGAAGCGTTGGTCGTCCACCAGCTCGATGGGTTGATGACATGAAAAAGACCGCGGGTCATTTCTGAATGAGACTAGCACGGGACCGGGATGGGTGGCGTACGCGAAGAGAGGCTTATGCTCAGCAGTGGGCGATTACAGGCTGAAAATGATGATGATGATGATGATGTAATAAAAATATAAGAATGTTGTTCTATATAATATGCAATTTTAAAAAGTTTAAGTAAATTTAATGCTCAAATTTTTTTTGTATTAGTTGTAGTTTTTAGTTTGTAAGGCTCAACATTTGTACACCTTTTAGGTAGATCACAGCGTACTGTCTTTTTATTCTATTGTCATCTATTATGTAACCTGTGGATCACAAATAAATATTAACTTACTTACTTACTTACTTACAGACTGAAGCTATGTATGTTCGCAATACTAAATTCAACCGAACCAATATTGACGCGATTTTCATTTATCACGTTCCGGACAGTGAGTGGCAGTGCATGTCTTACACTAAACGAAACAAAAGATTCGAATGCTATAGCATCCGTGTCCGTGAACGGGTTAAGTACACGTAAAAATTATTCGCGTGGATGGTTTAAATGTATAATTTTACTGTGATTTGGTGCGTAACATGGAGCAGGTTAATTTTAAACAAAATAGTTTTGATGGCCGTTTGTAAATCAGGTTTCGTTTGCTATTTAGTATAGTTAGGTACATTATTTGCATTGTATAATTGCAAACTAGAAATATGCGCATCGATTACATTGTTTTGTTATTTGCCTCAATTTGCAGTCAATTTATCGTTGCCATTTTTATCCCAATAAAATATCGCGTTAGTTTATCGTTTAGCATGACTTTTAAAATGAAATCTTATCATTTATCAATTTGTATTAGCTACATCCATAACAAAATCAAATCGCAAATATTTAAACATAAACATTGTTCCAAGTACCTGAGTGGTTTCTTGAAGATATGTTCATATATTAGTTATTTATTACAAACTAAAATTAAACAAAAATGTGATTCAAAATAACATAGTCAGAATGAGAAAAGTAATATGGCAGAGCTCAGGATAATTGATTAACGAAAACATTAATCGGCAAAGGGACTATTTCGATTAATCGCTATAGTTGGCACTTCTTGATAAGTATTCCCTCTCTGGCGCGACAAGTTACAAACAGTAACACGTTGATAAACACAAGTAGCGACCAACAATGCGTCCGCTTGCCAACCCCACATTAAAAACAACATCAATTTGGGAAGAACTTCCGCGCCCTGCTGCGGAGGGACCGAAATTACGCTTCTTAAACGTGTGTACAAATTGTGCGAAAGCGGAATGAGACTCCAATAGACTCACTATTGCAACCTCCTATGACAAAATTAAAGCGGCAGCAAATAGGACCTTATTACATTAGTGTAACGGTTAGAATCGGAACGCGGTTATTTAGTAAAGTGAGCATGGTAAATAACCTTTCGATATCCGTTTAAAACCGCAGTAGACGCCGCCCAGGCGCTAGGCGGAGCTCTCGATCCGTCACGCGTGGCATACACTTAATCCCTCATCAAATCCAGATTAATTAAACTAGAGCCAGCCATGATCGCAGCCAAGCCCGCATATTACATGCATGCATATGTGCGTGACTGTACATAATGGCATTACGTAGGTTAAGACGGTAACGAAGAGATTTGAAACTAAATTGGTTGTCAGTTCCGCGGATGATAGATTCATTTTATTGTGCCAGATCGAAATATGAGTAATAAGACTGTTAAGAGTATCTGAAATATTCTGCAGTTACGAATTATACATATTATTTTGTAATCTAACACTTTACACTGTCGCGCTTTGTACACATATTTATATAAATATCGCGTTAGACCCGTGTAAAACAGTAATTTAAATATATTATTTCGGTTAGTTGTTGGCATAATTCATACATTTTTACCACTATTATTTCAATGTCTTAGATTAAAGCATACTGTACTAAATTGTAACATACGCATATTTACACATGTCATACTGCAGTCTTCTATGAATCCTTCGGATAACATTGTATATTACTCATTCTTTATTTCTATTCAAGAACACTCGAAAAGTTATTTTGGCAACAAAGAACCAACAATGTATCAACATGTTGCAAAGTTAACTTGGCACCAATTGCTGGAGTTAGGTCAAACGATGACATTAAATATTAATTTAACGGGATTATGTTATACAAACAGCTTAATTATTAGGCCCAAGCGTAATACTCGTTACTTGAATAGCTGTTCGGCATTAATATCTGATTTAGAGCTGCCCAAGTAACCTTTATAAATGAAAGGCTGTAAACTTACAGCGTGCCATTAGTTATATGGCTTAATGGGTCTAAACAAAGCGTGTCACCACTCCTCTGCGGAGCTAATGCTATCATGCGCTTCACTACCTATCTTGACTCGCTTCACCACTTATTCCTAGTATATTTTGACCCCAAGATTCGAAATAACTATGCATAATCGTCGGAGATACTTAGACTAGTCCGCTAAAGGCGAGTTTTCGATAAGCGTTGTGAATGAACCTGATGCGTGCGGTCTGCTCGGCTAGCTTTATGAGTAAGGTTTTATCATATAACAGTAGATACAGTAAATTAAAAATTTAAATTATTTAGCGAGAAATTGGGTCAGCTAATAATTAAGTATAATGTTTTATTATATACCTACTGCTGTTTTATTAATTCAACCACTGAACAGCAAAACTATTTTTATTAGCCTTAGTAGTCTTATATTATTTCACCGTGAACTCCGTGAAGTCATCAAATGTAATAAAACTTATATACTTGCACGTATAATATGACTTGAACTTTGGTAGGTAAGTAATGTAAAGAAAGCAACTCAGCAATAAACCGTTAGTGAAAAATAATAGGTTAGATTTTTGACGCTTATCTATCTATCTATATTATTATTACGCGAGGCCGATTTTTAGGGTTCCGTAGCCAAATGGCAAAAAACGGAACCCTTATAGATTCGTCATGTCTGTCTGTCTGTCTGTCCGTCCGTATTTTTTCCGAAACTATAAGAGCTATACTGTTGAAATTTGGTAAGTAGATGTATTCTGTAAACCGCATTAAGATTTTTACACAAAAATAGAAAAAAAAAACAATACATTTTGGGGTTCCCCATACTTGGAACTGAAACGCAAATTTTTTTTTTTCATCAAACCCATACGTGTGGGGTATTTATGGATAGGTCTTCAAAATGACATTGAGGTTTCTAACACCATTTTTTTCTAAACTGAATAGTTTGCGCGAGAGACACTTATAAAGTGGTAAAATGTGTGTCCCCCCCCTGTAACTTACAAAATAAGCGAATGATAAAACTTTTTTTTTTTTTATGTTCTTTGCTTATCGGCAATCAGTCCGAAGACTATAAGTCGATGTGTGGATTAGTACAATCTGGCGTGTCGAGTGTGCTCTCCAGCGAGAGCATCTCCTCGTTTTTGAAGTCTGAGGCTACTCTCTATTTTGTAGCTCCAGGATGTTGTGTCGTTTTAGTCATCTTATGTGGTTCTGGACGGTCAGCTGTTGTGCTAGTTTATTGGGATGGTTGATTAGACGCTGCTGGTATTTTAAGGAAATGTCTCGGAGTTCTTCCTTCACTGTGCCTATTGATAGGTGTTCATGCAGTTCACTGTTAGTAATATACCATGGTACGTTCGCTATTGATCTCAGGATCTTATTCTGTAATCTTTGTATGATGTTAATGTTTGAGTCGCTAGCGCTGCCCCACAATTGCACGCCATACATCCATATCGGTTTTAGTACAACCTTATAGATTAGTAGTTTGTTGTCCATTGACAATCTAGCATTTCTTCCCAACATCCAGTATAGGTTTTTGTGTTTGAATCCGATTTCGTCCCTTTTGTTCTTTATATGGTTTTTCCAGGTCTTGCGTCGATCGAGGTGCATTCCCAAGTATCTTACGCAGTCACTGTGTGGTAGTGTGTTATCTCCGAGTTTAACCGACGGGCAGTTTCCCTGGCGAAGGGTAAACGTTACTTGGGTGGATTTTGCGGCACTAGCTTTAATTTTCCATTTTTCAAGCCAGTTGTGAACCTCCTGCAGGCCAATTTGTAGTGCGTCAGATGCTTTTTTGGGGTCGTTATGTCTTGCCAGTACTGCAGTATCGTCGGCAAAGGTCGCGGTAGTGACGCCTGGAGGGCACGGTAAGTCTGCTGTATATATAGTGTAAAGAGCAGGTCCCAAAACTGACCCCTGGGGTACTCCTGCTTTAATGTCAAAAAAATCCGAGGTTTCTTCGCCTTCTTTAACGTAGAATATTCTTTCTGTGAGGTATGATTTAAGTATATTGAAGAAACTGTGTGGAAGATTAAGTTTTATTTTACACAACAGACCTTCGTGCCACACCTTATCGAAGGCTTGTTGAATATCTAGGAAAGCTGACGAACAGTATTGTTTGTTTTCTATTGTTTCTCTGATGGTAGCACAAACCCTATGTACCTGCTCTACGGTTCCGTGTTGTTTCCTGAAACCGAACTGGTGATCTGGTATAATTCTTTTTTCTTGCAGTATTGGCGCCAGTCTATTCAATAATACTCTCTCAAACATCTTTGATAATACTGGCAGAAGGCTGATAGGTCGGTATGAGGTTTTTTCCTGAGGTGGTTTTCCATGTTTGTAAATCAGTATGATTTGGGAAACTTTCCATAGTCTTGGAAAATATTGAACTCTAAGCATCGCGTTGAACAGCACTGCTATAAACACAATCGCTTTTTTTGGTAGTTCTTGAAGGACTTCTTTGGTTATGAGGTCAAATCCAGGGGATTTTCTACAATCCAAGCTTTTTATTAGTTTATGTATTTCTTGTGGCGAAGTAGATTTGAGTGGTCGTTCGAGCTGAATGTCTGTAAGTAGCACAGAGGCAACATATTTTTCCGAATCTGGATTCCCTATTTCGTTAGGCATGAAAACATTAGCTAGGTGCTCTGCAAATAGATCGGCCTTTTGTTTATTCATCTTTGCCCATCCGCTCGTGTCACTTCTAATAGGAGGTTTGAATTCTTGTGGTCTATCATACGCTTTTGCAAATTTCCACAATGAGTAGTTTGTGGAGTGTGTTGCAGTTAGTGATTCCAATTTCGTTTGTAGTGTATCATCATTGTTTGCGGTTATCATAGTCCTTAGCTCAACTATCGATCGATTCAAAGCGGTTTTATCTGTTGGGTGTCGACTTTGGTGCCATTTTCGTCGAAGCCTGCGCTTTTCTAAAATTTTATGTTTTATTTCTAATGGCTGGTTTACGACAAGTTTGCTATCCGGTATGACGGGAGTATTTGTCCAGCAAGCCGTTTGTATAGTACTGGTGAATCCAGCCAGGGCAGTATCAATATCTTCGGTGGATTTCAATTTTGTATTGAGCTGAATAGTTTCTTCGACGTATTCTCGAAAGCCATTCCAGTCCGTGCGGTAGTTGCAGAGGATTTCGGGCTTCAAGTATTCTATAATAGTATTGCTCACAGTAAGCAGAACCGGTGTATGGTCAGATGAGCTATCGAGGCAAGAGTCTGCTTTAAAGTAGTTCTTGGAGAGTCCGTTCACTATGTAGAAATCTAGTAAGTCCGGTAACTTGTTGGGATCTGTTGGCCAGGATGTTGGTTCTGAGCTAGTAATTACTTTGAGGTTATTGTCGTCAATACATCGTTTAAGATGTCTTCCCCGTGTTGTAGTCAATCTGGAAGCCCAATAGATGTGTTTAGCGTTCCAGTCCCCACCTGCTATGAACCTTCCACCGAGGGTCGATAGGAATTCTGAGAACATTTCTGCGTTTATGTTATGTCTTGGAGGACAGTAGACCGCTGACACATTGAAATAACCATGAACATCTTCTATGGCGATAGTGGTTGCCTGTAGTGGTTAGTTTTATATTCAGGTAAAACATGATGTTTAATCTTTTTTTTTACTATTATTGCCGTACCCGCATGACCTGTGCCATCAGGATGAGTTGTGATGTATGTGTTACTTCCTTGCAATTTGATTTTACTTCTACTGGTGCAGTGCGCCTCCGATACTAGTACAATGTCTAGTGTGTGCTCATCCATTAGCGTTTGCAATTCATTTTTGTTAGGAGCAAGTCCATTAATGTTCCAGGTAGCCAAGCGTAAACCTATTTTGTTAGTTTACTAACAAGCGTTGATATGAGTCCCATCAGGGTACTCATTTGTTGTAAGAGGATATCAAACTTTTTTGATTGGTTTATTAGCATTTCTTGAATTAAGTCATTTTGTGGTAGGTTCTCAGAATGGGTTCTATGTTTTAGTTTTTCGGCAAAAGTGTGGGTGTTTCGGTCAGGATCATTACGTACATTACGTACTCCATAAGAGTTCCCTTGTTCTCTGTTAGTCATTCCAGGTTGTTCATCTGTGTTGGTATTTTTTGTCATATGATTATCATTTGTAGTAGTTTTTCTAATCGTATAGCCTTTCTTTGTTCTTCTTGCCAAGATTTCTTTGTACACTTCACAGCCTTTGTAGTTTGCTGGATGAGCACCATGACAAAGAGCACATACAGCTGGGGTATTGCGGTCTTTCTTTGGACAATCAGATGTTCTGTGTGATTGGGCACATTTAACACATCGGAACGGTCGCATGCAGTAGTTCTTTGAGTGACCGTACTGTTGGCACCTTTTGCACTGTACAGGCTCTTTTCGTTTTTTTGGGTCTTCAATTGTCACTGACTGATGGTAAATAAATTTCAGTTCCTTGGCTGCTTTGTTTTTATCGCTTGGAAGTAGGTTGACGAAGAACGTGGAGGTTGGTTTTTTATCCGGACCGTATCTTGCGTTGATAATTTCACCAAAGACGGTATTTCCTGTCTTTTCGATGTCTTCTTTTATTACGTCAAGTGGAGTCGAGTGGTGTAGATTTTTTATGACTATTCTGTAGTATCTTGTATCTTTTCTATTGAACGTATGTCCTATAAGACCGTTTTCGCGAACTATCTGAATTAGTTATGGAGTATTCTACTCTGTAGGTGCGTAAATTAAACACTAACTCCACAAATATAAAAACGATTGTATTATAGTTTCTTCAAAGTATTAGATATGCAATAAACAGCTAATATGCGCGGTAATGTAAGGCAAAAGCGTAAGTGTAAGCGGCGGGGCAGAGTGACATAGGTTCGGCGTTGAAGGCGATCGGATGCGCTCTGTCGCTGCGTGCGGCGGTCTGGGAGCAGGTTTGCGTCGAACCCCCCTGCGCGCGCCACACGCGCTGCTGTCGCCTGGACGGGTTTCGTTTAGTGATGGGGGCGCGCTGAGCTAGTGATGCGCCACAGCACCCCTTCGGGAGAATTTAGGTCCATCTGAAGACAAAAATTTGGTAAACTTCTTGACAGGGGTCTCCTGATTAGAAACAGGAGCAGGGTCAGCAGGTGGCTGACGAGTGACCTCCTGATCTGACAACGTGAAAGCAGGTTTTACCCTATCTATTGAGACGGCCACAGGTCCTCTATTTGATTCTATTGTGACTGTCTTATCAGTTCGTGATAGAACTTTGTGTGGCCCCTTATATGGCCTTTCTAAGGAGCGGCGTACAGCATCCTTGCGAACGAAAACATATTGTGATGTTCTGAGGTCCTCATGTATGAATACTGTTTTCGATGAGTGTCGGGATGCCGGCTGGGGTCTGAGGTGAGCCATGTGCTCTCTGAGTCGTGACACGAAGTCAGATGGCTGCACCATATTCTGAGGGGGTTTATTAATACGGAAAAACTCACCCGGGATCCGCAAAGGCTCACCAAAGACCATCTCCGCAGCCGAGCACCGTAAATCCGCCTTCCACGCCGTCCGCAGTCCCAGCAGCACGACGGGGAGCACGTCAGTCCAACTCTTCTCATCGTGGGCCATGATGGCGGCCTTGAGGGTGCGGTGGAAGCGCTCAACCATTCCGTTAGCTGCTGGATGGTAAGCAGTTGTGTGGCGCAGGTGCACACCGCAGAGACGTGCCAATGCCTGGAAAAGTTGGAAAGTAAACTGGCGACCCTGATCAGTTGTTACTACCTCTGGACAGCCAAACCGCGAGATCCAGGTATCGCATAGCGCCTTCGCGACTGACTCAGCAGTTATGTCATGGAGTGGTTGTACTTCAGGCCAGCGTGTGAACCTGTCCACAGCAGTGAAACAGTACCGAAAATCACGCGAAGGTGGGAGAGGTCCTATCAAATCGATGTGGACGTGACCAAATCTCTCGCCGGGTAGCTGGAAATGACTGAGCGGTGAAGAAATGTGGCGCTGCACCTTGGAAGATTGGCACGCGGTACAGGCCTGGGTCCAGGTTCGGCAGTCTTTCCGTGCGTTTGGCCAAATGTACCTCTCAGTAACCAATTTGGTTGTGGTCTTGACACCTGGGTGGCTTAGACAATGTATAGAATCGAAAATCTGCCGTCGCAGCTCTTGTGGTGCGTAAGGACGAGGTCTGGGCTGTGAAACGTCGCAAAATAGTGTGAGAAGAGTCCCTGGTACTTGCACTTCCTTGAGCACAATAGAGGAGTTATTAGCGTCCAGTAGGTGTTGCATCTCACGGTCTGCCTTCTGCATACGGGCCAGCGCTTCCAAGTCTGGTGGCTGAGATATGGCCTCGATACGTGAGAGAGCATCTGCTGTGATATTGTCCTTACCAGATATGTGTCTAATATCCGTGGTGAATTGCGAGATGAAATCCAGCTGATTCAACTGACGAGGTGAGCAGTGGCGATCTTTCTGAAGGAAAGCAAATGTGATTGGTTTATGGTCGGTGTAGATCACAAAATGCCTGCCTTCAACCATAAACCGGAAATGCTTGACGCTCTCGTAAACCGCGAGCAGCTCCCTGTCGTAGGCACTGTATCGACTCTGCGCGTTATTCATTTTCTTAGAGAAAAATGCAAGTGGCTGCCATTCCTCATCAACCAGCTGTTGTAGCACCGCGCCCAAGGCCGAGTTTGAAGCATCGGTCACGAGAGCGAGTGGTGCGTTCATCACAGGATGAGCTAGAAGGGTACAACGAACAATACTTGCTTTGCAGCATGCGAAGACTTGAAGGAGCTCAGGAGTCCAGTTGATAGGTTGTGTTCCCTTCACTTTTGGTCCAGCTAGTAAGTCGTGAAGAGGTGCCTGCTCCTCTGCAGCGTGAGGGATGAACCGCCTGTAGAAGTTTAATATCCCTAAAAACCTACGGAGGCCGCTTACAGTCTTCGGAGGGGGGAAATCTCGAATAGCCTCGATTTTCGTATCCAGAGGGCGTGTACCTTGTTGGGAAATGTGAAATCCCAGGAAAATTACCTCGCGCTGTCCGAACACGCATTTTCCCTCGTTGATAAGCAGCCCGTACTCCGCTAGGCGTTGAAAAACCCTTTCCAAGTGCTGCAAGTGTTCGCTGTGGCTTCTGGAATACACCAAAATGTCATCGATGTAGGAATAGCAGCAATCCATGTCCCGTAACACTTCATCGAGGAAGCGTTGGAAGGTTTGCGCAGCGTTTCTAAGACCGAAAGACATATATGGGAATTCGAATAGACCGAAGGGCGTGGTCATCGCAGTCTTAGGGATATCCTCTTTGAAAACTGGAATTTGGTTGTACGCTTTGACTAAGTCTATCTTTGAGAAGATGCTACATCCAGCAAGTCTATGGGCATAGTCCTCAATGTGCCTAATGGGATACCTGTCTGGGATTGTTCGCGCGTTGAGCGCGCGGTAGTCCCCGCAGGGTCTCCAACCATCTTTCTTTGGAGCGAGGTGTAGCGCAGATGCCCAGGGTGAGTCAGAACGGCGTGCAGTACCGTCTCTGACCATCTCCTCGAACTGCTCCTTAGCCACCTTCAGTCTGTCTGGAGCCAGGCGTCGTGGTCTGGAAAATACTGGAGGTCCAGGTGAGGTACGAATATAGTGGACGGTATTATGTTTTACTTCACGCGTGATGCCCGACGGTTTGGTAAGTTGCGAGTATTTAGAAAGCAAGGAGTGATACTCGCTGTCACCAGAAATCGTCTTGATGCTAGAGACTTCGCATTTCATGCGTGATGCTGCCGTAGAGAGAGTGGTGAGGCTGTCCAACAACCTACCGTTCTTACAATCCACTAGCAGGCCATAGTGTGCGATGAAATCGGCGCCTATGATCGGCTTGCTCACGTTAGCTACCACGAAGTTCCAGATAAAATCTCGTCGCAGCCCCAGGTCCAGATGCAGTGTAACAGTTCCGTAAGTCCTAATGGGAGAGCCGTTGGCAGCGGTGAGTGTATACTCGGTCGGTTTGCCATCCGGCCAGTTTCCACGTGGCACAACGCAGAGGTCGGAACCGGTGTCGATAAGAAATTGCAATCGGGACCTTTTATCGGTTATGAAAAGGCGGCTCGTGGCGTGGCAATCAGTCGCCGCATCTACTGAATGCCGCTGGCTTTCCCCGACGAGTAGTTGCAAGGCGTTGTGCATTTCTTAGCTTTATCACCAAAAATAGAATGATACCAGCACGTACCTGGAGTTTTACTTTGGCTCCGACCTCTGCTCCTTGACCTTGAGTTGCCATCTCGACGAGATGTGGAACGTCCTCGGCTTCTCTGCATGGACATCTGCGCAATTTGTTTGGTTAGGTCGGCTTGTGCACGTGTCAGGTCGTCGATGCGCTTTAACAACCCGCCATAACCGGATGTCGTGGCCGCAACATGTAATGGCGGCGACGGTGACGTGGCCTCGCAAATTCTGTCGGCTAGATCTCCGAGCTCCTCTAAACTGGCTGAGGCCTGCGAAATTAAAATAGGTTGAACGTGAGCCGGTAACCTTTTCATCCACATGGTTTTCATAAACTCGTCGTTAACTCCACCGTTAGCCAAACTTTGCAGATGATGCAAAAATTGCGAGGGCTTACGATCACCCATATCCTCGTTAGACAGCGCTTGGGTTATTTGTTGCTGACGGGAAACAGAAAGGCACTTGGTTAATTCCGTTTTAAGCTTCAAGTACTTATCCGTCTGCGGTGGATTCTTTATAAGGTTCTTAATTTCTCTAGCATACCTGTGATCCAGCTGTGCCACGACGCTATAAAATTTGGTGGCGTCATCCTTAATACCTGACACGTGAAATTGCGCTTCTGCCTGCCCAAACCAGATCTCGGGGTCGTCCGGCCAAAAAGGCGGCAACCGCATTGCCACGCGGTTAACGGAAACCGCCCCGCCGTCGTCTTGAACATCGACGAAATTCTCGTTCGCCTGCGCAGGCGGCGTCTCGCCCGCACCGTTTGCCATAGCTTTAACGCGATTATAAAAATCTCCGCGGTCCGTTTGCACTCTCGGGTCACCACTATGGAGTATTCTACTCTGTAGGTGCGTAAATTAAACACTAACTCCACAAATATAAAAACGATTGTATTATAGTTTCTTCAAAGTATTAGATATGCAATTAACAGCTAATATGCGCGGTAATGTAAGGCAAAAGCGTAAGCGTAAGCGGCGGGGCAGAGTGACATAGGTTCGGCGTTGAAGGCAATCGGATGCGCTCTGTCGCTGCGTGCGGCGGTCTGGGAGCAGGTTTGCGTCGAACCCCCTTGCGCGCGCCACACGCGCTGCTGTCGCCTGGACGGGTTTCGTTTAGTGATGGGGGCGCGCTGAGCTAGTGATGCGCCACATAGTTTTTTGTAGTTTTCTATTAACGTGCAGTTAATTGTCAGCTGGTTCTTATTAACAACTTTGTAGGTAAATGCATCACTATTTACTCCGGAGTATAAGAGCTCCGTTAATTTGTCAACCCTTTCTATTCCATATAGAATGATGGGAGGAGGTTTACTTGTTCTTTTTAGGACTGGTACTGATGCCTCCTCTTCCGCGGGGTCTATAGGGAGACCGCTGTATTGGTTGGACGTTTCTAATGGTTGCTTGTCTGGAGACGGGGAGCTCGACAGTTTCTTCCTTTTTCCAGATGTCGACTCGGGGACTCTTTGCCAGTTCGGTGGTTTGGTTGTATTTTCGTTTTCGTTTCTATCTGTGTTATGAGTTTCTCCGTCTTTTGAGGATCCTGTCAAGCTGCCAATCGATGTACTTCTGTTTCTCTGTACAAGTAATCCAGCATGGAGGGTTTGTTGTACAAGTTTTTTAGGCCCATTTGTATTTATTGTATCTGGGGTCTGCTCCGTGCAGTCGTGTTGAGATGTATTTTTATTTGGATTTGAGTTATCATTATTCATTTTGTTCCCACGAGTTAGGACGACATGTGGTCGCTTCTGGGGTGACGCCTATTTCCAGAAGAAGGCTATATGCAACGACGATCCGCCTATTCCGTCGAGGTTGGTGCTAGTAGCTAGAATCCCTCCAGCCATTCGTCCCTTCGGCGCAGTCCTCACCTTGGGATTGGGGTAATTTTTTATTGAGATTGTCTTCCTCGTGGTTCAGGCGATGAAGCCAAAACCCCCAGCCTTGCAAGACATGACTACAAGGACCGGGTGGTTGGGGTCATTTCCTACCTCCAACAATACAAGCTTGTTAGGCTCATTGGATCGAGTTATTATACCGCCGCTCGAGACCCGGCGTTGTTACTCATTTTGCACCACCCAGGGGACACGTGTAGGGTGGGCCTTGGAGAAGGTGGTATCTCCTACGGACGCGAGTAACGACTGTCCCCCATGATAAAACTGAAAAAAATATATGATGTACATTACCATGCAAACTTGACTGATGACCTGGTAAAGGTCGCGGGAGTCCGTTGGATGCGGGTGGCGCAGGACCGGCCATTGTGGCACTCTTTGGGGGAGGCCTATGTCCAGCAGTGGACGTCTTTCGGCTGATATGATGATGATGATGATGAAGAATTCAACTCAAACCTGCAGTAAGTTCTTCAGCATAAGAAATTATAAATGTTGAGTCGGCCACATCTGGATACAACACTAAAAAAATTAAGAAAATAAACGACAAACAATATTTACAAAAACTGACAGACGTCTTGTGTCAACGTAGGTATATAGAAAAGCCCTCCGTGGTGTAAACTGTGGATTCAATTTTTTATTGACATTGAGACGTCAGCATTATTTGCAATGTATTTTTTTACTTCAAAAAAGTTTATATACAAACTTATTTTCCCATATTCAAGATGTTGGGAGAAGAATTAAATCCATAAATTGTCATGGACCCCATAGACGGCTTTGTTAACCTTCCTTAGCACAATGCCGTAGGCGCTGATAGGCTCGCCTAATTTCCAGTGCATATAAAGATGTAGAAAACGAAACTCGATTACAAAATTTTCTTTTTGGATGCCGGGGTCTCCCATTGGCGACTTTGTTGACCTGACTAGAATACTATCCAAATTATTTCAGGTTCAGATAATTATATTTTGAATACAGGTAGGTTATATAAATTGTAATTTGTCAAACCGATATGACTTACTTAAATACTGGGAAACATAAATTAGTATTAAACTATTTAGCGGTATAAATATAGGCCAGTCCGTAGAGGTTCAAAGCACCCCGGGTTGCTAGTGGTGGTGTAGAATATTTTTTTTTTAAATATTGTTGACATCGATACAACCGATCAAATATCAAAAATGGTTGCAAGAGATATATTGGGACAACTTTTGGCAGCCACAAGTCCTCGAAATTTTGAGACTTTTTTTGGTTTCTCACTCATAGCTTCTATACGGTGCACCCTAGCGAAAAGTTACACACTAGGAAAATAAAGAACGTGAAATTATGCGTCTAATGAATACCAATTCATAATAATTCGGTTCAGCGACATAGTAGAAAACCATGGTCGAAAATGAGGCTTTCCTCAAGTTTGTAAATTATTTCAAGAAAGTCATTTTTAAGCTTCTGCGTTTCAATTTTGAAATTAACTATAGGTTTTAGCTCCTCAATTGTAGGAATTTACAGAATCGAGAGTTATTTCAGCATTAGTATCATCATAACTGGTAATCGAAGAGATGGCGGTTTTCTCGTGCAACGCATCAGCATTGCAGTTCAATGAGGAAATACCGCCAGCATACTGCGTACAATGCGTAAAGGGCCTTTTTAGGGTTCCGTAACCAAAATGGCAAAAACGGAACCCTTACAGTTTCGTCATGTCTGCCCGTCTATCCATCTGTCCGTATGTCACAGGCATTTTGCTCGAAAAGTATAAGGTGTATTTGTATAAAATTTGGAGGGTAGGTGTATTTTGTTAGCCGCTACATAGGTTTTCTACTATGTCGCTGAACTGAATTAATATGTATTGGTACTTATTAGACGCATAATTTCATGTTCTTTAATTCCCTAGTGTGTAACTTTTCGCTAGGATGCACCGTATTAGAAGCTACGAGTGAGAAACCAAAAAAAGTCCCAGATTTGTGGCTGCCAAAAGTTGTCCCAAGATATCTCGTGTAACCGTTTTTGATATTTACTCGGTTGTATCGATGTAAACAATATAAAAAAAAAATCTTCTACACCACCTTTTGCAACAAAGATATACTCTACGGACTGACCTAGGTGTAATGTTTGTGAAATGTAAGTTTGTATGTTGGGGGTAATCTCAGAAACTATACCCATCCTATTCTAAAAACCCTTTGTTCAGTAGGTTATGTGTAGAATGGACCTACAGGATTAAGTATTTTTATACCGTCGCTCCGCCTAGATTCTTTGGAGCCGCGCGGGTAGCTAGTTATAGCAAATTGTAGTAATGGACTACTCGACTGTGGGAATAGGCTAATTTATTAATATAGTCTTTCTTAGAGACACAAGTTATGTCATAAATATTAAATTCATGTCAAGATTTAATAAGAAACTCGCCAAACATTAACAAGCATCCGAAGAAAAGAATGCTTTGCTACAATCAAAACTTTTGATGAATTTCTCCAAAACTGTCTTTGTTTCCCCTTTCTGTCCAAGTTAAATAATAAAAGCTACGACGGACTTATTTAACTGGCAACCATAAAAGGTTTGTCACAGAAAGAGGTGAAATAAAAACATTTTTTTTAACTGCGTCGTAAAGGGTACAATGTAAACTGTGGAACACAACGAAGTAAGTTAAGGAGAGCGTTTCGTAAAGTCCACTTGCATAAAAATCAATGGTCAAAGTAATTAAATATTGCTGAATTCTTAAGCATCATGATTAGGATTAATTAATCTAGCAGTTGTATTTACTTACGAGTTAATGTAAATGAAACATTAGTGTAGCTAACTACTATTTGGCCATAAACATTTGTTGCGAGAGATTTGCTTTCCTTGTGCTTTTGGCTGATAAAATGTATATCAATAGTTTTGGTCATGAGGCTGAGTACATACGTATAATATTTTTGCTCAACAGTAAAAACTAAGTAGGTAGGTATTTGGATGGAGCAATTAGTAAGGTAATTTGCAAATAATTGCGATGCATAGGTAGGTAATATTAATAATACTTTATTTGCATTCGCCACCTTCCCTTACATATGGTTGAGGGAGGCGATGGCTGAGATATGCTTCATACTCGTGATCGGGTGCTGTTTGTGGAGTCCGGTCTGTTCATGCTTGCAAGAGCATAGTAACTACCTAAATACTAGTGTTATTATCATTATTTTGACGAGAGACATCTTTCTGTTCTTGACACGTTTTATTGTTATTGACCCTGTACATCTCTGACAATATTACATTAATGATTCTTTTTTTCTGTTTTAACGCTTAGAGACAGTACAAATCTCTATAAGAACATTAGAATAATTATTAATTGTATTTGTATGCTCAGAGACATTATACATCTCTGGGGTACTAAATTAATATCATAAACTTATTGTTAATTCGGATACAGACCTTATATCGAATGTATTTGATAATATTTTACAATTTTGGATTTTAAACCGACTTCAAAAAAAAGGAGGAGGTTCTCAATTCGGTTTTTTTTTTTTTTTTTATATATTTTATTTTTTTATTTTTAATGTTTGTTACCTCAGAACTCCGTCATTTATGAACCGATTCATACAATTCTTTTTTTAATTGAAAGTATATGCTTCCAGATTGGTCCCATTGTTTTCAAATCCCCAGTTGGATGATGGGAACCATGAGGAATTGAGGGAACTCCTCAAATATATTAGGCACGCGTGTAGTAATTTCGGTATTTTCTATTATATCTCGTGTATTTACACCCGGAAATCATAAATTTGGTGATGGTGGAAGTGATGATGAAGACCACAGATGGCTTGTGGAACTTCTCAATGATGTACCTACTTCAAACTATATAAGTACGTCACAGATTCTGATATGATTCCGTTGAAATAGCAAACAATGAAGTGCCAAAGGTAATTCTGAGATCCTTGAGGAATCGACGGAAGTCCTCAAATATTATCGGCCCACATACAGCGATTTGGTTTATTGGTCTAAAAATCAACGCATCTGCTCTTGGAAATCAGTACATGTGGTAAATTGGAAAAAAAATGTGGAAATGTTCATGTGGCTTGGCGGAGTACTGAATTGAAGTCGGTTAAAACTTTGTTTTGAAAGTAAATTATTTTAGTTTTCATTTAGTGACATTTAGTTTGTTAACCATTTAGGTACTAATTGGTTAAAATCTGCAATTTTAAAATGATTATTGTGTAAGATTATTAATATTATATTATATTGTAGAATACCATTTGACATGTAAAAGTGCCCTTGTGGCCTATTTGCAGAATAAATAATTGATTTTGATTGATTTTTATTTTGCATCTTCTCTACTTATTTCTAAGGTACAGTCGCCATCACATACATAGGTACACTCTATAATAGAGGTGGTTTCCTAATGCCTTTATAATAGAGGTGGTTTCCGTTTGTGACGTGCTTGTTTGCTCCGATGTATCTGATGGCGACTGTACAAGGACCCTGGTAGCAACATGGTTGTTAAGTTACTTAAATACACGAACTTTTTAACCATTTATGTGGACCTTAGGGCTATGTTACATCGGTACCTAAGTTCATATACCTATTTTATTTTTACCGAACTCGTTTGTTTCGGCATCGATTTTCATTTTTAAATGTCTTGAAATTTTCTATGAAATTTGTTCTACGATGAAATACATTTGTGATCCTGCTTTACTAAAAAGCCACGTTTTTTTCAAATGGGTAGAAACATTCTTCCAATTCTGGCGAAAATTCTCTTTACGCGTTATGGTTTGCTACGTCATAACAGGTACCGAGAAACCAAATCATTACTTATACTCGTATACTGTACAATTCATCAAATGAGAGTAGTGCTTAAGTAACGATCGTTGTACCAGTAATAAATCACTCATGTTGAGTGGAATCTGGAATGAACCCTAAACTAATTTTAGGAGCCATTGACGAAATTCTTCGTCTACTTACATCGCATTAATTTTATGGCACAACGAAGTTTCGTTAATTTATTTTCGGCAGATTTTAAGTCTTGTAAAAGTTTTAAAATTAATATGACAGCAAATTATTAAAAACTAGCTTTTGCCCGCGACTTCGTCCGCGTAGAACTCGTTTATATCGTAGCTCGATACAAACTTTCACCCTCCATTTCCCTTTTAGGGGTAGATTTCCGATATAAAAACTATCATATGTCCTTACCCGAGACTCAAACTATCTTTATCATTATTATCATTTATCATCATCATCATATCAGCCGAAAGACGTCCACTGCTGGACATAGGCCTCCCCCAAAGAGTTCCAAAGTGACCAATCCTGCGCCACCCGCATCCAGCGGATTCTTGCGACCTTTACCAGGTCATCAGTCTACCTTGTGCCTACCAACGCCGCGCCTACTAACTACCTCTATACAAAGTTTTATCTAAATGGGTTGTATAGTAGCTTCATACAAATATTCAACCCCCATTTCACCCCCGTAAGAGATCATTTCCGGGATAAAAACTATCCTATGTCCTTTTCCGGAACTCAAACTATCTGTTAACCAAATTTATTCTAAATAGGTCACTCACATCCAAATTTTCACCCCTTAGGGGAGGATTTTCGGAATAAAACTATCCTTTGTCCTTCCCCAGGACTCCCAACTATCGCTATACTAAATGTTCACCCCCATTTCACCCCCTTAGGGAATGATATCCGGAATAAAACTATCAGATGTCCTTTCCCAGGACTCAAATTATCTCTTAACCAGATTTCAACTAAATGAGTTCCATAAACTATGCATTATCCTTTTTCGGAACCCCAAACTATCTCTTTACCAAATTTCATCCAAATAGGGTACATCCAAATTTTCACCCCCTATTTTATGCCCTTGGACGATTTTTTTCGGGACAAAAGCTATTCGTTGTTCTTCTACGCGAGTAAAACTATCTCTATAGGCTCCAAATTTCATCCTAATCCAAATTTAAACCACCATTTCACTCCCTTAGAGGATGATTTCCGGAATTAAAACTACGCTTTGTCCTTGCCCAGGACTCAAACCATCTCTATACCAAATTCCATCGAAATGGTTTCCATCCAAATTTTCACCCCCCAATTCCCAGCACTCAAACTATCTCTTAACTGTTAACTTAAGTTTTTATTGTTACTAACATGATATGGACTAAGTCTGAAATAAATAATTTGCATTAAATTAAATTAACCAAATTTCATCTAAAAAGGTCACATCACATCCAAATTTTCATCCCTTAAGGGGGTGATTTTCGGGATAAAACTATCCTATGTGCTTCCCTAGAACTCCAACTCGCTATACCGTAAATGGGTTCCATCCAAATTTTCATCCCCCATTTCACCCCCTTAGGAGATGATTTCTGGACTTAAAATTATTTTAGGTCCTTCCCCAGGACTAACTATCTCCATACCAAATTTCATCTAAATGGGTTCTATCCAAATTTTCACTCCTCATTTCACCCCCTCAGGAGATGATTTTTCTGGATAAAAACTATGCATTGTCCTTCCCTGGGACTCCTTCTATCTCTTTACCAAATTTTAACTGAATGGGATTTATCCACATTTTCACCCCTATTTCATCCCATTAGGGGATGATTTTCGGGATTCAAAGTATCCGTTGTCATTCTCCGGGACTCAAACTATCTCTATACCAAATTTGATCTAATCGGAGTCCATCCAAAATTTCACCCCCCACTACACCCCCTTATGGGCAGATTTCCGGGATAAAAACTATCCAATGTCCTTTCCCAGAACTTAAACTAACTCTAAACCAAATTTTATCAAAATGGGTTACATCCAAATGTTCACCCCCACGTTTTACCCCCTAAGGGGAAGATTTCCGGGATAAAACCTATCCTTTGACCTTCCCCGGGACTCGAACTATTTATATACCAAATTTCATCCAAATCGGTGCAGCGGTTTAAGTAGCTCCATACAAACTTCCACCCCCCATTTCATCCCCTAAGGGATTTATTTCCGGGATAAAAACTACTCTATGTCCTTCCCCAGGACTCAAACTATCTATATACCAAATTTCATCTAAATCGGTTAAGCCGTTTTCACGTGATGCGCGGTCACATAAACAGACAAACAGATAAACAGAAAAACAGATAAACAGACAAACAGATAAACAGACAAACAGATAAACAGACAAACTGACAAAAATTCTAAAAACTGTTGGAACGTGTTCTGTTATCGATTTTAAGTATCCCTAGCCAATTTTTTTTCGAATTACTTCCATGTACAGACTTTCGACCCTCTTCAGCTTTATTATATGTATAGATAAATAGATAGAAGATAATGAAACTCCCATTCAAATATCTCAAAAAATTATGAAGCTACATCCGTTTTAATGTCGCTTGTTAGAGTGAGAAAACGATGAGGGACTGTGACGTCAATATACTCGAGCGTCATAGTAAAAAACAATCGTTTTATATGAAGGTGCGTTTTGCGGAAAAGGGACAGAACATACCCCCTCTTAAAACTTTGGACTCTTATAACTTAATCATTACCTATATAACCTCTTGCTTTGTTTTTTTCTCCATTTGACTATGTTTATTTTAAATTCTTTTTCGAGAAAATACATTATGATTATTTACCATATTTTCGATTCCTGAGCTATAACCACGAACTTCGGAATTCGAAAATATTCGGGTATCTCTATCTCTATCGCACTAACTATACTCGAGTGACAGGGATGCAAATATATGAACATTGAGTATCGGTTTTCGTGGTAGCGCCGCAGGTACTTTGGCTGAATGCGCCGAGCGCGTGCCATTATCATTCAAAAAAAACAAATTCGTGTTAATTATATTGTTCAAATTTGTTGATTTAATTTATTGAAATTACGACATAAAACGACATTTGCGCATATAAGTTCTCATATCAGAATCTAATATTTTTTTATGGTTTATATTTTAACATTTGTCTCGTAAAGGTCTATCGTAGACGGGATTTAAATTATTAATAAGTGAAAGGCAAAGCAATTCTGCCATTTTGACGACAATTTGACGGTTCTTATAGCTGACAGTTGGAGCAGCGTTTGATTTCAATAAAAATAAATGAAAAATTTAATGAAGTCGTATATTTCGGAAAATTAATTAACTGTCGCAGTCGGATAAAAACTATCCTAAGTTGCAGCTAGAATAATAATGTACCTATATAAAATGTTTCATATTTTTCCGTTCATGGGATGCTGAGAACATTCGAACCGCGCAAAGCTTAGTTTCAAACTGGCTGATTCTTTTTTTAATTTAGAGATTTATTATAAGTGGAGATATAAACACGTGCCTTTAGGCTATTGTCGTTGACTTTCAGGACTGTTTTTGAAGTTTGAATATTGAAGGTTCTTTTTGTTTGAGTTTCATGCCCTTTTTCGTAATCAACATTAAAGTATATATGTAGGTACCTGGGCCAATCAACTTTTGGACCCACAGTATTTTGACCGGTAATGCAAGATACAGAACTGTCATGTTTGTTAGAGAAACTGCTATAAACCAGGTACCCAATTGTGTATAACGATGGTTTACACCAGCAGGTACGATATGCCACAGATTTTAATTGGATTGATAGACACAGGTTTGAAATAGATTGATTTGAAAGTTTGTAAAAAGTAACACAGGAGACAGAAAAGTGTGGGTGAAAAAGTTGATTGACCCACCTACCCAACATAGTTACAAGAAACTTAAAGTGTACGTACGCGCAATCTCTCAACATAATAATATTATGACGGGAAGTTGTATTTTTACTTGTGTTGTCTGGGTTCAGGGTTTTTGAGGTCGGTTTTACCCAAACGATGATGAAACCTTTCACGTTGAAAGAAAGAGCGACAGGCAATACCTATGTGGTTGCGGGGCCAGTAGACGGTCGAAGCGGGGCGGTGATGAGCACGAGTACCTACGGTTGTTTACTAATAGTACTGTCAACCAAATCATTAGTTTAAAGCCCAGCCCTTGCCAAAGATAAAACACATCTCTGTATAACTAATTCAGTGATTCAATAAACTTCAACAATGGTTTTCCTAACATATACAGAAATGTATTCTGAACAGAGACAACTCTGGAATCGATGAAATTATTTAGACACCCAAACACACAGCAATAAGTTCTCCTGCGATTATCACACATTTTTCATTCATTTAGCGGTGCCGAAAAGCCGTGACGCGCGAACTTTGTGCGGTGTTAGCCTGGCGCACTGAGAAACGGGTCGAGATTTTGTTTGAGTGTGCGTGCGGCGACGCATAGATACTATGGCGCACATATACAAGCCGCGGTGCGTTTGTATGAAGATAACGTTCTTTCTACTAAGACCTTTTTCACGGCATATTTTTTATCTGCATGGTTCTCACAAGAGGGCGCGCGAGCTGTGACGCGGCGAAAAAGACTACCTATCCGTCTCTTTCTAAATATAACACTTAGAAAGAGACGGATAGTCTATCTCGACGTGACACAGCTCACGCGACGTCTTGTGATAACCGTGTTTTCAGCGACTGTACCAGTCACCACTAAATGCCAATTGATATAAATACCAGTGAAAAGTGACCACAAATCGTGCAGTGCACGGCCGGCCTAAACCTTTTTACCCAAAAACAAACGCAGCAATCTTATCAGTCCCATATCTGTTCTAAATCTCCGGCGACACTGTTTTCGGCGGCTTTCATTAATTGGCGGGGGACGCCTTGATTTATGACGTGGCGTTGAGCAATGCACCGCCGACGCCACATCGCCTTCCCATGAATCACACAGACTTCCCGCACCGCTATGCGATAGACATGCTAAAAACATCCTATCTCTCACTCTCCGGACCTTATTTTTGTGTAGTATGAGGTAGGCTTTTGTTTTCTCTCTTCAGTTTGTGAGAATCACACGGTCCTTCAGCATTTTTTTGCGATATAGAGGTAAATACATCCTAAAGCATCTTATCTCGCTTTGCCCGGATCTTAATTTTGTGTAGTCCTAGGTAGGTAGGCTTGATAACCCTGTCACAAGAAGAAAACCTAAATTATTCCCTGAAAAGTATACTGCTATAAATTATTATGGTGAACGTACCTTTGAATACTTGGTGCCCAAAGTATATAGCGCTTTGCCATGTAAATTATTTGCCGAGGATATGAGACCTAGTACTTTTAAGAAATGTTTTTTTTAGAAAACTTTTAGAAAACTACATACAAGAGAAATTAAACCGGGTCTTTTTCTATGGACTTTGAATACAAACTGTACCTGTACCTACCTGTTTTCATTGATTTAAGTATATAACTATAAACAGTAGAATTAGATATTTAATGTGAAAGTGCATGCCTAGCATTAAATAATACAGCAGTAATTAGTAGTAAGTAGCGACACAACTATGTACCAAAAGCAACACGGGTGCATGATAGCTTGTTGGCAACACACTATCATGCCGTTTGCACCTTTTTTCTTCAGTCAATTCATGCCTAGAATGCTGTACCTATAGTAATAAATAGGATTTCCTAGGTAAATGTCCTAAGCACTACGTACGGACATTTCAAATGTTCTTATAAAGCTGTGGTGGATTAACAGTCATTACCACACTATGTCCCGAAATGTAATTGATACATTAGCGGTGATACCAATAGGCCGCTACGCTGTGGTTGTGGTTAGGTTTTAAGTAAATATAAGCACTGATACTGATACATACACATAAGGACATGTTCATCGATGGGAAAATTAATATTATACGATAAAAAAACCCATTTACTAGCACCCAAAAAAAACATTCTTCTTTATTTTTATTAGGGTTCCGTAGTCAACAAGAAACCCTTATAGTTTCGCTGTTCGGGCCGAGCGGCTGCCCGCCCCTTAAACGCCTCTCGTGTGTACGCCTTTTTAGTCTGTGGTTTTGAAGGTGACACTTAGCTGTCACATTTTTGCTTGTCATAAATTTTCACGGGTGGAACAGTGTGTACCGTTTTTGGTTTGGTTGTAATAACTCGCTTTGCCGACACACAGTGTTCGAGTTTTGGTTGGATATTTGGTGAAAGTGTTAAAGGACTGGTGATTTGGTGAAAACAGTGACAATTGGTGAATTGGTGCACGCGACGGGTCGCGCATTGTTGGCATCAGCCTGCGGCCCCGGAGGCAGCTTGGGAGACTTGATTTAACTTGACTGACCTTTGACGGATAACAGACAGACTTGACACGATATCGCGTCGATGGGAGCCAGTAAGTTAACCTCAAGTATTGAAGCCAGCATTACTGGCATAAGTAATCAGACCCACGAATTCGTGAGGCGCGCTCAGTCCCTGTCATTAGGCGAGGACTGAACATTCGCCATGTCTGTCTGTTGGTCCGTCCGTCTGCGGCTTAGCTCAGTGACTCTTAACGACTAGGAAGCTGTATTTCGGCATGAGTATAAATTTTATTCTACCATTTTGTTGGCGTGATCAATTTATATCACGCCAACAAAATGGTAGAATAAAATTTTGATAAGAAAAATATAGCTGTCAAGCATGCGAGGTGTCAAATAGGAAGTATTTCTGATGAATATTCACCCTCATGGTCACCGTTCCCAAGGGCAGCAACCTTTTGGACTTTTTGTTCCGAGGTGAGGACTTTTTGCCCGACTACGGCAGAGCTGAAAGGAAGGGATATGTTTTTAGCAGTCTATGTTTGTATTTGTGTATGTTCCACTGTAGCGTTTAAAATCCTGAACCGATCTTAATAAATGGCTTAATTTTATTTATTTAGATTTAATTTTCAATGTTTACCTTAATTTAATTTACAATATAATAAATGGGGTGTAAATCGATTCGAAATTATGCTCAAGGGTAACATAGGCTACCTTTTGTATGAAAAATAAAAATACGGTGGGTGGTCACATTCAAATAAGTTACTCACTTTGAAAAAAAATTTTGCTATCATAGCATGTTGGGTATCAAATGAAAGAGGAGACAATTTAGAGTTCAAATATATAAAAATATTTGTTTAAGATTGCAACTAACCAATTATCGCCTAGCAACATTATCGGTCTAAGATTTAAGAAAAAAGTAAAATAGATTTTGTCTATGGAATGAACAGTCGAATTTGAGTCGTTTCAAAGCAGCCATAGTTATCGTATCGTTTTTGATTAGCTTGCTCTGAATTTCCCGTAAAGCAACTATTTGTCGTGTCTCAGTTGTGGATAATATAGTTATTAATATTTAACTTGTGTGTGGAAGCAAGATCCGAGTATTCTGAGTCAATGAAGTTGAGTGCTGCGAGACTCTTATCGGCGAAAGCTTAAAGGAAAGGTATTTCGCGGACTCGAGGTAAGTCGATGGTCCGAAGGTTGGTGGAGTATCTGCCCTGATGCTGATACCGAGTTCTGCATACTCCAATCGTAGAAAAGCCTGGTAAGTACTCAATTTTATTGACTTGAGACCCCATTCCACACGTACATTATTTCGACATTTTCGTGCAAATTTAATCTCGTAATATACAGTCCATTAACTAAAAAAACAATATTATTTATAGTTACTTTTCCGTCGTCGGGATCTAGTTTTTTTAACTTTTTTATGCTTGTTTAAGGGAGTTGGGTTGGCGACTTTTTAAATATAGCTTAGTTTAGACCCTTGTTCCGGGTCATTCCTGAAGCAAAGGTTGTTCATCCCGATTCAAGGTGGTAATGCCGCGAGCATGATGGGCACCTTTGCTTCTGGGCCGCGGGGGAAGCTTTTAGATTCCATTATGATTTAATTTTATGAGTTTGTTTATTAAGTTTTAGTATTAAGCATAATTTTTTTTTTAATTACCAATGTCTATACTTCACCAAACGTAATTCTACAAAAAGGGAGTTTTTCGGACCCTTACTCAGGAATTGCAGCATTGTCAACATAATTTCGAATAAGTAGTTATCTACTAATAGTTGGGTAGTTACCGAACATAAATAGATGGATTTACCGTTAAAAAGACTGGCAGCGCATTAAAAAGCGAAGTACTCTTATCGTACTGTTCAAAATGAGTTCTTAAAAAAATCAAAACTAGTTCTTAATTAACATTCCTCGGACTTTTTCTTGACCGGTGAACTTTGCTGTTCATAAAATTGAAACCGCCTTTGAAATAGTATTTAAAGAAGGAAAACTTGAGGCTAAGTCTGTCGAGGGTTTAATGGCAGCGGAAGATGCTCCGCGAGCAAATTAAACCCTATTCACAGACACGTACTACCATCATCGAGGGGAAAAAGGCTTAAGTACATTATACACCCGCGTGTACTTAATTCATTTTCGTTTGGGATGACTGTACAAAGACGCGAATCGGGGTTGTCGGATTAAGACATGTGCCTCTATCTTCGTGCCCTATTACTACTGGTATCTTGCTGTAGAACCTTGCTCTTTTCCAATGATATTAGGACCACTACTAGAAGCTATGACTCTATGACTTGTTATTAGCTAGTATTAGTATTTTTTTATTTTTTTTATTTCATGTGTCTAATATAGTATTTTAAGGCAATTGTTACTAACACAATATGGAACCAGTTTTCTGAAATAAATGATTTTTATTTTTATTTCACTTATTTATTTTATGACTCTATGACTTGTTATTCGGTTGGACATGATTTGTGATTTAGAATTTGTCTGAGTACATATGAATTTATTATTTAATTTATCTGGCTAACATAACAAGTTACAGACCATTACAAAGATACAATATTAGCATGAAGGTTCAGATCTGAAGGGCGTTTTCACTCAAATGTGCCATTTTTACTTTTTTTCTCAGAATTTAGTTTTTTTTGGTTTTTCCTGTTCAGAATCATGAGATTGATCACGATCCCAAATAAGAAAAAAAAATCCCCAGTTTTTTATTCCACAATGTGACGTTTTCTTCATACATTCTGTATGGACCGTCACATAGTGGAATCCTAAAAAATGTATCTAAATTCTGAGAAAAAAAGTAAAGATCGCACATTTCAGTGAAAACACATTGAACACTAAGCATGTGTGCACAGAAGGAAAACAATCTCTAGTACGTTAATTACAGTCTTAATTAAAAATGTAAACACACACAGGCTATTTTTTTATGATACAGGTGCATAAACAAAAATCAAAATTGAATTAAATATTGAAAACATACATGGACACATTATAAATTGCTAACCCGATGCTCAAGTTACCGGTGCACGGTGTGGTTAGAGCCGCAGACAGGAACTTATGGACTAATAATACTTATGTGCCGTGTTCAGGAGCCCCCACCTATTATTATTTGGTACGAGTATTTAATAAGCAGGCACGCGGTTAAAACGACTTATGATGCTTGAATCCAGTGATAACTATACTTAATAGTAACGATATGTATTATTACTAATAACTATTATCTCCACTTATAATAAATCTCTAAATTAAAAAAAGAATCAGCCAGTTTGAAACTAAGCTTTACGCGGTTCGAATGTTCTCAGCATCCCATGAACGGAAAAATATGAAACATTTTATATAGGTACATTATTATTCTAGCTGCAACTTAGGATAGTTTTTATCCGACTGCGACAGTTAATTAATTTTCCGAAATATACGACTTCATTTAATTTTTCATTTATTTTTATTGAAATCAAACGCTGCTCCAACTGTCAGCTATAAGAACCGTCAAATTTTCGTCAAAATGGCGGAATTGCTTTGCCTTTCACTTATTAATAATTTAAATCCCGTCTACGATAGACCTTTACGAGACAAATGTTAAAATATAAACCATAAAAAAATATTCGATTCTGATATGAGAACTTATATGCGCAAATGTCGTTTTATGTCGTAATTTCAATAAATTAAATCGACAAATTTGAACAATATAATTAACACGAATTTGTTTTTTTTGAATGACAATGGCACGCGCTCGGCGCATTCAGCCAAAGTACCTGCGGCGCTACCACGAAAACCGATACTCAATGTTCATATACTTGCATCCCTGTCACTCGAGTATGGTTAGTGCGATAGAGATAGAGATACCCGAATATTTTCGAATTCCGAAGTTCGTGGTTATAGCTCAGGAATCGAAAATATGGTAAATAATCATAATGTATTTTCTCGAAAAAGAATTTAAAATAAATATAGTCAAATGGAGAAAAAAACAAAGCAAGAGGTTATATAGGTAATGATTAAGTTATAAGAGTCCAAAGTTTTAAGAGGGGTATGTTCTGTCCCTTTTCCGCAAAACGCACCTTCATATGAAACGATTGTTTTTTACTATGACGCTCGAGTATATTGACGTCACAGTCCCTCATCGTTTTCTCACTCTAACAAGCGACATTAAAACGGATGTAGCTTCATAATTTTTCGAGATATTTGAATGGGAGTTTCATTATCTTCTATCTATTTATCTATACATATAATAAAGCTGAAGAGGGTCGAAAGTCTGTACATGGAAGTAATTCGAAAAAAAATTGGCTAGGGATACTTAAAATCGATAACAGAACACGTTCCAACAGTTTTTAGAATTTTTGTCTGTTTGTCTGTTTATCTGTTTGTCTGTTTATCTGTTTGTCTGTTTATCTGTTTATCTGTTTTTCTGTTTATCTGTTTGTCTGTTTATGTGACCGCGCATCACGTGAAAACGGCTTAACCGATTTAGATGAAATTTGGTATATAGATAGTTTGAGTCCTGGGGAAGGACATAGGGTAGTTTTTATCCCGGAAATAAATCCCTAAGGGGATGATATGGGGGGTGGAAGTTTGTATGGAGCTACTTAAACCGCTGCACCGATTTGGATGAAATTTGGTATATAAATAGTTCGAGTCCCGGGGAAGGTCAAAAGATAGGTTTTATCCCGGAAATCTTCCCCTTAGGGGGTAAAACGTGGGGGTGAACATTTGGATGTAACCCATTTTGATAAAATTTGGTTTAGAGTTAGTTTAAGTTCTGGGAAAGGACATTGGATAGTTTTTATCCCGGAAATCTGCCCATAAGGGGGTGTAGTGGGGGGTGAAATTTTGGATGGACTCCGATTAGATCAAATTTGGTATAGAGATAGTTTGAGTCCCGGAGAATGACAACGGATACTTTGAATCCCGAAAATCATCCCCTAAGGGGATGAAATAGGGGTGAAAATGTGGATAAATCCCATTCAGTTAAAATTTGGTAAAGAGATAGAAGGAGTCCCAGGGAAGGACAATGCATAGTTTTTATCCAGAAAAATCATCTCCTGAGGGGGTGAAATGAGGAGTGAAAATTTGGATAGAACCCATTTAGATGAAATTTGGTATGGAGATAGTTAGTCCTGGGGAAGGACCTAAAATAATTTTTAGTCCAGAAATCATCTCCTAAGGGGGTGAAATGGGGGATGAAAATTTGGATGGAACCCATTTACGGTATAGCGAGTTGGAGTTCTGGGGAAGCACATAGGATAGTTTTATCCCGAAAATCACCCCCTTAAGGGATGAAAATTTGGATGTGATGTGACCTTTTTAGATGAAATTTGGTTAATTTAATTTAATTCAAATTATTTATTTCAGACTTAGTCCATATCATGTTAGTAACAATAAAAACTTATAAAACTTAAGTTAACAGTTAAGAGATAGTTTGAGTGCTGGGAATTGGGGGGTGAAAATTTGGATGGAAACCATTTCGATGGAATTTGGTATAGAGATGGTTTGAGTCCTGGGCAAGGACAAAGCGTAGTTTTAATTCCGGAAATCATCCTCTAAGGGAGTGAAATGGTGGTTTAAATTTGGATTAGGATGAAGTTTGGTGCCTATAGAGATAGTTTTACTCGCGTAGAAGAACAACGAATAGCTTTTGTCCCGAAAAAAATCCTCCAAGGGCATAAAATAGGGGGTGAAAATTTGGATGTACCCTATTTGGATGAAATTTGGTATAGAGATAGTTTGGGGTTCCGAAAAAGGATAATGCATAGTTTATGGAACTCATTTAGTTGAAATCTGGTTAAGAGATAATTTGAGTCCTGGGAAAGGAGATCTGATAGTTTTATTCCGGATATCATTCCCTAAGGGGGTGAAATGGGGGTGAACATTTAGTATAGCGATAGTTTGGAGTCCTGGGGAAGGACAAAGGATAGTTTTATTCCGAAAATCCTCCCCTAAGGGGTGAAAATTTGGATGTGAGTGACCCATTTAGAATAAATTTGGTTAACAGATAGTTTGAGTTCCGGAAAAGGACATAGGATAGTTTTTATCCCGGAAATGATCTCTTAAGGGGGTGAAATGGGGGTTGAATATTTGTATGAAGCTACTATACAACCCATTTAGATAAAACTTTGTATAGAGGTAGTTAGTAGGCGCGGCATTGGTAGGCACAAGGTAGACTGATGACCTGGTAAAGGTCGCAAGAATCCGCTGGATGCGGGTGGCGCAGGATTGGTCACTTTGGAACTCTTTGGGGGAGGCCTATGTCCAGCAGTGGACGTCTTTCGGCTGATATGATGATGATGATAAATGATAATAATGATAAAGATAGTTTGAGTCTCGGGTAAGGATATATGATAGTTTTTATATCGGAAATCTACCCCTAAAAGGGAAACGGAGGGTGAAAGTTTGTATCGAGCTACGATATAAACGAGTTCTACGCGGACGAAGTCGCGGGCAAAAGCTAGTTATGTATAAAAGTTCATCGTAGACGAGCTCATTCCGATACTATTGTACGAGTAGGTATGCTGTTACCAACAGATTGTCACTCAGTACACATAATGACAGGCGAGTCTACCCACTTCACGACGAGCGCTGGTAGTAATTTAAATTTGTGATTTATTGTAAATAATACATTAAATAATATTTGAAGCACATACATAAAAATATTCAGAATGTGACGAAAACTTTTCTGAAAACCTCATCAAAATCGGTTCAGCCAACCGCGAGATAATCGCACATACATACAAACATATGGGTCAAACTGAGAACCTCCTTTTTTTTTAAAGATTTTATTTTATAGATTCTATCGCGTAAGTAACTATGTATTCAATAAATCCAGAAGTTTATACCTGACTTCAAAACAGGAGGTTCTCAGTAAATTTATACTAAGCAGAAACGTCCGCTAACGAAATTCTAAGTTTCGATCAAAGAGGAAAATTGACTTACTGTTAAAATGGAGTAGCACATTGTTACTAACGATTCTCAATGTAACTTGGGATGTTGGTGCCGTATCAGAAGTTTGTAACAACTTCACGGTAGATGTCGCTACGAGCCTCCTTAAGGTTAATTAATTAGAAGAGTGAAGGGATTGAAAGATTCGTTGCCACTGGCGGGACCCACGGTAGCTCAAATGGATAAGAGCAATGGACGGATTCCAGAGGTCGTGGGTTCAAATCTCGCACGTGGCGAATAATTTTTCAATTTTCCTCTTTGATCGAAACTTAGGAGGTTCTCAGTTTGACCCATATGTTTAATACATATGTTTGTATGTATGTGCGATTATCTCGCGGTTGGCTGAACCGATTTTGATGAGGTTTTCAGAAAAGATTTCGTCACATTCTGGAGATTTTTATGTATGTGCTTCAAATATTAATTAATGTATTATTTACAATAAACCACAAATTTAAATGACCACCATTTACCTTTATTTGTCTTTCCTTTATTTCTTTTGTATTTTTTTTCTTTATTTCGCGTTAGACCCTTGTAAAACAGCAACTTAAATATGTGTACAAGGCGCGAGAGTTTAAAGTGTTAAATCAAATATTGTCCCGGAAGAACTCAATCTTACCTTAAGTATACATGGCTCGTTAACAGCCGAAACTGTAATTACGTTAATGGTAAACTGATATTCAATTAAGATGCATAATTGATAACGCGTGACATCCGATTATACGGTCATGGGGCAGACGATGGCATGGCAGCTCTGCGTGTGTAGTGGCATAACTTTATCCTCTACATATTTCGCAGAGGTGGATCTCTAATTGACCTATAAGTACTGCGATTACGCCAAAGTTTCAATGCTACGGCTTCACCCAACAGGCCATAAAATAAAATTAATTAAAGTAATACAAGTTGGCCACAAAGACCCGGACCATATATTAGAAGAACGGTGAATTGAGTTAGCTTCTAGATTCTCGCCACGTACGTTCGCCTTCATTCACGGGACTCTAACGGCGTAGATAATAGAGACTTACTGCGCACTTTACTCCGGCATACCTAAAGCAATAACTCTCCGCGAGTAGTTTTCACGCGAAAAGTAAATGGCGGGATCGGGGATCGGTTGTGGACGATACAAAAAAGTTATGACTCTCGCCGAAGTTGTAACGAGCAGAGCGTGTGACGCCGCCGCTGCTTATCATGAGATACTTCCAATTTAGTGCGTTGAAGAAGTTATCATTATCAATTCCTCGTAACTACAACCTGTAGGATATAAGATATACAGCAACGCAGTTTCGTGATGGCCTTGCGATCAGATACGGTCATGAACCCTCTGGCCTGCCACCAACTTGCGATGGTTGCGGAGAAAATTGTTTCAACCTCAACCATGCACTTAATTGCAAGAAAGGAGGGCTCATAAAAAGAGGCCACGACCAACACAGAGACGACATCAAAAACTGGGCGGAACTAGCATGGGGTTCGGCTACTACTGAGCCAATAATGCGAGCCGCAACCCTAGATCAACCAGGGTTAATAAGCGACTTACTAATCGAAAGTGTATGGGAGCCAGCGAGGAAGGCGTTTTTTGACATTCGCATCGTAAATACCGACGCCGCTTCGTATGGCTTACTCACATGGCCCACAATCGCACAAAAACACGCTCGCGAAAAACATCGCAAATACGACCTGGCTGCAGAAGATCTTAGAGCCTCATTTACTCCCCTTGTGGTCTCCTGTGATGGCATCGTCGGAATGGAATATGAATCCTTTATAAAGAAAACATCTCTAAAGCTATGTGAAAAATGGTCCAAACCATACTCACAAATAATAAGCTGGATCAAAATCAAAATACAAATATCTATCATCAGAGCAGTCTCTATGAGAATTAGAGGAACGAGAAGAAGAATAGGAAGATTTGGATGCGAAGACGGCTGCGGAATACCCACCATAGAACACTAGATTCCTCTTCTTTTTTTATGATATTGTATGAGCTAATATTGTATTATTTAACGCAATAAACTATTAGTCATTCACATTATGAACAAGTATTAAAAAAAAAGGATATAAGTTATGATATAACACTTTTTGAATATCTTGTTTTGAGCCTAATTTCCCTACGTCACCTATCCCGCATAGAGAAACGACGTGGGCTTCAAGAAGCGCCAGCAAATCCATCACCGAAACCACGGCTTAGATTGGCCTGTCAATTACGCCAGTACTGTCCCGGGCTTAATCTGTCATCTAAGACATCAATTAAGGAAGAAACTGCCACTGTGAGGAGTCGCTACAATCTATCTTGTAAAAAATCGCTCAAGTAAATCTTAAAAGGAATTCCTTTGCGTACCTCCATCGCTGTTGGAAATACATAAAATTATTTCCTTAAATCAATTTTTCCGTGCTTTTGTATGGTATCATGGGTGGATTTATTTTATCTCCTGATATCAATATTTTTATTATTCACTTGTCGTGCTCGGGTCACGTGGCGTAGCGTAGTTGTACGGGACATTTGTTACTGTCACTGTAAACATAGCGAAAATATATGAGTACATTACCTTTCCTCAGTCGTTTGGGATTAAGCCAAGTCGAGTTCGTTGACAAAGATACGACTGTTGTCAGGCAACGAAATTCGGATTCACAATGAGGGGTACCTATTGGTAGTTACGGAAGCGTGAAATCGTGGAAGTGGATGGAGGTAGGAGTATGTTGTAGTCCCGTACACATCGCGACACCGGCCGTGGCACGCTGCCAGCAGCCTCGCACCTCCCACGCATACTGTGTACCATATTTGCATCCTTATAGCATTTATTTATTGAGGCACGATCGGCCGCAAAACCTCTAGCACACCAACCTGGCAACTTAACTATTAATTGTTCCCGTTCAGCAGCTGTAGCGCTTTATCACAAATTACTACCCCTCTGTGAAATTTTACCGAAAAATTGGAACGTAGAAACTTTAACAGCCTATACGCAACACTTAGTCCGCATAGGTCAAGCCACAGGAACACAGCGGCTAGAAAATTTTAGTTCGTTAATATTTATGTTTGCGTTTTGTTATGATTTTAAGTTGTTTATGAACAGCTTGATAGATGAGGAGGCTTACCCTGAGTAGACTCCAGGGAAATTTTGTAGCCGTCGAGTAAGGTTCACAATTTTGTTTAAACAGTGCGCGTGAATGGAAGAATGGACCTACAGCCGACGCAGTGCCAGTGAAGAAAGTACTCTAAATAAGAGAAACTAAGTCGTGATGCTCTTGTTTTAGGATTTAAAATGCTGAGGTAATAGTCGTCAATCAAATTCTTAATTTTTTTATTGTAATAATTTAATATACGTATTGGTGTAGGTAAAGCGTGTGTCTCGGGGGTCTATAATGTCCTAATTGGCTATTCGTGCGAATTTTCCCAGTTAATGGCTGTAAAAAGCTATCATTAGCCAATTAGATTCAAAATTATTGATGAGCGGATGAAATGTAATAATTGAGGTGGATGTATTGCACCGTAAATGGCACAATAAAAAGGAACAACAACACGACACAACACGACAACGACAACGTGAAGAGAACACACTGATCTTTCCATATAAACGTTATTGGGACTACATTACTTAATTAAAAAACAATTGTATTGTATTCTTATATTTAATCAATTAAATCACTTAAATCCCGCAAATTTTAAAAAAGCGGCCAAGTGCAAGTCGGACTCGCACGTGAAGGGTTCCGTTAAATAAATTGCTTTTTACGATTTATGACGTATTAAAAAAAAACTTCTAACTAGATCTCGTTCAAACCAATTTTCGTTGGAAGTTTGCATAGTAATGTACATCATGTATTTTTTTCAGTTTCATCATTATCTTATTTTAGAAGTTACAGGGGGACACACATTTTACCACTTTGGAAGTGTCTCTCGCGCAAACTATTCAGTTAACAAAAAAATGATGTTAAAAACCTCAACATCATTTTTGAAGACCTATCCATAGATACCCCACACGTATGGGTTTGATGAAAAATTTTTTTGAGTTTCAGTTCTAAGTATGGGGAGCCCCAAAATTTATTGTTTTTTTTTCTATTTTTGTGTGAAAATCTTAATGCGGTTTACAGAATACATCTACTTACCAAGTTTAAACAGTATAGCTCTTATAGTTTCGGAATAAAGTGGCTGTGACATACGGACGGACAGACAGACAGACAGACAGACAGACATGACGAATCTATAAGGGTTCCGTTTTTTGCCATTTGGCTACGGAACCCTAAAAAAATACTTAAAATTGCCTTGAATTGCTTTATTTTCACATTATTCGATTTTAATTAATATATAAACAATAAATAAATCTTAGGGGACAATCTTATACAAATCGAACTAGCCCCATGGTACGCTCAATAAGGCTTGTGTTGGTAGTAGTTGGTAGACAACAATGCATTAAAAAAAAATACCGGGTTTTGAGTCAACTTCGTAGGCAGGGCCCACTAGGCTAAATCGGTTCTCAAAAGTTTAATACGATTATTTTAAAATGCTTTAATAAAGTATTATTACATGACCGTATTGTTAATTTCGCGGTAATTACGTGATATGATTTGTGCCGACGAGGCACATTCTAAATTAGCGATTAAATATTGTATAATACGTGCCGTAGATTAAGTACCTACGTGCGAGATGTGCGAATGATAATACATGTAGCTACTCGTATATATACCGTGTGACTTAATGAATAAAGAACTACTATTGTGTTGACAGTACTTCAGAGTCTCTCTCTGAGTGTGGACTGCCATAAACCCCTCTGGGGTGAAGTCCACACTCACCCTGTCTACTCCCCCCTCAACATATTAATTATTGCCAGGCAGTGGACACTATCCTCAACCACCAACCACCGCCTGGCAAAGTGGTGACCCCGAATAAAGAAACACGCTGAACCCGAATCGCGACTGAAAAACGCATCGCCCCCGACTGAAACAAGAAGAACACGCATCGCTGAAGCCCGACTGAAGAAACACGCGCGCCCCGACGACTAAATACGCAACGATCTGGTAAAGAAGTTGAACAAAATCAAAACGCCTACTTCCGACGACTGAACGCGCAACCATCTGGTTAAGTGGGGACAAAAATACGCCGCACCCACCTGAAGAAATACGCCGCGACACATTGAAGAAACACGCTGCACCCTCTCGAAGATATACGCTGCGCCCACTCGAAGATATACGCCGCACCCACTCGAAAAATACGCCGCGCCAAATTGAAGAAACACGCCGCGCCCGTCTGAAGAAATACGCCGCGCCACATTGAAGAAACACGCTGCGCCCGCCTGAAAAAATACGCCGCGCCACATTAAAGAAACACGCCGCGCCCGCCTGAAGAAATACGCCGCGCTGCATTGAAGACGCATTCCCAACTGGAACTACGCCCTTGTTGATGAAGAGACCACATTGAAAACGCATTCTCATTTTTCGCTCCAGGACCCCATTCAAACGCCTTCTCATCGAGTATGATATTCCGACAAGGAAGACATAACTGAGAAGCAGCGTCAATATGTTAATTCATATTACAGCGCACACGACAAGCCAAGAAGCCTAAAACAGCAAATTGTGCATTTTGTCACGCGCCTTCGTGCCACACTAATCGTGGCCGACATTTTTGCCGTTCATCGAGCAGCGTCCATGGTGCGACGCCTGCTGCGTCACGGCCCGGGGACATACTGGATGAAAAATTCGCAGCCATTTAAGCCTGCCTCCAAAATTGTGCGAAGAAGAAGTGTAAGGTCGAAGACGTCACTTATTACAAGGATAGCGTCGCAACGCAACACAGCTGGCGAAAATGCAACTTATCATAATTAGACAGAACAAACGCAGTGAAATGTCGACGCAGCGCTGAGCGTAGGTAAATACATCGATATTTTTTTGTTAAGATCAAGGTCGCGGAGTCGTGTCGTCAGCATATTTTTATAAACGTGCATCACGGTTTCCATTTGTCAAGGTAATTTACTTAAGATGCTATTTTTAATTGTATTTAGATAACTATCATATTTTTTTTCTATTATTGTGCTGTATGTAACATTGCCCTGGAAGACGAATGCCCAGGATGAGATAAGCTGCTGCTCTGAGCCTATATGCCTCTATTTATTTTTATTGTGCCAAGCCTAACTTGTAATTGACCGAAAAGGTAATTCAAGCCTGGATTGTATGTACACGACTATTGTAAGTACTTTCTTTCGCACTGTTTTATAAATGTTGTGGTCTTATATATATACACACAGCAAGTTTCATATTTCTCAAGCATCAGAAAACGAGCTTAGAAATGCGTGTGTTATTATATTAAGTACATTTTTTTTTTTTTTAGTGATATAGTTGATTTGATTTTTATTGTGTAGGTACCTACCTACTTTTCTCATATATGTATATGTGACCAGTTACTTAGCAGGAAATGGGATTTCATCCCATTTTTGTTGTAAGGGGGGAGATATGTGCCGACGAGGCACATTCTAAATTAGCGATTAAATATTGTATAATACGTGCCGTAGATTAAGTACCTACGTGCGAGATGTGCGAATGATAATACATGTAGCTACTCGTATATATACCGTGTGACTTAATGAATAAAGAACTACTATTGTGTTGACAGTACTTCAGAGTCTCTCTCTGAGTGTGGACTGCCATAAACCCCTCTGGGGTGAAGTCCACACTCACCCTGTCTACTCCCCCATCAACATATTAATTATTGCCAGGCAGTGGACACTATCCTCAACCACCAACCACCGCCTGGCAAATGATTGACTAAATAAATCAATAATGTTTTGTCATTTAGCAAAGACAGTAGTACGAAAAACTGTATGGAAACTTAGCGATATCGATCCCCCTTAAGTTTTAAAACTGATATACACACCGAATATCTGAACGAAACAAAACTTTCTTGTTTGTTTTCTTTTAACGTTAATTAATTCTCATGTCACAAACAGGCGTGCAGCCGCAATATTATTTTATTATAATTACTTAAAACATAAAATGGATGCATTTGCATAATTTAATCAAGCCATTGTTGCCACGGCTGGAAAATTTAATATTGGGGCGTATTAATTCATCGTTCGATATTAATGGTACCTAGATGGTAAATTGATCTATGTTTTTGTTGGACATTTTCGGTTTAGGCTAGATTTGACCCAACTATAATAAGGATATAATTTGAGGGTAAACGTCGGAATAGTTCTTATGCTTGATTGGGCGAATTGATTGTTCCAAGTATACCAATGTTAACTTAGGCGACACCCCTACTTATTTTTGCAACTGTTTCATTTCGGTCTCATACTATGCTAGTGACACACGCACTCTTAACACATTTACTCACTTTTTCGAAAAAGGAAGCATGATCCAAGATATTTCGCATACCATAATTCGATTAAGTACAAGTAACACATTTCAAACATGAAATGCATATTCGAACGAACACTTTACATACAAGAGGGGTTTTTCTTGACGGGCTTGGTTAGTTCGTTGCTTGTGGAAGTAAGAAAAATAATATCCCCAGTGCATCGATTTTATATAAAAATTAAATAACCTATAAAAACGCAAATGAAATAAATTTAAATAATACTTACAACTACGTACACAATACAGATAGCTTTCAATTGTTTTCAAAAGCGAGTATCGTGTACTAATACTAACTATGATATCATAATACCGATGAATAAAACACAAGCAAGTGATTTTATTAATTCAAGGTATTCATGACTGAAATAAATTTACTTATCTCTAAAAATGCTCAATTTCATAAATCAGGAAATTCGTAAAACATTTTCCACGGGATTAACTTGTGAAAAATGAAATATTCTCGCTCGAGCGCGTCGGCCGCTGCCGGTCGCGCGGATGAATTAGGTACCTATCCACACCTTTAGCATTCAATTCCGTGTGGCAGGTGACAAATCGCACGGTTTCGACCGCTCCAATTTCCGATGACAAGACCTACATTAACCTTAAGGGCTCTCCGTCACCAACTCCCAACACATGAGAAGAATAAATCGGGTTCAAGAATAAATTAAGGTTTTTGTGTCACTAAAACGGGCCCGGCTTCTGTATAGCAGCCCGGGCGGGGTAAAAATACTCCCATATACACCGGATTGGAATACGCAATTTACGACAATTTTATTCCCAGTGACGAGGAGCACGTTATTCTGTTTTGATTATAAATTAAAAATGGAGAAAATTAAATTTAACGTAGGTATTGCACGACTCAATTAAATGTAAAAAAATACTTAAAAATTATACACATTACCTACATTTTTACTTGGATGATGATTATGTTGCTGAAGATAAAGCACGCTTCGCGAGAACAACTAAACATGTAAGCTTGCTTGAGAGTAAGTACCATACATATATATCAGCATGAAGGTTTCTACTGCCCATGTAGTTGATTGGGAGCAACATTTTAATATCTTTGCAGCACAAGCAAGAAAGTAACGGCACGTTTCACTTTTTCAGCAATTCCTTTCTGGTCAGGGCGAAAATGAAACTTTTCCTATCACAAATAACTTCTGAGCAACAAATAACTTCGAAACGCCACGTCTGCTCCTTTCTAAAATAAAACTTTTAATTAAATATAATGGCAATATTTGCCGTTTTCATACTAAAATAAATTTGTTTGTTAGAAATAGTCTGTGTTAATAATCACCATAATAACTTCAAAGTATTTCACTGAAACTTTAATAACTAGCTTCAGCATTTAGTTTGTAGTCGTCATTTAAATGTTTTTAGCTCCTTAGGGGTCAATTTAATAAAAAAAAGGTAAAGAAGATTTTAATATTACTTAAAAGCCATTTGATAATCAGCTTTTATTGCCCATTACACACTTATTCGAATTCTTCACCTTTCATTACGAAAATGAACGAACATTGAGAATTATGTTTTATAGAGTTGCTCCTGTGGTAAGAGTTGTCGCTACTAAATATTTGATGCTGACTGTACCATCTCGTGCAAAACTACAGTACTATAGTATGTAAGTACAATCGCCAAACCAACCATAAATAACCAATATCTGACTACGACCTTATTGTCTAGGCGTTAAAGTGTGTTCAGATGTTTTGATTACTTTTGCATAATTACGATGCACACTCAGCGTCAAATACTTTGTAGCAACCAAAGTAGTCAAATACACCATATATATTTAGTTTGGTGTACCGAACTATTTGGCCACTTTGACTGCTACAGAGTATTTGACGCTGAGTGTACCTATGCGTTGAACATTATTTTCCGTTGAAGCTCAGTGTTGAGTTTTGTTTTTTTCCATAGAAGGAAATCAATAGAATAATTAAGACGGGGAGGGAACATTTTGTCCAATCATTTCTTTCCCCCGGCTTATGAAACTCATCGTATCTGGATATAAAATTTTCGGCGCCGAGATTTTATGCCAATTTTTATAGCATTGTCTTCGTAAATGTTGTCCGAGTTTTATTGGCCACTAAAAAACAAGCAAAGCCGTATTATGATTATGTAAAGCTGGCATCACGGAAAATAGGGATTTGGGGCTATAAAGAAATCTTGCGTCATCGTAAAGGTAAATTGCAAAAAATATATAATAATCCCAAGGGTTGATCATAGACATGCCTGTAAATTTACGAGAAGGAATTTCCTTCACAGCCATAGCCACAGACAGCGCTGGCCGTATATCTTCTAAACACGTGTGGTCAATCCAAGCGACATCAGTCAGTCAGTTAGCGCAGCAGCTTGCGCAGTAGAGACTGGTGCTCCACCTAGGGGAAACCCAACACAGCGAACCCTCAAGTGAATAAAGGGTCGGCAACGCGCTTGTGATTCTCTGGAGTCACAAGTGTCCATAGACGACGGTACCAGCTTAACAGCAGGCAGGCCGTGAGCTTGTTTGCCACCGTCGTTGTATAAAAAAAACCTGTATGGTCAGGTCACCAGAGGGCTAATTGCGTAATTTTTCGAACGAGCGTTAAGACAACTGTCATTTTTCCATACAAAAAAATACACTTAGATCTACTATACTATAGTGTAATCTGAAATGAGTGTGGAGATATGTAGGGTCAGGTTCGAAGGAAGAACATCTTTATGAGTCAAGAGGTTTATTACGACTTAACTTTGCCTAGATATTAGGTCCTTACCTATGAAATTGGCGGTTTTTTCACAGATATTATTTTGTACGTAATTTATTCATTTCTATTGCAACTTCCAAATTATTTTTTAATTTCATTATTAGACTATGTAACAAAGGTTTTAAATACAAAAAATTGATGATTGATGATTAAATACAATGAATTGGTTTGAATTTTTTATTTAGTGTTTCAAATTAAAGCTTGAAAACCGCCCTTTTCATGTGCTGCCGGTTAAAGTGTTTCAATTACGTATAGTTTTATGATGCGAACTATTTTTAAGGAATGAAGATATGTGTAAAGTAGCTTAAAAGTTTTCTATATTCCTACCAAAATTTAGTTTGCTTTGAATTTGACATTGCTGAATAATCCGCAAAATTCAATGTATGAAAATCACACAGAACGATCACTATCAAATGCCTTGGAGGGCCTCGCGAGATACTATGAGATGAACTGCCTGAAACCGAATCCCTTGAAAACACAGTCGTGCGCTTTCCACCTACGAAACCGGGATGCGAATAGGCAGCTCAATGTTATCTGGAATGACGTTGCTATTGATCACTGTCCATACCCTAGATACCTTGGGATAACCCTTGATAGAACGCTGTCTTTTAAGAACCATTGTGTAAAAACACGTCAAAAGGTTGGTTCGCGTAATAGCCTGCTGAGAAAACTCACATCAACCCAGTGGGGTGCTTCCGCCCACACACTCCGCACTACTGGCCTGGCGCTCTGCTATTCAGCGGGCGAATACGCGTGCCCGGTTTGGCACCGCTCCGCCCACGCGGGCCACGTTACCTCGGCACTCAACGACACTTGCCGAATAATAACCGGATGCCTCAAACCCACTCCGCTCAATAAGCTATACCCTCTAGCGGGAATTGCGCCGCCAGAGGCCCGCAGAGAGGTGTCGTGCAGCGTCGAAAAGCTGAAGCAGGAACAAGACCCAAGGCACCCTCTTCACGGCCATAAACTACCACCGTCCCGCCTAAAGAGCCGCAGGAGCTTTATGCGGTACACCGCCGCTATCAAGAGTCCGCAGTCCCAGAAACGGCTTAAACACTGGCAAAATACTCGAGCCCCCCCTGAAGATTATGTTCTCCCCGCTGAGAAGCTTCCTGCCGGGCATAAGCACCCATGGCCGATCTGGAAATCCTTAAACAGATTGCGTTCCCAGGTCGGTCGCAGCAAGGAGAACATGCTGAAGTGGGGCGCCCTAAGTAGCTCAGACGCCCAATGTCCGTGTGGTGAGGTCCCACAAACGATGGAGCACATGCTGTCTTGCCCAGCGTGCCCGCACGCCTGCTCTAAGCAAGACCTTCGAGACGCGACAGACAGGGCGATAAGCGTCGCCACATTCTGGTCCCGCACAATCTGAAGCCATCGACACGAGAAGAAGAAGACAGTTTTCATAAAATTCTCCATACACACCGCCAATTTCATAGGTAAGGACCTAATACATTGATCTACACCGCCACCATCAGAGCTACAAAAGAAAAAAAAATAAGGTAATTTCGTTAAGTAAAGAAATAATTTAAGTTAATTTAAGTTTTAGTTTAGTTCAGTGTTTTTCAACCTGCGGGTCGCGACCCCCAGGGGGGTCGCGGCTGCCTGGATTCTTACTCTAGGGGAGTCGCGTCATGAAAAAGGTTGAAAAACACTGGTTTAGTTGGTTTAAATAAATTACTTAATTATGTACTTCAATCTTAGACCAGCCTGTTCATTAGCAAATTAGCAGCGTATATATATGCCCTTTATAAAATTTCATTATTATTGCTATTATGTAGCTAAATTACAGAAAATATATTTAGGAACCGAAAGCCGGTACAACACAACCCATTGGATAAATCTGACTGGTGCCTTCGAAAAACACTCCGACTGAGCGAGTTTACTAGCAAAATAACAACGTCCATTTGTAACAAAAAGTCCATTCATCAACCGAGATAACAATGTCACGGCCTTATCAAAACATGACCCGCGAAACGATCACAATGTTTTGCTGCGCGAATGCCTCCGAGCGAGGAAAGTTTAACACAATGGAAAAATTAGCGCTTTGAAATAAACGCCCCGATTTATTATTCATCATCACACTAAGGGTTCTACTGCTAAGCTTGTAACGATACGTATAATGGAACGTTACACACAAACTTTCTGGCTACTTTTCGGGCTAGCCACTTTCAAAATTTCAAATTTGAAATACCCATTCGAATTCCACGTGGCAGTGCGCAGCTTCTGACGGTTCAGTTGGATCCAGAACCCTGAGGGGTAATCACGTACTTAACGTTCCGAACGCGCGTCGGTACAATTTAACTGTCAATTTTCCATATAAAAAGTGACATTTAGACCTACTCGACGTTCGTACAATGCGTGCGTCAAACAAGTCGTTAATAGCTGAGGGGTAATCACGTAACATTCCGAACGCGCGTCGGTACAATTTAACTGTCAATTTTGCATATAAAAAGTGACATTTAGACCTACACGACGTTCGTACAATGCGTTACGTGATCGACCTGCTGGTATCCTCACGATGTTTCCCTTCACCGAAAAGCTAATCGTATAGTACATTACTTACCCAGGGCGGCAAAACAAAGAATGTCTCAGATCGCAGGTATTTGACGCCCAAGCCGAAGGCAAGGGTGATAAATATGCGATCTGAGGCTTTCTTTATTACCGCCCGTGGTGAGTGCAACATTTTACGTCTCTCCCTGGCCAGGAAGCGGGATTTTCTGCACGCGTAGTGTGCGGTAATTGCTACTTTATGGCCAGGTATGACGTACAATATGAAAAGATCGGAACGCGCAAATGTTCCGGAGAGTAATTAGTCTTTAAAACAAAATTTTTGCGAATATTTGTTCCTGAGTCATGGATGTTTTCTATGTATTTAAGTATTTATTTCTCTATATAAGTATCTATATCGTCGTCTAGTACCCATAGTACAAGCTTTGCTTAGTTTGGGACTAGGTTGATTTGTGTAAGATTGTCCGCAAATATTTATTATTATGTATGTCTTTCCCGCTCACGGGACAATGATGTCCCGGACCTTTGGGAGGCGTGCGTGGGGCTAGGTACCTACAAAGTACCAACTGAGCCAACACATAGAGGCCCTTTTGACAATTTAATGAAATGCAAGGAGTACACCGAGCGGATGCTGTCCCTGCCCGTGTCATGGGACGCACACAGAGACAGCACCCGCTGGGGTGTATAGGGACTATTGCTGGTTGATGGAATCTAAAGAAAACGGGTTATTGGGTGAAAATGATGGACTAGTGGCTGGCTGACTGACTATTCCGTAAGCTAAACATACCTACGTTCGGAGAAATGACTCTTCGGAATTATGTAGTGTACCCTCAGAAAATGATGTTACCCACATTCATTCTGAAAATCTCATTGGCAGGAAGGCATCGAACCCACTACATTTGCTTGAAAGACGCGTACTTAAACCGTCGGCTCTGGAACTTGATTTATTATTAACTGCCATAAATACGCACCGAGTGGAACCCGGAGTGTTTGGAACACTGAATGCGTTGATTGGCCGTTAATTAATTTGGCTCGGACGCATTGACATATAAAATTAACATAAAATCAAGAAGTGGTGCAGTCAATCAGTACACAATTAAAATTACGTCAACAATCAGTTTATTTACACGAACAGCGGTCAAAAAAATCAGGATTGGCATGCTGCGGCTAAAAAGTACTAACGTGATCAAGTGTCCCCCCACCCTGCCTGCCTGCTAATGGGAATATGAAAAAAATCGTGGCAGTAGCATAAAAGTCTAATGCATTTATAAGGCAGACGATCACGGCGAAGTAGGCATAACTAAGGTACCTGAGGGTAATATGGACACGTTACCTAAGCTTTGACGCTCTGTAAAAAATAAAGTAAAGTACTTAAGGTGAGGCATCTCGGGTGAAGCTACATACGCGACACTAAAAACCTACTAGGCGGCGCAACATTATCGTAATTCTCCCCAGAAACACACACCGCTACATTTCACGCACACTATCTCACTTTACTGTGACAGGTTAGGCATCGGCATGGAGCGTAGTGCGTAGAGATTCTGGGCAGTGAATGTGTTAAAAACTTGGAGTTGAAGTGTAGTTAGAAGGCATCTTGAAGAACTGTATCCAATTGGGTGACAATAATCCGTCTTGATTTGACCACAATAAACACAAATTACATCATGCTTGCAGATTCCGAGTAGGTATAAATATTCTGACAATCTCTTTCCACATTCAATTGGTTGGAACTGCAGGGGATTTAACTGGATGGCGTCATTATTACAGCGGATCACAATATACTATCATAATCGTTATAGTTTGTACACTATACGATTTTCATTGTATTTAATATATTATTATTAAGTATTGTACCTTATTCCAAGCCTATACAATTGAGATGGCAACATCTATTTCCACAGGCAACACTGCCTAGTTCCAAGTGACAGCTGCTATAATTCAGGTTTTCTCCCCACCTAACCACCTTTGAACCAGCAACGGCTCGACATCGGCTGCGCGCCGCGGAGCCATCATTGGCGTTCTTTTTCTTGCAGAGGCAACACGTAGTACTAACTTCGGCAGTACTACATATAATATGCTTATAAAACGGAAAATTCCTTGCAATTTTCTGTTGAAATGTTCCATGATAGTGACAAAATTGGTAGTAATCAACGAAATGAAGGTGCAGGATTGTGCTCCGCTAACAAAGGCTCGCGAGTAGCGAGAATTCTTCACCGCCTGGCAACGGACGGATGCCTGTATTGGAGAAAATCGTGAGTAGTACTCATGCAGGAGGTAAGTGCTTCAATGTCGTTTATTCCTCGCGCATGAAGGCAATTTTGATGATTAAGGTTTTTGTCAATTTGCGTACCCGATGACCTGGAAGCCCCCTTAAGTTCTTCCTCCAGTAAAACTGGCACCGCCTACCCATGCCAGTGCTCATTTGAAGGAAATTGATTTCAAATTTGAAACTACCCTCAACTCATCGGGTACTGCCATTTTCTAAGGAGCACACCGGTACGTAGTGTGATTACCGTATTTCAGTTTCGACTATTATTTTCAAGTCGTTATATATATATGTCAATCTAACCGAACCTAAATTAATTAATATTCTGGGCGGTGCTTACATGCTTACGAATTAGCTGCCATACGAGTGTCGATTTAAATGAAATACCTACATAAAAAATAAGTTCGTATTATGTTCCGGTTTTGCCGATGCAATTCTTATTCAAATTAGCTTGCCTTGTAATTATATTTATTAACCAAGTGTTTGTGAATCGATGCAAGTATTGCTGGTTGATTTTCAACTTTCGGCTTTTAAAACCAATCTATATACCGATTTCCCGGTTCAATTAGTACCTACAAACCTACAAATTATATTTAGTCGTCGCGTAGACAGACGTTGAGAGTAACTGTTGCGTATATTCCGCTATAATATCTAATGAAGAGTTACTACTTAATTATATAATCATGAGTGCGCAGCCATGTGTTGACTGTTACGCAGCGGACGCTTGTTCGAGTTCCGTTTTGACACGTTTCATATGTTTGAATTTCAGTAGCTATAAGACATTTTCCAGCTTACGTTACGCGCTACCAACCGTTCAGCTGATGTCTCTCCTATGCAAGGAGTTGCTACCACCCATTCAGCTGTCTCTCCTGCGGAAGGCGTTGCTACCACCCGTTCAGCTGTCTCTCCTGCGCAAGGACTTGCTACCACCCGATCACCTGACTCTCCTGTGCAAAAAGTTGCTACCACCCGTTCAGCTGTCTCTCCTGCGGAAGGAGTTGCTACCACCCGTTCAGCTGTCTCTCCTGCGCAAGGACTTGCTACCACCCGATCACCTGACTCTCCTGTGCAAAAAGTTGCTACCACCCGTTCAGCTGTCTCTCCTGCGCAAGGAGTTGCTACCACCCATTCAGCTGTCTCTCCTGCGGAACGAGTTGCTACCACCCGTTCAGCTGTCTCTCCTGCGCAAGGAGTTGCTACCACCCGATCACCTAACTCTCCTGTGCAAGAAGTTGCTACCACCCGTTCAGTTGTCTCTCCTGCGCAAGGAGTTGCTACCACCCGTTCAGCTGTCTCTCCTGCGCAAGGAGTTGCTACCACCCGTTCAGCAGTCACTGCTGCACAAGGAGTTGCTACAAAGCACACTTTTGCGAATGTTACAGTCAAAGCATAATAAGAAGTCCTTGTTTATCCTTCCCGGCTGGAAATTGACTGTGTCGAGTACTTTCCGCAGCTTAAAGTTCCCGCTGGCTCTGCCGAGTTACACAAAATTACGTAGGTACACGCTACGTACAAGCAAACAAGGTAGGTTGAAGGTGGGGATACTGCGCAGTTTCCAACATGGAGCAGTTTGTAATAATCAGGACAGTCTAAATGCTGTCCTCCAGTACACTGCCCTTCACAAATGTTGTCAGAATCATTGACGGAAGATATCGAGAGACCTTGCGAACCATGAGTTTTTATTGGAGCCGGGTGGGCCAGGACTATAATTTCTCTGGTCTTGAAAAAGGGCATGTTGAAGGAGTACTTAATTATTGAAACGACTCTTCATGTCCGTATACGTGGGTCTTTTCCATTTATTGTCTTTTTCAAGGTTCCCGATTTTGATCACGTGATTGGATGGTGAGACTGGGCGTGTATGTATACTTCATGTATGTACATTCATGTCGTAGAACATACGACGACAATTGCTGAAGGTAATATACTTCGATTTAGATATTTGTTTAGTCTCTCAAATTTTCGGCGGCAGCTTCGCTCATCATTCAGGTAGTTGAGGTCCTCAGATCTCAAAGTACCAGGCTCGTTGCCTGTGCACGCCAGAACTGAAGATTGCTGCATAGCTAAAGGTTTCTCTAGCTGCACGATTTAGGGCTAGCGATCCATGGAGTCCCTGGGATTGCAGGGAGATCTGGCGATTAACATTAAGTCCTTCTCAGCTGAAGGGATTTAGCACAAAGCACAAGATTTTCACGAGATGAGTGGAAAGTACCTATAAGGTAAACGTCCCAATATTGGACATCTTCTATTCTAATAAGTCCCATATTGCTCGCCTTTATTACGTTATAAGTTTGAAAGACCAAGCATTGGCCCCGTGTCGAGCACTGGGATGGTTACCTTACAGACTCGGCATATGCAAAGCATCAATCTTCGAGTAAGTGTCATTTATGAATAATATCCAACAAAGCTTAAAGCTGTTTGTAATTCTAGTTCTCGAGCTGGGCGACCTTGTGATTACCACTTGTATTATCGTTCAATATTATCACCATTTTTACTGGCGTCAGTTCTGTTAGACAAGAGTCCTATCCAAAAGGATAAATGTTAACGGCTGCTAATGCAAGTTATAGTGAATCTTGCAGATACTTTATTCTTCCTGACATGTTGCCAGTACCGATACCTAAGGGAAATTAATAGACTGACAAACTCATCGCTATCAGATCGTGTCAGATAATCAAACATTTGTATCGTACTTAGTCAACAAAAGCGGTAAGAGTTCAGAGTACCTACACATTCAGTATCTCGTGCTAAAGCGCCGGTAGCCTTCGTAGGTACCTACTACATATATTACAGTCGTAGGTGTCATACACCACCAGGGTAGATCGATTTTAAAGATTTTAATGTCAGTAGGAGTGGCATCCACTCTATTCAACAAGGGGCTCAACATATAATGAATTTAGTCTTTGTCAGATCTCTTCGCGTCGAAGAAAGTCCAAGTAGTTTTGGTACATAGTAACAAGTTCAACGTTAGTTAAAATTAGTGATTTAAATCAGAGTTAGATGTAAGTACCTAGGTACTATTGGCGTCGACTAGTCCTTTACTCAGTCTTACTCGAAACATCACGGTTTCTCTGATCTGAATGTTTGCATACCTATTAGCTAGTTTGGCGTTTTATCTCAGTGACCTGTGGAATGCGGCCCGCATATAATTATCCCATGGAGAGTCATAATACTACACACTTTGTTTGTGACAGATACCTACCACTAATCTATTTATTAGATAGTTGTAAAAGTCTGGCTGATGAGTAGTGGGCCATCCAATCCCAAAGATGATTTCTTAGCTCAAGGATTAAATTACGCTCAGATATATACAATACCTACACAGGTTTTATCATGTAGTTCTGTGGCCGAACACGGACCCACCGTTTAGTTCACACTTTATTGTCGGCCACAATAGTTTTTCCTGGCTGAACATTTTTGTTTTCAAAGTTACATCATCCCAACTATCCCAAGTGGGTAATATTGACGTGGCTCGATAGTTGAGACTTTTAGGTGGAAGTAACAATGAATTTGATCAGATAAAATTTTGACTCGATTTTGGCTCTAGGGTTTCCTATGAATTACATAATTATTCAAAAATTAGCTGGCTACACGTGTTTAATCCAAATATCGACCCACTTATCAAAACATAGACTGACGTTATTTGTCCCTGGTACAATGAGGATACTCGTATAAAGATAATGAAGTTATGAACATGTGACTTTGTTAAACCAGCTTCATGAACAATCCATTCATGCTTTTCTTAAGAATGCTAATGCACATATCTAGTAGTGTGAACAATAGGTACCTACGCGATAGTCAAGCTGGTTTGACACTCTTGACAGTCGTATTATTATTTCATTAGTAGGTACCTAATCGTCTTGGAACGAGGTAAGTCATTACAAAAGGTGCTCAATGCTGCTATATTTCAGGAAGTTTATAAGAAAACTTTCGGCTTTTAAAACCAATCTATATCCGATTTCGTAGTTTGATATTTTTGTAAGTTAGTCAATGCAAGATGATTGATAATTGAAATTACCTGAGTTTGTATATGAAACTTTTACTGCTGTACAAGTTTTCTTGTAATAAATCTAACTAATATCTTTTTCACATTGGCGTTTTAACGAATCTATACAGTTCTACCTATTTTTAATCCTTAATTGAACCAGCAGCCGATAACAAACACTTCTCAATTGTATAGGCTTGGAATAAGGTACAATACTTAATAGACAAATTTTACCTAAAAATAAAATTTATATTAAGTTACTTACCTTATTCCAAGCCTAATTTCATTGCTGCCTGCTGGCGAATGCTCAAATACCCTTCTATGTTTTATAACATTCAAAGGTATATCTTAGTATTTGAGCTTATTTTTCAGCTACACAATTTAGTAATTAAGCTTATATTTCAGCCACTAAACCTAGTTTTTAAGCTTGTATTTCAGGATAACATATTAGTACTTAAGCTCTAATTTCAGCGGTACCTATAAAGTACCATAATTTGTGTACTTCAAAACCAACCACCTACACCCAATGCGGTGTTTGTTTACATAACATAGTATTGCCACCGGTCTGCCGACCGTGGCTACATCGCCACCTGTCTAATTACAGTGGCTACCTACCGTCCACCTATTTCATATTGGACGGTAGACTCAATTGAGAATCCAATGATGGCTCCGCGGCGCGCAGCCGATGTCGAGCCGTTGCTGGTTCAAAGGTGGTTAGGTGGGGAGAAAACCTGAATTATAGCAGCTGTCACTTGGAACTAGGCAGTGTTGCCTGTGGAAATAGATGTTGCCATCTCAATTGTATAGGCTTGGAATAAGGTAAGTAACTTAATATAAATTTTATTTTTAGGTAAAATTTGTCTATTTTATTGAAAACGATATATCTAAGTCCTAAGACAGCGTAAATGCCAAATGTCAAATCTTTCTATATGACAGATCGCTGCCCAAATATTATACGGTTCTATGTTGCACTTTTATCAACTTGAAATTTGAAGTCTGTCAGAGTGACACTAAGTCTAAATTGAAGTACCCCGACAATGTAACATAGAACCCTATAATATTGGGGCAGCGAGATGTTACGCACATACACTGCACGGCTATCACAAGACGGCCGCGACATACTCTCGAGCTCTCTCGCACTATGCGTCTCTTTCTAAGTGGTCTAATCAAAGAGAGACGCATAGTGCGAGAGAGCTCGAGAGTATGTCGCGGCCGTCTTGTGATAGCCGTGCTGTACTAGACAATGTGACCCGTGTGATAAAAAAATATTCCACATTCTGAAGAAACGTATTCGAACTTCTTTCATTAATAACGGGATCTTAAGATGAGAAATATGAAAAATCGGGTTGTAATGGTAGGGTTTGTGAACGAACTTTTGTGTTTTAAATTAGTACAAATTGTAAAAATGACCGAAAATCTATTTTAAACGTGTATCCACCCACATGACACCATATTAATTCTCCCTGAAAACGTATTATTTTCTAACAGCTGGTATTAAACTAGCGAATTTTACAGTTGTCAAAATGCTAAAAATCGCGACAGACGTCCGTCCAGCCCGAGGCCGCTTGGCCATCTGCCTACTAAAATTCAAACGAATGACTTATGCGCATCCGTTTTGAGCGAGATTTTATATTTATGTGCTTAATGTTACTAATTTACGTTAATTAAAAATAAAATGAGCCTACTACGTTGTCAAATATATAATAAGGAATAAAAGGATACAAAAATAAATACTGAACATTGACTAGCAAAAAAATTTTTCTGGTTTTTAGTCAACTCGACCTACCGAAAAACGCGCAATCAGAGCTAACTTTGCGAGCCTAATCCATCGAGGCAAATTAATCAAATCGTGTGTTGGGCATTATAAAATTGTAGCAAATATCTTCAAATAGCATTTAAATAAGAAACCGTTACATTTTATGTAGTTTTCGCGTAATGAAGTAGGAATTTCCAAGCCCATTTTGGTACTTTTCTGATGCTGCTTCACCTTAAGGGCTGGTTCTGGATAAAAAATTAACGGTTATTTAAATCACCTAATAAACGATAAAAAACATTACAAAATAACTTTGTTTATAATTCGACTTCGACCATATTTCCGGCACGTGCGGTTATTATGGCCATCACCAATGTATCTTCTTGCTCCAGCTTCTTGTGGATTCCTTTTTGACCAAGTCAGTTCAGTTTGTTTCAATGGGACTTTGAATTTTTTCGCGGCGGTGTTTATTATTGGTCTTTTTGCGATTGCACTTTTGAAAATCCTCCTGCCGCCAATTACCCATCAATCTATTTTTAACATCCTAAACGTATAATCTTTAATACTATTAGTTCGGTATTCGTTACGAAAACAAAAAAAACCGGCCAAGTGCGAGTCGGACTCGCGCACGAAGGGTTCCGTACCATTATATATAAACACGGCAAAAAATCACGTTTGTTGTATGAGAGCCCCCTGTAGCCTAGTTGGTTTTGACCCTGCCTACGAAACCGGTAGTCCCGGTTTCGAATCCCGGTAAGGGCATTTATTTGTGTGATGAGCACAAATATTTGTTCCTGTGTCATGGATGTTTTCTATATATGAAGTATTTATTTATCTATATAAGTATGTTTACTGTCGTCTAGTACCCATAGTACAAGCTTTGCTTAGTTTGGGAGTAGGTTGATTTGTGTAAAAAAAAAGTTATTATTTTTTCTGGCTTTTAGTAAATGTTGTTATAGCGGCAACAGAAATACATTATCTGTGAAAATTTCAACTATTTAACTATCACTGTTCATGAGATACAGCCTGGTAACAGACGGACAGACAGACAGACGGACAGCGAAATCTTAGTAATAGGGTCCCGTTTTACCCTTTGAGTACGGAACTCTAAAAATGAATCATATTTTCATACAGAACATATGGACACTTGATGTCCATATTAACAAGTGCGTACTTGATTAAATTATTACGACTCACACCAAAACTTTCCGTTAAACCTCAGTATATGTGTAATAACAATTGAAAATACGATAAATTGTCTGTTGTTGTCACATCGAATAATTAGTTCACATGCCTCTATTCGAATTTTTCAGGCTTTTAATGTTTACAGTTTTTTAGGAGGCCGCAGTCAGTTGCAAATCCAACGGTGTTTTTAATCTGTCTAAACTCCGTCGGTAAAGCAGGACCGACAAAACTTTGCGAGGTTTAACTAGGCTACTAGTAGTACTTTTAATTATAGTGGCATCTATCCACTTTGTATATTATATGTAGTTTTTGGGATACAGCGAAGTGACCATATTAACCGGATGACCATATTGCCCTCAGGTACCTTAGTTACCGAGTAATAGTCGAACGACAAAAAATGAACTTTGAAAGGCCAACTTTCGTACAAATTCGGCCGACGCAACTGCAACACTTGGCCGGTTTTTAGGGTTCCGTACTCAAAGAGTAAAACGGGACCCTATTACTAAGACTCCGCTGTCCGTCCGTCCGTACGTCCGGCCGTCTGTCTGTCACCAGGCTGTATCTCACTGATACCGTGATAGTTCCAGCTGAAATTTTCACAGATGATGTATTTCCTTTGCCGCTATAACAACAAATACTAAAAACACAGAATAAAATAGTTTTTTTATAGATAATGGTACGGAACCCTTCGTGCGCGAGTCCGACTCGCACTTGGCCGGTTTTTTAGATTTAACTTAGTTTGAATTTACTCGTAATTTAGTTAATGTTCACTATAATTTTGTATCGTATACTTTAGAAAATACATGTACATACAGGTTGTATAGACCGTCTGCCAAAAGACTAGGGTGGGTAAGTAGGGGGTCACCTGCAACACATTTTGGGCCAATTTGAAGACTGAAGCATTTTATTCAAGTTATATCATAGGTAGGTAGTAGCTCGGGAATAAAAAGGAAAAACCGGAGCATTTTGTCCTGCGAAACTGGCGGTAAACTAAACTTACGAAAACGTAGGTACAAATAACGTTTCTTAAATCCCTATTCAATACGAAAGTAAGTAGCGTTTTTGTCGGGGTATTTTTAACATTTTCATTTAGTCTTATTTACTTGCATAGAGTGTTGAATATAAATCTCTTTGCACAAATGCACTTTAACATTCTAAAATTCTATGTTGGGAATAATTAACCGATAGTAGGTACAATGTAGGCTATTACTAGGAATTAAATCAGCTATTTTGGGATTTCAAATGAATGACTTGATCATGTACTTAAAATACCCTTGATATTATTATTATAGATATGATTAGTGCAATTGAGCGCCTACATATCTTTATTATATAAAAAGAACTACGTAAAGTTCAAATGCAGAGTTTAATAACGTCAAATCAAATGGAATCTCATTAGCCTTGCGGTCGCCACGGGCTGCGCAGATTGTAAGCACTTATTATGCGCATTTTTGTTCCCCATCTAATTAAGCTGTGACGGATTCGCGTTGAAATTGATTGAAATCATTATTACTGTTAATGCTGGAAATCTAAATGAACAACTGATTGGAACGATTTACAGATTCCCGAGCCCCGAGCCTTGCGCAACCGCACCACATGGCCGGTTTTTAGGGTTCCGTACTCAAAGAGTAAAACGGGACCCTATTACTTAGACTCCGCCGTCCGTCCGTCCGTCCTTCTGTCTGTCACCAGGCTGTCTGTTACCGTGATAGTTCCAGCTGAAATTTTCACAGATGATGTATTTCTGTTGCCGCTATAACAACAAATACTAAAAACACAGAATAACATAGTTTTTATAGATAATGGTACGGAACCCTTCGTGCGCGAGTCCGACTCGCACTTGGCCGGTTTTTTATACCACGTTGGTGGCAAAGAATTTTCTTTTCTTCCAAGACCAAGATATCTAAACGACTCAAACGTCCCAAAACAGGCAAGATTTATTTATTTCGAGATAAAAATTACAATATAGATTTGCATACAATGTCATTAAGAATCGCGTCCTTTGGACGTTTCGCCACTGCCTTGCTGAGAATATTCCCGGCAACTTAACCAGTGTGTAATAAACGAATAGATAAAAACAATACATGATTAGCACACATGATCGTAAGTTTATTGAAAAACTTGTTATACAACTAGTTTAAAGTTATCGAGGTGCACAATGCAATGCCATCTGCCGCGAGCGCGACGCACGTTCCAATAAAGTGGTTTAAGTTCCCGTTTTCTGATATTACAAAGTAGCAGTATTTGTTCTCTAACACAGTTTTCATAGTAGGTTGTTAATAAAGTTTTGGTAAAAGATTTATTTCTGTTAGAACCATTATATTACTATCAAACGGTTTAATTACCGTGCAAATTGTTATTACTGGCAACATGTTTCGTAGTCTTCGGGAGTTTGTCCTCACGATATGGCAGCTATGTCGCGTCGCGCAATCATCTCAAGGAAGAACTTCTCCGAGAAATTTCGATACATGTCGCACGTGGAGACAATTTGCATGTGAGTGAAACCGCTTCATGCTTAACTAGATATATCATTCCATGTTTCAGTAAAAATACATGGATATATCGGAATAATTTAACTGGAATAAATCAAGAGCAGGATATTCTTGCTTATTCCACGAACAATCTCAAAACTTTGAACAGCGTGCACTTTAGTAATGATAAGTAAGTGATGTTGGTCTTACTGAAGCGCATACACCAAAACAGAGGTTGGGCGTCAGATTTTCTAGGTAGATTATTAAAGCTAGCCAGAAAATTATGCGAACCGAGACGAGAGGTAGGTAATCAAGTAGGAAGAAATAACTTTGTCCGTGCACAAATTTTCGAACTGTTATGTTCTCAGTATATGTATAGAATGTAATATTGGTCAAAAGATTAAAAACTGTGTCCGGGATTGTTATCATGTCTTTCGGAAGCCTAAAGGGCAATTGCGTAGGTGACTTTTCGTATGAGCGCTAAACAAACGGTAAACTGTAATTTTACCATACAAAAAATGTCATAACTGTCATATTACCATGCAAAAACGGCATACGAAACGTTACACAATCGACCAGCTGTCTTTAATATTCGTACGTAGCCACAGTTTGACTCAGCACCTTGGCGTGATCACGCATCATGCGGAACTAAATAAACGTATGTTGTGCTACGAAATAGACCTGCTGTCGCACACTTCGTCCCTGCTCAAAGCATTACGCTCGCAATGTTACTCTAAGTCTAATGCAATGCTCACCGCCGCAAGTTCGCAACACGAACAAGTAAGAACAAAGGTCTTGAAGTAGCACGAGCTACGTTAAACTACTTCTACGTATTCATGTGCTAATAAACGCTGTTTACGTTAGAGAGCCGTGTTAAAGACTAGCTGCCCGCGCGGCTCCTCGTATTGTAATGAACGCAGACGAAGCCCCAAAATACATTATAACTTATGTTTTTTCTATATACCTACCGAGGTTTTTTTTTTCAAATTGGATGAGAAGTTCCGGAGTTAACCCCCTACACACAAACTTACATTCCGCGAGCACTCGAAGCTGTAAACTTTACCTCTTTACGACATGATATCTGCAGTGGAGCTAAAATACCTATAACGGTTAGGTACGGAACTAGTGTGTGTAACCGCCATACGATAAATATATAAACGGAACTAGTAGTCATGTTAATTACTTTGGCCGCGGTCTCCTCTAAGTGGGGAAGTACTTTCACCCAGTATAAATATATATGTATGAAGATATTGCATACATAGGTTGCCCATTATTATATTCTTGATGGTAGGGTATTTTGATTGATATGATAGTAAATTGTTACTTTTCCTTGAAAGTTTCCTTTAAACGTACAATTGTGTTTACATTTAGTAATAATAGGTACTGTACTTTACAGAACTAGGTTCACAAAAAAATGCAGTACTTTTTTTTCAGTCTTCTCGTTTTCTGATGCAGCGTTGCGCATCCGCGCGTTTCGCGACTTTGATATTCGCCGCTCTAGCGTAGCCCAACCGTGCACCGCACACTGGGCTGAAAATCGGCTTTCATAGACATAGGAATCGAAGTTAACATATTAAAGATGTTTTGCTTGAAATGGCTATAACTTGCCATTATGATGCTAAATTATGATCCTGGCGTGATTTGGCATGATAACTTATGAGTTATAATTTTTTTCCGTAAAAAATGTATGGAGATGGAACGAAAAAACTGGATATCTCGGGAACCGCAAAAAAAACACAAATATCCTTACAGATGGTTATACTAATAATTATCCCTGATTTTTTGACATACGACATATTTCAGTGGTAGATGCGGTTTTTTTTTTAAAAATCGACGAAATTTTTCATACAATCGGCTTTAATAGACATAGGAATCGAAGTTAACATTTTAAAGATTTTTTGCTTGAAATGGCTATAACTTGCCATTATTATGCTAAATTATGATTCTGGCGTGATTTGGCACAAAAACATAGGAGTTATAATTTTTTCCCGAAAAAAATGTATGGAGCTGTAACGAAAAAACTGGATATCTTGGGAACCGTAAAAAAAACACAAATATCCTTACAGCTGGTTATACTTCTAATTATTCCTGATTTTTCGACGTACTACATATTTCAGTGGTAGGTACGGATTTAAAAAAAAACGACGGAGTTTTTAAATTATTTTTTTTAAACTCCGTCGTCTTACTTTAAAAATAAAAGACAGAAATATGTATACTTCGCCTTTTCAATAAAGGATGGGGCATTGTATATCAAATTTTCAGTGTTTTTTTTAAGTTAATTTTATTACATAAAAAAAACAACCATAACAATTTAAAAACAAATAATAAATACAATTAAAGTATAAAAATAATAGCATATAACCTTACAATATTTTTTTACTTTTAATTTTATTCGATAAAAAAAAAACCGTAGCTACCACTGAAATATGTAGTATGTCTAAAAATCAGGAATATTTAGTAGTATAACCAGCTGTAAGGATATTTGTGTTTTTTTTGTGGTTCCCAAGATATCCAGTTTTTTCGTTCCATCTCCATACATTTGTTACAGAAAAAAATTATAACTCATAAGTTTTCGTGCCAAATCACGCCAGGATCATAATTTAGCATAATAATGGCAAGTTATAGCCATTTCAAGCAAAAAATCTTTAAAATGTTAACTTCGATTTCTATGTCTATTAAAGACGATTGTATGAAAAATTTCGTCGATTTAAAAAAAAAAAACCGCACCTACTACTGAAATATGTAGTATGTCAAAAAATTAGGAATAATTAGTTATATAACCAGCTGTAAGGATATTTGTGTTTTTTTTGCGGTTCCCAAGATATCCAGTTTTTTCGTTCCATCTCCATACATTTGTTACAGAAAAAAATTATAACTCATAAGTTTTCGTGCCAAGTCACGCCAGGATCATAATTTAGCATAATAATGGTAAGTTATAGCCATTTCAAGCAAAAAATCTTTAAAATGTTAACTTCGATTTCTATGTCTATGAAAGCCGATTTTCAGCCCAGTGTGCACCGTACGCGCTGAGTACGGTGCACGGTTGGGCTATGCTCTTCACACACGGCGCCGTTGTAGTGATGATTAGGGGGTATCGAGAGGCTACCGAGAGGCACTGTGCGTTCACGCGGTCCGCGCAACGCTTGCCGTGATGCGGTGCAGGGTGCCGATTTTTGACTTTCGAACGATTAAATAAAAGTAAATACGATTGTAGTGTCAAAATTGCAGGCCCTTACTTTCTACCGATATAATTAAATACGAGTGGTTAATACCACTCGTTTTTCAATTTTCTATCGCTATTTCAAAATAGAATTTCATAATTTTTTAAAGTATTCGAGTGAAACAGTCGAGCGCTCGAAAGTGAAAAATCGGTCTCCTGAACGCCTTTGTATTCTAGGCGTAGAACTCACGGGGCGTTTCACAAACATAGTAACTCGGTATATTATGTTTTGAAATATACTCGTACAGTATGTAACACAACGTAAAGCAACTATTAAGTATGAATGAGGAACAATTTAATGCCACTTATATATCTTGTCACTTGTGGTATCATCATCATCATCATCAATGGCCTTTAAGTCTATTACAGACTATGTATACAAGCAGTGTTAAGAAAGGAGACAACGTCTTCCATGGCTGTGTAAGCCAATGTGAGAGCGGCATACACGACCGCAAGCTTGGCAGGTGTAATATGCCCGCGGCGAACAGGTGCCACGTTGATGCCGCTTGGCTTGATTTACTGCGAGTGTTTTAAACCACGCTTCATCATGAACTTGATGACCATCGAACACCAGTTTGCGCCATTTGTCCCTGTCCACGGCAAGGTCCTCCCACTTGTGAACCGGGATGTTGAATGCGTGCATATCTCGCTTGGCACAGTCCTTATGCCGCAGCATCGGCCGGCCTACGCTTCTTTTGGCATCAGCTACGGCCCCAAGCAGAACACGCCGCGGCAAACGCGATGGATCCATTCGATGCACATGCCTCAGCCAGCGTAAGCGTCTCTGCTTAAGCAGCGCAAAGAGACTGGGCAGCTGTGCAACCTTAAGCACCCTCTGGTTTGTGACCCTGTCCAGTGTATGCCCAAGATGTTTCGGATGCAGCGCATATGAAAGGTGTTAAGCCGACGTTCGTGTTTGGCGTACGATGTCTCAGCGCCGTACAAGAGTATGCTAAGGACACAAGTTTGATATACGACTATCTTGGTTTTCCTGGTTAGATGTTTAATGTACAGGAAATTATTATATGATAACATTCACCCGTACTGTAGCAGGTTAAAGTTATTTATTATAAATTTGCCTTTTGTTATAGCATATTACATACTGTAACATATTATTATATTTTATTTTTAATTTCGTTAATTGTCCCTTCTCGTGTTTAATTAAGTTTTTATCATTATTTTTTTTTTGTTTGTTATCCACCGTGAACTCACTCGACGGTTCTATCGGAAGACCAGCGCTGGCAGCAATGCCAGCATTATGCTGAGATAGAACCGTTTCGTGACAAGCGCTGTGTGTTGTTTGTCTCGAATAAATGTTTCTTCCTTTTCTTCCTTTCTTTATAAAGGGCCATTTACATGACGCAACAACTCGTATGCGAGTTTTATGAGATTGCAGGGTTTGATTGAATTCGTCGTATTTCGGACATTTCGGTAGCCCGCGGCCCCGCAATGTAATGAAATTCGCATACGAGTTGTTGCACCATGTAAATGACCCTTTAGAATGTTATCATATTACTTTTTGTAATGAATCCAGTCTGAATAGCGTCAAATAGAAATCACAAAAAAGGAAATTAAGGAGATCACGGATGCTTTCAAAAATCCGCACTTGAAAAGATTAAGCATTTCTGTTTTTAATTACATTTTTGTTTATTTTCCGCATTACGGTAGGTTTGAGAGGAACAATGGATAAAGCGGAGGCTTGTCTGTCCGACAGCTGAAGGGTAATTTTAATTAAGTTGAAAAGGCTCTTGATTTTTTTCAATCCTCCTGCTTGGCCAATTAAAAAGTTGCGGAGACTGTAGCGGATAAGGACAACCGGCGGAGAGTGCTTTAAAGTTGCCAGCAGCTCTGCTAACATTAACGGTACTGCAACCAGCGCTAAATAACTATAACCTTTAAAAGTAGTTCGTTTTCCCATGGGCTGACTTTAGCTCTTAATGCACTGACTTAAGGGCTGATGCAATCAGAAGTTGTACTTACAGAGGTTAAATACTCGTTTGCGAGTTACCCGTGCTTTCATTTGTTTAGTTTTTAGTTTGAATCGTGGGTTCATTTCTTAGTTTGTATGTCCAATTAAAGGAAAAAAAATGCGAGTTGATTTATAATACGGGTTTTTATATTGTACTAATTGCGTTATGATTTCACCAAAAACTCTGTTTCACCGTGTTTATCGTAACGGACGCGTTTGCAAACTAGCTGGAGAGTTCCTATTTAAAGTTTATCTCAGCAGCACGATAATGAGGTAGTAGTGGTGTAGGTACGTTTATTAATAGTTCAGTTAGGTCAAGGCACTAGGAAAGGTTAATTAGAAAAGTTTAGAGCAGTGAATAAAGATGATTGAGTTAATTAGACGAGCACTGACAAACTCGTGCGGTGTGTTGCCATGACACTGTTGTAGTTTTTTCACTAAAGTTTCAACTACGGGACTTTAAAAAAGTTGCTCTGCTGGCGTCCGTTTGGAGTTCCAGGTTTGGAAGTTATTTATTGTTTTAAGAGTAACTTCTTTACAATACGAACAAAGGAAGTAAACAAAGTAACGAGTGGTTTGGACAGTTTGTTTCGACCAACTGACTTCATACTAGACTTCAATTTTTTCATGATTAGCCTCTTCATAAATATACAACTATAAGAATGTGATCAAAGTTATCAACATATTGTCTACTTAGTTCAACATCTTACGGAAGTAAATACTGACGGAAGGTAATCCTCCAGTCATAAACATATTTTCATTGCTCACTGTGGTTTTTGGTTTCAACATTTACTAATACACAAGTTAATAATCGTTTATTATCAAGTTTATTTATTTCCTCGAGCGTTAATAAAATAATTTATGGACAGCGTCGATAGCACGACGGCAATCGTCTTATGCCGCGAAGAGGATTTTTAAATATTTATAGAAGTGTTCCCGCAAACGTTAAGCTTCTGTCTGGAAAAATCCCGGATCCGCAAGTGCAAGTGCAGTCGCACACATAAATATTGTTCAGCGTCTTCATAAATAAGCATCGCTTTAAAGTGGTCTTAACTTTGATGCATTATTTATTTGTGGCGTGTTGCATGTCTTTTTATACAATACCACCGAGAAAGGCGCCTTTACGTTGACATCGCGGCTTTTATATGATATTCATCCCTATGATCAGACTTGAAGATTGATGCGAGGAAGGGATAAGCTACACGAAACAAATAAACGAGGAGGTGGCTGTCATATGTAGGTAAAAGGAAATCAAGAAGATGGATCTTGTTACAAAGAGTCAGACGGAAACGCTTCATCAGTTACACCGCGAAGAGTCAAACTCATAAAAGTAATGATTATCGCTTATTAATCACGGATTTAACACCTAAAGGACCATGGGTATCTTTGTATGGAACGTGGATCAAAAACCAACAGAGCTGAGAGTTATGTCATTTTATTTACAGCAAGTTGTTATCTCATTACCAAGGACCGGAATTCTTCATAGCAAAAATCAAATTGTCAGAGGGAATGACCAAATTGTTTTATCGACAATTCCACTTATCGATGTTACGGAATATTGTCGCATATCGACTTGTACGATTACTCTATAATATTTGACATCTTTGATAAGCAACCTGCATCTCCATATTGAAATAAATCATGCATATATCATTTACGTCGCTTGATTGTCATAAGTAATTTCCGTGCCGTGTTACTAAAATAGTTAATCCTAAAAGATAAACCATTAACAAATGGATAACGAAATATTCTTCTCTTAGTTACAAAGAAGATTCATCGAAGATATATTGCTCTAAATGTTATCTTCATTAAAATAATAACAATTTTCTTTACTACAGGGTAGACCAAGAAAACATAATTAGTTTAGATACAGATTTCGACTCTGTTACTTTACTCTTAGTATACTTGTTTAAACTTTTCATTGTGCCATATTAAAACTGTAAAATAAAAATATTTTCTGTTTTATTCCTTACCATTATGCTTACATACATTGTATATATCCAAAAGCCTGATTTTATTACTTTGACGATGTGTCATTAAGTGACATTTATTTATCGATAGTCGGTAAAACACTTTGGTCAAACCCTCTGACAGTTTGATTTTTGCTATGAAGAATTCCGGTCATTGCTCATTACGTAATTTTTTTTAATTTTATCTTTATTTTTTCACTTATTTTTTTTATTTATAACAGAATAGCTTAGATGACCTGCGGGATGATTACATACAGAATTAGGTGTATTCTCCATATGAAACCCGTTTTCTTACTCATAAACTCTGAATAAAATATGAATATCTCAGTTCTGAAATGGAATTCAACTTTATGCTGATATAGAACGATGACCTAACTCTCAGCTCTGTTGGTTTCTGGTCGATTTTACCCATTGTCCTTTCATAAGTCGCAAAATAAACATTGCGATAGTATACCTACTCTAAAATATGTTTAATTTCGTGCAAACTACGTTCCCCGCAATACAACGAGCGAGACTTACAGTTTCTTGCCAAAACAGTTGCTGGGAAAGGTAAACTGAGGAGCCCTTCAACTTCATTCATACAAAAGCAAGATAAGATGTGCTCGTAGAGTCTACGGCAAGAATATTCCACCTTAGTCGGGTAACGGGTTAAGTAGGCTTAGGGACAGGGCGTATAGACAGTGGGACGGGGAACTAGAGGTTTATTTTACTTGAAGTTTTCATATGATATTCGTATTGGGTTGAACTATTTTACGTACATTTGTTGCGAATGTCTGGGTATAACGCGTGTGGAAGCCAGCGTGGGTGACAAAAGTCATGCCGATATTAAGTTTGTACCTCAACTGTTATGGAGGAGCGGAATTTCCTATCAAGTGTCCTTTCACTTACTGGGAAATTCTAACCTTGTCTGCGATTATTAATTCTTTGATTCTGTAATAAAACATCTTTCATTTTTATATCATACCAGTACCTGAGCATAAGGCTCAGTCAGCGATAACTTATTTACCCGCTTCTCCAATACTCAAATTTTTTAATGCTTTGATTATTTGTTGAAAATAAGTCGTTTATGTTTTTAGGTTAAAATTGTATTTGGTATTCCGTCTAGCCCAAAATACCAAATTAACCAACGGTTTTAAATAGTAGTTTTTGTATCAACATGACTGACATTTTCTGGCTACTTTCCACGTTCTCATTTAGTTAGTGAGAAACAATTGTTGTTCCATCATCATGTGTATATTTTATGTTCAAGTTTAGTAGTAGTAGTATAACTCTTTATTGTACAAAATAAACATATTAGCCAATTAACAAAAAGATAAGTTATGTACCAAGGCGATCTTATCCCTATGAGGGATCTCATCCAGTTAACCTTTGAGAAGATGAGAGTAGAAGCGAGAAGAGGCAGAGAAATACAACATGTACAAGAAAGGATATAGATATATATACACATACAAGATACGAGAGGAGAAACCGTATCGACAGGAAAGGGGAAATACGTATTAAAACAAGAATGAAGAGAACAAAATATTTTCCAGCGTCAGACAGCCAAAGTTTCTTTAATTTTCCCTTGAACGACGCAACTGATTGCGACTAACCTACCTACTAAGTTTACCTTTGGTAATTAATGTGCGAGAGAATGTATAAACTGTTACGTGCTCATATACTGGAAGGTTAAGTTTAATATTAATTATGAATGATGTGAAATTATAAGATAAAATTAAAAGTTATATAACCCTGCTTGTTCTTCTAAATAAGCTTTGGGTGCTAAGTTCATCATTTTATTGAATAAATAATGTTACGTCCTATATCGTCGTCATGAGTATAGTTAGTATGCTAACTCCCGGTTTTAAGTATAAAGATTCGTTACTCGTATTTCGGTCAGCATAATATCAAAAAAATTACTCTCATTTCGTCTAAGGGCCTGTTTACACATGGATTAGATATTTAGATTTTAGATAGGTACACATAGATTATTATTTGCTAATGACAAAATTAAGTCTTTACGGTGTTGACAATTATGCCCACAAATTGTTAACATCGTTCCTGTCTGACCATAAATAGGTAGTTAGATTGTCCAGCAATGGAAAATACTCACTTCTGACTCTGGCTGTGTACACTTGGGTATTCCACAGGGTTCAGCGATTGGGAATACGTTATTTTTATTATTTGTAAATGATCTTTCTTCGGCAATCACGGGTGGCCTATCTGTACTATTCGCAGATGACACAATTGTCGTAGTTAGCGCAAAGACCCACGAGCAGCTTGCTGAGCAGATCCGCGAGGCGTGTTGGCAACTGCAGTCGTGGTTTTCATCAAAATGCTTGCTCTTAAATATCGTTAAATCGATTATAATGCTTTTCTCAGGTCGTAACTCCACAGTGCCCCCTTGTATTGCCGATGGTCCGATGCCTTTGTGTAACGAGTGCAAGTTACTGGGGTTTACACTTGATACGAACCTTAACTGGAAGAGCCATGTTGACCAGCTGTGTGGGAGGCTGAGCAGTGCTGCATTTGCTCTAAAAAAGCTAAAACCGCTAGTATCGAAACAGTCTTTACGGTCCGTATACTTTTCACATTTTCACTCCTTGATGTCATACGGTATAGTGATATGGGGCAATTCTGCGGATGCCAAGCGAGTGTTGATACTTCAAAAACGTGCTTTGCGACTGCTGGCTGGAGTTAAACACAGACATCCATGTAAAATACTTTTTGAAAATAACGGAATCATGATGATATTCACTATACATGTATGAGGTGTTAATGTTCGTGAGAAAGAATTTGCCAATGTTCGAGCGTGTTGAGGTCCCGGGCAAACAACTCCGATCAACAGGGAGACTCAGAACGGTTCCACGTCGCATGGCTCTTTCATGTAGGAATCCTCGAGTGATATGCCCAACCTATTACGAACGACTACCCGCCAAATTGCGGACTGAGTCATGTGACGAATTATTTGAACGTCACGCGTCAACTGAGAATCTTTTTATTGAAAAATCCATTATATTCTGTGAAAGAATACATAATAATAATAAGCCCGCAGGGCAGCTTGTGGCGAGCTGTTGGGGAGTAACGACCCCACGGACCCGAGTGCTCCCGAGAGTCGGTCAGGGCCTCCGTCTCCGGCATGTCTTCGTCGGTCGGAGTGGAACCCCAAGGGGGCCCGCAGGACTCTCAGCTCTGGCTTGCCTTCATTGGCCGTCCAGAGAGGAGTCGTCAGAGCTATATGCTCCAGGGGTGGAAGTGTTAAAGGGCATAACGCCGCGAGTAACTTCGGAGAAAGCGCAGCACCACCTCTCGACACCCCTGAGCCGCTCACCAGGTGTTGCTCCTGGCCGTCTGTACGACGACGCGTTCAGGGGCCCATCTAATGAGCAGCTAGTCACCGCCTGCCTCGATAACTTTGTGTACAACAATGTTATGGCAGGTGTCCGGACCTTTTTGCAATAGCCCAGTTTCATAATCCACCCAAATCTCATCACCATAGAACCCGTTCTCTATCCATATAACCCACAATAGCCCCAACGCCTGTTGGAACCGGTTCACGGGTAATGTGCGTGAATGGGTTCTAGCAGGTGTATTACATCACATTAAACTTCGTCTCCAAAGGGCCTCTACGTGTTGGATCTATATCCTCACGCACGCCTTCCAAAGGACCGGGCTTTGTCCCGTAAATTTAAACAGGAGATACATAATAATAATAATAAATATTACGGGACAATCTTACACAAATCAACATGGACACAAACTATTAGGAATCACTGTTCTTTTGACATTTGTAATAATTTATATTATAGTTATTGGTATTTGTTAATTTTTATTGTTATTTTGGTATACCTACTTCGGTAATCTGACGATATATTATGTGCTATAAACTTAGACATTATATATTTTATTATGGACATCAATTAGTTATGAGTTTATTTAAATGTTTTATCCTATAAGTTGACATTTCATTGCAATTAATATTCTATTTGACGATCATGATATAAATTCATATAGATTAAGCTTAATTTAATTTATATTGTAATCGTATATTATAAAATAAAAAATCTAATCTAATCTATTCTAATCTAGAGCTTAGTGCAAGTCCATACAAAAGCACGCAGCAAATGTATGAACTCGCGCATTATCACTAATCAAAGTGTAAACAGCCCATAACGCATCTTTATAAAACCTTAGAGGGATCGGCCGGTCTGCCGAAAAGTCGCTGGATCAAATCCAATTCATAGCAATCATCCTGTCGGCTGTGTGTCGAGCCTTAACTTAACTCCACATATATCTACGCGCACTAAGTGCGCGCTCACTGTTCGTATAATACACCCTTCGAGTGGGTTCCTTATTTTCATAGGGCAACTTACTAGGTTTATTGAGGTACGGCACTAGCTTGAGTGTTACGTAAATGTTAAGCTGAATTATAGGAGACGGGTACCCACCCTTCGGGTATATTTCGTGGTATCTTGAGTAAAACAGCCTCTAGTGTCCCCTTAGTCTTGTGACGTTAATATATAAGGCTGAGGAAAAATCAAAATACTTTGCCTCTATTTCGTTTACTTTTCGTGCATATTTTTTGTTAGGTATGTAATGTCGATATGCCGAGTCATGAACAAGGAACAAGAGTCATCATTACCGAGAGATTATTTTTATTTCGATAAATAGGTTAAGGGTGTGATAAAATCTGTATTTTTTTCTAATATGTGGGATTTTGTAACGTTGTTGTAATTTTAACAGAGTTACAGTAAACAACCGTTCTTGCAGTGTTCCTGTGAAACATATGAGTAAGTCAGTAGTCGCTTTTTAGCGATAAGACCGCCTGTTGTCTACCATTGTTTATGTTTAATTTACCTTTGTTTTTCTATTATGTACTATTTCTGGTGAGCAATAAATAATATTTGTAGGTATTGTATTGCATTATAGTAAACTAGTGACCCGCCCCGGCTTCGCACGGGTTTATATGTATAATACAATTAATACATGCATGTATTATACATATAAACCTTCCTCTTGAATCACTCTATCTAATAAAAAAAACCACATCAAAATCCGTTGCGTAGTTTTAAAGATCTAAGCATACATAGGGACAGACAGACAGACAGACAGACAGTGGGAAGTGACTTTGTTTTATACTATGTACCTATTGATGTTACTAGTTCAGAACAAGACAAAAAGTTCCAAGCAATGATTGTTAATCAATACCGAATTAACTGGTGTGATGTGATTCAAGTAGGTATATGTAGTTGTATTTACTATTGATTGGACATCCATTCTAGTGTTGTTTTTTTAGTCAGTGATGGTGCTATGATATTTTTGAGTGAATATACGATTACAGTTGAATTCGAAAGTATGTGCACGGCGAAAGTGATAAAAAATATGCGACTGACACATGACTTTATTGTTAAGGGCATAACATAAGTTTGCTCAGCTATTTTCGAACCTTTGAGAATGTATAAATATTTACGAACTCGACTGTATGGGTCATTGTCAGATTTAGGTTCGCGTCTCTTCGGTGGACATTGCCAAAGTTAAGGGCTAGAAGAAGAGCTGATACCTACTCTGGTTCCGTCAAATTGGCTAGTGGGTGCCAAATACTTTCTCATGTTTTTAATCAAGCACACACACACAAACTCTTATACATCCATCCATCTATACACAACTCCCGCACACTTACACACAAACACTCGCACACACACTCACATATATACACGCTAACAGTCGATCTGCTGAATAAATAATATTGGATTAAATTTTAAGCGAAGTTAACTTTAGAGCTACAAGTTACATTAGACCATATAAGCCAATTCTAAGCTTAAACTTTGTATAAATTAAGAATATAGATATATGTATTATGTAAGTAAAAACTTATGTACGACATCCTACAATTCTGTAAATCGCACTCGCAGACTACCAAGAGACAGGCTCAGCCTAGTTTGGTGTCTGATGGATATTCATAATTTGTAAAACTTCTTTATTAAATAAATATAAATATAAAGCCTAATTTTTGGTTAAACTCTGAATCCGCATAAACGACGTTGCCTCTTCTATAATTCTATGTGATAAAAAAATATTATATTTGAACATAAGCCCTTAACTATTGGCCACCGGAAAGATGATTTTTGTTTTTGTGACTGACAATGACCCATATACTACCTATACTGTACTGTAGACTGTAAAAAAAAAACTACATGAGGTGGGTATGGGTAATTCACGCATATTGTGTGTGTTGTTAAAATATCCAATATATTGGACCTATATGTGAACGAATTGATACAGAGGCTCAGCAGTACGCATGTCGGCTGTCATATTGGGGAAATATGTTTCAATAACATAAGCTATGCTGACGACATGGTCCTGCTGGGGCCGTCGGTCGACTCCATTAAGGATTTACTTGGACTGTGTGAGGGCTACGCCCTACAGCATGGTCTTAAATATAATGTAAATAAAAGCGAAGTGCTCATTTTTAAAGCACGTAAATACAATTTAAACACCTTGCCTAAGATCATGCTGGGGGGCGAGACCCTTAAAATAGTGGACAAGTTTAAGTATCTAGGCCATATGCTCACTGCGGACCTAAATGACGACCTAGATATGGAGAGGGAGAGGAGAGCGTTGGCAGTACGAGGCAATATGCTCGCCTGCAGGTTTGCACGCTGTAACAAACAAGTTAAGTTGACCCTTTTTAAAGCTTATTGTCAAACATTTTACACGTGTAGCCTGTGGGCGAGATTTACTCAGAGGGCCTATAACATCCTGCGTGTTCAGTACAATAACATCCTCAGAGTGCTGTTGAAGCTGCCGAAGCACTGCAGTGCATCAGGCATGTTTGCCGAAGCTCAAGCGGACGACTTTTTTGCCATTCGGCGGAAAAGAATAGCGTCACTGCTGAAACGGATGCGCGGTAGCAGCAACAGTATGCTGAGGGTGTTGGCAGAGCGCCTCGACTGCCCGCTCACCAAATATTGGGTTGAAGTGGTCATTGGTAGGGCCAAGTAGGGAATAAAATATTCGCTACTTGGTCCTACCTTTCTGCCATAGGTAACCGAAGAGGTGCCTAAATGTAAATTTAATTAAAATTTTATTTAAACTAAACTTAAACGTGTAATCTCCACTTATAATAAATCTCTAAATTAAAAAAAGAATCAACCAGTTTGAAACTAAGCTTTGCGCGGTTCGAATGTTCTCAGCATCCCATGAACGGAAAAATATGAAACATTTTATATAGGTACATTATTATTCTAGCTGCAACTTAGGATAGTTTTTATCCGACTGCGACATTTAATTAATTTTCCGAAATATACGACTTCATTTAATTTTTCATTTATTTTTATTGAAATCAAACGCTGCTCCAACTGTCAGCTATAAGAACCGTCAAAATGGCGGAATTGTTTTGCCTTTCACTTATTAATAATTTAAATCCCGTCTACGATAGACCTTTACGAGACAAATGCTAAAATATAAACCATAAAAAAATATTCGATTCTGATATGAGAACTTATATGCGCAAATGTCGTTTTATGTCGTAATTTCAATAAATGAAATCAACAAATTTGAACAATATAATTAACACGAATTTGTTTTTTTTGAATGACAATGGCACGCGCTCGGCGCATTCAGCCAAAGTACCTGCGGCGCTACCACGTAAACCGATACTCAATGTTCATATATAGTGCGATAGAGATACCCGAATATTTTCGAATTCCGAAGTTCGTGGTTATAGCTCAGGAATCGAAAATATGGTAAATAATCATAATGTATTTTCTCGAAAAAGAATTTAAAATAAATATAGTCAAATGGAGAAAAAAACAAAGCAAGAGGTTATACAGGTAATGATTAAGTTATAAGAGTCCAAAGTTTTAAGAGGGGGTATGTTCTGTCCCTTTTCCGCAAAACGCACCTTCATATGAAACGATTGTTTTTTACTATGACGCTCGAGAATATTGACGTCTCAGTCCCTCATCGTTTTCTCACTCTAACAAGCGACATTAAAACGGATGTAGCTTCATAATTTTTTGAGATATTTGAATGGGAGTTTCATTATCTTCTATCTATTTATACATAATAAATGCCTATGTCCTGACTGACTTATTCACTCAATCACTCACTCACTCACTCATCAACGCACAGCCGAAACTACTAATCTTAGAGAGTTGATTTTTGCACAGTATGTTGCTTTTATAACGTGGGCTAGGGATAAAAAGGGATTTTTGAAAATTCTACCCCTAAGGGGGTAAAATGGGGGTGCAAAGTTTGTATGGGAGAACCTTTTTTTTTTGAGCTATAGACTTAAACTTTGTAGAAAAAATAGTTATTAGAATACAAATGTATGGAGTCCTAACTTCGGTGTATAATTAATAAACGTAGACTTCCATATAAAGATGTATAATCAATTTAAACTCAACTATTTACAATGAGGTTTAGCGTGCAACGAAAGAACTAGATTTTAGGCGGATAGAAAACAGTTATATAAATTCAAAACGAGATCGCGCGTAAGCTAATCGCGGAGCAAGGCGGCGTGCGTTCAGTACGAGTCTCTTGGGAGGTCTGCCCGAGCGACGGTGTTGGAGTGGGCTCCCGGCGGCCGGCGCGCTAATGAGCGCGTGACGTCAGCCATTGTCCGCGGCATCGCAGCGTCAGGGCTGCTTACATGCGCGGCCCGCTTCGGCAGTGGTGCTCGCAGGAAAGGCTGCTGGTGATTTTCTAGTGTGGTGCGATGGTCACCACACCACCCCCCTGGGAGATTTATGGCCCTGCGACATAAAAATCAGGAAATTTTACTCTTCTGCCCGAACGTGTTGTTTTGACAGCCGGAGGTGGGCAGACGTTGACTTGGAGTTGAGGATGAGATGAGCTATCATCTGTCAATACATATGCAGGTTTGACCCTGTCAATCGAAACTGTTACTGGTCCTCGTTGCAAGTCAAGAGTAACAGTTTTATCGGTTCGCTTCAGAACCTTAAGTGGGCCTGTGTAAGGAGCTTCTAAAGCCCCTCGCAGATGATCCTTCCTTAAAAATACATGGGTTGAGGTACTTAAGTCCTTGTGGACAAATACTGCCTTTGAACCATGCCTCGATGCAGGAACAGGCCTTATATTGGCAATATACTTCCTCAATTGCGAAACAAAATTGGCTGGATCGGTCTTATCCAAAGATACTGGTTGCAAAAACTCACCAGGAATCGTCAATGGCTCACCATAGACCATTTCTGCTGCTGAGCAACGCAGATCTGCCTTCCACGCTGTGCGTAAGCCCAGGAGCACGATGGGTAAAGCCTCCGTCCATCGTATCTCGTCGTGTGCCATGATAGCCGCCTTCAAGGTTCGATGTAGCCGCTCAATCATGCCATTAGCCGCTGGGTGGTAAGCTGTGGTGCGTCGCAGCTGGGTACCGCACAGCTTGGCAAGCCCCTTGAACAGACGTGACTCAAATTGCCGGCCCTGGTCAGTAGTCAGAACCTGTGGACAACCAAACCTTGAAATCCATGTATCACAGAATGCCTTAGATACCGTCTCAGCGCTGATGTTTTGCAGCGGTACGACTTCTGGCCAGCGTGTAAATCTGTCTATGGCAGTTAAACAATATTTGTAGTCGCACGAAGACGGCAGAGGTCCGATGAGGTCTATGTGAACATGAGAAAACCTGGTTCCTGTTAGTTTAAAGTCTCCCAATGGTGCAGAAGTGTGTCTCTGGACTTTAGCGCGTTGGCACGACTCGCAGTTCTGAACCCAGGTGCGACAATCCTTGCGCACAGAGGGCCAAACAAATCTGTCTGTTACCAGTTTGGTCGTGGTCTTTGCTCCTGGGTGGCTCAATCCATGTACAGACTGGAAGACCTGCTGACGTAGTTCCTTGGTGATGAACGGTCTTGGCTTCGATTGAGATACGTCGCAAACTAAATCAAAGTTCATACCTGGCACCGGTATATTTTTCAGCTGTAGTGACGAACCGCTGGATAACAGGTTCTTCAACTCGTCATCGACCCGTTGCAGGTGAGCTAGCTTCTCGAAATCCACAGGAGTTGAAATGGCTTCAATCCTGGAAAGGGCGTCGGCAGTCAGGTTATCTTTACCTGAGATATGCCGAATGTCCGTAGTGAACTGAGAGATTAGGTCTAGGTAGTTGAATTGACGTGGAGAACAGGTTCGGTCCTTCTGCTGGAATGCATACGTGATCGGTTTGTGATCCGTGTAAATGACGAAATGTCGTCCTTCGATCATGTGACGAAAGTGTTTTATGCTCTCGTAAATGGCCAGTAGCTCTCGGTCATAAGCGCTGTACTGCTTCTGTGCGTTGTTCAGTTTCTTTGAAAAGAACGCCAGTGGTTGTGACTGTCCATCTACAAGTTGCTCTAAGACCGCGCCCATGGCTATACTGGAAGCATCAGTTACGAGGGCTAGCGGAGCGTCCTGGACAGGGTGAGAGAGTAATGTTGCCTTAGATAGACTGGACTTACATCTTTCAAAGGCGTCTCGCAGTTGTGGGGTCCAGGTCAGGATCTTGGAGTCCTTGACGTGTGAACCGGCCAACATGTCGTGAAGCGCTGCTTGCTCCTCTGCGGCATTGGGTAGGAAACGCCTATAAAAGTTAAGCATCCCGAGGAATCGCCTTAACCCCTTCGCTGTTTGAGGCGGTGAGAACTGCTGGATGGCTGTGACCTTTGACTCGAGTGGACGGGTGCCTTCTGCTGATATGCTATAGCCCAGAAAAGTGATTTCACTTACACCGAAACTGCATTTGGCCTCGTTTAACAGGATGCCGTACTCGCTTAGACGGCTGAAGAGTTGTTCCAGGTGCTCTTGATGTTGGTTCTGGTCCTGAGAAAATATTAAAACGTCGTCTATGTACGAGAAACAGAAGTCCAGGCCCCGTAAAACTTCGTCCATGAAGCGCTGGAATGATTGAGCAGCGTTTCGCAAACCAAACGACATGTACGGAAATTCAAATAAGCCGAATGGTGTCGTCATGGCAGATTTGGGGATGTCAGCAGGATACATCGGAATCTGATTGTAGGCCTTGACCAGGTCTAGCTTCGAAAATATGCTACAACCAGCGAGCCTGAGCGAGAAGTCTTCTATGTGCCTGATGGGGTACCTGTCAGGTATTGTGCGTGCGTTTAATGCTCGATAGTCGCCGCAGGGTCTCCAGGTGTCTCCTTTCTTAGGTGCCAGGTGTAGGGCAGATGCCCAAGGAGAGTCCGAGCGTCGAGCTGTTCCGTCTCGTAGCATCTCGTCAAATTGCTGCTTGGCTACCTTTAAACGGTCGGGTGCTAATCGGCGAGGTCGGCAGAATACAGGTGGTCCTGGTGTTGTTCTAATATAATGTACAGTTGAGTGCTTTACCTCTCTCGTGATGCCAGACGGCTTGGTTAGATCTGGATACCGCGCCAGGAGCTTGTGGTACTCCGTGTTACCAGAAATGGCTTTGATACTCGGCGGCTGGCACGCTTTAACCACTCCAGGAGTTGACAGTGAGGTGATGCTGTCCAATAAACGTCTGTTTCTGCAATCAACAAGCAACCCGTAAAAAGAAATAAAATCGGCGCCTATGATTGGCTTATCTACCTCAGCCACTACGAAATTCCAGGCAAAGTCGCGTCGCAGACCTAGTTTAAGATGCAGCTTAATTGTGCCATACGTTCGGATCACGGTACCATTTGCAGCAGTCAGGCTGTAGTCCATCGGCTTCTTGTGATCTGGAGCAAACCTGCGCGGCAGCACGCAAAGATCCGAGCCCGTATCAATTAAGAATTGCACTTTAGTATTCTGATCAGTGACGAATAAGCGGCTGGTAGCACCGAGACAGTCATTTGCCGCATCTACTGACTGTCGCTGTAGTTTCCCGATTTATAATTGCATGGAACAGTACACTTTTCAGCTTTATCTCCAAATAAATTATGGTACCAACAAATACCTGGGGTACGGCTCTGCGAACGTTGACGTCCCCTGCTTTTCGAACGCGCATAACGTCTACCTTGTCTACCTGCATGCGGCGAGTGGCTCCGACCTTCTCGAATGTTCAGCTGGGCTATCTGTTGGTTAATTTCAGATTTAATACGGCTCGAAATAAATTCTTCCATTTTTGCAAGCATAGCCTCAAAAGATAATGGACCCGTCGGCGCGCTGGTAGCAATATGGCTTGTGCTAGCTACTTGAAGCGAATTGTGCGGTGAAATATCCGTTATTTTATCGGCTAAATCAGCTAAATCAGCGAGGCTAACATTTTGCGAAGCGATTATCTGCTGAACATTAACTGGCAAGCGGCTAGACCATAGCGATCTTAAAAATTCGTCAGTTACTGATGACCCTGCTAGCGATTGCAGCTTGCGAAGAAATTGGGATGGCCTTTGATCTCCTAATTCTTCTTTTACTAGAAGCTTCCGCAAGCGTTCGTCACGTGACATCGACAGTCGTCGCACCAATTCAAATTTTAATTTTTCATACCTGTCTTGCGAAGGTGGATTTGTAATGACGTCACGTACTTCTCTGGCAATATTCTGGTCAAGCTGCTGGATTACCGTGTAGAACTTGGTAGCATCCGTCTTCGTTCCGGAGATCTCGAATTGCGCCTCCACCTGGGCGAACCAAATTTCTGGATCGTCCGGCCAAAAGGGAGGTAAGCGCACGGCAACTCGTTCCACTGCGCCACTACCCGACGACGTTGACGCCCCGTTATTCGCCGCGACCTTTGGACCGGCCGCAGGTTCCTTTGTCTGCTCGTTATCCGGCATGGCTCTAAATCTTCCGTAAAAACGTCGCGAAGTCACCAGATATGGAGTCCTAACTTCGGTGTATAATTAATAAACGTAGACTTCCATATAAAGATGTATAATCAATTTAAACTCAACTATTTACAATGAGGTTTAGCGTGCAACGAAAGAACTAGATTTTAGGCGGATAGAAAACAGTTATATAAATTCAAAACGAGATCGCGCGTAAGCTAATTAGTCCAGGCAATGAACTGACAGCTTGTATGGAAAATATGTCAAATTTGGAAATAATTTATAATAGCAGATTTTTTTTATGTAATGGATATATTATCAATTAAATAGTTACTTAGTGTCAAAATCCAACAAAATTTCAGACATCAAAAAAATGATAACTTAACTAGCTTCTGAAAAGTCAGAAAAAATATTAATAAATGGTTTTATCTTTATTTTGGTTCATTTACATTTGCTCTATAATATTCAAGATAAATTATTAAAAAAAAACAATTAGTTTTTTTTTTAATTCTATATAAATACTTCCGGATGGAAAGTTTGTTGGATTCTTGAATAAAGCATCATAGATTAATGTTTTAAAATGATATAAAGAAAAAAAACGCTATTATGAATTAATGTTTGTCAAAACCGTATTTTGCCTGGAGTAAATCGCGGAGCAAGGCGGCGTGCGTTCAGTACGAGTCTCTTGGGAGGTCTGCCCGAGCGACGGTGTTGGAGTGGGCTCCCGGCGGCCGGCGCGCTAATGAGCGCGTGACGTCAGCCATTGTCCGCGGCATCGCAGCGTCAGGGCTGCTTACATGCGCGGCCCGCTTCGGCAGTGGTGCTCGCAGGAAAGGCTGCTGGTGATTTTCTAGTGTGGTGCGATGGTCACCACAAATGAAACACTTTCAGCGTTTTGGAAAATTCCACCCCTACGGGGGTAAAATAGGGGTGCAAGGTTTGTATGGGGGAAACATTTTTTTTTAAATAGAGACTTAAAACTTTGTAGAAAGATCAGTCATTAGAATACAAATAAAGAACTTTCAGGGTTTTAGAAAATTCTACCCCTAAAGGGGTAAAATAGAGTGCAAAGTTTGTATGGGAAAAACTACTTTTTTTTAAATAGAGACTTAAAACTTTGTAGAGAAATTATTCATTAGAATACAAATAAAGTACCTAGATTCAGTGTTTTAAAAAAATCTACCCCTAAGGGGGTAAAATAGGGGTGCAAATTTTGTATGGGGGAAACAATATTTTTTTTAAATAGAGACTTAAAACTTTGTAGAAAGATTAGTCATCAGAATACAAATAAAGTACTTTCAGTGTTTTAGAAAATTCTACCCCTAAAAATAGGGGGCTAAAATAGGGGTGCAAAGTTTGTATGTGGGAAACTATTTTTTTTAGCTAGAGTCCTAAAATTTTGTAGAAAGATTATTTAAATACAAAGAAAGTACTTTCAGCGTTTTGGAAAATTTCACCCCTAAGGGGGTAAAATAGGGTGCAAAGTTTGTTTGGGAAAAACATATTTTTTTTTTAATAGAGACTTAAAATTTTGACGAAAAATTACTTATTAGAACATGAAAAATACTACATTCGGCGTTTTACAAAAATCATTCCCTAAGGGGGTTAAAAAAGGGTGCAAGGTTTGTATGGGGAACACTTTTTCTGAGCTAGACACTTAAAACTTTGTAGAAAGATTACTTATAAAAATACAAAAAAAAAGACTTTCAGCGTTTTGAAAAAATCTATCCCTAAGGGGGATAAAAAGGGGTGCAAAGTTTTTATCAGGGAAAGTTTATGTTTTTGAGTTAGAGACTTGAAACTTTGTAGAAAGATTACTTATTAAAATACAAAAAAAGAACACAAATCGTTTTAGAAAATTCCACCCCTAATAGGGTTAAAAAGGAGAGCAAGCTTTGCATGGGCAACACTTTTTTTTGAGTTAGACTTAAAACTTTGCAAAAAGATTACTTATTAGAATACTAAAAAAGAACTTTCAGCGTTTTAGAAAACTCCATCCCTAAGGGGATCCTTAAGATCCTTAAGAAGGGTAGCCAGTGTTGTGTGGGAAAAACTTTTTTTTTTACTAGACTTAAAACTATTCAAAATGTTACTTATTAAAAATAATAATAAAATACTTTCAGAGTTTTAGAAAATTCCACCCCTAAGGGGGTTAAGAAAGCTTTGTATGGGCAACACTTTTTTTGAGCTAGAGACTTAAAAGTTTATGAAAAAAGTTCTTTCAGCGATTAGAAAAATTCAACCTCTAATTAAAAGGGGGTTCAAATTTTAAATGGCGAGCAATAATTTTTTTTAAGTGTGAGTAAGAGATTTTTAACTTCGGTCTTATTCTGTACGTTAAAAGACTACAAAACTGATTTCAGAGTTTTTCCAAATTCATCCCCTAAGAGTGTTAAAATTGGTTCAAAGTTTGAGTATTTCAAGGCATTTTTAAAGTATGAGATTTTTAACTTTGGTTTTAGACTGTTTGTTCACAAACTAGAAAATGAACATCAACTTTTTTTTTAATTATCCCCTAAAAGAGGGTTCAAATTTTGTATTGAGAGAAATCATTTTCTAAGACGATAAAAAGTTCTACGCGGACGAAGTCGCGGGCAACAGCTAGTACTAATATAGTCTTGTAAGCCCCATTTTGTTACTAACACTATTATGGATCTCGGTCTGAATTAAACAATTTTTATTTTATTTATTTTATTTATTTATTATTGGAAAATATACGTACTTAATTGTACATTACAGCAACATTCGGCTTGATTCAATAAAGTAATAATTTAAGTAATTGAAGGTAATTGTCGGGTCGAGGGGCAATGAGGCCGAAATCAATATTTCCCGGCTGGGTGGCAGAAGGGTGAATTTATTTCATTGCGCCGCCTGAGACGCTTAATCGAGGAAGCGCTAATTTATGGACCTCTACAACAGTGGAACTATAATCAGGACAGCCAGGACTTTCACGAAAAAATATATTTTATGTAACTTGTTATAATTGTATTTTCATCTGGAAAGTAGCATCAAAGTACATTTTTAAGCAACCTGCTGACAGAAAGAGACTAACTTTATGGCTCTATTCTTAGTTTAAGTTTGTTTAGTTACTCATTTTTTTGATATGAATAAACACGAAGTCGAAGCTATAAAAAACTTCTGAAAATAAATAGTGAGACGAGCTCTTATGGCTAACTGTATTTTTATTTACATCTTGTTGAACTACACGTAAGTCACTCTATACGTTTTGAGATGCTCGTAATGTTAAAAACAAAGTTTAAACCGACTTCAATTCAGTACTTTGCCAAACCACATGGGTACATGAAAATTTCCACATTTTCTTTCCAATTTACGACATGAACTGCTTTCCGAGCAGGGACTGCATAACCGAAAAATACCGGTATTCTATTTTAACGGTATGCCGTCATATCGGTTTTCAAATAGCGGTTTCGGAGCAGAACCTTCATATTTCGCTATCGAAATATAAAGGTTACCTTTATTTTTTCCAGTACCGTAACCGCTTTTGAAAGGTAACCGATATATATACTTTGGCCTGGCGTTCTTGCCAAACCGCCGGCAGTGGCACTGCTGTTTTGTCTTTAAATGTTTAGTAGCCAATGCTTCCTCTGCAGAGTGCCAGCTCGCTTTTTTTTCGGTTACCTTTGTAATACTGGTATTATAAAGGTTTCGGTATCATTTAAAACTAATACCGGTAACCGATTTCGGCGCGCATAATCTTTACGACATAACGGTACCGTAATGGAATACCGGTTATAACCGTAACCGAAATCAGTCCCTGTTTCCGAGAGAAAAAACCCAACTCGCTATATTTGAGGAGTTCAACTAGTCATCTCTGGTCTTCATCATCAGTTCCACTTCACCAAAATTGCAATTTCCGAGTTACACGAGTTATAATAGAAAATACCGAAATCACTACACGCGTGCCTATAAAATTTGAGAGTTTCCCACGATTTCCCCGGGATTCCATCATCAGATCCTGACATGGTGACAAAAGGAGTCCTCGGGAGTATACTCTTTCGAATAACAAAAGAATTCTGGAAATCAGTCCACAATTGCGGAAAAAAATAATAATCTCTCCTGACCGGTTTCGGCCTCGGCGACTGCCTCAACTCTGGCGTTGATGTCGTTCATGTGCTCTGGTGTGACTCACATAGCCGATCTTATTTACGAAGACCCGAGTACACAACGGGCACGTGAGCACACCATTCACAAAGTTATAGCTGACCGCCGCAGGTGGTCGGGCTTTCAGCTCGTCCCGTTTGAAATCAAGAGCCATACGTCGACGGGATTCAAAGGTGGATGTTTTGATTTTAACTGAAGATCTCCATTTCTGGCGGTTGGCTGCCTGGTTCTCCCACTGCAATGGGTCAATTTCACAATTTTTCATGTGACGCTTAAGCACATCTTTGTACCTGAGGAGTTGTCCGCCATGCTTTCGCTTGCCCTCCTCAAGTTCCGAATAAAAGATGTGCTTTGCCACTCGACCGTGCGGAAAAAAATACATACAGCGGAACATAATATAACCTCCTCCTTTTTTCAAGTCGGTTAAAAATGGAATTCACATGCATTATACCAACATGGGATGTAAATCAAAAGTGCATTGGATAAGTTATTTATTCGTTAAGGAGGTGGTTCTCAATTCATCCTGGAGATCACCATTGGGATCCTGGAGAAATCGAGGGAACTCTTCAAATTTTATAGACAAACTTGAAGCAATTTGGCTACTGATTTGAAGTCGGCTAAAACTTTGTTTTTAAAGTAAATTATCTTATAATGGTGTAGAGGGCATCTTACAGGGCTAAGTTCGCATTTGTACCGACTTAACCTTATTTTGTCTGTATTTTTACCAGTGTCTTATGTATAATAAAGTATTTACATATATACGTACATTAAAAGTTAAAGTTATCAACTTTACCTATGACAATTTGCTCCAATATGTTGTCAAGTAGGAATTATAGCATATCAAAATATGTTAATTTTAAAAAGATCTATCCATATCCACAACTATTACTAATGCAAGCTGAAAAATTTAAGTTGTCTTATAAATATCAATGATCCAGTCATTTTGCAACAAAACTTCCGACTTTTCCGCGACTTTGGAACTCAAACGCGAACTTTCGCAACTTATTCCATATCTAACTAATTCTTTGGATGGATTAATGAGTTTGATTTTCATAGTATCTTTTATTTAAGCTGACGGAAGAATTGAACGCCCTCGAGCAGCAACAGGTAAATGCTGAAAAAGTTCCGCTTTACGGCTCTTTATCATTAGAACCAGTGATGTCATAGACTTTATAATAGTACATTACTTACCTAGGGTGGTTAAACAAAGAATGTCTCAGATCGCAGGTATTTGACGCCCGAGCCGAAGGCAAGGGCGATAAATATGCGCTCTGAGGCTTTCTTTTTTACCGCCCGTGGTGAGTACAAAATTTTACGTCTCTATCTGGCCAGGAAGAGGGGTTTTCCGCACGCATAGCGTGCGGTAATTCCTGCTTTATGGCCAGGTATGACGTAAAATATATAAACAATTTAGAAAAGTTGATTACGTTAGCTTTTGAAAAAAAAACTGCATTAAAATCGGTCCATTAGTTTAGGAGCTACGATGCCACAGACATACACATAGAGAAGTCAGATTTATAACACCCCTCTTTTTGCGGCGGAGAACCTTAGAGTAATTAATTCCCGTTCCCTGAAGTAAAGGGATGATTCTGAAAACTATAAATTCTCTATCTAAAGCTAATTCCCTGTCTGATCAAAATATGCGGCATACAAGACAGATCTTTCGGTTGCGTTAATATTTATTTGACACCTCCACGCATAATCTAGACAAAACGGTCTTGATAAACAGACGTATAACGAAATGATGCTATATAATAGTGGTTCCTATTTGCTTTTTGAGTACGGACACCCAAAAAAATAGGCACCTTTCCTGACGACAGTACAACAGTAAACGGTTTACCTATACGTATATACTCGTATGACTAGTACACTACAAAATTCCGAAGAGTCATGTGTCTGAAAGAGTATATAATTTTAGATTTTTTATGTGTAACTCTTCCAGGGCTTGTTTTTTCGATTATATAAAGTTATATTACTGAATATAATGTTCCGCTGTGCCCCACCTAGGAAAGAACAACGTTCTCGAACCGATATAAAAACTAGAAGAGTCGTGAAAAAGTTCCTCCGGCCGTTAAGAGGCACGGACGTTTGTGCAGTATGTGGCACCACTGTTTTATATAGTTAATTCACTTTTATAGCCTACATAGGAAACCTATGATATAAAATGGAATATATATGTTAGGAAGTAAACAGATTCATTGGCAAATCGTTCAAAGACCAAAGTTAGACTCCAGTGTCCTTAACTTTCGAAGAAACATGAAACCAAAGCGGTGCCACCTCAGAGCATAGAATACTAGAGAGAGGACAAGCCGCCGGCGGCCGTATCGCAACTGTATGCTCAATGGGCATACACTGCCATACTGTGCACGCGTGCTGATCGCAGAGAATATTACGTTTTTTCCCAAAATGCCTGATATGATGCGCGTTTATTGTCAAATAAGCGTGTAGGTATACAAGTGTGTGTGTTTTAGATGTGTGCGTGCTTTGTCTTGACAATTACTTGGGCGTTGTGTGGGTTAATGTACTTACGACAGGCTCACTCTATACAAATCGGCCGCCATGTCCGATCTCCTTATATTCATACATCTGTGGGTGCCACACATGCGTCCCCTTTTGAATAAATAAATATTTTAATTTAGAATTTGATTTTTAAATTTTTTTATTTTGTCAATTAAGACGACAAAATCGAGGCCCTGATTTTTAAAAATATGGACATTTAGTTAAGAGGAAATGCGGACTGGTGCGCAGCTCAAATAAAAGCTTGAGTTTAATGTAGCCCCATTCCCCTATATTTCCTGCACCAAAGTAAAACCTGTCCATGCTGTGTGTGCTTTGTGTGTGTGTGTGGGTGTGGGTGTGTGTGTATTTTTAACCGACTTCAAAAAAGGAGGAGGTTATATGTTCCACTGTATGTATATATTTTTTATGTATTTCTCCGTCAATTGTGGACCGATTTCCAAAATTCTTTTTTTATTAAATAGAGTATACTTCCGAGATGGTCCTATAGTCACCAATTTAGGATCCGATGATGGGAACCCAGGGAAATTGAGGGCAACCCTCACATTTTATAGGCACGCGTGTAGTGATTTTGGTATTTTCTATTATAACTCGGGTATCACAAATCGCAATTTTGGTTAAGTGGAACTGATGATGAAGACAACAGATAACTTATGGAACTCCTGAGACTGATAAAGTCATCTCTTTTAGGGGATGAGATAATGGCCACGGCCACAAAGGGATGTCCACAAGGTGGGGTACTTTCACCAACTCTATGGAGTTTGGTGGTGAACTCACTCTTGATAGAACTCAATAAGGATATGCTGATGATTTAGTGACACTGGTTAATGGGAAATTCCCAAGTACGGTATCAGAAATCATGAACAAGGCACTGAGGGAAGTGGAGAGATGGTGCGACAGTCACCAATTATCCATTAATCCGGGCAAAACTGTAGTATTACCCTTTACTAGGAAAAGGACCCTTCGCGGAATACAGCAGTTAAAGCTGTACGGAAGGGTACTAGAACTGTCCAATGACGTGAAATATCTAGGTGTCACACTGGATAAGGAACTGAACTGGAAGAAGCATACAGATCTCACCATTACAAAGGCCCTGAGGGTATTTGGAATGTGTAGATCAGCGTATGGCAAAACATGGGGACTGAACCCCAAGGTACTGAAGTGGATCTACACCATGATGGTGAGACCCATAATACTGTACGGTAGCCTGGTATGGTGGCCAAGGACTTTAATGAGCACATGCAGAGAGGCCCTGAGGAAGGTGCAGAGAACGGCATGCATGGCTATAACAGGGGCGTTTCGTACCACGCCTACAGCGGCGCTAGAAGTCCTATTGGACCTACCGCCACTTCACATGGTGATTAAGTCAGAGGCGCGCAAATCGCTCTACAGATTAAGAACTCTTGGACTGTGGAGCGATAGCAAGCCGAAAACTAAGCACACAAACATGGAGACTGATGGTTTCTTAGACAGAATAACAAACATGGGAAGCGACAAAATGCTACCCAAGTATGTATTCCACAGGAACTACACAACAAAAGTTCCAACCAGGGCTGAGTGGGCCGAAGGTCTAGAACCACCAAAGTCTGGTATCGAAGACAGTATATGGTACACGGACGGATCAAAAATGGGATCCGGTACGGGAGCAGGCATTTATGCAAATGACTATAGTAGTAGTGTAAGCATGGGTAGTTTGGCAACTGTCTTCCAAGCGGAGACATACGCCATAATTGCTTGTGTACAGGAGAATATAGACAGGCGAACCAAAGGGCGGACTATCTATATACTCAGTGACAGTCAAGCGGCCCTTAAAGCGCTTACGGCGCCGAAAGTGGACTCTAGACTAATTTATAATGGCGTCCAAGCACTAAACAGACTTGGAAGGCACAATAAGGTGCAACTAGTTTGGATACCAGGGCACAAGGGCTTCATCGGCAACGAAAGAGCAGATGAGCTTGCAAGAGGGGGCTCTACAAATCACTTTGTAGGTCCAGAACCATTTGTGGGACTCTCGCAGGGGACCATAATATCGGCCTTTAAAGCCTACGCCAAAACCAAACACCAACACGAGTGGAGGAATGAGGCTGGCTTAAGGCACTCTAAGCTCTTCATAGAAGGAGTGGACTCGGGCTGGACCAGAAAACTCTGGAAATCCAGTAGGAAGCAACTCAGAATTATATCTGGGGTGTTCACAGGTCACTTCGGGGTCAAAGATCTCTTGGCCAAGATGGGACTATCTGATAGTTTAGACTGTAGAATGTGTGGCAAGGAGGATGAGACTATGGAACACTTATTGTGTGAATGTCATGCCCTTGCCAGACAAAGAATGAACTACTTTGGTAACGGTTACCCGCAACCAAAGGAATTCAAGGTGCTCCCGGCGAACTGCATCATCCGCTTTGTGGAAATGATGGAGCAAGCCTGGGAGCAGGTATAAAGGAGAGGGCAAATGCACAAAAGATCCCACTGGGTCGAAGTGCATCCGAAAGGGCCCTCACCTAGATAAGATAAGATAAGATATGGAACTCCTCAAAGATGTAAAGTAAGTCAATGATTCTGACATGATTCCGTTGAAGTAGCAACTAATGAATTGTTAATTCTGAGATCCTTGAGGAATCGACGGAACTTTTCAAATATTATCAGCCCACGTATAGCGACTTGGGTTTTTTCTGTTATAATCAACGCATTTGCTCTCGGAAAGCAGTTCAAATGGAAATGTTCATGCACCATGTGGCTTGGCGAAGTACTGAATTGAAGTCGGTCTAAATTTTGTTTTTAAAGTAATTATTTGTAACAATGATTAACTAAGAGTTTCTCTATGCTCCTATATGTTTTGTTGTAATTGATAACTGATTTGATTAACGAACTAGACCCACCTAATAAAACGCTAAAATTACACTAACTTTACTTACCATCGCTTACAGATGTCTAATGTAATAAAAATTTAAAAGACGAAACATACGTAGGATAACTACAATTTGGAAAAATTGAAAGACCCCAACATTTTCATTTCAAAGTTCAATATCTCAACAACGGCTAAACCGATTTTGTTGAAACGTTAGATACGTTTCGATCACGTCAGCTTTCGGATAAAAAAAACCGTATTCAAATCGGTCCACTCGTTTAGGAGCTACGATGCCACAGACAGACACACACACACGCACACAGACACGTCAAACTTATAACACCCCTCTTTCTCCGTCGGGTATTAAAAATGGGGGTCTACGACGGCTCGAAATGCAATTTTTTGTATAGGCCGCGTGCCAGCCCGTAGGTTCCTATGTCGTCTTAAGTGGGTTGGTATATCACATATCAGTCTAGTTTTTTTTTTTATTTGATATAAAACAGTAGCACGCATACATGTTTCACAGCAAAAGTATTCCATACCAAAATCAAGATTTTGACATTATCATCATCATCATATCAGCCGAAAGACGTCCACTGCTGGACATAGGCCTCCCCCAAATAGTGCCACAATGGCCGGTCCATTATGCTGAGTGATAATGTAAAAATCATGATGCTAATTCGGTATTTGACAACAGTGAAAATAAATTGCTTTTTCATTAGCAACAGATAAACATTACGAAAATACTCGGAAAGTATCAAGCTTTCATTTATGTTTGCTATAAAAAAAAAAAAAAAAAACTTACAATAAGACGTTGTTCGATTGTGACGTCACAACATAGTAATCCCTACAAATTCCATTCCATTGAAGTATCATAAAAATAAGCTGATTTGACTTTTGTCAAATACTGAATTTTCTAAGTCGAACGGCGGTCTAGTTTTGGAGAATATCGATTGTCAACTGTTATTTCAGGCCACACAGCTAAGAGCAGTAAATAAAAACAAAACTAAAGTCGTTAGCCGCGGGAGATGTCCGGTAATCGCACGTTATCTCGAACGCCCACTAACGATCCTGGTCAAACAATCCGTATTAAGTCATAGGGCACTCCAATACCGTTAACATGTCGAACTGAGAGCGCGCGGCGCTCAATCATTTACCACTGATACAATAGGAGTTGAACGCGTCACTCGTCAAGTCGTCCAATTTTTTGTCAAATGGAGACATCAAATTACTGTGTAAGTGCAAAAATATATCGAATAAATCGTTTCATAAATATGGTACGAAGTTCTTATTACAATTCCATTAACATCATTGGGACATATTTTTGAGTATATTAATGCACCCATATTTTTACCCTTGACTTGACCTAGTTAGAATTTTTTTTCCAATAGTGACCACCACTTCTTATAATTTTGAGGTAAGTGGGAAGAAAAATCCCAACTGCACCCCGTGGTGACCAATTACTAAACAGGATTAATCCAAAAAATGCCCATTAACATATCGAACTGGGAATATACACACGTTTTGACACGTCAGCTCGGCATTCCTTACACACTCATGCGTCTCACCTCACCCGTCACGTCTAATGAAACTAGACCTCTACCTACGCTTAGTTACTCCGAATCGCGGCTTCAAGATATATTTGAGGGTGAACTTAAGGCTCCACCTTTGAAATTTTCGTGAAAATGAGTTGTTTAGTAACCATTTTATATATTATAATATAACATAACAATTTTCAGGTCGGAAATAGTATTTTTCACAATCGTGTTATAATAGAGAGCTGTTTAGTCGAGTACCGTGTTTAGGCCACGAAGCTTGCTGAGTGGCCTAAGTAAGGTACGAGATTAAAAAGCTTGATTATAATATAACACTATTGTGAACAATACTTTTTGTATGAGTTCATTAAAATTAATTTTCTACGAGTCAACTGAACTAATTAAACAAACTCGATACTGTTGAAACGAAGTGCAGCCTATCGCTCGTACGCTCGTTGATATCTTAAAATACATGAGAACGAGCGTACGACATCAACGAGTAAACTCAATAATCAAAGCGATTCTATTGGTCCAATTCATTACAGTTCGGTAAAGCAGCCACGTGATTGGTCGAATTTATTTTAGTTCTATTTTCAATTTTTTTTCGGTTATCTGGAGCGTATCGAAACAGTTATTTCGATTGTTTCGACAGTAACATGGACTACAACTATGATCTGATTGGTTAAGCAAATCTTGACGGCCGCGTACGACAAGAATTCTGGCTCTGTGATTGGTAATCGAGCAGGCCATGCCCTGCAAGAACCACATGTTTCATGCTCTGTGATTGGTTGAAATATTGAAACTACGCCCCCCACTCGCACTGATCTGGAAGTGAAGTTGTTAATTTCGTCAACATTTGATTGGTGCGCTTGTATAAAACATAGATGTTTCTGTCTTTAGTAGTTATTTATTTCCTCTCAAATGTGATGAAAAACATTGTGTACACGGGCGTAAGAATATTGCAAACTCGAGTCATCAAAAGCCCTCCGCCTCACGGCGTCGGGCTTCTGATTTACTCTCGTTTGCAACATTCCTCATACGCCCCTTGTTAAAAAATGTACTTTATTTTCTTACTTACTTTTTCTTAGAAATTTACTTCGTTTTCTGAAATATTCCGAAAAAACATGATATCCGCACTTTCGAACACGCCTTCCATCTCGCTCACGTTTATGCTCAGTGAGAGGGAGCGAAGACCATAAACGTGCGGAGCCTTAGAACAAGTTCCAGAATAGCGGGGCTACTTAGCTAGCGTGCGAAACACATTGATAGGGCGTCACGTCTGAATTTAAAAATAACTTTTCAATTTGGCGGATAAAATGAACGCGATAAAATAGCCTTTTGGAAATAGTTAGGAGAAAAGGTTTACAGGTAATGTAAAGAATCAACGCTGAACATACATTAATAAAAAAACCGGCCAAGTGCGAGTGGGACTCGCGCACGAAGGGTTCCGTACCATTATCAATAAAAATATTAATTTTATTCTGTTTTTAGTATTTGTTGTTATAGCGGCAACAGAAATACATCATCTGTGAAAATTTCAACTGGAACTATCACGGTACCAGTGAGATACAGCCTGGTGACAGACAGACGGACAACCGTCCCGATTCCGTTTAACTCGTTGAGTACGGAACCCTATAAAACAGGTAAACCAACTGAGACCCTGAAGAAGAAAGGAACTTTCAATAAAAGCCTATTATAAACATAACAAAGAGACCATTCGTGGTCATAGTTATTTTTCCTCTTATTGTTGTTAGCTTGCCTTTAATACTTAGACTTACGATAGTCTCGATTGGTCTATTTAGTCTGTCTTATAAAAACAGTTGAATATGAGAGCATTTCTTCACCATTATAGAATGATGAAGAAATGCTCTCATATTCAACTGTTAACAATAACAACAATACAGAATTAATAACAATACGAGGTTTAGCAAAAACTAAACTGTGAAAGCATCATTTTACCCTAGGAAATAGCAAATGGAAGTCTCACAGAAAAGATATTATATAGTTACCCGCTCAAAGCTCTCTTCTGAATATTTCAACTGCAGTAAAACGTCCGGAGGTACCGTTCTTAGTTATCTCGTTCGTTAAATGTCTTGGAAACATTTGCAATTGAACTAGCTCTTAATGCATTAGGAACAATTTAAAATACCATTAAGTATGACAGTGGAGCGATTTTAATAGTTTACTACTAAATTGGTACGAATAATGCATTTATTTGTTCAACAAAGGTCAAAACATACAAAGAGGCGAATCACCATGTTGGGTCGTTAGGCATCATTTTTTTTTGCTCTCGCTCATTTCCATTAAGGTGGTTCGATTGCCATACAAAACGTTATTTGACATTCGCAAGCTAACGGCGTGATATTTTAGGAAACTTATGTAACAAACTTTCATAAATTGGCTTCCCATTTGCGCCAAATTCCCCCTTTCCTAAAATAGACTTGTATAATTTAGATTAATTTGAGAAATTGGTTTGGGACGTGATATTTTGGGAAAACTATTTTTATCAAATTAATCTAGTTTATACAAGTTTATTCTAGGAAAGGGAGAATTTGGCGCAAATGGGAAGCCAATTGATGAAAGTTTGTTACATAAGTTTCTTAAAATATCACGCCGTTAGCCTGCGAATGTCAAATATTGCTTTGTATGGCAATCGAACCACCTTAATTAGGTACAATCTGTCACGAATTCGTTAACAGTATTCGTAGGCTTTTCTTACGAGAATATTAAATAACTTAGTTTTAAAATCAGCAATATTATCTATACCTATTAATATATCTTTCAGAACTTGGTTATTTTTAGGGGCCATTCCTAGTAAACTTTTCCGAATTAAAGCTGTTTTGAAGCACATTCCACTTATTAAGTGAAATGTTTGTGTAGGAAGTTGTCTTCAGAACTACAGTCATCTGCTTTCAAATATTGTTACATCAATATATAGAATGGACCTTCGTGATTGACAAATGCTTTATTTTTTGTATATATTACGGGGGCGGAGCCGCGCGGGCAGTTAGTCGTAAATATTATTGTTACGTAATTAACGCAACAGGTAGGTAATTAGATTTTTACATTGCATTACATAAATATAGCATTTCTTTTTAACCGGCTTTAAAAAAAGGAGGAGTGGTTATATGTTCCACTGTATTTTTTTTATGTATGTTCGCCGATTTCTCCGTCAATAGTGGACCGATTTCCAAAATTCTTTTTTTATTCGAAAGAGTATATACTCTCGAGGTGGTTCCATTATAGTATAGGCACGCGTGTATTTACCCTCCGAAATCGCAATTTTGGTGAAGGGGAACTGTTGATGAAGACCACAGATGACTTACGGAACTCCTCAAAGATGTAAAGTACGTCAAAGATTCTGATATGATTCCGTTAAAGTATCATCTAATAAAACCTATGTGGCTTGGCGAAGTACTGAATTGAAATCGGTTTAAACTTTGTTTTTAAAGTAAATTATTATATTTTCTTGTTAGACGGCATTCCACTATTCGACTTTTAGAGGCGTGAGTGACCCGTTTCATTATATTTTAATGTGGAGTCAGAAAATACAATTTACAAAAAAGTCAGAAACCTTTGAACCTCCAATTTCTTAAGACATATTTTCTCAGCGTTATTGTTGGACTTAATTACAAAACACTATTAAATTATTGCGTATGAAAACACATCAGTACGGCCTCCTGGCTATAAAAAGGCGTCAAGAGGGAGTAAAATTAAGGCGTCTTGACGTAAATAAAAGTAATTTAGTGAGGCTCGCGTCGACGGGAATTTTTATTACACGAACATACCACCGTGGATTAACACATGAGTACATAATATAATTATCACTTAGCATGCTCCTGGGCCATTATTGTTAAAGCAATTTGCTCAGACGTTTCTTGATTACTGAAAATTGTCGCTCGACATTCCTGCTGCAAATGGCGCTGTTGTTTCCTGCTGCTATTTTTCTGAGTAAATTGCCACATTCGTCCTCATATTGTCTAATTCTGTTCCAACACGGCAAATAGGGTGGAGAGAATTCCGAAGAACTATTCTGTGTTCAAAGAATGAGAGGCAACAAAAGAGGGCACTGTTGATGACGTGTCTTGTTAATAAAACCATGAGCGTTTACACATCTTATTGTTCTTTATCTGTCATGCCCTATCGGGCGTCGGTGACCACCTTTGCAAAGTCCATCCTATTCTTGGCCAGTCTTGCGAGCGTGGCCGCGTCCTTGATGTCCGTCCATTTTTAGGGTTCGGTACCTAAAGGGTAAAACGGGACCCTATTACTAAGACTCCGCTGTCCGTCCGTCTGTCTGTCACCAGGCTGTATTTCATCAACCGTGATAGTTAGACAGTTGATATTTTCACAGACGATGTATTTCTGTTGCCGCTTTATCAACAAATACTAAAAAAAGCGGCCAAGTGCGAGTCGGACTCGCACATGAAGGGTTCCGTGATATAAATTGCGGTTTACGATTTATGACGTATTAAAAAAAACTACTTATTAGATCTCGTTCAAACCAATTTTCGGTGGAAGTTTACATGGTAATGTACATCATATATTTTTTTTAGTTTTATCATTCTCGTATTTTAGAAGTTAAAGGGGGGGGGCACATTTTACCACTTTGGAAGTGTCTCTCGCGCAAACTATTCAGTTTAGAAAAAAATTATCTTAGAAACCTCAATATCATTTTTGAATACCTATCCATAAATACTCCACACGTATGGGTTTGATGAAAAAAAATTTTTTGAGTTTTAGTTCTGAGTATGGGGACCCCTAAAACTTAATGTTTTTTTTCGATTTTTGTGTAAAAATCTTAATGCGGTTCACAGTATACATCTACTTACCAAGTTTCAACAGTAGCTCTTATAGTTTCGGAAAAAAGTGGCTGTGACATACGGACGGACAGACAGACAGACAGACGGACGGACATGACGAATCTATAAGGGTTCCGTTTTTTGCCATTTGGCTACGGAACCCTAAAAAGAAAATAAGATAGCGTTTTATAGATAATGGTGCGCGATTCCGACTCGCACTTGGCCGGTTTTTTGATATTATCGAGCCAGTTCATCCTCCTTCTTCCTCTACCCCGTTTTCCCTCTAGTTTTCCCTCTATTATAGTTTACAGTAGATCGTACTTGTCATGTCTATGTAGGTGACCAAAATAGGCAATCTTTCTCCGCTTAACTGTGGCTAGTAGGTACTTCCTTTTTCTTCTTCATTATTTTTAAGATGTCTCAGTCCAAGATACTCTCAGCAGACGCCTGTATTGATTACACCATGGCGACTTTTTTCAGCGATACAAACAAGCGGTTCAAGAACGCGCGACACCAGCCATACATCACCTGTCAAAATCATCTGTGTCGATACTGTATCGCGTTTGTAGAGCTGCAAAAAGTCGTCGTATGTAACCGCTCTATAGCGTATTAGATTCATAGTAAGATCCTGTCAAGGTCGCCATGAGGTGTGGAGAAGACTTTCGTAATTGTAAGCGATTGTAATGCAAATGTGGAATGAGCAGGGATGCCGAGGTTTTCCCAAGGGACTACAGTATGGGGTTCTTCAAAAAAGGAGTGTATAAATTCTTAAAGGGTCGGCAACGCGCATGTAACACCCCCGGAGTTGCAAGCGTCCATAGGTTATTTTAACCACTTACCATCAGGTGGGCCGTAAGCTTGTTTGCCACTGACGTGGTATAAAAAAAATGCAATTAAACTTAGCCTAGATATACATTGATCCGCCCACTACAGTATGGATGAACTCAGACTTAGGTGGGGCGACGATATACTAAGACCGTAAGCCACTCCCAATACGCTTACGTCTCATGACAACACGATACAATGCATGGCAACAGGTCGAGAAAGTTGTGCTGAGCATGAATCAGAAAATTGTAGGGGTAGGTATATTTACGTCATGTGACAACGGTACGAGACATGTGGCATCATGCATTTAGCCCTTTAATTGTAGAGAGAGTACACCGGAAGCGAATTAAGGATTATGCAAACTTTTGGCCATTTTTAGGTTCTGATTTTATCTTCTGATTCTTGCTCAGCACTACTTTCTCGACAAATTCACACGCTTTTCGATTTTTATTAAGCTCTAAGTATGCTGTAACCTATGTAGTAAAAAGATTAATTAATTACTTACTAGATTATTTATTAGAATACAAATATACCTATAGGTTACAGAATTCAGTCAACAATACACATACCTACCAAATAACAAGTATTTATAGGAACAAAAGCAATAAACAAATTGGAAATAAAAAATTAAACTAAAATAAAACTACTCAAACAACCCACCCCGCGTCACTCCCGGTGCAAAGGTGCCCATCACGCTCGCCGCATTGCCGCGTTGGATTGCGATGGACAACCTTTGCAATAAGAATGACCCGGAGCGGGGGTCGAGGCCTCTTTCCCGCAGTCGGCGCCCCAGAGATTAATTATTTTATTTTTTTATTTATTCCAAACATATGCAAGTTCACAGTGCAAGACCAACACACTTACATATTAATATTACAATAGTACAATAAGTTAGACATTAATTACATTACACAATAAATTAAGAGGTCAGAATCCATTCATTAGGTACATTATAAATAATCAAACACTCATTTACATTACACAGAAAAATTAATAAAAAAACCGGCCAAGTGCGAGTCGGACTCGCGCACGAAGGGTTCCGTACCATTATCAATAAAAATATTTATTTTATTTTGTTTTTAGTATTTGTTGTTATAGCGGTAACAGAAAAACATCATCTATGAAAATTTCAACTGGAACTATCACGGTATCAGTGAGATACAGCCTGCTGACAGACAGACGGACGGATGGACAGCGGAGTCTTAGTAATAGGGTCCCGTTTTACTCTTTGAGTATGGAACCCTAAAAATAAAATTAAAAAAATAAAACGTGCATACATGTCAACTATTAAATAACGTCATATATCAAGAAAAATCAAGAAAAATAATAGCCAAATTTTTCGAAATTTTAAGTTTATGCTTTTAAATTTATTCATATTGCACTGTCAAGACACAGCCTAGCCCGCCTCACGAAAACACTTATTAGTTTTTTTTTTAATTCCATTTTCTAATTTTCCTTTATTTCACGTGTATCTGTATTAAAATAACCTAATCTGTAAATAATATTATAACGTATTAATTTCATGTTTATACCGCTCGTGTGCGTTTATGAGTTTCACGTATTGTTATAACGTATGTGTAACGTATATTGTTTGTTCACTGCACACAATATGGTCCATTTCTAAAGGTTTGACATTAACATCACTATCGTCGCCGTAAAATTAGTCGTCAAAATAACGCGCCATCTTATCGCGATGATTTCATTTCATAATTTCAACGAAGACAATTATTGTAACGATACAATGGTCGTTTTACGTCATATCGTAAAGTTTTAACGACGGATCTCCGAACCCGTGGGATGGATCGGCATCTTATTGCATTCCTATTTTCAGTTCAAGCGTGGCGCGTTTGAGCGATAGTGTTATTGATTTGGACTTGAGTCCAAAAGTGCACAAACACTAGCGAAATATCAGTTTAAATTTTACAATTAAGTCAAGCTCAACGTTAAATTATAAGTAAACTATGGTTGCCTCTTGGTTCGAGCACTGTGACTGTCAAACAGCGGTCGTGGATTGGAATCCCGGCTCGTAGCACAATGAGTTTTCCAGGTCGATCACGTAACGCATTGTACGCGCGTCAGGTAGATCTAAAGGTAACTTTTTATATAGAAAAATTATAATAAAATTGTCCTAACGCGATTTCGGAACGTTACATGATTACTCCTCAGATCTAACGAACGGAATATTATTTGATATTACCTTTAGTTTTTCGGTGAAGGAAAATGTCATGAGGAAACCTGCATAGGTACTCTGCAAAGAAAGTTCAAGCTGTATGTGAAGTCCCTATTCCCTCTGATCCAATGAGAGGAGGCCTGTGCCCAGCAGTGTGATGATGATGATGATGATTTTCAATTAAGCTATCTACTTTCCGGCAGGTTTTTGAGATAAGGATTTCAAAGACCTTATGTCTAATTATACGTATTTAACTTTCAATAGAGATGGCTACAGATTTCGAAGAATTTTTAATATACTTAACCATGTAATAAAAATAGTTCACAATTAAATTAAACCATTGGAAATGACAAGCTATCAAAACAAAAAAAACATGACAGATAATTGATTATAGAAATAAAAACAAAGGCGGCTGAGAAAGCCAAGGTGGGCAAATACAGTGGTCTCGGCGCCGAGTATAATTTTGTTCCATTCGGCGTCGAAACTCTAGGTCCGTGGGGCCCTGGCGCTCTGAGCCTCTTTAAGGATATGTCGAAGAGGCTCAGAGACGCCACGGGAGACCAAATAGCTGGCAGTTTCCTCGCTCAACGCATCGGCCTGGCGATCCAGCGAGGAAATGCTGCCAGCGTCTTCGGTACCATGCCGCAGGGGCCATTTTTAGATATATTTTAGTTTTATTTAGATGCATTTTAGTTTTAGTTTAGTTTAATTATAGTGGTGCATTTATTAAATTACACATATCATAAAACAAATTGTACTTACAAGCCTTGCTCCTTATTGCAAGAGAGGATTGAAGCAACGAACTAGATAGTTACCCAGTTGTTTCCAGTTTATATTTATTTGCTCCTCAGTTCTTGCACACGCCGTTTGTGGGCTTCATTGTAAAACGGGAGGTTTGTTCTCTGTGGAACACATGTACGTCATCTCCAAAGATATTTACTTATACAGTTTTTGCCTTATCAGAAAGGCATTAGGTGCAACATATATTTGGCGTAGACCGTACGGTGTGGCACTTTTATTTAATGCGATAAATGAAAGTAAAGTATTAAGTGAGCTTACCGTGGGCCTAGGTTGATTTGTGTAAGATTGTCCCATAATATTTATTTATTTATTATTATTTATTAAGTGCTAATCATCATCATCATTACCAGCCTGTAGTCGCCCATTGCTGAGCGTAAGCTTCTCTTCGAGTACGCCACTTATTCCGGTCTCATGCTAGCATCCACGAATGACCCGCGGTTTTTTTACGTCGTCAACCCATCGAGCTGGTGGACGATCGACGCTTCTTTTTCCTGTAAGTGGCCACCAATCTGTTAATGTGTTGGTCCACCTACCGTCACGCTGCCTGGCAATATGTCCTATCCAACTTCACAAAATTCTAATTCGGCTCATTCGCATTAAATTACGAGTACCAACAATGTGAATGTGCAGCCACCGTGAGGCTATATTGACTGAGGCCGGTTTTAGTGGATGATAGTATTTGTCAAATCAAATTAGAAGGGTATCTGGAGAATTTAGCAAAGTCTAATCCCAATGAACTTTAGTTCCCCCACTGGTTTCTACGCCAATTGTAGAGATCAGCAGGTCGATCACGTAATGCATTGTACCAACGTCGGGTAGGTCTAAATGTCACTTGTACCGACACAGTTAAATTGTACCGACGCGCTTTCGGAACGTACTTACCCCTTAGGTAGCAAACGGTGCCTTAGTTCTTTTGAAAGCAACTGGGATAACGCTTATATACCTAATGGAGTGAGGCGGTTGAAAGAAAAATATCTTACATTTCAAAGAGTGAGAAGTTGTCTTGGACATATACTGCATGTGATCGTCCCTGTCCTATTTATCGTATACGTCGGCGGCGACGGCGGACCTAAAACGATATCTGCAAACAAATGAAAACTCACACCAGTGTTCCAAAAAAAAGTAGGCAGAGTACGTAGAATGAAAATAAGGCAAACTAAGTTTTAGTATCGAGTTCCTATAGCAAGGTGAATTGTTTCATTGTGCTTTAAAGCAAGCTTCGGTACCTGCCTCCTCTTTGTTGTGAGTTGGCTCAGACTCCGAACCGAGCATGTTGATGTTCACTTTAGGATAATTTTATAGTTCTGCAACACGTTTGTGAGTGTCACTTTGAAAATTAATATGTAACCGTGCCATGACAAAACACGAAATCTATCTTAAGATTCTTAATACAGTGTTTTGCGGCAATATCGTATCTTTTTGGAGACTTACCTATATCCACACTCACAGTTGACCGCTTTTGTATCAAAACCATCACATCAATTTGCACTGCAACCTTAAACTTAAACCTAGCTTGAAACGTTTCGATTTAACACTGCAACTCGTGTATATAATACTGTGTGCGACAACAAAGCTTATAATTTTTGAGACCACTAGTTAAATAATCGAAAGATACAGTGTTTTGATGTATGTAATGATCCCACAAAAATTACATGTAATGAATAGCGTCTAGGACAATTTCAAACTTCTTCGAATTTCGAAGCTTATAACGGAAAACAACACAAAAACGCGAATCTCAATATTTGTACAGAAAATCAAAATTACAAATAGCAGCCGAGATAGGAGCGAAGCCGCGGTTGACTTCTTGTCCTCATTGCGGTAATCTTGTGGGAAATCAAGACAACCGCGACCGAACAATCTGTTATCCTCGTATTGCGAATAAACCAGCGGCATGAGATCCCTCCACAGCCTGTCAACGCGAAGGATGACGGCCCACCCTTTAGATACACACGAATTAAGATATAATTTATTGTGAACGAATCCAATTATGCCTTGGAAGCATTTGATTAAATGCGAGGAGAGTAATATTAATTCTGGAGTGTTATTTGGATTTTAACTTAATAAGGCGTCGCCATTTAAGTAAATAAGTACATTAAAGTATTTTATTCGGAGAATTAGTAACAGTTGCAAGACCATAAATGTACACTAGTGAAAGACCTTTTTTAATATTACTTACTCACGTTTTACGCGAAATATTTTTTGATGTACTTAGAATTAATATATTATAAGAACGTCATCAGGCTTTCTTGGTAACAAAAATGTAATTAAGTAGAACATCGGTGTCACTATACAGGCCAGAATAGAAAAAAACTAATCTTACGTGGAGAGCATATTTGCTCTCAGATAGGCCACTTACTTAACCTGTGAATCAATAAAGGGTCGGCAACGCATCCTAAGCGTCATTATGCGCTACGATATGTGTTTACCATCATGCAGACCGTATGTTTGTTTGCCACCGTCGCAGTGGTAGGCCAATCTTGAAATGCTTAATAGAGGTAGTTTTTGTATTCAATTATGCCATTACATAATCTGTGCGAGGCGAGGACCCAATAATGAATAAACGTATCTCCAAAACGATGTAACATGTGGAAAATATTAATAAATTGGTGCGCACATGTGCAATTACGTGCGACAATTTTAATATGAATATTTTATTTGAACGGTCGATTGGCTGCCGGACAAACATTTGATATTCCCAGTGAATACGAAAGGTTTGCTTATTAATTGGATTGTCGTGCCACGTACCCAGCCCGGCGACAGAAAATCGCCCGATGTGAATTGCTCTTAATTCGGCACCAGGCTACCAATCAAATATACGAGGATTTGGTTCAACCGCACTGGAACGGGCGTTGAATAATAAACAAAATACCTATTATTTATGTCGTAGATTAAAGGTTATCAATTACTTACTAGTCTGATTAGTTGGCGTCAATCACTAACTTGAACTAGTAGGTACATCTCTGCAGGACCATCCAAAGAAAACCGGCCAAGTGCGAGTTGGACTCGCGCACGAAGGGTTCCGCACCATTATCTATAAAAACGGCAAAAAAATCACGTTTGTTGTATGGGAGCCGCCTAAAAAAAAAAAATTATTTTGTTTTTAGTATTTGTTGTTATAGCAGCAACAGAAATACATATTCTGTGAAAATTTCAACTCTCTAGCTATCACGGTTCTTGAGATACAGCCTGGTGACAGACAGACGGACGGACGGACGGACGGACGGACGGACGGACGGACAGCGAAGTCTTAGTAATAGGGTCCCGTTTTACTCTTTGAGTACGGAACCCTAAAAAGGATGAAACAGAATGATAAAGGTACTGTTCTCCGAATCTATCAACTAAAATCTCATTTCAGTTTGATAACAATCCCATCACAATATCGACGTGTCCGACTTATACAAGCATGTCTATGTGTTTACGCGAGAGAAATATAATTAATCAAGATGATGGGTAATTTTAATTGAGATGGCCTGCTCTCCGAGTTGTCACCACCCTTCAAAATAATATCGATGGTATAATTAGACACTATCTCGTCCTTTCTTTTCACAGGTCCACTTACATCCGTCTAAAGAGATACATATTAAGTTGTTGGTGTATAAATTACATTATTTCCTATCCACGGGTGTTCTGAAAATTACAACGATGTCTCCTCAAGTTTCGAGGCCATCTTAGTTTTTTTTTAGCCATGGATTGTTTTTGCACATCACCAATAATGTGACAGTAAAAGTGTCCCTCTAACAAATAAATAAATACTAATACTAATACGAGAAACAAACATAAACCAAACTATATAAGTAATGTATCATTTGAGGCTTGCGTTATGCACAAAAAAATATCTAAGACTCAAAATGAAATATCCATGCTCGCCACAAAATGAATAAAAGCTTGATGCTGATTCTGAAAAAAAATATGCAACACGCAACACCATCAGCTTTGCAAACATAGGTACTTACTGTTTTCGCCGTTGAGTTCGTCTTACTGATTAAAACCTTTATCTTAGACTTCGAGGATTTGCCATTCAATTCAACAATCGGCAAATATAAGTCATCAAAATTCCGTCGCCAATCTGTTTAGAATGAGTGTAGCGACGTAAGGAACTCATAAAACTTTTTAATGAGGGTCTCGAGACCTTGTCCGCCCCGCGGCCCCTGGGTTAATTATTTCAGCTTGTCATCGTCCATCTTGCAACCTCTGGGTATTTTTTTATAAATAATAAACCTTTAGACTAGTTGTCCGCCCGTAACGCCTACTACATAATGCGCACGAGCCATTGCTATATATTTAATATCCCGAGATTTTTCATGATGGGGTAGCAAATAAGTTTAGTCAACGAGTTGACGAATTAATTAATAATTTCAGCATATATTTTTTGATTACTAATTACAATCTGTGACGTTTGATAAGTTTCGTTATTTTCGTCACCCGAGTGTAACTTGGCCGGTTTTTAGGATCCCGTACTCAAAGAGTAAAACAGGACTCTACTTATATTACTAAGGCTCCGCTGTCTGTCTGTCTGTCTGTCTGTCACCAGGCTGTATCTCTACTAAAAACAGAATAAAATAAATATTTTTATAAATAATTGTACGGAACCCCTCGTGCGCGAGTCCGAATCGCACTTGGCCTGTTTTTATTATTTTGTGTCCATATAACTTGCTAGATTTTAAGTTCGAAACCTTTCTCCTTCAATTTACATGAACAATGTTATTTCTTTTAGATATAAGTATTCGTGTTTGTGAATTGTAAATTCCTTTTGATCTAAAATTATAATTCTGAAATTAAACCGTTGAGTACACTTAGTCACTAGTACTCTAGCAATCTTGGTTTAGGGCTGGCAATCCCAGTGTTTATGGTTATTACTTCATAGCGGGCATCAGCTAAGGTGTGTGAATTGTGTGATGTCTGAGACGGTAGTAAAATAGTACCTAATCTATACATATAATAAAGCTGAAGAGGGTCGAAAGTCTGTACATGGAAGATATTCGAAAAAAAATTGGCTAGGGATACTTAAAATCGATAACAGAATACGTTCCAACAGTTTTTAGAATTTTTGTCTGTTTGTCTGTTTATCTGTTTGTCTGTTTATCTGTTTATCTGTTTGTCTGTTTATGTAACCGCACATCACGTGAAAACGGCTGAACCGATTTAAATGAAATTTAGTATAGAGATAGGACTCATCCTGGGGAAGGACTTAGGGTAGTTTTTATCCTGGAAATCAACCCTAAGGGGATGAAATGGGGGGTGGAAATCTGTATGGAGCTACTTAAAACGCTGCACCGATTTGGATGAAATTTGGTATATAATTAGTTTGAGTCCCAGGGAAGTTCAAAGGATAGTTTTTATCCCGAAAATCTTCCCTTTAGGGGGTAAAATGGAGGGGTGAAAATTTCGATGAAATCCATTTTGATAAAATTTGGTTTAGAGGTAGTTTAAGTTCTTGGGAAGGACATTGGATAAGTTTTATTCTGGAAATCTTCTCCTAAGGGGGTGAAATGGGGGGTGAAATTTTGGATGGACTCCGTTTAGACCAAATTTGGTATAGATATAGTGTGAGTTCCGGAGAATGACAATGGATAGTTTGAATCCCGAAAATCATCCCCCAAGGGGATGCAATAGGGATGAAACTGTAGATAAATCTCATTTAGTTAAAATTTGGTATAGAGATAGAAGGAGTCCCAGGGAAGGACAATGCATAGTTTTTATCCTGAAAAATTATCTCCTGAGGGGGTGAAATGAGGGGTGAAACTTTGGATAGAACCGATTTAGATGAAATTTGGTATGGAGATAGTTAAAGAGTCCTGGGGAAGGACTGAACATAATTTTTAGTCCAGAAATCATCTCCTAGGGGGTGAAATGGGGTATGAAAATTTGGATGGAACCAATTTACGGTATAGCGAGTTGTAGTCTTGGGGAAGGACATAGGATAGTTTACTCCCGAAAATCATCCCCTAAGGGGGTGTAATTGCGGGGTGAAAATTTGTTTGTGACCCATTTTGATGAAATTTGGTTGAACGATAGTTTGAGTCCCGGAGTATGACAACGGATAGTTTTAATCCCGAAAATCATCCCCTCAGGGATGAAATAGGGGGTGAAAATTTGGATAAAACCAATTTAGATGAAATTTAATTTAGAAGGACAATGCATAGTTTTAATCCCGAAAAATCATTTCCTGAGGTGGTGAAATGAGGGTTGAAGATTTCGATAGAACCCATTTAAATGAAATTTGGTATAGAGAGAGGTCTCAGTCCAAGGAAAGAACATAGAATAATTTTTATTCCGGAACACATGAAAGGAGGAAATAAGGGGAACACATAAGGGGGTGAGAAATGGTGGATGAAAATTTGGATTGAAACCATTTACGGTATAGCGATAGTTAAGGAAGAACGTAGGATGGTTTTATCCCGAAAATCATCCCCTAAGGGGGTGTATTTGGGGGTGGAAATTTGTTTATGACACATTTTGATAAAATTTGGTTGAAAGATAGTTTGAGTCCTGGAAAAGGACATACGATAGTTTATATTCCGGAAATCATCCCCTAAGGGGGTGAAATGGGGGTGAAAATTTGGATGTAGCCCATTTTGATGAAATTTGGTATAGTGATAGTTTGAGTCCTGGAGCATTCTCCAAGGAGGTGAAAAGGGGGTGTAAAATTGGATGGAACCCATTTACGGTATAGCGGTAGTTGGGAGTCCTGGGGAATAGGAACATTACATAGGTAAATATCTGTATGTGACGTTCCAAGGGTAAAGGTACCTTATGGCGGTAGTTTCAAGATGTTTTCTAAAACGGGGTAAAAAAGACGTTTTAATATGGCTATTTTGAAAACTATTAGATGTAACATTTTGTTGACGTATCTTTATTTTTAATATAAAATATTTAAATTATTACAAGTCAGTTAATTTAGTCCTACGGTTTAGTAGAAAAGGTCCTTACGGTCGTGTGATATAAAAATATGCAAAATAATACTGAAAAAAGCCTACATGCATCTATTATGGTGAGGCGGGTCATAGACACGAAGTTTGCGGCGGAGTCTATTTTGTAAAAAAAGGCGTTCGGAGTAAGCTAATCTATAAAATCATGCAACTTTATTTGTGTGTTTATCACGAATATTTGTTCCTGAGTTATGGATGTTATATATGTATATAAGTATCTATATGTATTTATCTATTATATATATCATCGCCTAGTACCCACAACACAAGTCTTACTGAGCTTACCGTGGGCCTAGGTTGATTTGTGTAAGATTGTGTCCCATAATAATATTTAATATTTAACTCAGCCATAATGACCCTTTCCTTAATACAATCCATACTAATATTACAAATGCGAAAGTAACTCTGTCTGTCTGTTACCTTTTCATGCTTAAACCGCTGAACCGATTGATATGAAATTTGGTGTAGAGATACTTTGAATTCCGCGGGGCCTTCCCAAAGAATCCTTACTAAAGATAGTTTTTATCTGGAAATTCATCACCTAAGGGGGTGAAAAGGGGGGAGAAAGTTACGATATAAACGAGTTCCGCGCGGACGAAGTCGCGGGCAAAAGCTAGTGTTAGTATAAATTCAAAGGTACGACTTTTACGATCTGTAAATAATAGTTTTAGTTTATTTTGTTTTACTAGATTTTTTTTCTTAACCGAAGCTCCGTCACGCTACGCTCGTAGCCGATCCCGTGTTTTTTTCCCGTAAACAATTCACCCTCCAGTTTCCAGCGACGCGTGGCTTCGAATGTTCGAAGCCACGCGTCGCTACTTATGCTACGCCATAGTGCGTAGCAGCGTTTTTCCGCTATGTATCGGTAATCGCACGTGCACACTATGCCTCAGTTCATAATGAGTCATTGGCCATGAAAAGGTTAAACTCCATATGTAGTGAAAAGCGCTCGTACGGACAACGAGTCGTTCCATGGAGTTTTGGTTTCGAGTAATGTGCCCGAAGTATTTGAGTATTCGTATTTGCAACAGTCGACGATAATCTCTCTTTGATTTTAAGTTCTTCTAAGAATGAAGTATTGGTCCGAAACGCTGTCCATGGAATTCGCAGCAGTCGACGCCAGCAATACAAGAATACAATACCTCAAATAATAAGTATTTGCAGCTGATATTATAAGACAAAGGGTACGGTTGAAGACGTTGCTCCTACAACCATCGCTATTTAACTAACAGGAACTATTGAAAATTAGATGGTTGAGATTATTTCACGAGAAACTAGAAGCAAAAAAAGCAATAATCTGAAGCGATTGAAGGTAACGGAAAAAACTGAAGGCCCAGGAGATACCGAGCGGGGTTAAGAAAAAAAAATGGAGAGCCCACATTTCGGAACACCTATAACGGGGTCTGTCAGCTATGCAGTCTACTTCACTAACCTTCTGCATGGTGCCTAATAGACCGGATAAGTGGTGACAGACAATTGAAATACTAATATGGACAGGATTTTCAATCGATCTGAGCTTAAAGACGAGAGATCACACGATAAATAACATACAAAAGCATTCGTCAGATTCTGACAAATCTTGCCAAAAAACGACTTACCTTCATAATGCGACAAACACGATCATGGTTTGTATGGAGATGGACACTACCGTCATTCAATGATTTCCAGTGTGACAAACATAGGAAATATTTCACTGAGCTGGCAGGGGTCAATCTGACGCACATGTTTTGGATTCCATTTTGACCGGGTTGACAATAACACTGGTTATTTAGATTACCATATATTTCACATTAAATTTACAGGCCATCGACCCGCACACAAGAAAACGCGCGGGCGGCCGTGATGCGTCCAATCAAACCAACCAAATAGTTAAGCTATTGGGAAAGGGGAAAGAAAAATAGTTGACTTGTTTCAGTTTAGTTAATCGAAATGGAAAAATAGGCCAAGTCGCTAATTAATCCGCTAACGTGCCATTACTAGCGCCATAAACCAAACCAGAATGCGAAACTGTGTATTAGACTGAGCCCAACCGCTGTGTGGCCTACGGTATTTTCAAGTGGTTAGTTTAACGAGGGTTCAGCTATCCTTTGGTATTGTTAGCCACACGCTGACCAATTTATCTACAGCATCGTCCAACCAATAAAATTCTCCTTGTCAGTATAAAAAGATATCGCGGATATATTGTTACACCGATACGATGGAATGAAAAACTACTTAGTTTCTGCAAAGATTAAAACAACGAGCGCACGTTGCCGCGGGCTAGAGCTAATAATAATTGACTATGTAATAATATGGGAGTCTCATATTTCAATTTTTAACTAATAATGTTTGCATAAAATTCCACACATTTAGTGTTAACACAAATAACATGAACATACGTAGAAAACATGTGAAGTGATTTTAGACGAGTTTCAAACTGCATTTGATTGTAATACGTGAAAATAACACAAAAATCTGGATGCGGGTGGCGCAGGACCGGTCATTTTGGCACTCTTTGGGGGACGCCTATGTCCAGAGTGGACGTCTTTCAGCTGATATGATGATGATGAAAACAAATAACGGCATGTACATTGTATGGTCAACCGGACCACACAACTCGGATTAAATATATTTATTTACTAAGTATGTTCTATAGTTCAGACAAAATGAGATGAGGTAGATCAAATCTCATTTGCCCGATTTGTCGGGTAGCTAGTTAATGTCGCAAATTTTAAATGTAATAACTGAGATCGCCATTGATATAGGCAAATATGTAGCAGTTGAAAAGTACAGCCGTCCTAAAGGCCTACGACGTCACCGCGACTGTGGGCGGGAACGCTTCTAATTAGGTATAACAATTTGAGGGTCAATCTGAGGCATCAGTTCACATTCCAATTTGATTGTAATGTTTCGCGCACTTGCTACTAATCCAAGATTGCTAAAGATGCGGCTTCTGCCATGAATGCTAATTTTAAAACTGATGAACTCGTTTATAAAAAATAAATAAATAAAAATAAATATTTGCGGACAATCTTACACAAATCAACCTAGTCCCAAACTAAGCAAAGCTTGTACTATGGGTACTAGACGACGATATAGATACTTATATAGAGAAATACATACTTAAATACATAGAAAACATCCATGACTCAGGAACAAATATTCGTGCTCATCACACAAATAAATGCCCTTACCGGGATTCGAACCCAGAACCTCTTGCTTCGTAGGCAGGGTCACTACCAACTAGGCTAAAGCGGTCGTCAAGTTTACGCCTTCTCTTGCGAGCTTTCTGACATTGTACTTGGTAAAGATCGCGGGAGTCCGCTAGATGCTGGTAGCACAGGACCGATCGGGTGTTCATCCAGTCGCATAATGACTATTGTCATAATTTCGATTCTCATACAACATTACACATAACGTTGTTGCTCGTAAAAGTCTTTTGTCCTTAATGATTCTGCGCTTAGTTATAATATTGATAATACTTTCATTGTGATAATGGGCTTGTGACCTTTAATTTGTTTACGATGCTATTTAAACCAGTTTTTGTAGTTGAACAAATGTTTGTATGGAAGCAACTACATTTAAAGGACATTAATACCCAAAAAATCGAGTTAAAGACGGACCTCGCTGACAGCAGCCGAAACGCTTCATACTGATTGGCTTTAAAGTATGACGTCACACCGTGCAATTTGTAGGTACTAACCGTTGCATGGAAAATGAAGTAAATTGCTGTTTCGGTCGCGAAATACTGCGTTTAGGTCCATAGTTGTTACAAATTTGTTTCTATAAAAGCGTAAGGATTCTATTGGTACCTTTAAATTTACTCTTGGACAATAAATAAAAAAACTTTTTTTTCTAAACTTACAAGGTTCATATCTTTTTATGATTTGAATAATATTTTGTATTTTACACTTTATTACAATCATTTGATGGTTTACTATCCATTTAGCAACACGACGTTATCAATTTTAACACCACGCAACAAGCCTATTGTACTACTTATGTCATATTTTTTTAACCATAATGTTGAATATCATAACATATTTAGTCATTAATTTGAAGATCATAATTATTATTAGTCATAAGAATTGCCATTAGTGCATTAATTATGACAATTTACTCTTGTTATGATTATTTCGCAAAAACAAACTAATTAATAATTATGTGGCAAATAATTATAAAGCCAATTCCGATACAAAGGGACAAATTTAAGGAGGCAAATATTCTTACTGTAGCATGCCAATACATTCTTGAGAATATTATGTATGTGCGGAAAAACCTTCAGGACTTCAATCTCAACAGTGATATCCACGACTACAACTCCAGAAGTAAACACAAGATCGCAGTGCAGTACAGTCGTCTTCGCAAGGTTAGCACGTCGTTCGTGGGGAACTGTATACGTTTTTACAATAAAATACCTACCGAAATTGTTAATTTGCCGTTAAGTAAATTTAAGTCTCATATAAAAAAATATTTGCTAAGCAAGGCGTATTATAATGTCAACGATTTCATAAACGACAAAAATGCCTTTAAGCCAGTAGCAGTCAAATTGTATTAGAATTAATATACCTTCGAGTATGATTGTCTTGGCGTATTACCTTTGTAATTATTATAAGTACCGGAAATAGCTGTTCCGTTTTATGTAACATGAGAGCACGTAATGCTTTTTCTCGCCGAACAAGTAACTTTAATCTTTGCTATTATCAATGTCCAGTGTGGCTTGAATATGTCATGCTCGCTTAAAGGGCTTTGCTTACGGTGGCGTCGTTGATCGGGTCGCCACCTTCCCTAACATATGGTTGAGGGAGGCGATGGCTGAGATATGCGTCATACTCGTGATCGGGTGCTGTTTGTGGAGTCCGGTCTGTTCATGCTTGCAAGGGCATAGTAACTACCTAAATACTAGTGTTATTATCATTATTTTGACGAGAGACATCATTCTGTTCTTGACACGTTTTATTGTTATTGACCCTGTACATCTCTGACAATATTACATTAATGATCCTTTTTTTTCTGTTTTAACGCTTAGGGACAGTATACATCTCTATAAGAACATTAGAATAATTATTAATTGTATTTGGATGCTCAGAGACATTATACATCTCTGGGGTACTAAATTATATCATAAACTTATTGTTAATTCTGATACAGACCTTATATCGAATGTATTTGATAATATTTTACAATTTTGGATTGTTCTAGTTTTCATTCAGTGACATTTAGTTTGTAACCATTTAGGTACTAATTAGTTAAAATCTGCAATTTTAAAATGATTATTGTGTAAGATTATTAATATTATATTGTAGAACACCATTTGACATGTAAAAGTGCCATTGTGGCCTATTTGCAGAATAAATAATTGATTTTGAATTGATTTTGATTTTGATTGAATGATTTGCTTAGGCAAAAAATTAATCGTAAATGTAATTTGGGCAAATATAAACTTTGCAGAATTACACTTTTCTCCTGAATTAAAAATACCACCGCACATTGGATTACCTACCTTTTCTACTCTTAGGCAGCTCGGTGTAGGTACGACTACGAGCGAAGCGAGGAGGAGTTGATAGGAAGAACTGCGACCCTACAGCGCACGAGCCGAGCGAGCGTAGCGAGCGTGCCGCGGTAGCGGCCGGCGAAGCTCCATATGTATATGACTTGAAAACGTTATGCGCAAAACTATTGTGGCGATTGATATTTATGCTTGAAGTTTTTATGCGCAAATACATTTATGACAATTGTTATTTATGCTCTCAAACATTATGGTTATAAAATATTCGCGAATTTATGTATGACTTTTGTCGGTTATGCGTGATGATACTGATGATTATGAGACGAGTGGTTATGCCAATCAAAATTATGGTTTAAACATTATGCAACCCGATATGGACCCGGACCGATCACTTTGGCACTCTTTGGACGAAGCCTAGCGTATAAATCGCTTTATACGCTAGGCTATAAGACCGCCTGTTGTCTGTTGTTTATGTTTAATTTATCTCTGTTTTTCTATTATGTACTATTTCTGGTGAGCAATATTATAAAGAATATTTGTGTTGTATTGTAAATATAGCTAATTATTTAAATGGGTCTTTTTTTACTAATATACATTTATACTCTACCGCTAACAGTGGCCCGCGTGCCCATCCAGTGCTATAGGAAGGTCCAATAATGTCGAGCGCGGGATAACGATGGTTCAAAGTTTTAATTAAATAGGGCAACATCTGCCTGCGTCGTTACTGACACGACAATTATTGTTACGAGCACACACAAAAACATATCGTGCAAGCAATATGGCGGCACGCACTGTTACCCCTAATGCTTTTCAAGTATTATTATGAATTCAAAGTATCTGTTTTGCCTTGTCTAATCTTCCGGGGCTATGGTTAGATGTAATTAAAATCATCGTGATTAAAATTGCCAATAAGGCACAGAGGTTAACCCGATTTGCACTTTGGGAAATGTCTTACGGGAATAATAAGGAGCGGTGTATTTTGCCAGAACCGCAAAATTATAGTTTGTTTAGCCTAGCTCGGTAATGTTCGCCTTACTGTTGCAAAACGTATCTAATAAAATACGTATTTTCTTTACTAATTAAGTAACTAGTTAACTTATAAATTCCGGGAAACTGATTTATTTATAAAATTTAATTGAGTCTGCCTCCACACAACTCAACATCAACGCCGCCGCCAAAGTGTAAGTATTAGGTATTTATCTATCCGATTATCCGATCCCTATATTGTACAAAATACATTACAGATTGCGATCGATTTTGATGCTTTTTAACTTTTAAATGCTTTGTCGGTCAAAATATACTTATCGACGAATTGCTTTTTCGCAGTCCCTGGAATTATGGACTATGTATTTACGAAGCATTGGTAAAATGCCCAGTTGATATAAACGAGAGATGAATTGAGTTCGACTTTACCATTGGTTTGCGATGTGCGCACTCACTCTACCACGATAAACTCGCAACGTGGATCACATCGTATACAACTCACCATCGTTTACCTACACTCAATGTAAACAGTCGATGTTTCACGCCAGCGTTAAAAAGTGTTTTTTGCACCAACCCTCGCAAGATACCGATTGGAATCGCACGTAAAGTCGAGCTTTTCAAACTCGTGCAGAAACGGACGCCATTACTTCGCCTGCATTCAAACACAGATAGATGGGTCGGTCGAGCAAACATTTTATTGCATGCGAGCTCCGTCTTGGTACTCTTGGTCCGCTTTACATAGAGGCTCTCTGTGAGTAACAATTTTCCGGAACATTTCCGCGCAGCTAACGAACGGAAACGCGAGGGACTCGCCCAATTGGCGGATAAATGCAGCTCAATTACTACATTGTGGCCGCATTTTTCCCCTAAACGTTCTGGCTTCAACAACTGCCTCTTTCATTATTTATTTCGCCTTTGTAGTGCATAATGTGGATTTTAACTGCCAAATGTAACACTTGGAGGACTTCCATTTGAATACCTGAATGCTCAGGTTAAAGGTATTGATTTAAAAGTTCATACTATAATGATCTAGGTATTTAATAAGCAGATTTATTTTTGCTCCCATGCTAATTAGGTAATCAGAACTTTAAAAATATCAGATTATCATTATTATTATAAAACGCGGTGAGGTCTCTTTTGTAGTTCAGCTCAGATCTTTAATAATCGGCTTAAACAACATTATTGTGCGGAAATATAAAGAATCAGGACTCGTATATAAAAGGATATTATATTATACTAGCTGTTGCCCGCGACTTCGTCCGCGTAGAACTTTTTATCGTCTTAGAAAATGATTTCTCTCAATACAAAATTTGAACCCTCTTTTAGGGGATAATTAAAAAAAAACGTTGATGTTCATTTTCTAGTTTGTGAACAAACAGTCTAAAACCAAAGTTAAAAATCTCATACTTTAAAAATGCCTTGAAATACTCAAACTTTGAACCAATTTTAACACTCTTAGGGGATCAATTTGGAAAAACTCTGAAATCAGTTTTGTAGTCTTTTAACGTACAGAATAAGACCGAAGTTAAAAATCTCTTAACACTTTTAAATTTTATTGCTCGCCATTTAAAATTTGAACCCCCTTTTAAACCCCCTTCGAGGTTGAATTTTTCTAATCGCTGAAAGAACTTTTTTCGTAAACTTTTAAGTCTCTAGCTCAAAAAAAGTGTTGCCCATATAAAGCTTTCTTAACCCCCTTAGGGGTGGAATTTTCTAAAACTCTGAAAGTACTTTATTATTAATTTTAATAAGTAACATTTCGAATAGTTTTAAGTCTAGCAAAAAAAAAAGTTTTTCCCACACAACACTGGCTACCCTTCTTAAGGATCTTAAGGATCCCCTTAGGGATGGAGTTTTCTAAAACGCTGAAAGTTCTTTTTTAGTATTCTAATAAGTAATCTTTTTGCAAAGTTTTAAGTCTAACTCAAAAAAAGTGTTGCCCATGCAAAGCTTGCTCTCCTTTTTAACCCTATTAGGGGTGGAATTTTCTAAAACGATTTGTGTTCTTTTTTTGTTTTTTAATAAGTAATCTTTCTACAAAGTTTCAAGTCTCTAACTCAAAAACATAAACTTTCCCTGATAAAAACTTTGCACCCCTTTTTATCCCCCTTAGGGATAGATTTTTTCAAAATGCTGAAAGTCTTTTTTTTGTATTTTTATAAGTAATCTTTCTACAAAGTTTTAAGTGTCTAGCTCAGAAAAAGTGTTCCCCATACAAACCTTGCACCCTTTTTTAACCCCCTTAAGGAATGATTTTTGTAAAACGCCGAATGTAGTATTTTTCATGTTCTAATAAGTAATTTTTCGACAAAATTTTAAGTCTCTATTAAAAAAAAATATGTTTTTCCCATACAAACTTTGCACCCTATTTTACCCCCTTAGGGGTGAAATTTTCCAAAACGCTGAAAGTACTTTCTTTGTATTTAAATAATCTTTCTACAAAGTTTTAGGACTCTAGCTAAAAAAAATAGTTTCCCACATACAAACTTTGCACCCCTATTTTAGCCCCCTATTTTTAGGGGTAGAATTTTCTAAAACGCTGAAAGTACTTAATTTGTATTCTGATGACTAACCTTTCTACAAAGTGTTAAGTCTCTATTTAAAAAAAATATTGTTTCCCCCATACAAAATTTGCACCTTTATTTTACCCCCTTAGGGGTAGATTTTTTTAAAACACTGAATCTAGGTACTTTATTTGTATTCTAATGAATAATTTCTCTACAAAGTTTTAAGTCTCTATTTAAAAAAAAGTAGTTTTTCCCATACAAACTTTGCACTCTATTTTACCCCTTTAGGGGTAGAATTTTCTAAAACCCTGAAAGTTCTTTATTTGTATTCTAATGACTGATCTTTCTACAAAGTTTTAAGTCTCTATTTTAAAAAAAGAATGTTTTCCCCATACAAACCTTGCACCCCTATTTTACCCCCGTAGGGGTGGAATTTTCCAAAACGCTGAAAGTGTTTCATTTGTATTCTAATAACAATTTTTTCTACAAAGTTTAAGTCTATAGCTCAAAAAAAAAAGGTTCTCCCATACAAACTTTGCACCCCTATTTTACCCCCTTAGGGGTAGAATTTTCAAAAATCCCTTTTTATCCCTAGCCCACGTTATAAAAGTCATACTGTGCAAAAATCAACTCTCTAAGATTAGTAGTTTCGGCTGTGCGTTGATGAGTGAGTGAGTGAGTGAGTGAGTGAGTGAGTGAATAAGTCAGTCAAGACATAGGCATTTATTATGTATTATGTATAAATAGATAGAAGATAATGAAACTCCCATTCAAATATCTCAAAAAATTATGAAGCTACATCCGTTTTAATGTCGCTTGTTAGAGTGAGAAAACGATGAGGGACTGTGACGTCAATATACTCGAGCGTCATAGTAAAAAACAGTCGTTTCATATGAAGGTGCGTTTTGCGGAAAAGGGACAGAACATACCCCCTCTTAAAACTTTGGACTCTTATAACTTAATCATTACCTATATAACCTCTTGCTTTGTTTTTTTCTCCATTTGACTATATTTATTTTAAATTCTTTATCGAGAAAATATATTATGATTATTTACCATATTTTCGATTCCTGAGCTATAACCACGAACTTCGGAATAGGGAACATTACGCAAAGCTCTGCGTAGGGGGCGACACTAACACAACCCGTAAATAAACCGGTGCCGGTTAATGTACGGCCCAATAATTGGCATCCTCTATATCTATGTCTCTTTTTAACTTATACAAAAAGAGAGAGATAACGATAGATGGACGTGTATTATCGGGCCGTACATTAACCGGCACCAACAAACCGCCATGACGTACAATGTCATATTTATTTACCTAACAAACAATAACGAATAATTGATGAAAACGCGTTAAACTACAATCGTTTTATTATCATTCGTGTGTAAAATACCTGTACTGTGATATTAAAATGGCATCCTATAGCCATTTAAAGGTGGATGAGGGCTTTTTTTTGCTTTACGACGTATTGCCGCTTCCCATAGTTTTCATATCATCGTTTCCTTCGGAAATGAATAATGCCCTTCATTCTTGCATCCAATTACGCGGCACTGATGCATTTTATTCATTGAAATATTTTCTTCACTATTTGATCCAGAGCTTTGAAGGACTTGTCAAAGTTGTCAAAAAAACTGTTTACTAATTGTGTTAGTGCTGCACTCTGGCGGCAGAACATTGCAGTAATGTTCCCTATTCGAAAATATTCAGGTATCTCTATCTCTATCGCACTAACCATACTCGAGTGACAGGGATGCAAATATATGAACATTGAGTATCGGTTTTCGTAGTAGCGCCGCAGGTACTTTGGCTGAATGCGCCGAGCGCGTGCCATTGTCATTCAAAAAAAACAAATTCGTGTTAATTATATTGTTCAAATTTGTTGATTTCATTTATTGAAATTACGACATAAAACGACATTTGCGCATATAAGTTCTCATATCAGAATCGAATATTTTTTTATGGTTTATATTTTAGCATTTGTCTCGTAAAGGTCTATCGTAGACGGGATTTAAATTATATTAATAAGTGAAAGGCAAAGCAATTCCGCCATTTTGACGAAAATTTGACGGTTCTTATAGCTGACAGTTGGAGCAGCGTTTGATTTCAATAAAAATAAATGAAAAATTAAATGAAGTCGTATATTTCGGAAAATTAATTAACTGTCGCAGTCGGATAAAAACTATCCTAAGTTGCAGCTAGAATAACAATGTACCTATATAAAATGTTTCATATTTTTCCGTTCATGGGATGCTGAGAACATTCGAACCGCGCAAAGCTTAGTTTCAAACTGGCTGATTCTTTTTTTAATTTAGAGATTTATTATAAGTGGAGATTATTCATAGATTAAGTATCTCGTGGCACATTTCCTGTTAACAGGAAGTCCTCAAAAATTGCACGATTTTGTGCTCGTATAATCCCTTGATGTGTCTTTATTTCTAATTTATCATGACTGCGATGAGGATGACACACGGCGGTCTTCTCGACTATTTACCTGCACGACACAAAACGTAACGTCACCGCAGTTTACCTAATGTTAAAAAGTCTTATTTATTCGTACAAACTAAATCGCAATCTTGCCAGAAGTGGAGCACACTCTTAACCAGTTTGTAAACTACATAAATATACAATCTATTTAAATTTTAATTATAGTAGCGTTAGGCACGTAAATATATCTAATTGCTTTATTATAAAATCATTTTACTAACTATATATACTGAATAAATGTTTTTTTTTATATAGAAAACTCCAGTGAGACTCAGAGATATTAAAATATATTGTAAACGGGTCGGTCACTCACGTATTTTAGGTCGAGTATCGCTCGACATGTTTCGAACCGATTGTTTTTTTTTTACTTATTTACTTTCGGAAACTATGTAGAGATCTTCATGTGGCCGAAAAACAAATTACGTGGCATGGCACAATATCGGCATTGTATTTGGCATAATCTTGATTTTGTTTTTAATCCTTATGTTGAATCGTCTCCTAAACAACTCGTCACTAGAATATATATTTATAATATATTTACGAATATGATTTAAGTGCCTCGATGCTGATGGTGGATAAGCTTAGTGCGCATTTTATTATAATAAAAAATCCATAGATAAATAAACTCTTGGTTCAACCATTTGTTGAATATAAAATAATTTCTACCTGCTAATTCTACAAGCTAATTAAATAAATATCAACATCAAACAGCTACTTTTCTGCTAATTGCATCAATTTATAGCATTAACTCAATTTGTAACGTAAAAATAACATAAATATTTTCTCAATGAAGGCCGTAAAGTGAAATTATTTCCTGTAGGGAAGGAAGTAGGAACGACAATGAACTCACTTAGACGAAGGGCGAAAGAATAATGACCTGCCGCGACCTGCCTGGCTAGGGCTGTCGCTTCCAGACCAGTCTATAAGTCGGACACTACGTTATTAATTGCCTACAATAATTGGCAACGCTGCCATTAGCGCCGATGCATTAATATAAAATCTATTTCGTCGTTAATATTAATGTAACAAGTTAATCGGATTATCATGTCGAATAACCAAAAATTCAACCGCTAATGCTAATTCCACATCAAAGGCTTGTGACCTAAGATTTATTTACGATGCCATTTAAACCAGTTTTTGGAGAGGAACAAATGTTTGTATGGGAGCAGCTACAATTAAAAAACATAAATACCTAAAAAAAATATTTAAAGACGGACCTCGCTTGTGGCAGCCAAAGCGCTTCATACTAATTCACGTAAAAGTATGACCTCACACTTTGCAATTTGTACTAATCGTTGTACCTATAGAAAATTAAGTAAAATGCTGTTTCGGTCGCGAAATACTGCTGTTCTACAAATTTGTTTCTATAAAACGTCAGGATTCTATTGGTAGCTTTAAATTTACTCTTAGACAATAATAAAAGTGCATAGTTTTCTAAACTTTCCATTCAAGGTCCATATCTTTTATGATTTGAATTAAAGTTTGTAATTTATAATTTACTAGCTGTTGCCCGCGACTTCGTCCGCGTAGAACTTTTTATCGTCTTAGAAAATGATTTCTCTCAATATAAAATTTGAACCCTCTTTTAGGGGATAATTAAAAAAAAGTTGATGTTCATTTTCTAGTTTGTGAACAAACAGTCTAAAACCAAAGTTAAAAATCTCATACTTTAAAAATGCCTTGAAATACTCAAACTTTGAACCAATTTTAACACTCTTAGGGGATGAATTTGGAAAAACTCTGAATTCAGTTTTGTAGTCTTTTAACGTACAGAATAAGACCGAAGTTAAAAATCTCTTACTCACACTTTAAAATTTTATTGCTCGCCATTTAAAATTTGAACCCCCTTTTAAACCCCCTTAGAGGTTGAATTTTTCTAATCGCTGAAAGAACTTTTTTCGTAAACTTTTAAGTCTCTAGCTTAAAAAAAGTGTTGTTCTTAACCCCCTTAGGGGTGGAATTTTCTAAAACTCTGAAAGTACTTTATTATTAATTTTAATAAGTAACATTTTGAATAGTTTTAAGTCTAGTAAAAAAAAAAGTTTTTCCCACACAACACTGGCTACCCTTCTTAAGGATCTTAAGGATCCCCTTAGGGATGGAGTTTTCTAAAACGCTGAAAGTTCTTTTTTAGGATTCTAATAAGTAATCTTTTTGCAAAGTTTTAAGTCTAACTCAAAAAAAAGTGTTGCCCTTGCAAAGCTTGCTCTCCTTTTTAACCCTATTAGGGGTGGAATTTTCTAAAACGATTTGTGTTCTTTTTTTGTATTTTAATAAGTAATCTTTCTACAAAGTTTCAAGTCTCTAACTCAAAAACATAAACTTTCCCAGATAAAAACTTTGCACCCCTTTTTATCCCCCTTAGGGATAGATTTTTTTTCAAAACGCTGAAAGTCTTTTTTTTGTATTTTTATAAGTAATCTTTCTACAAAGTTTTAAGTGTCTAGCTCAGAAAAAGTGTTCCCCATACAAACCTTGCAGCCTTTTTTAACCCCCTTAGGGAATGATTTTTGTAAAACGCCGAATGTAGTATTTTTCATGTTCTAATAAGTAATTTTTCGTCAAAATTTTAATTCTCTATTAAAAAAAAATATGTTTTTCCCATACAAACTTTGCACCCTATTTTACCCCCTTAGGGGTGAAATTTTCCAAAACGCTGAAAGTACTTTCTTTGTATTTAAATAATCTTTCTACAAAGTTTTAGGACTCTAGCTAAAAAAAATAGTTTCCCACATACAAACTTTGCACCCCTATTTTAGCCCCCTATTTTTAGGGGTAGAATTTTCTAAAACGCTGAAAGTACTTAATTTGTATTCTGATGACTAATCTTTCTACAAAGTTTTAAGTCTCTATTTAAAAAAAATATTGTTTCCCCCATACAAAATTTGCACCCCTATTTTACCCCCTTAGGGGTAGATTTTTTTAAAACACTGAATCTAGGTACTTTATTTGTATTCTAATGAATAATTTCTCTACAAAGTTTTAAGTCTCTATTAAAAAAAAAGTAGTTTTTCCCATACAAACTTTGCACTCTATTTTACCCCTTTAGGGGTTGAGTTTTCTAAAACCCTGAAAGTTCTTTATTTGTATTCTAATGACTGATCTTTCTACAAAGTTTTAAGTCTCTATTTAAAAAAAAAATGTTTCCCCCATACAAACCTTGCACCCCTATTTTACCCCCGTAGGGGTAAAATTTTCCAAAACGCTGAAAGTGTTTCATTTGTATTCTAATAACTAATTTTTCTACAAAGTTTAAGTCTATATAGCTAAAAAAAAAAAGGTTCTCCCATACAAACTTTGCACCCCCATTTTACCACCTTAGGGGTAGAATTTTCAAAAATCCCTTTGTATCCCTAGCCCACGTTATAAAAGCAACATACTGTGCAAAAATCAACTCTCTAAGATTAGTAGTTTCGGCTGTGCGTTGATGAGTGAGTGAGTGAGTGATTGAGTGAATAAGTCAGTCAGGACATAGGCATTTATTATGTATAAATAGATAGAAGATAATGAAACTCCCATTCAAATATCTCAAAAAATTATGAAGCTACATCCGTTTTAATGTCGCTTGTTAGAGTGAGAAAACGATGAGGGACTGTGACGTCAATATACTCGAGCGTCATAGTAAAAAACAATCGTTTCATATGAAGGTGCGTTTTGCGGAAAAGGTACAGAACATACGCCCTCTTAAAACTTTGGACTCTTATAACTTAATCATTACCTATATAACCTCTTGCTTTGTTTTTTTCTCCATTTGACTATATTTATTTTAAATTCTTTTTCGAGAAAATACATTATGATTATTTACCATATTTTCGATTCCTGAGCTATAACCACGAACTTCGGAATTCGAAAATATTCGGGTATCTCTATCTCTATCGCACTAACCATACTCGAGTGACAGGGATGCAAATATATGGACATTGAGTATCGGTTTTCGTGGTAGCGCCGCAGGTACTTTGGCTGAATGCGCCGAGCGCGTGCCATTGTCATTCAAAAAAAACAAATTCGTGTTAATTATATTGTTCAAATTTGTTGATTTCATTTATTGAAATTACGACACAAAACGACATTTGCGCATATAAGTTCTCATATCAGAATCGAATATTTTTTTATGGTTTATATTTTAGCATTTGTCTCGTAAAGGTCTATCGTAGACGGGATTTAAATTATTAATAAGTGAAAGGCAAAGCAATTCCGCCATTTTGACGAAAATTTGACGGTTCTTATAGCTGACAGTTGGAGCAGCGTTTGATTTCAATAAAAATAAATGAAAAATTAAATGAAGTCGTATCTTTCGGAAAATTAATTAACTGTCGCAGTCGGATAAAAACTATCCTAAGTTGCAGCTAGAATAATAATGTACCTATATAAAATGTTTCATATTTTTCCGTTCATGGGATGCTGAGAACATTCGAACCGCGCAAAGCTTAGTTTCAAACTGGCTGATTTTTTTTTTAATTTAGAGATTTATTATAAGTGGAGATTACAATAATTTGATGGTTGACTATCCATTTAGCAACACTACGTTAACTTTAACATGACGCAATTACCCTATTACGATAATTGGTGTTTCCGTCGCTCGTTTTATATTTCTATAAAAGTGATGTGGTATAATCAAAATGTGTCTATGCATCAATAACACACTATGGTAGCTTTAATTTTAAATAACTCAAATTTAACGAACGAAAGTGTCGCTGATAATCAATGAACATAATGAAAATAATATAAGATACTTCTACAGGTGATGAAAACTTCTGAAGTGACAACCCTATTTGTGGATTATTTAAACTTATTCCTCTCGCAAGGAATATTCCGGAGGCACGTTACGTGAAATTTGGATTCTTTTTTTTCTTTTATCCTATGAATATTTCACTTCTTAATACGAAAAGCCAACGATTTATAAAAATAAACAGTGTTCCATTAGGAAATAAACAATACAATTCTGTTGACACCTAATTTTACAAGGTAGGGGACTCTCAGAAAGTATATGTAGTGGACCACCTTATAATTGGAGGCACGACATAAATAAAATAATCTCTTGTACGTCTATTTGAATTAGTTAAAATTTATGGGCAATGTTCTTTTATGATCGAACCAAGGAGGCACCGGCATTTGGTAGGTACAATTTACTTGTTTAGGTTTTTGTTTTGGTTTTTTTACGTGCTTTGTTTATTAAAGAAATTGTATTTCCATTTATCATCTCATCAAATATTTCACTGCCATAATTTGTTATTCTGGTCGTTTAAAGATAAACATTCTAATCAGTTAAGCACTTAGAGGAGTATTGAATACATATTAGTTACCAAAACTAATTCAGGGCAGTTGTATGACAAACATCAAAAACCAAAATTAGTCTTCAGTTTCCATAGTTTTCAGGAACAGGATTGTAATCACGTAATTTATTTCAATTTAAATAATAAACAACTGCAGTTTACGAATAGCCGCCAGTTGTTATGTCGCTAGGTAGAACATATTTTACCGCACCGCAGCTATTACTCAGCCGGGGCTCGAACCGACACCAGCCAAACTATTCACATCTTATTTCACCGCACTTTACCACTCAACCCTACTATATCTTGAGGCTAGGATCTGTAATAACAACGCGTATTCTGAGGTCTGTCTTTAACTGGTCCGACTGCAGTGAGGCTAAGCTTTCTGAATAACAGCCAAGGACCTAAGTAACGACCTAACCTAATGCGTGCACATTCTTCTCCTATTTTTCAAGTCAACCAGACCGGGGCAATAAGACGTCGGTAGTTTCACGGATAAATGGGTGGGTACTACTTAGTTAGAACAGCGAACACTCATTCGTATCTTAGTTCATTATATTACAGTTAAGACGCGCAGTGACAATGGCCAGAAATGTTAACAAATAACACATTATAGGTATTTTAGTTATAAGCTGTTAGGGGAAATATCGTCAAAGAAATCTATCTGTACTTCATTTTATATGCGCTGTACCTCAATATCAGTTAGCATATAGGTGCTTATAGTAGTATAGATTTATCATTTAGCATTTTTACGGCGACGAACAGTTGTACCTTAGCACATATTACACACAATAGTTTGTCATGAAAAACTTCATAATAATGTATTGTAATAAATAACACTGTTTATTCAACCTAAGGTTTTATGTGCGTTACATTTTCCTGTGAGTTAAGGGAAAACTGTTATTGGCCACAGCCCACAGCCTACCTACTACTGTTAACGCACTTGTAACCTCTTGCAAACTTTTTCAAATTTTTCCCTGGGTTGGAAATCGGTTCTGCAACAAATTATGCCTACTCAACTCACTCTAATATTACCTATCCCAAACAATTGGCGTAACTAGTTCCTTTAGGATGCAACTGAGATAACGCTTAGATGAGCACTGTAACGTGCATATTATACTGCCTATAATGACATACCTACTTATGTCTAAAACAAATGATTATAGTAGTTTATGTGACTGTACATAATGAAGGGCTTTAAACACGAGTGTGGGTTTATGAAACGAGCCGAAGGCGAGTCATAGTAACATCACACGAGTGTTTTAATGCCTAATTATGTACAGTTACATGCACTACTTTATCTATCCACATATCATAAGCCTCCATGATGCATTCAGGAGCCGCATATTATGACCGGTATCGCGGCGTTGTTTTCGGGCAGTTGTCATAGTTTTTAGGGTTCCGTACTCAAAAAGTAAATCGGGACCCTATTACTAAGACTTCGCTGTCCGTCCGTCCGTCTGTCTGCTGGCTCCAGGCTGTATCTCAAGAACCGTGATAGCTAGAGAGTTAAAATTTTCACAGATTATGTATTTCTGTTGCCGCTATAACAACAAATACTCAAAACAAAATAAAATATTTTTAAGGGGGGCTCCCATACAACAAACGTGATTTTTTTGCCGGATTTATAGATAACTAGCTGTTGCCCGCGACTTCGTCCGCGTAGAACTTAATACTTAGAAAATATAATGCAAACAAACTTCTACCATCTTAAGGGATGATTTCCGAGGCAAAAACTATTCTATATCCTTTGAAGGGTCTCAAATTATCTCTATACCAAATTTCATCTAGGTACATGGATTTTATCCAAACTTTCACCCCCTATTTCATACCCTTAGGGAATGATTTTCGGGATAAATAAATAAATAAATAAATAAATATTACGGGACAATCTTACACAAATCAACCCAGCCCCACGGTAAGCTCAATAAGGCTTGTGTTGTGGGTACTAGGCGACGATATATATATAATAGATAAATACATATAGATACTTATATACATATGTAACATCCATAACTCAGGAACAAATATTCGTGATAGACACACAACTAAATGCCCTGACCGGGATTCGAACCCGGGACCTCCAGCTTCGTAGGCAGAGTCACTACCAACTGGGCTACGGAGGCCGTTACTATCTAATGTCATTCTTCGGGACTCAAACGACCTTTATACCAAATTTCATCTAAACGGGATTCATCCAAATTTTCACCCCCCATTTCACCCCCTTAGGGAATGATTTCCGGAATTACAACTATCCTATGTCCTTTCCCAGGACTCAAGCTATCTCTATACCAAATTGTATTAAAATGGGTTCCATCCGAATTTTCACCCCTAATTTTATCCTCTTAGGGGATGATTTCTGGGGTAAAAACTATCCCATGTCCTTTCCCAGGACTTAACCTATATCTACACCAAATTTCATCAAAATAGATTACATTCAAATTTTCACCCCTTAGGGGATGATTTCCGGGATAAAACCTATAATATGTCCTTCCCCGGGACTCAAACTATTTATATACCAAATTTCATCTAAATCGGTGCAGCGGTTTAAGTAGCTCCATACAAATTTCCACCCCCAATTTCAGCCCCTCAGATATAAAAACTACCCTTTGTCCTTCCCCGGGGCTCATTTCATCTAAATCGGTTCAGCGGTTTAGGCGTGAAGAGGTAACAGACAGACACACTTTCGCATTTATAATATTAGTATGGAAGTATGGATTATTAGTATGGATAGTATGGATTATTTCCGCTTGTCTTCCAAATAGAGGTGTAGCTGTAGACTCACTTCAAAAGAAAGAAGCAACGAAAAACTCATTCAAATATCTCAAAAAATTACGAAGCTACAACCGTTTTAATGTCGCTTGTTAGAGTGAGAAAACGATCAGGGACCTTGACGTCACGATCCTCGAGCGTCATAGTAAAAAACAATCGTTTCATTATAAAGGTGCGTTTTGCGGAAAAGAGACGCAACAAACCCCCTCTTAAAACTTTATACACTTATAACTTAGTGATTACCTATATAGCCTCTTGCGTTGTTTTTTTTTAGAGAGAATACAACATTATGATTATTTTGTTTAGTGTCTACATCCCTATTTTCGATAAGATAAGATAAAATAAGATTTCTTTATTGTCAGAACTGTGTACATTTAGTTGTTTTGGGTAAAATAAAGTCCAACAGCTTGCCCATTTCGGACGTACAATATTAAACTTAAAGCTAGTCAAATATACTAAAACAATAACAACAATAGTATTTCCAAATAATTTTAACCATATTCACACATAAAATATTAATTTAGATCTATCCGACATCCGTATTTTCTTTTAAACCACGAACTTCGGAATTCGAAAATATTCGGGTTCTATCTCTATCGCACTAACAAATGACAGGAATGCAGAGGGCCTACCGCGAAAGGCATTCGAAGTTTCCCCTCTCTGTCATACTTACAAGTTCGTACATAAGTGCGACGGAGAGGGAAAACTTCGAATGCCGTTCGCGGTAGGCCCTCAGATATACGAACTTCGAGTTTCGGTTTTCGTGGGTTGGCTGAATACGCAAAGAGCGCGCGCGCGTGCCATTCAAAAAAACCAAGTTTATATTGTTCGAATTTGTTGTTACATTTGTACAAATTACGCCTTAATTCGACATTTGCGCATATAAGTTCGCATATCAAAATCGATTAATTTTATATTTGCTTTTGGTACCTATGTGTCTCGTCAATGTATATCGTAGACGGGATTAAAATTATTAATAGGCGAAAGAAAGGCAAAGCAATTCCGCCATTTTGTCCGTAGTATTTCTTATTACTGTAATTTTGACGTTTATTTTAGCTGACAGATGTGGCGGCGATATACTTTAAGAATAATAAATGAAAAATTAAATGAAGTCGTATATTACGGAAAATAAATTAATTGTCGCAGTCGGATAAAAACTATCCTAAGTTGCAGCTGGAATAATAATGTACCTATATAAAATGTTTCATATTTTTCCGTCCATGGGATGTTGAGAACATTCGTACCACAGAAAGCTTAGTTTCAAACTGGCTGATTCTTTTTTTAATTTAGAGATTTATTATAAGTGGAGATGGTACGGAACCCTTCGTGCGCGAGTCCAAACCGGTTTTTTATTATTCAGAGACAAACTAGAGTCGGTCCCAACTATCATATCGTTCGATATCTTACTTACGTGCATTTGTCAAATTTGTATGCAAACTGACAATTCATTTCGAACTAAACGTCATCTCGAATAGAGGTCAAATCAAATTTCTTTGTTTTTAGAGGTTTTCGAAATTTGAAGGAAATAATATTATTGAAATCGATGTTATTATTTAGCAATTATAACATTTTCACAGATAAGAAATTTGTTCTCATAAAACAGTCTATTTTTATGGTGGTCATAATGTGCGGTTCTGTAACGCATCATGGAGGGTTTATAATATTTGGATAGATAAAGAATAAAAATATTATTTACCGACCTGTCGACTGGTTAGCCCTGAAAGGTTATCACGTAACGTTCCGAACGCGCGTCGGTACAATTTAACTGTCAATTTCCCATACAAAAAGTGACATTTAGACCTACCCGACGTTCGTACAATGCGTTACGTGATCGACCTACTGGTGGGTAGTGACGCTGCCTACGAAGCTGAAGGTCCTGGATTCGAATCCCGGTAAGGGCAAATATTTGTGTGAAGAGCATGAATATTTCTTTCTGAGTCTTGGGTGTTTTCTATGTATTTAAGTATTTATATCTATTAAATATATCGTCATTTAATACCCATTAATATTGAGCCCATTACTATGGGGCTAGTTTGATTTGTGTAAGATTTTTTATTTATTTATTTAAACTTTATTGCTCAAACAAAAAGTGCAAAAGGTGGATTTAATGCCTTAATGCATTATCTACCAGTCAACCGCAGGGCTAAACAGAAAAGCTTATAGGTGCAGGCAGTTGCTAATAAAAAAAAGGATACGTAGATCTAACGCCCGATCCCTCCACGCATTTCAGATCAAAATCTCTTTAGAGAAAACAATATACTCACCCTGCCCTCGCAGTACATATATGATGTTGCTAAATTCGTCAAAGAAAACATTGACACATTTCCCCGCAAAAAGATAACTCGCACAAGACAGGGGTCCCTGAACCAGCTCCTCACACAAAACACTCGAAAGACCAAGTCAAGTAAAATCGTTTCTCACGTGGGGCCAAAAGTATTTAACAAACTACCAGTAAATGTAAAATGCGCGGTTAGTAACTCAACTTTTTTAAGAAAATTAAAATCGTGGCTTCTCACCCACTCTTTTTATGACATCAAAGATTTTTATGAGTTACCACAATAAGAATGTAATATGTTAACACACCTAGTTTATAAACTTAATCTAAACAAACGATGACATGTAATATTTATAATATTACTAGCTTTTGCCCGCGACTTCGTCCGCGTGAACTTTAGTATTAACTTCCATTTTCTATTTGATCAACTTCCGTTAGGTAATAATTCCTAAAATGGTTTTCAATGTCTTAATGCAAAATATAATAATTTATCTGTCGGGCAAGAGTTACCTCAAAGCTGTTCTGCCGTTTTAAGGTGTCTGAGTAGGTAACAATCATTCAAACTTACAAACGTTTGCAATTATATTATGAGTAGAAAGTGAAATTACTATATTATGGTTTTCAATACTTGTGTGAATATTGTTATTTTAAATAAGAGTCATTCTTACAAACCATTCAATTTAGTTCCGTTTGCATCATTTTGAGGGTTGTATTACGAAAGTGACTATACTACCTAACCACACTTTAGTTATGTTATGTATTTTGTAGGTACCACATAAGTGATTTGGTGTAATACTGTTAACCTATGTGTGAATTAATAAAAAAATCTTAATTCTTCTTAAAATTCTTACTGAAAAATATTTTTTTTTCGAAATATACATGCATTATGTTCTTAGTGGTAAAAGCGATTGCCGCGAGCACGAAATCGGAGCCCCGGCAGAATGTAGAAGCCTAGAGCTACTTTCCTCCTTCCAAGTTGCCACCTTCTAACAATATGAAGCTAGGCGAAAGGCTTTTCTTTTCAACAGAGCCTTGAGCCCCGGCCAATGACCAAAGAGAAAGTAAGATCGATGCAATATCCTTCCATAAATCTCGCACGTAAGGAAACCCATAGTTAGGAGCCTTCTTAAAATTTCAAAAGACTGCATTACTTCTGCAGCGGCAAGGGATACATTAAGGCACCACAGACCACCAGTGAGCTCTGGCAGAAGCCTGAAGGCCGAACTTCTTTGGAAGGCCAAAGTGAGCAGAACCTCTTCATCACCTCCATCCCAGTAATTTGATATGAGACCGAAGACGAACTTCAAGGTCCGCTCAAGATCCTGCTGTAACTTATTAAAAAACATACTCCACATCCAGTATAGTAAAATTTCACTTAAAGTCCTTCATCTTGGACGAATGGTTCTCAATTTCATTTTAATTGGCCTCGCACGGGACGACGGCAAGAGACCCGACGGTATGACGTTGGTACCGTGGCGATTGGGGCGGCCCTTAGTGTGGGACTCCACCTGTGTGGACACTCTGGCAATGTCACATGTTACAACAACGTGCCAAAAACCAGGTGGGGCGGCCGCAAACGCGGAGACGGCTAAGCGTCGAAAATATTTGTGTTTAGGCGACAATTATATTTTCGTCCCGTTTGCGGTCGAGACGCTAGGCCCTTGGGGACCAGAGGCTTACCAATTGTTTAGCCTTATAAAAAATAAGATCATCCGTATCTCCGGTGATCCCAGAGCTGGCGCGTTTCTCGGCCAAAGAATCAGCATTGCTGTGCAGCGTGGAAACGCCGCCAGCATTTTGGGGTCCTTTCCCCCAATGCGCGACCTTGGGGACGCGGGTTAAATACCAGTATCAACTTTTATTTTAGTTTTTTTTGATTTACTTATTTTTGTGTATAGATTAAGTTAGTATAAGTACATAACATCAAATGTATTCAATAATAAAGTGAATTTTAATTGTAATATTCTTTTTGCCTCTGTAGGTAAAATTGTTAATGAAACTTATTGTACCTAGAAACTATATTTAACTTTTTAATCGACTTCAAATCAAAACAAGGAGGAGGTTCTCAAGCAGGCTATAAGTTTGTTTTACGTTTGTTACCTCAGAACTCCGTCATTTATGAACCGATTCGTACCTACATATATTTTTCATTTTTAAGTGTATACTTCCAGATTGATCTTATTGTTTTCAAAAAGCTAGTTGGATGATGGGAGCCATGAGGTATTGAACCAAACATTTGGTGAAGTGGAACTGTTGATGAATACCACAGATAACTTATGGAACTCCTCAATGATGTAAATTACGTCACATATTCTGATATGATTCCGTTTAAGTAGCAACTAATGTAGTGCCAAAGGTGATTCTGAGATCCTTGAGGAATTGACGGAGCTCCTCAATTATTATCAGCCAAACATTTGGGTTTATTCTGTAACTGGGGACTGGCAATTTCGGTTCTCGGTTTCCGTCACCCCAAACCATGTTCGCGATTATTTCTCCTTCAAGGAGAGCTTCCACCTTCTCTCCGACTTTTCTCTTCCATGACAGTCATCCCAACCGTCTATTGTTCTGTCTCGAATTCAAATAAATAATACCCGTCATAGCTCTTTGTTAGCGCACAGCGGAACTAATGAGATCCCGAGTTTGTCCAGAAAAATAATATGTCCTCGTTACCTAACATTTCAATGATGACATTTCTAGAATTATAGTAAAAGCACATTACAACCAAAGTCACAATGAAAGTAATAGGGGGCGCTGAAGGCAATATTCTTATGTCCGACTGATATTTAAATTTACAAACATCATAATATGATAATAATTCACTAAAACACCTGTTTTAAATTTAAATTGTACAATTTGGTCATAAAAATATATAAAGTACTTTTCTGAGGAAATCGAAAATCGTTGTTCGAATCATTCCAACGATTATTGGCATTATATTTATTGCAAACCTTTGGTTAAAGATGTAGTGTGTGTGGTGTTCCATTTACTTACTCTAACTTAAAAATACTGTAGGTACTACAATATGCGCAAATGAGAGATACTCGTACCTATACAACGTTAAATCCATATACATAATTACAAAAGTAATCGATAAATACCAAACATTTGTGTGTTCTTGTATTCTTAAGACTTGGCAATTATATGTAAAATAAATAATCCCCAAATATCCGCTTTGCTACGCGGCATTTTCATAGCGTTCTACTTGACTTTTCGCTTTTCCGCGAATGGATATTTTACTCGAATTTTCCGCGTTTCCTGTGTCATGTTCATGTTTGGGTTTTAAGTTTTGTTGACCTGAATTTTTTTCTGCAATTTTGCCACAGTGTCTCGTGCCTTGTAAACATGTTCTTGAGCTTTAAACGTTCTGTAATGCATTCGCCGAGACTCAAGAGTTCTGCCGCCAAAAAAAGTTACATCAGAAAAAAAAAACTCATCCTTGCCCACGCTATAGTACTTGGAAGATAGTAGGTAGGTATCGTTTTTCATTCGAAGAAATCTTTAACCATTGTACTTTTCTTTTTGAAAGAAAATTATCAACGAATTCCTGTTTAGACGTAGTCGATCAGAGATAACCTTACCACTTAAATAGTTATTTCTGAATTAAATAAATATTCATGAATGCAACTTTAACTGTAATATTAACGCAATGATTACTAATTTACATCGTAAAAAAATATTTGCGATTCCTGTAACGTCCAAATTTGTCACCTGTCGCTAACTTAAAAAAATAAAACCTGCATGCCGGTCGCTGGGTTTGAACTTGGGAACACCGAGTTCGTAGTCTATAGGCCAAACCACCGGACTACGTATCAATTGTTAAAACATGATGAATATTAGAATACCTTGACGTGTTATTTATTACCAAGGTGACGAAACCTGCTATTCCCTGCCGTCGCATCATTATAATCTGTAATCGCCTCACCACCTATTTTTCATCCAATATTTTTCACGTTTTATCCCAACATTTCACAAATGTTGAATTTATTATTTTTACTTTCCAGTCAAGTATATGCTTGTCAACTTTCAAGCTCATGGATTCAAGGAGTTCCCATACAACGATTAACCCCATTTTTTACCCCCTTTGAACCCTAATCTTTATGATTTTTATAGCCTATAGCCTGGCTGAAGATCCACTTAACGTTTAAGTAAAAGTTTCATATTAATCCATTCGCTCGTTTTCACGTGATGCCGTTACATATAAACAGACAGACAAACAGACAAAAATTCTAAAAACTGTTGAAGTGTGTTCTGTTATCGATTCTAAAACCCCTCAACTGATTTTTTTGCCAATATCTTCTATGTACAGACTTTCGACCCTCTACAGCTTTATTATATGTATGTATGTATATATGTATATATATGTATAGATAGATAGATATAAAATACATTTCCTAATATAATATATTAATGCATAGATTTACATAAATACAATAAAGTATACTATAAATACCCAGTGCAAAAAACACTGTCTGTTAAACTAACCAGAGATATCGTCGAGAAAATGATTGCGCAACATGCGCTTGAAGGTGTGACTTGTTAGTGCTTGTCTGTAAGCGGGAAAGCATTCCAAAGCCTAATGGCCTGGACAGTGAAGGAATTACTCATAAATCCAGATTATCACCTTATGTATTTATATAACAAGAAGTAAACCTATTTTTAAATACTGATTTGCTTTAAAAAATAATTAACAGCCATGGTTTATCAAGCGAATAAGGCTGTACCTACTACACTTTACTCGGAGAATCACAATAATAGTTGAATTTCTGAATAAGTAATTCCTTGGATTTAGCGGAGAGACTCGGTTATTGTGATGATAATAAAATAATGTAAGCACAATGAAAATGTAAGAGTCTAGTGCAAGCAAAGTTACGTTGGAATCGGGGACGCGCGAGATATTTATGGCTTCCTCCGGGCCCCAGAGGCTCTCGAGGTTCAAAAGCTAATAAAACGATGTGACATAGATAATAACAAAATTTTACTGAAATTTCTAACAAAATCCAGTAAAGATAGCCGGTTTTACTGCAAAGCTTTATAAAACTGGAATTTTGAATAACGAGTAACATTTTTTGTTCTCCTTCTTCTTCAAACTGTGCGGAACCAGAGGGTGGCGACGCTTATGGGATAGTTAGCTTCAGACAAGTGTTTAACCAACTAACCTAGGATAAGTTTATATTAACACCATTGTGGACCCCAGTTGTCTTAAATAAATAAAGAATAATAATAATTATACTCTATAGGAAACCACGGTCGGAGTGCATTGTTACATTTATTTGTGATTTCATCGTACGTACAGGCCACGATAACGCTGCGGCTGACAACAAGCTGCGATATTCAATGAATTAATTGAATCATACGGAGTTTCAGACAACGCCGAAATGAAACGAATTTTTGCGAAAAATTGGAAATTCATAAAAATGTTGCGTTCGCGCGTATTCATTTTATTCACTCTTGCGGAAAACGTTATACGCGTGGATAATTTGCTGCATAATGAATATAATGAGATTTAAGTGGCGGTAAGTGAAGCTTTCATAATGCATGATTATTAAAAAGACATAAAACCCCAAACTCCGTCCAATTGGTTCGGACGACAAGACCCATTTTGAAATAGGGCTAGCTCATCTCAGCGTTTGTAGATGAATCTGAAGAAAATATACACCGTGCCCGTGAGTATTGCGAGAGAATTTAACAGCATATTGCTGACCATATTTGAGGTTAAAAATGTCGTATAAACTTTTTTGTGATTCGCCTAGTTTCAGAGCCAATTAAAAAAAACACGTTTTTACTATTCCATAGTGCAAGACGCATTTTTGATGCCGATGTTGCCGCTATGGGATGTAGTCTAAATATCCTTATTGATAGATGTCAAAAAGTGACAAGTAACAATTTTTAAAAACTAGGTTTTACGAAAAAAAAAAACCATTTTAGTGACAAGTTTACCAATAACATTTACTTTTCATGTACAAATACATTCAAAACATCGAAAAAACAAAACAAAAAAAAAATTTTTTTTTGCTCAATGGACCTAAACTCATATCCTATACTATTAAACGAGCAATATTTGTATATATATATATATATATACAAATATTGCTCGTTAATAAAGCCGTTTCCGAGAACGTGATTGCAAATATATATATATATATATATATATATTTGCAATCACGTTCTCGGAAACGGCTCTAACGATTTCGATGAAATTTGGAATATATGTGGTTACGGGGGCGAGAAATCGATCTAGATAGGTCTCGTTTCCGTGAAAATTCGTTTTCTCGAGATTTTCTCGCATAAAGATTTGTTAGTGCAATATAGTACGTAATTTCACCGCAGCTGTCATCGCTTGATTAAACGAATGGTTATAGCATTGGCTTACAACACCTTTGGTCGGGGGTTCAAATCCCAGCGAGGGAATGTTTCTTTTTGCTTTATTTTTTATAGAGAATGATTTTTCGTAGTATTAAAGCCGGGAAAAGCATGGTCATACGTTTTTTTTATTGTTTATATATCTTTTTGTTTTTAAATTATAATAGATATTAAAAACATGTTTTTTATAGCACTGTGCCTTCTTTTTTTCATAAGGTTATTTAGGTTGAAAAAAGTTAGATTAGTCAAGTGAGTGGGCAACTCGAATGTTAGAGATTCTTAAGCCACCCGAAGGCCTCTAACTCGGCTTAACGACTACTGTCATAGACAGCAGCCGGGATCAACTGCTTAGCGTGCCTTCCAAAGCACGGAAGCGCTCATTTTAGTAACCACTCAAACAGGCGGTCACCCATCCAAGGACTGACCGCTGCCATCTTTGCTTAACCTGCGTTATTGTTTCCGATTCGCAGGCGCCACTGGGCTAATAACGCTTCGCTAGATGGTGCTCATCATTATCGGAAACTTAATTCAGGCATTAATAATGCCTTTCTTTGAATTTGTGATTCTAAATGCTGAGTTAAGAATATTATTATTTATAATTTCTGGTTGTAATTTTTCCCTTTGTAGGTAAAAAAATGGTTTATAGAATCTCTATTTTATTATTTGAAAATCATATCCGTCGCAAGTTTTTTTTTATGTTGAATTATTTTTTAAAGAGCATTGTGTAATGCAATATCTACTCACCTAACTCTATCTAGAGAGTTCTGCTCAATCATTTTTATTTTTTGTTGGACCCTGAGCAATTCATACCTATACCTTTTTTTTCTTGGAGAAAACCCGCGAACCAGCCTGGTACCCAATCATCGGGGGATGACTGGGATCTGTGGTTTTTATATCCACTAAAAACCCCTTACAGAAATCCAAATCTTAATAGGTCAAGTCGTTTTGGAGATAATTTAGAATAGGAAACATCCAAGACTCAGAAACAAATATTCATGTCCATCACGCAAACATTTGCCCTTTTCCGGGATTCGAACGCGGCGACCCTCCAGCTTCGTAAGCAGTGTCACTACTCCTTAATAACTCTATTAATAACTTCCAAAAAAGGAGGATTCTTATGTTTAATGTTTGATTACCTCAGAACTCCGTCATATTTAATTTATGAACCGATTCGTATTTTTTATTTTAGTGAAAGTACGAGTACCTATTTACTTCCAGATTGGTCCCATTGTTTTCAAAAAGCCAGTCAGATGATGGAATCCATGAGGAATTGAGGAAGGTCCTCAATTGTATTAAGCACGCGTCACAGAATAAATAAACGCGTGTATTTTGGTATTTTCTATTATAACTCGTGTTGGTATAAATTTAGCCTCGGAAACAACAAATTTGGTGAAATGGAACTGATTATGAAGACTCTCGTAGGGAACCATAATAAAGCCTACGCCAAAACCAAACACCAACACGAGTGGAGTAATGAGGCTGGCTAAAGACACTCTAAGCTCTTCATAGAAGGAGTGGACTCGGGCTGGACCAGAAAACTCTGGAAATCCAGTAGGAAGCAACTCAGAATTATATCTGGGGTGTTCACAGGTCACTTCAGGGTCATGGATCTCTTGGCCAAGATGGGACTATCGGATAGTTAAGACTGTAGAATGTGTGGCGAGGAGGATGAGACTATGGAACACTTATTGTGTTAATATCATGCCCTTGCCAGACAAATCATGAACTATTTTGGTAACGGCTACCCGCAACCAAAGGAATTCAAGGTGCTCTTGGTGAACTGCATCATCCGTTTTGTGGAAATGATGGAGCAAGCCTGGGAGCAGGTATAAAGTAGAGGACAAATGCACAAAAGATCCCACTGGGTCGAAGTGCATCCGAAAGGGCCCTCATCTAGATAAGATTATGAAGACTACAGACGTCACATATTCTGTGATTCCGTTAAAGTAGCAACTAATGAAGTGCCAAAGCTAATTCTGAGATCCTTGAGGAATCGACGGAACTCCTCAAATATTATCGGCCTACTTATAGCGAATGGGTGTTTTCTGTAATAATCAACGCATTTGCTCTCGGAAACCAGTTCATGCAGTAGGTATAGTGGGAAGGAAATGTTAATGTATGTTCCTTGGCGAAGAAATTAATTGAATTCGGTTTAAACTTTGTTTTTAAAGTAAATTGTGAATACCATTTGTTGGTATAACTTTTTGTATTAGTTGTTTCCTTTATAGTCGGGGGTTTCAATGTAATAATTTTCAATTCCAAGGCGAGTTTTTTAAGACCAATGAAAATAAGCATCTTTTAAAAATAAAATTAAAAAATATATAGGAAGTAAACTTACTCGTATTTTCACCCGAGCAGAGCTCGGTCGCCCAGATATTACATTTATTACTCTAATTAAGCTCTAGTATCGTTAGCTTAAATCTTTCGGGTTATTCACGGGCACGGTGTATATATATCAAGCAATAAAACAAGACTAAGGCGAACCAGTTAGCACTAAACAGTTGTTACTATATTAATAACTAGCTGTTGCCCGCGACTTCGTCCGCGTATAACATGTTATCGTCTAAATGTTTGTTGAAGAAATGAATTTAAAAAAAATAATTGAAATTAATTTTGTACCTAGTCTTTTAGAAAACAATCTAAAACCGAAGTTACAAATCTCTTACTTTCAAAATCTTTTGCTCTCTATACAAACTAAGAACCCTCTCTGAACCCTCATAGTTAACAGTCTGAAACCGTAGTTACAAATTTCTTACTTAAAAAAATGTCTTGCTCTCTATACAAAGTTCGAAACCCCTTTTAACCTTCTTAGGCGATGAATTAAAAAAACGCTGAAATAAGTTTTGTAGTATTTTAGCAAACAGTCTAAAACCGAAGTTACAAATCCCTTACTTTAAAAATATCTTGCTCTCCATACAAACTTTGAACACCCTTATAATCCCCTTTAGGGGATATATTTCAAAAAATGCTAAAATAAGTTTTGTAGTCTAAACAGGCTAAGATCGAAGTTACAAATATCATACTTTAAAATTTTCTTCTCTCCATACAAACTTTGAACGCTTTTCAGGGAAAAATTAAAAAAAACACTCAGTTTTTTTATTGTAATAGTTAAGTATTTTTTCTACAAACTATCAAGTCTCTAGCTAAAAAAAAGTGTTTCCCATACGAACCTTGCACCCCTTTTTAACCCCTTAAGGGGTGACATTTTCCAAAACGCTGGCAGTAGGTATTTTTTTGTATTTTAATAAGTAGGTAGGTACTTAATCTTTCTACAGAGTTTTAAGTTTCTACCTAAAAAAAGTTTTCCTATACAAACATTGCACCTCTTTATCCCCCTCTTAGCGGGTGGAAATTTTCAAACCACTGAAAGCAGTTTACCTATATATTTGTATTCTAATAATTAATCTTTCTACACAATTTCAAGTCTCTAGCTCAAAAAAAAAAGTTTCCTCCATAAAAATTTTCACCCGTTTTAATCACCCTTAGGGGTGGAATTTTCCAAAACGCTGAAAGTTCTTTATTTGTATTGTAATAAGTAATCTTTCAACAAAAATTTGTCGCTTTCTAAAAAAATATATTTACAAACGTTGCACCCCCTTATACACCCCTAAGGGGTGGGATTTTCTAAAACGCTGAAAGTATTTTATTTTATTTTATTATGTAATCTTTTTAAAAACGTTTGAGATTCTAGCTCAAAAAATCCCCTTTACCAACAGTGTACCCCTTTTTCATACCATTTTCCAAAACGCTGTTTTTTTATTTGTATTGTAATAAGTAATCTTTCTACAAACTTTTAGGCTTCTATCTCAAAAAGAAGTTTCGCTCATACAAACTTTGCAAACCTTTTTAACCCCCTAAGAGGCTGAATTTTCCAAAACGCTGACAGTATTTTATTTGTATTCTAATAAGTAAGCTTTCTACAACGTATTGAGTTTCTTGCTAAAATATTAAAGTTTCCCCCATACAAAATTTGCACCCCTATTTGACCCCTTTAGGGGTAGAATTTACAAAAATCCCTTCTTATCCGTTGCCTACGTTGTAAAAGGTAGTTCTGGTGTAAATTTCAACTCTCTATTAGCCCCAGTAGTTTCGGCTGTGCGTTGATGAGTGAGTGGGTGAGTCAGTCAGGACATTAGGCATTTATATGTAGGTATAGATAGATAGAAGATGACGAAAATCCCATTCAAATATCTCAAAACCGTTTTAATGTCGCTTGTTAGAGTGAGAAAACGATCGGGGACTGTGACGTCAAGATCCTCGAGCGTCATAGTAAAAAACAATCGTTTCATATGAAGGTGCGTTTTGTGGAAAAGGGACAGAACATAAAACTTTGGAACTTAGTGATTACCTATACATATAACCTCTTGCGTTGATTTTTTCTCTATTATCCTTTTTTCGAGAAAATACATTATGATTATTTTATTTAGTGTTTACCTACAGCCGGGTCCGCTGCACCAATGTTTTCCATGTTTTTAAACATCTAACATGTTTTCCGTCAGGTTCGGCAAACAAAAAGGGTTTAGTTTTGATTGGCAAAACATGTTTGACGTTTAAAAACCACGAAAATATGGCGCAGCGGACGCAGCTTACGGGGTGTAGTTTCGATTCCTGAGCTATTACCACGAACTTCGGATTTCGAAAATATTCGGGTATCTCTATCTCTATCGCACTAACAATACTCGAGTGACAGGGATGCAGTTATACGAACTTCTAGTTTCGGTTTTCGTGGTAGCGCCGCAGGCACTTTGGCAGAATGCGCAAAGAGCGCGTGCCATTGCCATTCAAAAAAAACAAATTCGTGTTAATTACATTGTTCAAATTTGTTGATACATTTTTTAAAATAACGCCATATTGCGACATTTGCGCATATAAGTTCTCATATCACAATCTAATATTTTTTTATGGTTTAACTTTTGGCATGTGTATCGTAAAGGTCTATCGTAGACTGGATTTAAATTATTAATAAGTGAAAGGCAAAGCAATTCCGCCATTTTGACGAAAATTTGACGTTTCTTATAGCTGACAGTTGGAGCAGCGTTTGATTTCAATAAAAATAAATGAAAAATTAAATGAAGCCGTATATTTCGGAAAATTAATTAATTGTCGCAGTCGGATAAAAACTATTCTAAGTTGCAGCTAGAATAATAATGTACCTATATAAAATGTTTCATATTTTTCCGTTCATGGGATGCTGAGAACATTCGTACCACACAAAGCTTAGTTTCAAACTGGCTGATTCTTTTTTTAATTTAGAGATTTATTATAAGTGGAGATGGAGATGACTTATATCAGGTACATAATTCATTTATGTTAAGTACTATGGTAGGGTAGGGTAGGTTAAGGATAGATATTTTCTGCCAACAAACTATCATGCAGTAAGTGGTGGTAATACTATCGGAGTTAATATGTAAAATGCATTTTTGACGTATGTCCGTATAATTAATCATAAAAATTGTCATGGAAGTAATTAGGAGATAACACTCTTTGGCACTTGACGAATGGTCAGCTAGGAACGGCAGCTTGTAGCTATATGCCTTTCTGCGTGTTCAAATTTCTGCAACATGGAGGATATAATATGTACCCGTCTCTGAACTCTATATACATACATACATACATATAATTACGCCTCTTTCCCAGAGGGGTAGGCTGAGATCACGGATCTCCATTTGCTACGATCCTGACAAACCACTTTCGCTTCACTCACTTTCATAACATTTCTCATACACGCTCGTCGGTTTAGAGTACGGTACTGAACTCTATATATGTCGCAGTATGCTAGTTAAAGGCTCACATTAGCTATAAACAGTTATATAATATGTGAAAGCTGCTAAATAACTGCTTACTAGGAATTTACTCGTAACTAAGTAGTAAGTACCCAAATAATGATACGTGCACAATCTTGTTACATTAAACAAAATCATCAGAGTTCTAATACTTCCACTTTCATTCGTAAAAAAATCACTGACTAACCTCGTGGCGCATGCAATAATTAATAACATATATTTTCATTCATTTGTATACATTCGTTACCCATTTTGGATAAAACCGTGATACTTACAGTTTATATGAAACTAGTTATATCATGCCCTTGACATACATAAACATAATACGAGTATACACATTAACTTAAAAGTTTACTTTACCTCTCAGCAATGCATGATTTGGAAGGCAAGCGTGACATTAATGTTCCAGACTTCTTCACTTCAAAGTCTTCAAACAGTCCAATTGTAATATCCATGTAGAATCGTTAGTTTGAGTAAATTCGGTTCCTTTACATCCATTGACCAAAGCTTTGTCTTATGGAAGATTAAGTGTATATATAAATAGATCACTGGAAAATACAAACCTGCATACCCTTGCCTAGTGCTAAATGCATTTCCGGAATCTTCTCTTCTTCAACAACCATTCACTTCTAAATAAAAAGATGAGTTAAAGTGCAAAAATGTAGAAAGATAAGAATCTCAATTTGACTGCTATTATGTTTTATCTACTAATGTTACATGTTTTCTCGCCTTTTTATTACTATATGATTTATAACTTGATAAGTAGGTACCTTTCTTACTTGATTGGGTATTTACAGTCATGGATTTTGAAGCGGCAAATATGCCTTTTAAACAATAATTTGAAACTTTAACCATTACAGCTTTTATTTAGCTGACAATTTATTTAATCGTATGGCATACATTATTTGGCCTTTGAGTTTGTTACTTTTTAGTACCACCCAGGGGAAACGTCGTGCAGGGTTGTGGTAGGTAGCTCCTGTGGACGCAAGTGACAGTTGTCCCCCCTTTGTCAAGTGAGTGGGCAACTCGACTGTAAGAGGTTCTTAAGCCGCCCGAAATCCTCTAATTCGGCTTAACGACAACTGTCGTAAACAGCATCCGGGATCAACTGATTAGCGTGCCTTCCAAAGCACGGAAGCGCTCATTTATAATAACCACTCAAACAGGCGGTCACCCATCCAAGGACTGACAATGTTTAATTGTGGCAGCAGTTAGATTCTATTGGTAGCGCAGTTCTAACTTAACCTACTTTTCTGGTAACACTTGGTTTCTGTGGGGATCGCAGTTCTAACCTGTGAGGTGATTACGTGACTTTTCGAACGCCCGTTAGGAAAAGTCAATTGTAATTTTCCCATACAAAAATGACATTTAGATCTACCTGACGTACTTACGAGTAAAAGGCGTTACGCGATTTTGACCAGCTGGTTGCATTTCCTCAAACTTAAAATGAAACATATATTCCTGACAAAAATTACACACAGATGATAAGGAAATAAATAAAAATAATGAGGAATAGTGGTACAAGTTGTGGAAAGACGATGTTTAGAATTGGTATCTTTCACATAGGTAGTATATGAATTTTGGTATTTATTTCTAGTAAGTAGAGTCATCGTTTTTATTATCATCAATTATTATTAGGTTGGAGCTCTCTTTATAGCTAAGGACTAAGATTAGATTAGCTAGCTATAAATTTCTTTGTACTGTACATTCAGTGTGCAGGTAATATTCTTGAATTGTTTTATTGTATTTTTTTGTAGGTACATTCATAATCAATGGGAACTGTGTAAGACTTACATGCATGTCCTTAGTATATAGATATTACTGTATTTTTCTTCTGTACATCTATGTCTGTTTGTACTCCAAATAAATAAAATAAAAATAAAACACATTACGCCCTAACACATTATTCCTCATACAACATACCTAGTTGTAGTCTAGAACATGTTTTTATAGTATAAGTACATACTCGTAATTTACCCCCAATGTAATTTGCCTTTGTAAAACAAGAACGGTCTAAGTATTCTATGCGAACATTGCATGTTTTTAACTTAATAACTACTTATTTGAAACTTACTACCTCATATGAAGAAAGCAAACTAAGTATATGTTTCAAGAGAATAATCAAAAGAAACTATTCTCTTTGGTCCTTCAGCCTTCAGTACAGTGACACAGTATCTGATTGCCCAAAGATGTTCCAGGTGAGGTCACCCTCACAGGGTCGTTTCCTCAGGGAAGTTCAAACGCGAATATAACGCGGGTCGAGGCACCGCGATTGTCGGTAACATTTCTTATCTCTCCACATTTGAGCGTTTGCCGTTCAGCGCGGCGAATGTTCCACATTATTGAGCCTTCCCGGCGATATTGGACTCTGAATGTGCCTGTGGTGGGTGGGCACTTTGAAATTACGGACTCACTTGTTAATATGAACTGATAAAACATATATTTACCTATAGCATGGTTGTTCAGAAGAGATCACTCTTTAGTGATCTCTTCGGTTTTTTTACGTTTAGGTGTTTTTAATTTTAAATATGTTTCGTATTCGTTTCATATATTGAGGTGTGCGTATTTGTATTGTTACCACTTCGATTCAAAGTGGTTTCAAAGTCAAAGTTATTCCTTCTACAATTTAGGAATAGATATTACATGCACCTATGTATGTCGATAAACTACCACCGGTTCGGAAAGAAAACCTCTGCCACGAGAAGAACCGGCGCTTAAAACTCGGCAAGGTATCATTTTTTTAATACAGGATTTGGCTAATGTTTGTATAAGCCACTTTCCGCTACTTAGCTGGAAAACCCCGGGATCGGCTACGAGCGTAGCGCATAGCGATTCTTGGCAATGAATGTGTTAGCCGGAAAACCACGGAATCAGCTACGAGTGTAGCGCGTAGCGATTCTTGGTACTGAGTGTATTATTTAGGTAGGAAAACCACAGGATCGGCTACGAGCGCATCGCATAGCGATTCTTGGCACTGAATGTGTTAGCGGGAAAACCACGGAATCAGCTATTTACGAGTGTAGTTTTGTGGATGAGTACGTACCTAATATTGAAAACCGAACAAATACCTTATTGGAATATGTGTACAATAAAGTGCATACATACATACATTTTCTATTGAAGACGAATACTGAACGATGAATAACGAGCCTGATGTATGTATGTTGAGGTATTAGGATCGGTCAGAAATCGTTAGTTGCACAAAATAAAAGTCTGTACTTAGAAATGCTCTTTGATATTTAATAGGTATTTCAAAATACACTACTCGCGCGCAAAGAATACGGGTCGGTAAAATACGGTCATATTTCTTTAAATAGTGCAAGGTGCAGTTTTGTTAATCCTCTCATGATCTTTAAAGTAAAGTAAAGTAACTGCACAATTCACCATACAATGGCATGCAAATATTTATAAATTAAATTTAGTGATAGTTTTTAATTAATTTATATCTAAACTGCAAAAAAAAATACGTTACCAGGCTTAAATTGGACTCTTAAAAACCCATGAAAAAAAAAACGTTAACGGAGCGAAATATTACAAAAATCGACATTTTTGGATATTGAATGAATAAGTTTATTTCAGAACCAGGTTCCATATTGTTAGTAACAAATGTCTTAATATAATGTTAAATAGGTATTACACAAAATAAGTTTTCATCATATAGATTTTAAATTTCAAGTCAAAAAAATTAATTAATAGTTAAAACGTGTCAAAGAAAGAAATAAAATAAAATTAAATTTGAATAAATATTAACATCCAAATAATTTAATCAGAAATGTCAGAAATCTTACTAATTACATGCATACTAGAAATTCAAAATTTAAATAAAAATGTCTAATTGTTTATACTCAGCAATACATAATTAATACAATTCATTTTGTTGGCTGGGATCTCAAGTATATTGATATTTTAAGATAGGATTCCGGAAATCGCTAATACAGTTGAGTATTATAAGGAATAGTATATTATATAAATATAACTAGTATTAAATATAAAAAAAAAGCCTATCGCGGTTATTTAATTTAGGGTGACCCGAAATTCTTGACCGCAAGAGTATACATAGTAGGTATTACTTAAGTAGTACCTTATAAATATTATAAGCTACTCAACGGTTTCGTTATGAACTTCTAGTTTAATTACAATGTTTACTATAACAAAGTTAAGATTGAGTCGTTAGTATTACGGAAGCATATCGCCAGCATGACTTCGTCAATCATTCCCGAGAGCCAAGTAATTAAACTTTTAATGAGTTCCTTCCAACCTCAAACCGTCCCGTTGTCATTATTATCTATAGGTACATATTATCAACGAAACTCCTCCGTTATGTTTGTCAGTGCGTGGTAAACAAAAAGTATCAGGATCCATTGTGAGGCTGCGAGTCAGTTACATTAAAAAATACGTATTGAAACAGGATTTTTCGTTTAAGCGACTGGTCGGACGGCCCAGGTGACGCTTGAGGGATATTCTTGGTTATCACAAGACGCGCTGAGATAGAGTATCCGTCTCTTTTTTCAACGTCCACTGCTGAACATAGGCCTCCCCCAAAGAGTGCCAAAGTGACCGGTCCTGCGCCACCCGCATCCAGCGGACTCCCGCGACCTTTACCAGGTCATCAGTCCACCTTGTGGGGGGCCTACCCACGCCGCGCCTTCCGGTACGCGGTATAGCTTATCTCACCGTCTTGTGATTTGATAACTGATGACTTGTCTTGTGATAACTGTGCAGGTTGAGAATGATGCAGCTTCAACGGTCACAATGGCGGCGGAGGCCTTGGCCATGGCCATGGGTCTTGACTTGACCCACATTGGATCGCTGAGCCAGTGTTGTAAAAACCACCGATAGTAACCGCAATTTCCAGTGGGATAAATATTACCAATTCATAATCTAGAAACCCTACACGTGACCTCCGGGTGGTGCTAAAAGAACAACAAACTCGGCAGCTGCACTGTTCCTTCTGAATCTCGCAGCGCACACTGGAACTCTATCAGCGACATCGATACGAATACATATATGTACCAGTGTGTAAGCGCCATACGATACGATAAATAAATAAATCTAGTTACTTATTTCAAGACGAAGTACTTGCTTGGCAGATCAGATTCCTGACAACGCAAATATACGTAAGTACAGGGCGGGCCCTGCAACAGGAGCAAAAAATTAAATGGTAGGTTAATAAGCTTGTGAAAAATTATTTCTGATTGGTTATTAATGAAAAAAATATATATTTTTAATTTTTTTTTTCTTTAAAATAAGTTTACGTGTATTTTTTTACTCTTCTAAAATGCTAAAAGTAACTTGTTATTTTAATACACTATAAAAAAAATACTTTTATTTATCCAAATATCATAAACCCTCCATGATGCGTTCAAGAACCGCACATTATGACCATCATAAAAATAAACTGTTTTGTTAGAACCAATTTCTTATCTGTGGAAATGTTATTATTACTAAATAATAACATCGATTTCGATAATAATATTATTTCATTCAAATTTCGAACGTCTCTGAAAAACAAAGAAATTTGATTTAACCTCTACATATTCTAATATCAGTCGAGATGACGTAGTTCGAAATTAATTGTCAATTTGCATACAAATTTGACAAATGTCGCACGTAAGTAAGATATCGAACGATATGACAGTTGGATCCGACTCTAGTTTGTCTTTGAATAAAAAATAACTATGACAGCTGCCAGAAAACGACGCCGTGATGGCGGTCATAATATGCGGCTCCTGAATGCATCGTGGAGGCTTATGATATGTGGATAGATAAAATAGTGTATGTAACTGTGCATAATTAGGCATTAAAACACTCGTGTTTAATGCCCTTCATTATGTACACATAAACTACTATTAAAAACCAAAATGCTTTTATGTTATTTTATTATTATATATTATTAACTATTATGACTCATTACATGATGTTACCTCAAAATCTGCATTGACTGCTGTGCTATGATCTCATCGTGCCAAGATACATTACTTGGAGGTCATAACTTTAAATCAAAATTTCACCGAATTAAAAAATAATGAAAGCAAATGAGACACAAGGGGTTACCGCAAATGCTCTAAGGAAGCGTCCCTTTGAATATTTGCTCAGGTCCTCCTCGTATATAGTTCTCCTTGTCAACGACGGCGACCCTTACAATTTTTTCTGGTGACCACGTATATGGCTCGCAAAGCCGAACTTAGTTTTAAATGTTCGGTTACAAAAGTAAAAACGTCCATGAAAACACACCACAGATACACACTGCCGAATATTTACCAAAAGAAGTGGAAAGCGAACGTCTGGAAAGTAAATAGTGGCGGTCACGACCCTGTGCAATGAGGAATACCACTCAAGGATGGGATGGAATCTATTATTTTTTACTGATCTTAATGATTCTAATGAAATGTCACTATAAGCCTCTAAATATATCAAATTATTAGAAATATTAACTTTATTGATATGAATTTTAGCGAAATATCACAATATTACAGAGAAAGGTATTTACGAACAGCGGTTGAAATGCCGAAACAATGTTCTTGAGAATTACTGGATATGCGTAGAAGAGAGCGCGCGATACAGTTCGGATAGTGACCAGAAGCAGCAAAATAAAATAAAAGAATTTTCTGACAAAAATATGCGACACTGTCGAGTCAAAATTTACCAGGTTAAAATTATTAACAAAGGCAAGTAATCGTTTTAATTTTCAGGTGACCGACTTTGACGTTGGCTCGAATTTGTATATTTTATTAATGAACACGTACACGTAATTCAGTTTGCCACCACATTATTCGAGCTCAGGGGTCCAATCTGACACATACGCTTTGCAATCCAATTTGAATTCAATCTTCAACGAACGCGCTTCCATGCGTTCCAAACTTATGGGTTATGTGAGCGTGTGAAACACATAAAATTCCAGTCGGAATGCGAAACTTACGAGTATATATCACAGAGTACCAGTTACAAATTTAAATCGTAAGCAAAGATTTTTGCCTAGATACGAGCTTGTATGACATTTTATACTGCCCCGAGCCATTTCTTTCGTATGTCCGGCTGTCTAGCTGTTTTCATCTACAAGTCGCATTTCTCAACCGATGCTCCTGAAAATTTGTAGGTCGATCACGTAACGCATTGTACGAACGTCGGGTAGGTCTAAAATGTCACTTTTTATATGGAAAATTGACAGTTAAATTGTACCGACGCGCGTTCGAAACGTTACGTAATTACCCGTCAGGTTCAATAATTATAGAATTTTTCAATACAGTTTTTGGAAATTAAAACATAATATTGAAAAAACTCGGACTCGTGAGTGCTTACAGCTCACCGAGCCATTAGTAATATTCGTGTATTTTCATTTTACTTTAAGTCCCAGTGCGACCGAGCTCTGCTCGGGTGTAAATAGAGAAAATACGATGAAAACGAATTTTCCTAGACATGAGACCTAGCTAGATCGGTTTCTCGCCCCCGTAGACTCCAATATTCCAAATTTCATCGAAATCATTAGAGCCGTTTCCGAGAACGTGATTGTAAATATATATATATGCATAATATATAGTATAAAATATAGGATATTGGTGTTGTGAGACCAGAACATACATTTTAGTTAACAGAGCCTTGTTAAGTTTTATGAATGAGGGGGTAAATCTATATTAATATTGAGAGCCCAATTTCGTAACGCGTTTTACGCATTTTAAGAATGGGTCAAACGAAGAATAAGCCGTGAAAAGGTCAACGATTCATTATCTTCTCGATACGTCAAAACGCGCTCCGTAAAAGAAGCCTTTTCTGTTTGTTAAGGGGATCCCATACGCCAATGACCTACAATCTGAATCCCTTAGTTTTCTAATATTTTTTGTAGCTTATATTAACAACAACAGTTTTAAGCAATATATTATCACATATATTTACTTCAAACATCACTGTCTTCGAGATATTTGGCATCAAAGTAGAACAATTTTAGACCAAAAAACAGGTTTTCTGGCCATAACTTTTGTCTTAATTAGTTTTAAATCAAAACCCTACACACGTTTATAGAGACACCAGAGACGAACTCAAATATCGTCGGGTGACAAGCAAAAGTCACTACTAAAACTGTCACTGCTCTTCAAAACCTCGTATCTCGGTACGTAGTCGATATCGAGATACGACCTTTGATTTAAGTAGGTATTTGTTACTTAGTGAGTTTTGCTTGTCACCCGACGATATGTAGATTTCGTTTATGTTAGATCTTTCACAGCAATCTTATAACAAAGAAGGTGTTTTTTTAGACAATGTTTAAAAAAATCATAAAAAAATAACTATTCATTACTTTCAAAATATGGTACACGAAAATGGAGATTAAAGATTGAAAAATCGATAACCGTTTACCTTATAATTCTATCTGTAGTGCAAAAGTATTTGTATCGATTCAAAACTGGTCAAAAATCGATGAAAACCTCGGGTAGCCCCTTAATATAGTCTGTAACACATTCATTCCAAATTGCAGAACCCTATTAACAGAAAGCTTTTCATGGAAATATACAGCGTGTATTTTTAATATTACCTCAAATTGTAACCAGAGGTAGGTTGTCAGGGCTATGAACCGATATTGCAAGATTTTTTTATCACTACATTGTCTTACTGTCACAAGTAACCCGCTTCTTCCATGTGTCAAATGAGTAAGCATCACATTGCTGCTCGATAAATTTTCAATAGTTATTTATTTTATTATTTACGGCGAGGGCGGTGTATTGAATCCTGAGCGTATTGAAGGATTCAAGTGTTAACGCCCAAGACGAAAATAATTTTGCTCCTGAGTGACACATGTAACTTTTCACACCGACTATGAGGAAAACATTTGCAAAAAAAACAACAAAAAAGAACAAAAAAAAAACAAAAAAACAACAAAAACAAAAAAAGAAAAAAAACATCAAAAAAACTAAAAAGAACAAAAAACAAACGAAACAAAATAAAAATAACAAAAAAAACCAAAAAATTACAAAAAAAAAGAAAAAAATACAAAGAATAAAAAAAAAACAGAAAAATTAAAAAAACACAAAAATACATAAAAAGAAAAAAAACAGCAAAAAAACTAAAACAAAAACAAACGAAACTAAACAACAAAAAAAAATAATAAAAAAAGGCAAAAAAATCAAACAAAAACAACAAAAACCAGAAAAAAAAACATTTGAAACAAACGAAACAACCAAAAACTTAAAAAAATTACAAAAGAAACAACAAAAATACAAAAAACAACAAAAAAACTTACAAAAAAAAAAAAAAAAACAAATAAAAAATAACAGGAAAAAAAACTAAACAAAAAACAAACGAAACTAAAACACAAACGAAATTAAAAAACAAAAAACTAAAAAAAAAACTAAAAAAAAAGGCAAAAAATCAAACAAAAACAACAAAAAAACCAGAAAGAAAAAAAACTAACAAAAATACAAAAAAAACAAAAAAAAATCTAAAAAAAAAAATACTAAAACAACAAAAACAAACAAAAGAACAAACAAAACAAAAAAAAAATCTGCATATATATATATATACGTACATTGCACGTAGAACCGATGGCCGTTGGGGCGGAAAGGTTCTCGAGTGGTGACCACGTACCGGAAGGCGCGGCGTGGGTAGGCCCAAGGTGGACTGATGACCTGGTAAAGGTCGCGGGAGTCCGCTGGATGCGGGTGGCGCAGGACCGGTCATTTTGGCACTCTTTGGGGGAGGCCTATGTCCAGCAGTGGACGTCTTTCGACTGATATGATGATGATGATGATGATGATATATATACGTTTGTCGATTACGATGAAATTACAATCGATTATTTTATCAAGATTCTATTGGCACATTGCGTAAATGCTACAAGCCAATGAATAAATTAAAAAAGTAGCTTGAACAGAAAAGTAGCATTTTGCTCCTTCTCGTCGGGGACCAAAACTTACTTTTCTGAATGAGAGGTGTGAAAAAATTTATTACATTTGGTAGTTAAGACTAATTTACAATTTTCTTATAATATCGGTTCATAGTACTAAAAGCTATGTATATGGTTACAATTTAAGGTAATATTAAACATACAGGCTGTATATTAGTGCCGTTAATAATATTTTCAACATTATTTTACAAATACTCACTCAGATGGAAATGTTGATTTTGTTTTAACCAGGGGGGTAATCACGTAACGTTCCGAACGCGCGTTAGTACAATTTAACTGTAATTTTTCCATATAAAATTAACATTTAGATGCGTTACGTGATCGACCTGCTGAATACAGAGGGGTGATTACTTAACTATTTGAACGCACGTTAGGACAACTCAACTGTCATTTTCCCATACAAAAAGTGACATTTAGATCTACCTGACGTGCGTACAATACGTTACGTGATCGACCTGCTGAATACAAAAGGGTGATCACTTAACTATTTGAACGCACGTTAGGACAACTCAACTGTCATTTTCCCATACAAAAAGTGACATTTAGATCTACCTGACGCGCGTACAATGCGTTACGTGATCAACCTGCAGGTGCTTCTTCGATTAAATGCTAGTTAGCAGATCTAGATAATTATGTTACAATGGACGTGCCTGACATGTCATACTTTCCTTTTTGTCGTCATATTGATTGTGATAATTTGACGTTTTACTATCCATTTATAATATCGTGTTAAATACATTTTGAGAGGAAACAACAGGAAATTACCCAATTATGACGTCATAGAACTGTTAACATTTTTCATCTCACTTGCTCGTAAAAGACTTCATAATCATAACACGTAGACGCAGCCATATAGCGCTACAAATGGCTCAACGTAATGGTTTTTTCCACAAATTGTATATCTGTATCTCATATGTCAGTTATACAGCAAGAAGGTTTTAACTCAAATACGATGTTTGAAACACTACTAAACTACTAAAGCATGTTTAAATTGTTTATTTAAAGATTTAAAGAATAATTTGTAGTAATTTAGTGTCTGTGTAAAATATTTTTACTAGTGATTTTAAATCGTGGCTTCATGCCTACGCGCGACGCTCCTTACGTATACAAAATTGACGACTTATATTTTGGGGTTTTTATTGCGATTAGTATTCATTTTGTTTAAAATGGATTTGTTTCCTCGCAAATGTCATGAAAAACATTGTGAGCGGCACGCAACGGTAAGAATTTTACACTAATTGTACCTACTTGTGGCACAATGTACCTACTATTTATTCCGTATCATGGTAAAAGTAAAACTAACACTACTCAAACAATAACTGACCTTTTCGTTCTGTATAATTTTTAGCACGTTGTGTTTCTCATCAGTCCTATTAACACTTTCACTGCCAGGAACCCGCCTAATATAGCGGGCGCCTACACCGTAAGCGCTTTCCGCTACTTAGCGAGAAACCTATTGGATCGGCTACGAGCGTAGCGCATAGCTATTCTTGGCAGTAAATGTGTTAAACAAGACGTCTTAGAATGAACTTCTCGAAATGTAATAACTTGTTGCACCTACACTAATAACATAGATTATATATACCTACCTACCAAATGGCGTCAGGTCGTCCGCAGCGACAGTTGTCGCAAGTTGCAGCGAGCTGTCGCAAGTTGCCACAAGTTGCCGAGGGCCTTGTCGCCGCGCAGTTGTTATCTCAGACGGTTGCTCGACTCAGGGCAGCGTTGGCTGTTACATTGCTGAAACGGCCTAAGTTCATCCGACTTTACGTGATATGAGCATCTTTTACGTACTCAGCTACTGGAGCAGGGGATAACTACTTAATGGTACGATTGCTTTGAATTTCACAGTTGGTTTGGCCATGTAGGAACTTCACAATTTGCCTTAATTAACGTCAGGTGGGGTGAAATAGACATAGTTGGTTCGTGGCTTGAGTAAGGAATAGAAGCAGTAGTATTTTACCAGGCAGACAATGAAGGGCTCAGAAACAAAGGAATTCATAGTGCTTGCTATTGATTAATCAAAACCGAGAGTTATTCTACTTCTCCATATTTTGCTTGATTTTGATAACTGAGGTCTTCGAGCACCTGCATCCATTTTTATAATTCAAAGTATTTGGATATATTATAATAATAATGATCAAACGATCATCTATTTAACCAATTAAATTACTCATAAGTGCATTTCATTTCAACGAAACATTTCAAATCACGGTACGTTTCTACTTTCTAACGCGAAAATTCAATAAAATACTTAAGATTCCTTAAAAGCCCATCATTGGCAGTTAAAGGGCCATAAAACAAAAGAGTGCAATAAATTCTCCATTACCCTTCTTCCCAGGACTGTAAAACAAGCTTGCAACTATTGTCATCAAAAAAACAGAAACAAACGAAAAAAAACACGAAACAAAAAAAAAAAACCAACAAAAAACAAACGAAACAACAAAACAGAAAAGCAAAAAAACTAAAAAAAAACAAAAACAAATGAAACAAAAAAAAATGAATAAAAAAAAATAAACAAAAAAACACGAAAAAAACATGAAACTAAAAAAAACCAACGTAACAAAAAAAAAACAAAAAAAACAAAAGCAAACGAAACAAAAAATAAATTAACAAAAATAAAAAAAAAACAAAAAAATACAAAAAAAACTGAAACCAAACAAGACAAAAAAAGTTAAAAAAAAGAAAAAAAACTGAAATAAACAAAACAAACACAAAAATAAAAGACTAAAAAGAACAAAAAAAAAAAACACAAAAAAAAAAAAACAAACAAAAAAAACATGTATAATAACATGTATACTTATATATAGGTATACGTTTGTCGTTTACGATGAAATTACAATCGATTATTTTATTAAGATTCTATTGGCACATTGCGTAAATGCTACAAGCCAATGAATAAATTAAAAAGTAGCTTGAACAGAAAAGTAGCATTTTGCTCCCTCTCGTCGGGGACCAAAACTTACTTTTCTGAATGAAAAAAGAGGTGTGAAAAAGTATACAGTGCGCCAACGAGTGTAGGTATCTCAACCCTGGCTTTTTAGTCAAGGTACTCGATATATTTACTCGGTTTCTGCCACCGGTTATGTTGCTTCAGATACCCAGGAACTTCCTTAGGCTCTATAGGAGCAGCCTGCGCGAACTCCGAAGATGAGGTTCCAAAATTGTCCTCTGGGATTTATCATTACTAAAACAGTGTGAGTTCATTGTCTGGCTGTGTAGGTACACCTACATAGTGGAAGGAAATTCTTTAGCAAAATGGATGCCCGAGATAAATAAAAGCTTGTGAAAAAAGATAAAATCCTACTTATCATCGCGCGCATCGCCTTTAGCCTCTCATTCCGCTTTGTAAGCAAAATGCGGTAATTAAAATAACAACCTGCGGTTAATTAAAGTTACCGCTGTTCTTTGCCAATGCTCCATGGAAAAAACGAGATTTTATTTAAAAGTAGGTTTTAGATGTGCAACTGTATTTCACATTTCCAGTTTAAATAATAAAACCAGTTTATTATAAAAGCAAAATCTGAAATTCGCAATAGAGTAGTTTCCTCATCTAAAAATTTGAAACGTAGTTCTCGGCCTTTTCCACAGGAATCGTAAACGCGTAATCTATTAAAGCTAAAAAAAATGTTAGAATCCATTGAATTTGTATTTGTATAAATAGGTACCAAAGAACTTCCGAGGGTATATTTGGTACGGTGTACCGGACCGGCGGGCCGATTTGCCGGGTGCCGGACTGTGTGCTTGCACTAAAGCCTATTACTTTCAGTGCTGATTGGATCGCTCAAAATCGATATCTTATATGTTCCAATGCATGTTTTTTTTTTATGTATGTTCCCCGATTTCTTCGTCAATTGCGGACCGATTTCTAAAATTCTTTTTTTATTCGAAAGAGTATACTCTCGAATGTTGTGAAGTCAGAACTCAGGGTAAATTTACAGTATTGCACTGCAGTTATCGTCAAAATTTTATATAAAATATGTACCTACGAGTAACTAGTAAAATACGAGATGTTTCAACAAACCTAAATTGTTTACTCTATACACGTTCATACAATAAAACGCAAAGGTGATATATTATTGGCCGGTACTGTAAATCTACTATCCATCCAAATTTTCGCATTTATAATATTAGTAGGATAAATTAGGAGTTCCTTCCGTCCTCATCATCAGGCCCGCTCGGAAGTACCATAATATGGCATTGTCACCTGATTTAAAACACGTGTACAAAATCTCTGGGAAGTAAGTCAAAATTGACTTGCAAGATTTGACCTAGATATACTCAAACATACACGGGGAGTCAAGTAAAAGCTTGGTACAAATCAAGTGATTTATCTTCTTCGGATTTTCAACCCTGCCGATATTTGTATTTTGTGTAAGTATATTATCAGAACAGAATTATGGGTAAATATATCCGTTACATTGGCAACACTACGCTGTCATGCCGCTTATAGAAAATATGCAATTTTGATTACTGTTTTACGTAAAAATACGAGTTAGAGAATAATACTTACGTGTGAAATGTTATCTTAGAATGTTTATCCTTCTTATCCGATGCATTGTGACACCCTTTCACTGCACAAACCGTCATATTAATGAAAAATGTGGGAGCTATTTACACTTGACACGCGTCCTTGCAACTGACAAGCCGATCGGCGTACTGGGCCATTTATGTCCTACTTTTGGTGGCCTCACCGTTGCGCGTGAACTGCGTTTCTATGCGTTATAATTCTATGTTGTCAACCTCTTTTTCCTCTTTTCAAAACGCCTGTCATTTCTGACGCGCGGATGAAAATAAACTAATAAGGTCCAAAAGGACAACCCTGCAGCCTTTTTACGCTGCAGTACCTACTTATGAAATGATTGAAAATGAATACTAATTATAAATAAATTAATATCTCTCCAAACATTTATCTTTGACAACCCTGACTCTTGAGCGGTTACGCTAAGCGGGTGCGTAAATTCGTAGATGAATGAAGCTTGCCTACTGGTTGTAGTTCTTTATACTGTGCTTATGGTCATGTATTTTTATATTAATCATACCTGAGGTAAACGTCCACGTTCTCGGCGTTGCACCTTACGTTTGAGTATAGCTTAGAATAATAACGCCTAGAATGATAGTTTCATACGGCTGACGCGCCAAGCGTGAGGCATAAAATCGATTCATATAGTTGTGATCAACTCGTATTCACACGCGCCAATACGCACACAAACGCACCAATAGTGTTCCACCGATCGGCGTACTACGCCATTTATGGCTGAGTTTTGGTGGCCACACCGTTGCGCGTGTGCTGCGTTTCTAGGCGTTATTATTCTAAGGAATATAGGTACTTGCCATACTTGTAGTTTGTACAGACTAGAGAGAGTGCATTTTAGAGACGAATAGCTTGTACAGCGAATGAAGATGTGAGAAAACCACTATGTGAGGAAGTACAGATAGTTAAAGGGATCGGGAGGAACGAAGCTTACAGCCTGGACGAGAGGTGACCAAACCTATCAAATTTTTACCCTTAAAATTTTATTATTTACACTCAAAACCTCTAAATATATGACATTGCTGCAAGCTATTACACACTACTTAATTAAAAAAACGCGCCTTTAGCTTACCAGCTCCTAGAGTTCTTTCCAGCTTTGGTAAACGTTTTGGCGATTATATTAGGTAGCATTATAACACTTTAATTACTGAAATATTGTAACCGTCGGGCAGCACAAAAACTGAAGCCAAAACACTTATTTTTAAATTTCTTCATTCGTTAAACTATGCCGAGACTGAAGCTTTTTTAATATCTAAGTTAGTTTCTAAGTATAAACTTTTCAATTTAATTTTTTTTTTCTTACTCCTCCGAATGTAATAAATATCTGAGGTAACTTATTTCTGATGTTTAAAAAAAATACTGGTTCTCCACGATACAGGCGTAGCCTAGTGGGCAGACCCCTGTTAACTATGTAACAGAATGTGTTTAAATAAAGGACTTTTTTACATTTACTTTTTTACTTTAAAAAAACCTCCATTGGGTTTTTAACAATTACCTAAGCCACCTTATGAGTTATTAAGTCAGTACCTAAAGTTCTGTATATTACCTACTTAGAACATCCTCTTTAAATAATTGATAAACATCTGAAGGATAAAGGTGAGCGCGAGGTAACACAAACAGTCACGCAACTGAAGTTCTCGAGCCAATCGAGCACGTTTCTCTAAAGCAGTGTAGTTTTGAAGTCGGCGAGATAACAGCTGCAAGGCGCGGCAACTTCTACTTGAGAAGTCTCCTCGAGAAACGCTTACAGGCCTGGCCTCCCCCGCGCCCGACTTTCGAGCCCGACCCGCTCTTACAAATTTTCTTTGAAAAACAATCGGCTGCTAATGTAAGTACTTGGTTGGTAAATTGTATCATTACCATGAAACTAGAAAGATATAAGTAATATAAAATACAAGTTGACTTTTAAAATTGTAGGTAAAATGGTAAACGCCCGCGGAAAGAGAATATTCGGATACCAGTCTAAAAAATGAGTAAATTAAATATGTTTACCTTAAAAAAATTCCAACAATATATTTTTATTGTTACAAGCTTCGCTTAGATATTTGTTTTTATTTTAGAGCCTCTCATGATTTGCTGTACTGTGAACAAGTCACGTGTTGAAAAAGCACAGGCAAATTGAGTCGCTTAACTTCAAACTCGGGTAAATCCAATTCTGACATTTTTTAAGATTTTGGTATGAAATAAAAGGGTAAAAAACTAGTTTTGTTATAATTTAATCGGTTTAGTATAATTTAGTCTGGTTTTTAAGAAAAATACGGTTAAAATCATAATATTTTATCAAAATCAGATATAACCATATGACAGTTTTTTTCAAATGTAGGTAGTGGATAGGGGGGCAAGACGGGGTAGCGGGCAAGATGGGGCAACGGCTGTATACTGCGCTAGAATCGACCAATCAGGAGCCCGCTAGCGCATGACGCTGCGCCACCATGATGTCTATCAGTTTACGCGGTGAGCGGCTAGACTAAAGGTTACGCACGTTATTTAATTTCAAAAAACTGTTTTTTGTCGTTTCGCTAGTCGTTTTTGCGTTTTATGTGGTGTGTGATTGCTGCCTTTATATAAACAGCACGGGAACGGCGTTCATTCATTCCTATGGAGCAACAACCACGCAAACAGGTACTTACCTGTCGTTTTAAAACGCGGCCAGTGTCATTTATTTAAAATTTGTTGAATCTGTTTAGGTACGCACGGGCAAGATGGGGTACTCGGTACCCGATCTTGCTCCACTAAAGTTTTAAAATTGTTATTGAGTTGTGGATTTGAATATCTTTATATATTTTCTTGTAGAATGGTGAATACTTATAAGAGAAAGACAAATAAAGGAGATTGGTCAGTGTAGGCTATGAAAAATGCGGTGGGTGCTGTAATAGAAGGAAAAATAGGTTACCTGTTCGCAGCAAAAACATTTTCTGTCCATCAGACGACTTTCGAAAGAAAAGTCATACCAGTTCGAGAGAAGCTATCAGACGGTGCTTCCACTAACCATGAATTGAAAGTTCGTTTAGGCCTTAAAGATACGGTTTTTTCTAAGGACGAAGAAAAAGAGCTGTGTAATTATATACTAGACATGGAAAGTAGACTGTACGGTCTTACAATAAAAAACCTAAGGGGTCTAGCGTACAATTTGGCGGTTAAAAATAATAAACATCATGCATTGAATAACGAGAAAAGAGAAGCTGGGAAAGATTGGGCATACAACTTTCTCAAGAGACATCCTTAATTTCTATTCGACAGCCTGAGAGTACTTCAGCAGCTCGTGCTGCAGGATTTAACAAGCAAGTTGTAGATCAGTTTTATAACTTTTTGGGGAACGTTTATGATGAAAATAATTTGACGCTTGATAGATTTTTTAACTGTGATGAAACAGGTATTTCTATTGTTCCAAAAACCAAATCAAAAATAATATCCAAAAGAGGGCGAAAGCAAGTCGGAGCGATCACTTCTGCAGAAAGAGGGACAACAATAACTGTGGAAATCTTTTTCAGTGCAAGTGGCCTATACATGCCACCCATGATGGTGCTTCCTCGAAAGCGTATGGACCCGCAATTAATGTTAAATGCTGCACTAGGATCTTAGGGAGTATGCAGTGATTCGGGCTGGATGACAACGGAACTCTTTGCTGGCTGGTTTAGGAAATTCGTGGAATTTAGTGGAGCACCAATAGAACGATCTGTCCTGCTGTTGTTGGATGGACAAAGTACTCACACTCAATGTGAAATTTATCCGTAGCTGTCAGCGGACAGCGTTTCACTCATTAATATCGTGAACTTCCAAATTATTAAAATTTCCTATCGCCACATCTCGCCCTGTAGGTGTACCCCATCTTGACCCATAGGGTACCCCATCTTACCCCACTGGGGGGGCAAGATGGGGCGATAGGTAGTTTTGCTATTGTTGATTTATTGAAAATTTAATTATTACACTAGAGTTCCCAATGACTGTTGATTATAAAAGACTGATTACCAAATTTGATTCTAAAAATAAAAAATAAATTAAAATAGTAACGTTATTTTATTTATTCGAATTCAAACCTTAATTCCCCCGTCTTGCCCCCCTCTCCAGTCCATCCAAGCCAATCAGCGAAAGAAGTTTGTTCAACATGGCTGACAATTTCTAATCGTATTTTTGTCAAATCTAGATAAATCCAGGTCTTTTAAATCAAAGTTATATAAATCCACAAAGAGTTTTTTCAAAGATGATAAATTACAATCGTACTTACCTGGAGGGGTCAGCCACGTACAATTGTAAAAACCAAATTTTTGATACCAAATAAATATTTTTGTTTTTTTTTTTTTTTTTTTGATTTTATCAAATGAAGGTAAATCCAATCTAAATTTGATTTTTTGTAAAGAATGGATGGTTTTAATGCTGAATTTGCCGAACAGGATGGCTTTATTTAATAGTTTAGCCATAATAAAAGAAATACTGGCTTTCACATCACCATATTAACGTTATTATCACTTTATTCCAATTATCTCGGAAGTGGTTAGAGTGGATTTATCTGAATTTGAAGTTAAGTTAAACCCTTGCAACCTCGTTTTTGTATATTGGTCGAATAATCTTCTCATTTATGGAAATACCTAGTGTTCTTGCCTGCTAAATGTACCTATAACTTGCACGATTTAAGACGGTTCATGGGTCTGTGTATCCCAAATACTTTGCGATATTAAACAGTAATATAACTATGTCATGACGTAGCTGTTACATCATTATGGCATAATGATATTACCCATCTGCAAGTCATAACACAGCAGGTATATCAATGAATAGGAAAGTAAGTTATCTAGTTTCCGTCAGATATCGGTTTCAGTGCCCGCTATCGCTAACAATAGTCCGCTTCCTTAATCCCTGCGCGCTTCGATTAACGTCATCTTTACAATGTTGAGCGGAGTCACTGGCTTAAGTCTGAAATAGGCAAATGAATTCGGAACTGAACTATAGAAACCCACCAACGGCGAACAACAGACAGAAAATTTACATACCCGTTCAGTAAACTTATAAGTTATGCCACTGGCAAACGAAATGTCTTCATCCATTGAACTTCAGTATCCCTAAGTAGTCCTACAACTTTAAACCTTCAGAGTCTGAAGTTATGAAGACCTACATTTAGATTTTGTAACCTAATTACTCATCTAACTGTAGCTGCATCTATTACTTGAGTTGTGAAATTTTAGCATTACCTACCCAAGTCATTTCATGGAAGAATGGACCTTTTCATTTTCTATCTAAACTAAGGTTGGCTTTGATTTATTCGGGCGCGAATATGTCAAAACCAGTGGTATCTAAACATAATCACTCTGTAAGAGGCTCGTTTACGAAAGTTCTCGAAATGTATTTATAGTCCAACATCCTGCGTTTTTTTGTTTATTAGGGGTCATCAAAATATCCGTATAAAATTAGCATTCAGTGCTTATATCGGAATGGTTACTCCAGAAAAATACGGATTTGTAAAAAAGTTTGTGTAATAAAGTTATTCTTATTCTTATATTTTTTGCGATCAAACAGGTGCTAATTAAGTAATAATTTTGATGTCTGATATTTTTTAGGATTTTGTCTCTACGTATTTACTTATAAATGATGATGGCACAGAAACATTTGGCAATTGTAAATTATTTCAACTTTTCCATTTATATTCATGCTAGTGAAAATTAAATGACTGGACTAGGCGGCTGGAAGCGAGGCGAGCAATGAGAGGCACGCAGATAGATTTGGATTTTTTAGAGGAACGAGAGTCTCATTTATATTATACCGTCGTCTGAGTTATCTTTGTTTGCTTGAGAGGATTTAATTTCCTTCCAAACAGAGAAGTAGGTTATAATAATGTTTTGAATAGTTTATCCTGCTGGAATCAAATAGTGTACGTAAAGGTTAGTCCACCGGGACCTGGTAGGTAAAGACAGACTGCTTCAATGGGAATAACCCATTTCTCTGCTTATTAGAACCTTCATTAATTAAAAATTTAATTTCAGTTGGCGGTAGTCGGTAATAGTGGTCGTGATTCTGTGCAAGGCGCTCTCGCGAGACTGCCCTTTGTCCCACCCTCGTTAGCGTCGTCGTTCAAAGCCATTCACAAAGCGCCCTTCAACTACTCGCAGGTACCTACTTCCTACGCCCAACCCTTTATTGTTCTTTATCTTTATTAAGTGATAAATAACTTGAGTAGCGGCCTCAGACGTTTTACTCTCAAAGCCGTGAGATTTGTTGAGTCGTGCTGCTTCCTCTTTTATCCGAACACGAGTTGATTGCATTAATTACCTAATGAAGGATTCATTATGATATTTTCCTCAATTTATTAACACTATCCCGGACCGTAAGGTGGCAATTGCTGCCCGCTGGGCTTTCGGAAGGCCAATTTCCTTGCTTGCGCAAGACGTAGTTGAAAACATCACCAGCAGCTATAACGATATAACTATATCGGCGTAGAAATGCATGCGATCTCAGATATTCTTTGTTTTTGCCCTAGGAGTGGTCCGTGGACTCTTGGAATAGTATTTCGGTTCAGATACAATCATTAATTTTGGCATAAGAACGTGTTAGAGTTAGCGAGAAAAATTATAAGGGTGAGCACCAATCACAGCGGACCTTATTCCCTTCTTCAGTATGTATTGCTAAGTACCGACTAATGATGGCTAAGTACCGACTAATGATGGTCAAGGCTCACTTTTAACTCATTTATTTCAAAAAGCTGAATTGTGGCTTTCTTTAAAGGTACAGTGAAGAACCCAAGTCACCGAAGTAAAGGTCGATGAGTGGGTTAACCCAGTAAATCTAATATTTTGAATGACATGCAATTCTACCTCTCTTGTTTTGTATTTCTACATATGAGAGATTGTGTTTAATTGATTGAGGATGTAGAAGCGCTCAATAGACGCTACCTACTGTATACATTTCACGACTGTATAAAATAAACACGTGCCTTATAAATGTATTGCCGGTACATAATCGCGTTGACTATATTATACTTGATTAGATACATGTGTATATCGACGGTGGAAAGGAATAACCCCTTAAGCGACATTTAGTGAATTGTACAGGAGAGTGTTTCAAAGTTTTCTTTTTGAGAAAAAAAATCATAACTTTTTTCCTATTTGAAATAGGTAAATGAGTTCTTAAGACGATAATCTTATTTAATTTTTCTCTATTTTATGAAATAAACATTTACCCCAAAATCTTTCAGGATCCTGAAAATGTTGTCGCTTAATTGAAAAGGTCCTCAAAATATTCCCGGAAGAACCATTTAAGCGACATCATCATACTACTATAAAACTCACTGAAGCCACTTACCTTCTTTAACTTGTCTCTAAGATATTCAATTAAGCAACAGTCGTATGGGCAGTTATTACGAGCCAATTTGAAGTGGTATACCAGAAATTGGAAACTAAATCGACACTTTTTTGTGAATTATAACGCTAGCTTTAATATTTTTTTAAACTATTTCATATTATTGAAAAATTTAGAATATATTTGCGGTTAAAAACGCTATATTGTGCGTTTTTTAAGGAGAAAAATAAAATACTTATACGAAATTAACGTGTATTTTTATTTTAATAAAATAAATCTACTTCTAACAAATAACCTGCTAATAATTCTGCTTTGTTTGTGTGAGGTGTGCAATAAAGAGTATTTGTATTGTATTGTATTGTATTGTAACTCTTAATTAAGTATGCACTTTTTTGAGATCACAATCATTTTGAGTTTATAAATTATTAATAATAAGTAGCTAGCTTACTTATTTACTTTTTGGTAAGTGTATAAATATACAGATTACAATAATTATCACAATGTTTTAATAGTAACACTTAGCTTGTTAATAATTAAGTACTCAGGCACTTTTTTGAGATCACAGTAGTTTTGTGTTTATAAATTGTTAAGAATACTTAATTAGCTAGCTTACTTATTTACTTTTTGGTAAGTGTATAAATATACAAATTACAATGATCACAATGTTTTCATGGTAACACTTAACTAGTTAATAATTAAGCACTTAGGCAGTTTTTGATATCACAATCATGTTGGGTTTATATTTTTTTAAGTATAGATAAGTATAATGTAAAGTATTAATCAACGTAGCTTTGTTAAAGATACTATACATATAAGTACTTTAGTTAAGACACTAAAGATAATATTATTATCTTTAGTGTCTTAATTAAAGTACTTATAAAATATTGTTTGAGTACAACTTAAATTGTAGAACTCTTCTTTGACACACTTATAATTCTTATAAAATGTCGAATCAGGCATCGATCGGTGACACAACCGCCGCACTCCGGTGTTCGTCGCTGACTGAAGCGACCCACTGCATTCCATTGTATAAGTAAAGCACCATACGCGTGAAATTCGCGTCAAAAATTGTTCACTGTACCGACATCAAATAGATTAGAGCAACACTTTAACCGTTATCATACCATTTTCAATCTCCACTTAACCGACGTATCGCATTTATAAAGTATACTTTAAGCGACAGGTACGGCCGCGGTAAGGAGTGTCGCTTAAAGCAATTAAATAACAACGTAATTTTTCGTAACATTCATTTAACCGACAATCGTTTTATTAAGCAGTTTTGAAGAACCACTTAAGTACAGAATTCAATATATATGAGCCCGGAATAATCAATTAATCGACATTACATCGGAAACGAACTCTTTTTAAAAATAATTTATACGACTGTGGTAATATTGGAGTAGGTTTTAAGTGACACAGATAATATTTTATTCAAATTGTGTGTCGCATAAGGGGTGGTTTTTCAAATTCAGACCTCATTCGTGAATTACTTTAAGCGACATATAAGTCATCGGATCGCCGTGAAACCCAATTCAAACGACGCAGAAAAAAACGCTGATTCCAATGATATATATAACTCATTTTCGACCAAAATGTCGCTTAAGTGGTTCTTCCTTTCCACCGTCGAATTATGTTATCAAGTTCTCACCAATTTGGTAGGTAATAAAAATGTTAGACATAAAAAAGAGGTACAAGTATTTTATTGGGTTCCACTCATGTAGAAAATATAATAATAATCAACTGATGACAGACGTAAGGGACAGACGTAACGCCACATCCATACCTATATCAACGACTGAGTCCAAAATTTCTTTGAAATGGGTCCACCCATTAAGCGGTAAAAGCGGAACAAACAAACCAACTCACCTACACATTTGTGGTAAGGGAGTAAGGATTTTACATAGGCGAGACTGAAATGTCGTAAGTATACGTAATAATGCCATGGATGTTATAGCTCCATTTTGTTGGAAGTTTCCAACTATTCAGTTTAAAATCCGACCCGCCGCCCGGGCCGCCGGCATCCGGCCTGTCTCTGCCTTTTCTCTCCCGATGCGAAGAAAATTAAAATATTTTTATGAAACCCTGTTTGCATCGGTTTCGGAAAACGGGGCTTAGTTTTTGCATCAGGGACGGAGCTTCCTTTGCGGCTTTAATAATATTGTTCTTAATCTTTGAGAATAACTTCCAACTGCTTCAAATGCTTATCGCTTGAAAGGAGATTGGGTAAAGCAGTGATAATTCTAATTCAATAATATTGCACACTTGTAAGAAAAAAACAATGAAAAAGAACAACGAGCGTACAATATACATTACAATAAACTGCGTTTTTGCTTATGTTACAAGGTCCGTCAGTGCCCATAAATAGTTAGAATGTTGTATCAACCTTAACACTTTCACTGCCAGGAACCCGCCTAGCGGGCACCTACGCCGTAGGCGCTTTCTGCTACATACGGGGAAACCACGGGATTCGCTACGAGCGTAGCGTATCAGGAATACGGGAGCTCTGTTCGTGGGTGTTTCTCTACGTGGCGGGAAAACCACGACATCGGCTACGAACGTAGCGCCACACATTCGTTGGCAGTGAATATTAGTCCAGGCAATGAACTGACAACTTGTATGGAAAAAATTACAGATTTGGAAATAATTTATAATAGCTGATTTTTTCTACGTAATGGATATATTATCTATTAAATAGTTACCTAGTGACAAAATCCAACAAAATTTCAGACACATCATAAAAATTATAACTTAACTGTTAGAATAAAAGAGGTTACGCCTTAGATATACTATTCTGACAGGCCATAAACAGTTTTATATTCTTAATAATTTCAAATCCTATATGTCTTGCTTGTCACTGTTGTTGATACATTTGTGCTGTCATGTTTTTCTCCTATGTGAAATAAAGATTAATTACAGCAAATTAATCTATATTATCAGTTAATATCCTCACATTTCCACTGCACCAAATATGCAATTAGTGCTAAAGAGTTAGACACTAATAGGTAATAGGCCCGACACGTAAATTATGGCGGATAGTAGAAACGGAGAAAGTGCACCGTCTAGCAGTGCTGGCAGCAGTGGCTTGCCTTCACTAGAGAAGCTGGATGGCAATAGTAATTACGCGACATGGAAATTTCTCATGGAAATGTACCTCATCCATGATGATTTGTGGGAATTTACAAGTATCACTCCTGCGGCGAGTGACGTTTCTGGGACGAAGCGTGACCAAAGAGCACGAGCGAAAATCTGTTTAATGGTGAAACCCCACTGCTTAGTGCACGTAAGGAACAGTAAGACGGCTAAGGACGCTTGGGAAGCTTTAAAAATTGCATCCTGCATTATGGGAAAACAGACCAAACAACCTTTTAAGAAGACCAATGCGACGAGGAGTACTGAGGTACTTGGTTTGGTACACTCCGACGTATGTGGACCTATGGAGGTACCTTCTGTCAACAAGGCCCGATATTTTTTAACTTTTATTGACGACTTTACACGCAAAACTTTCGTATATTTTTTGAAACAGAAAAGCGAAGTTTATGAAAAGTTTATAGAGTTTAAAGAGTTTGCTGAAAATCAAAGTGGAAGGAAACTGAAGATTCTCCGCTCGGACAACGGCACGGAATTCGTCAATAAACGTATGGATGAGTATTTGAAGAAATTCGGGATTCAGCATCAGCTGACAGTTGACTACACGCCAGAACAAAACGGCGTCGCGGAGAGAGCGAACCGTACAATCAACGAGAAAGCAAGAAGCATGCTTCAAGATTCCGGTTTGGCTAAACGATTTTGGGCAGAGGCTGTCCACCATGCAGTTTATCTGAAAAATCGGTCACCAACTTTAGCGGTGAAGAATGTGACACCTGAAGAGAAGTGGTCACACAGGAAATCTGACCTGAGCATAGTGAAGATTTTTGGGTGCAAAGCTTTTATGCACATTCCTCAACAAATAAGGAAAAAGTGGGATCCTAAAAGCAGAGAACTGATCTACACGGGCTTTTGTGACAACTCTAAAGCTTATAGATTGATCAACCCCACTACTGGCGCAGTTTTCAAGGCAAGAAACGTGGTGTTCTTGGAGAACCAAATGCATCATCAGCGTTTAGAAACTGAAGAGAATTCGGAGGTGTTACTAAATCTGTCGGAAGATAGTGTAGAGAAGCAACCGTTACGTCAAAGCACTGTAGAGCCAGAGAGCAGACAGTCAGCAATATTGGGACGTGATGAAATAGAAACTTCACTTGGTTTTGAACGAGGATTGGAAGAGAATATTCCTAGAGTGGAACATTCCATTGCTCCAGAGGGACACGTGTGCGTGGAAGACGAGACTACTGATATTTACAAACAAAATGAGCCACATGTAGACTCTGATCTGGCCGAGTTTGAAGACTGTGAATCGGTTTCAACTGACGAAGAGCTTGAGGAGGAGTTGCAAGGGACGGCACGGAGGTACCCCCTTCGAAATAGAAAACCTACTCAGTTTCCCGATTATATACTTTATCAAGCCACTGAACCTGAACAGGATCCTTGTACGATTCGTGAGGCATTGTCAAGGAATGACAGTAAGGAGTGGAAAGCTGCTATTCAAGAAAAGTTGAGTGCGATTAAGAAAAACGAGACATGGATCGTAGTCAAACGACCAGAGAGATGTAACGTCGTTGATTCTAAATGGATCTTTAAAATCAAAGACGAGGGGGAGGGAAGAAAGAGATATAAGGCTCGTCTCGTGGCTCGAGGTTTTAGTCAGAGATATGGCGTTGACTATGATGAGACCTTCTCCCCGGTCGTAAGACACAGTTCGCTAAGAACACTCTTGGCATTTGCAGCGGCATATCGTCTCAACATCGACCAGATGGACGTTAAAACGGCATTCCTTAACGGAGACTTATCAGAGACCGTATACATGAAACAACCAGAAGGTTTTGAGGAAAAGACAACTGACCATGTATGCTTGCTGAAACGCTCGCTCTACGGTTTAAAGCAAGCTCCTAGAGCATGGAATACCAAGCTGAACAGCGAGTTGTTACAACTGGGATTCACGAGGTCTAAGAATGAACCTTGTGTTTATAAGAAATCTAATGGAAAGAAGGTCATAATACTCGCGGTGTATGTAGATGACATTCTAATTCTATAGAATGACAGAGAAGAACTACGTAGTCTCAAAAGAGAGCTCATGAGAAAAATTGAGATGAAAGATCTTGGTCAAGCTAAATTTATTCTGGGAATTCGCATTACCCAGAGCGAGACTGCAATCAAAATTGACCAAGAAAGCTACGTCGATAAGGTTCTAAAGAATTTTGGTATGGTTGACTGCAAGGTTGCGTCAACGCCATCTGTACCTGGGCAAAAACTGGAAAAACCGGGATCAACACATATACCGGATGCTGGCACACCGTACCAAAATCTGATTGGTTCGCTAATGTATTTATCTGTCTGCACGAGGCCGGACATAGCGCATACAGTGAATCATCTGAGCCAGTTTAACACCTGCTTTACTGAGGAGCATTGGACAGCAGCGAAACGAGTACTCAGATTTTTAAAGGGTACTAAGAGTCATGGACTCATGTACAGAAAAACAGACCGAAAGGAGTTAGTGGGCTATGCGGATGCGAGTCATGCTACATCGTATGACAGGAAGTCATACACGGGATTGGTTTTCCTGTGGAAAGGAGGAGCAATTTGCTGGGAAAGCAAAAAGCAGAAAACTGTAGCACTCTCAACTGCAGAAGCCGAATATGTTGCCATCTCGGAAGCAGCCAGAGAGGCAATATTTTTAAAACGGTTTGTTGCTGAGATCACCCAAGAACAGGAGAGGCAACTGACTATCTACAGTGATAGCCAGTCAGCAATTGCCATAGCACAGAACCCTGTGCACCACCAACGTACAAAACATATTGATGTGCGCCACCACTATATTAGAGAGGCTGTTGAGCATGGGCATGTACGTTTAGAGTATGTGGAGACTGGACGCATGGTGGCGGACGTACTTACGAAACCCCTGTTAAAGGGTAAGTTTACGCTGTGTGCGAGAGGTATGGGACTAGTAGAGGAATGAAATTAAGGAGGAGTGTTAGAATAAAAAAGGTTACGCCTTAGGTATACTATTCTGACAGGCCATAAACAGTTTTATATTCTTAATAATTTCAAATCCTTTATGTCTTGCTTGTCACTGTTGTTGATACATTTGTGCTGTCATGTTTTTCTCCTATGTGAAATAAAGATTAATTACAGCAAATTAATCTATATTATCAGTTAATATCCTCACATTTCCACTGCACCAAATATGCAATTAGTGCTAAAGAGTTAGACACTAATATAAACTAGCTTCTAAAAGTCAGAAAAAATATTAATAAATGTTTTTATCTTTATTTTGTTTCATTGAAATTTGCTCTATAATATTATTCAAGATAAATAATTAAAAGCAACAAAATCATGATTTATTTAAATTTATATAAATACTTCCTGATGGAAAGTTTGTTGGATTCTAGAATAAAGCATCTTAGAATAATATTATAAAAATAAAAAAAGAAGAAAACGCTATTGTAAATGAATGTTTTTCAAAACCGTATTTTGCCTAGATATATACATATCCAATCGAGATGACCACCACCCCTCGATTTGACAGGGTGATATATATAAAACTTTCATTTTAAATCCGACCTAGGTACATAAAAATATATTGCAAATATTATGAGGTAAAGTTTTGACGACTTGAAGTAGAACCTTCTTGTTCGACTCTAATTTAAAAAGACGTCCACCTGCTAGAGTGAGTACTTACTGAAGTTTGCTCATTAAAAGTTTGCAAGTTCATACTTATTTGTAAAAGTGTTCGACACCGTTACGTTTACATTCACTTTGTAGTTTCAACCTTACCATATCAAGCTGTTGTTGCAATTTTTCACTTCTGCAGAAACTACTCTAACTGCTACTGAATTAACTACGGTATAAAGAAGAATACTTGAACTACTATTTATCGAGTGATGAGTATTAGGAAACTTTCACGCAAAATGCGTACTTTTTCATAGAAATAAAATAGTGTTAAATAAATAAATTATTTAAGTAGAGTACGGCGGACTGTACCGTGTATTTGTACCAACATAATGTGACCCGTATTCCGCAAATAAATATTTCATTTCATTTCATTTCATTTCATTTCATTTCATTTCATTTCATAGGTATATTGACAAAGAAACAAAACCAAGTGGGTTTTTTTATAAAAATCATACGCGAGCTTAAAATACTTAATGAAAAAAGAAGTTTTTTTGCGCCCACTAACTGTAGTCTTATTTAACCAGGTTAAATGATATGGCACACAGTTACTTGCTCATTGTCTTTTATTTTAACTTTTATGGTCACAACTGTCATAAGAAAGGAATATAATAGTCCCAGCATTTGGCACACTAATGTAAAACCGGCAATCAAATCGGCCATACTTCAACTCACCTGCCCATGCGCGCAATTTAGGAGCCTAATTCGGTTCTTCAGACCACAATACGACAATATGTCCCCCCTTCAAAAGTTTCGTACGCATTAACACTAGCCAGTTTTGTGTACATTATTAAATCATGATCTGATGAGTGCCCGTTACAACCTTGTTGTTCTTTTCTTAAACCTAACTACCTATTTAGAACCATAAGCGTTTTAAAGAGTAGATTTTTTGCAATTGACGTAGGTATTTATGTAAACACATTCATTTTATTTGTGGTCATCAGGATACTTTGTAAACAAGAAATTTAATTTTAATTTGCGTATAGGAGAGCCTTCGGGCGGAGGATAATTAAACACAACTATTAACAGGTCTCCTATAATTCAATGAATATACTGAATTACATAAAAACAACATTCACATGACATCCATGACATCGCTCCAACTCCATGACCATAGACAGGTGGCTGGCCGCCACACTACTCCCCCACCAAGACCGTTGCTTGCTACGGTCGATAGTCACGAAGATGAGCCGGGAAATGCACGGAACGACCACTGCGCGTTCTTATGGCTCCGACAGGCTCAGGTTGAATCGGCGTACTGATGGGAGCAGCTACTTGGAGCTCAGACTCTAAAGGAAAACTCGATGTAGCGTCGGAATCAGTCCGGTCGTCATCGATGGCTATATATGCTGGCTTGAGTCTGTCTACTGTAACAGTGTTTGTCTTCCCTGCGATGTCAATCTTGAATGTTTTGCTTGCTCTGGCAACAACCTTATACGGCCCAGAGTACGGCGATTCTAATGATCCCTTTGCAGGCCCCTGACGCAGGAACACATATTCTGCAGAACTGAGACTTTTTGGGATGTAGAAAGCTCTCTGAGTATGACGTGAGCCTGGTACTGGATTGATTTTGGCTATATGATTGCGCAGTCTGGCTACAAAGCTTGAGTAGTCCACTGGAGTGTTCTCTGGAGCCTTGAAGAAATCACCCGGTAAACGTAATGACTCGCCATAGACAAGCTCCGCTGCCGAAGATTGGATGTCTTCTTTCCACGCGCTGCGAATCCCGAGCAGCACCAGTGGCAAGGCCTCCACCCAGTTAGTATTCGTGTGGCACATTATGGCTGCTTTTAACTGACGATTCAGACGCTCAACCATTCCATTACAAGCCGGATGGTATGAAGTGGTTGGCCGGTGTTCAGAGCCGAGGATGGCGGATAGACTCCGGAAAAGTTTGCACTCAAATTGTCTGCCTCTGTCTGTAGTGATTCTGGTCGGACAGCCAAAACGAGCTATCCAGCCGGTTACGAAGGCTAACGCGCAGGTTTCTGCAGTGATGTCTGTCAATGGATATGCCTCAGGCCAACGCGTGAAACGGTCGATGATCGTGAGGCAGTATCTGAAACCACAAGAAAAGGGTAATGGCCCTACTATGTCCATATGAACATGTGAAAATCGATGGGATGGAGTCGAAAATGATGCAATGGGAGAGGAAGTGTGGCGTGTGATTTTATTCCGTTGGCAATCTGTGCATTCTCTCGCCCACAAACGGCAATCCTTTTTTATACCTGGCCACACGAATCTTTGTGATACCAGCCGGACTGTTCCTCTCACGCTCGGGTGACTAAGTCTGTGCACTGCGTCAAACGCTTTTCGCCGAAAAAACTCAGTGATGTATGGCCTCGGATTAGTAGTTGAAACGTCGCAGTAAACCTGAACGTTAGAGTCAGGTACATTCAACCTTTTCAGGCTTAGTCCTGTGCCATTAAGCAACAATTGATGAAGCTCACTGTCTTCGTTTTGGGCATGTGCCAGGGCTTTGTAGTCGATCGTGTAGTTTCCAATCTCTTCTACCCTCGACAGGCAGTCGGCGACAACATTCTGTTTCCCTGCCACAAATTGTATATCTGTTGTAAACTGTGAAATATAGTCTAAATAGCGAAATTGTCTGGGTGAACATTTATCTCTTACTGTGGTGAATGCGTAAGTCAGGGGTTTATGGTCGGTATAAATGGTGAATGGTCTGGCCTCGACCATGTGACGAAAATGACGAATGGCATCATAAATGGCCAGCAGCTCCCGGTCGTAAGGACTATATTTTTTCTGCGATGGTTTTAGGCGTCGAGAAAAGAATGCCAGTGGTTCCCATGCTCCAGGTGCTACTCGCTGTTGCAGTACAGCTCCGATCGAAGAATCTGATGCGTCGGTATGGATGGCTAATTCAGCATTTGTTTGAGGGTGAGCTAGAGTAGCCGCGCGGGAAAGACCTTTCTTGCAAGACTCGAACGCTTCCATCATTTCTTGTGAAAACTCGATCTCCTGCGAGGCCTTCTTTTTCGGCCCCGATAACACGACGTTCAAAGGTGCCTGCAGAGCTGACGCTCCCGGTACAAACCTCCGGTAAAAATTAAACATTCCAAGAAACCTGCGCAGTTCCTTGACAGTTTTGGGTGCAGGGTAATCTAACATTGCTTGAACCTTAGACTGAAGAGGTTGGATTCCTTCAGCGGATACTTCGTGTCCCAGAAAGGTGATTCTAGCCAACCCAAATTCGCATTTTGCGGTATTAATTAGAACGCCGTAGTCTTTCAGCCGCTGGAATAGGGTATGCAGATGCTGCTGGTGCTCTTCTTCATTGGATGAGGAAATCAGGATATCGTCCAAATACCCGTAGCAGAAGTCCAAACCTCTTAGCACTTCGTCCATGAATCGCTGGAACGTTTGCGCCGCGTTTTGGAGACCAAACGTCATATACGGGAACTGGAACAGGCCGAAGGGAGTTACAATGGCCGTCTTCGGGATATCAGCTTGGTTTACCGGTATCTGATTATATGCCTTGACGAGATCGACCTTTGAGAAAATTTTGCTTCCGGTCAGTTGCTGCGTAAAGTCTTGAATATGGCGTATTGGGTATTTGTCTGGGATGGTGCGCGCGTTTAGAGCGCGATAGTCGCCGCAAGGTCGCCAGCCGTCATCTTTTTTTGGAACAAGATGGAGTGGGGACGACCAGGGACTTTCAGACCTACAAGCTGTTCCGCTCTCCAGCATAGCTTCGAACTCCCTCTGCGCGATCTTCAAACGATCTGGGGGAAGGCGTCGTGGTCTGCTTGCAACTGGTGGTCCGGGTGTTGTGCGTATGTGGTGTACTGTATTATGCTTAGGCTTGGACTGTATGCCAGCGGGACGAGTGATGTCTGGGTACTGACGCAGGATATCGTGATAAACGGATTCTCCTGACATAACTTTGACCGAAGCTATAGCTTCCGCTGACGGGTGCGCTGGAACCGTGACGAAGGACGTGGTGCAGTTATCTATCAGGCGCTGGTTTCTACAGTCAACTAAAATGTTGTAGGATGACAGAAAGTCAACACCGATAATTGGCTTGGACACGTCGGCAACGACGAACTTCCAGCTGTAGGTACGACGAAGTCCCAGGTCTAGTTGTAAATGTACCGAGCCATATGTAGGTATGATCGAGCCATTAGCAGCGAAAAGTTCATAATTCGATTTTGTGCGGGTCCCTCTAATCATTGTGCGCGGATACACGCACAAATCTGATCCTGTGTCTACTAGGAAGAGAGCTTTAGAGGTGTGGTCCGTCACAAACAGGCGGCCCGGCGTAATATGGCAGACGCTGGCCGCTAATTTCGGCTGCCGCGGAAGTTTTCCGCTCCTGGGTGGCTGCAAGGCCTGGTGCATCTAGTAGCTCTATCGCCAAATCTGTTATGGTACCAGCATATTGACGTGTCCCTCGGTCTTGATGCGGAGCGTTCTCGATGGGCGTTTACAAATGGCGCTTGACCTCTACCACGGGAATTGAATCTCGATCCGTGTGCTTGGTTACCATACTGCACCTTTAGGGAAGCCACCTCTTTAGTAAGCTCCGCCATGTGTCTTGCAATCTCTGACATCTCTGTGACATGTTCACCGCTTTTCATGGCATGGACGTGCAGCGGCTGAGGGACAATATCATTTACTCTGTCCGCTGATACGGCCAACTCGTCCAATGATGCCTTGGTTTGAGACGCGATAAGAGCCTGTAAGTTGCCGGGCAAACGGCTGGACCACACGGTTTTCAAGAAATCCTCGGGTATTTGTTCTCCAGCCAGCGTGCGGAGGTGTCGCAAAAATTGGGATGGCTTTCTATCACCCAGTTCTTCGTATCTCAATAATTGAAGGAACCGTTGCTCTTTTGACACCGACAGCCTTGATATAAGTGCCGACTTAATTTGGTCGTATTTCATGACCGCTGGAGGGTTACTTATTATATCTTTAACTTCTACGGCATACTTGTGATCCAACTGACCAATGATGTGATTAAATTTCGTGGTGTCTGCGGTTATTCCGGACAGATCAAACTGAGCTTCCATTTGTGCGAACCATAATGCAGGTTCCTCAGGCCAGAAAGGCGGCGCTCGTACCGTTACCTTGCACACCATACTTGGGTCTTCCTTTACGTTTTCTAGTGGCATTTCGGTTTTTGTATTTATAATATATTATGCTTGCGAATTAGTTCAAAAACGGGGTCACCAATATAGGAGAGCCTTCGGGCGGAGGATAATTAAACACAACTATTAACAGGTCTCCTATAATTCAATGAATATACTGAATTACATAAAAACAACATTCACATGACATCCATGACATCGCTCCAACTCCATGACCATAGACAGGTGGCTGGCCGCCACAGCGTATTGAGTAATAGGCCAGCCTTCATTACTTTAGTTCCCAGCTACTACTTGTCATATGTGGCTTTACTGAATTAATATTCAGTATAGTGAACCAGCAAACGGTACCCTTTATTTACTTAATATATTCCTCTAATCATCTCCATATTTTGTTTGATGGTTCGCATTCCACGCCGCTAGAGCTCGCATCAATTCTCTCCAGTCCTGATAAATATTCAACAACCTTGCATCACTTAGCGGGTTAAGCTTATAAAAGCCATGTTTCAAGTATCTATTATTTCCAAAGCAATTATGTACAGGAGGTGGTTATCACATACGTACTTGTAGCTAATGTAGAGATGAGCGGGTGTGTTGAATTACTCAACGCGACTGTTTCGAATAATTTATGCGCGTGATAATTAGGTGAAATTCGCGCAATAAATGAGAGGTGTGATTTTTACAATAGGCTTGTGACTTAATATTTATTTACGATGCCATTTAAAGGATGATTCACGCTAGAACGGGCCGTGTCCGGCCCGGGCCGTTTTCTCAGAAAAACGACGGCGTTTTTGCGCGGCCGAGCTATACCAAGCCCGGTTGAGCCACGTCCGGGCCGTACCTACACCGAGGCGCTTCCGAGCCTCGCCCGTGGCTCGGCGGGGCTTAGGTATGGCTCGGCCGCGAAAAAACGCCGTCGTTTTTCTGAGAAAACGGCCCGGGCCGGACACGGCCCGTTCTAGCGTGAATCATCCTTAAACCAGTTTTTGGAGAGGAACAAATGTTTGTATCAGGAGCAACTATTTACAATTAAAGAACGTAAATACCTAGAAAAAATGTGGTAAAAACGGAGGACCTCACTGGTGGCAGGCGAAACGCTTCATACTAATTGATGTTAAAGTATGACGTCACACGTTGCAATTCATACTTAGCGTTGTATGGAAAATCAAGTAAATTGCTGTTTTGGTCGCAAAATACACTGCGTTTAGGTCCATAGTTGTTTTACAATTTTGTTTCTTTAAAAGCGTAAAGATATACAATAAAAAAAAAGAATATTTGTCTAAACTTTCAAGGTCCATATCTTTTAATGATTTCAATTATATTTTATAATTTATTACAATAATTTGATGGTTAACCATTCATTAATCAACACTACGAGTACGTTGTCAATTTTAACATGACGCAACTACCCTATTAAAAACGTGTACTTTACATTTTAAGACTTCCTTCATGCAGTAGATTTCTTTATTAGGTACTTATTTCAAAATATTGACATGACTACGAGAAAACTATGATAATATGCTGTGATTGGTAAGAATAATTATGATCTTACCTTTGATTCATCAAATGTTCTTTTCTTCTTTTGTGATTTTAACAAAACTGAATAGATGTTGTGGATGTAAACATTATGGATTTTAGTCGATGACTTTTAAAAACATCATAAAAATTGTACTCAATATTTAAGAAGAATTGATTTCACATTTGAAATATCATTGCTCATAGATTTTGCTTTTGAACTGCAAAATATCAGGACTGTTCCCTTTGACATCCAAAATGGGTCCAATAGATAAACGAATAATCTAGCTCAAACAAACGAAACTGTCGCCAAAACAGATACAGATATCTGAGAGAAAATGAGGTGTGAGGTTGAAAAAGATAGCATAATACGTATAAGTCGAGTGTGAGAGGGAGGAAAGCAAGCCATAATCCTCACCGACACAACTCACTAGCAGACTTAGGAAATGAAAGCCAGCCGAACCCAAATTCATTAATGTTATCGTGCGCCCCATCCTAACACTGCACAGAGAAACGGGAGCTGCAGATTATTCTTACATAAGTGGCTTTTACCTCGAAATTTCTCACACAATTTATGGAATATTCTAGGAAATTGGATGAGACGGGTGCATTATCGTATACGTTTTATTTTTAAATTACTTAGTCGTTCTCATAATAATGTATATTGCTGGTGTCCGGGGTGAACTTTTTTTATTACTATATCTTTTTTATTTATTTAAGGTCGCTCAAACAGCTAAGGTCATTAGCGACCACTCTAGGTATACATTCACTATTACATCAAGTTGTAGTAGTTGATAAGCTTAAGAAATTTTACAGAATTCTTTGAGTTTTTTAAACAATCCTTCAGATTATTAGTATTTATTAGGAAGATTAACAGTTAATCGTTCTGTGTTATTGGAAAATCAATAAACAAGTGTTTGACAGATAAATCACTACTGCACCTTGGACATTTCGCCTTAGATTCCTTAGTTATAAGATACAAATGAGTAACATGACAATGATCTAATCTTAATCTATCTATACATCTATCTATCTATACATATAATAAAGCTGAAAAGGGTCGAAAGTCTGTACATGGAATGGATTCGAAAAAAAATTGGCTAGGGATACTTAGAATCGACAACAGAACACGTTCCAACAGTTTTTAGATTTTTTGTCTGTTTATCTGTTTGTCTATTTATGTGACCGCACATCACGTGAAAACGACTGAATCGATTTAGATGAAATTTGGTATAGAGATTGTTTGAGTCCTATGAAAGGACATAGCTTTTATCCCAGAAATCATCCTCTAAGTGGATGAAATTGGGGGTGGAAATTTGTATGGATCTACTTTAACCGCTGCACCGATTTGGATGAAATTTGGTAAATAAATAGTTTGAGTCCCGAGGAAGGACATAGTATAGTTTTTATCCCGTTAATTATCCCCTAAGAGGGTGAAATTAGGGGTGAACATTTGGATGGAACCCATTTGAATACAATTTGGTATAGAGATAGTTTGAGTCCTGGGAAAGGACAAAGGATAGTTTTAATTCTGGAAATCACCCCCTAAGGGGCTAAAATGGGGGGGGTGAAAATTTGGATGGGACCCGTTTACATGAAATTTGGTATATAGATTGTTTGAGTCCCGGAGAATACAACGGATAGTTTTAAACCTGAAAATCATTCCTTAAGGGGATGAAATAGGGGTGAAAATTTGGATAAAACCCATGTATTTAGATGAAATTTGGTAAAGAGATAGTAGGAGTCCCAGGGAAGGACAATGCATAGTTTTTATCCCAAAAATCATCTGCTGGCTGCATTGCATCTGGGCTGAATTGGATGACATGCAAATTGTCATGCATTAATTGCTTTTGTGTATAAGTATTTTAACTTGTTTTAAAACATAGGGTACTTTTTGTCCCTGAAATCATCCGCCAAAGGGATGAAATAAGAAATTGAAGAATGCGGACGAAGACGCGGGTAAATAATTTACTTATATTAGGTCGTTTAGGGAGTCCGCTGGATGTGGGTGGCGCAGGACCGGTCATTGTGGCACTCTTTGGGGGCATATGTCCAGCAGTAGACATCTTTCGGCTGATATGATGATGATGATGAGGTTGTTTAAGGGGAAAAACGCTAGAAGGTATACTAGTATTTGGTTCATCGCGTTCACATCTGTTTCACGTTAGTTTTATGACGTTGCTCGGTCCGCGTGGGCAGCGCAAATCATGTTAAAAGCAAACAGATGCGAAGAGTAAAAATCTACCTGTTGCATAGTTTACAAGACGTCTATATTTTTAAGTGTGTTAGGCTAAATCAGTCGTCAAATATAATAAACAAGGCGTTGAATTGGGTCATCCTATCATTGGCAAGTTATCCGATTATCTATGGTATGTTTTGGTTGGCACTTAGGCATTCAAGTTAGGCGATTAGCATCTAGTTACGCATTTACATATTTACCCAGAATTGGCCTCGGGCATGTCTGTCGTAAGTAGAGAGTAGTTTTGCCGTAGGTATTTCTCTATACATAAAACATAAAAAAACACAATGTATATTTATTTGTTTTGGGAATTCGTTGCTCGAGTTGTGGGAATTTGATCCAGCCAAGTTTCATATGTAGGATATATTGTAGGACAATTGGATTTTTGTGATATAATTTGCTAGTTTAGTTATATTATTATACATAGAGCAGAAACGGTTAACTAAAGGAAACTAAAGTACGCGTCCAAAGTAAAGTAATATAAAGAAAGATTAAACATTAAATTAACATAAAATAATGTACAATACCTAAATCAGTACCTAAATCACAATACAATTGACAGCATATCAACATTGACGTCTCAATAAAATAGTTTATATTGTTTAACTTATTCTCTTATGGTTTTAATAATTACGTGTAATAGTTTATATGCTAATGCCATCAAAAATACCACGAAATAATTACTGTCAAGAAAGTAAATCGAACAGATTTCCTTCTGTAAAGCATTTGCAGAAATGATTATAATAATGATAATAGTATAGTACATTATTGCCGTGGCCGGGAAGGGTGAAATTGCAGGCTGAGTATTTGTTTAAACGGACGAGCTTGCGAGTCCGTTTAATTATGATACGAAGCTTGCAATTGCCATTCCGGCCGAGGCTAATATAGTGCTTTTCTCAAAAATGGGGGAATAAAAAAGACTAAAATTAAATCAAGCTTTATTATTTAATGCAAATTGAGGACACTGCAAATTACATAAAACTAAACGTCATAATATTTTTTTTTAAACAAAATCACAAGTGTATTTTTCCACCGAAACATGTAAACTATTTGAGACTCATACAAAAATGTCGCGTTTGCAACAGAAAAATACGAGTTGATTTGGGTGTATACGACCTGTTGTAACTCGAACTATGACTAAGTAGATCTCGTTTATCTATAGTTTTTAATGAATGCTAAATGAGGTAATAATTCAATACAACAGGGATTAAATTATAAAACCACATTTGGTAAAATATAGTTAGACATAATTAAATCAACGTATGCACATAACAAAAACTTAATACTTAAATATTTATGTACTTAAACTGCCGACGCACTCTAGAGAATAATATTTCACACATGTTTTGAGTGGCTAAAATTTATTACTATACAAACTTAACTAGTTATTGTAATTTTAAATAAGCAAATGATATTTTACTCAAAATTAAACCTTATTACGAAGCAATAACGGACTTCATAACGTCCACATCTTGTGGAGCAATCGCAATCTTGATTTGTGAAGCCTATGGCTTGGCGACATAAACAGTACCGACACTAGGAATATGATCCATAAAAAGACAAATTTAATATTGCTGTCAAATCTGAGATAAGCGTATGATTATTTAAATCAAAATAAACCTTATCACTATGACGATACGAAGGTGGTCGAATTGGTATATTTTGCATAAGACGGCAGAAAGTGCTGGTCAAACACTGTTCCTTGATGATGCCGCAAAGTGCCGCGTGAGATTGTTTTGTACAAATTTAATTATGGTATTGTATTGGTCGTATTTAATGAAGAGAATAGAGTCTAAAATAGATTATGCAACTAATTTCAGACGTGAGCTTAAGGGGGGGCCGGGGAAGCTTTCTGTAACTCGTAAGGCAGGATGCTGGTCATTCAAATCTTGGAGCTTGAGGGTATCGGTCGGGGATCTCTGTCGAAGGAAATAGGTCTCAATCTAGGATACCTAAGTTGTGTCTGGGCATGGATTGTGCTAGTATTCGATTGCGCTGGTTTAGTCTTTGATCAGACACAACATATGGTAATTTAAAGGGAGATTTCAATTCGTAAATATTTATTGTACTTACATACTTAATTTGGTGGTTTAATCTCAATTAAATAGTGTAAATTTTAAAGTTTATTGTGAAGTTGATTTTTAGTGAATCTCTTGCTGTTAATACTTTGTGTTCAAATAAGAGTGGTTAATAGTGATTAATTTTGACTAGAGTTAATTGGTTTAAAGTATAATAGTTTGATGGAGTTTGCTTTAATTTAAATAAGTGTTTTAATGGGGTTAGTCAGCTAGGAGAACCTTGACTGATACTTTCAATCCATTCGTTTTTAGCTATATTTTGGATTGACATTGAAACTGGATCGAGCCTAAATTCGTAACGTAAACATTCATAGATACTTTATTGTGAAGGCGAGAAGGTTCAATATTGTGTGATTATTTTACATAGTATTGAACTATTTCGATTCTTATTAGATTTTGAGTTTATTTTGGATAGTTTTATTAATATTTCGAACCAGATCAATGCCTTGATTGGATGTCAATCTAACATTGTACACGCTCCCTAACGGTGCCAACAGCGTATACAATGGGATCCTGTTAGAAGTAGGCCAGGCTCAGAGATACCTGGCACCGTCTCCTTTATTTGCATAGATGGTGTAGCCTATCATAAATGGGCCTCTTCCTTGGCTTAAGGTTTGCCGCAGGACTGAAGCGAGAGGTCGCAATTTAAAATAAGTCGACCGCTTGAATTTATTCACTCGTTAAGGTTTTGTGTGTGCTTAAGGCTTGGGTCTTTTATTGAATATATATTTATATGTTATACACACGCGATAGGGAGTGCATTTCACAGAACCTTGTCCACGGACCGTTGTGAAATGTACATTACACCGGCTATAGGTTGCCTTCTCGGATTAGCCTGCCGAACGATTTACAGCGTAGATTCCTAGCTTAGGATTTACACATCACATAACACTAATAAAAGTAATGATGGGAGTTTTGCATACAATAGCCTAGGGACTAGTGGTAGGTAGGATCAGGTATAAATTCATACGTGGTATTAGGGATTTAGGAAACAAGGTTTATTCATCCAATAATATTAATTTGTAGGATTCATTTGATTATTATGAGTAGAGAAATTAATGGTTGGTCTTAAATGAGGAGAAATGTAGAGTTTGTGTAGTTGAATGTGGCATTCAGGTATGGTAATATAATTTTATATTTTATTTGGTTAGGGAAACAGTTTGGTTTCGGAGAAAGAAGCAAAACTGTTATAGGGACCAGTGACAGGCAGAGCAGATCGCTGATGATTGTAGTTACGGGCGAAATAATACCCTTATAACTACTAGCTATTTCGTACTTAACTATTTGTGGAATACACATTCGATTACAATAAATTCGATATTTCAAATGCCTACACATCACATAACACTAATAAAAGTAATGATGGGAGTTTTGCATACAATAGCCTAGGGTCTAGTGGTAGGTAGGATTAGGTATAAATTCATACGTGGTATTAGGGACTTAGGAAACAAGGGTTATTCATCCAATAATATTAATTTGTAGGATTCATTTGATTATTATGAGTAGAGAAATTAATGGTTGGTCTTAAATGAGGAGAAATGTAGAGTTTGTGTAGTTGAATGTGGCATTCAGGTATGGTAATATAATTTTATATTTTATTTGGTTAGGGAAACAGTTTGGTTTCGGAGAAAGAAGCAAAACTGTTATAGGGACCAGTGACAGGCAGAGCAGATCGCTGATGATTGTAGTTACGGGCGAAATAATACCCTTATAACTACTAGCTATTTCGTACATAACTATTTGTGGAATACACATTCGATTACAATAAATTCGATATTTCAAATGCCTACGATATAAAGGCAAATATATAGAGAAATAGGCGTTATATTGCCTGTATTGTTAAGTTTATAACACAGCAATATTAAAATAAAGAGGTTTGTCTGAGTTTGTTTCGGTATTTCTTCTTATTCAAACCGTCAGGTACGAAATACTGGTAGATTCGCTCGTAGAGTCTTAAACTCATGAGGTAACTAGGCAGGTAAATAAGGTAGGATCATTCATACTCCATCCTAAGCAAGAAAGTAGCTTTGTGTGAGTAAAAGATTACCACACAACCCGTCGCTAAGACTTTGTTCAAAATATGAATACATAGGTTGAATATTAGTATGTTTAAGGTGTCAAAATAATCAAGGTAATAGAAAATCTAAGAGCTACGATCTTGCTTATCCGAATGATTAATAGGAGGTTGGTGTAAATTAACAAAAACATATAAAATATTTATATTAATTGATTTGACAGGTACATTATTTTGAATTAGGATGCAGTAGGTGAACGAAGGAGTAGGTAGATAGATAGAGAGGAGTCAAGGTCCAATTTGCTACACATAAAAGAATTTGGGTTGTTCGGAATAACGTAATTAGATGATCAGGTGGCCAATTTTATCATTATGATATTATTAAAAGGTAATAATTTAAGGGGGGGAAGTTACATTTTGGTGACGTGACGCAAGGATCTTCATATATTTATAATAAATGAAACTATTTAGTTACATTTTGGGTAGGTCGGTTTCGGGATATTTCAGTAGCCTATTTTAGGCTACATTTTGTTGGCGTGGAATGGAAATGTGTGCATATTAGGGCTTTGACTCTTCCTTCTAGTAAGTTTAATGCAACAAGTAGTATAATTTATTGTTATCACTTCAAAATTACATTGAATAGGTAGTACAATTAGTAAATATGTGAGGGTTGTCTGGAGTTGCGCGCGTTCATGGGTTGCGATGATCACTTGATATCGAACGGACCTTGCGCTCGTTTGCCATCGACGTAGCGTTCAGCAAATTCTCGTTGTTCTGCCGTAGGTATGTTGTAAATTTACATGCACCTGAAATAAAATATACAAACGTATGTTTCATGACGTCATTGTCATATTTGTACAAAAGGGTTTAGAGTCTAAAACTATAGGGGGCGTGGGGGCGTAAATTGTGTTTAGTATGTATGTATGTATGTGTAAGGTAGTGAAACAAGGTGAAAATAAAGTTCGCAAAATAAACAAATTTTAATTTTCTCATGTAACATTTTAGAGTCAGCAACGCACATGTGTTACCCTAGTATCAGTGGGGGCGTACTCACGTTTCACGCCAAACGCGTGTAAATATTGTTGTTGTTTTTGTGGACACTGGATAACAGTTGATAAGGGATCGTGCGTCGAGAACAAAAAAAAATTGTTTGGGTCACTGGTACACGCAGGTAGTCTCTGAGTTAAGACAAAAGAAAAAAAAAAGTTGTCTTTGCCGTCGACTTTCGTCTGTTTACTTTTATAACTTACGAGTATGTAGAAATTTGCAAGCAGGAATTATAACGACATTGATAAGTCTTGAAGTAGGTATTAGAATGTGAAATTACATTAGGAATATTCTAGAATTGAAACTATGATAAAAGGGGCTAATATTTTAGAAACAAACTGGAGCGATCCCAGCGCGTATAACGGCTGTTGCCCGAACCACTGAGTGCATTTGTAGTATTGATAGATTTCGGGCTTGGTGGTTCTTGAATGCATGTTAGATGTCGCAAGTGATCCTCACATGACATAAATGTAAAAGTTATCAAGGGTTTCAATTCAAAAAGATAAATAAATACATATAATTATATAGAATATTTATCATATAGGTTTTTTTTTTTTGGTTTTATTTCAATAGTAATATTATCTAAGCTTTAAAAAAAAGTAAGTAATATGATATGCTAATTACCTTTATAACAGAAGAATTCACACATTCATATACAGCATACCGGGGTGAATATTGGAAATCCATAATCTCGCATGCTTTGAATAACCTAGGGTATCATCATCATCATCACCATCATAAGTTTCCTGTAATCATAGCAAAAAGAAATATGAAACAGACATACAAAAAAAAACATGTATAGAAGATTGGTTATTTTGAAGTTCTTGAGAATACTAGCAAGGGATACAATTGAGCTAAACTACAAAAAGACCATGAATAAATATAAATATAAAAGGAACTTACTTGCGTGATTGTGTTTGGACGCTTTCTCAAGTGCCTTATAGTTGTCCATTGTGAAGTAAAGTTTTTTTCGTGCATTCCATGTAGTGTTTGGTTCACTTGTGCTGAGAACTTTCTGTTACTAAAGCTTAAGATCATTGTTGTCTCATGGACTGAGGGATTCACTTATTACACTTACACTAAATTCAGGCAAAAGTACTTTAATTATTCTAGAATAACACTTGACAAGATCGTCGATCAAAATTATCGGTTCTTCATGTAAACAAAACCACAGACAAGGCAATCTGTACTTAGCAGATAAGCCGCGTCCGGACGTTTGAACGAGTCGGTTTGCATGCAATATGAGTCGTGATTTAGGTCCGTCTAGACAGCTGAGCAAGGTCCAGCTAAATCTTAGTCATCGTGTTAGATTATTTTTCTCAAACGAAGATCGGAATAAAATAAAAAAAAACTTGGTACGTCTATTTTTAATTTATCACAAAGAATAATCATCGGTAAATGATGATTCATCATTACTATAAGTTAAGGGACGTTTAATCGATTATCTATGGTTCGATCAAGAGTAGTACTCGTGAGTACTCTCTACAAGATGGCGCGATGTGTAGAAAGCTTATTTTATTTTCATGTATGGCAATACTAGGCGTCAACTAAGGGATTTTTTTGGTGAACAGCTAAAAAAATACATTCATATTTACAAGACTACCTATAGATATTTCTTGAGAAATATTTAATTACTGAAGTATTAATATAAAAAAATTCGGCATCACTAAAAATTGTAGTGAATATAAAAAAAAAGGGGAATACTTTCCGAACGTTGCGTCCCAAAGTCGAGTGCAGGTACTGCGAATGTCAAAACAACAAGATGTCGTATTTACTTTTAAAAAGGTGTAGAAAACTTAGGTTTGTATTATAAATTCCAGTTTTGGAGCATAAATAGTAGTGTAATGAGACGGTTTCAACTAAATAACAATAAGTGTTTGAAGACTTGATTCGGTATCAATACATTATGTGGGTTTCACAGTACTTCCAAAGGAAATTAGTTTGTGAATAGTGTGACAGTTTTGTTTGTATCGTTTAATACTGATAGGTGATTGATATTTTAATTGGTATCGATGGATACAAATTTTGAAAAAAAAATTGAACGGTGGATTTTACTTACGTCGATATGCAGCATAGATTATAAATAGAAATTAGATATAATAGGAACAGTTTGTGTAAATTATTAATAAATAGATTTAAAGAAATGCTATTAGAAGTCAAAAACATAGCTCATTACATCAGATAGATCAAGCCGGGACAGATTGAACATAAATATTTATTTTAAATTTATAGGTAATTAATTAATCAAAATGAAGTCTGAATCTTAATTAACGATAAGAAATTGGTGTCATAAATTGTTGCAGTTATCATTCACCTAAAGAAAAAACATATTTTATTGCTTTCAATTTCATTTTTTTAAATTATTGAAATTGAATGTTGTAAATGGACATTTTTTTACTGAATATAAATTACAAGGCATTTTATGTACATTTTAAATGTTGTTGCATTGTTTGACATTCATTAAGGGAAAAGGGTTTAATTTTAATAATTATTATAAACAAATAAATAATTTGTAGAATCATCGGTGATAGTATGCATTGTTGCATTGATTACATATCTGGAATTTTGGCTACCTGTAACAATCTAGTGAACAAGCGAATGAGGAATTGATGTGTGCTTGAGTGTGTGACATATATACTCAGAGATGATGAAAATTAGGTGAAGTTAGAAAAGAGTGTGCAGATTTGGGGGAACCTTTTGTGAAAATGGGTTGTTGCAAATAGACAAATGTTGGATAGTAATCAACCTGGATTTGTTGGTATTTGGGGGAATCGAAATAACATATTAGTTAGTAAAAAACTTATCCGTAGGTTCAAATCGTATTACGATTAGCTCATTTCATGAGAGTTTTTACTGACTACACACTATACATACACTGAGATTAAATTGGTATACACACCACATTTTGGAGAAGGATATTTGACATTGAATTATTTCAAAAATGAATAGTCAATGTACATTCATTTTTTGAAAATGATATGCTTCAAGGTTTTTAAATTGAGGGTTTTTCTTTTATGGAATGAACTAAGTTTAGTTATTTTAATATATATTTTCATAAGTTTTGGTCGATGGTGAGAGGTTATCTTTAATAAGATAACAGTGTTTTAAATGATAAAAAGTAGGACTACTTTTCATCCTAGAGATGACATGTTCATCATAATATAGTAGCATTGTGGTACAATATTTGACATACAAGTTAAGTTTCGTTTTCTAGAATTTTATATTTTTTTTTAGATAATTATCAATAGTTATCATAGTTAATCGCATTTTGAACTTTAATGTTCTGATCGTCATTTCATTTTATTGTTGGATTGTATTTAATGATGGATGGTGATGTTGGGCCATTGTGGTGATAAATGGCGGATTAACTAGATTCATAAATGGACATTTTATATATTGGGGTGGAAAGGAGTCTGAAGTCAAATATCTCATTCAAACATGTGACACACTCCAAGAAAACTTGATTGAAAAAGGTGATAACGTATCGAAACTTGATTCGAATTTTAATTAATGAGAAATGAACATCTCAATACTTATATAAAGGTTTTTTCTGGTTTGCGTGGAGAGTCTTTGTGGAATCACTCATTTCCGAACAATGTGGATAGAATTGGAGGATGCCCAGCCAGATCCAAAGATTCAGTTTGATGCTGCAAATTCGGGGCGTTAGGTCCTATTAGTCTCACAAACTAGTACTTCGTGCAAATGGAAAAGATTTGGGGAAAGGATTTTCATGTATCATTATTGAAGTTCAAAGAACTAAGTTTTATACCGAATCATTAACAATCAATGAGTATTGGTTAAACACACCTCACACAAACACACGTTTAAGATGGGGGGTTGCTACGCTAACAAATCTAGGAAATATTTTCTTTATAAATAGTAGTTCGAGGACTATCCGTGAATTACATGTAATTACACGTCTATTCCTCGAGGGGGCGATTATGTAACTCGAACTATGACTAAGTAGATCTCGTTTATCTATAGTTTTTAATGAATGCTAAATGAGGTAATAATTCAATACAACAGGGATTAAATTATAAAACCACATTTGGTAAAATATAGTTAGACATAATTAAATCAACGTATGCACATAACAAAAACTTAATACTTAAATATTTATGTACTTAAACTGCCGACGCACTCTAGAGAATAATATTTCACACATGTTTTGAGTGGCTAAAATTTATTACTATACAAACTTAACTAGTTATTGTAATTTTAAATAAGCAAATGATATTTTACTCAAAATTAAACCTTATTACGAAGCAATAACGGACTTCATAACGTCCACATCTTGTGGAGCAATCGCAATCTTGATTTGTGAAGCCTATGGCTTGGCGACATAAACAGTACCGACACTAGGAATATGATCCATAAAAAGACAAATTTAATATTGCTGTCAAATCTGAGATAAGCGTATGATTATTTAAATCAAAATAAACCTTATCACTATGACGATACGAAGGTGGTCGAATTGGTATATTTTGCATAAGACGGCAGAAAGTGCTGGTCAAACACTGTTCCTTGATGATGCCGCAAAGTGCCGCGTGAGATTGTTTTGTACAAATTTAATTATGGTATTGTATTGGTCGTATTTAATGAAGAGAATAGAGTCTAAAATAGATTATGCAACTAATTTCAGACGTGAGCTTAAGGGGGGGCCGGGGAAGCTTTCTGTAACTCGTAAGGCAGGATGCTGGTCATTCAAATCTTGGAGCTTGAGGGTATCGGTCGGGGATCTCTGTCGAAGGAAATAGGTCTCAATCTAGGATACCTAAGTTGTGTCTGGGCATGGATTGTGCTAGTATTCGATTGCGCTGGTTTAGTCTTTGATCAGACACAACATATGGTAATTTAAAGGGAGATTTCAATTCGTAAATATTTATTGTACTTACATACTTAATTTGGTGGTTTAATCTCAATTAAATAGTGTAAATTTTAAAGTTTATTGTGAAGTTGATTTTTAGTGAATCTCTTGCTGTTAATACTTTGTGTTCAAATAAGAGTGGTTAATAGTGATTAATTTTGACTAGAGTTAATTGGTTTAAAGTATAATAGTTTGATGGAGTTTGCTTTAATTTAAATAAGTGTTTTAATGGGGTTAGTCAGCTAGGAGAACCTTGACTGATACTTTCAATCCATTCGTTTTTAGCTATATTTTGGATTGACATTGAAACTGGATCGAGCCTAAATTCGTAACGTAAACATTCATAGATACTTTATTGTGAAGGCGAGAAGGTTCAATATTGTGTGATTATTTTACATAGTATTGAACTATTTCGATTCTTATTAGATTTTGAGTTTATTTTGGATAGTTTTATTAATATTTCGAACCAGATCAATGCCTTGATTGGATGTCAATCTAACATTGTACACGCTCCCTAACGGTGCCAACAGCGTATACAATGGGATCCTGTTAGAAGTAGGCCAGGCTCAGAGATACCTGGCACCGTCTCCTTTATTTGCATAGATGGTGTAGCCTATCATAAATGGGCCTCTTCCTTGGCTTAAGGTTTGCCGCAGGACTGAAGCGAGAGGTCGCAATTTAAAATAAGTCGACCGCTTGAATTTATTCACTCGTTAAGGTTTTGTGTGTGCTTAAGGCTTGGGTCTTTTATTGAATATATATTTATATGTTATACACACGCGATAGGGAGTGCATTTCACAGAACCTTGTCCACGGACCGTTGTGAAATGTACATTACACCGGCTATAGGTTGCCTTCTCGGATTAGCCTGCCGAACGATTTACAGCGTAGATTCCTAGCTTAGGATTTACACATCACATAACACTAATAAAAGTAATGATGGGAGTTTTGCATACAATAGCCTAGGGACTAGTGGTAGGTAGGATCAGGTATAAATTCATACGTGGTATTAGGGATTTAGGAAACAAGGTTTATTCATCCAATAATATTAATTTGTAGGATTCATTTGATTATTATGAGTAGAGAAATTAATGGTTGGTCTTAAATGAGGAGAAATGTAGAGTTTGTGTAGTTGAATGTGGCATTCAGGTATGGTAATATAATTTTATATTTTATTTGGTTAGGGAAACAGTTTGGTTTCGGAGAAAGAAGCAAAACTGTTATAGGGACCAGTGACAGGCAGAGCAGATCGCTGATGATTGTAGTTACGGGCGAAATAATACCCTTATAACTACTAGCTATTTCGTACTTAACTATTTGTGGAATACACATTCGATTACAATAAATTCGATATTTCAAATGCCTACACATCACATAACACTAATAAAAGTAATGATGGGAGTTTTGCATACAATAGCCTAGGGTCTAGTGGTAGGTAGGATTAGGTATAAATTCATACGTGGTATTAGGGACTTAGGAAACAAGGGTTATTCATCCAATAATATTAATTTGTAGGATTCATTTGATTATTATGAGTAGAGAAATTAATGGTTGGTCTTAAATGAGGAGAAATGTAGAGTTTGTGTAGTTGAATGTGGCATTCAGGTATGGTAATATAATTTTATATTTTATTTGGTTAGGGAAACAGTTTGGTTTCGGAGAAAGAAGCAAAACTGTTATAGGGACCAGTGACAGGCAGAGCAGATCGCTGATGATTGTAGTTACGGGCGAAATAATACCCTTATAACTACTAGCTATTTCGTACATAACTATTTGTGGAATACACATTCGATTACAATAAATTCGATATTTCAAATGCCTACGATATAAAGGCAAATATATAGAGAAATAGGCGTTATATTGCCTGTATTGTTAAGTTTATAACACAGCAATATTAAAATAAAGAGGTTTGTCTGAGTTTGTTTCGGTATTTCTTCTTATTCAAACCGTCAGGTACGAAATACTGGTAGATTCGCTCGTAGAGTCTTAAACTCATGAGGTAACTAGGCAGGTAAATAAGGTAGGATCATTCATACTCCATCCTAAGCAAGAAAGTAGCTTTGTGTGAGTAAAAGATTACCACACAACCCGTCGCTAAGACTTTGTTCAAAATATGAATACATAGGTTGAATATTAGTATGTTTAAGGTGTCAAAATAATCAAGGTAATAGAAAATCTAAGAGCTACGATCTTGCTTATCCGAATGATTAATAGGAGGTTGGTGTAAATTAACAAAAACATATAAAATATTTATATTAATTGATTTGACAGGTACATTATTTTGAATTAGGATGCAGTAGGTGAACGAAGGAGTAGGTAGATAGATAGAGAGGAGTCAAGGTCCAATTTGCTACACATAAAAGAATTTGGGTTGTTCGGAATAACGTGTAGTAGATGATCAGGTGGCCAATATTATTTTTATTATTTATTATTTTTATTTAGTTAAAGTTTATCTAAGAGGGGGGGAAGTTACACTGTGACGTCTTATTTAAGCCAGAGTCTACTTTTTTTAAAGTTTGGTACTCGACAAATAAAGGAATTTATATGTAACATTCCAGGCGGCCTGCAATGTTTTTTATTTTTTAATTTTGATCTGGCCTTAAACTATACACTTTACCTTCCAATATGTAGCTTAAATCTAAACCAAAGCTTTATCTATCATTTGTATAAATACATATGTCTAATCAACCCACTCGCATTTTTTAGGGTTCCGTAGCCAAATGGCAAAAAACGGAACCCTTATAGATTCGTCATGTCTGTCTGTCTGTCTGTCTGTCTGTACGTCCGTATGTCACAGCCACTTTTTTCCGAAACTATAAGAGCTATACTGTTGAAACTTGGTAAGTAGATGTATTCTGTAAACCGCATTAAGATTTTCACACAAAAATAGAAAAAAAAAACTATAATTTTTGGAGTTCCCCATACTTAGAACTGAAACTCAAAAATTATTTTTTCATCATACCCATATGTGTGGGGTATCTATGGATAGGTCTTTAAAAATAATATTGAGGTTACTAACACCTTTTTTTTCTAAACTGAATAGTTTGCGCGAGAGACACTTCCATAGTGGTAAAATGTACCTGTACTCTAAATGTAAAGACCCCCGCCCCCCCCTGTAAATAAGAGAATGATAAATCTAAAAAAAATATATGGTGTACATTACCATGCAAACTTCCAACGAAAATTGGTTTGAACGAGATCTAGTAATTTTTTTTTTTTTTAATACGTCATAAATATTTTCATCGAATATACGAATTGAATCCCATATTATTATTGAAAGTCGATGAAAACCGGCCAGAAACACAGCAGACAAAAGCTATAACTTTCGCCTATCACTTCGTAGAACGGGTCTTTTTATACCAAAATAGTATTTTGAAATGGAATTCATCTTTTAAACATTTCGTCCTTATACTTTACTTAAGACTTACTTAAGAGCCCGTTAACGTGCTCACTAGCACCACTGGTAAATGGGCATTTTTTTATTTTTCTAGTACCTTGATGTTTTTGGCGTGTCCAGTGCCTTTGACACTCTTCAAATACCAAACACGTTGAAAAATTGTACTTGTAGCGATTTTAAAACGTCAATAATATATCTATATCGTATAAAAACCCAAAAAACCTATCATTTAGCATTAAATTTACCACATTTTCTTGGTTTTTCTGGCTGCCGACCCTCGATTTTTGCCTGTCCACCTGCGGAATGCCAACTTCAAGTATCGATTCGAAGTATTAGCACTTGTATATTGTGCCTGGAAATACTTGTTTCTGATAGTGGAAAACATGATTTTTTTTTAAATCAATCTTATATTTATCTCGCTAAAGTATTTTTTTACATAATAAACTAAAATTAATCTTGTCCAGTGATTTTGGAAAAGTGGACATGTCCACATTCCGTTACGATGATTTTCTGGGAACGAGGTATTTTTATCACCAAATTAGGTGTTTATTTTCATCTAGAATCACATACCGTTACGTAACATCATTCGTTTTGTTTACAAACTGTCAGTAGTGGCTAGAAATCGCGCGCGAACGGTGCGTCGAGTGGTGGACCCAAAAACTAGTGTCCTGGTTCCGTTACGAGATTACGAAGGTTCCTATAATTTTTCTGCTAATGCGACTCAATTATCTTAATCTGTCATTATCATTATAACCATGATTTCAGTAAAATACTATTACAATTGTTAAAATAGTATATTAAACACGTGTTTTAATCTGCGAAGTATTCGTTCCGTTACGTCCATTCCGTTACTATTTGTATGGTAAAGTAGCCCTCTTAAGTAATGGAATGACACCTATTCAAATAAAATGGTACACTTTGAAAAATTTGCCCAAATAAATGTGATTATTTAAATTTAATGATAGATATTTAAAAAAGAAGGTCGTTACACACTGTATCTTGTATTTAAGTATATTTTGAATATCATAATAGTTTTAACGTTACTGGATTCGTCAAATTATGCGTCTAAAGTTAAAACGGCCGTTTTTCTTTTGAGTTCATAGATCAACATAGACATATGATACTCTGGACAGGCTATACGTGATGCCACAACAAGGGACGGAAAGGCTCTTATGCAGCTAAATTAAAAACTGGTCTGAAAATGGCTGATGGCTTACCATAAACAACCTACTAAAATTGGTCGGGTAATGGTTTGTTGTGCCCAACAAAAAAAAGTGGAACTATGACAAGGACAGCGATGATATTTCTCTTTCTGTCACACTTATCGCGTTTCGTATTGCACCGTCGCGATCGCTCGTGGTATTATTATTACCATAGCCTGTCCAGAGTATCATACGTCCATGTAGATCAATGAATCCAGCATCATAAAATATAGTTTGATGTATTCACAAGGTACTTAAATATAAAATAAAGTGTGTAGTGGCCTACATTTTTAAATACCTATCGTTAAATTTAAATAATCACGATTATTTACCAGTCAAGTGGCGGTAGTGAGCACGTTAACGGGCTCTTAATCTTTTTTCCAGTCAGCAATGAATAGTCAGAATTTTATACTCGCGCACTTAATTTCAATATGATCCTATCAGTATCTCGATTCGAAAGGAATCATCAGAAGTAAGACGATCTCATTAACGTTTAGTTCGTTAGACGTCGGCGTCTGAGAGATGTAAGTTAGTTAGACCAGACGCCGCTGCCGCCGCTGTGCAATTAATGAATGTTACAAGACTTTTTTCCCTTTTTAGGTTTTGGCGTTCAATATAATTCAACAATTATATGACTTGCATCGAGGCTTGACTCTTGCTCGTTCCCACTTGCAGTATTGTCTATGCATGCATCCTTGTCACTCATTTGCCAATCAATTGTGATATGTGTGTGTGAGTCCCTATTTTCCTCTACTAGTTTACGGTGTGTGCTAGTGCTGCATTCTGGCGGCAGGACATTGCAATAATGTTCCCTATTGACTTAATACTTTTTTTTAATGATTGATCATGTCTCTCAATTGTTTTTACTAAAAGAAACCAGAAGCAATTATAAGCGAGCAAAAATCCTAAGTTAATCAAAATATAATTATGTGTATTTATTCATCTTATTCAACAAATTCATCATCATCGTCATATCAGCTGAAAGATGTCCACTGCTGGACATATGCCTCCCCCAAAGAGTGCCAAACTGATCGGTCCTGGGCCAACCTCATCCAGCGGACTCCCGCGGCCTTTACCAGGTCATCAGTCCACCTTGTGGGAATCTTCCCATGCTGCGTCTTCCGGTACGTGGTCACCACCGAGAGCCATTCCGCCCCAACGTCCATCGGTTCTGCGTGTAATGTGCCCCGCCCACTGCCACTTAAGTTTAGCGATTGATGTAGCCCTCACATCGGTTACCTTAGGTTCTGCTGCGGATAGACTTCAACTGATTGCGCTTACGCATTTGTCTGTGCATCTGTAAGCTATCAGATGTAAGTATCAACTGTCGTTCAAGTCAGTACAGATTATTTACTGCACGCTTACAAATGAGTGCATCCTGATTGGCGCGGTACGATACGCCTGCACTTCAAAATATCTTCAAATGTTGAGTTAATATGATACAAACACAATATGATACAACACCTACAGTATGGTTGTGAACCCAAGTATTCTCAAACCTTTTTATCTTAGCGTATTCCCGGTTTTATCCTTATGGAGTTTGGGGACCGCTTGTTAACTAAATCCATGGATTAGTAGGGAACGACTCAAGTAGCCCCAATCTAGAAATCGACAGGGCCGTCGTCGCTTACCATCGTGTGCCGTCGCTCGTCCATCAGCGGTTCTAGGTCGCAAACAATATCATCGCATTCCGAACCAAAGACTTAAAGGTACATAGTCTTAGGCACATTGTGCACTAAAATGAATTTTACTGTCCAGCAGTCCGATTTTTTACGATCCGATATTTTTTGTATTGAATGTTGGACGGTAAAATTACGTATAGTGCACAAACTACTATGTACATTTAATAGCGTTCCATATCGGACCGGACTGCCGGACAGTGAAGTGCACAATCGCCCTTAGGTATATATAGAGTGTCAGTGACAGCGTACAGCGACAAAAGTGATTCCCGTGGTTGGTATTCGCCCCATTAATAGATAAAAAAGGTCATCTCCTCACTTTTATGTACCTTTCTGTGAAATATCGCGGATGAAATGCTGGCCCTGATTTCAGAACAATTACCTATTCTAAACAGAAAACTTTTCACAATCTTCCTTGAAAAAAATACATTCTTTAAAGCTTAAAGCGTGTTACAGGAAAATAATAAAGTGCGTAACATTTTTTTGAAGCTCCCAAACAAAATAGGTACCACATTACTTAATTTTACGATAATGATCTAAACACATTATTTCAGTTTTCGTTACACCGTTTCTTCCACGCTGTATATCCCTTGCTGGAGATATATAAATAAAATAAATACCTACCCTGTAGAATCTAGTTTTCCACAGCCATGTAAACCGGGGATACCCTGCCTTACTTGTAATACCCGCACCTTTCCGGGCATTATAGAGATACAAACAGCCTGACGTCCCTACATAATATTAGTTAAGGCGGGTTCGCGCCGTCGAAATCCTAGCTAATTGCAACCTTACAAATTACGGGCACGGCGGATTAAGGGGATGCCTCGATTCTTGTAAACTTTGCCCTAACTACGTTTATGTCTTCCGCGTAGACAAAAACGGGATGCAACACTCTTCGGGAGTCAGTTGGTTGGAATAATGCCTATAAAATATCAAAATTAAATTTGTGAAGTTTCATTTGCATATGAAATCAAATAACATAAAAAAATGTCAAGAACAGACTGATGTCTCTCATCAATACGATAATAATAATAGTCAACGTAAGGCAGCTTGTGGCGGGCTGTTAGGGAGTAGCGACCCTACGTACCTGAGTGCTCCTGGGGGTGTCCTGTGGTCAGCCTGAGCCGATCGGGTGGATGGTAGGACAGGCCCCACACCTCTGGCTTGCCTTAACTGACTGTCCAGAGTGAAGTCGCAAGAGCTGATGCTCGAGGGTAGATGTGGACACCTAAGTGGCGAGTTGGCTATATGTTTAAAGTCCAGTGCCACCTCTCAACCCCCCCAGCCTCTCTGACTGGTGTTGCCCTTAGGCCATTTTTTTATGTCGCTATTATTAGGGGCCCATCTAGCAGTTGGTGAGTCACCGTCTGCCAGAGATAAAAAATGAGACAGTTTATTAGGCAGGCGTCCGATGTTTCACCCAATAGCCCAGCCACTAGTCCATCATTTTCACCCAATAACCCGTTTTCTTTAGATTCCATCAACCAGCAATAGTCCCTATACACCCCAGCGGGTGCTGTCTCTGTGTGCGTCCCATGACACGGGCAGGGACAGCATCCGCTCGGTGTACTCCTTGCATTTAATTAGATTGTCAAAAAGGCCTCTACGTCTTGGCTCAGTTGGTACTTTGTAGGTACTTTGTCATTGTCCCGTGAGCGGGAAAGACATACATAATAATAACACTAGTATTTACGTAGTTATTTCAAGCATGAACAGACCGGACTCCACAAACAGCACCCGATCACGAGTATGACGCATATCTCAGCCATCGCCTCCCTCAACCATATGTTAGGGAGGGTGGCGACCCGATCAACGATCCCGATCAATATAAGTAATACTATACATAAGTTTGCGTATGGTAAACTACTCTCATGCATGAGATTACCTTTGTAATGTCGGGGACTGACGGGCGGTCGCTAAATAGTACTGAATTCCAAGGCCAGTCTATACGTATTTTGTAATAGTAATTAATTCAATGCTAACTAACAACAAAATATACGGTTACGATACATGTATACGAAAATTAATTTATTTGTTTCCTAGTGCTGGCAGCTTATGGAAAATCTAATAATATTCCAATCCATGCCCGCAAGATCTGAAGCACCTTATCAACAGTAATAAGAATTTACGGGCTTGCTTCACATGACGTTACGTAATTCACGCACGTCACTGCGGTAGACGGCTTTGATGTCGGATGTGAGGTAATGCGTAGTTGGATTCGACTTTGATACACGGACTTGTATAAAACGTAATTTGTACGAGGTTTTGTTATATACTTACACTGTATTCATCTTCTTTCTTAAGCTAGGTTTTTATGATAACAATATAAAAAGTAAAATATAATACAGTTGTACAAATCCAACCTAAGTATTTACCTGCCACCAGCAGCGAGGCGGGACCTAAGCTACCGGTCGTCAGGGCGACTGAGAGAGGAACTTCCTGGCCATCCACGCTGTCTCCAGAAGTACCTGCCGCCTTCTGAATCGAATCCATTTAATTTCCGTCGTTGATGATGTACGCTCGAGGAAAATGAAGGTTTTGCACATGTCAAAAGTGCTAAAAATTCAATTTCCTGGACTGTACATCGATATATACAATTTTTAAGTTGTTTATTGTATCCTCCTTCTTCTTCTTAGTCGATCCCTCATGACTAAGGATCGTGACCGCATGCTAGTGCCCTTCATGCAGATCGGTTCCTCGTCAAGTGGACTGCACGGGAAGGACTGCATTTTGCAGCCCTCTTAATTGCATGAGTCCAGCACACTGGAATCCTTCCTCTATCGAGTTTGCCTAGATGAAAGCAATTTTCCGCGCCGTAAATAAGATGCATGGGGAACACAAGTTCCCGGACTAATCCTATTTTTGTTCTCCGGTGAATGCTTCGGTTTTACCACACTTTGTCGAGATTCGCCATAGCACTTTTAGGCTCTTTGGCTGATCACTCTCAAGTAGTTGCCGTATTTTGTTCCAACTAGGCCAGGTTAACAAAGTCATCCACTTTTTCGTATTATTTCGGTTGCATCGGCATCTTGAATCAGCTGTCTTCGACCCATGATGATTTTCGTCTTAGATTGGTTAATCTTTAAACCAAGTCTAACATTCTCCGCTTCCAGTCTTCTGAGGAACGATGCTAACTCGTCTTGACTGGACCCTACTATAGTTGTATATTCTGCATACCAGCGGGCGCATGGTTGATATTTTATCACTTATCGCTGTCGATAAGACATCCATCACGCTCTGACAAGCATACGAGTGTGAGAGTGACGGATGTCTTATCCACAACATAAGTGATAAAATGTCTGATCTTAGGCCCGCTGAGATTCGTGATCATCATGCCGCCTATTGTGATTCCGCCGTGACAGTTCTCAAGCGCTCTTGTTGTTTTAACAATTAATGACGATTTCAGTTCAAGTCAAAAAAACTTTTAGTCTGCACTTTTTCGTTGATTTGTACAAACGTCCGTTTTCTGGGTCACTGACTAGTCGAAAAAGATCGTAGAACAATTACAATTAAATCCTTTCAATTACCGGAGGGGTAATCACGTAACGTTCCGAACGCGCGTCGGTACAATTTAACTGTCAAATTTCCATATAAAAAGTGACGTTTAGACCTACCCGACGTTCGTACAATGCGGTACGTGATCGACCTACAGATGATAATACAGAAGCAGATACGCAAAAGTTTAGGTACCCTTTACCTATTCTCCAAAGAGATTAAAACTATACTTACGAGCATGTATGTGGTAGGTACGAGTAAATTATACTTATAACTCGTTTAGAGTGCCCCACATTAAAGATTATGGTTATTATATATACCATATATACCATAATCTTGAATGTGGGGCACTCTGGCACTATGGCTTTAATGTAGGATGGGTAGGTACTCGGGGTTTTGTCTTTAAGCTGATATTTTTAGGTACCCGTACCCACTTAACATTTTTGTTGGGAATTTGAAGCTTGTCAAGTATTAGGTATAATGTAAATACTTAGTGCACTGTGATGTGGTCAATTAAGGCTCAGTTGTATAACGATCCGTTAAATAAAGAAAGAAAGAAAAAACATTTATTAATGAGACAAAAAATACAGGAAAATTAATAAAAACACAAAAATATAATTGACGCGCCATGAAATACGTGATGCTTTAGATCTTAATGCTGATAAGTAAAGATCTGGCATAACCACCGCGGCTGTCGGTAGGTACGCCTGTCACAGCTAGTTTTGCGTAGAAAGAAGACATTTTGTTATTTAGTACTAGCAATAAATGGCCCAAATACACAGATGAAACCAAAAAAAAAAGCGGGTGTGTCGGAGATACTACCGTTAATTAAGTTTGAGAGGATACTTCTTGGATAAGCATTTTAAATGAATTGTTAAATTCAAAGTCTTTTGATTATTTAAAGGAATCTGCTATTATGGTGTACTCGTAAAATATATATCTGAATTAATTCACTAAAATCTGTATAAGTACAGATAAATCGGTATATATGGCACCATTGACTGACGTATTTAGCTCGTTTGACTCGCGATACATTGAAAATGGCGGTCATTTCAGCATTATTTTCATGTCCGCCACATAAACTAATTAACTATTTGTGATTAACAACTAATGGCAAATAATGAAGGATTAAAATATTTAACAAACAATTATTTGAAATCAGATTAGGGTTCTCTACAAAACGTTATTCCGGAAGTCACGTGATACATTTTGAACTGTACCCCTATACAAGAACGCGAGCAAACAAGTATCCACTTTAAAAGTTAACTCTAAGCTGCGGTCTGGACGCCAGCGGCCAGCGGGTGGTGAAATGAAATGAAATGAAATGAAATGAAATGAAATATTTATTTGCGGAATACGGGTCACATTATGTTGGTACAAATACACGGTATAGTCCGCCGTACTCTACTTAAATAAGCATGCAAAATAATAGCCTTTATTTTGCTGTCGGTTAAGAACAAGCAAAATAGAGGGATTACTTATTACTAGTTTTTATACTTAGAAATTCATTAACAGAGTAGACACATAGTTCGCATAGCCATATAAACAGTTTCTTCTTGAATTCTTTCAGGGGTAGGTCTTTTATGTCTCTAGGCGTCCAGACCGCGCACATAGCCCTATGGGTAATTTACCGTTTTAGGCGGCCATAAATCCATTTTTTGAATATTATGCAGGGTAAAAAATAATAATTTCTAGATAAGGTTGAATAAGCATAAAACTGAAAAATAACCTGCCTTATCCCTTTATAACCGAGAAATCATGATTTGCCAAGTCAAAAATGAACTTTATTGACAATTTTCAAAAAAATGACAATCCAATGTAAAAAAAACTCGCACGATCGTATCAAGTCGGTTGTAAAGGGTTATCTGACAGTACCTGACAGCGCCGTGTCGTCAGTCGGAACTTGATAGTGCTCCACGTATGTATCTCTTCTCGACATTCGTAGAAACGCAGGAGCCCTATTCTCGGGCCGATCGAGATAATTTCGTATAGAGATGATCTCTATTGACGTAATCTCTAAGGAAAATCTCACCCAAATCTCGAAGACAGCAAAATTCCTTATTCTGCGGCATGATAGAGATCATGTCGAGCGACAATCTCAATGTCTATTGCAACATACTTTTCGTTTTTCTTCATTGTGTATATTTTCAATCGATTATAAAATTGATTTACAAAAGATGCTTGAAGATTACTTAGATGTCATTATAACTTTGTAATCAAAATCGTGGACAGCTTCCAAGTCCAAAAATAACTAAACTTTCATATAAACTTTCACCCTCCATTTCACCCCTTTTAAGCACGAATACCTGATAATGCTCGAAGGAAACCTATTTGAATTTCTGATCGAAAAGCCAAATCTCGAATTTCATAGATCTACCTTCAAAAATAACGGATTTGCATACAACGGTTTAACCCCAATTTAACCCCCTTAGGGTTGAATTTAAAAAAATCCTTCCTTAGTGGGTCTCTACGTCACTTGAAGAATATGTGTTCCAAATTTCATGCTTGTATCTATAGCGGTTTAGGCTGTGCGTTGTCTGTCACTCTATAAGTAACGGTCCAATTTTTTTATATGTAATAGATAAATATTATTTGACCTTATTTGAAAAAAATCATTGCTCTATGTTCAAAAACCAGGGAGGAAACAGTCGAGAGCGTTTTTATGGGACAATCGCAGATAGGCATTCCTCTTAAGGACCACCACCAGATAACACAATTAATTAAGATAAATGCATGTTGACTTGCAAATAATATTAATATAAATGATGATATTGTTATTGTTATGATTTATTTGTTATGTATGACTGAGTTGAGAAATGATTGTAACTTATCTGACGTTCGGCGGTCAAAGGATTAAAATATAATTTTTGTGAGTCATTGCGTAATGACTCATTACGCAATAAGTTAAGATTAGATATATGTCATATATGTACCTAATTTAAGTGATAAAACTTATTGATTGTTATTTATCTTTCTGTTAGCAGTAAGTCACTGCGTCACTGCATCGAGACAAACCAAACGGTTTAACGATGCTATTTTAATTTATTTACAATGTTTCTGTATAATTATCTCAATAAAAAAAAAAGTAATGGCATGAAATAAAAGGCTTTTTTTTTATTATTTTTTTTTTATTTATGTAGTTTTCTTCCGAAATCTTTACCTACCCAAAAATACTTATGCGACTATAAATAGCAACAACATACTAATTTTATTATATTTAGTCAATAAAATAATTTTGGCCCCCTAAAATGATAAATTACCCCTATGTAACGCGGCCTAACGCTTTTTATTCAAAAACTAGTGGCAGTTTAATCCTATAAAAATATGTTTTAACATCCCAAACATGACTGCAGGCTACACGAGCCAATGAATTTATACAAGAATCACTTATTCATCCCATAAAACTTGCATGGCGTCAAAAATCTATTATATTCGGTGTTTGATCTGTTGTCAGCCACGCTGGTGTATAGGCAAGTGATGTAATGAGAGCCATAAGGTCCCGGTCAGGGCATTTATTTGTGTGTTTATCACGAATATATGTTCCTGAGTTATGGATGTTATATATGTATATAAGTAACTATATGTATGTATCTATTATATATATCATCGCCTAGTACCCACAACACAAGCCTTATTGAGCTTACCGTGGGCCTAGGTTGATTTGTGTAAGATTGTCCCGTAATATTTATTTATTTATAAGGCGCAGATTAAGAAACGCGTAGCGGGGACGCGTCTCAAGATGGAGACGGACCGCAGACGCAACTTTTTAAAGTATAAAGAAGAGATAAGGCATAGGCACGTGACCGTAGTGCCTCATCACGGCTCGTGAGATGTGATGACAGCAAGTGAGAACCAGGAACGCACCTGCCGCTTGCAGCGTCTTGTCCGTGTTCTGTCCTTTCTTCGTGTTTTGCAATAGAGCGGCAATTGGACACGGATGCCCAAACGACACGTCTCTGCCCTGTCTCTTAAACGAGCATCGTCGTGTCGTCGTCGTGGTGAGTCACGCGCACGCGCATGAGGGATGACTAGCACGATGAGTTTAAACATCTCGTTGAGTCGGTCAACTAAGAAGAATGCAATAAATAATAATAATAATAATAAATATTACGGGACAATCTTACACAAATCAACCTAGGCCCACGGTAAGCTCAGTAAGGCTTGTGTTGTGGGTACTAGGCGATGATATATATAATAGATACATACATATAGATACTTATATACATAACATCCATAACTCAGGAACAAATATTCGTGATAAATACACAAATAAATGCCCTGACCGGGATTCGAACCCGGGACCTCCAGCTTCGTAGGCAGAGTCACTACCCACTGGGCTACGGAGGCCGTTAAATATACAATACAATGCGAAACTTGGTGTTTTAGGGCACCGCACCTTGAAAGGAAAAAGCGGAACCCTTATAGGATCACTTTGTCGTCCGTCCCGACCCCGTCCGGTCGTCGACGTCTTATAGCACAGATAACTAAAGGAAAAATTGCGAAAACCGTACATTTTTAGTTACATCACTGAAAATGTAATGTCCAGTATAAACTGACACGCACTAAGTATGTGAATACATACTTAGTGAGAGTCAGTTTATAGGGGACATGTTTCTATTGTACGGGGTGGTCCGGAACCCTCGGTGCGCGAGTCTGACTCGCACTTGACCTTTTTTTTATCTATTTAGAAATATTTAATTTACTTATTCATACACTTTCATCATACCTATTTTAATTATGTTAAAATTTGTTTATATACCTATTTGTTTGTAAAAAAGGGGCAAATCACGGTTTAGTTAACAGAGGCACGTCAAGTTTAATGAATAAGGGGGTTAAATTGTTACAGTAAATACTACTATATTATGGTGTCTTTATGATTTGATTCCGTTTGTATAGTAGGTACTTACCTAAATACACTCGTTATTAGTGACACCATAGAGACAACAGGAGGAAAGGAAAAAAGGAATTTAGAAAAGAAAAAAAAACCGCAGAACCGATTGTACTTTTCTAAAATAGAGCAGATGGTTTTATTTTCAGGTTTTCTATTAACTGAAACGCTTAAACGAAGTAACACGTTGGTATTTCGGTTGGGCCAATTAACTGGCGGTGCACTTGATAGTAAAAGTATCCTATACCTTGTGGAGATTTATTTTTGCTCGTAGCTTTGCATCTGTTGATATTTGAACGTGATTCACGTGCCCGTTTCAACGCGCGTCAAGATGATACTACAACGCGAAATATACTGAAATGCGTAACAAATGTAATAAACCGAATAAAGACTTAGCGGGACTAGCACAATTGACGCTGTGACGCGACTCGAGAAAATGTAGCCGCCTCTTTCTAACTTATTTAACGTTAAGGAACGCTTCAATATAGTCTCGATCGACTAAAACCCTGCTAGTGCAATACTGAGATAAACTGCCAGGCTCTTTCTAAGTATTTTTAGATTGTAATTTTCACGATTCCCACACATAATTTTTACTGAATGGGACTTAATCGCGTATAATTAACTTATTTATTTACTTACTAGCTTCTGCCCGCGACTTCGTACGCGTATAAATTGTTAGTCCCTGGGCGACCGAGCTCCGCTCGGATGAAAATGGAGAAAATACGGAGAAAACTAATTTTCGCGGACATGAGACCTATCTAGATCGATTACTCGCCCCCGTAACCACCTATATTCCAAATCTCATCGAAATCGTTAGAGCCGTTTCCGAGAACGTGATTGCAAATATATATATATACATATAGAACTACTTATGAAAGATACATACAATGTATCTTTCATAAGTAGTTTAGTTTCTAGAATATTGTTATTGTTAAATACTAGGAAATAATAAAAAAAAATATTTGTTTATTATACGTCAATCAAATAGAATCCAAAAAAAAAAAAAAATATATATATATATATATATATATATATATATATATACATACATACATATATATATATACAAATATTGCTCGTTTAATAGTATAGGATTGTTATTTTCATGTCTAAAGCCATGTGTAATGTATTGTTAATAATTTGTAATTAACGATTTATAATATTTCTTACACAACGTCGGTGGCAAACAACTTATAATAAGTGGTTACCGTAGCCTATGGACGCTTGCAACTCCATAGTTTATGCGAGTATCGGTTCAAATTCTCTTCCAATCAAAACACCCTCACAAACTTCGTCATCGTCAATAATATTTAATTTTAGTTATTTAATATTTATTGCAAAAGCTGGACTTAAGGCCACAAAGCATTATCTGTCAGTCAACCTTAAGTCAAAGCAGATAATATTTTACTTATTTGCGGCTTCCCGACGTTTCGGATGTGTTTTCCCTATAGGTACTTGTAGTATAACACGATATTACTTGGCAAATTTCATAGTTCTAGGTCATCGGAAAGTACCCCATAAACTTTGATGCCCTTGAGTGTGTCAAAATAGACGGTTTATGCGGCATAAACGGCCGTATCTTTTTTTTACGTTAACTTAGAAGATTGATTTTTTCACATCTTTAAGGGACTGTAAACTTGAGTAGGTACATGGTTTTAATTTCAACTTGATACGCGTTCCCGAGATAAAGGGTCTTGACAGACAGACTGACAACAAAGTGATCCTATAATAGTAATATAAAAGTAATTCCACCTACTAACAATGAGTATGGCAAAAGAGTTTGGACAAACGCATTGCCTTGCGCTTTAAATGTACTTCCATATGACATGATGCCCAAATAGGCTGATAAACATATAATAAAAATATATAAGACAATGCTAATAGATAATTTACACTATTAAGTTAAATTATATTGCTATAAGTAATGTCTAATTATAAATTTCGATTACGCTATCTAAAATCTCAAAATAATGAGATTAAGCCTCATCGGTAGGATAATATGTAAATAAAAAAAAAGTTATAAACAGTTAATTTTTTTTATAAGGGTTCCGTTTTTTTCCTTTTAAAGAAAGAAAGAAAGAAAGAAAACATTTATTCGTGGACAAAACAATGGGTGTAAAAAAAAAAACACAGAACGTAAAAATAGCAGGGTCCACGAAAAGACCTCGACTCAGCATGGTGCTAACCTAGAAGGCCAGCGCTGGTCTTCCGTCGGAACCTTTACATGAGTTACCTCCTGGAAGGCAACACAAAACAAATACCTACGCTAAACATAATATATCTTAAAACTATTCCAAATCCGACGCCAGAGTGGCACGGCAGATTGCATCGTGTGAACGCGTCGCCAAACTGTGTGTCAGTGTTACTTTCAACTTGACAGACCAAACGCAACTTTTGAGGTACGGAACCCTAATAAACGGATATTCTTTCTCGCGCGTGGTCTTGTGCTAGCCGTGCAGAGTGGAGGCGAACCACTCGATCATTATTAACCGCCTCGATGCACGATGTGCGGCACCTAATATCTTGGGTTCCATAAGTCCCATTGACAACATTTAAAATATGCTAATGTGGTGAAATAAATAAACCACATGTTTTTTAACTGCTCCATAATTAACGCCATTTTCTGATTTGAATACTTACACAGTATTTTGATATATCTTAAAACGCGAAACGTCTGCCAATTTGTGAAATGATTCTAATTCTAGTATAACTTAGTAAGTAAAGTAGTCAAAATATGTTTTGCTTACACTAATATGCGTTTCCTTCCCGGTTATATGCATACATGAGTTTATCTTTATTTTTGTATGTAGCTTCCAAAGCCCAAATTTTGCTGTTTTCTAATTAGGAATTAAAAATTGTTATTAATTCACACATAAGTTAATAGTATATAGGTAACATCAAATCACTTATGTGGTACCTAGTTTCGCTATAACATACATAACTAGAGAAATTTACACACATTTTATGCGAAATTTAAATTTAAATCATACTTAAGTACTGTTTACAACATAAGGTAACGTTATAAAATAATATGTCTATTTAGAATTTCCACAGTTCGGTTTATCTTTGCATACGTTTTAGTTGACATTTTAAGTATTAGTTTTTAGTTGGCAGGCAAACAAATTGGAGAAATAAAGTTACAAAATACGAGTACTGCTAGAATTCAATCTGACCTATAGCTCACAGAAAGCCAACACATGACAACACAGTAATAAACCATTTTGATACATGGGATTTATTTCAAGTTTTATGCAGTTTTTGACGACTATAAATTGTCTTTCGGTATTGGTAAATGGTGAAAAATAAAAAATAAACGTTTTAAAAACACTTTATTTTACGCTGTAATAACGGTTACTTACCTACATAAAGTTCGTCAAGCAAAACATCACTATTTTCTTAGAAGACATTTCGTTAAAACTAATTATGTACATGTATAAAATTCACTACAAACTCGACGCTCCTCGCTTTACCTGCATTTGTTTCGATCGTTTAAATGTTTTGTTATGCTAACACTGATTTTAGATTGGAAAAAATGAAGACAAGTTATAGTTTTAGTTAATGTTCGCATCATCGGATAGTCCTGAAACAAAAATCTGTGTTAACGAATGTTTATTAAGTCTCCGAGCTTGGAAGGCAAACTTAGTAAGTATACTAACAAAGCATATAAAAAGTTAGAAATTGGTTTAAGAATTTCAAGTTACTCTTCAGTTTTCAAGGCAAACTAATGAATAGGATTTAGTACACTTCGCAAACACTTACTGGAGCTTACTCTTACTGGAAATGACTTGGAACATTATTAGCATTTTCGTGGACATTTATATGATTGTATTGAATAGTTCGTACCTATGTTTGTATGATTGTCCGCGTGCCCATCACTACATAATCATTCTTCGAAAGACAAACCACACATAATATTTTTATACTTACATTAATCTAAACACTAACTGAAACTAAACTACAATAAAGGAATCTTGTCAACTAGTTTTATATTTTTTGAAAACAAATTCCATAATAAAAATCTATGTGACTGAAATGTTGTATTTATTCTTACCAGTGTCTATATAATAAACAATTGAGCATCGCGACGACTCCCACGTGCGATGTGGAACGCCGTAGACCTGTGAAAAAAATAATTCAGACTCACTGTACCAAGGTGTTTATCTGAATCCCTTTTAATAATAATAAAGGAATCTTGTGAAAATTCTGAGAGAAGTAAAACCAAACCTTAAAATAATATAATATTGATCTGTACAAAAATAATGTTAGAGGTTTTGCTTTACTTTGGTTTAGTGTCCTATTTTGTGGGCAGTAGGCACACGAAATATTATAAGTTTTTCGCCGTTTTTAGGTTAACCTCATACGAAAATGTGAAAACTATTTATGATAATTGTAAAGTTTGAAAAAATCTTGAGTAATTTTATTTCTAACAACGAGCAACCTCGTATTTGAATCTCTCGATCTAACTACACCGCCCCGTTTCATATCATAATATTGAGACTGGAGCTGCTCTAATACACAAGTTTTTTTATGACTTTGGTAGAATATATTCTATGCAAATCTGCAACAGTACACACAGTCAAACGAACGCAAGCAAAAAACGACTTCGTGCTCTGACTATGATGTAGTTCTTTACTTGCGGTTTTTTTTAAAGCATTTACTTTCACAGTTTTGGACTTACTAGACCTGCACGCATAAATGAAATGGTATGTAATTATTGTTTCTCAAGCTCACCTGAGTTGGAGTCCCGGCTGCCCATGACGGGCGCGATCTGCGGACGCTCCTCGTCCAGCAACAGCGCGTCGCTTGTCGCCCACACGGACAACACGCGCGCCACGCACGTCACATTCAAACGTCCCTGCGACAACATACATTTGGTTTTCATATCGATTGAAGGTTAGTAGGTAATAGGTATATGTCACCGTTAGATTGTGAAAACCGTCAGATTATAATCTTACCCGTTATATTGTAAACTGACGGAATATTGTGAACTGCCGAAATAATTCATAATTTTACGCGTTCATTTTCGTTAGTTTAAAAACTAACAATGTCATATCATCAAATTGTGAACTGAATCAAATTTGCCTGATTCAGAACCCAACCTGTGCGCTGTTTGGTTGAGCGAATTATTCTACTTGCATCAGTTTCCGCTTACGTCAGATCATGATTGTTTTTTTTTGTTATTCAGACATTTTATTCCATTTATTTCGGAATCCAGCAGTGTTGACGGAGCCCCGCTGCTTGTGGCTCCTATTTCTGGGCGCTTTGCCCTTCGGGCAACTGAAGATACCTAACCAACCTAACCTACCTAGTCTTTGTGTACGTTCTGTAGCAAGCCGATTTGATCTCAGTTCACAATTTGACGATTCGACATTGAAAGTTTATAAACTAACGAAAAATAATGCGTTAAATTGTGAACGGTTTTGACAGTGCACAATTTTTCGTCAGTTTATAATATCACGAGTTAGATTATAAACTGACGGTGTTCACAACCTAACGGTGACATATACATTTTTGTAGTTTGATGGACCGGTAAAAGACAATATAAAAAATCATTTAGGGGAAAGTGGCACCATTGATACAGGGGCACATAGATTCAATGGACTTTAAAATTGAACGAAACACAGTTGAAGGTCATTCATTCACAAAAAGAAGATACCTAGTGTACCCACGCAACGAAAAGGTTAACAGAGTTTCACCGATGACCAATCAAAACCTCACGCGTGAATGCTCTTTTAGAGGGTCGGACGAAAACTCATTAGATGGAAGAATGGGAGATTTTTTTAATAAAATGAAAAGAAATATGAAAATCAATAATATGGAGTTATTAAAATGATTTAGCCCCTTGTTTGATACGAATATTCTTTATGTACAAAATGGATCATAACTGATTGAATGTAAAAGTTAACAAATAACTGATTTTCTAAAAATGTGCTTAGGTAACCACTTGATGCATCTCAATTCTTTTTATATTCGTTGTTATATTGTAGCATATCTTATGGCCATTACCATAAAAACCGTATCGAGTTGCCGCAACTTCTATTGGTAAAAATTTCATATTAAAAATGATATCAAAGATATTGTTACGAGCGTGGGGGATAGAGATAAACACCTTTAATACGACGGTAAGATTTATTACCTGACTTATACAGAGCAAAGTCCATTGAGTCCACACTACTGATGTGTTGACGGAAAGTGTCCTAGGTATATTGCGAATTTTTTCTGCGATGGTGCAAGTGGGTTGTTGATGTTGTTGTTGCCAAATCAGAAACTTTTTATAAAATAGAAATAAAACATTATACCTACTATTAAACGATACAATCAAAGTAAAAAGAGGAGTCAAATGAACAGATCATAACAATCTGTGTTTTTGTGTGATGAATGAATGTGTTTGTGTGTGTGCTTGGCTAAATTCGAATTGGCAAAGCGAATCATTCTTGGCACGACTAAAGGCTGCGCTACTCCGTTGTTACCCGGGATGACCGAACCGAACGGCTGTCTATTAACGCTCGCAATCAGAACTTTTTACTTTTCTTTGAAAAACACAATTTCGGTTGCGGCCACAAAATGGAATTCATTTTCGGAACCGCAGACGCTGGTAATTTACATTTGGAGTTGTTCAATATTTGGAATTAACTACATAGTTACAAGTACTATATAATACTTATGTGGCTCCACGTGATGAAGAGGCCAGCGGCTCCCGCGTGGTACACCCTGACGGCAGAATCCAGTTAGAAGAAGCTCAGGGCACAGGAGTCGCTGAGCCAGCGGACTATCGTCCAAGCCCCCTACATGTGCGGAACCACCACATTGGCCAAGACCTCAAGCACTCACAGACTGGACGTGCGCAGGGGATGTTCGCCCGCACCGGGCGCGCCGGGCTTGGCGCCCCCCTGACACCCGACGGCGGCGAGCCCATCAACCACGTGAGCTCGTGCCGCCCCATGTGAGCCTCAGTCCTGCCCCCAGGACTTCACCACTCCGCAGACAGGCCATCGATACCCCCAATACCAATTGACTTCCAAGCCAAGATGGCCAAAGTCCAGAAGAAGATCATAATAAAAACCAAGGAGGCAAAACGATGACAGGCTCATCGTCATGAACCGAGACAAACAGCCGCCAAAAAGGACCAAGTCCTGTTCTGACCACCGCCACGCTCAGTGCTTAGAGCGCGAGTGAAGACTCGCTGATTCGATGGAACGTGCTCAACTAATTCTAGTCACAAGATATGAAGCATAGACGTAGTTTAAGAAAAGGCACTCCCAAAAATAAATTCTCAACATCATTTTAGAGAAAAAAGAAACAATAATAGAACTAACCATTCATGAAACTTTTAAGTTTTAAAATGTATCGCATAGAGACGGACAGACCAACAATGCGGGGACTTTGCTAAGTTTAAAGTACCTACTTTGGTTGATGTAACTGGTGAGCGAAGTGCTGGCGGCTTTCTCGCGCAACGCATCAGCATTGTAATTCAGCCAGGAAATGCCGCCAGCATCCTGGGTACAATTACTATAAAGCGCCTTTTTTGGGGTACCGTACTCAAAGAGTTTTTTGCGATTACTAAGACTCCGCTGTCCGTCCGTCCGTCTGTCTGTCACCAGGCTGTATCTCACTGATACCGTGATAGTTAAAGCTGAAATTTTCACAGATGATGTATTTCTGTTGCCGCTATAACAACCAATACTAAAAACACAAAATAAAATAGTTTTTTATAGATAATGGTACGGAACCCTACGTGCGCGAGTCCGACTCGCATTTGGCTGGTTTTTTAGATTTAACTTAGTTTGAATTTACTCGTAATTTAGTTAATGTTCAGTATCATTTTGTATCGTATGCTTTAGAAAATAAATGTACATACAGGTTGTATAGATCGTCTGCCAAAAGACTAGGGTGGGTAAGTAGGGGGTCACTTGCAACACATTTTGGGCCAATTTGAAGACTGAAGCATTTTATTCAAGTTATATCATAGGTAGGTAGTAGCTCGGGAATAAAAAGGAAACACCGGAGCATTTTGTCCTGCGAAACTGGCGGAAAACTAAACTTACGAAAACGTAGGTACAAATAACGTTTCTTAAATCCCTATTCAATACGAAAGTAAGTAACGTTTTTGTCGGGGTATTTTTAACATTTTCATTTAGTCTTATTTACTTGCATAGAGTGTTGAATATAAATCTCTTTGCACAAATGCATCTAAATATTCTAAAATTCTATGTTGGGAATAATTAACCGATAGTAGGTACAATGTAGGCTATTACTAGGAATTAAATCAGCTATTTTGGGATTTCAAATGGATGACTTAATCATGTACGTAAAATACCCTTGATAATATTATTATAGATGTGATTAGTGCAATTGAGCGCCTACATATCTTTATTGTATAAAAAGAACTACGTAAAGTTCAAATGCAGAGTTTAATAACGTCAAATCAAATGGAATCTCATTAGCCTTGCGGTCGCCACGGGCTGCGCAGATTGTAAGCACTTATTATGCGCATTTTTGTTCCCCATCTAATTAAGCTGTGACGGATTCGCGTTGAAATTGATTGAAATCATTATTACTGTTAATGCTGGAAATCTAAATGAACAACTGATTGGAACGATTTACAGATTCCCGAGCCCCGAGCCTATTGTCGTTGAATTTATTTTCTGTTGTATGTTGTTTTACATATATATAAATGTACCTACAATATAATTTTTCTGTTAGATTTTGTGTTTTTTGTTGTTTTTTTCTTGCGACAATAAATCTTTTTTTTAATTAAATAATTAATTTAATAATTTACATTACAGGCTTACAGCTTTATATATGGCTAATGTAGTGGCATAGGATTTAGTTTATTATGTACGTACGTGCTCTATATAGGTACCTCAGTATACTAATTCTAATTATTATTCTCAGGAAAAAGAAGTAGCACGAGATGTGACTGGAACTTGTTCCTTACTTGTGACATGGATACATGATACACTAAAGTTAAGAAGTTGCGTCACTTCAAATTGGAAGAAATGCCCACTGTTCTTCACTACCAACACACAAGCTAAAAAAATGCATACAAGATTATTGAAAGTGTGCCCAAATTTTTTATTCACCTTATGGAAATGTGCAGACTGTACTCTCATAACGAGTTGGCTGAACGAACTCGACTTATTAGATTTCTCCTCTTCAACGGTACTGTTCAATTTGTTGGTTATTTGTTCAGTCCGCGCCTGGGGGGTTGTGCTCTCCGCCTTGTTCCGTTTGTCAGCGATGTCCAGCATGTCGATGTTGCCTGGAATGTCTATCACGTTATCTGTGACCACTTCTTCGTAGCCGGAGATTGCATCCCACGGGCTGAATATAATTCTATTAGCGTCCTCTAGAGACGCGTCTGTTATCACAGGGTGCCGCCGCAGCGAGTACGGGTCGTGTGGTGGGATGTCGAGGCCTTTTACCTATGGGAAAATATTGATGTTAGTGCATCGTCACACTTGTATGGCAAGTTATAAGCGGTTTTATTGAACAAGCGAGCGAAGCAAACGAAGTTTTCCGTTTCAGCTTGGACAAAAATTCTTTCGTATTCCGGCTGTCTGACTGCTCTCATCTACAGGTCGTTATATGCATTTATTTTTTCAATTCAGTTTTAGTTTTTTTGATTGACAAAAACACAGAGTTGCAAGGTCTACAGCCACTAGTACATATATACGATGGGCTGAGTTATATCCGGTGATTTAAAACACCGGATAACTTGTGATGTGGTGTTAGTTGAATTATCTCACCTCAATACCGTTGAGAAGCCAAGTGATACAGACGGGTGGATCTGCCGCTGGCGCGGTGCAGTTCGGGCGCAGCATGTCGCCGGCCGAGTACCAGCTCAGTTGTGATGAAGTAGTAGTTGAGTTCTCTCACCTCCATACCGTTGAGGAGCCAAGTGATACAGGCAGGTGGATTTGACGCTGGCGCGGTGCAGTTTGGGCGCAGCATGTCGCCGGCCGAGTACCAGCTCAGTTGTGATGAAGTAGTAGTTGAGTTCTCTCACCTTCATACCGTTGAGGAGCCAAGTGATACAGGCGGGTGGATCTGCCGCTGGCGCGGTGCAGTTCGGGCGCAGCATGTCGCTGGCCGAGTACCAGCTCAGTTGTGATGAAGTAGTAGTTGAGTTCTCTCACCTCCATACCGTTGAGGAGCCAAGTGATATCGGCGGGTGGGTCTGCCACCGGTGCGGTGCAGTTCGCGCGCAGCATGTTGCCGGCCGAGTACCAGCTCAGTTGTGATGAAGTAGTAGTTGAGTTCTCTCACCTCCATACCGTTGAGGAGCCAAATGATATTGGCGGGTGGGTCTGCCGCCGGTGCGGTGCAGTTCGCGCGCAGCATGTCGCCGGCCGAGTACCAGCTCAGTTGTGATGAAGTAGTAGTTGAGTTCTCTCACCTCCATACTGTTGAGGAGCCAAGTGATATTGGCGGGTGGGTCTGCCGCCGGTGCGGTGCAGTTCGCGCGCAGTATGTCACCGGCCGAGTACCAGCTCAGTTGTGATGAAGTAGTAGTTGAGTTCTCTCACCTCCATACCGTTGAGGAGCCAAGTGATATTGGCGGGTGGGTCTGCCGCCGGTGCGGTGCAGTTCGCGCGCAGCATGTCGCCGGCCGAGTACCAGCTCAGTTGTGATGAAGTAGTAGTTGAGTTATCTCACCTCCATACCGTTGAGGAGCCAAGTGATATTGGCGGGTGGGTCTGCCGCCGGTGCGGTGCAGTTCGCGCGCAGCATGTCGCCGGCCGAGTACCAGCTCTTCTGGGCTCGTACTCGAGGACCCGACGCGGGTAGCTCTGCCACAAATAATACTTTATTGCTCAATTGTTTTTTGAATCTAACTCCATCATGAAGATATTTTTCTTTATCCCGGAAATATGGCTATAAAAAATATTGTATGATTGCAGATACTGAGAAAATGCGACTGTTTCGAAATTTAATAAGTTAAAATATGTAAAATAACAAGATGTAGTTTAATAAAGAATATCTTTTAAACAAAAATATTCAAAACTATACTCGAACACGAAGGTTTGTGGTTCAAATATAGTGGAACATACGTATGGTATAGGTATTCAAAGCATGGCACCGAGACAAGTTAGGTATACAAACATATTTTTTTAATATGGAGCGTTATTGGCAGACCACTCAGTAGTAAAAATTTGAATACCTACGTTAAACGTGAACAAGCCGGCTGGCTAAAAGGATTAGATCTAAACGACCAGTGCAAGTTCAGCGCACAAATACAAAAGTTACCTAACACACAATGGCTACAGCCGCGGTGAAACCGCAAGCCTTCTCTGTGAGCTTTAATCTTTACGGAACTACTAAAGCCTAATTAAATTACGGGTCCAGCATGCAAGCGGAATAGAATTGTTCGTGTGCCCGGCCAACCGGATCGTAGTATAAACAAAGTTGTGGGCCAGTAAGGAAAAATACTGATTGCAATAAATTACACGAGTTGAGTCCACAGTGGTTCTTGCCGCACGTCGTCGGCGTCGACGTTGCATATTCATCTTTCATACGCGCTCGTTTCATTTTAGTTTACCGCAGAATTTCGCAGAGCGCTGTTTAAACGCCGAACAGAGAAAATGGCGCCCGAACTAGAACTCTGCTTGCTTTTGTTTGCCAGCAGCGCCCTCTATTACGGGCAGAACTCGGCGGCGAGCAAAGTTTTAAGTGTTTACATTCCTGTTCTGTCGCTTTTTGCCAATTCTACTTAATGGGAACGCAGGGAGTTCCCAGCACCTCGTTTAATTTGGCCGTCGTGGGTATGTTTTAGTGTTTATTTAATCTGTCAAGATTCCGCCAAAATTTTCCTTACTTTATTAGGAAAACAACTGTGTTTTGTTTCGCAAGATGTTTGAGCTTCAAATTATGATAAGGCTCAAAATTACGCAGCCGATGTTAATTGTGTAAACACAACACATTTATTCATTGTTATTTATATTATAAATAACACAGTGCTGTCGCGTATTTCAAGTAATTAGGGTACTAATATAACTACGTCCACATTGGATACATGAACGAGTAGATTTTGTCACAATATCGACGTTTATTTCATCACTCCGCTCTTATCTATGAAAGTGGATTATGAGATAATGTCGTGGAAGACATAATTAATACGTGGTCCCGGAGTCCCTTAAGCTGAGGTGACGACGCGGCAGGATCTGCGTTCAAACGTTACGGAACGCTGAATCGTCCTAATTTAAAGTTATATTGCAATTACAAGCGCGTTGCGAGAAATACGAGCCGGAGCACTCCTAAACTTAATTATTCACTATGCCGCGGCAACATCACATATGTGACAAATGGGTAATAATGTCATGTCACTGAGGACCGCGACGACCAGGAGCGTCACACTCTCCGCACACCTCCCAGCCTCCACAATAACCGTAAATTAACCAAGATAAACCTTAATCAAACATCCCTTGTGTTCGATTCCCCACATTTATTGCCCAACAATAGTTCTGATTTACGATTTAGGATTGCACGAGGCCGCCGCGGGATCGTCCGTATTATTTATACTTACGATTGTTAGGTACTTACTAATGCCCAGTTTTGTACTGAACAGAGCCGATAACGACAACTATCGACGTAGACAGCTGTAGCGAATTTAATTTCCTGCCGGCGAAATCAGACAGTTAATCTAATGGCTGATATAAGTTGGCTACCTAGTCTCTAGTCTGTTATTTATTTCAATAGTTTTGTTAGATCAAGTTGTCTAATACGTAAACTGCTTCTATGTTTTTAGTTTTGAGCAAGTTTGCTTTGCTTAAAGTCCGATTTGCAAGTTCATTGAGTGGACAAGATTAAAGATAGATTAATTGATGTTAATAGTTTATCAAAGGAATTTTTATCTTTTAAATTCGTACAATTACCGCCGTTAATATCTAACATCACGACAATTGAAACGCAGAAAAATCCTAACAGGCCTTACAGCTTTAGAAGTCGTGTCAGATATTTTTGCGCGCCTCGTTCAAATTTTTTTGATGCGGATGGCTGTAGTATTTCTTAAAACAGTGCCAATATTGTATGTACAGAGTGTACAAAGGCTATGATTATTTTAACTTATTATCGTACGCTGATAAAACTCTTACATATGCAATATAAATCTTCGCGCGAGTAGCAACAACCATGGTCACGAGAAAAATGCCATTAGAGTTTTTTTTTAAATACCAGCAGTGGATCTAAAATATCGTTCACGTGTACACGGGGGTCATCATTCGCCGACACAAAATACTCAAATCTTAGTTTGAGTTTGACGCAATTAAGTCGCGTTTCAGTTAAATAATGCGTGAAAATCGTGGCTTGAACAAATAATATTGGTATACTCGTACTATATCTCACTCTACTATGCGATTCAAATAACTATAGTATTTTTAAAACGTCATCATATATCGAATTGATGATTCAAAAAAAAATATCGCTACTATATCGATGTTTTTATTAAGTAACGTTTTAAATGCGTGAAAATAATACATTTCTCGACACAAGCCCCCACAAGGTGGACTGATGACCTAGTAAAGGTCGCGGGAGTCCGCTGGTTGCGGGTGGCGTAGGACCGGTAATTGTGGTACTCTTTGGGGGAGGCTTATGTCCAGCAGTGGACGTCTTTCGGCTGTACATTTCTGTTTTCAATAAAATATTTTAGAATAGGCAAAATATAGTTCGTAGATCGTCAAGGGGCTGGCGTACGACAGAGAGAAGTGGAAAATGCTCCACCGACGAGAGGATAACTCTTTTAAAGAAGAAGTTCGTAGAATTTAATAATAAATAATAGTCAGGAAATTCATCAGTAGCTGGCAAATGTAAAATTGACAGGTTGCACTTGCAACAAATAAGTTCAGATATGTTCACTTGAACTTATTTGCATTTAAATACCAATGTTATTTGAATTGCTTAGTAAATTTGCATAATTCGCAAAATCTAGGTATTGTTACGAAATTGTTCAGTGTGGGCTATAAGTGCTTTAACGTAATCTGACTCATTAATTGGCACTTGAATATTCTGCGTGGCAGTGGTTATTATGTATATTCCTATTGTACGTTTGGTTGAGCGCTTTGCAAACGATTATTTTGTGCACTGCACACTTGGAATACGTAGTGTACTTATTACAATACGATACCAATACTCTTTATTGCACACATCACACTAACGAAACAGTTACAAAGAGAAACAAAACAGTAGTTAATAAATAACATATAGGTAGACGACTAGACACCAGGTATTCTTATCGCTAATGAGCGATCTCTTCTAGACAACCTATGGGTAGTTATTGGGTTTGGATAGTAGGTACATTACGAAAACCTTTCCAGAAACCTACCTTTTAAAACCTTGATTAAGTATTCAATTCCTACACATTGCCAAGCTTGCGTTTTTGGCGAACGCTTGCAATATCGAGGCAATAAGCCATCGCGACGTAATCACGTGTTCTACAGTTAGGCTTATATTGAATTGCCTTTCCGCTCCGTACCCTCAGTACCCTGCCTGTCCCATTAGACTCTCTCCAAAATTTAAACCCCATTTAAACATAATTTAGGCAGTCGTTGAAATGGGATGCAATTTTATTGCAAAAGCCTAAATGTTGCGCTCAAATAACTCTAATTACAATCACCATGGGTATTGAAGTGATAATAATATGGAGTGCGTTTAAACTTGATTGCTAAATAATGACTAATCGTGGCACGTATGCCATTGCTGCATATTTAACAAGGTACCTACTCGTAATGACTGATTGCGTTATTGCGAGTAGCAGTGGGACTGGAGAAGTACCTTACAGAAGACCGCAACCATAATACTGCTTTGTAGTGTTGCTATATTATTGCATGCTATGAAGCATGTGGTGTTGTGTTCCCGGTGGTGAGTAAGGTCGCCAGGGCTCCCTAGGGTGCGCTGTGTTGGGAGTGAGGGACCTGCATGTCTCTATCTGCCAACACAGCGAATCCTCAAGTGAATAAAGGGTCGGCAACGCGCTTGTGATTCTTCTGGAGTCACAAGTGTCCATATGCTACGGCAGTGTTTTTCAAAGTGTGAGTTGCGGCCCCCTGGGGGGCCGCGGCACATATTCAGGGGGGTCGCGAGGATCAGCTTCGAAAAAGTCTCGTGACTACAAGGAATGGTGTTTTTTTTCAAGAAAATATAAATAATTCTTGGACGTTTGTATTTATTTAATTACGACTACCTACAGAATGTAATTTGTATTTTTTTAATTCAGTGTGAACAGAGCTTGTTTCATTTTAACTAATTTTGCAAACTCTCCAACATAATGGGAATATGAATTTCTACGTTCATTAAATTATCCGATTAAAATTCTTAAATAATTTGAAACATGCAAGGAAACGATTCAAACTTCAAATTTTGCAATGATGTTGTCCATAATTTAGATTTCGCTATAAATCCATGAATTTCATCTTTTGCTGCAATCATTTTTTCGTTCCTTCCTTGTAGATTTTTGTTCAATCCATTCAAATGGTCGAAAATATCTGCAAGATATGCTTACTTTCAACTTTCTTTGTACTGTTCGTGCTTAGAAGTAAGATGCCGCAGCAATTTGGATGGCTTCAGACATTCACGAGATAACAACAAATAACACACTGTGGTTTGTCGTCCATAACAATAAATGATCCGTATTTTAAATAGTTTTCGTCATATTTTCTATTTTTCTTCTTTTTAGGCTCACTTCCAGATGTTAATCCGGGCGTTGAATGTTCTTTTTAAAAAGGGGTAGGTTGAGGAACAGTAAAACTACCTTCAGATACCTAAATACAGGTTGCGTTCTAAAACGCATGACTGGTTGAATAATGATAGAAGGTGCGTTCCAAAACGCATGACTGATAATAATTGTATTAGTTGTGTTAATAATTGGGTTTTAAGTTTAATCGTACAAATGGGGTTTTGGGGGGTCGCGAAGGAATTTTGATGGTCATGAAGGGCCGTGACACCATAAAGTTTGAAAAACACTGTGCTACGGTACCTGCTCAACATCAGGCAGGCCGTAAGCTTGTTTGCCACCGACGTTGTATAAAAATACAGAGAACCCATGTTGTAGGTACCGTAGCACCTGCTGTACAAATGGTACCACAAGCACTTACATTATACTACCCACACGTAGGAGCTCTTGTAGAGTGTGGAGAAGCACGGCGCATGAGCGGAAACATTGCTGCGATAGCACCCACTGAGTGTGCGCGTAACATCGCACAGTACAACCTACTGTATGGTACAATATGTACTAATATACTACCCGCATGTAGAAGCTCCTGTGCGAGACGGATATCCCACAGTGGTAGCGCCTGCTCAGCGAGCGTGTAGCTTCGCATAGTATCTGCTGTACAAATGTTACAACATGTACCCGCATATAAGAGCTCTTATGTATGTAGTGTACGGCGCGTCAGCTGAGACCTCGCAGCGGTAACACCCGCTGAGCGCGCGCGTGGCGTCACATATTACCACCTGCTGTACAAAATAAATGTTACCACATGTACTAACCTACTACCCGCATATAAGAGCTCTTGTAGACAGTGTGGAAGTACGGCGCGTCGGCGGAGACCTCGCAGCGGTAACGCCCGCTGAGCGCGCGTAAGGCGTCACGTAGTACCACCTGATGCGCGCCCGAATGGTACACCTAGGAATCACAAAAATAATATTGTACATTGGACTTATTTATTTTTACTGTAGGATACAAGTAAAAATGGAAACGGAGTACTTCATGCCATAAGGCATTCTCTACTAGTCAACCGTTGGGCTGCACAGAAACATTTGGTGCAGGTTTATATAATCAATATGCATTATTTAAGTATTCATTTTTTTCTGACATCACTCAATAGAAAAAAGTTACAAAGTGAGTAATTCAAAGCTTAGCATTGCCGTAATCATGTTTTGCTTTGTATTAAGAACTAGCAAACATTTTACAATCTTGAATTTTTCGGTGTTTTTAAAATTTCCGTAGTACTTATAATATAATCTTGTATACAGTGGTACCGTCTACTCAAGCCCGTAATATGCTACGAGTTAGCATTTCTTAAAAAATTGCCTCTAAATTTTTTACGACATTTTCTGCAACTTTTTTCTACTTAGAATCACGATCTCTTTCGATCCCAATAGAAGAAAAAGTGTCCCAAATTTTTTGAACTTTCCTATTGTGTATTAAAATATAATGAAAACGGGTCACTAACGTAATTAAGGTCGCGAGTGACCCGTTTTCATTGTATTTTAATACTTATGTCTGATTCTCACGGGACCGGGTGGTTTCTATATTTTCCTATTGTGTTGAAATGGTAACACAATAGGAAAAAAAATCTTTGAGACATTTTTTGTCCTATTACGATCGAAAGTGCTCGTGATTTTTAGTGGAAATAACATAAAACTCCCAGAAAAAAATATAATTAATAATAGTGGCATTTTTTTGAGAAATGTTTAACTAAGGTACTTGTCGTAATGTTTGACATCGTAGTCCCTAATAATTGACACCTTTTATGCACTTATATTATTGTGGATGAAAATTGAAGTGTCAAATATTGAGCCAGAGTCGAACATTGGGACGTCTACCTTCAATAGGTAGAAAATTCGCGTATGTATGTATGTATGCCACAATAAGACAGGAAATGGCGCTTTGATACACAAAAGACTGATGATAGTGATGATTGACAACTTGTCATTGCTTTAGTATGTGATGTCTGCTTCTGTTATACTTAATGATTCACTTCCTTTTGCAAAGCAACATCTAAGCTCATTATGGAATAGTAATTTCGTACCTACATTTCTTTTTAACCTATTTTAGTCTTATCAGTGCGGCGTTATGTCTCAAATAATATGTAACGTAGGTATTTTGTATGCTAATGTGAGTTAAGTATTTTCTATATTTAATTACGCATTTGATCTCGAAGTTGGCCTTGGCCTCTAGCATAAATCTTGACAATAACAATATATTTACCTACAAGTGATTACAATACAATACAAGATATTACAAGTAACAAACATCACTTTCGGAAATCTAAAAAAATACATTCTGTCACTTAATATTTTTATACAATTTTGTTATTTTGTGTTGTTGGTTAGATTCTCAGAGCATAGAATACTAGAGAGAGGACAAGCCACCGGCGGCCGTGTCGCAGTTGTTAGCTCAATGGGCATACTCTGCCCTACTGTGCACGCGTGCTGATTGCAGAGAATAAATATTACGTTTCTTCCCAAATTACCTGATATGATGCGCGTGTATCAATAAGAGCGTAGGTAGGTATACAAGTGTGTGTGTTTTAGATGTGTGCGTGCTTTGTCTTGTCAATACTTGGGGCTTTGTGTGGGTTAATAAACTTGCGACAGGCGTACTCAATACAAATCGGCCGGCATGTCCCATCTCCTTATATTCATACATCTGTGGTTAGATTAGATGTGGTTAAAACTGGAGAGAAAGAGAGCACACTCGTAATGTAGGTATGGCAACTTGTAGAGTACGCAAGAAAGTTTCTAACTTTGAGGATTATTCCAAAGTTTTAGATAGAGTTTACGGGTCCCGATCGTACAAAACACATGTTAAATTCATTTACCTTTGAACTACCTTTACTAAGTGGCTCCGCAAAAGCAAGCCAATTGCCAACTTGCTAGTTAGTTAGGTACGGGCAAAATCCAAATCCAAGTCAGGTCTTGTGGGGGTGATTAGCTTTAAAATAGTTTAAATACCGCCTAACTAATAACGGAGATCGGGCTAAAATGCTTCGGCTAACTATGCGCCAAGTCGGCAAACGCCAATAGAGGATTCACTTAAGATCTCAAATTTATTGTATGAGCTTCAAATTGTTAACATTGAGGTCATTAAATGAATTAAATAAATTGAGACTTCCACACAGACAGAGCTTGTTTAATTTCCAATATAAAAATTAGTTCCGCCGATATAATAAAAGCATAAAGCATGAGTTTTATTATATAAATATTGAAATTAGCTAGCAATTAATTATCCAGGTTCATAGTTAATAATTATGCTCGTGATGTGGTTGCTATTCTAAATCCATCACAAATTAATTAGCTTACATATCATTATGTGCGATGTTTATTTGTGGCACGAGTTCATATGTTATCCGTGTAAATATAGGTGTAAACGTTAAGTTCATATTATTAAATTAAAAAAATTAAAATTAAAATTTATTAATTTAACAAAAACACACTTAAATTATAAAAAAATATTATCCGTCAGACGCCAAACTAGGCTGAGCCTGTATCTTGGCCGCCTGCGAGTGCGATTAACACGAACTACTTAAAATATTACCATTTTGCAGTACAAAACTCTAATTCCTGCTTCATTCAAAGTATACATTGAGATAAGATTAACATTACAATTTAAAATTACTATTTGTGCATGGGTGGGCGTGTGTGTACGTGAGTTTGTATGTGACTGCGTGTGTGTGTGTGGGGGGGGGGGGGGGTGTGGATGTGTGCGTGTGAGAGTTCCACTAGGCTACAACAGTATCGGTTTGGTTACTTTTGTTATTAATAGGTTTTCAGTCAGAGAGTATGAAAGCGTCAGTAACCAGTTCTTCACTACACATTTCGCTTTAATCACGGGTGACGTTTTAATGTTAAGATGATTGCAAATGTTATTGTAGGTGTGAGGATGAGAAAATGCAGGACTTTTCCTGCCTAACGCTGAACTAAGTGGCGGCAGAGGTGCTTTGAATATACGCTTGCTCAAAATTTCCGTGTAGATTGGCAACTTCAGTAGGCATGTATGGGTCCGGGAATTATATTTTAAATTATAAAATTAACTTTTCCCACAAACATTATTGAACAAGCGAGCGAAGCGAACGAAGTTCTACGTTTCAGCTTGGGTCAAATTGCTTTCGTATCTCCGGATTTCCAGATGTCCGTCTGGTCTCCCCTGCAGGTTGCATTTGTCAACCGAGTCTCGTGAAATTTTGTGAGCAGGTTGAATAGTTTTTTGCCGGCTAAGGTGTTCATAATAAAAAATATATATTAAAAGACAGGCTCGCGTGTTCTACACCTCACAGCGCCACTAGTTAATTATAATTCTTCACAATTCTGTGTATACAAAACTTTGTATACGTTGAAATTCATATTGTTTTTCTATGTGTCATCACTCATAATATATTTTTTAGGAACCATTAGGTAGGTAAATATCTCTACTCTACTGCTAATCTCAAATTATTAGCTTGTTTTCATAAGGTGTACGAATTAGGCAAGTTGGCACGGCTGTATGGTATTGTATTGTCTTGAGACTAAATAGCGGGGTAAACAATACGTGCGGCTAGTTTTCTGTCTCGGTGATCTCAATATGTCTCTATTTTCCATCTATTAGTTTGCAAGTGGAATCCGGGATGCACTGGACATTATGTTGCCGCAAAGCTATTTTCTGGTACGTCGCACTATAAAATAAGATATGTTGGACACAGGACATGTTTATCGTTAAATAAATAATATTCTTAAAGACACAATCATTTGTAATAAATAAATAAATATTGGTAGACAATCTCGTCACAATTAGATTTAGCCCCATAGTAAGTTCCATAAGACTTGTGTCATGGTGGGTACTACATATTTAGACAACTATATATTTAATATATATAAATAGGTATTTAAATACCTACATTGAAAACATCCAAGACAGAAACAAATACCTACTCATCTTACTACATAATTATCAGACTTGACAAAACCGGTAATCAACGTATCTTATATTTATACCTACCTGGTAAAGATCGTGGGAGTCCGCTGGATGCGGGTGGAGCAGGACCGGTCATTGTGGCACTCTTTGGGGGATGCCTATGTCCAGCAGTGGACGACTTTTAGCTGATATGATGATGATACGTTGAACAGACACCGTAGCCTGTGGCCGCATGCGACTCCAAAAGAATAAGCGCGTTGCCGACCCTTTATTGAATTTGGGGATTTGTGTTGAGAGCCAGAGACAAATGCAGTACCGCTGCAGGTTCCGCTCAACAGTCTCAACACATCGCATCCTCGAGAGTATTTACTTTAGCAAAAGGGATGGTTATCTACGTTTTTCGGATGTAATTGGGTTTAAAAGTTACCTTTTTTGGTACAATTCGTAGCCTTAATTGAATGTCTCTATCTGCCAACACAGCGAATCCTCAAGTGAATAAAGGGTCGGCAACGCGCTTGTGATTCTTCTGGAGTCACAAGTGTCCATAGGTTACGGTACCTGCTTAACATCAGGCAGGCCGTAAGCTTGTTTGCCACCGTCGTTGTATAAAAAAATAATAATAATGAATATTTTTTTTATAAGGCGTCAAGTTTAAAAAAATAATCTTTAAACATTGTTTCCGTAATCACCGCATTTTAGTGTATAACTGTAGTTATATAATGATTACTCCTTTGTACAGGAATTAAAGATGATAGGTACAAATATAAACGTTCAATAATTAACTTTACCCAAATTAAACGTAAAATATGAAAATGTTTCACATACACCAATTCAGTGAAAAGCAATATAAATTATCCATGCGTGTGATTAAAACGAATATAACCACTTCCTTATTAGCGACATTACCCTTACAGTACACGTAATTCATACACGAGTCAGCGGGTCCGCCCATTCCAGTCCGTGTGCACTTTACCGTACGCAGCTGGTAGCCGAATAGAGTTAAAAGCTTCGATCCATCTTACGGAAAGTCGTCCACTTTGAGCAACCGCCGAACTAAATCATGCCCGTCCCGCGTTCGAGATCTCTGACCCGATTTCCAAGGGCCGGACTGCGTCACATTACGTCTTAAGCTGGGTATGTATGCCTGGAACGTGCAAGTAGCGAGCAGTGGACGGGACACGCGCCGTATGTCCTCCGGTACCCTCCGCAAATAGAAGATCCGCCTCACTGCAGGCCGTCGAGGGTTGTGCTTCTCAATATGCAAGCGGAGCTCTCTCAATCGATGCATGTAAGAACTCCGTCACGTGTACCGAGATCGTTTGTACGTTCATTGCTCCATACGCCATTCCGATGCAAAGTTAAAGTATTCGCTAGTCTCTGAAAGGGTTTTTAATGTATTATTTTGGCACAATGTTATATCTCGGCGGTGGCATCGTGCCAGCAGCTAAAGGTTTAACGTGCCCACTGCTCCGCGAGATTCTTAAGTGATTTTTTGCATCGCACTCGCCGGCAGTAGTTTAACGAACTAGCAAGATGTCGCAGAACCATTGACCCATATATAATCACGGTTATGATGTTGTTTATCGCGTGCCGTAAGTGTGGCATTTACGCGGGCACTTTGCATAACTTTGCTAGTTTTATTTGATTTATGCCTACACGTTTCCACGATTGCTTAAATGTTGTGTATTGCACATGCTTTGTACAATCATTATTTTGTCAGTCTTAAATGAGCTAAGTGTATGAAATAGTTGTTTTTTTTTTGCATAACACAAAGTTGGCCCCATAATAAAAGTTGCTCAGAATCATGGATAGATTCACATTTTGCTATTTCGGTTCACGACTTAGGATTCACCCTGTATATTCACCTGCACTGTTATGCTGTGTATGTAATTAAATATGTAAGTAGTCGTCCAAAATTGGATTTTTCAGTCACTTGCCGGGTACCTATCTGTTTGAGCTGAATTTTGACAATGGAGACGGTACGCAGCCATATGCTACTCCAAAAGTAGCAAAATAAACCCATCGTGTGTTGGTTCATTTAAACACTTTTAATGACTAGTTGGTGACCGAGCAAAAAATAAACATTCATTCAAGCTTGTACCAAAAAAAAATATTTTTGTTGAAGCATTTTTTGAATGCGTTTCAATTTACGAAGATTCAATGAAATGTGCATTTTAAACATGGTTAGTGGCATGCCTGCCGTAAAGCGTTAACGCTGACTAGCTGTCTGCGTTATTGGCAACACATAATAAACAATATTGAAATGGTCATTTATTTCCACGCATAGGAATAATTGCGAACAGTGGAATTCATTCGGCCGGTTTTAGTAAACACGAGCATCATAATCCTTCAACAAATGGACACTTAGTTCCATTCGTGCACTGTAAATTGCACTGCTGTTAGCATTGAGTAGGAACCGAATAAACTAATACAACTGGAGTAGTGGAGTTCGACATGATATATGTAGGCACAGATAGAAACAGTCTTTTCAGTGGATAACTAATGATAAACCTATACGCCCAAATAACCACGAGGGTGCAGAAGAACGCGCCAGCTAATTTAATAAATAAAACACGTGATGGCTTTATATAAATTCTACAATATAAAAAATCTTATGAATAGTACGTATTTTATACAATCGTTACACAATGAGGGCTCTTAAATAGTGAGGTAGGAGAATTTAAGAGCGAATTGTGTAACTATTGTATACAATACATTATCTACGAGTCAACTGAAATAATTAAACAAACATGGCATCTACTTATTGAAAATCTAAGCCCTGCTGAAACGAAGCGCAGCCCACCGGCTCAGCGTTTCGTTGATGTCTTTTGTTCTGTGACCAAGGCGACGTTTTATTGGTCAAATTAATTATAGTTCAGTAAAGGGGCCACGTGATTGGTCAAATTCATTATAGTTAAAACAGTCGAAGAACAATAACTTATTTTAGTTGTGTTGGGAGCTCCATAGAAAAAAGTAGGTGGTTATAGTTTGGTGTACGAAGTCTCAATTCAAACATTAAAGTCGACGAGTATATATTTTTTTTATATGGCAACAATGTGAAGGAAACCGGTGTAAATTAGTGTTACGTGTCGAAATTCAAAATATGTACAAGTAGTCACCAAAAACTCATAAATCTCATAATATATATTTTTTTTATTGCTGATTGCTGACAGGACCATTACTAGTAGGTACCATCACTCATTAGTATTAGTTAGTACCTATACAATAGTTCGGTCACTAAAAGAAGGAGACATATCCCCACTTTTATGTCTCTGTCATTCTGGTTTGAAAGACACATGAAAGTGGAAACCTCGTGTTCTGTCAATTATCGTGATCTAAAAGATTACCTATGAATGGTTTAATAATGGAATGCACTCACATCGACGCTGATTCCAGTCTGCGAGAACACCCTCGTGTTGGGCAGCTCTTTGGGCACGAAGCGGAAGAACTCCTGCGCACCATGGTACCACTTGACCGTGTAGAGCTGTTCGCCAGGGTCCAGGGTCCAGCGGCAGCCGAGCGTGGTGCCAGAGCCCAGCCCGATGGCTTCTGGCACCGAGAGGTGAATGTCCCGGAGGCACAGGACACCTGAAGAAACAACGACTGGTTTATTGACGGTAGATGTTGCGGAGATACGAGCAAGACAGCTGGGGAAACAACACATTTTTTAATGAGAGAAGATAGAGACCTGGCGGTCTATTTGACTTGACGTATTGGTTTTATATCATATTTACATTTCCACACGCACGAAGCTTAACGTGTCTGCGGCGTTACCACGAAAACCGAAACTCGAAGTTCGTATGTCTGCATCCCTGTCACTCGAGTAATGTTAGTGCGATAGAGATGGAGATACCCGAACTTCGAGTTTCGAAGCATAGCTCTGACCGAGCACACTAAGTGAAAATTTACGTTAGAGAACTTAAGTTAGAAGTAGATAGATCCCTTTAAATTGAAATAATGTTATCGGGTACTAATAAATTAATTTATGTTAGGAACTTCAACGCGGACCGGATAATTTATGTTTGGTGTAAGTTAATATTATTGTGCTCAATTGTGAACGTAGCGATCAGTAATACACGAGTAATGAACAACGATGTATATCGATTGAATTTAATTGCCCGACCCTTCTGAACAGTGTAGTGTTGATTTGTTGATCTTCAGTATTGGCACGCGAGCTGGATAATTGAAATGCTAATAATGTCGGCACATCGCGTCATTTCGTACGCGGCGATCTCTCGCCGATGCACGTCACGCGCCGCGGACCCTAAACTTTACTAAACATTTCGGCTTTTGGGAAGTGAAACGTAGACGTCAGCCAAAGTTTGTTTGATGGCAGGGATATGAATTGCGTTGGTGTATGGATTAAAATGTTGGTAGGAATATACGAATATGATTTCCATGCTGAAACATTTTTCCATTTTGATCTTTTAAATCAGTTTACTAGTAGGTAAGATTAAGTGCGACATTTGATACTTTAAACACTGCCGGTCTGATGGAATATTAATATTAGTCCTAATAAAGGATGACTCACGCTAGAACGGGCCGTATCCGGCCCGGGGCGTTTTCTAAGTAAAACGACGGCGTTTTTGCGCGGCCGAGGCATACCCAAGCCCGGCTGAGCCACGGCGGAGGCTCGAAAGCGGCTCCGTGTCGGCACGGCCCGGCCGTTACTCGGCCGGGCTTTGGTATGGCTCAACCGCTCAAAAACGCCGTCGCTTTTCTTAGTAAACGGCCCGGGCCGGATACGGCCCGTTCTAGAGTGAGTCATCCTTTACTAGTGAAATAGCTCTACGGATTCCCAAAAATTAAACCGCAAATAGGCCACAAGAACACTTTTACATATCAAAATACAAATTCCAATTAAAATGAATATACCATTAATCTACAATAATAAGAGATATTAACTACGACTATAATTAACTGAAAATACTAAGCTCCCCATTTCGATGTTTGTAGGTAAACCTTTATATTTAGCAATAATATAACCGTCCACTAAAATCTAATAATGGCATTTCCTATTACCGCGTACCTGCCCGAAAAGCGAGCGGGCTGAAAGCACGTACCGTTTCGCACATATAAATTCAGCGAACCTTGTTTTTACCTTCCGGATAGAAAACATTATTGTAAATAAGGTGAAACCTTGCTGTTGATCCGTTAGCCGTCCGCCGAGCAGAATTTCACGTAAGTAATCAAATCCTGGCCTTCATCTGTGGGTACCAAAGGTGGTTGGAATACATAAATCCAGAGAGATACGTGATCGAATTCAAGATCGACTCAATACACAATCCCGTCGGCATGAACTCATTACACTGTAACCAAATTCAATTTACGGTTCCGACCACATCATATCACATATTTCATTTCGAGAGCCTGTTTCGCGTTTGACGAGCGTTTATTTGATCGCTGTATTATGTGGAAATAAAAATGTATACGGTATTTGAGTTCAATATATTATTATGTTTATGAATGCCTCTGAAAATACGACGAACAAATATTTGAATGCGGTTAACTTCAACCGTGTAACGTTACCTATCTATCTATAGGCTATATGTATAATCGTATGAGATAATTATGTTTTCAGGTTTCTATACAATAGGAGTATGTATTTGATACGAAGTCGAAATAGTATTTTTCACAATCGTGTTATAATCAAGCTTTTTAATCTCGTACCTTACTTAGGCCACTCAGCAAGCTTCGTGGCCTAAACACGGTACTCGACTAAAAAGCTCTCTATTATAACACGATTGTGAAAAATACTTTTTGTACGAGTTCATTAAAATTAATTTTCTACGAGTCAACTGAACTAATTAAACAAACTCGATAGGTACTGTTCAAACGAAGTGCAGCTCATCGCTCGTACGCTTGTTGATATCTTAAAAGACATCAACGAGCGTACGACATCAAAGCGATTCTATTGGTCCAATTCATTACAGTTCAGTAAAGCAGCCACGTGATTGGTCGAATTTATTTTAGTTGTCTGGACCGTATCGAAAAGTAGTTATTTCGATTGTTTCGACAGTAACATGGACTACAACTATGAAAAGAGTGACGTTGCAGTATTCTCTATGAAATCTTAATACACATATTTTAATCGTCGAGTACAAAAAATGATTTAATATTACTTCGTAACCGCTGCCTATAATTAATTTTGTTTAACTAATAGCTACTCAGTTGCCTTTATCTTAGATCAGAGATTTATCAGAAATGTTAAAGGTAGGTAGTTAAGGCAGGCACTTACATTAGGTAAAGTTGAATAAGAAACTTTTCTTATCTTTGCAAATTGGGGACTCGATAATTGAATTGTCTTCATAAATAAACCAAACACGTTACTGAGTAGTAGGTAGTTTATTTATGAGGGCATAGCAAAATCTAACGATATCATGTCTAATGTAATTACGTACTTAAAATGGTAATCAGTACTTTGTACATTGTAAAATGTTATATAGCTAATGAGGGTTGTTGAAATAAGTAAGAGTGTGGTTTTATGAAACGAGCAGCAAGAGATTACACGAGTGTTTTGAGTGCTGATCATGTACTGCATGCATTTTTTTAGTTGTAGTGACTAAAGTGATCCCAGGTTTAATAATAATTCCTTGTCCTACGGAAATATTCAAAATTTGGAAGTTATCACGTAACATAACATAACGTAATGAAAATTACATACAATATTACCTACTACCACACCACAGGTAATATCCTAATAAATTAATTGATGCAAATTACTGCCTGTTTCTGAACGCATTTTAGCGGGTTTACGGCATGTGTAGATAAACAGTACTATATAGAGTGCAAGTTTCTGGGGTTTACACTTGATTCGAACCTTAACTGGAAGAGCCATGTTGACCAGCTGTGTGGGAGGCTGAGCAGTGCTGCATTTGCACTAAAAAAGCCAAAACCGCTAGTATCGAAACAGTCTTTACGGTCCGTATACTTTTCACATTTTCACTCCTTGATGTCATACGGTATAGTGATATGGGGCAATTCTGCGGATGCCAAGCGAGTGTTGATACTTCAAAAACGTGCTTTGCGACTGCTGGCTGGAGTTAAACACACACATCCATGTAAAATACTTTTTGAAAATAACGGAATCATGACGCACTATTCACTATACATGTATGAGGTGTTAATGTTCGTGAGAAAGAATTTGCCAATGTTCGAGCGTGTTGAGGTCCCGGGCAAACAACTCCGATCAACAGGGAGACTCAGAACGGTTCCACGTCGCATGGCTCTTTCATGTAGGAATCCTCGAGTGATAGGCCCAACCTATTACGAACGACTACCCGCCAAATTGCGGACTGAGTCATGTGACGAAACATTTGAACGTCAATTGAGAATCTTTTTATTGAAAAATCCATTATATTCTGTGAAAGAATACATGGACACAAAATATTAGGAATTACTGTTTTTTGACATTTGTAATTATTTATATTATAGTTATTGGTATTTGTTAATTTTTATTGTTATTTTGGTATACCTACTTCGGTAATCTGACGATCTTTTATGTGCAAACTTAGACATTATATATTTTTCAACACACCTGCTCGTAAAGTAGGTCTTATTACAGCGTATTTACACTGATAATGCAGAATATTACCCATGCCGTGCCTTTTACATTACATTATCGCACTAGTGCCTTTTCATTACATATCTTTTTAAATATTAGCAAAATAATGCAGAATATTACCCATGCCGTGACTTTTACATTACATTATCGCACTAGTGCCTTTTCATTACATATCTTTTAACATTTTAATTTTTTATTTATATATTTTTTCCTCGCAAATGTGTTGAAAAACGTCGTATGAAACACGTGAGCATTGGTCATTACACTTTTCGTCTCCATTAAGCCTTCGCCTTCGGCTCAGGCTTAAAAACCGACTCGAGTGTAATGGCCAACATAGCACACTTGTATCATAATGTACTATTATTGTTAACGCTGCTACCAACTAACTACGCACGGGAGGAAGGGCGCGGGCGCCGGTTCTCGATCAGCTCGCGGCGTTCCCCTTCCATGAGACTCGATACGACACCGCGCACAGCGCACGTCACTCGTCAGTAATTTTGTATACATTTCGTAAGCGAATAAACGCTATTATAACTTTCTGGAGTCAGATTTATTTATTGCTCCCAAACAATTATTATGGACATCAATTAGTTATGAGTTTTTTTTTAATGTTTATACCTATTAGTTGACATTGCATTGTAATTAATATTCTATTTGACGATCATACCTACCTAATAAACAATTTACAAGAACTATTCTGGATCCGGACAGTTAAATAAATATTTACATTAAGCAAAGTAAAGTAAAACCAACTTATTTAATTAAAGCTGTATTCGGTTTTACTGCTGCAAAGTGCAGTTCTACATTAACTAACTCAGTTTTATGTGTCCACTGGCGATGGCAGACACTTTTTATGACCTACTTAGTTGATACTTTAGTTTTGAACTCTGAATTATTCCATTCATTTCTATTCCAACCCTTTTTTGCAATAAATTCATCTTAAATAGGTTTATGGACCGCAGTTCCCCTCTCATCAACAAAAACTCTTCCATAATCTGGTTACTTAATTTCCAAACACATATTTCTCCTTGGTCCCATAAATGTCACGGCACGAATAATTCAAGGAAAGTTTTTTTTCCTATTGTCGACGACTCGCAATCGCGATTGTAAACGCATGCAGTAAAATGTATTCGTAGACAATCTAATTCAATGGAGAATAATAACGGAATGTTTTCAAAGAAATGCTACTTTCATGGCTTCTTTCGTCTTCAGTGCCTGTTTCCCTCTTTTCTTATTTATTGAACCTTTTTTTTTTCTTATTTATTGAATAAGGTAAAAGGTAAACTTATCCTACATAATGTAATTTCTATTTACCCGTGTATCTTATGGGGAAGTCGATAAGGAAATTCCTGTTTTATCAGCTATTGCCTCGGTCATGTCTCTATCGAATTCCCAGTACAGGTGAGCCAGGCCAAGCACAATCGTCTGTCTCGGACGAATCAAGCGAAATCCTATAGATACGGGGCCCGGTGAAGATTTTGGGAGGTCTTGCAGGATGCTATTCGTGTTTCAAGCTTACGGTAGGCAATAAACCAACCATAATAAACCACTATACCTACTACCGAGCGCGTGTACTACTGCGTACACATGTAAATTGAATAGCTCTGCTGCTAGGGAGATAGAAATTGCTTGAGTAAGCGTTTTCGATTCGTATCTGAGTTTAAGTATGAATGGCAAAATCTATAAATATTATTTTCATTTATTTATTAATTGCAAACCATGGTGTATTTATATTAAACAGTTGTATTGTTAAGAAATTTAGAATGGTAAACAAACTTTAAAACTGTTTTTTGGATACACATGAATATTATGATTGCCGTCATCGAAATGAATAACAACTACAAAAGTTTATCGCTCAGACAAAAGAACCAGAAGTTTTTCTTGGACTGAGATTCATCGTAGAAGTTTTCTTGATACCTACCAGAGGATTTTCGCATGTTTCTCAACGGTCGTTCGCTCAATGCTGCGGATCGTGACACCATGTGCTATTCTTGCTGACGAGACTCCTCCATAGGCTCCTATCATCCGCTTCAGGCTGCGTTTCCACCAGAGATGTGCGAAGATGCTCATGAACTAATTGAAGCACTTCATTTACCAATCCTCGCTCAGCTTAGCTCTGGTGGAAACAGCTTAGCTCTGGTGGAAACAGCTCAGCGGAGCGAGGTTTTTGTGAATACAAAAGAAGGGAAAGATGTGTGTGAGGAATGAGTTGCGAGGGATGTGTTGCGAGGCGGTGTCTGGCTGAAGGACCACAACTCCCGCCTCACCGCACCCAGCCCGCTTATTTAAAAAGAGCCCGTTACACCTCCTCGTTACACAGCCTCTCACCACTTAGCTACCTTGCACATCTCTGGTGGAAACGTAGCCTTATGCGGGTCCAGTAATGCGGTTATAGTTGCAGCGTTCCATAATGGTGGTAGATAAATATTTGAGTTTTTAATTAATTTAATTACTAACAAACAGTGAAAATATAGCAGCTATTTACCTAATACCTTTTTTTAGAAATATAAGAAAAATTGGATCTAGATTGCAATTTTGATACCACGTTTTATTTCAAAGTGGCAAGCGTAATAGTTTATTCAAAAAACGATAAGAATAGAGTGTTGCTTTTACAGGATTAATTAAATAAAGCGATCAGAATGCGCGATCAAAATGCATCTCCAGTAGCACCTTAAGAGAGGTAGGGCACAGCGGAATGTCATCTCACTCGTATGTGGAGCAGCCCAACTGGGGAAGTCCCTCCACCTTACAGAAGACCGCAGCCATAATAGCACCACTGTTTTGTAGTGTTGCTATATTATTGCATGCTATGAAGTATGTGGTGTTGTGTTCCTGGTGGTGAGTAAGGTCGCCAGAGCTCCATAGGGTGCGCTGTGTTGGGGGTGAGGGACCCCGCATGTCTCTATCTGCCAACACAGCGAATCCTCAAGTGTGATTTGTGATTCTTCTGGAGTCACAAGTGTCCATAGGCTACGGTACCAGTTTAACATCAGGCAGGCCGTAAGCTTGTTTGCCACCGTCATTGTATAAAAAAAAAGAAAAAAGCACCCCAGCAGCAGAAGCAGCAGCAGCAGTACACCTTGCTGTCGGCGCGTCTACGCATCTACACCATGTATAATAAATGAATTGCCCTGCGTGTTCCGCACCAATAATTCTCTCCTCTGGCCGAGGAGAGAGATTGGCACTTTACAGAATTTTGCGAGAACTGCGGCCTCTTCGGGGAATTCCGATAATCAGCTTTACTTAAGGGATTGGATTCGAAAACTCGATTGTATCCGGAGTGATTTTAATAATTCATCATCCTGTACATCCATTCGGCCTTAAGAGACGAAAGGTCCAATCTTAATACAAACGTAATACGTCAATCTAGATTAAATGTAAATAACGATATAAGTAGATTTTCCTAGAGATGTGAAGTCCCAAATATTACCTAAGTTCTAAATGTCCTACTCCCCAGTAAATAAAGAAATCTATCCTGAAACCTGGAATTCCAATAAGTACGAGTAAGTATTTTTGCCCAACTACGGCAGAGGATATATTTTTAGCAGTCTATGTCTGTATTCACGTGTGTTCCACCGTAGCATTTAAGATCATCATCATCATCATATCAACCGAAAGACGTCCACTGCTGGACATAGGCCTCCCCCAAAGAGTGCCAAAATGACCGGTCCTGCGCCACCTGCATCCAGGGGACTCCCGCGACCTTTACCAGGTCATCAGTCCACCTTGTGGGGGGCCTACCCACGCCTCGCCTTCCAGTACGTGGTCGCCACTCGAGAACCTTTCCGCCCCAACGGCCATCGGTTCTACGTGCAATGTGCCTCGTCCACTGCCACTGCCGAATCGCTTTTAAGATACTGAAATGATTTTGATAAATGAGGTGTCAACCGATTCATTACTATGCTCCGATTATGCCATATCCCCTGATTTTTAGTTGCACAGGATCCTGACAGCTGGCAAAACTTGAAGTTTCAGGGATCGCAAACATTTTTTTAACCGTATAAATTATTAAATAAATAAATAAATAAATATTATGGGACAATTTTTACACAAATCGAACTAGCTCCATAGTAAGCTCAATAAGGCTTGTGTTATGGATACTAGACGACGATATACTTAATGGATATAAATACTTAAATACATAGAACACATCCAAGACTCAGAAACAAATATTCGTGCTCGTTACACAAATATTTGTACTTACCGGGATTCGAACCCAGGACCTTCAGCTTCGTAGGCAGGGACACTACCCACTAGGCTAACCGGTCGTCATAAATATATTTATTATAAATATTATTATTAATTTATTATAGGTACCTATACCTACCCATTGCTTTAATATCACAGTTAAGGGGCTTACAGCTCCCAATGACCTTCGATCTGTTACTGTCCGTTGTTTCGTGTTTTTTATAGCTTACCGTATTAATAACAACAAGGTTTACCGAAATAGTGTGCCATATTTACTTCAAAACTCACCGTTTTCGAGATATATGGCACCAAATTTTAGCAGTTTTAGGCCAAAAAACCAGTTTTTTGGACGTAACTTTTGTTAAAATGAGTTAAAAATAAAAGTCTCTCTTGATTTGTTAGAGACGTCAATAGGGAACAGTTACATGTAAATTTCATATATAAAAGTGCATAAACAACATACTAATATCGAAAACAGAGCTTTTTTGGACCATGTTTGAATAAATCATAAAAAAATATATATAATTTTTTTTCTAAAAACCCTCTTGCAAAAGTAGATAAAGGATTGAAGAACCGATTAACGTTTGTATCATAAATATATCTATTGTTATGACGGAGGAATATCAACTCAAAACACATCAAAACTAGTCAATTAGCGCTTGGAGCCCCTTAAAACTGAATTTTATTGAGAAATCTCAATGCGGTAAGATACTCGTATGTCCTTGATCAACTGCATATAATAAACACAAGTGAATTAGTTGTCAATTTTCTTTGCAAACGAAAAATACAATGGTTAAAAATATTTGCTGTTGTATCGTAGTTAATGTCAGTAATGATTGCAGTTTCAATCCAATAATTTGTTTTTAAATCTCCAAACATTGAATTTCACTCCGGAATCTACCGCGTCCACCACATAATCGGTGAACATTTAATATCCTATTATAACATAGTTATTACACAATAGACTATGTAGTAACGTATTCTGCTAAGAGAATACAATGACCTACGACATAACATGGTTCCATTCCAGGCATTCCTTAGTTATAGTATTTTTTTGAGAGTTTTTGACATGTGTTTGAAGTATTTAATACCAATCACTGTATTAACATGTTATTTTTTTTGTTTTTATAAATTAGTAGCTGGCTGAAGAAATATTTTGAACACCTACATTGTGGGTAAAGCATAGAGGTCTTATACTTTGTATACCAACAATACTTTTAAAAGTTGTAACCTATGTTTAACAAAATAAATTGAATTGAATTGAAAAAAAAATGTTATGTATTACATAGACTATTTTGTTATGCTTAAGTAACATTATATTGTAAACAAAGAGTTCCATTATGAAAACCCAGACGGTTGGAAACAGGGATACGTATTCTATAACTTATAAAGCCCAGTCTGGGTACCAGACGGTAAAAAAATAAATTCAGTATCCAATAGGATCCTAAAGAGGCCTAGTTCCCTTATATAATAAGCAAGGGTCTCTTACTAAAGTGAAACTTAATTCGTTCAACACGTGAAATATGGGCCGATTTTTATTTTCTTGTTGGAATTGGGTAAAAGTGGGTAGATTGAAAGAGCACGTGATTCTGGACAATATTCGCACAATTTCCTAACCAACCAACCAACCAATCAGTAGTCCAACTTTATTCCTTTGAGTTAAAGCGTATGGTATTTTTGGAGCTCAGTTAGGGTTTGCAATCCGGATCCTACTTGTATGGAAATATCCGGATCAGGATCCGCGGATCCGGATATTTCCATACAAGTCGGATCCGGATTGCAAACCCTAAGCTCAGTGGAATTAACAGTAGAAAAAATTAAGTATATATTAAGATATTGTATCCACATCCACAAGCTCTGCTAACCTATCATATTCAGACGAAAAATAAAAATCGGCAAGAAAATAAAAATCGGCCCAAATAATTATGTCCATGTCAGACAATTATTTTAATGACCTATACATTAAAGGTGTTTAACCTTTACTAACGAAAGTATTCACTACAAAATTACTGTAATATTTTTGGGAGAATATTTATATTCCCACCAGTTTGTTAGTTGACTATGTATATTGAACACTTACTTCCACCAAGCCATAAAACAACTGCAGCAAACTTGGAAGCCATGATATTGATGCGTGTGTAAGTGTGCGCGTTAAGCCCCGCTCCTACGGCGCGTCACCACCGGCTCGTGGTGGCTTCGCCCCTTCCAATTCTTCTTCATTTTTAATACCACTTTCCCAATATTGGAAACTTCTCGGGCATCGTGAAATATTACGAGCTATTGAGTGCGCGCGCGAACCTGCGTGTTTTCAGGTGACCATGAGTTCTGAAACAATGAGAGAATTGGAACTTTACGATTGTATGATTCACATGTATTTTACTCGACATATTAGAAGTATTTTAATGTTGTGAGACTGTTAATAATTAATGAAAAACTCTTTTAACGATCCTGTCCCTATAAATTCCCATCAGTAACCTAAGATTCGAGATTTTACGTCTATGAAGACAGAATTGCGGCCCTGTTGTGACAAATATACATGAAATGTTATTTACAGAACCACTTCTAGCAATTTTAGGCCTACATCACCACGCTTTCTTCAGCCCTATCCCGTAATTGACTCTTACGACAACCACGGAAAGAAAGAGGGATGAATATGGTATAATATACTTAAATAGGTACCTTCTGTGTTATTTTATTTCCCATACATATCTAAGAAGGTATTTGTATAGTATCAAACAAACTTGACCTATAAAGCAGTAAAATCCAAATTGCCACTGTTAATACCACCAAAGAATAGCGAGCTGTTTTCAATGGCAATAAAAGCAAAAAGATCTTTTCATTAAACGTATTGTGGACGTGTAGGATTTATCGCCTCGCGAGACACTCCATTCACGTTGCGTTTTGTTGTCTCGAGATCGATTGGCTCCGAATAAAATACATTCGCCGTTCGCCAATTGAATGGCGTACCCCGGTGCTATGTTTCAGGGGAAGCGACACTTTTTCAGGCAGCGAGAGGAGTAATGGGCCGCGCTCGCCCCCGACTTTCAATAAATGCTCCGCACTGTCCCCACGCTAATCTATTCCCCTCCCGAAACGCGAAATTATGCCTGAACTTCCCTTTTTTCAGTGATTTAAAGAAATGCGATTTGAATTTAGATTTACATTGTTTGTTTTGCTTTAGCTTGTCTTCCTGGGAATTACGTCGATGTAATTTTACGTAAACAATTATAGGTATCAACAAAATCGTGTGAACTCTTTACACGAATTACAAACAATATGCAGTTAAGGTGGTTCGATTGCCATACAAAGCGTTATTTGACATTCACAGGCTAACGGCGTGATATTTTAAGAAACTTATGTAACAAACTTTCATCAATTGACTTCCCATTTGCGCCAAATTCCCCCTTTCGTAGAATAAACTTGTATAAACTAGATTAATTTGAGAAAAATAGTTTTCCCAAAATATTACGTCCCAAACCAATTTCTCAAATTAATCTAGTTTATACAAGTTTATTCAAGGAAAGGGGGAATTGGGCGCAAATAGGAAGCCAATTTATGAAAGTTTGTTACATAAGTTTCTTAAAATATCACCTGCGAATGTCAAATAACGCTTTGTATGGCAATCGAACCACCTCAAATCAATTTAGTTTTAATTATTGTACTAAAAAGTGGAAAAATGGTAGATGAAGGGTAGTGAAATACATGCGGTTTCGGTGGTTTTGGTATTTTTGAATGTTACCACAAATTTAAAAAGGGACTTTATTCAACTTTATACTGTCAATAAAATATACAAGGCAAGTAGGCTCCTTCTTATGAGCTATACGTAAAATATACAAGCTCACGATTGGTTCTCCTCATACCTTGCAAATCGTGTACAGTGCGTTGAAATAGAACACTCAAACTATATCACCGGAGAGATACACAACGTCCGATCACGAATAGCTAAAGTAGAACAATCAATTCCCCAAGGAAGTGTCCTGGGATGTATCCTTTTTTTTATTTTTATAAATGATTTGCCTAAAATAATTAATTGCCCATGTACACTATTTGCCGACGATATCTCTTTTGTTATACCGTGCCAGGATGAATTTAATCTAAACTATCAATTAAACTCCATTCTGACGGAAATTGTTACCTGGCTAAATGAAAATAACTTACAAGTAAATTTTGAAAAAACTAAACTGATACAGTTCAAGCCATATCAAAAACGGACTATACATATTAGCTACTCTTACCTTAACACGAAATTAGAATCAGTCACATCAACTACATTTTTAGGTATTAGCATTGACTCGGCACTAAACTGGAAAGATCACATAAATAAAATAAAGAATAAATTAAGCATCTTCACTTATGCACTGTATAATCTGAAAAAATGCACGGACATGAAAATAGCAACGAGCGCTTACTATGCTTACGCACACGCCTGGCTACAATACGGTATTGTGTTGTGGGGTAATAGTACGAATATTATTCATGTCTTTAGATTACAGAAGCGTTGCATTAGAATACTTGTTAATATAGATCCCATGGTAAGCTGTAAACCACATTTTAAAAAGTTAAAAATTCTGACTTTAGTGTCTATGTATATTTTAGAAGTATGTTTATTTGTCAAAAATAATTACAATCTTTTCCCGCAATATTCCCGCCCTCAAAACTTACGACCCAGAAACAAACTAGCTACGCCTAATTCAGCGCTGGAAATGATCCATTCAAGCCCTTATGGCATGTCAATAAAAATTTATAATAAAATCCCCAATACTATTCAAGACATTGAAAATTACAAAATATTTAAAAATACAATAAAATTATACCTCATGCAGAAAGCTTATTATACATTAGACGATTTTTTTAATGATCAGTTTGAGGAGTGGACTAAATTGTAGGTCATTGTAACGGATTGATATTATGAATTATTATTAATTGATTATTGTGACATTCTTAACTTAAATTTAATTTTTTGTTTTTTAATTTAATTTATATGATGTGAAATATTAACTTTTAATAGTATTGTTTAATATCTTTAATATTTTGTCGCAATTTTTTTTTTATATTTCTTAAGTTTGTGTAAGAGGTGTGAAAATTATGTGCCGGTTATTATTATTATTATTTTAATTATTGTTTATTTCATTGCTGTGCCCTTACAGGGTTCATGTAAAACTGTAATATATAATTTAAGAACTGTATACTAACATGAGTGCAATAAATGATTTGATTTGATTTGAAGTCAAGTAGGCTCCTTCTTATGAGCTGTACGTAAAATATACAAGTCAAGTAGGCTCCTTCTTATGAGCTGTACGTAAAATATACAAGTCAAGTAGGCTCCTTCTTATGAGCTGTACATAAAAAGATTGAAGCAGTTCTTAATGAGTGTTGCGGCTGCCACGCTGGTGTAGCGCGTCCGGTATGTTCGCGCACGCGCGCGTGGATGGTTTCCCGGCCATCATGCGTGCGCGATGCGCAGCCGCGCTCCGAAGCCTGCGGGGCAGCCGCAACAGCCTCCTGGCCGTTATAGCTGACAGGATGGACAGTCAGCTTGTCATACATTGGACCAGAGTACACTCTATAGTCACCTCGTACACGTGAGTGTCCTGGTTCTTTTACTTTGAAATAACTAACACTAGTAATTAAGTAGGTAAACCTAGATAATAACTTTAACATGTATTTGTCTTACCCGTGGTTGTCTGAATTAAACGAACTTTATTTTTATTTTATTTATTTAATGATCAGTTTTTTTTAGTGTTGATGAATTTTGTAATTATATGACATTAGTATAGGGACATTTTAATTATTATTATTCGTCTTTGCTATTTATATTGTATTTTTTATTTCATTTTTAACTTGTAATTTTTGTAATAAATTGCACTTAATCGATGCGGATATACGTAGAGATATCATACAAAAGAAAAAAAAACGATTTTATTAGATTTACCTAACGTTAAAATGACGAAAATTTATTTTTTTATTTTTTTGATAAAATAACGTAACAGTTACATAGAATATTAAATTAGAAATGATATTTTGTATGACAAGTATAGACTTAAACGTAAATGTTGTGGAGATAATCGCAAATTAATGACTTACTCCATAGTAAAGGCTATGCTGTGACGTCATAGCATAAGCCCGTTTAGTATAGAGCGTTTTCGGGGGGTGCAGGCGCGCGCAAATTTCAAATGCATATAACATCAGAAAAATAAATCATAACAAAGTTTTAATGCTACAGTTGTTTTAATGCTGGATTATACTTTTGTATTTCGTAATAAAATATTAAGATGCAAGTTCCCTATTGTATTATTGCCCTTTATAGGGTAGAGGAACCAAAAGATGAACACCACCCAATAGTTGAACGTTTTGTCGTAAAATTGAAATAAAAAAATCGCGATACATTTTACGCCTTCGGGATATTTTTTTCCTAACGCATCATCTCTTTGCCGAGGCTGGCATTTAAACTCCCATACAGTTCCCACACACACACGGCTGTGAGCGGTTGTCGCGTCGAGGTCTCGCGCCAAAATCACCGTTTGTATGGAGATTTACTTAAGGAAAGCGCTCTTAAATTTAAGCTCTAAATTATGTATAAAATTGAATAAAACGTCTAGGGTAGAGGAACCAAAAGATGAACACCACCCAATAGTTGAACGTTTTGTCGTAAAATTGAAATAAAAAAATCGCGACACATTTTACGCCTTCGGGATATTTTTTTCCTAACGCATCATCCCTTTGCCGAGGCTGGCATTTAAACTCCCATACAGTTCCCACACACACACGGCTGTGAGTGGTTGTCGCGTCGAGGTCTCGCGCCAAAATCACCGTTTGTATGGAGATTTACTTAAGGAAAGCGCTCTTAAATTTAAGCTCTAAATTATGTATAAAATTGAATAAAACGTCTACATGGATTGTTTTGCGTGATATAGATTCTTGATTAATGCCTTTAATGGATTATCTATCACAAATTGCGTATTTATTGTTAATTTAAGAGATATTTAGCGTTCAACTAACGGTTCCAACTTTTTGTACCTGAGCCAATAGATGAACGGCGTTCATCTACTGGGCAAGGTATAGTTTTTTCAAATGCTTATATAAATTCTTATTGAAAATGTACATTCAACTTTTATGGCTCAAATGAATCGTTTTTTAACTGTTGATTTTTGAACCAAAAGTTGAACGTGAGTATCCATTCGCAACACGGTTATTTTGGGCTTTGTTTTACTATGAAAAGCACGATTGTTCAACAAAGAACTGCTGCCCAGAAGATGAACGAATAAAATTAGTTCGTTCAACTTTTGGCTTCGATTCCAATAAGTGAACGCTCTGTTAAATTTAGACCGTTCATTCCTTAGCCATCGTGCCCAATACATGAACGAACAAAATGTATTCGTTCAAGTTTTAGGCAAGGGTTAGTACAATGAACATCTTAATAACAAAGATAAGTAATAAATATGAAATCTGACTTATACATATAAAACCCAACAATTTATCTATTTTAATCTAATGATAAATTAATAAAAAAATGTTTTAATGATTAATATGTAAATAATAATCTCTTTTAATTGTAAACATATGAAAAGGGTACATTTGAACTGTTTTATTCTGTGTTTAGTATCAATATTGTGATTGTTAACTAGTATAAATTGCTATAACAATGATTATATAATAACTTGACCAAAAGTCAGAGGCTGTGCGGTGTTACGTTTTTCTTCGTTCAACTATTGGTGTCAAAATGTTCAACTATTGGGCACAGTGTTCATCTTTTGGGCAAAATGACATACTTCAGCATAAAACCATTTTTAATAAAATACTGTATTGTAATAGGATGGTTTAAAATAGTCATATCCAATCTCGACTATATACGAAATCGTATAAAAAAATTAAATGTAAACAAACTAAATCACCACTCCTCGAAAAAAAATTGTAAAGGTGGGATAGTCGCTTAAACGTTCATCTTTTGCTTCCTCTACCCTATTATTTATTTGACTTGTGCTGTTCTTATTGCATTAAATGATTTGAATTAAATTGAATTGAAAACATATACAAAGTGAACTGACTGATATACAACGTGTTCCCGGGAATTTCCGTTAATGGCAAGGGGGCATAGTTTAGATCAAATACAGTTAATTTCTCCAAAACAGTAGTATCTTAACTCCTACTGTTTCAAGATATTCAATGTTTAATTTTATCAGTTTTGCAGATTTAACCAGTGTAAATGGCTCATAAAGAACTGTGTCATATGACGTCACAGTAAAGAGCCTTTAAATTTGTTTTAAGGTTCCTATACACTACAAGAAGGTATACAAAGTGAGTTCGGTCGATATTACATATTTTTTTACATACTTATTTTTTATTTCACGTGTTCAATGCCCTTGTACAATAAGACAATATCCGTGAATGTACATTCACGGATATTGTCTTATTGTACAAGGGCATTGAACACGTGAAATAAAAAATAAGTATGTAAAAAAATACATTAAATTATATTGTAAAAAAATCTAAAAAAAAAAAATATTCCAAAAAATAATTATGCTCATTTGTTTCTGTGAATGTACTCTGCACCAGGCCTTTAAATAGCGCTATTTTCGTATAGCCCTGTATAGCGCTATCCATTATAACGTTATAAATCTAAAGCAATATATAAAAGCGATACTTGCTTAAGCGATATAATAACTTTATAACGTTATAGGCTACCCCTTTCTCGCATTCAGTTTCGCCTGCTCATTCGATGTCAGCGATGTGATACTCGTACCTCGTACGTAGGTTGTTTGTTTGAGTGTACGCGTCATTGTTAAATTGACTAATAATTTTCAAATCTGATTGTCTTTAGCTAGTTTGTGCCTCATTCATTGTATAATACAGTTTATAACAGAATAAATAGAAACATGGTAATTACATTGTTTAAAGCTAGAAATTCATAGATTTTGTATCAAACCCTCCATTCACAGACGTGCACTGTACGTTGATTTTTTGCAAGCTTTTATTTAATTTGCACTGTTTGTATTCGTATGTAAGTATTTAAGTTGTCCGTCAAAATTTGCAAGGCATTTTTCGGTCACTTGCCGTTATTTGATAATATAATAAACAAGTCTGCAAAAAATCAGAACTACAGATTTTGACGCAAAGTACCCCGTACTTTCAGACGACAAGGTTACTGGATTATAATACCTCCCCCTCATGATACATAGGACACCTTCATCTCATTTCATCCATTAGGTAACAAGGGTTCCAAATGTGGTTTACAACAGTCAGTAACTAAAAATAATGAAATTAAATAAACTCATGCCTACATGCATAAATACTTTCGAGTATTACATGCTCTGATCAGTTACATTATGTAGTTATATGCTAAAGTTGAATATTTTGGCTCCAAGAACCACCAAACAAGTTTAGCTCCAAAAATCAAATACTGCATTGCTTTGGACAAGCACTACGTTACAAAATCCCTACCACTGGAAATTGGCATACCTTACGCTCATTAGTTTAGCGTATTAACGCTACCCGCAATGTGTTACCAAGTTTCCATTACGGCAAAGTTGTAAGTAAGCACCTGAGCCACCTAGATCCTGCGTTGTGGCGCGGTGCAGCAAACAACCGAGGGGCGTCGTTGTTTGGCAAGCTGTCTAACTAATTGCCGCTCCACCAGCATGCTTCGCTATCGCTTGTGGTAACAAGTGACGAGCGATGAGTCCAGTTAAAATTCACTGAGGGGACTTCCTGATACATCGGTGCGGAAGCAGTGCGATTTCAGTAAGCTGTCAGCTGTCAGTCGAGTCAGTACCGATTCTTTACTGCACGCCTACATTAAATGGGTGCTTATAGACTGCCGGATACGCGGAAGCGGGGCTGTACGAAACTGTGCAACTGGGTTGTGTGCAGTACTCCGCTTCCACATGATATTACCACTGCGCAAATGTAATACTGACCGTATACTGACCCGTGAGGAAATTTGTGCGACATCAATAAGTTCACGCCAAAGTACCAAATACCGTATACCGATCCCGCCCCACTAAATTAGTTGTCTTAGGTAATGAACAAGGAATCGAACACAATCGAACTTTTTTTGACCTAGGAGCTCGATGGGGCGCGGGGACGACAAAATTTGTCGTTCCCGCGGTATGTGATTGAAATATCCCCCCTTTAACGTCTGTCGGTCTGTTTCACAGTCGAAATGCCAGATATGAAACAAAAATGATTATTAGGATAATCACTTCATCGTCATCATCTATTAGGATAGGAATATTATATTGATGCCGTCAATTAAGTCAGGATTGGAAGCATTTAACTAACTCCGGATATAGAAATACTGCTTTAAAATCTTGCAAGGTCGATCTTAGACATAATTTTCAATTTAACAATGTGAAATAAGAGATTCTTATATTTTTAAATACCAAATCCTTATATTTTTAACCGTCTAAACTATATTTGCTAAACCAAAAACATCCTGCAAAGTTATATATATATTATTTTTATGTTTATATAAGCTACTAAAATATGCAAGTTGCGAGGCGTCCTTGTCAGGCAAGCGGTTCAACTAATGGCCCAGCTGCCAGCAAGCTTCGCTCTACATAACATTCCTAATAATATTATGAACCTGAAAGTCTCCGCCTATCTGCCTATGTACGCTCCTCTTCATCGCAAAAAATACGGAATAGATATTCGCAAAAAATACTAAACGGATTTAATGATTTCTGTCAGTAAATAATGTAGTTTAGGCGTATATCCCACTAATATTATATACTAGCTGTTGCCCGCGACTTCGTCCTCGTAGAACTTATACTTAGAAAATATAATGCAAACAAACTTCTACTTATCATCTTAGGGGATGATTTCCGAGGCAAAAACTATTCTATATCCTTCGAAGGGTCTCAAATTATCTCTATACCAAATTTCATCTAGGTACATGGATTTTATCCAAACTTTCACCCCCTATTTCATACCCTTAGGGAATGATTTTCGGGATAAAAACTATCTAATGTCATTCTTCAGGACTCAAACGACCTTTATACAAAATTTCATCTAAACGGGATTCATCCAAATTTTCACCCCCATTTCACCCCCTTAGGGAGTGATTTCCGGAATTAAAACTATCCTATGTCCTTTCCCAGGACTCAAGCTATCTCTTTACCAAATTGTATTAAAATGGGTTCCATCCGAATTTTTACCCCTAATTTCACCCCCTTAGGGGATGATTTCTGGGGTAAAAACTATCCCATGTCCTTTCCCAGGACTTAACCTATATCTACACCAAATTTCATCAAAATAGATTACATCCAAATTCCCCCCCCCCCCCCCCCCCCCCTTTTTTCACCCCCTTAGGGGATGATTTCCGGGATAAAACCTATTATATGTCCTTTTTCGGGACTCAAACTATTTATATACCAAATTTCATCTAAATCGGTGCAGTGGTTTAAGTAGCTCCATACAAATTTCCACCCCCAATTTCAGCCCCTCAGATATAAAAACTACCCTTTATCCTTCCCCGGGGCTCAAACTATCTGTATACCAAATTTCATCTAAATCGGTTCAGCGGTTTAGGCGTGAAGAGGTAACAGACAGACAGACATACACACTTTCGCATTTATAATATTAATATGGAAGTATGGATTATTAGTATGGATATGGATAGTATGGGTTCTTTCCGTTTGTCTTCCAAATAGAGGTGTAGCTGTAGACTCACTTCAAAAGAAAGAAGAAACGAAAAACTCATTCAAATATCTCAAAAAATAACGAAGCTACAACCGTTTTAATGTCGCTTGTTAGAGTGAGAAAACGATCAGGGACCGTGACGTCACGATCCTCGAGCGTCATAGTAAAAAACAATCGTTTCATTATAAAGGTGCGTTTTGCGGAAAAGGGACGCAACAAACCCCCTCTTAAAACTTTATACACTTATAACTTAGTGATTACCTATACGAGTATAGCCTCTTGCGTTGTTTTTTTTCGAGATAATACAACATTATGATTATTTTGTTTAGTGTCTACATCCCTATTTTCGATAAGATAAGATAAAATAAGATTTCTTTATTGTCAGAACTGTGTACATTTAGTTGTTTTGGGTAAAATAAAGTCCAACAGCTTGCCCATTTCGGACGTACAATATTAAACTTAAAGCTAGTCAAATATACTAAAACAATAACAACAATAGTATTTCCAAATAATTTTAACCCTATTCACACATAAAATATTAATTTAGATATATCCGACATCCGTATTTTCTTTTAAACCACGAACTTCGGAATTCGAAAATATTCGGGTATCTCTATCGCACTAACAAATGACAGGAATGCAGATATACGAACTTCGAGTTTCGGTTTTCGTGGTTTGGCTGAATACGCAAAGAGCGCGCGCGCGTGCCATTCAAAAAAACCAAGTTTATATTGTTCGAATTTGTTGTTACATTTGTACAAACTACGCCTTAATTCGACATTTGCGCATATAAGTTCGCATATCAAAATCGATTAATTTTATATTTGCTTTTGGTACCTATGTGTCTCGTCAATGTATATCGTAGACGGGATTAAAATTATTAATAGGCGAAAGAAAGGCAAAGAAATTCCGCCATTTTGTCCGTAGTATTTCTTATTAGTCTGTGATTTTGACGTTTCTTTTAGCTGACAGATGTGGCGGCGATATACTTTAAGAATAATAAATGAAAAATTAAATGAAGTCGTATATTACGGAAATTAAATTAATTGTCGCAGTCGGATAAAAACTATCCTAAGTTGCAGCTGGAATAATAATGTACCTATATAAAATGTTTCATATTTTTCCGTCCATGAGATGCTGAGAACATTCGTACCACAGAAAGCTTAGTTTCAAACTGGCTGATTCTTTTTTTAATTTAGAGATTTATTATAAGTGGAGATTATAAGTGGAGATTATACGGGCAGCTCCGAGTCGCCTAAGTATAAGTGATAAGCGATTTACTTATACAATGTACACACAGCGACAGCGTATATTCAGCTCGGGTGTGCGTCAAAATGGTGACACGTAAGACACATCATTGAACTTCGATCAGAGGGGTAGTTGCATAATTTTTCGCAACTACCCCGCTGATCCCCGCTTATGGGAAAATGCGTTCAACGGTCATTTTCCCATACAGTCAAGTGCAAAAATATGTATCGATTTAAACCTCTCATAAATATGTACCGAAACCTTAATCCGCTGAGCGATGGGACATATTTATGATTTGTGCGGCAATTACACTTCGTCGTTCGCCGCATGCAGCATGCGGCGAAAGACGAGGTGTAATTGCAGCAAAAGTGTAAAAACCACGTAAAGCGGTAAATACACGGCGTCGTTTACCTAATGCTGCGTCCGCATTAGGTGAACAACGTAGTGTAATTGCCGCATAAGTTGTATGTACCCATATTTTTACACGTGACTGTACAAAAATGATTCTTACGACTCGACCATTTATTTCTAATGTCATCGTCTGTTACATTCGCTAGTAACTTACGCCAGCACACATGGGCCCAGCTTGCTGCATTTGAAAGTTGTGTGAAGGAGTTAACACATCTCGAACAGGTGCTCGGTGCCCCGATCGTAGGTATAGTATTCTAAACTTTACCAGTTGCCACTTTGCAGATCGCTCACGTACGACGTTGCAGGGAAAGATGTTTTACACTGTCTTGCCACGTTACATTATTGTTACATAACTACGTGTAACGTATCTCACGCGCATCTCCACTCACTTATTACGGAGAACCCAGGCGGAGGATGAAATATAGCGTATTGTTCATCACAGGATTCTGTTCATTCTTTATATACCTAACAATCCTCATTGGGACACAACTTTAAAAAACAACTTAAAAACTTAACTTAAAACTGAATTATTGACATTATTTCTTATAACCTATTAAGTATTGTAATATGTAAAATCAGTGCATATGCCTAATCTTGGAATTAGGTGCCAAAGTGGACCCTGGGCTCCTTCAGGGCACAACCCGGAATAACGCTAGGAGGATGAGTAAAGCAAAAATAAAGCAAGCGGGGTAATGTAAATAAAACATTGTTTTAACAAAAATCTACACAACTAATATAACCACTATTTCCAATTCAAGGAATTGTACGGATGGGCAAAAGTTATATTTACATTATAATATTTATATGTAACTAAACTTCTGCTTTTTTAAATGAGAATATAAATATCCAGCTTTTTAATTACAATATTAATTTACACACCTAGGAAGAAAAATAAAGAATGTGTCAGCTTCACAGTATCTGTTTTTAGTACCACCCGTGGAGTTACAAAAAATAAGGTCCTGTCTTGGCCAGAAAATGGAATTTCCGTTCGCGAAAAGAATGGTAATTTACTCTTTATGGCTAGGGGTGATGTTCCCGTAATTTCTTTCCAGGAAAAAAAAAAACGTTTACCAATTACAAGTTGCCAATGTTGCCATGCATAGTAACAAATTCCAAGATTTTTGCAATGTACCATCATTTGCAATAGGTAAACGATGATTAGATATAGATTTATATTATTCAATGGCTGGCAGCCTTCTGGGCACACTGCCGCCTGGCAGCGATCTGGGGCAAATTTTTTACCTTTAGTTATTTGTAAGTTATTTTATTTTATAAGTAGTTTAGTTTTAGATATAGTTATAATAAGTTTTGTGTTATTTTTTCTATACCAGATGTAAATAAATTCTAATTATAATAAATAAATATTGGGGGACAATTACACTACATTAGGTCAGTTTACTCTACTTTATATTATTAAAATCGTCAATAAACAAAAAAATTGCATTGCCTTAAGGTTTGCCTGGTAGAGAATGCCATATGGCATTAAGTCCGCCTTTTGTACGATAAATTTTTCTTTTGTGCAATAAAGCTTAAATAAATAAATAAACAGAAATAAAAAATACATGATAAATATTGTAATGAATTTCAAGGAATAACCATGATGATTAAACAATGTTTCGATGCGATACATGATATCGTTACATCCTTCACATTAAGGCTCAGTTGTTTCAAACCGTCGGTAACCGTAAGTTACGTCCGCTAAAGCCTGTACGGAGAGTTGACCTGTATGGAGAGTTTGACGGTTTTCTTTGGGATGGCAGCTACTGGCGTCATATTTTAGTATGTTAAGTATGGTTAATTTACCTTTATTTATATCAAACCCGCCCTTAATATCAAAAAGTAAGTATACCCTATGTAAACACTACAAATTTAATTTGCCTTGCTTACATTGTACGCTGAAATCAGCGGTCAAGTCGGAAAACATTTTTAACGCTACTGCTGAAGTCCAACAGTGTTTCAATTTAACTTGACTTGGTTTTCAAATACAACTAATTCAATATTTGCGTCAATTCCAGTTCAGAGCGAGGCCGCACACAGTCCAACTTACTTGTTACCTGCCCCTCGCTCTCCAGGCTGCACCGGGATGTACTTGGATCGATCGTGATTCAACCCACTTCCTACTAGGTACAGGCAGTTGCAGAAATTACTTCAATACCGTCGTGGCTAACCCCTCCCAAGCATGCAGATGTCAAAATTATCCAATGAAATTATAACTTTGGTGTGCGTATCAATAATTCAAATGTTTCGCACGGATCCGTGCCTAAGCATACGATAGTTTAAAAATATGTTAACAACGAGTTAGAGAAGTGTCGAGTTTTTTCAACCAAAGCCAAAAAAGGCAATTTTTTTAAATTGTTTGTCCTTTTGGTCGTGACATTGGGCTACATTCATTCTGTCTCGATTCACCCTAGTGATTTGGACTTTGGATGCATTATGCGCTCTTGAACAAAATATTTATGATAACTTGAGTTGCAAAAAAACCAATAAAATTGTTTAGCGTGCAATGTTTCGGAAAACAGTTAACAACTCATATCACAGACATTTCCTTGTCTCTCAGAAGTGTCAAATAAATGTTATGCATCAGCTAAATATACCTAGTTATTTTCCTAGCACGAACGTCGTGTAGATTTGGTGTAATCTATAGATTACGATTGATATATCAATACATTTTTTTTTATATAAAAATATTTGAGGCATGTGAAGGTTATTACGTCCATGTTGTTACTATTGTTTATTTATTTTCAAACTTGCCACATTGTTATAAATGACACTTAAAATATATCGATAAACTAAGTACCGGAAGGAACGCACTAGCGTAGCGTTGCCTCGTTGTATGCATTACACTGGTGCTGCTCGAGAAAACTTTAAAAATAAATACAAGGTTTTTTTTAAATATATGTCAGAGATGATGATTTTGCGTTCTGCATCCTATATTTGGGGCCAGGGGTAATCACGTAACGTTCCGAACGCGCGTCGGTACAATTTTTGGCAGATTTTACAGCAATTTTACTGTCAATTTTCCATATAAAAAGTGACATTTAGACCTACCTGACGCGCGTACAATGCGTTACGTGATCGAGCTACTGGTCAAAGTCAAAAGAGCTCGTTAGATCCGTCGTGCACCAGTGTAGAGCACAGTTCAATTGTTAGACAATGATTCGTGAACATCAGATAGACGGGTTATGTCATTGAGGAGAAAAGTCTGAGAGACGTTTGAGGTTTTCCTTGGTAGAGAATTAGACGTGAAGAGAAATTGGTGTGATGGAAACCGAGAACTGAAATTGCCAGTTCGCTGTATTTCACATGATATTTGTAGCTACATATGCTGAAGTGAAGTCAGAACTTGTAAATCTGGTACCGTCTTTTTATCAATGCCCGAGTACGCGAGATACGCCCACAATCCGACATATATATATATTTTCTGGTAACAAGTGTTTAACAACACATAACCATATCGTTAGTAAATATTTTAGTTCGTATGGTAGACACGCCGTATGCCAACAATATTCTCACATTATCCATCACAGTAATCAAAAACGCCTCCCAAGCTAACGAACATTGACTTTCATAGATTAGTCTTATTAAATCGCTCGCCAACCAAAGGCCACATGTTGTCACGTGTCAATGGCAGAGCAATGGCTGCCTGCGCTGACCCCGCCCCGCCGCCGATACGTCACCGCCACTTGACACTTTATTTTATCACCCACTCGTTCACACTTCAACGAACCGTCTGCAAAATTGCAGACAATATCTCAAGATTTAAGATAGGAAAACATGCGCCGATTAAAAGAATTACAACAATATTTCCAGCGCGATTCGTGTAGGAAGATAAGAATATTTAAAGCTTCTCCGAGTGGGTGTTAGGGCTTAGGTTTATTTGCTTATCGCTTACTCGCTGCGAAAAAGGACAAAAAGGTTAGAAAATGTGGCGGTGACATTTAAAACGTTGAATTTAAATGTAAATTTGCCGGAAGGTATGTAGGTACACAAATTAACTTCTGATTTTCAAAGATCTATTCGCTGGTGGTCGGGCTACCTATAGGTATAAGTTTACGGATATAATACTATTACTGATTCCATTCTTGTTTTTTAGTTTATATTTATATTTATGAGCGGCATGTTAAACGTAGCTGAAGTTCGTGACTAATCGTTACCTGTTTTCTGCCAAATATTTCAATAGGAGAACTCAACCTAAGTACCTATTTTACCTTATAAAATGGATTGTACCTTTTCTGCAGCTATAGTATCAAGGTAACTGAACAAAAAGTCAACTGTGTTTGTATAGACAACTTTTCGGAATAGCACGGATGCACCATATGCCCGGCGTCAGCAATTCGAACTTTATTTTATTACGAGTTTGCACGTAACTTGAGTATCTTGATGTCGCACACGAAACTTTGTGACATGTTAGAAACGTCCCTGGAGTAAATTCGACTCCTGTCAACAAAAGCAAACGTAGCTGTTACTTTTGATATTCTTTACGCAGGTACGACAACTTTTACTCAGTTACGTTACCTACCAGTAAGCGGCTCAGCTTGGCATCACCTTAATAGTTTTATACGGTGTATTTCCTGTTATTGAACATTTTGGTGCCAAAGAATTTATTATTGGTACATGTCAGTTTGTATTCCCGTCCATTTCGATTGCACTTCGAAAAATTGCTCAAACTTCACTTGCAAGTTTAGACCTAAACTTAAAAAGACTTGGAAAACTAGTACGTGGGTCATTTGAGAGTTGATGTTTACGGTTTTATAATGTTCGAATGGACATCCATATTATTTTATTCATTAATATTATTATACATTTCACTTTCTCTAACAAGTATTTTTTATACGTTTGTTTTTCGTAGAATGCCGTGACAGAGTGGTAAACCAAAATTTGTGGTCCCCACTCAAATATTTAGTCCACTTTCTCACATGTATAAAAAACAGATTTAAAAAAATATGTATACGGGCCATTTTTTTTTAAATCGCACACCAAAACCCCAATTTTCGATAGTTCAAAAAAAAACAGAAAAACGTAGTAGAACCATTGTCGGTAAAAAAGAAGCCACCTATCAACGTAATAAAGTGTTCGGAAATGTGAAGTTTAGGGCACTCAGAAACGGCACTAGATAGTTCTAGATCGAAATACTTCCTATCACTTAAGAAATATGCCGTATCACGGAATAAAAAAAACATGTTTCATATGCCGTGAGCTGTAGGGTTCTAACGCAAGCTGAATCTTGCCACAAGATAACATCTTAACCCTTTACCTACGGGTGTCAACAAGAATTGCCAGTACGGGAACACCGCTGCAGTACGGGTGTCAACTATAGTTGATCGAAGTAATGGTCATGTTCAATATTTCTTTTAATTAAAACGAGACCTTGTGTCTTGGTAATAGTGGTCACATTATGCATTGGGAATAGTCTAGATGCAAAGGAAAAAATATCATAATGTTTCGGTAGATGGCTCTGAAATAAATATTTTTTAAAAAAATATCGCTTTTTTGCTGTCAACTGGGGTTGACACCCGTACTGCAGAAGTGCAAATAATTGAACTCAAAATGGCGGATAATAGTATTTTTGTGAGAGTACGGCGTGGGAGTGTTTGGATTGTTATTTTTAGTGATTGATATTTAAACATTATTTTCATAATTATCGTTATTTAATTGTTTATTTGTGTTAACTATACTATAAACTAATGTTCTTAAACTTTAACTTGTGAAATCCGCGAGTAGTAACTTAAAAATCTTAAATTTCTTAGTGACTGATATATTGCTTGATATCAGAAAAAATTGTGAATATTATCACTCCAAGTGATTGTTTATTGATAAAACACATTATATTTATTGTGTGTGTGAAATTTCAAGTGTGTAGCTGTAATACTTCAAAAGTTTCAAGTAAGTGAAATTATGCCTAACTACTGACTCTCGCCAAAACATGCCCGTATTGAGCGATGCCGGGGTGATTCAAGGCCCCGTAGGTAAAGGGTTAAAAGTGACACCTATCATCATCATCATATCAGCCGAAAGAAGTCCACTGCTGGACATATGCCTCCCCCAAAGAGTGCCACAATGGCCGGTCCTGCACCACCCACATATGACACGGAAACGTGGTCGCTTACTATGGGCCTCATAAGAAGGCTCAAAGTCACTCAAAGGGCAATGGAGAGGGCTATGCTGACACCTTATAGCTCGTACCAAAATAAAACAAATGAGTGAGGTCACTTTTTCCCAGCCTCAATTTGCTAGCATTTGGTTAAAAACTAATGGAGAATTTGATACATAGGCGACAACCTCAAAAATAGTATTTTTATTTAGAAGAAGAAATTGAGCTTTATGAATATTCATGTACGGATTAATTAATGTAATTTAAAAGTTAAAGCTGAAATAAGTTCTCATTTACTTATTATGACCATCGTAATATTGAGGATTAGCTAATAACGGTATGAACATGTAATATGAACAGTAGAAATACTCTCAACGGGGATTTTGATTAATATCAAATATATTTTGTAGCAATAAAGCTTAATGTTTGAACTAAATTAAAGACCCGGTTCACATTGACGGACTGCAGCACTATGCCCATACAAAACTTATTCTTAGCGTGGGTACCTTTTTTTTGGTAACTCCTTACAAAATACTACCTAGTATTACTTCTAAATATCATGAATTAAGATACAAATGAAGTATTAAATATTTGTGGATTCGGTATAACGCCTACAACTAAACTGGACTTGGTCCTATCAATCTGACGTCAGAATGGCTGACCATTCTATTTTCAATATTTTAAGTTTTTTAGCGAGTTACAAATTTTTTGATGTCGGGTACCAAATAGTAGAAAAAATGTACTGAAACTTGGAATTACTCACGCTATAAAAATCTATTATGGTCCTGTCATCCTGACGCTCACGTTTAATTTGTATGGTAAGTATAATAAATGTGGTCCGGTGAATATAATAAATCTATTATGGTCCTGTCATCCGTTTAATTTGTATGGTAAGTATAATAAATGTGGTCCGGTGAGTATAATAAATCTATTATGGTCCTGTCATCCTGACGCTCACGTTTAATTTGTAAGGTAAGTATAATAAATGTGGTCCGGTGAGTATAATAAGTCTATTATGGTCCTGTCATCCTGACGCTCACGTTTAATTTGTATGGTAAGTATAATAAATGTGGTCCGGTGTGGAGACGGAAGGTGACTTGGCGATTTTGAGTTCATAATAACCCTCTAAATTAGTTGTTCAAAATAGTATTTTTCACAATCGTGTTATAATAAAGAGCTTTTTAGTCGAGTACCGTGTTTAGGCCACGAAGCTTGCTGAGTGGCCTAAGTAAGGTACGAGATTAAAAAGCTTGATTATAACACTATTGTGAACAATACTTTTTGTACGAGTTCATTAAAATTAATTTTCTACGAGTCAATTGAACTAATTAAACAAACTCGATACTGTTGAAACGAAGTGCAGCCTATCGCTCGTACGCTCGTTGATATCTTTTTCTACTCCTGTACCGTTATCTGTCATTTATATAGGCTGTAGCTCAAATACAATGACACCACTAATAAGTCGTCGAAACTAAAAACTCTATGCTCTATGGCCCAAAAACGCACTGTTTAGCGTACTTTTTTGGTTCATACATTTTTCATAAAAGCATTGTTAAACTTTTTTAAATCGGCCGCTATATTGCAGTGGTGCCAACTTCATAAACAAATATTTCGAAAAAGTTTTTATTTACGATTTAACATTTGTATATTATACATTATTTACTACAATAATAATAAATCATCATCTATTGTGTGTTAAATTACATGTTTTATAAATTCTTGGTATTATTTATGAAAATAAAGTTCGAATTCGGTCCGGGTCCGGATTTGGTTTGGTTCGGATGGCAAGTGCAAACAAATTAAAAACAAAACAAACCATAAACAAGAAGTATCACATTTCCGATTTCCCACCAAAATATATACATTTCAAAATGAAAAGATGAAAGATGATAAACTTTTAGTCCTAGAATATTAAGATTGTATTCGTGTTTGTGAAGATAAAAGTGTACGTTCCTTTTAAAATGGTCGAAGCAATTAATAACTGCGCTCCTGAAGAAATTGCGTGAGTAGCAAAAATACGAATAGAAAACTTGCTGCCCGAAAAGGCTAACTAATTTGTAGTCTGCTATTTATTTAAAAATTGTCGTAGAAAAAGTATTGTATGCAACGTTTTATAACTGGTCTAAAAACGCTCGTGGCGTCTTTAATTGCGATGCTCGCCAAGGCTCGCATCGCAACTCACGCCACTCGCATTTTAAGACCCTTCTTATAAAACAGTTGCATAAAATACTATAAAAGACATCAACGAGCGTACGACATCAACGAGCAAACTCAATAATCAAAGCGATTCTATTGGTCCAATTCATTACAGTTCGGTAAAGCAGCCATGTGATTGGTCGAATTTATGTTGGTTCTATTTTCAAATTTTTGTTTCGACAGTAACATGGACTACAACTATGAAAAGAGTGACGTTGCAGTATTCTCTATGAAATCTTAATACACATATTTTAATCGACGAATACAAAAAAGTATAATCAGCAATAAAAGTTGGGCTGAAAATATAATTTGGGCTGGTAGGTAATAAAAAAAACACTTTACGTAAAAACAATTTTATATCTTTTTGTAAAAATATCAATACCTACTTAGCTTTTTATTTTTAGTTGGTTGTCACAGAAGAGAGCGTAATATAACTCTGTCTGTCTGTCTGTTACCTTTTCAGGCTTATACCGTTGACATGAAATAGATGAAATTTGGTATGGAGTTAGTATGAGATCCTGGGAAGGGCATAGGATAGAAAATAAGATGGATTTTATTCCAGAAATAATCCGTTAAAGGGATGTAAAGGGGAGTAGAGGATATGGGACTTACGGGAGAGCTATAATGTATGCTGCGCCTAACTCTAATAGTGTATTTTTGTATTAATCTCTTAAAGCAAAAAAGTCACGGGCAAAAGCTAGTACTTTATAAGTGCCTAATGCATATGTACATGCAAACATAACTCACGCCTATAATCCTAAAAGGGTTAGGAAGAGCACAGTGCCAGTTTAAAGATGAACTATTTTTTTTATCTGTCATATTCTTAATCTTCATTCACTTCACCAGTTTGTTTTTTTTAAAGTGGTCAGTTTATGTGTTACATTGTAATAACTTGCCCCTATTTCATCAAATCGACAATTTTCGCCTGACAATTCGACTTACATGGTTACGTCGAAAGGTGAAGGTGGAGGCTGGACAGCTTATTGACCCAGCAATGTACGTGCAATTGTCATTGTCAGGTGACAATTGTCAAGATGGTGAAATAGGGCCTTATACAGCTATCACAGAACGGCCCGCGAGCTGTATAGCGGTGAAATAGGGCCTTATACAGCTATCACAGAACGGCCCGCGAGCTTTATCGCGGTGAGATAGGGCCTTATACAGCTATCACAGAACGGCCCGCGAGCTGTATCGCGGTGAGATAGAAATAGGGGCTTATACAGCTATCACAGAACGGCCCGCGAGCTGTATCGCGGTGAGATAGAAATAGGGCCTTATACAGCTATCACAGAACGGGCCGCGAGCTGTATCGCGGTGAGATAAGGCCTTATACAGCTATCACAGAACGGCCCGCGAGCTGTATCGCGGTGAGATGGAAAATCCGTCTCTTTCTAATTAGAACGCTTAGAAAAAGACGGATACTCTACGTCACCGCAACACAGAGATCAGATATCTGCACTACCAGAGTCTTAATTAAGAAGCACCCGCATGAAAACTTACTTACTTCGGGCTCCTCTTACAGCGGCTGGGTACTAGGTGTATAAAGTTCTTCAGCTCACAGGAGTTGATAACTAGTTTGGTAACTTTTTAAGCTGCGCTATGTATACAGTGTGTGTTTTCCAAACGGGAATATTTTAAGGACTGAAAGAAGATTACCTAATGAACGTGATTTGAAAAAATAAATCATTGTTTTCATATGAATTTATTTACGATCCCATGTACCTAATCGCTAAAAAGTTGACAACTCATATCGCTGAATTGTTCGTTTGGTTCGTACAGTTGGGAACCATTTATTAGTGATTCAGATAAGTAACCGTTTTAGCATCATATTTTTTTAAAAGGGATGTTGACTGATAATCATATCAGCTAGTTTTCTACCCCTGACTCAAAAAGAGGGGTGTATCGTCAAAACACTCTGCTAGTAAGACGTTTGTAGGGCAATAGGAGCATGTGACGTCACGATTTTTGTGTAGTCGAAAATCTTTACAATAGGTAGCCAAAATAGTTGAAGCATGATGTTTTCCGAGTATTTTCGTAAATTTTGTTTGGAATAACTATTTATTTTTACTGTTATCAAGTACCGTATTGTTCAACACTATTGTTGTTTTGTAAGTATGTACATATATTTTTTTAATCTAAAATTTGAAAGGGTTAGGATTCTGGTGGCAGTTTAGCACAAGTAATGCAGTGGAGTCGCCATTGTATGTTTTTTTATTTTAATAAATGAATAACTGAACGTTAGTTTAGGTTAGTACGTATTGTTGACAATAAAATAAAAATATTTATTTTATTTAGTTCTTAGGGTTCCGTACACAAAGAGTAAAACGGGACCCTATTACTAAGACTTCGCTGTCCGTCCGTGCGTCCGTCCGTCCGTCCGTCCGTCCGTCTGTCTGTCACCAGGCTGTATCTCAAGAACCGTGATAGCTAGAGAGTTGAAATTTTCACAGATTATGTCTTTCTGTTGCCGCTATAACAACAAATACTAAAAACAAAATAAAACAAATTTTTAAGGGGGCTCCCATACAACAAACGTGATTTTTTGCCGTTTTTATAGATAATGGTACGAAACCCTTCGTGCGCGAGTCCAACTCGCACTTGGCCGCTTTTTAGTATTTGTTGTTAGCGGCAACAAAATACATAATCTGTGAAAATTTCAACTGGAACTATCACGGTATCAGTGAGATACAGCCTGGTGTCAGACAGACGGACGGACGGACGGACAGCGGAGTCTTAGTAATAGGGTCCCGTTTTACTCTTTGAGTACGGAACCCTAAAAAATTAATAAACAGTAATTTTTTTTTTTAGTAAGTAAGTAAGATCTTTCATAGAAGAAAACTTTAATTACACATACTTATCTACTTAAATACACGTTTTTTTTACTGATTGAGTACCTAGTTAATTTATAAATCCCTGGGAATTTGATTGATAAAATTCATACTCCAATGTCACCAACTTGACGATTGGCACCTGACACTGACAATTCGCCATACATTGCTTGTTCTAGAAGTTAACGTGGTTGCTAGGTTACTTGTGGAACCAGGAAAAATTATGTTTTTAAAAACATTAATTTAAAATAGAGATTTTTTGGTTTATTTTAATTTAAAATCCTACAAACTTCCCGCCCGGAAGTAATAATTTAAGAATTGGTTTGGATCGTGATATTTTGGGAAACCTTTTTTCTCAAATATTCTAGTTTATACAAGTTTATTCTAGTAAAAGGTGAATTTCACGCTAATGGAAAACCAATTTATGAAAGTTTGTTACACAAGTTTCTTGATTTATCACGCCGTTAGACTGCGAATTCATCATTCAATTCAAATAAAATTTTGTATGGAAATCGAACCACCTTAACATTATACAAAATTATTAGTTGATAACAGTAAACATTCTGGCATAACCAATAAACAAAACTCACGTAAATACTTTGAAAACATCACGCTTTAACTTATTTTTGCAATATTCAAGATGTTTATATTTAAATACATAAATATAAAAAATACGTGTCTGACTATAGAAAATAGTGACGTCTCCATGCCACTATCACCACACCACACCTTCGAGTACCTTTATTTGAAATGTTATTTCAAGTGTCTTTATTTCAAGTGTTATAAGATGAATTCAGCTAACTTGAACAGTCTAACCTAATGTCGTTATGTATGGTTTCCCCCACGGACCAGTTACATTTCAGTGATCATCGCGAACTGCCGCAGACACGAGGGACGTGACAGTGGCGGGACTCGAGCGCCGCTTTGTATGTAAAGTGTATATTATTCCTATTCAAATGTCAATCTAAACCTAATTGTGACACTTGCTGTTTTCCATTGGTTTTATATTTATTTTGTAGTTTAAATTACGTACGGGTTTTTAACCCCCGACGCAAAAAGATAATTTACATAAGTACCGATATATATATAGGTAGGTAGTGGCTGAAAAATGGGTTACAAACTTTGACGGACAACTTTTTACATATATACTTACATACGAATAATGTAAGGTAATATAAAGCTTGTCAAAATATTAAAGCAATTACTACGCTAAACCGTTGTAGACATGAAAGTAGAATTAAATAAACGGAGATACGATTATAGTTAACTATGTAAACTCTAGTAAGCTTGGAATAGTTTGTGCTATGCGAGAGCTAGAAAAAACATGGTTCGGTTTATTTTCATGTTATGCATCAGGCTTAACCCATTCACCGCTACGCTACGCTCGTAGCGCTACGCCGTAGTCCGCGGCAGTTTAACACATTCAGTGTCGGGAACCGCTACATACGATGGAAACCACGGGATCGGCTACGGTAGCGATTCGCGGCACTGAATGTGTTAACACATTCACTGAAAAAAGTCGCTACGCGCTACGTCCCGTCCCGTGGTTTCCCGATAAGCAGCGGAAAGTGGCTATGGCGTAGGTGCTAAAGTGTTAAACTCCATATGTAGCGAAAAGCGCCCGTAGCGCTCTGACGCACGTGTTCTGATTAGCGCTAAATGGGTTAAAATCAATCTCGAGGCAGTGATCCTTATACACAAACTTGAGACTGGTTGCATAAACCACACTTTACTGACCGGTAAACATCAAATTTGGCGCCGGCAGCTGTCATCCCATAGAGAACCTGTTAAACTAGCAGTTTTTTCATAACTTAGGTTACCTACAGTTTAACGTACCAGTCCTAAGTAGCCTGTTAGCTATGAAACGAAAGCAGATCATACAGAGTTTTTACTTTATTTTTAGTATTTCATACCCTTTGATTCTCGTCTCTCATCGCTCTCGGCTGCAGATAATAGGATGAGTGGTATCAAAGATAAGCAGTGTTAGGTTCAAAGAAACATAATCCGATGGTAAAGCTTTTAAAGTAAAATTCTCAGAAGATGAATCATCAATCACGATCAAGAAAATTACTTAAGCACTTTTTTTAGACAGCTTTTGGTTGAATATTTATCAAAGCTGTGCGAAGCTGTGTTTTCATATATTTGACACATAGATGTCTAGTATGCGAGATTTATTGATATACACAACAACACATATAGTCCAGGCAATGAACTGACAGCTTGTATGGAAAATATGTCAAATTTGGAAATAATTTATAATAGCAGATTTTTTTGTAATGGATATATTATCAATTAAATAGTTACTTAGTGACAAAATCCAACAAAATTTCAGACATCAAAAAAATTATAGCTTAACTAGCTTCTGAAAAGTCAGAAAAAATATTAATAAATGGTTTTATCTTTATTTTGGTTCATTTACATTTGCTCTATAATATTCAAGATAAATAATTAAAAAAAAACAATTCATTCTTTTTTTAAATCTATATAAATACTTCCGGATGGAAAGTTTGTTGCATTCTTGAATAAAGCATCTTAGATCAATGTTTTAAAATGATATTAAAAAAAAAAACGATATTATAAATTAATGTTTTTCAAAACCGTATTTTGCCTTTAGCTTACTTTACTTTACTTTCTGTATTTTAGTACCACTTATTCTGTGGAGCTTCATACAGTATGGGGCGTTGATGGTTCCTTTATAACATAAATTAACACGGAATTTAATATACCTCGCATATATTTAACTTATGCGTATGTTTATACCTACGTATGTGATTCGTAGACTATTCGAATTCGATAATGTTGAAGTTTAGCGACGGAAGGTTTCATTGGCAGGGCTTTAATTACCATAACGGTAAAATGGTGTGGATTTCTAATATTCTGAATAGAATTGCATAGGACGCTCTCATTTCCGTTAGCGCGTAACCAAATATAAGTAAGACCGGGACACAAATTATCATCAAAATAACATTTTTATTACTTTCAAGCGGTACAAAATTGAGGCTGTATTTTTTTTTTCTACTGGTAACTGAAACCAGTGGCATAAATTTTCGTAATAATTATAAGTCAAATGCTAGTACCATAACGCCATATTATAACTATGTGATACTAATAAAAAAATAAAGTCAGATATAAATTGACGGACAATATAGGTATTACCGAACAATTATTAAGAATATATAGTTTTTTTTTAATAAATTACAGTGAGTTTAACAATCGATTCATTTAAAACTCTTATTTTAACATTGGATAAATTTAACTTAAAAAAGTTGTATTTTTACCTTACCTCTTAATACGCAAGCATCCAATTAAAAACCGAATTTAAAAGTCAAAACACAAAAATATTCAATGACCGTCACAACAAATCTTTCAGTGAACAAAATCACTTAGTAAACTTGTGATCGCATCGGCTACGGCGGCGTAGCGGGGCAGCGGCGTAGCAGACCGGCGCGGTCGGAGGTCTACAGGAAACTGAGCGGTCGAGCGCTGCATCGCTACGCGAGGTGCAAGCTACGCCCGCTCACTGACTCTTCTTTAAAACTGCACCCAATACCCACTCTTAATTGCTCATGCATTTCAAATGCGTAGTATATAAAATATTTACGAACTCACACACACACACGGCTTTTGCCCGGCGGTGTATAGCGTAAATCGCCAATAACTTGCCACCTTATACTAAAAATTAACTCTATTCACCTATAATACAATTCAGTTTTAGTATAAGGTGTTAATTACTGGCCACCCTTCAATAACTGGCCACGTTATACTAAATTGAATTATGTTTGTATGGAATTGAGTTCATTTTTTTTTAGTTAGAGGTGGCCAGTTATTGAAGGATGGCCATCCTGCACGCACTAACGACGTCTTGAAATTGAATGAGAAACGTATCTTCCTGTTCACGTTCACGCGAACCCAAATGTGGAGGAGCGTGACACATTGATAAACAAATTGAATGTTATGGGTACTTCATTTGTTAGTCACTGAATGCAACAGATTTATTTATTTTTAGCCAAACAACGTACTGTATGTATGGAATGCTATTTGGAATTCAGACAATTTAAAAAAGCCGTATTTGCTCGCCTTTGATCGCCATACATTAAAACCGGTTTAGCTTTCACGTTTAATCGAAATTTATACGGTACGTTTTACAGAGCGGGGCTTTACTGCCAGTCAATATCTTATTTAGTACCACACAAAACAGACGCGGATAAAAATGGGGGAATTATATAAAAAATGCCACACATTTCTCTAAGCAAAACAGAACAACATGAAATAATATCCCATTATGATATTAAAGAAAATCCCCAAAGCCACCGGTGGCTTTATGAAAGAATTTTATAATAAAGAGAAGAAAATTATTCAATTTTCCTTGAAAACAAAGATGGAGACGAAAGAAATTCCGTACCCACCTGGGGCTCGGGCTAGTCGAATTTATTAGCATTCAAATGATTTATAACTAGCGAGCAGCAGCTGAATATTTTCTGATTCGTCTTAAATTAAATTCTTTCATTCCTTTGACTGGATTTCATTAAGGGTAACGAAATGCCAGAGAGATGAAAAAGAGATAATCTAGCGCCGCGTACGCGTGGCCAGACCCGCGCTCGCGAGTGAGTGCCCTCCGAGCTTCGCCACTGCTCAGTTCATCACTTTCACAACCCAGTCTCGTATCAATGAATTTCCCGCGGGACGATTTAATAAAAAAATATTTCTATGGACACAATCTTACACAAATCGACCAATTCCCAAAGTAAGATGGTACTATGGTTACTTGGCAACGACGTACATACTTAAATAGACAAAGAAATACTTACAAAAATAGAAAACATCCATGACTCAAGCAGGAAAAAATATTCACGTTATCACACAAATAAATAAATAAAATAAAAATAAATAAATAAATATTACGGGACAATCTTACACAAATCAACCTAGGCCCACGGTAAGCTCAGTAAGGTTTGTGTTGTGGGTACTAGGCGATGATATATATAATAGATACATACATATAGATACTTATATACATATACATCCATAACTCAGGAACAAATATTCGTGATAAATACACAAATAAATGCCCTGACCGGGATTCGAACCCAGGACCTCCAGCTTCGTAGGCAGAGTCACTACCCACTGGGCTACGGAGGCCGTTACAAATAAATAAATCCTCTTACTCTTATATTATCTTTAAAAACGGCAAAACAATCACGTTTGTTGTATGGGAGCCCCCTTAAATATATATGTAAATCTGTTTTTAAGTATGTTTTGTTATAGCGGCAACAGAAATACATCATCTGTGAAAATTTTAACTGTCTTAGACAACTGTCACCAGGCTGTATCTCATGAACCGTGATAGTTAGTAAATATAACGGTTCATGAGATAGAGCCTGGTGACAGACGGACAGACTGACAGGCGGATGGACAGCAGAGTCTTAGTAATAGGGTCCCGTTTTACCCTTTGGGTATGGAACCCTAAAAAGTGATTGAAATACGAAAACCATGAACGCAATTGTAGCCCTTTGCCTTTATTCTCACACCGATTAATACAAGTTTAATTTGAATAAGGAACGTATAGATAACGAGGTCCCTTCGTCCGTAAGAACCCATTCACTAAAAAGACACGTAATTTTGAAGATCAAACGTGATCGCTGATCGTGTAAATTAATCTACTTATTTGCTTTATTAATATTATAATAAGATGAAATAACTATCAATATCGGAAGCCCAGACAGAATAGAGTTGCGTCTCTGTTGAGCAGAGTGCGCGGCAGTTCTAGTTCTAACACCATCCTGAGTATGTTTGTAGAGCGACTCGACTGCCCGATGACAAAGCACTGGGTAAAGATCATCACTGGCCAAACAAAGCAATGATCTTTACCCAATGTCGCAAATATGTAATATTAATTATTTATTTCAAATCTTTTTATTATTATTATTCTTAGATTATGTATTTGTCAATTGTTAATGTAAAAATATGGGTTTGTGCCTGAAATAAATCAATGTTATTTATTTATTTAATATATGCTATAGATATTTTAAATAATACACTTTTGAGGACTTTTTTTGCAATGGCCAAAAGTGCTTAAAACGCCAAAAAACTGCTGTTTATTAAGGGCAAAAATTTCCAGGAAGACCAAAACACGCCTGATCAAAGTCTACATCTGGAGTTTTGCATTATACCGGTAAGAGACGTGGACTCAAAGAGATAAAAAAAGGATTGAAGCGTTTAAGATGTGGCTCTGGAGGAAATTGGAGAAAATAAGCTACATATACAGAAAGACAAATGAAGAAGTGTTACACAAAATAGTGGGAGAAAAAAATAAACTTGCTGAAGACGATTGAAAATAGACGAGGCAAAATGATAGGTCACACGACATTTTCTTTAGAAATATTATAGAAGGTAAGATCGAAAGATCAAGGGGTAGAGGTCGACCCAGGATAAGCTTTGTACAGCAACTAAAAATAAAAGCAAATGTCTTGTCTCACCGGGACATAAAGAAATTAGCTGAGGACTGAGAGAAATCTTACATGTTCATGATGTTGATGATGATAACTTTTAAGGACATGTGGTTAATTATTTTGATATTTGACAACGAATTGGATACCTACTTTCCTAATGTTAAAACGCGTAATGGTGTCACTTTATGTTATAACAAAATAACAACAATCATACAAAAATATACGATTTCAAAGATTCGAAACATATAAACATATATGATTATATAGTCCAAGAGTAAATTTAAACGACCGCTTTAGCCTAGTTGGTAGTGACCCTGCCTACGAAGCAAGAGGTCCTGGGTTCGAATCCCGGTAAGGGCATCTATTTGTGTGATGAGCACGAATATTTGTTCCTGAGTCATGGATGTTTTCTATGTATTTAAGTATTTATTTATCTATATGAGTATGTTTATCTTCGTCTAGTACCCATAGTACAAGCTTTGCTTAGTTTGGGACTAGGTCGATTTGTGTAAGATTGTCCGCAAATATTTTTTTTTTTATTTTATTTAAATGTATCAATAGAATTCTTAAGTTTGCATAAAAAATATATTGTGTAACATGACCAAACCACCAATTTATAATTGTTCGGTAGAACGACTAGTAGGTACGAATATAAGGTTGTGACGTCATAACGTTGTGTGAATTAGTGCGATCCGTTTTTGAAATCGCGATATCTGATTTCGGCTCTTAATTTTGCGCCCTGATTGACAACATTTCAAAATATGTAATGATGCCTAACTCGAAGACCATTTCGGTATTTATGTTACCTGAACGTAATACAGTAGTTTGCAGTTTCTTTTTCTCACTAGTGTTTAAGAAAATCTCTAAATTGTGCGATGTCAGTCACTGTCATATGAAGGGTGTGCAAGCTGTCATACAGAACCGTAGTATTGACGTCATATTTTACTAACGACCGTCTGGAATTCGCTTCTTTTCAATTAGGTATTTCTGAATAAAAATTACAATTAAGGGAGAAGTAAAAACACATGTCCCTTAAAAAAAACATTCTCTAGCGAACAAGGGCATATAATGGCCCACCTGAAAAAATGCAATGTTGTCGACTGTACAGACATTTCCCCTCTAAAAACAGACTGAATGTAGCCAATCAGAGTGAAAGAAAGTGAATCTAAATACATCACCTGGGGACCGATTTTTGACTTTCGAGCGCTCGAAAGTCAAAAATCGGTCCCCTGCTCGTATCATGCGATATGGTCCGATATTTTATTGAACCAATTGTCGTTTCTAGGCTTTGTAACACATGAAGCACACACGTTTGCCAATGTCGATATAAGTATTTGAATGTTACTTTTGATGTTTCAGATAATCCAACAGCTTAGTTATTTCCTATATCATACGGCCAATCGTATCATAGTCGTTGTTCTTTGTTTATTCGGCAAACTATAAAATCAGTAGCAAGTACTAATCTATACATATAATAAAGCTGAAGAGGGTCGAAAGTCTGTACATGGAAGATATTCGAAAAAAAATTGGCTAGGTATACTTAAAATCGGTAACAGAACACGTTCCAACAGTTTTTAGAATTTTTGTCTGTTTGTCTGTTTATCTGTTTATCTGTTTGTCTGTTTATGTGACCGCGCATCACGTGAAAACGGCTGAACCGATTAAGATGACATTTGGTATAGAGATAGTTTGAGTCCTGGGGAAGGACTTACGGTAGTGTTTATCCTGGAAATCAACCCCTAAGGGGATGAAATGGGGGGTGGAAATTTGTATGGAGCTACTTAAACCGCTGCACCGATTTGGATGAAATTTGGTTTATAATTAGTTTGAGTCCCGGGAAAGGTCAAAGGATAGTTTTTATCCCAAAAATCTACCTTTTAGGGGGTAAAATGGAGGGGTGAAAATTTGGATGTAATCCATTTTGATAAAATTTGGTTTAGAGGTGGTTTAAGTTCAGGGGAAGGACATTGGATAGTTTTTATTCTGGAAATATTCTCCTAAGGGGGTGAAATGGGGGGTGAAATTTTGGATGGACTCCGTTTAGACCAAATTTGGTATAGATATAGTGTGAGTCCCGGAGAATGACAATGGATAGTTTGAATCCCGAAAATCATCCCCCAAGGGGATGAAATAGGGATGAAAATGTGGATAAATCCCATTTAGTTAAAATTTGGTATAGAGATAGAAGGAGTCCCAGGGAAGGACAATGCATAGTTTTTATCCTGAAAAATCATTTCCTAAGGGGGTGAAATGAGGGGTGAAAATTTGGATAGAACCGATTAAGATGAAATTTGGTATGGTGATAGTTAAGAGTCCTGGGGAACGACTTAACATAATTTTTAGTCCAGAAATCATCTCCTAGGTGGGTGAAATATGAAAATTTGGATGGAACCCATTTACGGTATAGCGAGTCGTAGTCTTGGGGAAGGACATAGGATAGTTTACTCCCAAAAATCATCCCCTAAGGGGCGGTTTAAATATGTATTATATTAAAGGGGTGGGGGTGAAAATTTGTTTGTGACCCATTTTGATGAAATTTTGTTGAACGATAGTTTGAGTCCCGGAGTATGACAACGGATAGTTTTAATCCCGAAAATCATCCCCTCAGGGATGAAATAGGGGGTGAAAATTTGGATAAAACCCATTTAATAGATGAAATTTGGTAAAGAGATAGAAGGAGTCCTAGGGAAGGACAATGCATAGTTTTAATCCCGAAAAATCATTTCTTGAGGTGGTGAAATGAGGGTTGAAGATTTCGATAGAACCCATTTAGATGAAATTTGGTATAGAGAGAGGTCTCAGTCCAAGGAAAGAACATAGAATATTTTTTATTCCGGAACACATGAAAGGAGGAAATTAGGGAAACACATAAGGGGGTGAGAAATAGTGGATGAAAATTTGGATTGAACCCATTTACGGTATAGCGATAGTTAAGGAAGGACATAGGATGGTTTTATCCCGAAAATCATCCCCTAAGGGGGTGTAATTGGGGGTGGAAATTCGTTTATGACACATTTTGATAAAATTTGGTTGAAAGATAGTTTAAGTCCTGGAAAAGGACATATGATAGTTTCTATTCTGGAAATCATCCCCTAAGGGGGTGAAATGGGGGTGAAAATTTGGATGTAGCTCTTTTAGATGAAATTTGGTATAGAGATAGTTTGAGTCCTGGAGCATTCTCCAAGGAGGTGAAATAGGGGGTGTAAAATTGGATGGAACCCATTTACGGTATAGCGGTAGTTGGGAGTCCTGGGGAATAGGAACATTACATAGGTAAATATATGTATGTGACGTTCCAAGGGTAAAGGTACCTTATGGCGGTAGTTTCGAAGATGTTTTTCTAAAACGGGGTAAAAAAGACGTTTTATTATGGCTATTTTGAAAACTAATAGATGTAACATTTTGTTGACGTATCTTTATTTTTAATATAAAATATTTAAATTACATGTCAGTTAATTTAGTCCTACGGTTTAGTAGAAAAGGTCCTTACGGCCGTGTGATATGAAAAATGCAAAATAATACTGAAAAAAGGCCTACATGCATCTATTATGGTAAGGCGGGTCATAGACACCAAGTTTGCGGCGGAGTATATTTTGTAAAAAAAGGCGTTCGGAGTAAGCTAATCTATATAATCATGCAACTCAGCCATAATGACCCTTTCATTCATACAATCCATACTAATATTACAAATGCGAAAGTAACTCTGTCTGTCTGTTACCTTTTCATGCTTAAACTGCTGAACCGATTGAGATGAAATTTGGTGTAGAGATACTTTGAATTCCGGGGCCTTCCCAAAGAATCCTTACTAAAGATAGTTTTTATCTGGAAATTCATCACCTAAGGGGGTGAAAAGGGGGGAGAAAGTTACGATATAAACGAGTTCCGCGCGGACGAAGTCGCGGGCAAAAGCTAGTAAAGTAATATGATAAAGATGGGCCGATTTTTCATTTCTTGACAATTTTTAGTTTTCATCAGAATAGATAATCGTTATTGTACAATATTCGCACAAAACCTTATGGTGATCCAAAAGTTCCATTGACATCATTGTATGACATCGCTTCTGTCACAGGCACAAGAATGCGATATACAATTTTCTAGTCGATGGTATGTCATATTTGTCTGAGGTGCTGCGATACGAATGATACGATGGATGCTTGATTTTTTTCTGTTTTTACATGTTAAGAATTTTTAATTGTACAGTGCTTTGGTTTCTTACTGTCAAACAGTATACAAATTGTATGAAAAAAAAATTTAGTGACAAAAAGAGGGTTAGGACAATAAATAAAAATTGTCGAGAAAACAAAAAATTACCCAGATTTCTAACTGCAAAACTGGTAGAAAATATCATATGTGGTGATGAAGATATCAAACGTAAAACCGACCAGACAAAGAATGTGTTTGATAGAATATCACTTGCTCAAGTAAAAGCTTTCACGATACTCCAGCAGGCGGAGTATTTGTTTGGAGACGAGACTGAGTGCAACTCTGTAAGTAAAACGAGTCTAGTTCAAATCTTTTATAGGTGAACTTTGAATACAGTAACACACCTAAAGCTAACAAAGAAATACAATATAGGGATGCGTGTAAAAAACGCAAGTGCGGAGTATTATAAGTTTAACTTGCGTATGTGTCTGTCTGAAAGTTCTTAGTTAAAATAAATGCTATAATAAACATTGCATGTAAAAAATAAGCCAAGTCTCGATACTCTGCCACCGTAAAAAGTTGTGAGATATTTCGTAGAGAAGTCAGGCATTCCTATTAATTTTTATTTGCTTGCTCAGTAAAATTTTGCAACTAGGGAATCACACAACTTTACTGCATTTATAATTTTTTGCATTCCTAAAACTATATAGTATTGTCTCAGGAAAACGATAAGCCATAAAAAAACCTGAAAAAACGGACAGTTAGAGATCGAAGGTCATTGGTAGCTAGGAGCCCCTTTATTTGTATAACCTTTTTAGGGTTCCGTAGGTAGTTTAGAAATGCTTTTATACCTGACTGTTATCATTAAAGTCATACAAAATTTTGCTGTCATATTTCGCGTCAGGTAAGTAATTTATTATTCTCAGAAGAAATAATTAATTTCACTCATACACAAAAAATATGCTTAAAATTATACATTGTACACACGCCCCTGAGCGTGGTTATATTACTACAAATAATAGTATATGAAGTACAAATATTATAGTAAACAAAATTCAACCAATATTTAAATAGTACACAATTCAATAATATTATACGGTTTTATTAATACATAGGGATAAAATGAATTGTTATAATTGCTCTAGAATGGGTTACTGCTATCTATACAAAGAATACTTACATTATCTATCGTTGGCCATTCAGTAAAGCTATCCATTGCAACAATATCCAATATCTCGTTTCCGAGAAATAGCCGTGGCAGGTTGGCAAATAGCCTAAAGTTTTGTTTGAGTTCAACTAGCTTTACCCCACGTACTATTTGGATGGATTGAAAAGTCATGTTGAGTGACTCCAAAAAACCGTGTTTAATTCGAGATATTCTATCTATTGTAGTTGACGTCATAGAAGGCTCAAATTTACCCAAAGAGCAATAGAGAGGACTATGCTGGGAGTTTCTATCCGTGATCGCATCAGAAATGAGGCCATCTGCAGCCGCTAAATTTAAGTGACAGCGGGATGGACTCTTTGCACGTAGAACCTACGGCCGTTGTTGGGGCGTAATGGTTCTTGAGTGACGACCACGTGTCGGAAGGCGCAGCGTGGGTAGACTCTCCACAAAGTGTGGTGACGACCTGGTAACGATCGCGGGCGTCCGCTGGATGCGGGTGGCGCAGGACCGGTCATTGTGGCAATCTTTAGGGGACGCCTGTGGCCAGCAGTAGACGGTTTTCGGCTGATACGATAAAACATTTCCGGAGTCATCTGCGCGTGAATATATTTAAGTCGACAAGCAGTAGCGCAGGTGCAGGTCCACTCTCTCGCCTTTGACCCTGCTGGCAATGGATCGGGTGGCCGATACGATCGACTAGGCATGTAAGGTGCAGTGATTGGCCGCACGTACGTAAGTAAGTTTATGAGACGTCATTTACACCATTTATTTTATTATATATTTATTATAGAAGGAACTGATTGAAAGATTTAGTTGCTGAGACAGATTGTTCCGATAGCTCAGTTGGTTAGTAATGACGGGCCATGTATGCTTGTGGTCGCCGGTTCGAATCCGGCTCCAGAGCCTAAATTTTTCAATTTTTCCTTTAATTTGAAATTTATAAATATCGTTAGCAGGCGTAACTGCATTATACAAAAAAATTATCAAGTATGGGGTGGCGCATCGATACTGACGATTTCTCAATATAATTTGAGACGTTAGTGCCGTTAAAGAACAATATATCTTCTAGGTAGATGTTGCCACACGCGCCTCCCTAAGGCGTTGTAAGAAGGAACTGATTGAAAGATTTAGTTGCTGAGACAGATTGTTCCGATAGCTCAGTTGGTTAGTAGCGACGGACCATGTATGCCTGTGGTCGCCGGTTCGAATCCGGCTCGGAGCCTAAATTTTTAAATTTATCCTTTAATTTGAAATTTATAAATATCGTTAGCAGGCGTACTCGTTACTGCATTATACAAAAAAATATGTACGGAATATTTACCGTTAGCCATTCGGTGAAGGAAAACATCGTGAGGAAACCGGTCTAATCCCAATAAGGTCTAGTTTTCCCTCTGGGTTGGCAGGTCAGATGACAGTCGCTTTCGTCAAACTAGTGCCTATGCCAAATCTTGGGATTAGGTGTCAAAGCGGACCCCGGGTTCCTTTAGGGGCACAACCGGGAATAACGCTAGGAGGATGATGATACGCAAACATTTCCTAGTATTTCATTCTATTCAATATGTATGTATGCGATACTCGTACTTAAAGTAAAACACCCACCACACTAAGTAGGTTGATCCAGAGGGTTCCACGGCGCTTGCTTTACATCGCTACTCCCTCTCCCCGTTTTTCCCTTTCAAGTGTTCTTATACCTAAAACACACTGTGCCAGTAAGCATGCGAGCAGCTGAGTGATGCTGGCTAGCACAAGACTGTTTCTTGCTTTTGATCCATCTTCGGACCAGTGCGTGGATACTGTGAGTGCGGTGGATTGTTAGACTATACTTTATGATATTCTTTATTTCTATCAATCAACCTTTGGATTAAACAAAAACTAGCAGAATCGTTACCTTTATATAAAAAAAACCGGCTAAGTGCGAGTCGGACTCGCGCACGAAGGGTTCCGTACCATTATCTAAAAAAAACTATGTGTTTTTAGTATTTGTTGTTATAGCGGCAACAGAAATACATCATCTGTGAAAATTTCAGCTGGAACTATCACGGTATCAGTGAGATACAGCCTGGTGACAGACAGACAGACGGACGGACGGAAAGCGGAGTCTTAGTAATAGGGTCCCGTTTTACTCTTTGAGTACGGACTAGATTAGAATATCTTTATTTCAGGTCATAGACCCATATGATGTGTTAGTGACAATGATTACTTACATAAAGTGTTTGGATTACATGGTGCATAGGTACTTAGGTCTTACATATAGTGCTTGGATTCACATGGACCCTGATAGGGCACAGCAATGTTATCTTAAATCTAATTGAATTAATCTATACATATAATAAAGCTGAAGAGGGTCGAAAGTCTGTACATGGAAGATATTCGAAAAAAAATTGGCTAGGGATTCTTAGAATCGATAACAGAACACGTTCCAACAGTTTTTAGAATTTTTGTCTGTTTGTCTGTTTATCTGTTTATCTGTTTATCTGTTTGTCTGTTTATGTGACCGCGCATCACGTGAAAACGGCTGAACCGATTAAGATGAAATTTGGTATACAGATAGTTTGAGTCTTAGGGAAGGACATAGGGTAGTTTTTATCCCGATAATCAACCCCTAAAGGGATGAAATGGGGGGTGGAAATTTGTATGGAGCTACTTAAACCGCTGCACCGATTAGGCGGAAATTTGGTATATAAATAGTTGGAGTCCCGGGAAAGGTCAAAGGATAGGTTTAATCCCAGAAATCTTCCTTTAAGGGGGTAAAATGGGGGGGTGAAAATTTGGAAGTAACCCATTTTGATAAAATTTGGTTTAGAGGTAGTTTAAGTTCTGGGAAAGGACATCGGATATTTTTTATTCCGGAAATCTTCCCCTAAGGGGGTGAAATGTGGGGTGAAATTTTGGATGGACTCCGTTTAGATCAAAGTTGGTATAGATATAGTTTGAGCCCCGGAGATTGAGCCCCGGAGAATGACAATGGATAGTTTGAATCCCGAAAATCATCCCCCAAGGGGATGAAATAGGGATGAAAATGTGGATAAATCCCATTTAGTTAAAATTTGGTATAGAGATAGAAGGAGTCCCAGGAAAGGACAATGCATAGTTTTTATCCTGAAAAATCATCTCTTGAGGGGGTGAAATGAGGGGTGAAAAATTGGATGGAACCCATTTACGGTATAGCGAGTTGGAGTCTTGGGGAAGGACATAGGATAGTTTTATCCCAAAAATTACAACCCCAATTACACCCTCTTAGGGGATGCCCTAAGGGGTTGTAATTGGGGGTGAAAATTTGTTTGTGACCCATATTGATGAAATTTGGTTGAAAGATAATTTGAGCCCTGGGAAAGGACATATGATAGTTTTAAATTCCAGAAATCATCCCCTAAAGGCGTGAAATTGGGGTGAAAATATAGATGTAACCCATTTAGATGAAATTTGGTATAAAGATAGTTTGAGTCCCGGAGTATGACAACGGATAGTTTTAATCCCGAAAATCATACCCTCAGGGATGAAATAGGGGGTGAAAATTTGGATGTACACTATTTGGATGAAATTTGGTATAGAAATAGTTGGGGTTCCGGGGAAGGACAATGTATAGTTTTATCCCGAAAATCATCTAAGAGGGTGAAATGAGGGGTGAAAATTTGGATGGAACCCATTTAGATGAAATTTGGTTTAGAGTTAACTTGAGTCCCGGAGAATGACAACGGATATTTTCAATCCTGATAATCATCCCCTAAAGGGACGAAATAGAGGATGAACATTTGGATAAAATCCATTTAAGTGAAGTTTGGTATATATATAGAGATAGTGGGGAGTCCCAGGGAAGGACAATTCATAGTTTTTATCCTGAAAAATCATCTCCTGAGGGTGTGAAACGAGGGGTGAAAATTAAGATAGAACCCATTTAAATGAAATTCGGTATAGAGATAGTTGGAGTTCCGGGAAAGGAAATCGCATAGTTTTTGTAACGAAAATCATCGCCTGAGAGGATGAAATGAGGGTGAAGTTTTGGATGGAACTCATTTAGATGAAATCTGGTTATGAGATAGTTTGGGTCCTGGGAAAGGAAATATTTTATGATAGTTTTTATTCCGCAGATCATCCCCTAAGGGGGTGAAATGGGGATGAAAATTTGGATGGAACCTATTTACGGTATAGCGATAGTTGGAAGCCATGGGGAAGGACATAGGATAGCTTTATCCCGAAAATCCTCCCCTAAGGGGTGAAAATTTGGATTTGAGTGACCCATTTAGATGAAATTTGGTTTACAGATAGTTTGAGTTCCGGAAAAGGACATATGATAGTTTTAATCCCGGAAATCATCTCTTAAGGGGGGGAAATGGGGGGTGAATATATGTATGGAGCTACTATGCAACCCATTTAGATAAAATTTTGTATAGAGGTAGTTATAGTAGGCGCGGCGTTGGTAGGCCCCCCACAAGGTGGACTGATGACCTGGTAAAGGTCGCGGGAGTCCGCTGGATGTGGGTGGCGCAGGATAATAAGTCACTTTGGAACTCTTTGGGGGAGGCCTATGTCCAGCAGTGGACGTCTTTTGGCTGATATGATGATGATGATAATGATGATAAAAATAGTTTGAGTCTCGGGGAAGGACATAGGATAGTTTTTTATATCGGAAATCAACCCCTAAAAGGGAAATGGAGGGTGAATGTTTGTATCGAGCTACGATATAAACGTGTTCTACGCGGACGAAGTCGCGGGCAAAAGCTAGTAATAAATAAATGTCAGCGCAGGTTATCAATACAATAAATTAATTACTTAATGAGAAATTCGTTTTTGTCACACATGTAAGAGAAAGGTAAGAAGCTATAATGAAGCACGTCGATAATTGTGTCAATAGATATTATTATTACTAATTCGTTTACCTACATTTTATCGTCAAAAAAACCTTTCAGGCTATAGCCTATAGGCTAACACTTATTAACTAAGAAGCCCTTCAACCGTCGATTGAACTGCTTTTCAGTCAGTTCGTGTTTTATGTCGTCGCTTATTTTATTAAATATACTTCCTGCCATAAAGGTTGGATTTGTTTTAAGTAGTTTAAGGTTTGAGCGCGACGCTGGTGCTAAATTGTGTTTAAACCTGGTTTGGTACCGCCGCGGTTGGTTATGAATTATACGGTAATGACTAACGATGCTTTCATTTGACATATTTAACTGCCGTTTTAATTTCCTGAACCCAGTGCATCAAAATTTGACAGTCAAATCTGCCATCTATTCTTCGCACTATTCTTTCTTATTATTCGCACTTATTGAGCATCTGGGGCCGTGGAACCTGTGGGCCAGCATGTTACTTCTCACAGATAACGCCCTGCGCTCTCTTTCTATATCAAAATCATCACATAAATCATCCTTAATTATTTGGCCAAGATATCTACATGTACTAACTGTATTTAGCAGGACTCCAGCAAGAGTTACGTGGGGTATGAAGTAAGGTTTTTCTTTACTTGCCTTGAAGACCATCACCTCACTCTTAACTGCGTTATTTATGAATCCCTGGTGGTGGCAAAGTATTCACATTTTGGTAATGAGATGAATTTATGAGACTAGATTAAATAAAGATATTTAAACTGTAAACTCAATAGTATGGCCAGATCGCACTACAAATTTGGTCACGGGGCATTACACTTTAGCAGAGGCAAGCTGAGCCTCTAAGACTGGTCCACACAATGACGATATCGATAGAGATGAAGTCGACGCTATGTATTTTTTAATCATATTCACGTGGTACCGGCAATTTAATTTATTGTAGTGCGCGGTAAGGACTTTTCAGTAGACGTGAAATATAAAAGCAGATGTTGGATCGTTTTTGCATCTGTGACAAAAAATGCGTGAATTCAATTTGACAGTAATTTACCGTCGTTAACAATCTCAGCTAGTACAGTGTGAACAGTGTGACGGGCATTTAACTGCCTACTAATTGCATAACTGCAACGCTGCTAATTTAATACTAAAGTTTGCGTAGGGATATTTAATGACAAACAGAAGTTTGTTGCGAACATTCTCTTAATTAGTTTTTTTAGCACGTGTTTCATCTACTTAAGTTACTCAATTTATTAAACTTTGTATGAAAGTAGCTCTTTTATTTGATAGTTTCACATATATATGATGTCATCATCATCATAAACTTAAGAGCCGGGCTCTTGTCGGTGGAGTAATCGCCATTCTGTTCTTCTTTCTGCCACTGTTTATGTATGTATATGATGTAGTGCTCGCTAATTTGAATTGCATTATTTGATTCAAGTATTTCAATTACGTATGTAATTGAGATTGTGAGTTAATTAGCTCTTTTTAGGGTTCCGTACTCAAAGAGTAAAACGGGACCCTATTACTAAGACTCCGCTGTCCGTCCGTCCGTCCGTCCGTCCATCCGTCTGTCTGTCACCAGGCTGTATCTCACTGATACCGTGATAGTTCCAGTTGAAATTTTCACAGATGATATTGTATTTCTGTTGCCGCTATAACAACAAATACTAAAAACAAATTAAAATAAATATTTTTATTGATAATGGTACTGAACCCTTCGTGCGCGAGTCCGAATCGCACTTGGTCGTTTTTTTGATTGTTTAACGTCTAATGATAAATACTGAATGACTGTTGTAATAGTAATGAAGGTACCTTTGGCAAAATGTTGACAGTTATAACATTATTGAGGGTAGTGTAAATAAGAGCGGGCCACCCCGAAAAAGGTAACAGGTGGTCACTGGTCACGAACCGGGAAGCTGGTAATTCTTTTAAAAGCTGCGCTTGGTGGTGCACGCGTGCTACCTATTGACTCTTAATCCATTTGTATCTTGCCAATCACATGTTAATTTGATTGGAATTGTGTTCAAATCAAACCAGTGATTGTTATACGTGACAGACGCGCTTTTGTTTCCGTGTTTCCGTCATATTTACGTCCTGCTGGGCAATTAAGTTAAGTAACGCATTGTACTTTCGTCAGGTAGATCCTAATGTCACTTTTTGTATGGGAAAATAGCAGTTTAATTGTCCTAACGTGCGTTCGATAAGTTACGTGATCAGTGATCACCCCTCTGATGGGAGATAAGGATGAAGTTCATCCCGCGGAGCCATCTCATGCTTATCTATACTAATATATTATTAAAGAGAGGAAGTGTTTGTGAGATTGTAAGTTTGTATGTTTTGGATAATACCCGGAACCGCTTATCCCATTTCATAAATTATTTCACCTGCTTGTCTTATCCCGCAGTTAATTTTGCAGATAATTTTGCAGTTAATCAGCTGAGATTGTTAAAAAATTAAAATTAACTGCAACAAAACCAAAATTCTCACCATCTCAAAACACACAACAGTATACAAAAACCCAATCGTAATCAGAGATACGACAATAGAGCAAGTTCAGAAATTTAAATATTTGGGAAGTATCATTACCAGTGACTCTAGGTGCACTATGGCATATATAGGCATGCTATGGCCAAAAAGGCATTTAATAACAAAAAGCATCTCTTAAAAGCACGAATATCAAAAATAGCTAAAAAGCGACTGATTAAAGTTTACATTTGAAGCATTGCTTTATATGGGAGCGAGTCGTGGACGCTAACCCAGAGAGACAGAGAACGACTGGAGGCCTTCGAAATGTGGTGCTGGCGAAGGATGGAAAGGATTAGCTGGACGGAGAAAAAGACAAACGAAGAAGTTTTAAGGATGGTAGATGAGAAAAGATGTTTGCTAGGATGTATAAGAAATAGGAGAGGCAAGATGGTGGGTCACCTGATACGGCACGACAGTTTCTTCCTAAACATCCTGGAGGGTAAAATTGAAGGCAAGAGAGGCAGAGGAAGGCCTAGGCTAACATATTTTAGCCAAATAAAACATAAAGCTGATGTCGAGTCATATGAGGAAGTCAACAGGCTGGCAATGGACAGAGAAAAGTGGCGGTTACTCCAGCGACAAGAGCAAGGCTCTTAAGTAATGATGATGATGATGTCTTATCCCGCGGGGTTTCCTGCTCTTCTTTGCAATACGCGGGCGAGGCCGCGCAGGCAGTTAGTAATATACAGGATTGTCAATCCAAACTGGTCAGTAGTGATAAGTCAGAAACTATAATAGATAGGGAAATATGTTCTTAGGAACCATGGCGTCGATTTTAGATTTAATAAAAACTGCATTCAAAGGTTTTCAAAAAAGCCTCATACACGGCCAGGAATCGAACCCGGTCAAATCTGTCTAAAAATCAGAGTTATTTTTTTGCGCACACTGCCGCTAAAGTTTTGCGATTCGGAGGGCGAATATCGGTTACCTTAGTTCTGCTGCGGATAGCCTGATTTCTGATGCGATCACGAAGAGAAACTCCCAACATAGCCCTCTCCATTGTCCTTTGGGTGACTTTGAGCCTTCTTATGAGACCCTTAGTAAGCGACCACGTTTCAGTGCCACATGTCATCACTGGCAACACGCCTATATAACAAGACAATAAGAGCTCGTAACGATATCTAGACAGTGTGCGTTACTAAATGCACATGCTTACGGTATTCAAATATTTAACGAGCCACCAAAGAACAAAAGCGACCTTGTGTTGGTCCACAGCCTTCATTAAAGCCGGCTGTTCGTGAGCTTCGTTAACTATATAATAGAAACCGCGCGGTGACGCGCATTAATGGCGTCCCGTACATGCGGTTGTTATAAACCCCACAGTACCGCGAGATTTCGGCCATACAGCTCTTAATACTTTGTCATAAAGTCGACTGTTTCTATAATGTTGTAAGGTAAAATTCTTTCAAAATGCAAGTTTAAGTAGTATACAACTCCTTAAATTTCTAGTAAATAAAGCATTCAATAACACTGCACTTCACGTAAAAAATATACTGTATTTTTAGGGTTCCGTAGCCAAATGGCAAAAAACGGAACCCTTATAGATTCGTCATGTCTGTCCGTCTGTCTGTCTGTCTGTCCGTCCGTATGTCACAGCCTCTTTTTTCTGAAACTATAAGAGCTATACTGTTGAAAGTTGGTAAATAGATGTATTCTGTGAACCGCATCAAGATTGTCATACAAAAATCGAAAAAAAAACATTAAGTTTTAGGGGTCCCCATACTCAAAACTGAAACTCAAAAATTTTTTTTTCATCTAACCCATACGTGTGGGGTATCTATGGATAGGTCTTCAAAAATGATATTGAAGTTTTTTATATCATTTTTTTCTAAACTGAATAGTTTGCGCGAGAGACACTTCCAAAGTGGTAAAATGTGTGTCCCCCCCCTTGTAACTTCTAAAATAAGATAATGATAAAACTAAAAAAAATATATGATGTACATTACCATGTAAACTTCCACCGAAAATTGGTTTGAACGAGATCTAGTAAGTAGTTTTTTTTTAATACGTCATAAATCGTAAACCGCAATTTATTTCACGGAACCCTTCATGTGCGAGTCCGACTCGCACTTGGCCGCTTTTTTTATAGTACGTCGATACTCGATAGCAAACATTCCTACGGCCTCCCTGGTACGTGGTTACCGTAGCCTATGGACACTCGTCTTTAGAAGCCCAATACCGCAGTCCTTCTTGACCTTGCCAAGTCTGTTAAATACCTATTATATCTCACATACGTGGATCTTATGACCCCTCAAATAGAGTTGTGCCATCTTCCTAGCGTTATTCCCGGTTGTGCCCCAAAGAAGTTCGGAGTCCGCATTACACCCAATCCCTAGATTTGGCATGGCCACTAGTTTAACGAAAGCGATTATCATCTGACCTTCCAACCCAGAGGGAAAACTTGACCTTATTAGGATTAGACCGGTTTCCTCACGATGTTTTCCTTCACCGAATAGCTACCGGTAAATATTCCGTATATAAGTTCCGAAAAAATCATTGGTACGAGCCGGGATTCGAACCCACGAACGCTGCTTGACAGCCGCGTGCCTGAACCACTAGGCGACCGTTGCTTGAACCACTTCGCTACCGTAGCTTGCTTGGCACGTCAAATTTAGTCTTTTTCTTTCTTTTATTTGGGGTCAGCCCTCCTAGTATTCTTGCGCCACATCGTGCGATTGTAGGTTGTCTCTTTGCGTGTGACAGTTTCTTCAGGTCATTGTCTATTGTTTGTAGCCAGGTCATTTGTGGTCGTCCGCGGCCCCTCTTCTTTTCTTCTATATTTAGAACTCTTTTGGTCATATGGTCATCGTCTCGTCTCATTACGTGTCCGTAGCAGCGTAGGCGGTTCTCTCGCAGTTTTTCGTGTATTGGGGCAACTTTAAGAGTGCCACGGATATATTCATTTCTTGTTTTATCCATTCTAGTTACTCCGCCTGACCACCTTAGCATCTTCATCTCTGTGACGTGCATCTTCTGTGTATCTGCTTTTCTCATGGGCCAGCACTCTGAGCCGTAAAGTAGAGCTGATCTTACTGCTCTTATACACATTGCCTTTGATTTTGACCGGCATGCGAGAATCACATAGGATGCCAGACAGAGATCTCCATTTCAACCAAGATGTCTGGAATCGGTTTTGTATGTCTTTCTCAACACAGGCCCTAGGCGCTACGATGGATCCAAGGTACTTAAACTCTTCAACTCTGTTAAGACATCTGTTTTCAATGGATGGACATGAGATGACCTCCAGGTTGCTTCCGGAAAAATTACAATACATGTACTCGGTCTTTTGTCTGTTGATTCTTAACCCTCTTCGAGCCCTGATGAACACCTACTTTGACCTCGAATGGTTCACTTGTTCCCGCTGGGCTCACCACCCTTGTGGTTAAATCGTGGTATAGGTCTTTGAGTAGCTCTATTTATTGCTCTTGTACCAGATGTGCTCGTCAAATTTAGTATTGTAGTAAATATTTTTTTGCAGGAAGGAAACAATATATATTTAAAGGTTTATTTATTTATTCCTAAGAGCCTGAAAAATCGAAGAGCGTTCGAAAATGTACGAATTATTTTAATTTTTATTAAAAATACCTAGTTTTAAAAAGTATACACATTGAAATTATTTTAACTTACCAACCCCCGGATTCATAAAGATCCTTTGACCCTATGTCGGTGAGTAACGCCAAATAATCTACTAAGTAATAGGTAGGTCCTAACCTAACCTAACCTACCTATAGTCCAGTCATTTTACCAAATTTTCATCATTTAAATAATTAGGTACCTAAAATCCAACAAAATATCAGATTATAAAAAGTGCTTAATTAGCTCCTGAAAACTTAGAAAAATATTAATAATCGTCAATTTTGAATCTGAATGTCATAGAAATAAAGTCGGAAAGAGCTGAACTTTTTCATTACTTTAACTACATGGACGGTAGAGTTGCTTTTTAGGGTTCCGTAGCCAAATGGCAAAAAAATTTTTTGAGTTTCAGTTCTGAGTATGGGGACCCCTAAAACTTAATGTTTTTTTTTTTATTTTTGTGTGAAAATCTTAATGCGGTTTATAGAATACATCTACTTACCAAGTTTCAACAGTATAGCTCTTATAGTTTTTAGGAAAAAAGTGGCTGTGACATACGGACGGACAGACAGACAGACGGACGGACATGACGAATCTATAAGGGTTCCGTTTTTTGCCATTTGGCTACGAAACCCTAAAAAAATATTATCAATCCCATACGTGTGGGATATCTATGGATAGGTCTTCAAAAATGATATTGAGGTTTCTAATATCATTTTTTTCTAAACTGAATAGTTTGCGCGAGAGACACTTTCAAAGTGGTAAAGCATGTGTGTCCCCCCCCTGTAACTTCTAAAATAAGAGAATGATACAACTAAAAAAAATATATTGTGTACATTACTATGCAAACTTCCACCGAAAATTGGTTTGAACGAGATCTAGCAAGTAGTTTTTTTTTAATACGTCATAAATCGTAAACCGTGATTTATTTTACGGAACCCTTCATGTGCGAGTCCGACTCGCACTTGGCCGCTTTTTGGAATGGACTACTTTGATGCAGTTTGGTTGTATCTATTGTAAAATCCTCATAATCAGCACGTGTCTTCAAAAACAGTCATTCCTCGTTCATCTCATAATAAAAAGCCTCCGTTTTTCTTAACCACAATCTGTCTTAATCTAATCACCCGCACAATATAAACTTGTGCAATAGGTACTTCAGTAATGCCATCTATGTGTTAGTTCAAAATGACTCGTACACTAACTGTCGTTTGTATATACACTAATATTGAGAACAAAGCAAAAACTCATGAATTACTATTGTAAGACTTGTATGTATAAAAGCAATTAGTTGGTACCATTAGTGCTCCAGTTAATACGGCATACCTTTAGTGCTCTATTATGACGTGGAAAACCCATTATTGCTTACTTAGTACTTACTAACTTGATACGGGGTGCATTTAACATTGAAATTATAAGAGGTACTTTGTTTAAGTAATTACATGTATTGTATATTTTCACATACATTTTATTCGATATTCTTCAAGAAAACATCCTTGAATTAAGAAAATGTGTGCGCTAATTTGCATGAAAAATGTTTCGACGAAGTGTTCGGAAACCATTAAGGTGAAATTTTGTCTCCCTCGCTCGCTCGCTAATGTCAGCTCCTTTTTAAGCTCTTTGCCCAGGCACTGAAACTTGATAAAATTCGTATTGCTGTGCCATTTTGACAAAAACCTATTTTTATCGATATTATTTCGTAGACACACAGTTCCCGTTCCCACCCACGCCAAGTAATATCACACTAGCGCGTAACGCGGCACCAAACTCACTATAATTTCATTCCAATGAATCATCTAAATACTGGAAGGAACACAAATTTACGTTTCTGTCCTTCCAAAAATAACTATCTGCTCGAAATGAGAGTAATACAACCTAAACTGGGCGCGATTTCAGTTTTTATTTATTTATTTTTTATTGACAGCATTGACGTTTCTAAGATATTTTGAGTTTTTGTAGATTTGTAGTGTGTTATCTTTTTAATAGTTTTCCAGAGTGTTTTTAAGTTTTAAGTTGAGTTAGTCAATGGATCCCTTTCATATTTGCGTTTTAGTTTTTTGATCAAGTTATTACAGAAGTTGCGGTATCTCCTAAACGTGACCTTCAAAATCTCATTATGAGGTTCCGAGCGAACTTTCAGTAGTAATCTATTGCGGTTTTTAATGCAGCGCAGAATACCAGGGGTAATCCACGGCTTAATAACGCGCTGGCTTCTTGGTATTAGTTTGGTGGTTTTACTCTCTTCAAGAGATTGGTTCAATTTATTAATCAGCTGTTGTACAACGTACTAAGGGTAGAAGTAGAATTTCGATGTTTTTACTTATGAGATTTTGAATGGCTTTGTCATAATTGATAGTTACAGTATTCCTAGGAGCATAGTCAGTCAAGGTATCAGTCGTTAAGGCTAGGAATATAGTAAGGTGGTCAGTTACCGAGGTGTTAAGCAAAGCGATGTGAGCAGTAGTTTTTTCAGCTTCTATTTTTAGCATAAAGTGGTCTAGACAGTTTGCTAGTCTGATAGGTATGGAGTACCCAGGTAGGATACCATGTGAAGAGAGCATATTGAGGTAGTATTGTCTAGAGATATTTTAGTAGATAAGAGCTACATTGCTGATGTAAATTCCCTTTTGAGCAACATCAACAGAATGTTCATAAGCAATATTATATACGTATGTACTTACTAAATAAATATTACATATAGACTGTACAATATGCCAATTTTTTTGGTGTAAACCACAAGACAAATGACTTTTGATCACTGAAGTATTTACAGCCTGCATGGTTGTATTCCTACTTATCTCTTCAATCGTAATACAATTTTATATTTATTTTAAAAATTTCTTATCTTTTAAGTTGAGCCGTATAAATAATGCTACATTTCTCAAACAAGAATCGGGGCCAGTCATTTGTTTTGAGAGAAGTTTCTAAAACTAATCTAATATTGCTTTCAAACTTCAAGTATCCAAGTTTTATGAAGTTATGATTAATAAACAAACATGGCTGTATAAAGGTATATTAACATTAGGGTAGTAGGTACCTAAATTGATGTACAGTCAATAATAATACTTCAAAATAGGGCTGGAAGGGGGGGGGGGGGTCTGGCCATTTTATTAGGCGAGGAGGGTCCATTCAAGGAATTAACAGGATGATGATAGGGGGGGGGGGGGGGGGGGTAACAATCGTCAAAAATCGATGACGTAATATATGAACAAGACCTTCGCAGAATTTTCATTCCATAAAGTATAAAACTAGTGCCTATGCCAAATCTTGGGATTAGGTGTCCAAGCGGACCCCGAACTCCTTTTGAGCACAAGCGGGAATAACGCTAGGATGATGATGATGAAAGTCCTTTATTTCTCCTGTTACCGTTACATTGGACAGTCTGCCATCTAAACGATTATGTTTTTAAAATCAGAAATCCAACGGTTTTAAACAAACCACATGATAGTTCTGTGAAAGGTATAAAATTCGAGGAATCTTTTGTCGAAATAAAGATCTCACTGACAACAGTGCGTGATACAATTATGCCCTTCCAATTAATAAAAAAAACATGTTTTTGAAATGTATGAATGTTTTCATACATTTTCCATAATTCCTACATAACAATAACAACCCTAATAAGTGACAAAAAATACCGTGTAAATACCCGACTGGCACTATATTAAAACTACTTGGTCCAGTTTCACCCGCGCTGTTCACAGAACACTGTTGCGAACATGTTATTAAATTAAATTCTGTGATCTCGTTTTAACGTGTCAAAACAGAGGTAGAGTAACGTTCGAACTCTCGAGGAATGACCTGAAGCTCTATGCGGCTTGATGCATCGGTTTTGTATTTGTCTCGATAGAATCCAATAAAATAACCAAAAATTCAAATAAATATTTAAACGGCAGGTCGTGCATGAGAGGGGGGGTGACATGCAATACAAGCTAATTGCTTGCACCGTATCGTCCGGGTGAGGTGTCATCGTACGTCAGTGTCCTAATTACCCCGTGTGTGGAACTGCGCGTTACGAACATAGGAACCACGAAGGCCTTTGGAGGACGCATTAGAATTACAGGTGCTACCTTGAAAATTTTGTACCTGAACTTAATCGGAAAATCTGTTACCATATGGCAATAACAATATAATCTAGAGACCGACATTCAGCACTCTAATTGTTTACTTTACGCAGACGATCTTAAGCTGGTTCGTCGTATAAAGGATGACTCACGCTAGAACGGGCCGTGTCCGGCCCGGGGCGTTTTTGTGCGGCCGAGGCATACCCAAGCCCGGCCGAGCCACAGCCGAGGCTCGGAAGCGGCTCCGTATCGGCCGGCCCGGCCGTGGGTCAGCCGGGCTTTGGTATGGCTCGGCCGCTCAAAAACGCCGTCGTTTTTCGTAGAAAACACCCCGGGCCGAACACGGCCCGTTCTAGCGTGAGTCATCCTTAAATAGTAATACTGATTGTAGCCTTTTACAGGAGGATATAGATGCAGTGCTCAATTGGAGTAAAAATAACAAATTAGGTACTTTTAATTCATCAAAATGCAATAGTATGACCATTTCCCCTGCTCGTTCTCCTCTGCGCAATACTTACTCATTAGACAATAGGCCAATCGCTCGCGTAAACTCTATTCAAGATCTCGGCGTAATATTTGATGATAAACTCACTTTAAACGAGCACATCCTTTCGCTAGCGAAGGATTCATATAAAAGTCTAGGTTTTATCATTCGCAACGCGAAAGACTTCCGTGATCCTAAAGTAGCGCAGTTACTGTATACAAGCATTGGTTAGAAGAAGGATAGAGTCAGCCTCAATAATTTGGAACCCACGCGAAAAATCTTACATTCTTCTTTTGGAGAAAGCACAAAAGGAGTTTCTTCGCTTTCTTTACAAGAAAATATACGGGTGCTATCCCTTTCTGTATCCTACCAAGTACTTACTCGGAATGTTAGGTTTCAACTCTCTAGAGGTTAGGCGCAATATCGAACTTTTGACCACTGCATGTCGTATTTTGAGAGGTGAGTCAGATTGCTCCGACTTGATCAAAAAAATATGCTCTCTGTTGGTTCCTGACAAGTACCTCCGTGGCCGCAGCCACCGCCTCCTGGCGGAAGAGGCGGCTCGCACGGCGGCGCACGAGCACTCACCAGTTGTCAGCGCGCAAGCGCTACTTAACAAAGTAGTTATGTATGGGCCGGATTGCGATTTGTTTGCCTACAAGTGGAGTAAACTTCTCCTTATTTTTAAAATATTCTGTGAGATTAATTTTTAAGTATTATTTGTAAGGTACAATAAATTGTTCCTTATTGTGTAATAGGGGTGTAGACTCAAAATGTATTATTACTTCAAAAAAAAGAAGGCAAAAAAATATGCCTAATTACGAAAATCCCATTCAAATATCTCAAAAAATTACGGAGCTATAACCGTTTTAATGTTGCTTGTTAGAGAGATAAAACGCTAGGGGATCGTCATCACGATCCTCTAGGACGCTTATAACTTTGTGATTATTTGACCCCTTGCGTTGCTTTTTTCTTCATTTGACTACATTTTTAATCCATTTTCGAGAAAATGCAACATTATTGATTATTTTATTTAGTGTCTACACCCCTATAGTTTCAGTTTACCAGCGCCTTGGCTTATGCTGTAATGCTGTTAAATTTTATATTTAAATAAATAAATGTACCTATCTACATATGTCGTGGACATAACAAATTTTATTCTGTATTAAATAAATTGTTGCTTAGTGAATGTTTTCATTCATTAGAAGAATATTATAGCAAATGCAAGCAATTTACATAGTTATTTTTTTTTTATGGTTCCGTACTCAAAGAGTATTACTAAGACTCCGCTGTCCGTCCGTCCGTCCGTCCGTCCGTCCGTCCGTCCGTCCGTCCGTCCGTCCGTCCGTCCGTCCGTAGTTCCAGCTGAAATTTTCACAGATGATGTATTTCTGTTGCCGCTATAACAACAAATACTAAAAACACAGCATAAAATAGTTTTGTATAGATAATGGTACGGAACCCTTCGTGCGCGAGTCCGACTCGCACTTGACCGGTTTTTTTTTATCAAATGAGATTTATTTATTTTTAGGACGTTATTATTAGTATTCAATTCAATTATTAATTTGACTCGTATGGTTTGATTGTATTTATTTAAAACTAATGTGCATAATTTAATTAAAGTATATTGAATGAAACATGTGTATAATTTAATTTATTAAACACCGTTCATATTTGAAAGAAGGACATGCAATAGCTAATTTAATTTAATAATTATTGTTAGTTCAAACCACAGCAAATGTGTGTACGCCTGAAAAGGAAGGATTCATTGGATGCGATGCGGACATTTGTAGCTTCGACTAATTATGTACCGACCTGAATTCTTCACACAATAAATTATTACTGATTACTTGTAAGGTACCGATACAAACAGTTGCAATATGTAGTGAAAAGTACCTATGGGGATTTGGGGCCGCGGAAGCTAGGGTCCGATAAATCCGAATTTGATTTTGATTTGATACGTATTTAGACAGATCCCACGTGACGTCAATGATTCGAGTTCGTATTAATAGCATACAGCAACCTATTTTGTTAATAACGATAAGTTCGAGATGGATAATTCTACATCTTATATTATTTATCAGAAAATGATGTCACACGTTACATAGTTCTGTATTGCCTAATTCCACAAAAAAACTTTATTGTCACGACTATTTATTGGTTAATATCTTGCCAGTCATTCATGATTATAAACCGAAATGTGTTTCCAAATTTTAACACGCAAGTAAATCAAATTATTTAATATTACCCGTAACTATGAGACCCAATCGACTATAAATCCAATACAATATGTATTCGTAAAATATTATCCATGCCATTGGGACCGGGTCAGAACTTAACAAAGAAATATTATGAAAACGTGATGGAATGTTTCCCATTTCCCGAGGGAAGTAAAAATTATGTTCGCAGCAGTAAAGAGAAAAGAAAATCTTCCAGCAAAGCAACAAAGCGTTAAACAAGGTAGAAACTGTTGCAGCGATGAACTGTTCGGGAAACGGTTATGTGTGCGAAGATTATTAGAAGATAGAAATAGCACAGCTACGAGTAATCAAAAACATTTCTTGGAAGGAACATACCAAGTTGCGCCAACTCTCTGCCGTGAAAATTGTATTTCAATTGCAAGTTCAGAACGCTAGTAATTAGCTCGCTAATTATGTACTCACAAAGATTTCATATCTATATGATAGTAAATTGCTGATTATGGCAAATCAAATCATGGTGCTATGTGATTGCCGATTGGCAACTTAAAAAGACTATATTTTATTACTTGGCAATCACAACAACAGTTTTATCTTGCTCAGTAACCCAAAGGTTGGGCTGTTTAGCAATGAAACCGCTTGTTGTTAAATAACACAAAGGTTGGGCTGTTTACCAATAAAACCACTTGTTGTTAAATAACACATGTAAGCAGTACAGTGTTATTTGCACTAGACAGTATTTTTATTATAAATCAAGTATTATTTTGTCGTACATTCTTTATAGTAATTACGTTTTATTTTAATTCAGTTGTAGCCCACACAATATATTTAAATAAAAATGAATAATAATGAACTATAGGCCGGGTAAAACCAATCTTAAAATTAACACCCCTCCAATAATTTCTAGTTTTGCAAATAAATATTCATTCTCACACATTGGAACATATCGGTAAGTGGATTGACGTTAATTTTAAGATTGGTATTACTCTAGTGAGGACTTTCAAAGTTACTTAGTTACATCATAATGTCAGTAACAATACTGACAATGAAAAAACTCTTTGTTTTTTTTTTATCACAACTGTACTTATTATCTCTTTCTGTTCGTTCAAGCTAAAAACATGATGTAAATCGAGAATTTATATTTCAACTATTACAACGTGCCTGCAATAATTACTTTCAGAATATTCTCCTAAGTGATATGATTAGAATTTGCTATATTTAAAACGAAAATTAGTTATTTAAGTAAAGATGCTGAAGAGAAGAAGAAATGCTGTATGTATGTATTCCTAAGTTTTGTTTTGTTTAATGTCCATTCATTCGCAGCTCCAATTTTTACTTGCGTGTTTGGCCTAATGAGGCTCGGGCATAGACAAGCGCCCGGAATGCTGATCTGTGGCCTCGCCGCCACCGTAACGAGCTTCCCACTGACGTACACCGCACTCCCGCACTGCCACCTCGTCCGAGCATTTCGCTGCACACAAGCAACACTCCCTACCATTTTTCTGATGGCTACACTTGTTTGCAAACTGAAAACAAAAGAGGTTCAAGTTGCGCGGATGTTCTGGGAATAAGCGCGGGTGTTATGTTTGCTTCGACGTTAATTGTGTATTTATGTACGCATGACATGTATGCACGTATGACTGTAGAATAATGTTTCAAACTGACTACTTTCGTTTGTTAGCTGTACTGACATATACAGTACTTATGATAATGTTGAACAAGTCATTTAACAAAAGGCTCTTTCACGGCTATAGCCAATTTTCAGTACCTAATTGTGAGGGTTTATCTTCATTTAATACTGTGCCTAAGTTTTCCAGTCAGGTCCCTTGCAAAAAGAAGGCAATACTCACACATGTGATTTTAATTCACTATTATTATCGAAAATAACATGTTAAAAATTGTTTTAATATAACGGGTAAGTATTAGGATTGATTTTGTATCTGATAAATACCTTTCATCGATTTTCGATTTACGGTCTACGGCCTACGGTGAACAAAATCATCCGAAATACAAGTGAGAGCATCAACATGTTAATCTAAAAACACACCCTGCTACCTTAAAAAATCCAATCTCCTGTTTCCGCTCAGGTTTATAACCTGTCAATCAGTTTTAAGGGTCCACCCCCACCTAATTTGTTTGAGAACGGATCCCTGCTATCGGAAAAAGGTATTTATGGGCCGGTAGAACCCTATTAATGGCTTGATGCCAGTTGCAGAGATTTGTGTATTAACCGTTCACATAAACATGTGTGTAGAAACGTAACTGACGCACATTATAAATAATTTGAGGTGTTCTCAGCAATGATGCAGCAAAATGGGTCACAAATACGATTACGGATATAATATATGCCTGCTTACTTTACTCAGTGAAAACGACTTAAAACATATGTTTAATATTTACATATATTATAAATATTATGATTTAGCGTGAGGAGCGCCCTAGTCACGCGCAAGGCAAGGCTTGACTAGACTATCATATTTATTAACTTTACTATACAAGAAGTACCTAGACGCATCCATTCCACTTACGAATAATGCTAAATTGCCAGCATGCGGTATTACATTATCACTGTTACTATAGTATCCTCAAACCAAACGGACGACTGAGCCAATACGATCCCAGTCGTCTATTTGGTTTGAGGATAGTATAGTGTCAACGACCTCACAAACTAAAGTCCGTTTTAAAAAATCTAGATGTGCTGCTTAATAAACCTAATGCATGCAAAATATTTTTTTTTACTTATTACTCAGTCAGTACATGTTTTCGGTGCTGGGTTTACGGGCCTTGTTATGTACAGTCAGCATCAAAAGTAACTACGCAATCGAAGACGTCAAAAGTTCTTATATTAAAAGGGATTTTAATAAAAACGTCTTCGTTTGCGTAGCTACTTTTGATGCTGACTGTACCTACTAAATCCTAATTTACAAATACTTTTTATTATTTTCTTCTTATTTAAGAGCTAGGCTCTTGTCGGTGGCGTAATTTCCAAATTGTTCTACCCTTCTTTTCTACCTTTCTTTTGATTTCTCTATACGATGAAACGTTTATTTTCTCTTTTATTTGCTCCATGTAAGATATCCTCGGCCTTCCCCTTTTTTAGGGTTCCGTAGTTTACGGGACCCTATTACTAAGACTCCGCTGTCCGTCCGTCCGTCTGTCTGTTACCAGGCTCAGGTACTGATATCGTGATAGTTCCAGCTGAAATTTTCACAGATGATGTATTTCTGTTGCCGCTATAACAACAAATACTAAAAACACAGAAGAAAATAGTTTGTTTTTAGATAATGGTACGGAACCCTTCGTGCGCGAGTCCGACTTGCACTTGGCTGGTTTTTTTTCTTTTCCCCTCTATTTATCCCTCTATTATTATTTTCATCCAGTCATTGTGACGTAATATGCATCCTATAATGTTTCCTCTCCTGTTTTCAATGATTTATATCATATTTCTGTTGTATACGCATCTATAGTTGTAACGGTACGGTGCCGCGATCACTACATAAGCTAACGTTCAAGTCTAATAAAGCAGTGTGTAAACGACCGCCTTTGGTTTCACTTGTTCCCTGTCACATTCCTAACAATTTCTTTTTTCATTTACTAAATCCAGAACCTCCTCATTAGTTTTCTTTTCCGTCCAACTGATCCTTTCTAACCTCCTCCAACACCACATTTCAAACGCCGCCAGTCTCTCTCTGTCCCGTTTCTTCCTAGTGCGACTTGTTATTCTGGCAGTGCATGAGAAAATGCCTTTTCTGACTATTTATTACCTGGGTAAAATAAACTAAATTCCTTGTGATCCATTTTGACATAATTAACTAATATTTGCGAGCGAGCGAAACAAATTGTGAGGGGTACATTAGCATTAAATATTTGACATTGGCCGGAATACATTTACAGTACCCAGTACCTAAGTACGCACTGCTGTGGTATAAGCACCAGTAATTCGTGTTCGGAGAGTCATTATGTCGCCGCTTGCTTTCAGGTTCGAGTAGAAATCGATGATTGTCTACTTACCCGGTTCTCATGCTTAATGGTCTGCGATAAACTTTTAGCAGAAGCATAACAATAAATAAAAGTACCCATGGACACTCGAGACCCGATGAAAGCGGGTCAATTTATACGGAAATTCGATACTAAGTGCAGCCGTTTTCATTGCTATTGACTGTATGAAAAATCAGACTGACTTATGATAATCTTGATGTGTAACAATTTTCATATGTGTTAAAGTAAAATACTCCACTACTTTGTTATAATTGTAAAACAATTAGAAAATATATCGTATTGTTTGAGTTAATACATTTATATCTTTCGTCGATTGTGCCGTGCCTAATGATTTGTAAAAATGGTTTGTCATATATCTTATTGACTTACTTAGGCTTCAAGACAGAACAAAACGCAATCGTACTATAAAAATATACACAGTATTTACGTGACCCTAATTGCCATCGTTTTAGGTTTATCTAGCCAGTTTTTCATTAACCGACTTCAAAAAAGGAGGAGGTTATATGTTCCACTGCATGTATTTTTTTTTAATGTATCTTCGCCGATTTCTCCGTCAATTGTGAACCGATTTCCAAAATTCTTTTTTTATTCAAAAGACCTACTCCCGCGGTGGTCCCATTCTCACCAATTTAGGATCTGATGATGGGATCCCAGGGAAATTGAGGGCAACCCTCAAATTTCATAGGCACGCTTGTAGTGATTTTGGTATTTTCTATTATAACTCGTGTTTTTACCCTCGGAAATCGCAATTTTGGTGAAGTGGAACTGATTATGAAGACCACAGATGACTTATGGAACTCCTCAAAGATGTAAAGTACTTCATAGATTCTGACATGATTCCGTTAAAGTAGCAACTAATGAAATGTTAATTCTGAGATCCTTGAGGAATAGATGGAACTCCTCAAATATTATCAGCCCACATATAGCGACTTGGGTTTTTTCTGCGATAATCAAGGCATTTGCTCTCGGAAAGCAGTTCATGTGGTAAATTGGAATGGAAATGTGGAAATTTTATGTACCTATGTGGCTTGGCGAAGTACTGAATTGAAGTCGGTTTAAACTATGTTATTATAGTAAATTATTTTACTGGCTACAATAGCTATTGCAGATTAGCATTTGAGAGATACCACGAAAACATTTAATTTATAAATAAATGATGGCAAATGACAACTATTCTACACAAAGTACGCACTACAGCTAAATTCATTCGATATGATTAAATACAGGATAAATCAACAGACCAATTCATCCTTTGACGTATATTTGTTGAGTGGGAAAAATATCCACCATGGATAAAATTCGACATTCATTGCATATTTTACAAAACAAATAAAGCGTAATTTTCGAATGCATTGAACTAAATTAGTTTCATTTAAATATCATTGAATTGCCAGTACAATACGGCAATATCAATTCCCTGTGAATAAACAGCCTTAGAAATGAAATGGTCATTTGCTAGCGTTATTTCGAATAGAAAGAACAAATGCGTGAAATCGCTTCATAATAATGAAACTTTTAACGAGCATCGGATTCAATAAAGCAGAAACAATAGCGTATGTGGGCGCGCATTGTGATCCCTTTGTTTGCCACACTCATTATAATTTCCACACCAACAATGTCTAATGAGCCACCACTATGTTTAAATACTATAAATAATGCCCAAACATAAGTATGTTTGGGTATTATTTATACACGCACATATTACAACGGACCATTTGAATATAGGGGGTGAATTTCAGTTCAGTTATTTTGTTTTAAAATCGATATTGCAGGCATTGGTACATTCAGCCAAAAAAGTGCTCTATCACTTTTGAACCTTAATGTATACAGCGTGTATATTGGATATAACCGCAAACTTTAGGGGGTTATAGAATAGGTACTTATTAATATATTTATCGATAAATTATTTAAAAAAGCGAACTCTTTTATTCCATATAAAATAATTCAGCACGCAATGGATTACTAATTTGTCTTACTGATGTGACATCACAACTGTCACAAGTGACCAGTTCCTTCCATGTGTAAAATGAGTGTACGCCGTACATTGCTGCTCAAAAAAATTTCAAAAATTAATTACGCAATGGCAGTTAACGCTAAATTAATAATTGTTATAAATATCAGATTATAACACTAAAATCTACGTCTGGCTACAATATGCGGTTATATTAAATATACACGCTGTAGGTATATAATGTAAAAATAATAGAGTCGGAGTTCAATTTTTGTCTGACTGTTTATTTCATAGCTGCTTAACACGTGGCAATTTGACCAAACACGAATAGTATTTATTCCTTGTTACATACAGTACCGGCCAATAATATATCACCTTTGCGTTTTATTGTATGAACGTGTATAGAGTAAACAATTTAGGTTTGTTGAAACATCTCGCATTTTACTAGTTACTCGTACATATTTTATATAAAATTTTGAATATATTATATTATTAATACTGTATTGCATTGCAGTTGTCTTGAAAATATATGTATATATTTTGCCGCTGAGCCGGCGAACTTTGTAACACCATACGTTAAGGATGAAAAAGCGTCCAAGTGCGAGTCAGACTCGCACATGAAGGGTTCCGTGAAATAAATTGCGGTTTACGATTTATGACGTATTAAAAAAAAACTACTTACTAGATCTAATTCAAACTAATTTTCGGTGGAAGTTTGCATAGTAATGTACATCATATATTTTTTTTAGTTTTATCATTCACTTATTTTAGAAGTTACAGGGGGGGGACTCATTTTACCACTTTGGAAGTGTCTCCCGCGCAAACTATTCAGTTTAGAAAAAAATGATATTAGAAACCTCAATATCATTTTTGAAGACCTATCTATAGATACCCCACACATATGGGTTTGATGATGTTTTTTTTTTAGTTTCGGTTCTGAGTATAGGGACCCCTAAAACTAAATGTTTTTTTTTTCGATTTTTGTGTGAAAATCTTAATGCGGTTCACAGAATACATCTACTTACCAAGTTTCAACAGTATAGCTCTTATAGTTTCGGAAAAAAGTGGTGACATACGGACGGACAGACAGACAGACAGATATGACGAATCTATAAGGGTTCCGATTTTCGCCATTTGGTTACGGAACCCTAAAAATGAATTTATGCTGCTAACATTTTTGGTTCGTGATTAGTTATTCCTACTTTTTAGGGTTCCGTACTTCAAAAGGAAAATACGGAACCCTTATAGGATCACACTAACTTGGTTGTCCGTCTGTTGGCCTGTCACTTTTTTCTCGGGAACACGTGGAGATATCCAGTTGAGATTAAAACCATATTATACTTAGGTCTAATGGTCCTTATGAAACTGTAAACTTGTGAAACTTCTAAGTTAATGTAAAAAAGGATACGGCGTTTATTCCGCAAAAATAGTATTTTTCACAATCGTGTTATAATAGAGAGCTTTTTAGTCGAGTACCGTGTTTAGGCCACGAAGCTTGCTGAGTGGCCTAAGTAAGGTACGAGATTAAAAAGCTTGATTATAACACTATTGTGAACAATACTTTTTGTACGAGTTCATTAAAATTAATTTTCTACGAGTCAACTGAACTAATTAAACAAACTCGATACTGTTGAAACGAAGTGCAGCTCATCGCTCGTACGCTTGTTGATATCTTAAAAGACATCAACGAGCGTACGACATCAAAGCGATTCTATTGGTCCAATTCATTACAGTTCAGTAAAGCAGCCACGTGATTGGTCGAATTTATTTTAGTTGTCTGGAGCGTATCGAAAAGTAGTTATTTCGATTGTTTCGACAGTAACATGGACTACAACTATGAAAAGAATGACGTTGCAGTATTCTCTATGAAATCTTAATACACATATTTTAATCGTCGAGTACAAAAAAAATATTTTGACACTCTCAAGGGAATCAAAATTTAAAGGGTACTTTCCGTTGACCTAGAACTATGAAATTTTCTAAGTAATATCTTCTTATACAGCAAGTACAGGAAAAAATGTGTACGGAACCCTTGGGGCGTAGACAAGTCGAACCAATTAAAAATCATGAAACTCGGATCAGCCCGGCTTCAGTGGTGGTAACAAATCGTGTAGGTAACTAACCCGATTGGGTTTTTGTATATTATCGTATTATTTTCACCGTATCTTCAAAATTCCCAATAACGACCGGATGCTGAATCGTACCAAAAATAAATAATTTACTGGCTTTGTACAAATATCCCGTAAATATATGAACGGGTTCTCTGATCAAACAAGCGACTGACTGATGTCTCCATTGAAGTCTCTTCCGCTGTAAATGTCAAAGTTCGAAGGCGACCCAGTGGTTCACCTTTGTTTCCTGAATTCCTTTGGAATCGTCTTTAATTGAGTAGTACTCGTACATAGTACGTAGACACGGTGCCAAACTACTAAATAAAAATAAACAATCCGGGACAATCTAGTTGTTAATTCAGTTTTGTTGTAAGTTCAGAAAAACTGGCGCTAATTGAAAGGATTGAATTGTCGTATGCTAATACATTTGTATTAAACCTAATAGGTACTAATATTATAAAGAAGAAATATCAGATTATAACTTCGTAAAGTCTCTCTGTTTTAAGATTTAGATAGATTTAGATTTACATTTAGTTTTCTTATTCTAGTTATGTTTTCATTAATATGTTTAGCACTCCATAGTACTTAATTACACGTGACCACCTGCGTCTTAAATATAAACATGTAAACCCGAAGCGAATCACTGGCTTTCAAGTCACAGGCTAGTCCTATTTTGAAAGTCAGAGGCTCATACTCTGGTACCACTGTTAATCTTTCACAACAACCTACTGTATAATAACCACTACTACAACAAAGAGTCCTACATGTATCTAGGTTAAGAAAGTAAGCAATAAAGATTATTATTATTATTATTATTAAATTTGTACTGATTTCGACTTGACAAATGAAATCAACGATCACATGAACCTAAAAAGACACGTGATCGTTGTTTTCATTGATTTTAGCAAAGCGTTCGACATGTTGCAATTTAACACTTTATATGACAAGTTGTACCAAACTGGAATACAGGGCCCACTATTGACTTGGTTCAAAAACTATCATAACAACCGGAAAACATTTGTTAAAATAGACAACGTAATGAGTACAGGTTCAGGCATAGAAACCACTATGGGCACAGCCCAAGGCTCAATAATTGGGCCGAGTGAATAAATGAAATGTGTTCTATGATCAGAGAGGGTTCTGTATATCAGTTTGCGGACGATACCTGCCTGATAGTCGCGGACACAGACATTGTAAGGGCAGAACAGCAAATGCAGGCAAACTTCGACCTGCTGTGCCGCTGGACGCACGATATGGGGCTTGTCATTAATGCTCAAAAAACCAAAGCTATGCACATACATACTAGACACAATAAGGCAGCTCACATCCCGTGCCTCATAGCGCACAGCGTCGACTGCTTGCATAATAATTACGATGTTAAATGTAAGTGTAACTGTACACAGATTGAAATAGTCATGCAACATACTTATGTGGGTTTAATAATTGACCAGAGATTTAACTGGGGTCCGCATATAAAGCTTGTATGCGATCTAAGAGCACTACTCAGTAAAATACACATTTTAAAATATAAACTACCTTATCGCACACTTAAGCTATTGTATACCTCCATGGCAGATTCAGTGGTTACATACGGACTAAGCAGTTATGGTAGAACTTACAAAACTTACCTGAACGATATTTATAAACTGCAAATTAGATTACTTAAAAACATTGTACCCAAAAAAACAAGGAAAATAATATCCCCAAACTATGAGCGTTTGTTTAATTATTGTGAAGTAATGTCAGTGTTCAATAAAGTTAAACTATGTATTTTAAGGGAAGAGTATGCGTACAAAGAGCATTTAGTATTAAATGTAAGAAAAAGCAACCTTAGACAAAATTTACCAAAGCAAGCTATGTTGAATTTACCTAATTTTGTCAATGGGCATGGGAAAAGAAACGTCAGATATCTTCTTCCTTATATAATAAACCAACTACCAAAAGAACTACAGCATAAATACGTAAATAGCTTACAATCGATACCTAGTATCAAAAGGTATCTGACGTTATTTGAACCCAATACGAGTGTATTGTAATATTTATGAGTCTATAACGGTGATGTAGTCAAGTAAATTAATGTACCATAGCGAACTATTCATCAGCATATAAACCCCAGAGGTTTCCGCTGGTGAAAAAAATGTATACCAAAATGTACTCAGGTTATATTGGTCAATAAATAAAAAAAAAAAAAAAAAAAATCAAACAATAATTTCACCTGTGTACAGAATGGACTTTCTGGATGTTTTTTTTTGCCTGGGTTGTTTGAAATACGCGGACAAAACCGCGCAGACAGGTAGTATATAAATATTTTGACACGATTTAGACATCTACCCACTGTAATATGTAGTATCAGAAGTAAAGTCGGCTTCATCAGTTGCTGAACAACGAAGTACCTTGTCGTTTTCACTCGTTTGTCAACTTCATATGGCAGTGTAACGTGACGTTTAATGCGACACGGTACAAAGGTGTTAAGCCCCTTGTGAGGCAGACCGTACTTTCATCCACTTATACCAACGCAAACACTTCTCATTTTACATGAGCGTAATGCTTTTGTGGCGTCACTCCTGTCAAATCTGACGAGTTCTGCATCGCACTATCGAAGTTTCTTAAATCAGTTGCATAAATATAACATCCAAACAACTCTCATTGGACTTCGAGCCCTGAGAGATCTCTCTATTGTCGTATCTTCTACATTGGTGACCCCGACGATGGACATAAGCGCAACTCTAAATATCCTGACTTGACGCCCGACTCTTCTCAGCAAGCCAGACACTCTCTCTCTCTCTCTCCGCTCGCCACCCTGGCTCTGAGCGCTCGCTCGCCACGCTGGCTCTGAGCACTGGCAAGCTGCACTCTACTCTTCATACATCCTTGACCCCTCCGTCTCAAAGGGGGGCTGATGTGGCGTCACTCCTGTCAAATCTGACGAGTTCTGCATCGCACTATCGAAGTTTCTTAAATCAGTTGCATAAATATAACATCCAAACAACTCTCATTGGACTTCGGTCCCTGAGAGATCTCTCTATTGTCGTATCTTCTACACTTTAATGCTAAGATGCCTTTTGATATACCTCTTATAAACGAAACCTATTTAATTAGGTTACGTATTTACCTACATACTACCTATTTAGAGCACATCCACGAATACAACATGAACTTAATGTATCTTACAGGTAAGTATCTCAAAAACATGAAGGAATCTCGACTATATTCAACAAAATAATATAAAGAGTCAAACAAATGTGATCTCCGGCAGTGCACTAGGATGCCCCTCTTTACGTAGCGGAGAAACATCGTGGACGGGGCAGGGGTGTTTTTATTAGAGTATGGTTTCATAGGTGAAATTCGGGAGGTCAGCGAGGCAGTGCGGAGTGCCGGTAGAAGCATCGCACGGCAGCGGAAATAATGACTGCCGCTCTGTAATTGGAACGGTCCGTGCACACGGACTTTCAAGTCACCGTCTCGTCTCGACTCTGGACTATTTTTCTTTTCATCCACTTTAAATTCAATTATAGCGATAAAATTTGACTTTTGAAAAGTGCAGGCTTGTCCAGGTTTGTTGATGCCGAAACTTCAGACTTCAGATACCCTTGGGAATCTTGAGATGCGCATATGAGTCAAACACTGCATGTAAAGCAAGAAATAGGTACCTACCTTGTTTTAGGGCTATTCACTACGTTTTAACCCATTCAGCCCCAATCGCAACACTATGGGTGCTTTTCGCTACATTTGAACATTAACGTAGGTACGGACTATGACGTAGCAGTAAGGCCGTAGCGTGGCGGTGAATGAGTGCAGTTGGAGGCATTTTGGTGTTATCCCTTCAGCTGTGATTGCCCCTCTGCGGGCTTCACATTTTTTCCTGCAGGTCTGTGGAGACCCCTCAGAGGGCTGCAAGAGCTGTTCTTATTTTCTTAGAGAAATAACAGTCAAACGTATATTGATCTCGTTTTAATCCGTTGAAACGTATAGCCAATGAAGCGAGACAGCTAGCAAGCCATCATTTCAATGGCCAAAACCAAATCACGTATCGCTAGAAACATTGTCTGTGAAGCGGCCCTCAGAGGGGTCCACAGACAGGGGTAGGTGGCCAAAAATTTTACAAAATCGGCAGGCACATGAAGTTCTCTGTTTTTTTTTACTTTATGTAAATTTTAAAGATGATAAACATGTTAAAAAAACTTAATCTTTATGGGTTAAATAAAAGCATTAGGTATAAAACCTGACCTACGAGAAAGTAATCGACATATACACAATACAATTATTATAGATACCGTCGATTTATCGACGTTGAAGTTTGTGCACGTGTGTAGTTATATTAGTTTAATGAGTTATTAAACGAAAAAATTAAAAATAAAACAGATACGTGTTTTTTTCAAAGTAGTGACGATATTTTGTCTAGATACGATATTTTTGAAGTAACGATTACTTATTATATCGTCAATTTATCGACGTTGGAGTTTGTGCAGCATACGAGATGTATTTTTATAAGTTTAATGCGTAATAAACAAAAAATTGGAAAAAATCAGATACGAGATTTTTTAAGAGTAGCGACGATATCACGAACTAACAAGATATAGCACATGTGTTATCTTAAGTGTTTTAACTTAGTAATTTGAAACAAAATGAAAATATGTTTTTTTGTCTTATGATAAAGACTACAGGCACACATCTAAGGCAAAGATTAAAAAAAACATATATATTATGTCGTTACTTTATACTTTTTTGCCTATGAACATGCAATTATGACTTTTCTACTTCGAACAGGAAATAAATATAACAAAATGACATTAACTTATGCTTGTTTAAATCCTGGTTTACTTATTAGAGATATCGAAACCCGTGTGAGATAGAAAAATCTCATTTTTTTCGCTGAGTCCGAGACTGTTAATAACTCAATTTGACCTAAATTGTCACTTATGGTTTTTTTTCTTAAGGCGGCAGTATTGGGATGTCGACATGTAGGACATAGTATTAAAAAATACCCGGGGGGGGGGAGCTTCACTTCCACTCACCCCCAAAAGTGTCCCGAAACGTGGATTTTTATCATTAAAAAGAAAACCGTTAACAATACACGAAAAATCACAAAAAGTGTCCATGACCGAAATGATCCTTGATAAATTAATCATCAACTTCTCATAAATACCAAAGCAATATCTCTTATGATTTTCGCGCATTCTGCCACGAAGTCATTATTTTTTTAAAGTAATTTTCTCAAAAATATGAATATTTATTGCCAAGGTATGAATGACAAAAGTAAAGGATAGAATTTTCTCTTTAAAATTAGATATAGTTTATTTATAAACTCCTGCGAAAATTCATTGTCATCTGTTGGAGGCAATCTTGATCGCAATGTATCAAAATTAGGAAAAATATTGTAGTTCTGAAACCTATTCGGATGTGTAGGGAGGATATTTTGCTAAATGGCTGAAAACATACAATTTTCAAAATAGCATAGAAACGTTAAATGAAGGAGTGTATAAATAAATTATACCTCATTTTAAAGAAGCGGATGGCGGTTAAGTAAGAAAGTCTTGAGAAAACTAACCTTTTAGCAAAAAAAATGCATAAATCATAAAATATGTAGACGTTTCGTGGCAGACTGCGCAAAAACCACAAGTGATAGCGCTTTGGTATGTATGATTGATGATTAATTTATAAAGGATCATTTTGGTCATAGACACTTTTTGTGTATCTTTTATGGTTTTTCTTAAATTTTGTAATAACCGCGTCTTGGGACACTTGTTTGGGTGAGGGAGGTGAAGGTAACCCAGGAGGGGTGCGGAGTGCGGAGAGTGAATTTAATTTAATACTCTGTCCCTCCCTACACATCCCAATAGGTGTCAGAACTACAATATTTTTCAACATTTTCCATACATTGCGATCTAGCTTGCCTGTATTATGTTATCATCATCATCATCCTGGCCGATTTCAACCACGGCGACTGGAAATATGGCTAATTGGAGCGTCGTTCGTGAGCTCTCAGGTGACTGATGTAGCCTATCTTTGCAGAGAATGTGCGACCACATTCCCTACAGGTCATCGATAATTTTTCACCACTAGCGTATCGATAAAATATGTCAACGACTGATGCCCATCACTATTCCTTCTGTGTACGTATATTTAGAAACTGCCTCCGCCTCCAATTTGTGCGATAAGGACAACTGCAGCTCAAACTTAAATTACCACCCAAAAAACAAAAAAATGGAGGTTTCCCTCTCGACTGTTTCCTCCTCCAAAACGCAACCAATCATCATACAATTTTGGAAACTGCAAGAAGAAGAAATAATCTACGCCGCTACGTTTTGATTTTTTGTATATTTGTTGTCATATTTGTATACTGCGCCGTTTTTGCGATTTTCGAGGCGCTTTAAGATTCTTAAACATATCCAAAAAGCAAAACGTAGCGGCATAGATATTGATGATATTGATCTTATTTGAAAAAAATCATTGCTCTAGGTTCAAAAACCAGGGAGGAAACAGTCGAGAGCGTTTGTATGGGAAAATCGCAGATAGGCATTCCTCTTAATTAATCATCAATCATTCATTATTTTGCCACATTTACTCTTTTATTTTATAACTTCATTAAACTGTGTTAAACTGTACAACCTAAGTCATCAGCTAGAATTCCATCCATAGCAATAACAAGATCAGTGGTAACAAGTCGAAGAATGTTTATTACGCGAACCACCCAGGCAGGTTATCCAATGCAAGAAGTAGAGGCGAACGTGCGCGAAGCGAGTAGCGAACTGCCGATGCAGGCCCAGCGACGTCCAGCGCAGGAAATAATGACGTCCGGAGTGCTACCTCCGTAATTGAAACATACCGGCCCGGGCACAAGTAAATTACCGCTCGGAAAACGATTTCGCAAAACGGAAATCTAGTTACACACACGCCGAAATAACTTCCAACGTACCTGCTCGCGAGATTATAGGTACCTACCTACTTAAACAATGACTACCGTACTTACCTAAATATTATACTCGTTATTCAGTATAGCCCTCCTCGAAATTTTGTCAGGTTATTCTCAAAGGAGAATTGTACTTTGTTTAGTTCAATTCAATTTGTCAGTTGGAAAATAAACTGATTTTGTTGCAAACTGAAATTGAGAAAATACTCGTATACTGAAACTTTCTGGAACTGGCGCGAGGTGAAATACTTTTTGAGTGACATTACGCTTTAAATAACAAATAGGACTCGTAGTGAAATGGGGCGTGTTTAGGTCGTTACGTTAGTGCCAAAGCGCTGTCGATTAGCATTTGACGCTTCAAATCGTTATTTTAAAGCTATTTAAACTCATTGTTTAAACTCGTTGTTTGACGACAGCTTTAGCCTAGTTGGTAGTGACACTGCCTACGAAGCAAGAGGTCCTGGGTTCGAATCCCGGTAAGGGCATTTATTTGTGTGATGAGCACGAATATTTGTTCCTGAGTCATGGATGTTTTCTATGTATTTAAGTATTTATTTATCTATATAAGTATCTATATCATCGTCTAGTACCCATAGTACAAGCTTTGCTTAGTTTGGGACTAGGTCGATTTGTGTAAGATTGTCCGCAAATATTTATTTATTTATTTAAACTCATTGTTCAAATAATAAACCTACGTATGCCGCGATGAACTTGTATTAATCCAGATAACTTTGGTAGTTGCTAGCACGGTGATAAACAAATCGCGTCGTGCCTAAGACCCCTATAAAGTGATAGTTAACATATGTTGCCTGATAATCAAGACGACATTAAATGGAACTCACAAATTTGCTCGCGTATATTTTCCAGAAACGATAACAATATGAAATATTATTTTGTCCGTGAATAGCTAAGTAGGTTTGACCACTTCTTACTCCGCCGAGTTTAAATTACAAAATTTATAGAGGTCTTGAATTTATTTCCATTGAACTACGATTAAGTCTGCCGAAGTACCTTTTGTCTTAATACGAATGGGCTATTGATAGGGATCTTTAAAATCGATATTGTATTTGAATAGTCGCAAATGAAGTACCTACGACTGTACTATCCTGTAATAAGTCAAAGGCTAGCTAAACCTGGGGACCGATTTTTGACTTTCGAGCGCTCGACTCTTTCACTCGAAAACGGTCTTAAAAGATGGAATTCTATTTTAAAATAGACATAGAAAATTTAAAAACGAGTGTTATCCACCACTCGTAATTAATTCGATCGGTAGAAAGTAAGTGCCTGCAATTTTGACACTAGAATCGTATTTACTTTTATTAAATTTTCGAGCGCTCGAAAGTCAAAAATCGGTCCCCAGTCCTTTAAAGTAACAATTACACTTGAGACTTCATATACTAGCTATTTACTATATAGCGTACTTGCGCTCGTGTTGAGTATTAAGTGTATATTTATTATTAACTGAATAATGGGATCGTCCTTGTATTAGGTTAGTAGGTACGAGTATGTAACAGATTTTTCCCAAATAGGTAGTTCATTTGTTTTGAAGTTTTAAAACCTAAAGAACAGAAAATATCTTCAAAAAGTTGATGGTATTCAGGATTGTTATACTACTATTGTTATATTCAGGATTGTAAAACTTAACGTAACAATTTCTAAACTACAATATTTAAAAAAAAAACAAAATTAGAAAACTGAATGAAATCTGTAAAAATAGTGAGACGTTATATAGGTATCTGTTGTTGATAGACTTTACTATTTATTTAGAAAAATTTGGGCATAATTGCCTATGTAACTGAGTATATTAGGGCTTATTTACATTAGGTCGTCAGGATAATTCGACAGTCGACAGCGCCATAAGAAAAATAAGACGCGCCAGTATAAATAAGCCAATATTTTCTATGCTATTATTTCTCTTATCACGATGAGATGAGAGCTTCAATCGCAAGGCCATTTTACATACATAGTAACACATTTTATTATCTTTCAAAATCCTTTACACATTTCACAAAAAGTAGATTTAAAATCATCCCTACCACCCAATGCCAGACGGAATTCTTGTAAATCATAAATTCTTTTGTTAGCAGGTACATTCGAGAAAACTACTAAACCGATTTCTTTCACGGCGCAAAGCTTCCTTCTACAATTTATGGCCCGTGTTCCGCTGCGATGCGACACCGAGCTAAAATGCAAAGCGTGTCATGAAAGATACAGTCAGTTATTGCTGAATAACACATTCGTAGTTTGACCGCTTTCATGCAGAGAGCGTCTGCAGCTGTCGGACACTTTGTAGAAAGACGGATAGTACGAGTATATAATACGTCGGTTTGCAATGGATTATGATCAAGGAGATACATAATAGTACATTACTTACCTAGGGCGGTTAAACAAAGAATGTCTCAGATCGCAGGTATTTGACGCCCGAGCCGAAGGCAAGGGCGATAAATATGCGCTCTGAGGCTTTCTTTATTACCGCCCGTGGTGAGTACAACATTTTACGTCTCTATCTGGCCAGGAAGTGGGGTTTTCCGCACGCATAGCGTGCGGTAATTCCTACTTTATGGCCAGGTATGACGTAAAGAATATTTTGCATTCGTAATAATTTTGAATTCGTAATAATGCTAACGCTACTATAGAGCGATGAGAAAAGCGTTAATATAGGTTGGAAAATTTCCTTAATAATAATTGTTAAAGTCGTCGATTGATTTTAGTGCAGTAGGTACTAAATACATAGTTAATAAATTAGTACTAGGGGACAATCTTACACAAATCGAACTAGCCCCATAGTACGATATATTTAATAGATATAAAAACTTATATACATAGAAAACATCCAAGACTCGGAAACAAATATTCAAACCATCACACAAATATTTCTCTTTACCGGGATTCGAACCCAGGACCTCCAGCTTCGTAGGCAGCGTCACTACCACTAGGCTAACCGGTCGTCACAACTACTATATTCGAATATAAGGTTAGTAGGTAAATAATATTAGAGTGAGTCAGCGAGTATTGCGCCAATAAACGATATTTGGCGAACTATATTTATTACTAGCTTCTGCCCGCGACTTCGTCCGCGTAGAACTCGTTTATATCATAGCTTGATACAAACTTTCACCCCCATTTCCCCTTTAGGGATTGATTTTCGAGATAAAAACTATCCCTATATCAAATTTTATCTAAACGGGTGTAGCGGTTGTATAGTAGCTCCATAAAAATGCCCCCTTAGGAGATATTTTCCGGGATAAAAACTATCCCATGTCTTTTTCCGGAACTCAAACTATCTCTAAACCAAATTTCATCTAAATGGGTTTCATCCAAATATTTACCCCCTATTTTACCCCCTTAGGGGATGATTTTCGGGACACAATCAATCCCTGTACCAAATTTCATCTTAATGGGTTCCATCCAAATTTTCATTCCCTATTTCACCCCTAAGGGATGATTTCCGGGATAAAATCTATCTAATGTCCTTAGGTCCCGGGACCTATCCCCGGGACTCAAACTGTCTCTATACCAAATTTCATTTAAATCGGTGCAGTGGTTCTTGTAACTTCATACAAATGTTCAACCTTAAAACGTTACGTAAAAATCACAATTTGACTCCCATACATTTGGGAAAAGGGCCCTTATGTATGACCAACAGACAAAACATATTGATAATTACAATATGGCACACTATTAACATAATTTATTTGCTAATCTTGTATCAAGACAGCAATCCGAAGAAAAAATGTTATTATAAATTTTCTTAAAATATTGACCAGTAATGAGTAATTCTCATTTAAAGTTAACGTTAAATAATTCACATAGTACCACCTACCTAGTGATCCCGAAAGAGAACACAATATCTGTACTGTTAACATTCCGTTACCACTAAGGAACCATTCATAAATCACGTAAGGACATTTTAGGTGATTTTTGATCCCCTTTGATAGGTGATTTGAGGGGGGTGCGGGGGTGTCAAAAATCACGGCCAGACCCCTTATTTCACATGCCAATTATTGTAAGTTGCTGGATTATGATTTTACAATAGTTGGAATATGAAAAAAAATACTTGTAAACAATTCTATCCGCTTAAGCTTTGTCATTTTTGTATGCGATTTCCCATACGGGCCCTTTTCTACTAAACTTTGAACTCAATTTTATTAAAGAAAGAGTTAACGTATACAACTGACACCAAGGTACAAATATACCTCTATTTGTATATTTTACTATTTTGCATAAAACAAAAAAATTATAATTTTGAAGGATTTTAAAAAACGCCAATATCTCCGTAACTAGAAACTGCCATAAGGGCCCTTTTCTAATGGACGGTCACCTATATATATATATATATATATATATATATATATATATATAAATTAATAACATCAGTGAATATCTAACGAAAAAAATAGTGTACTGAATCAAACATATTGTTAACGCAAACACAAACTTAAAATTATTCTATGTCCTTCCCCGGGACTCAAACTATCTCTGTACCAGATTTCATTGAAATGGTTCCATTCAAATCTTCACCCCTCATTTCATTCTCTCAGGAGTAGATTTTCAGGATAAAAACTATGCATTGTCCTTACCCGGGACTCCAACTACCAAATTTCATCTAAATAGGGTCCATCCAAATTTTCACCCCCGATGAAATAGTGGATTATTTTCGGAATTAAAGCTATCCGTTGTCCTTCTCCGCGCCTCAAACTATCTCTATACCAAATTTCATCTAAATGGGTTACATCCAAATTTTCACCCCAAATTTCACCCCCTTAGGGGATGATTTTCGGGATAACACTATCCTATGTTCGTTCCCCAGGACTCTAACTATCGCTTTACCGTAAATGGGTTCTATCTAAATTTTCGCCGCCATTTCACCCCCTTAGGGGATAATTTCTGGGATAAAAACTATCCTATGTTCTTTCCCAGGACTCTATCTCTCTACCAAATTTCATCTAGATAGGTTCCATCCAAAATTTCACCCCTAATTTCATCCCCTCAGGAGATGATTTTCGGATAAAAACTATCTTATGTCCTTTCCCAGGACTTTAACTATCTCTTAACCAAATTTCATCAAAATGGGTTCCAACCAAATTTTCACCCCTACTTGCACCCACTCAGATGATTTTCAGGATAAAAACTATGCATTGTCCTTTCCTGGGACTCCTACTATATCGAAACCAAATTTCATCTTTATGGGTTTTATCCAAATTTCTACCCCCTATTTCATCCCCTTAGGTAATATTTTTTTGGATAAAAACTATCCGTTGTAATTCTCCGGGACTTAAACTATCTCTATACAAATTCCATCTAAAAGGGTTCCATCAAAATTTTCACGCCCCATTTCACCCCCTTAGGGGATGATTTCCGGAATTAAAAATGTCCTATATCCTATCCCAGGACTCAAACTATATCTATACCAAATTGTATTCAAATGGGTACCATCCGAATTTTCACCTCTAATTTCAACCCCTTAAGGGATGATTTTCGGGATTAAAACTACCCTTTGTCCTTGCCCAGGATTCAAACTATCTCTTAACCAAATTTCATCTTTCTGGGTTACATCCAAATTTTCACCCCTATTTTATCCCCTTAGGGGATGATTTCTGGGATTAATACTATCCTTTGTCCTTTCTCAGGACTCAAAAAATTTCTTAAACAATATTCATTGAAATGGGTTCCATCCAAATTTTGACCCCCCCATTTTCACCCCATTAGTGGATGATTTCCGTAATAAAAAATATTCTATGTCCTTTCCTAGCACTCTATCTCTATACCAAATTTCATCTAAATGGGTTCCATCTAAATTTTCACCCCTAATTGCACCCGCTTAGGAGATGATCTTCGGGATAAAAACTATGCATTGTCCTTCCCTGGGACTCCTACTATATCGAAACCAAATTTCATCTTTATGGGTTTTATCCAAATTTCTACCCCCTATTTCATCCCCTTAGGTAATATTTTTTTGGATAAAAACTATCCGTTGTCATTCTCCGGGACTCAAACTATCTCTTTAGAAATTTCATCTAAACGGGTTCCATTTAAATTTTCACCCCCTATTTCACCTCCTTAGGGGGTGATTTCCGGAATTAAAACTATCCTATGTCCTTTCCCAGGACTTAAACTATCTCTAAACCAAATTTCATCAAAATGGGTTGCATCCAAATTGTCACCCCCCCCCCCATTTCACCCCCTTAGGGGATGATTTCCGGGATCAATTCTATCCTTTGTCCTTTCCCCGGACTGAGACTATTTATATGCCAAATTTTATCCAAATCGGTACAGCGATTTAAGTAGCTCCATACAAATTTCCACCCCCAATTTCATCTCCTTAGGGGTTGATATTCGGGATAAAAACTACCCTTTGTACCCTTTCCCGGGACTTAATCTATCTGTATATGCCAAATTTCATCTAAATCGGTTCAGCCGTTTTCACGTGATGCGCGGTCACATAAACAGACAAACAGGTAAACAGATTAACAGATAAACAGATAAACAGACAAACAGATAAACAGATAAACAGATAAACAGACAAACAGATAAACAGACAAACAGACGAAAATTCTAAAAATTGTTGGAACGTGTTCTGTTATTGATTCTAAGTATCCCCAGACATTTTTTTTTCAAATATCTTCCATGTACATACTTTTGACCCTCTTCAGCTTTATTATATGTACTCGTATGCTCGTAGATACAAATGTATCATATTTTTAATTTTTTTGGGAAAAAATACTAATTGCAAATGAAACATTCTGTTCTTTCTGGAAATTATTTAATAAAGATCTAATTCTTAAATAAGGTTTTACAAATATTTACCTAGTGGTTGCCTTACGGGTTCCTTGTATCATGGAACCATGATAACCTAACCAATGATCTCCAATACCAGGGCTGCCTTTTAAGTTCTGTCGTTTGCAAACCTCCCGTGATTGCATAAAAAAGAACTAGTGTCATCTTAAAATATTTGAATTTAGAATTCGAAAACAAAAGAATGACTCGAAATCGGTCCAACCGTTTTAGTACAGCGTTCGTTCAAAGTTGACAAGTCAGTTGTGAAAATGGAAATTTCGAAGGAAAATTTTACAACTTCAAAAGGGGCTTAACGCGACTTCAGTGCTTCGAAGAGTTGACTACGGTTTTCAATGATAAAGCACCATGCCTCCAGATTGTGGAACGCTGGTATTTCGAATTTCAACGTGGTTGCTCTAGTCTTGGTGATAGACATCGTGAAGGTCGACCAAAAACAGCCGTAACCCAGGAGAACATTGATGCTGTACGGCAACTGATCGTCGAAGATCGCCATGCGACATACCGTGAGATAGAAGCTTCCTAAAGTATTTCAGGGACCAGTGTTCACAGTATTTTGCATGATCACTAGGCGTAAAAAAGTTGATCTCACGCTGGATACCACATTTACTCAGTGAAGACCAAAAAACGGCTCGCGTTCGATGGTGTCGCAAAACTCTGCGGCAATTCAACCGAGGAAACTCGAAACATGTTTACGACATTATCAGTGGTGACGAATCTTGGATATATGCCTACGATCCCGATTCTAAACAGCAGTCGACTGTTTGGGTGTTCCAAGATGAGCCAAAACCGACCAAAGTAATACGCTCACGGAGCACTTCGAAAAAAATGGTTGCCACATTTGTGGCGAAAAGTGACAACGTTGCCACCATCGTGCTCGAGGATCGTAAAACGGTTAATGCTGACTGGTATACCACTGTCTGTTTACCAGAAGTCATCGGCGAGTTTCGAAAAAATAACCCAAGACGTCGTATAAGACTGCACCACGATAATGCGAGCTCGCACACCGCCCGGCAAACAATTGCGTTTTTAAAAGAGCAAAACGTCGAAATTCTGGAACACCCGCCGTACAGTCCAGACTTAAGCCCTAACGATTTTTTTACTTTTCCAAAAATCAAGCAACGACTTCGTGGTCAACGGTACCAGACGCCTGAAGAAGCGGTTGAGGCATACAAAACGGCCATTTTGGAGACCCCGACTTCGGACTGGAATAAGTATTTCGAAAACTGGTTCGATCGAATGAAAAAGTGTATTACATATCACGGTGATTACTTTGAAAAACAATAATTACCATTTAACACTTAAATTGTCTTTAGTTTTTCCAAACGACACAACTTAAAAGGCAGCCACTATTAAACCAAAAATCATTGTTAAAGATGGGAGGGTCTTAAAGATCCGACCAAAAACATCCAAAAGAAGGGTAAGGTTAGAAAAATAAAAGGATCGAGAAAACTATTCCCAATCGAGTTTTCACTTTTAACAGACTGAAGAAAAACAATTTAAGATTCATACACTGTAAGGACACATAATTTTGTAATCACTATATTATATCCACTCACTATTATATCACTATATTGTATATTGAGATCTAGGTCGATAAACATTGGCAAATTTGCATATATGGGCTCTTAAAACAAAGTTTAAAAAACATCGCACGAACATATTCGTCATCCGTTTGGCAAATTTGCATAAGTAGGCTCTTAAAACAAAGTTTAAAAAGCATCACACGAACATATTCGTCAATCGTCATCCCTATTCCTAACTCAAAATTTGAAATATTATTAGCACCTCAAAGCGGCACTTAATTCCCCCCGATTATACCGCCGCAAAGTCATAATTGCGAACAGTCATATATCACCCCGGAACTTTGTGAAATATCTGATAAAACTTCAGACTGTATGATAATTATGACAGAACGGAAACGCCGAATGGTGGAATACGTATTCCCATTAGCTTTGATACGACAATCTGATTGTATTGTCATTGGGTTTCACAATGTTGGAATGCTTTTTATTTCGAGTGCCGAGTTAGTGTGAGAGTCTTTGGATGGCTCTTTGTGACGTGATAATTTAAATTTTTGAATGTTCGCTCATCGAACGAATTCTTTCAGGTTAGCAAAAGTGCGTTAGGTACTGGAAACAAATGAAAACCAAATTGGAATGCGTAACCAAATTAGAATGGATAACGTAACGTATGTTTTGATTCAGCGCTCTGATAGTGGCAGTAGGAAGCGGAAATAAGTAAGTATTTTTTGACGTCGGAACCCCAGGACTAAGGGTCGTGACCGCTTTAAGTCGTTTTTAGGGTTCTAAGACTTCGCTTTCCGTCCGTCTGTCTGTCACCAGGCTGTATCTCAAGAACCGTGATATCTAGAGAGTTGAAATTTTCACAGATTATGTATTTCTGATGCCGCTATAACAACAAATACTAAAAACAGAATAAAATTAATATTTTTATTGATAATGGTACGGAACCCTTCGTGCGCGAGTCCGACTCGCACTTGGCCGGTTTTTTTATTTCTGAAGAGCCTTCATCATGCCTTTTGCTTCTCTTGCCTTATACCTACCCTGAGAAAATTACGGTTTTTTTGGAAATAATTCAGTATCAGGCTAATTATTTGTATACGGCTTTTATATGTTATTTGAAACAACTTTTACTATTGAAATCAATAATTCTAAGGACCGGAAGTTAGGAAAAAAAAATAACCCGCAAGCAAAAATGCTATTAGTATTTTTATAATGAAAACATGTTTGAGTACACAAATTAGGAAACTTACTACCTGAATCCAAAAATATATCAGGCCTTATGCATATTATATATGGTATATAATATATATATAACGGCATTTTAATTAAAAATGTACGACCTCGAGATAATATTGAATTTCATCTGGCCTATAGAAAGGTTTATTCATTAACAAAAATAAGTGGATTATGCGCGTATCCCAAAGAACGTATATAGACGTAGTCAATTATAAAGTAAAGAAAGTTTATACCATTTTCGCCTGATTTTTACGGAATTTATGAAGATTACTTTTCATTATTTGTTACCGTAGGTATCGGTATTAAATTAAGGTGGATTATTAATGAATATTTAGTCAAATTACCCAACCCATTTATTGGTGTAAAAATATGGCTGATATTGTTGTGTTTTCATACAGCGAAACCGTAAAGTTCTCAGGGTTTTACACCAATTTACGCTCACGCCCACGCCAGGCCTAGTGCCCAAAGAATCCGAGATTTTTTCTGAGGCAGACAGAACAAGGTCCTTACATTTACCTATTTTTAGTACTTACATTTACCTATTTTTAACTAGCTTTTGCCCGTGACACGTGATATACTCGTTTATCACCATAAGGCATTAATACTACGCCTGTATAAAATCTGTATGGATAAGATATAAGTATCCTCATTATTAAGTTAAGTCTTTTTATTATTTATCAACGGACTTGATCCCAAGCATTCACTCATATTTGAATGAGCATGATCTATGATACGCTATAAACAATCAACGATTATTCATGAATATAACCGTCATGTCACCCAGGAATTAACTCTGTTAGCTCGTAAACATGTCCTGACGTTGATTTATTGTATTAATTCCTCGACTCCTGGTGGCCATAATTGCCAGCAACTGGCAAATTCTACACTATTCACTAGAACCTAAAACCACGTACTTATACGATTTAGAACGGCTAGATGTTATGAAATTTTTACGAAGCAGAAAAAATTGCAAATTATGTATGATCCTGGGGTTTGAGTGCCTGGAAAAAATATAAAACATGAAACGCATAAAAATATTGCACATTTTAAGATTTTTACCTCGTACCGCCCACGCCACAAAAATATCGTCGGCAGAATTTGACCCATGTTATAAATTTAGAAATTTGAGTTAAATGTTGAATTTTAGAATTGAGTTGAATACGTTCTTGAATTGAATGAAACTATTTACAAACTTTCTATTCATTTGCGATGTATGTAACTAACTATGTACGAGTACCTATGTCACTAACTAAGTATGTCACTATGTTTGTTCGGGTGGAATCTTGCAACTAAATTTTGAAGCAGATGTCTTCAACCGATTGAGCTGAAATTTTGGGTAAAGGTATAGTTTGGATGACAATTCAATATTATGGTACCATCGAGCTAATCTGATGATGGCGACAGAAGGTGGCCATGGGATTCAGGACTTAACCGACGTAACCCCGTTGAGTTTGGGCTCTTTAGAATCGTCTCCATGAGTAGTTGATGACGGTATACATTAAAAGTACAGCCGGCAATAAAAGCTTGTACGAAAAATTACATTTTTGACGGAAACTTATTAATAATTTGCTTATAAGGTCTAAATTCCATTGAAATCGAATGTACCTAAATTCTGTTGTACCTACATTTGCGGCACGAAGCTGTACATAAGTAACTACTAAGTTTGTCTAGATGTATTTAAGTGTTTATTTATTTATATTAGTACCTACCTAACATATGTGTATCGTCGTTTATAACACAGTAGAGTACAAGCTTTGCTTAGTTAGATTGTCCTCCAATATTATTTATACACGCTACAGTCATATATCTAACCAAGTAGGTACCTACGCTAATAAGTTACAAAATAAAAATATTTTACTTATCATCAGATATCATAATATTTTATACCTACCTACTGCATTCTGATAGTCCCCAGTGTCACGTATTACGAGTACAATGGAGCCCAACATTACGCCTAGTGTAATTTAATTTCCCGGACTAGGTACCTCAATTCAGCCTGATTACAGCAAACGCATCACAGCTATCACGACTGTAGTAACTAAACATTTATTTACCCTTAATACAAGCGCAGAGTAAAAAATCCGCAAAACAAAATCGATTGCATTAACCCTCGAGAGAGAAATACCATACATCAATGTCAGCCATGCGGCGAAGCTAAGAAGTGATTTCCAAAAGAAAACCCGAACGCTTCGGAATTTTAAACGATTTCAAGTCCTTGTAACATTCCGCTACAGCGCGCGCCATCCCCTGGCCTATCGATACAAAGTTCCATCGACAGAACAACGTAATTACGCAACTAGTAGCCCTAATTCATGGAGACCAAAACAATCGGTAAAACAGAAAAGATAAAAGCATTGTCGCCTTGAAGCGTTTACGTTTTTGCCGAGGGTTCCTCGTAAAACTTTATTAGCCGCATTAAGGTCGTGGTTGAATCCTGTTTATGTAATCGCCTCCGGGGACCTTTAGCAGGAAAAATATTAAGTGAAAAAAAGAACACATAATGCCAGTAGTAAGATTATAGTATACTAGCTGTTGCCCGCGACTTCGTCCGCGTAGAACTTATACTTAGAAAATATAATGCAAACAAACTTCTTCTTACCATCTTAAGGGATGATTTCCGAGGCAAAAACTATTCTAAATCCTTCGAAGGGTCTCAAATTATCTCTATACCAAATTTCATCTAGGTATATGGATATTATCCAAACTTTCACCCCCTATTTCATACCCTTAGGGAAAGATTTTCGGGATAAAAACTATCTAATATCATTCTTCGGGACTCAAACGACCTTTATACCAAATTTCATCTAAACGGGATTCATCCAAATTTTCACCCCCATTTCCACCTTAGGGAGTGATTTCCGGAATTAAAACTATCCTATGTCCTTTCCCAGGACTCAAGCTATCTCTATACCAAATTGTATTAAAATGGGTTCCATCCGAATTTTCACCCCCTTAGGGGATGATTTCTGGGGTGATTTTTGAGGGTTGCCCAGGACTTAACCTATATCTACACCACATTTCATCAAAATAGATTACATCCAAATTTTCACCCACCCCCCTTTTCACCCCCTTAGGGGATGATTTCCGGGATAAAACTTATAATATGTCCTTCCCCGGGACGCAAACTATTTATATACCAAATTTCATCTAAATCGGTGCAGCGGTTTAAGTAGCTCCATACAAATTTCCACCCCCAATTTCAGCCCCTCAGATATAAAAACTACCCTTTGTCCTTCCACGGAGCTCAAACTATCTGTATACCAAATTTCATCTAAATCGGTTCAGCGGTTTAGGCGTGAAGAGTTAACAGACAGACAGACACACTTTCGCATTTATAATATTAGTCCCTGGGCGACCGAGCTCCGCTCGGATTAAAACGGAGACAATACGGAGAAATCGAATTTTCCCGGACATGGGACCTATCTAGATTAATTCCTCGCCCCCGTAGACCCCCGCATTCCAAATTTCATTGAAATCGTTAGAGTCTTTTCCGAGAACGTGATTGCAAATATATATATATACAAATTTTGCTCGTTTAATAGTATAGGATAGGAATATGGAAGTATGGATTATTAGTATGGATATTATGGGTTCTTTCCGCTTGTCTTCCAAATAGAGGTGTAGCTGTAGACTCACTTCAAAAGAAAGAAGAAACGAAAAACTCATTCAAATATCTCAAAAAAATACGAAGCTACAACCGTTTTAATGTCGCTTGTTAGAGTGAGAAAACGATCAGGGACCGTGACGTCACGATCCTCGAGCGTCATAGTAAATAAAAAACAATCGTTTCATTATAAAGGTGCGTTTTGCGGAAAAGAGACGAAACAAACCCCCTCTTCAAACTTTATACACTTATAACTTAGTGATTACCTATACGAGTATAGCCTCTTGCGTTGTTTTTTTTCGAGATAATACAACATTATGATTATTTTGTTTAGTGTCTACATCGCTATTTTCGATTAGATAAGATAAAATAAGATTTCTTTATTGTCAGAACTGTGTACATTTAGTTGTTTTGGGTAAAATAAAGTCCAACAGCTTGCCCATTTCGGACGTACAATATTAAACTTAAAGCTAGTCAAATATACTAAAACAATAACAACAATAGTATTTCCAAATAATTTTAACCATATTCACACATAAAATATTAATTTAGATCTATCCGACATCCGTATTTTCTTTTAAACCACGAACTTCGGAAATTCGAAAATATTCAGGTATCTCTATCTCTATCGCACTAACAAATGACAGGAATGCAGATGTACGAACTTCGAGTTTCAGTTTTCGTGGTTTGGCTGAATACGCAAAGAGCGCGCGCGCGTGCCATTAAAAAAAACCAAGTTTATATTGTTCGAATTTGTTGTTACATTTGTAGAAATTAAGCCTTAATTCGACATTTGCGCATATAAGTTCGCATATCAAAATCGATTAATTTTATATTTGCTTTTGGTACCTATGTGTCTCGTCAATGTATATCGTAGACGGTATTAAAATTATTAATAGGCGAAAGAAAGGCAAAGAAATTCCGCCATTTTGTCCGTAGTATTTCTTATTAGTCTGTGATTTTGACGTTTCTTTTAGCTGACAGATGTGGCGGCGATATACTTTAAGAATAATAAATGAAAAATTAAATGAAGTCGTATATTACGGAAAATAAATTAACTGTCGCAGTCGGATAAAAACTATCCTAAGTTGCAGCGGGAATAATAATGTACCTATATAAAATGTTTCATATTTTTCCGTCCATGGGATGCTGAGAACATTCGTACTACAGAAAGCTTAGTTTCAAACTGGCTGATTCTTTTTTTAATTTAGAGATTTATTATAAGTGGAGATTATCTGGGCCTGCTTTAGGGCTTCTGACGTTCACCGGGTATGAAAGCAGGTGGACCGAAAAGGGTTTCTTATCTGAAATGTATCCCTTATACTGTTAGTTGGCTGAGACCGTCGTAGTAAATGTCTTACCTTCCGTTAGGTAGTAAGAACCATATTCTTCTACTCAAAACATGTAGTGGCTTAGGCTACCTTTACGTAGCCTTTATTTTATTATCATTTATCAATACTTGTAGATTGTATATAAAATCTAGCTTTTTAAGACAATTTTTGTATTTAGGTATAAACGGAAATAATATGACACGATACAACTAAAGCACAATTGTATAATATTAATATCTACTTCGTTAATAATTAAGTAAGTAGTAGGAACTGGGGCCCGATTGCATACGACAAATTGTCACGCCCTGCACGGCTATCACAACACGGCGCGCGAGTTCTCTCGATTTTTCTCGCACTATCGGTCTCTCTCTTATAAGAAAACATAGAAAAAGACGTATAGTGCGAGAAAATTGAGAGAGCTTGCGGCGTCTTGTGATAGCCGTCTAGTGAATCATAGTGATATCTTTACTTTCGTAACGATACAAAGAGTTCCAGACAGAGGAGCGATACGAATGCAGTACTGTAAGCGTACCTACCACCCGCACAAATGTATTAGGTATATATAAAGTATGCCGCCAAGTGAAGAAATCTACCCGATATTAGTAAGCTCTCGGTAAAGTACAAAATATCGCACACTGATTCCACCCTGCCAAATGCGGAAGCACGTAGTCCACAGATTCAGTATATTGATTAGAGCCCCGTGGCTTAAAACTCAATCGGGCATGCACACGTCACGTGGTATCCTCGCGAACCATCAGTCAAGTCTGACGCGCCGGTTACTCCTTCAAATCCTTGTAAGCCACCGAGGCTGTCTCGTAAGACGCAGCAGTGACAGATTACTCGTCTGTGTCAGTGCGGGTCGCTGTGATACAATACGAGTTAACGTGTATTACCAGTATTACGATGTTTATTTAACGAGATTAGTGAAGATGTTGCATGTTCATGTAATTTTTACTACCCGGGGTGACTTCACATTCTAATTTTGTCCCAAGTCGCGACGTAAAAAAATGCGACGTACAGCCAGTAGCAGAAGTAGCAACGCGTTTCGTGAGATTAGAATGATCTAAACACGTTTCATCATCATCATCATATCAGCCGAAAGACGTCCACTGCTGGACATAGGCCTCCCCCAAAGAGTGCCAAAATGACCGGTCCTGCGCCACCCGCATCCAGCGGACTCCCGCGACCTTTACCAGGTCATCAGTCCACCTTGTGGGGGGCCTACCCACGCCTTGCCTTCCGGTACGTGGTCGCCACTCGAGAACCTTTCCGCCCCAACGGCCATCGGTTCTACGTGCAAACACGTTTATTATAAGACAGTAAGAGCTCGTCTAGATTATTTTGAGCACTTCATCCGCCTAGCCACTTAGGGTGGGTTGCACCAAACCGTCTGTTATAGTAAGCGGTGATCGTTAAATCTAAATTTTATGGAAAGTTTGGAATGACAGCTGCCGGCGCCATATTTAAAATTGATTGGTCTGTAATCGTAAGTTGGTGCAACCCCTTGCGTTGCTGACTGTATTTGAGGGGAGTTGCCACGAGAAGCCAGACCAATTGAATGCACCTCCATTGTGTTTAGCTAAATTTAAACAAAGTAAGATGTTACTATGACTACTAAAGATAATAATAATAATAATAACCCTACGTACCTGAGTGCCCCTGGGGGTGTCCTGTGGTCAGGCTGAGCCGATCGGGTGGTTGGTTGGACAGGCCCCCCCACCTCTGGCTTGCCTTAACTGGCTGTCCAGAGTGGAGTCGCAAGAGCTATTGCTCGTGGGTAGATGTGGACACCTAAGTGGCGAGTTGGCTATATGTTTAAAGTCCAGTGCCACCTCTCTACCCCCCCAGCCTCTCTGACTGGTGTTGCCCTTAGGCCATTTTTTAATGTCGCTATTAATAGGGGCCCATCTAGCAGTTGGCGAGTCACCGTCTGCCAGAGATAAAAAAATGAGACAGTTTATTAGGCAGGCGTCCGATGTTTCACCCAATAGCCCAGCCACTAGTCCATCATTTTCACCCAATAACCCGTTTTCTTTAGATTCCATCAACCAGCAATAGTCCCTATACACCCCAGCGGGTGCTGTTTCTGTGTGCGTTCCATGACACGTGCAGGGACAGCATCCGCTCGGTGTACTCCTTGCATTTCATTAAATTGTCAAAAGGGCCTCTACGTGTTGGCTCAGTTGGTACTTTGTAGGTACCTAGCCCCACGCACGCCTCCCAAAGGTCCGGGACATCATTGTCCCGTGAGCGGGAAAGACATACTCATACTCATACTTATACTCATTTATTCATAAAATATAAAAATTTATATGTCAAAAATAGAATTATAATATGTCAAATGAATTTGATTATTCAACTAGTATAACATAACAATATTTAGGTATGAGTAACAAAATGTCAAAATTAGAATTATAATATGTCACATGAATTTGATTATTCAATTAATATAACATAACAATATTTAGGTATGAATAACAAAATGTCAACATTATACAATGATTAAAATTATTATTATTACCAATATTTTATACATACTCCTTAAAATTATAAAAAGCTTTATCAGTCAGCCATTTTTTTAGTTTATTAAGAAATGTCGCATCATTTTCAATATATTTCAATTCGGAGGGTAATTTATTGTAGATACCCGGCCCTACTACAGACATTATTTTTGTTGATTTCATAAGTCGACAACATGTCGTGGCCAATGTGTTCTTATTCCTCTGAGCAAGACGCATACTTTTTGAAGTGTATTTTGGAATTTGGTGTATATTGCTTCTCACGTATTTTACTATGTAGAAGATGTATTGTGAGGTTAGTGTCATTACGTTGGCATCTTTAAAAAGTTGCTTTGCAGGGGTGCCTGACGGTGCGAGTGAAATAATCCGTATAGCTCGTTTTTGAAGTATAAAAACTCGTTGCCATTCAGCTGCTGTACCCCAGAATTCTAGCCCGTAGCACATCACCGAGTGAAAAAGTGAAAAGTAACTCGACCTAAGTTGGTGTAGGGTAGAATACGCGCTAGTCTACTCAGAGCGAAGCAAGCCCCTGACAATTTACTACAGACGACTTCTATATGCGCGTCCCATTACAGCGCTGCATCTAAGGTGACGCCCAGAAACCTGGCGGTACCTACCTGTGGTAGTGCCTCGCCGTCTACGCTAATAGTTAGGGGACGTGGGGGTCTACCTCCGAGGTTGATGTGCATCACCTGGGTTTTGTGCAGATTTAGGACTAAGCCGTTTGTATTAAACCACTTTTGCAATCTTGATACTTCGGAAGATATGAGATTCTCAAGTGAAGAGATCGTATCGGCTCTCAGTATGTCACAAGCATCGTCTGCAAATATGTACATGTCACCATCAGCTACCTGGGGTAAATCGTTCACCTGGATTAGAAAGCACAGATTTGCCAGGGACGAACCCTGAGGTACACCGATATCGATATCACCGCTCATCGATGTAGTTAAGCCATTGTTTAGCGCAACACTTTGTTTCCGTAGATTTAAAAAGTCTAACATTAACTTTAGCGCGGGGCCACATATACCAATGTGTTGGAACTTTTTGTCCAGTACACTATGGTCACAAAGGTCGAAAGCCCGTGTCATATCACATAATAGATAATAAAATCTAGTAAATAATCTAGATATGTTGAGAGATAATGCCGGTGCATTGTATACCTCGAGCTAATGACATCAACAACTTTTTTCTTAGCGCGGCTGATACCGTGAACGCTCCCACCGCTAACCCAAACGATGCCTACCTACTTCTAAGCAGATCAGCCTGTCCTAGCAATGTGTCATTAAGGTTCAAACTATTTACAGAAGCGGAATTATACCAAATAGTAACGAAAGGTGTCGCATGTAAAAATACTTGTGATATCTACAACATCTCGATTAAATTATTAAAAATCAGCCTACTGGTACTGCTATCACAATTGGTCTTTATCTTCAATCATCTTATTAAAACGGGAACTTATCCTAGTGTATTAAAAAACATAAAAGTTGTACCTATCTATAAAGGAAAAGGAAGCAAAGATAACTTACATAGTTATAGACCTATAAGTATCATCCCAGCCATAGCTAAAATTTTTGAATACGGCTTAGCTAATCGGTTAAGACAGTTTCTTGAAAACTTCCGGTTACTTAGTGAAAAACAGTACGCATACAGGCAAAACAGATCTTGTATAGCCGTAATTCGTGAGACCCTAAAAAATATAATGGCCGCAAAAGAGAGTCAATCCATAATATTAAATTTCAATGTCAATCATACATAATAATAATAATAATTCGGTGCCTCATTCATGGCTGAGAAGGATCTTGGAGCTGTATAAAGTTGATGCAGTTCTAAGATCCTTCTTAGGCGCTTGCATGGGGCAGTGGGCCACAGTTCTTCGTCAACCGGGGGAAGGAGATGGTCCCTTTGGCCCGCAGGACTCTATAAGGATTGAACGTGGAATCTTCCAGGGCGACAGCCTGAGTCCTCTGTGGTTCTGCCTAGCGCTGAATCCACTCAGCACCGTGCTGAAGGATTCAGGGCTAGGTTGCCGGCTTCGGAGAGAGGGTGAGGTCATTTCTCATCTGCTCTATATGGATGACCTCAAGCTATTTGCACCGAATAGACATGACCTGTTGGAACTACTGAAAACAACAGAAGTCTTCAGTAGCGCCATCAAAATGGAATTTGGTGTCGATAAGTGTGCGGTTATTCAACAAATAAATTCAACAAATTTACAACTCTCTGAGACAATGTCCCTCAAATCTATCTCCGAAGCTGAGACCTATAAGTATCTTGGTATGTCACAGTCATTGGGTATTGAGGGTGAGGGTGTAAAGCGGGCGGTGAAGGAGCGTTTCTTTTGTCGCCTAACAAAAGTACTTAATAGTCTTTTGTCCGGCGGCAACAAGGTGCACGCCTTCAATGCCTGGGTGATGCCCTTGCTTACTTACTCCTTTGGCGTACTAAGGTGGACTCAGACTGAGCTGGATGCCCTGGACCGAAGAGTCCGAGTACTGCTTACTGCGCATCGTATGCTACACCCACGCTCGTCTGTTATGAGGCTGTACATCTCGCGGAAGTGTGGAGGTCGCGGCTTTTTAAATGCCAAAGACCTCAGGGATTATTTCCTAAACAACGAGTGTGGGATGCATCGTGACGTAGTGGCAGTAGACGGAAACTTCACCCCGCTCTCCTTGGCAAACAAGAACTGGCGCAGACTTAAAATAATGAGCGCCGAGGACCGCAGGGCGGTGTGGAGGAGCAAGGAGCTTCATGGGCGGTTCTGCAAGGCCCTCACAGGGCCCGATGTGGATCTGCTCGCGTCGGTGAGTTCTCGAAAATGATCGTGCCACGCTCTATTGGGATCGATCTGTCATCACAGATAGGACAATTCTTGCCAATAGGCCTGATATTGTGCTGACAGATCGATCGAAACGCCAGGCAGTGCTCGTCGACATCACCATCCCCCATGACGAGAACCTCGTGAAGGCCGAGAAGGACAAAGCCAGCAAGTACCTAGACCTGGCTCACGAGGTGACCGCCATGTGGGATGTTGATTCGACTATCATTGTCCCGATAGTCGTTTCGGCGAACGGTTTAATAGCGAAGAGTCTCGACCGTCACCTTAAGAGCCTCTAGCTAGATGGATGGATCAAGGGTCAGATACAGAAGGCGGTACTCCTGGATACTGCGCGGATAGTCCGGAGGTTCCTGGCTCTGTCGCCCTGACCACCGGTAGCTTAGGCCCTGCCTCGCTGCCGGCGGCACCCTAGGTTAGGTTTTTTATAATGTGTTTTTATTTTGTATGTTTTGTATATTTATTGTACTTTTATATTCATTTTGTAAAAAACCTAATCCAAGAATGATAATAAATGAAGAGAAAATAATAATAATAATAATAAATAAATAAAAAATGAGACAGTTTATTAGGCAGGCGTCCGATGTTTCACCCAATAGCCCAGCCACTAGTCCATCATTTTCACCCAATAACCCGTTTTCTTTAGATTCCATCAACCAGCAATAGTCCCTATACACCCCAGCGGGTGCTGTCTCTGTGTGCGTCCCATGACACGGGCAGGGACAGCATCCGCTCGGTGTACTCCTTGCATTTAAGGGGGTTCGATTGCCATACAAAACGTTATTTGACATTCGTAGGCTAACGGCGTGATATTTTAAGAAACTTATGTAACAAACTTTCATAAATTGGGTTCCCATTTGCGCCAAATTCCTCCTTTCCTAGAATAAACTTACATAAACTAGAATAATTTGAGAAATTGGTTTGTCACGTGATATTTTGGGAAAACTATTTTTCTCAAATTAATCTAGTTTATACAAGTTTATTCTAGGAAAGGGGGAATTTGGCGCAAATGGGAAGCCAATTGATGAAAGTTTGGTACATAAGTTTCTTAAAATATCACGCCGTTAGCCTGCGAATGTCAAATAACGCTTTGTATGGCAATCGAACCACCTTAATTAAATTGTCAACGTGTTGGCTCAGTTGGTACTTTGTAGGTACCTAGCCCCACGCACGCCTCCCAAAGGTCCGGGACATCATTGTCCCGTGAGCGGAAAAGACATACATAATAAATAATAGTGTGACATACTTAATGAATCTTTAATAATCATAACAACAAATGATGTTTTAAATTACGTACTTAAACACACTGAAGGCGCATTCATTGTAAGATTGGTTTTAAATAGGTACTTATATTTTAAATGAAAATAATCAGGAGCAACATCGCTATCACACACTATCCTATTCTAAGTCATATCCATCCAAACTAATATTATAAATGCGAAAGTAACTCTGTCTGTCTGTCTGTCTGTTACCTTTTCACGCCTAAACTGATGAATCGAGTTTTATATTTGGTATCGAAATAGTGTTAATCACGGGGAAGAACATAAGGACATGGGGGTCGGAAGTTTGTTTGGAGGTAAGATATAAAAGACTTCGCAAAGTCGTGAGCAAAAGCTTGTATTGATATATGTAGTGGGAAGATAAAGTATTTAGAACTGCATAGCTAATTTTATTATTGTTGGTACTAATAAGGGCATATTAAGAGACTTCTTATCATTTTATTACAAAAATGTTACCTACTCTCTGGATCCAAAAAAGTTACTGAAACCTGAAACCATCCTAGACGGCTGGGTCAGATGATAAAATGATATATTTTTCTTCAGTTATATTATATTCTATATTCGCCCTTTGTTTTGTTCGTATCTCTTATACTTTTTCAACGAGAAAAAAAACGTTATTTTTTGTTTTATCTGCCAAGCCCTATTGTAAAATGGCTTTGTCGTTTCATAATATTTAAAGTAACTAATCTGACAAATTGAAAAGTTAGTAAGACGGAAAATACTGTCAACAATTATGAAATACTATGCTATTTAACTCGTTAACGCGGGAAAGTGAAAAATATACACATCGAAAATCTATAAGGCCCCAAGTGTCTATACAAATAAATATACAAATATTAGGGGACAATGTTACACGAATGCAACTAGTCCCACAGTAAACTGATACCCGCAACATAAAGCTTGTGTTATGGGTACTAGACGACGATATATTTAATAGATAGTGGGCTCTCAGACTCAAAAATAAATATTCATGCTCATCATGCACATAAATATATTTTCCCTTACCGGGATTCGAACCCAGGACCTTCAGCTTCGTAGGCAGCGTCACTACCCACTAGCTAGGCTAACCGATCGTCACGTCACAAACAAAAGGTTAAACTAATTCCGAACAGAACTCCCAAGTAAATATTTTTCAGCCCAATGAGAAACCAACCGTAGTAAATAGATTGGTTGTATATATAACATACGTTGCTCCTAATTATACAGTTAGGAAGTTATTCGTATCTCGTTGGATTGGACTCACGAAGTTCTGATTATTTGAATGCCAAAACGTTATAAGGGCACTCGTCCAAACAGTTACCTAATCCGATTGTTAAGTCTATTGAGATAAAAATGCATTTTAATCAATAATAAAAATTACTTGCTTTTAAAGTGGGTACTATTTTTAAATCATATAGGTAAGCAAAAAAATACAATCTTTATATAAACTTTAAAAGCCAGATAAAACACAAAATATAACTAAACTAAAGCTATATCATGAACTATCCTGAAGTCATCATCTAATCCTCTACTTTTATCTTTTCTTTTATTTTACCAACGCCTCCTTGTTTGAAGAAAATAATGCATCTCTTGTTCACAAAAGTTACGAACACTGAAGCATAATTTTTGCTTCAAAAATACCCCTATATCTGCGTAATATAGCTAGCGCTCTCGGTGTACTTTGGGTCTGTACCAAAAATTATATTCTTAACTATTCCGTAACACTCATAGTAAAAAACGAGTTGTTATGAAGGTGAATTTCAAAATACATGGCCAATTCCTTATAGTACCTACCTTGGTTATAGGTAATTATTTAAAAGATAACTTTACACGGGTCTAACGTAATATTTACGTCACCTTTATTTCTGACCTTTGTCTTCTTATATTAGGTAATTACATTCGCATACAGGTATATCTTACCCGATGTGCTTCAAATGTGGAATTGTAGGATTAACGAACGAATTCGATTAAATTAACATTGATGTTTCATAAAGGATGGTTCGATTTCATCAAACCCTTTTTACTGTCCCTTTCTAAGACCGTTTAATTAACATTTACGTAGGTATGTTTTAAAAGATTTAATCCTTACTAAAAACGTTAGTCTGACTAGACATTGATACGAATATTCCGATATTAGCAAGTAAACTACTTAGTAAAAATGTATGTCTCAAACAAAGTCTCCTTCTTTGTTATATAACATAGTCACTTGAAGTGTGCAGAGAGCGGATGTAAAAATGTTTACATTCAGCAAACACTCGCTTTCAAAACAGCAATGCCGTCGTCTGAATTTGAACGGCTTTAGGGCTGCGCTTTTTCGAGTTTCGCAAAATATCAATAGGGATACTAGCGTGAGAGGTTTATCTGACTCGATATATTGTTATCATATTGGTATGACATTTATCGCCTACCCTTGCTTTCACGCGTATAAAGCCTAATCTGGCAGAACGACTATTCGCATTAAACGTCATACCAATAACATATCATTATTTCTAGGCAAATAGTCCTTCTGTATTGCAGTTTGGCGCCGTGGCGGAGCAACGTATCATAACGATGCTGTATTTTTCATAGCCTTTGAGTAAATACCGATAAGCTAAATAGTACCTACCTACTGTAGTTTGCCGCTTCGTAAATTCCTAGTCCTTTCGTGTCTTTGTCTTGGGCACGTGATATGGAGCTATACATAAAGCGCCTTATAGCGAGGCAGGAAAATTCAAAGACTCAGTTATCCAGGGCTACACAAAAAGATACAGAATTTATTTTGTAAAGATGTATCTTGAATTTATTTTGTCGTAAGCTTTTATTTAATAGGTACAGTAAATAATAATGTGTAAAGGTGCGCCTACCAATCTTTCAGTATGGTGGGATCGATCAAATACATTTTGTTTCGACTTTTCTCTTTTGGGTCATTAAATAAGATGAGATGCTTATTCTCCTGACAAAGATACAAAGAAAGACAAAAATACAGCCAAGAACTAATTGTACATTTAAAAGAACTTTGGCAGACTATTAAATGAAATCGTAGTTTCACTTCATCCATGCAGGATGGATACCTAGAGGGAGAATTTAGATTCTACATGGTACTGTGGACTTTAACACTTAAAGTGGAATTCCCTCGGAATTTAAAGAATGTCATAACATACCTCCAGAAACGCCTTATAACTCCGAAGTGGCGCGAAGTTGCGATGCGACTGCTAAAGTTGGATCTGAGAAGTTTTAATTGCCACTGAACGCCAATTCTGGTAGGTAGGCGCTTTTAACCAGTTCTACTTATTCGTATCCTGAATATTTTATACGTTACCTTTCCTAGTATTAACTTACTTTTATTTCATTTTTAGAGTAAATTTAGAAAGGACTAGGATAATTTATTGAAATTTAGATTTGAATAAACTAACAAATTCATTTTAAGTATAAGTTCTTAAAGTATTTTTTTTTAAATCTCCAAGAGACTTCTTTACAAAATCTTATATTTCCATATGTTAAAAGGTACAATAGTAATTTGGTTTCTGGGGATAGTAAAGCTAAATTAAATTGTTACTTAGTAAAAAGTGACCGTGCCCTAAAATATTTACAGAAAAAATGTTTGTCTCCCAAACTCCCAACTGAACTTAAGAATATGATTTATTTTAATAAGCACATTTTATAAGTTCAAATCTATTAACATGCATTACATGCATAACACAAATTTAACTTACTTAACCTTTCGATGGAGCCCAAGCGACTATTCTAACCAAGCGATATTGAGGGGTAACATCACCATCAAAAAAATACCATTAGCCATAAATAATTAATTAATTAGACCATCGGTGCCACTTGCCTTAGAGCATTGTATCACTGCTTAGACAAAACTTGGTGCTTGTTAAGGTTTTTCAGACAATAGGTATCGGTTATGCACATGGTAATATTGGCATAGCATCTTAAAAACTTTTGGATTAAACGCCGATTAAAATAAGTATACATTCCGCTCCGAGTTAGCGTTTCTGACGAGGTTTTGGGCAGTACCAAAGTTAAGGGTATTAATTAGGTCCATGTCCTTAACCATCGGGAACACGGAAGACAAATTGAATCAAATTCTGCCGAAAGCCCTTTTCCAACTTTACTCTAAGCGTAGGTATACAGTTACGAGTAGCTGCAATTGATACACTATACAATACATGTCTGGACAGTGATAAGGTTACTGTTCTATCTGCCCCAATAGTTCTGTTGGGCCCTTCAATCTTAATCGTCGTGGATAAGCACAAAGCAATTATTGACACTGATGACCAAAAAAAATTTTTAAGCAGAAGACTTTATAGAACACAAGTACTTGTTGTGCGTACCGTTTTTGCAAAACGTTTCCACCCCCTTATACTCGTGAAGTGTGACATCAAAAAAAACTCAGTTTTGATGCTAAACGAATTATATAAAAAATGGCTGACCAGTCTATCTTATCAAGAGAGAAAAAAATTAAAATAATTAACTATTAAATTGATTTGGCATTAAGCTAGCCATTTGTTTTTTTTTTAACTGACTAATAGTTTATTGCGTTAAATGATACAATATTAGCTCATACAATATCATAAAAAAAGAAGAGGAATCTAGTGTTCTATGGTGGGTATTCCGCAGCCGTCTTCGCATCCAAATCTTCCTATTCTTCTTCTCGTTCCTCTAATTCTCATAGAGACTGCTCTGATGATAGATATTTGTATTTTGACTTTGATCCAGCTTATTATTTGTGAGCCATTTGTACTTTTTGTTTTTGTGCAATAAAGTTTAATTAAAAAAATACAGAAATAGAAATAGTTGAAGTTTTTTTTTACATTAGAGATTAAATATAAGAATTGGGTAGTTAAAAATAAAAATATACATACACGGTATGTTATGATGTTTTAAGTGTTGCAGCTGATCATGATCAACCATGTGACTGAGTCTGTCAACCGCCCTAATCATATTTTATGACACACCACCTGTTTTTTGGTCCCCGCGATACAGGCACACCTAGTACCAACGTTCATCCACTGCTATTTTTAGCCGTAATATATGTAAGTAATGCATGCTAGAGATAAGTAGGTATTTAAAACTAGGTATTTAGCTTAAGACACTATATTAACAATGCTTATAGTTAATAAAATAAATTTTCATTTTCGTTTCATTTCAATGCATTAGGGTGGATTGCAAAAAAATTTACATAATTAAGGGCCTTAATCTAATCTATGCTTTAAAATATATGGGTAATTGCCGTTACACAATGGAAAAAAGTTAAAGCGTAGATTAGATTAAGGCTCTTAACTATGTACAATTTTTTTGCAATTCACCCATTATTGAAATGAAATGAAAATGAGATATAAAGGTGACAGAAGGGTTGTCAACTATTGGAATTAAGGTGTCGAGCACTTGACGTTGACCTTATACGCTAGATATCTAAGTATCGGTATGCATGTACCGTTACCTGCAAACGTAGACTACGTAGTTCCCTATCAACAAGACTACCTACATATTGATGTAGGTATGTATTAATATAAACCGCACATATATATGTACGCCAGTCACCTATATTCGATTTGTATTCAGAGTTCGTTAACTCTGCTCGGCGATTACCCTGAGGCGCATGTTCAGCAGCGAGCTAATGTTATGTGTAATGTTGTGTGTTGTGTGTACTAACTATATCTACAGTATTTTAATACGTTATCTAATATGCTTGGTCGCAATATGCTGGCATACTAACAATACATGTAATGAGCTCCCTAGTTTTATAGAACCTTCGCTATTTATACTTACACTACCTATTCCTAACGTCGACAAAATTCAAATATTCCAGTCTACATTCGTCATTTTATACGTGAATGTACGAGCCGTGTTTTCCTACGTAACCTACAATGTTTCCGCACAAATAGTGTCAGTGAAAAAATAACAAAAGCATTTCCATGTAACAAAAAGTCCTAGACAAACACGGTTTTCGGCAACAACGGCTCCCCAATGCACTTATGAATCGTCCCTCAACAAAATAATTTCCTTAACAAAGCACCATAGACAGAGTCAAGTGACGTCGACAAGGATCATAATGCTCATACGGTGTGATCATAAAATTTTATAGCCGGCTTCGGGCACGGATGGATCCGGCCCGAGGGACGACCCCGGTGAGCCTCGACACACTTATCTAACCGTGATTAATTTGTTTTATCGGCAAAACGGTACAATGACTTTATTTCACTCGAATGGGTTATTAAACAGTTAAAAGGAAGTTGAGGAGGAAAACTTCGGAAAGAGCCGTTTGTTTTTTAGATCAGGTAGAAGCTATTTGCAGCGTAATTAAAATTTATGGAGCTGATTTGTCACTTATATATTGCAGTTATTATAAATATAATAAAAGTTACCGTCACACATATTGCGTTTTGTTTTTGCTCGTTGTATAAACTTTCCCAATGAAATCGGTAAACATTTGAATGTAATATGTTAATTTCAAAATACTAAAGTTATAACTTCGTTCAAACATAACAGGTACGCACATACATGGATTAGAAATCATCTAAGCATTATTGCTAAAATTAGAAAAAATATAAAAGCGTATTATAAAATCATCTAAATAAAAATATGCTTAATCTCCGAAAGCAGGAAGATAGGGATTGATCTTTACGACACTCAAAATCTAATATAGAGCACAAAACCCCTCAAGAAAGCGCTGCAGATTTTAATAACTAAAATTCCGTGTAAGCGACGCGACGATAGGAGCTCCCGCTGTCACATCGGCGTACCTCTGAGCCACTATTCCAAACGAGTAAAGCGATATTACTACTTGTTACTGATTGAGAGGTCCTTTATGCTCATTCTATGTATGTCTGCTCTGTTCGTGTCTTCCTTAAATGTAGAATTTAGTTTCAACACAGAATCTTTTTAATGTTAGTACATTATCATTATATTATTATCATAGTATTACCTATTCTTTTTCTAACGGACTTAGCAAAGTTAGGACATTTTATTGCATGCTAAATATGTTTGCTTAAAAACTCTAAAATATATAAGTAAATACTTAACCATCGATGTCAATGCGATTTAAATGCTCGAAATGCTCTTAGAGATAATATGGCATGCAATATCGCCTTTCCATCACTTTTCGCGTTTCGAATAGTGGCTCTGTTCGAGGGTGCTCTACAAAAATTGGCTCGGTGCTACGTTAAGCCATTTACTGCGATCAGTGCTCACTGTACCATACATAGGTGTAGTCAACGTACGTAGTACGTGGAAGTATCGAGAAATTGAGTTTAGTTGAACTAAAACTCCATAACAGCCCCTATACAACCTGTAAACGAATTTACTGAAAATCTGAAAATAGTTCGTTCAAAGTTTTTTGGACGGCAAGCCTATAATTGGATGCCCATGTAGTTTGTGGACAAATCTAACGCGTTTGCGGTAGCAAACATGGATCTCAGTCCGGGGCGGATGATTTATCTTTGATAACAAACCGTGTAAAGTCAAATTATAATTATCATGATTGTGCCGAAATGGATTAGGAAATTTCCAATCGCAAACACAGTTTCAGAATAATTTATGAATTAGTTTTGCAAGCAAGTTACTTCTATTTTAATTTTCTTTTTAGTATTTTGTATAATATACCTATAGGTTGCAAAACTGAAATTATACCTATTAATAATATGAGACCTATAACACATTTTTCTGTGTCAGTATCACATTACATAAAATTACACATGGTACTACTCGTATTTAAGCAGGGAAAACTAAAAATTTCCAAATTCTGGGAAAAAGTGAAACTTACACTCTAAACTGAAAACCCATGCGGCCCAAAAAATGCCCATGAGGCATATATTGTAGTTTTTTTTTCTGATCTAAATTCACTTTTTAGGATTTACTTTCTTTTAATCTGATAAAAAATCAGGAACATATTTGATTTATAGACCTGTTTCAATGCGATTTGATGCTCGAATGTGGCACCCGTTCAAGGCAACGTAGGTCATCATCGCGCCGGCAGTGACCGCAAGTGTACATCATTACTGCAATGGATACTACACTTGCGGTCTTCTGATAACTAACACGAGAGCGGAATGGAGTATACCGACACCCGTACCTACTACGGATTTGGGCAATCTACATACAGGGTGGGCCCTGTAACACGAGCAAATATTCAAAAGGAGGCTTCCTTAGAGCATTTGCAGTAACCCCTTGTGTATCATTCACTTTCAAAATTTTTTGTTACGGAGAAATTTTGATCTAAAGTTATGACCTCCAAGTAATGTATCTTGGCACCACGAGATCATATCACGGCAGTCAATGCAGATTTTGAGGTAACATCATGTAATGAGTCATAATAGTTTTTGCATTTTTGTTTTCAACAGATAGTTTTGTGATTTTTTCATTTTTTTTTTTTTTTTTTTTGTGTTTTTAAAATAAAAAGTTACTCATAGCACTCCAGAAGAGTAAAAAAATACAAGTAAACTTATTTTAAAGATTTTTTTTTCAAAAAAAATATTTTTATATTATAATTACGCCTCTGGGTACGCATGAAGACACCTACATCCAAACAAATTAATAAAAATACAAATTATTTATTTCGGACTATAAAATCCATAGTGTTAGTGGTTACAAACTTAGAGCTATGGTTAGTATTTTATATAATTATGCTAAACTAAAATTAAAGACGCCTGGGCACCGGTATTACAGGCGCGTGCAGTTGCACATAACGCTGGAGCAGTGGCGAGTCCCAGCGGTGGGCAAGCATGCACAGGATACTATTTGGGCTGCCACGACTGCGATTGAGGAGAGACGCACATCGTTTCCTCATGATAGTAAAAAAGCAATCCATGTGCGCCTCCGCGAACATTGTCGGCGCACTGCAATACCGTGGCAGCCCGAACATCATCCTGAACGCGTCATTATATTGGACGCGCAACGCGCTGTACAGAAGCGCTGTGCAAAAGAACTCCCGCTGGCGCTATCGACCAGTAAAAACGGCATACTAATCTCCCGCACCCCGAACGCGGGCCTTCTGCCATGCGTTTTGGTTTCCCGCAGCGCAGCTAATGCGGGCGCTATCGACCAATGAAAATTTGCATTAGCTTTTTAACGTGCTGTCAAAGATAAATATTCTCAACCACACGCCACGTCAACAAGATATGTATTTAGTGCCAAGTCAAAACTTATGTCAATGCATGTAAATTGCTATCGCATTGAACTTTTCGACGGATTAATCCGTCATTGGCGTTGAACCAATGGTGCAGATACATCCGTCTTTGGCGTTGATACAAGATACAAGATACAAGATATTTATTCATAAAAGTCAATGTTTTACAAGTCAGGTATGTACATAATAAGTAGTATTATTTATTAATTACATCGGATGTCAAATAAGGTCACATATAGCTTTATATGTCTGAGTGATACAGGAAGTTTCAATTCAAAAATATTAGTTACTAAATTGTGATGCCTTAACAGTAAGGTTATGTAGGTGCTCCTAATACTTAGGGCCAGTGCACGTCTCAACAAATTCGTCAACGCTGTAGCATGCTATGTTGTTTAACATAGTTTTAAGTTTGTTGTCGAACATTTTTTCAGTTTTTGATAGTTTTATCTCCTCTGGTAGCAAGTTATACAATTTTGCGCCTAAGACCCCAAGTGACTTCTGGGTCTTTGCGAGCCTGCACCGCGGGATAAATAAGCGGTTGTTCCAACGAGCCGACGAATGGGTAGCGTATTGGTCCACGTTGGCCCTAACATACTTGCAAGCGGTTAATATGTAAACACTGGGAAGGGTAAGTATCTTAAGCTCCTTAAATAGATTTTTAGCAGGATGGTCGTATGACTTTCCGCTAATTATACGAATAGCACGTTTTTGTAATTTAAATGGTCTATCTCGGTCCGCTGCTGTTGCCCACAGGTCAGCACCCAGTTGAAAAGGTTCATAGAGAGATTAGAGAGTACTATTCACTAAAGCTCGCAGGCTTGTAGGTACTGTTGACCCATGAAAGTGTTAACACTTTGTCATTATGAACAATGAACATCTTTGATGAATGCCATGCCATTGAGTACGTCAACTGGGGTTACTTTGATTCGCGGGTCGACTTTGATCAAATAGGTTTTTCTCCGAAATCATTGTTTTTACTTGTGGGTGAACTGTGGCAGTGAATATATTAGTTATCTATCTTGCTGTATACTCGATTAAATCTTCTTCATTTCAAATAGTTTTGCTTTTATACTACATTCTAAATTATCAACGTAGCCCCATTTTTTCCTAAAGTAACCCCAGTCTACCGGTACCTATCGAATTAGCACTTTACTATGACAGAGCAGTAAAGTGCTCCACATTTTCGTTAGCCGACCTAGTTAGTTTGTACAGTACAAAGACGATTAACATGATCGCATAGAATTGTTAATGCTAGACGAGGTTTGAGAATATGGGTTTTGTTATTACTTTCCAAAAACCAAGAAAACGTTTTTTCTTTGTCTGGGTTATTTTCAAAACAAATTACCTACTGTATGTACCTACAGTAATTTGGTTTCATGACCGTATATGGTAAATAACAAAAAAAAATACCACCCGTTTCCTAAAAATAATTTTAAATAAAGACACCGGAGGTTAATCTGGGTATTTCCAGTATGTCCACAAAAGTGTAGTTTTGGCCTATATTATAATTAGGAGTATTTAATTTTATACACTGAAGCCACACAAAAGACAATTAGTAGGTAACTAAACATCTGTATGTCTCAATTCCATCCTTACAGTTTATGAGCAATTTACGAAACCTCAGCATTCAGCGACCAAAATATATGGCACATATTAGAACCAAGTAAGTTCCAAAACTAATTGGGAGAAAACAACAAAAAGCCATTAGGAAGGTTTTTTTACCAATCGACTCACACCGCACTTTGCTAACTGGTTGAAACTGGTTTTAACCTGTCCTTAAGTTGGGTCTACATCTGCAAATTGGTTTGGAACTTGTTTTTGAGCATAATTTGAGCTAATTGCTCGCACTCGGCTCGCAGCCAACTGCGAGCAACACTGAGGAGGAAAGGCTTTTACCTTAAATCAGGGACTTTTACTGGAAGCAGCCTTAATTTGTTTATCTAACGAGTGTTTATGATTTTGAGCTAAGTAAATAATAATAATAAATATTTGCGGACAATCTTACACAAATCAACCTAGTCCCAAACTAAGCAAAGCTTGTACTATGGGTACTAGATGACGATATAGATACTTATATAGAGAAATAAATACTTAAATACATAGAAAACATCCATGACTCAGGAACAAATATTCGTGCTCATCACACAAATAAATGCCCATACCGGGATTCGAACCCAGGACCTCTTGCTTCGTAGGCAGGGTCACTACCAACTAGGCTAAAGCGGTCGTAAGTTTATCTCGAAAATGTTAAGAGTGCTCTTCAAAAAAGCGCTAGCTCAGAATTCAGTATTTTGACACGCGTAGTGCGTTTGTGTGTGTAAATACTACTACCACCCACACAAACGTACCTAACCCCCACATGCACAGCGAGATCGCACCAGCCGCGGGTGCCGTCCCTTTCTAGCTATATGTAAGTGCGATCGGGATAGAACTAACCGCGGAGCTTGCCGATGCAAATAGCTGTATAGCGCACCGTTGGAATTCACTCCGTGACCGATATTGATACTTGCACTAAAAAGTGGTAAGTATTACTTCGCTAACATGATGTTCTAGAACATCATGTTAGCGAAGTTAGATAACTTGAATAAAGTAAGTATTTGATTTTTGAGCACAAGTTTTCTATTTGTATTAAAATACTATGATATGACAAAGTATATTTAGTTTCGTTTTTTTAGTATAAAATAAACTAACGAGTTTTAAAGTTGTCAGTAATAAAATAAGAATAATAATTTGTTTTACGGATATTAATAGTTTGCATGAGTCTTATTTATATATAGTAATGTAATGAAATTATACCAGTAGACCCACTACTAGGAAATTACTGGGTACTTACGTATTCATTTCTTGAAGAAATTTTTTTTTGTTATGTACAGTAAAAAAAACGGCCCTTTATAGAAATTGCTATGTCCGTTTCTTACCAAAGGAACTGAAAATTATAAATTATACAAACACAGCTTTTTATCTAGAATACAATTAATTAATGCGTGATTTTATTCAAAAGCCTAAAACCTCAGATGATAAAAAGGAATAGATATGAAACGGGGGCTTGGCGCGTGTCGGTGCGAAATGGGCATGTCACTGCCCACCGCATGTTAGTCGCAATTTGCCGTGAATCTGAAATGTTTTTCTACGTTTACTCAAAATGCCGAATTGTAGCGTGGTTACATGCAAAAATAGGAATAAAACTAAAACCTACATGAATGGTGGAGTCACGCACCACATGTGAGTATTAGTATTTTCATTTAAGTCAGTAAAAACTAATATTTTAATAAATAAACGCAACGCCGCATCATTTCTCGGGATCGAACTAACATATCGAACGAAAAAGCATATTTTTGTTCTATGCGTTGTACATTGAACGTTCAATACAGTAAACCACGGCGCAATGTATTAAACCACTATGGATATGGACGATGCTTGAATTTTTTAGTGGTACGGCCGCTGCTTGGCGTCGCAAACTAGAGCGGTGCCAAAGTGCAGTTACAATTTACGCGTAATCGATAAAATAGAAGGACGATATCATACTAGTTATTTTATTTCGACTACTTTCGCTGTTTTATTTTATTTAATTACTTGTTTTGGTTGGGTGCCTATCTTAAAGGTAACTAATAACATACTAATAAGATTAAAAGGCACAAAATGTTTACGGTACCTACTTATAAGATTTTCATTAAGTTGCAGTATGAACGGTAAATAGACATATTAAAATTGTATATACAAGTATATAATTTAGTTGCAAATGGCTTCAGAACAACTTAAAATATGATATTATTACCAATAATTTATTTTAAATGAGTATTTTTTACTTTCATTTGAAATGTGATAATTGAAGAAGAAATCTCGGTTTCTTATTACAGTTTTCCAAAGAATTCGAGTAGGTACTAAAAAAATGGATAGATGCTACTGGCAGAGGTCCTAACTGGTTTCCTGTACAGAGAAGAATTAATGTGTTCGTAACATTTTCAAGAAAAATGTTTCCAACCACTTAATAAGAGCCGTACACTTTTCGAATATTTGACACCTCGCTTGCTTGAAACCTTGGTGTAAAATGTATGGTAACACATCTTCGCACATCTTTGGTGGATACTCGCCCTTAGCCTTAAATCTCGTAATATGAGTAATGGACAGTCGCCATCACATACATAGGTACACTATAGGTGTTCAAAAATATCGGCACATGCACCCTAATGCCTTGACAATAGAGGTGTGTTCCGATATTTGTGACGTGCTTGTTTGCTCCGATGTATGTGATGGCGACTGGACATATTATTTCGGGCCAAAATGCGAGTCGGATCGGCCTGGTACCTACAGGTCAAAAATATCGATGTGACCAGAGTTTTAAATGTATGTGAACACGAAATTATAAAAAGCCGTTTATGTTACTCTGTAGGTATTCGTCAATATTTTTTACTTTTGCGATTTATGGTAAGTTAACAACCCGTGTTATTTAAACTTGTAGCTAAAAGTTTAAATACCACCACATAAACTTACCATGTTGTTGAAGTTGTTACCCATCAATATCATAACATAATATTAATTTTTATATCAATGTCGATAAAACATAATTTTAACGTTTGTCGCCCCCCTAGTGTAGTGCGTTTAAGCCAATCACAGCCCTTGTTTGCATGTTGCCGTAGACTCACTGGCAACGCCCGAGTCTTTGTTTTTACACGGTTCAATGTGTGTGCCTGTGGGCGCTGCGGTGGGAGAAAACTGGGGACATCGGTTTTGGTTGAAATTAAGCAGTACGGCACTTCTCCCTTTTTTTATGTTCTGAGCCTAAAACCTATGTCACTTATTAGGATTCCGTACTCAAAGAGTAAAACGGGACCCTAGGTTATAGGTTATAGGTTGTACGCGGGCTGGGTTTCCGCAACTCGACGTCATAAATGCGCCTATTTTGCGTAGGGGTTTTGGCACTACTGTTATTCGTGCCAACCCAGTTCCACCAGGAAGCCTAGCAGACCCTTTACGTTGCCAACGGCCTCCGGTAGTGACCCCGGTGTTCCGAGGTACTTTGCCCTGTAGTCCGCCACTCCAGGACATGTCAGGATGACGTGGGCGGCTGTCTCGTCCTCTTCCATGCAGGCTCTGCAGAGAGGACTGTCTGTAACACCTAAAGTAAAAAGGTGTTTGTTTAGTAGTGCATGACCAGTTATAGCTCCTGTCAGAAGACGGAGTGCCGGCCTCTTTAGCTGCTTTAGCTTCCTTGACAATCCGGGGTTGATTGTCGGGAGGGCCTCCCTGGTTTGCCTGCAGGTTCCTAGGGTGTTCCAATGTTTTTGGTGTTCTACCTTGGTGTTTAGTCGCAGTGTGCTCCGCAGCCATGCAGAGGGTAGAGGAATTGTGGGTTCCGGTCCTACAGCTCTTGACTCTGAACCCTCTCTAGCCAGTGCATCCGGTGCATCGTTACCGCGTGAATTACTGTGCCCTTTGATCCATTGCAGGGTTATGTCGCTGTTATTACATACCTCTGATAGGATTTTGTGGCACTCGTGTATCAGCCCAGAAGTTGTTGCGTGACCTTGCAGGGCTTGCAGTACGGATCGACTATCGGAAAGTATGCGGATGGGATATCCCCTTACCTCCCTGGAGGCGATTGCGTGAGCAGCCATTATTATGCCCATACACTCTGCCTGGAAGACGGTGTTGTGGGTCCCTAATGGTGTCGAAATGCGTATGTTTAGGTCCTCCGAGAATACTCCTGATCCGGTGCCTGACCTTGTCTGACGGGACCCTATTACTAAGACTCCGCTGTCCGTCTGTCTGTCTGAATGCCTGTCTGTTCTTCTGTCACCAGGCTGTATCTCATGAACCGTGATAGATAGAGATTTTCACAGATGATGTATTTATGTTGTCGCTATTTATAACAAAAAATACTAAAAAACAGAATACATCTTTTTATTTTTATTTTAGTTTTTATTTGTTTCTTTTTCTTTTACAATCTTACACAAATCGACCTTGCCCCAAACTAAGCAAAGCTTGTACTATGGGTACTAGACGACGATAAACATACTTATATAGATAAATACATACTTAAATACATAGAAAACATCCATGACTCAGGAACAAATATTTGTGGTCATCACACAAATAAATGCCCTTACCGGGATTCGAACCCGGGACCTCCAGCTTCGTAGGCAGAGTCACTACCAAGTCATAGTCATAGTCATAGTCATTTATTCATTTAACAATATCCATTGTGTTTGAATTAACTTCATTAAAAATAACAATAATATACAAAACTAAAAAGATAATAATAAATACAAACAGTTAAATTACACATCACTCCAGATCATAAGTAGGTACAATACAACATGCATGACAAAACATATTAATTCATTTAAAAATACAATTTAGTTACTAACTAGGCTACAGGGGGCTCCTATACAACAAACGTGATTTTAGATATATATATTTTGCCGTTTTTAGATATAGATAATGGTACGGAACCCTTCGTGCGCGAGTCCGACTCGCACTTGGCCGGTTTTTTTAACATTTATTTCGAAATAAAGAGTGATACTCGGAAATTTCGAAGGGAAGGTCAATCGTCGAATCCGACTCGGCTGGGCAGCATTCGGGAAGCTACGGCACATCTTTTCGTCCAATATTCCGCAGTGTCTCAAGACGAGAGTCTTTGACCAGTGTGTGTTGCCAGTGATGACATATGGCACGGAAACGTGGTCGCTTACTATAGGCCTCATAAGAAGGCTCAAAGTCACTCAAAGGGCAATGGAGAGGGCTATGCTGGGAGTTTCTCTGCGCGATCGCATCACAAATGAGGCTATCCGCAGCAGAACCAAGGTAACCGATATATCCCTCCGAATTGCTAAACTTAAGTGGCAGTGGGCGGGGCACATTGCACGTAGAACCGATGGCCGTTGGGGCGGAAAGGTTCTGGAGTGGCAACCACGTACCGGAAGGCGCAGCGTGGGTAGGCCCCCCCGCAAGGTGGACTGATGACCTGGTAAAGGTCGCGGGAGTCCGCTGGATGCGGGTGGCGCAGGAACGGCCATTGTGGCACTCTTTGGGGGAGGCCTATGTCCAGCAGTGGACGTCTTTCGGCTGATATGATGATGATGATGATGATGACTCGGAAATGTAATAAAACCACGTAAAAATCTCCCTTTCCAGTGTAAACCCCCGGTGTGTGTTATTATTATATATAAACGAAAATAATAACTAAATGCAAGGTAGGATCGTGCTGTACTTAACAAACGCCATATAAGCTTGTTTTTTAAAAAGTTTTTTATTCATCTTGTTATTTTCAATAACCCTGCATATTATGTCGCTGGTTCGTGGGTACTTGTACAGACAAATCACACAAACGCAAACAAGATAGGTCTATCTATTTTAGTTTAGGAGTTCCCATGACCACCTTCCATCATCAGATCCTGGAAATCATCCATCACCAAAGTGTTTACCAAGACAAAACAGATGAGCCCAAACTAGATGGGTTTATCTAGTTTAGTTTAGGAGTTCCATGACCACCTTATAGCTCCATCATCAGACTCTGGAAATCATCCAGCACCAAAGTCTTGCCGTGCCATGACCAAATAAATGAGCCCAAATTCGATGGCTTTATCTTGTTGAGTTTAGGAGTTGCTATGGCCACCTTCCGACTCCATCATCAGACCAGCTCTATGATATTATGTCACCGAAGATACGCAATTGTACCTAATTTGAAGATTTCACCCAAACTCCCATACATACATACATACTAACAAGGTGGACTGATAAGTAACAAGTAAATAAATTAAATCTATCAAGTATCACGATCACTCGTACAATAATAATTGACTATAGAACGCGTAGTTTAGACAAAAGGATCCAACCCACAAGACATCACCATTGAAATGTATGACTTTTGTTCTAGGTAGAAGGTTCAATTTTAAATGTTACGTATCCGGTGGGTTTGAGCCTTTTCGCTACACTACGTCATATGCGGCAGCTATGCAATTCATAACTTGTCTCGATTAGCCTCACGAATGTATCCCCAGTATAGTTTGACCCCGAGGTTGGTAACAACTATGCCTAGTCGGAGATCAAAATAATATTATTTTATCTGAAGAGTGGCCGGTTAGCTTCGTGAATAGCCACAAATAAACACACTACACGTCTGTCTCGGAGGGCTATTCAGCCGGTACTGAGATAAATTCCCGCGCGACGGTAAATTTATACTAGTTTTGAATAATTATTTATAAATATAAATTTTGACAAAAGTTATATTTTTTGGACAGGATCTTGTTGGTACAAGCATGAACTTTAATGTTGTGTAAGATTCAATACAAAAATTATTCAACAATAATGAGAAAATCCTTGAGTTTTCAGTACGATTTTGTTGACAAATATGGTGTAATTGAGAACAGTTTACATATATATACGTGCAGAATAAGGAAAATTCGAGGCGGCTAGGAGCAATGGCAACATATTACGCTAGTGAAAATAGAAAAAAACAATTAGGTTCTCATATAACATCATGGAGTATTAGGGGCTCAAACTTATGACTCTGCGCTCTCTTCAGAAAACTACTGTCGGTAATCGGGTATTTTCGGTTAAAGTATTCAGTTCTTCGTAAATTGGAGGCGGCTAGGACCAATATGAGGAGTTTACCTATGCAAATAAGTAATCAGGATCTAGAAAAAGCTCTCCGTTTCTTAGAATTACAACGTCAAAAATCCGTCATTCTCGCTTATTCCTGACCAAAAAACGAGCGCCCTCTTAATTTAAAATTGTATTCATACATACATACTGTTAGCAACCACAAACATATAACCAAAACGTTGTACTCTTTATAAAAGTATATTTTAAACAATCTTTATAACTATTGCTGGTTGTACAAATACTAACTTCTACACCTTACAATTTAATCAACACCAAGCACATCCATTCGACATCACTGCCTGACCGAGAATGTCCCTTGGCGCAAATTCACCTTACTGACGTTAACGACGGTCGTTGTGACGTCACCAGAATGGTCAGTTGAGCTACTTTCAAACTACAATTTATTCCATAAAACAATAAGACCTTACAATACCTACATACATACATACATACAATCACGCCTTTACCCCTAAAAGGGGTAGGCAGAGCACATGAAACTCGTGTTCCAGTGCCACTTTTAGCATAAATGTGGGTATAAAAGATCGAATAAATGTGATGTCGCAGTGATAGGTTGCTAGCCCATCGCCCACAACACACTTCAACCCTGTTCCCTTAGTCGACTCATCGACACCCACGGGAAGAAAGGGGGTGGTGCTATTCTAACCCGACACCACACGGGATTGTATTCATCTAGTAATGATATTAAGTTGAAATGCAAGTTACACCTTTGTATGCCTTATTTATTAAGGTGAGTCAAGCTTTCCAAGGAAACTTCCACCGAACCACAAATAAACGTTCAAACGAACAATCGTTTAAACCACATAGGAGAAACAAAAGCAATTGGTCGGAATTTATTATCTCCAATCCCCAAAGTAGTAGAAGTGAATGAAAATGACAAAGCGTTGTCAGTGCAGAGCTCTGGGGCGGGCGATTCGGTGCAACCCAGTCGTTGTAAACGTAAATACTGACTGTTGTCCTTCGTTAACAGCACTGGTGAGAGAAAGACGGTGGTATTTAACGAGGGGAAAACTCATTTTAACGAAAGTGGCGGCTCGTAGCGCCGGCAGAGCACGCTGCATGCACTGGCTCCTCTGAGGAAATTACTCCGGAATATTGTTTTGTATTGCACTTGTTACCCCACCTCTCCCACCCCCATTCCCCTTTATACCTCTCGCTGCTTTATTCTCACTCATTGAACCACGGTTTTAAACGATTTATTTCCCTGTGAAGTAATTGTATCGTCACTCCATTCCGTGGGTAGAGCTACAATGCATTGTCACGACTCACCTATGATGTTGTTCCGTATTAAAATAGCGTTTCCCGTGTGTTTACGGCGTAAGGAGAGTATTTTTCATTTTCTTTGTCAACTTCACATGTACCCTTTCACAGAAAAACAGATCATGCAAAACTGATTCCTCAACACAAGTTTGCTTTCCTTCAGTCCCAAATGCCGCGTAGGACGGATAAGGAAACAAACACAATTATTTAAGGAAACAAAGAAAATACCCAAAAAAATTTTTTTTTGATTTAGGTCACGTGTTGTGGCAGGTTAAAATAGCATCACCTCTTTTTTCTCTTACGTTTCGTATGAGTCGACAGTGGGAATTTAGTGCAAATGTGTTGTGGGTCGGCTAGCATCCTATCACAGCAATATCACATTTTGTTCATCTGTAAACCTACAAGTGCACTAAGAAATGGCACTAAGAATTAAATTCCTAATGGTCCGCCTGCCCCTCTTGGGAATGCAGGCGTGAGTGTATGACATGATCAGTATGTTTTTGTTAGATGTGTAACAGTATCTAAGTATACAGAAAGGCAGCTATAAAAACATTAAATGCACAAATTAAAAAAAAGCGCAAAAAAAAACTAAAACAAATAACACACAAAAGAAAAAACTATGATTGCGGCAATGGGTACCAGGCTCAGCATATGCTGGAGCTTACAAGCTCACAGCTCAGTCTGGCCCCTAGCCCCTCATAAGTCCGTTACAATGTTAATAAGATAAAAAATCAGGGTTAATATCAGCTCTTTGTACAATTTCTGCGTCATAATAGAGCAAAAACGAATTAGAAATACAGAACAAGAAAATTAAGAACAGAACGGCGCCGCAAACCTCTTGAAAACTTAATGAAAAACCGGGAAAGTTATCTAGATGCGAATAAACCATATCTCAAATCCTTTTCTGCAGAATCTTAGGGAAGCTTCCACAAACATTTTCTCTCCTACTTTTGCTTGTTTTAAAACTCTGTTGTTCCGACGGAAACTCTTTACTGCGACAAATTAATTAACTGGTGGGTTTAAACATATTTTGGATCGTTTTGCTAAAAAAGAAACTAAATAATTTGTACGATAGTTAAATCCAGCTTGGGTATAATAACGTGAAGGGCCATAATATAATAATAATATAAGACTATAATATAATAATAATATAAGGACTTATTAGGAACCGGCCAAATGAAAAGTAATGTGTTGCTCTGAAAAACAAAGATTTGTTTAAATCGGTAACAAAAGTTAGAGTACGTACTTTATAGCACTAAATACACAAATATCATACCTGAAAAACAAATTAACGACATTTAAAGTCCATTTATTGGCTTGTCGATTCCCACTTTGCACATTGTAATTATAAAATAACTCATTTAAACATCTTCAGTTCATATCCTCACAAATCACAATCGTCATCTTCAAAACAATCCCTGGCGGTGGCAGCGCCATCTTTTGACATTTGAAAGATCGATACAAAAACCCACAAACCACCACGCCAACAAACTGTCCTCAGTTTGGCGGAACATATATTTTGTAAAACTAGCGTTTAAGTTTTTGTGAGAAAAAAAAAAAAAAAAACAAAAAAACAAAATAAAGAAATCTCATTTCTTTATATATACATTAACAAAAAGCGTCTTGAATTACAATGGTTTCGTTTTGCCGCCCGCGTTCCTTTTATTATTATTATTATTATTTATGGGTCGAAATCAAAAAAGATGCCCATAGTTAAGAGCCTTAATCTAATCTATGCTTTAACTTTTCTCATTTTCGTAACGGCAATTACCCATATATAATGTATGGGTAATTGCCGTTACGAAAATGAGAAAAGTTAAAGCATAGATTAGATTAAGGCTCTTAACTATGGGCATCTTTTTTGATTTCGACCCTTATTATTATCATAAAAGGGGTATAATTTTACAAATAAGGTCTGTCCCACAAAACGGTTTACACAGTTTGTCTGTGGGATCTGAGTTTCTTCACTAACTAAATTATGACAATTACTATACTTATATGCTATCTACTATTATGCTACTTATCTAAGAAATTATTAAATAATTTTCTTTTAAATGTGGCTCTATTGGCCTCCAGTCTAATATCTGCCGGCACGCAGTTTAGAGTGTAGGGTAGGTGTTTCCGCTGGCATCTATCGCCTTAGTAATTGGTTACCCTTGGTATATTGTACTTGCCCGCAGCTACCGACCTGGTGCCTTAAGTGTGACATAATTGCGATAGGCTATGTTCTCCACTTCCATGGTGATTAAGTGCTAGGATGAATTTATGCTTAAGGCTTACTGGGAGAGTCTTACATATCTTAAAAAGTTTGTTATAATCTGTCTTACATTTATTTTTAGTCTTTTTGTTGACTAGAAGTTTTAGGAATCTTAACTGCAGTTTTGATATAGCGACAAATACGTACCTACTCGTTTCCAATGCAATACGATTATTTTGCTAAATGGCTTAATATACCCCCATAAGGTGTTTGTTGTAGAGAAACAAAATGTGACTTACGCTCCGCCCCATACCTCATGGGATACCCCTCTTTCATGTTTCTATTTTTTAAATCAGAATATCATAACAGACACGTGAAAAGAAAGCGATATCCTAGAGAAAAACCGTTTCTGCTCCTGCCATTTTAGACAAGTGGAATCGCGTCCCAGGTGGGGATATTCATTGAATCATTAACTAGTAACGATAGTCACCGTCACAAAACTGACAATCAATGTCAGAATCATATACAATAAGTAATAAGCCCGACAGTTTTGATGTGATTATAGATGTGAAGTTAAATGATGGATATCCCGTCATTTATTCGCAACCTTTTAATAACTGTTCATAATTATTTTGATAATTTATAGAAATGTAGCAAGTGGCTTCATGTAATGATGATTCATCAAAAATAATTAGTGTAAAGTATTAATGTATTCTTTTTTTTTTTGTGTCAACATTTCATTAAATTTAGTTTCATCGGAATATCAGTGTGCCGCCTTGCTATTACACATTACACATTTAGTTCTCGCTAGTGTTCACACCAGCATATCTACGAATACAATTTCAATCTAATCCGAATACCTTAGTACATTCTTACAACGCTAAATATCTGCCGATAATTTTATTTACATTTTTTTGTCTTTTATATTTTTCAATTTAGGCATATTACCTACATGCACCTATGAATGCCGATAAACTAACGCAGGTTCGGAAAGAACTCTTCCCCGAAAAGAACTGGCGTAAAAAACTCGGCGATGTATAATTTTTTTCAAAACACACACAATATATTTAATTTCAGTATCAGAGTATTGTAAAATTACATTATAAAATTTCAGAAGCGTTCATAGCCCGGCGGCGCCTGCGTATCGGAAACGATAACACAGGTCAAGCAAAGACGGCAGGGGTTAGTCTTTGGATGGGTGACCGCCTGTTTGAGTGGTTACTATAAATGAGCGCTTCCGTGCTTTGGAAGGCACGCTAAGCAGTTGATCCCGGTTGCTGTCTATGACAGTAGTCGTTAAGCCGAGTTAGAGGCCTTCGGGGCGGCTTAAGAACCTCTAACAGTCGAGTTGCCCACTCACTTGACCAAGGGGGCACAACTGTCACTCGCGTCCGCAGGAGCTACCTACCACAACCCTGCACGTGTCCCCTGGGTGGTACTAAAGAGTGACAAACTCAAAAAGGCCAAAAAATAATATATGCCATACGATTAAATAAATAAATTATAAAATTACATTGCTACAGTAGAAAGCTTATTTACTTATTTTACGATACATTTCTAGTGCAGGACTTTATCAGTGCCAAATATCCCTATCAATGATGGAATCATTTATCTTTTAATATGCTTACCAAGAATAAGCTAGAATTTTATACAATTTACCAAGAACGACTTTTTCGCTTTTTCTAGTCTGTAAAGTGCTGTTTTGAGCTTCCCCGTGCTTCTGGTAGCCTTGGGCATATCAGTGTTCGTTGGGAGGTTGTATAAATTCTTCCTAACATACATTACTATTTCAAATACGTATAGTGACAGCTGTGTTAGAATATCTGTTTCCTTAAAGAATTATCTTAATGACTCACGCGACCCCAGGTTATAAATTGCTCTAACAGCCCTTTTTTGTAAGATAAAGACAGTCTCAATATCTGCCACTGATCCTCATTAAATAAAGAAACCATAAGTAATTATACTATGAAAGTAAGCGAAGTAAACTAACCGTGCCATCGCTACATTACTAAGGTTGCCTTTTCCAAAAGGTACCTAACAATTCAACATACACTCGTAACAAACACTTAACACACGTAAACACTCCCTCTCACGGACACTTTCACACGCGCACACACTCACACGCTCTCAAACACAAACTCTCTTTGTACAAAAAAAACAGCATAATTATTGTTTTTATTAATCATGTGTTCCCTTTGATATGTTAGCAGCGCTCATATTATATCTAATGTTTAATTTTCACTTTGTTTGTTACTTTCATGTCGTGCTTCTTGTGACGTGTGTCTGAAGAGATTTGTTAACCGACTCAGTGGGTCCCCAGAACCAGGCTCAGCCTAGTTTGGAGCCCCACGGATAATGTCTGTATAATCTGTTATCATGTGCTTGTCTAATAATAAATTATTCTTATTCTTCTTATTCTTATTGGTAAGCTGCCTTATTCTCCTGACTGCAAAAGCAGCGGAGCTCAACCTACTTCCTATCGCAGTTATGTGAGAACTCCACTGCAGTTTAGAGTCTAACGTAATACCTAAGAAAACAGTTGACTTTACAAATTTAAATTATTTTAGGTCTTTTGATTTATGTCTATTGGTACTCTTTGTGTGCCCTTTATATTTTTGTTTATGTGACTGTTTGTGTTCTAAATAAATTAAACAAAAAAAAATGGTTTCATCGTTAGGTTTAATATTTGAGGCTAAGTTTACCTTTGAGTTCGCTAGTGTGAATTTTATACATTTAGTTGTTTTTTGATTTAACACTAAGTTATTGGCAGCAAACCAGTCAGGTATCATGGAGAGGGTATTATTTGGTATCTTTCCTATTAACCTTGAACAGGAATGAGGTGTCATCGGCGAGCATCACAATGCCTGATCTTCGGCGTATCATATATGGTAGATCATTTACAAAAACAAGGAACAAGAATGGAGCTAGAATAGATCCTTGAGGTACTCCCATCTCCACCACTGTCTCTGACGAAATGGCCCCATTTATCGCAACCTTTAAATTTGTTGTGTTAAATATGACTGCATCTAACGCAGAGAGTTGCTGGGATCTAATGCATGTCCTCTAACATATTTGAATGGCTAGTTTTTGCCCCTAATCTAACCCAACCTACATTTCTGGTAGCGCACGTTCATGAAATGTCGCAGTTCAAACTTTTTTTGTTTAGGGTGGGAAAGTGACCCGAGTGGTTATGTCAAGCTGAAACGGAGAACTTCGTTCACTTCGCTCGGTCGTTCATTTAGTAGGATTATATTTCACATCATCATGCATCCTCCTAGCGTTGTGCCCGTTTGTACCCTAAAGGACCGAGGTACTCGGAGTCCGCTTTGGCATTATTAAATTTTACATATTCCTTTCATTTCCTTTAAAAACAGGAGAATGCGTATAACTGTCTCAAGACAATCCTCGCGGTTGTTGTTCAGGTGAGCACCGCCACCACTAGCTAAGTGAAAGAATATGAAAATTATATTCCTTTATGAATTATTTATACATCTCCTGCCATTATACACGACATAATAACGAAGTGATTTCTTTTGGGGATCATAACATCGTAATGTTCTGCGAAAACTCGAAACTGTGTCAATGTGATGCAAATAGCTAAGCATTTCTTTGCCAGTAGTGGTTAGTTTTTTAATAGGTAAGGGCTGATTTTTAGCTGACGTTCTAAGAACAGAACGAGTTATCTCAAAAAGCAAATCTTATGTGGAGAAACATTTTTATGGAATATGTATTGTTAATATCAGAAGACAGTTTAGATCGAAGATCCATAATAATTATGTACGTAGGTATATTATTTCACTGTTATTTTATTATTAAAGACTACTACTACTAAAGTACGTATCTCTTCCAGTTAACTTTTGAGTAGATGACCTCCGATTTTGAATGATAGACAAGTTTTTAGCTAGATGAGATGCATTTTTGTGATGTCATAGGCAAATTTAAAAATTGTTTTGTTTTAAAACTTTTGTTACCCGTACAATTAGTATCATTAATTTGAGTTACAGAACGCACCATTTTTATCTTTTATTTACAGATTTTATTATTTAATCACTGAATTGTGTGAAAATGGCAGGATACAGAACTACCTAAGCAATGAGGAACAAAGCCGGTAGGTATTCCATCCGCGATATTTAGAAGGGACATGTCCTCACTAACACGTCACTATCTTTCAAAATCAGAATAACAGGGTTACAAAAGTGGGGATATTATATGTCACCTTCTGTCATTTATTAAATACTAGCTGTTGCCCGCGACTTCGTCCGCGTAGAACTTTTTATCGTCTTAGAAAATGATTTCTCTCAATACAAAATTTGAACTCTCTTTTAGGGGATAATTAAAAAAAAAGTTGATGTTCATTTTCTAGTTTGTGAACAAACAGTCTAAAACCAAAGTTAAAAATCTCATACTTTAAAAATGCCTTGAAATACTCAAACTTTGAACCAATTTTAACACTCTTAGGGGATGAATTTGGAAAAACTCTGAAATCAGTTTTGTAGTATTTTAACGTACAGAATAAGACCGAAGTTAAAAATCTCTTACTCACACTTTAAAATTTTATTGCTCGCCATTTAAAATTTGAACCCTCTTTTAAACCCCCTTAGAGGTTGAATTTTTCTAATCGCTGAAAGAACTTTTTTCGTAAACTTTTAAGTCTCTAGCTCAAAAAAAGTGTTGCCCATACAAAGCTTTCTTAACCCCCCTAGGGGTGGAATTTTCTAAAACTCTGAAAGTACTTTATTATTAATTTTAATAAGTAACATTTCGAATAGTTTTAAGTCTAGTAAAAATAAAAGTTTTTCCCACACAACACTGGCTACCCTTCTTAAGGATCTTAAGGATCCCCTTAGGGATGGAGTTTTCTAAAACGCTGAAAGTTCTTTTTTAGTATTCTAATAAGTAATCTTTTTGCAAAGTTTTAAGTCTAACTCAAAAAAAGTGTTGCCCATGCAAAGCTTGCTCTCCTTTTTAACCCTATTAGGGGTGGAATTTTCTAAAACGATTTGTGTTCTTTTTTTGTATTTTAATAAGTAATCTTTCTACAAAGTTTCAAGTCTCTAACTCAAAAACATAAACTTTCCCTGATAAAAACTTTGCACCCCTTTTTATCCCCCTTAGGGATAGATTTTTTCAAAACGCTGAAAGTCTTTTTTTTTGTATTTTTATAAATAATCTTTCTACAAAGTTTTAAGTGTCTAGCTCAGAAAAAGTGTTCCCCATACAAACCTTGCACCCTTTTTTAACCCCCTTAGGGAATGATTTTTGTAAAACGCCGAATGTAGTATTTTTCATGTTCTAATAAGTAATTTTTCGACAAAATTGTAAGTCTCTATTAAAAAAAAATATGTTTTTCCCATACAAACTTTGCACCCTATTTTACCCCCTTAGGGGTGAAATTTTCCAAAACGCTGAAAGTACTTTCTTTGTATTTAAATAATCTTTATACAAAGTTTTAGGACTCTAGCTAAAAAAAATAGTTTCCCACATACAAACTTTGCACCCCTATTTTAGCCCCCTATTTTTAGGGGTAGAATTTTCTAAAACGCTGAAAGTACTTAATTTGTATTCTGATGACTAATCTTTCTACAAAGTTTTAAGTCTCTATTTAAAAAAAATATTGTTTCCCCCATACAAAATTTGCACCCCTATTTTACCCCCTTAGGGGTAGATTTTTTTAAAACACTGAATCTAGGTACTTTATTTGTATTCTAATGAATAATTTCTCTACAAAGTTTTAAGTCTCTATTTAAAAAAAAGTAGTTTTTCCCATACAAACTTTGCACTCTATTTTACCGCTTTAGGGGTAGAATTTTCTAAAACCCTGAAAGTTCTTTATTTGTATTCTAATGACTGATCTTTCTACAAAGTTTTAAGTCTCTATTTAAAAAAAAAATGTTTCCCCCATACAAACCTTGCACCCCTATTTTACCCCCGTAGGGGTGGAATTTTCCAAAACGCTGAAAGTGTTTCATTTGTATTCTAATAACTAATTTTTCTACAAAGTTTAAGTCTATAGCTCAAAAAAAAAAGGTTCTCCCATACAAACTTTGCACCCCTATTTTACCCCCTTAGGGGTAGAATTTTCAAAAATCCCTTTTTATCCCTAGCCCACGTTATAAAAGCAACATACTGTGCAAAAATCAACTCTCTAAGATTAGTAGTTTCGGCTGTGCGTTGATGAGTGAGTGAGTGAGTGAATAAGTCAGTCAGGACATAGGCATTTATTATGTATAAATAGATAGAAGATAATGAAACTCCCATTCAAATATCTCAAAAAATTATGAAGCTACATCCGTTTTAATGTCGCTTGTTAGAGTGAGAAAACGATGAGGGACTGTGACGTCAATATACTCGAGCGTCATAGTAAAAAACAATCGTTTCATATGAAGGTGCGTTTTGCGGAAAAGGGACAGAACATACCCCCTCTTAAAACTTTGGACTCTTATAACTTAATCATTACCTATATAACCTCTTGCTTTGTTTTTTTCTTCATTTGACTATATTTATTTTAAATTCTTTTTCGAGAAAATACATTATGATTATTTACCATATTTTCGATTCCTGAGCTATATAACCACGAACTTCGGAATTCGAAAATATTCGGGTATCTCTATCTCTATCGCACTAACCATACTCGAGTGACAGGGATGCAAATATATGAACATTGAGTATCGGTTTTCGTGGTAGCGCCGCAGGGGACCGATTTTTGACTTTCGAGCGCTCGAAATCAAAAGCGAGCGGTAGAAAATAATCGCATGCGAAAATTTGTCACGATTATTTTCGCATGAACCCAATAATAGGTATTTTTGAAATTCATCACTCGAAAGCTAGTGGTTTGGCTATTTATACTTTTGCGCTTCGTTGTACGTAGAAATTCGATAAGTACTGGTTATTTAAAATTGTATTCTACACATGGAATAAAAATAAAACATCATTAGAAGGTCTATTTTAGGCTATAATATTAATGTTTAAGTGTTTTTTTTGTGTTTTATGCGTTACATAACAGAAAAAACTAAGAACGTAGTAAATAATACCTAGTAAACGAAACGTATCGTTTCCCGCCTGTTATAAAAGTAAAGCCGCGTCCGCTGCGCCATGTTTTCGTGGTTTTTAAACGTCAAACATGTTTTGCCAATCAAAATAATACCCTATTTGTTTGCCGAAACTGACGGAAACATGTTAGTTGTTTAAAAACATGGAAAACATTGGTGCAGCGGACCCGGCTTAATACAAATTACAAATGATACAATTTGTCACAACAACTTTCTTTAGTTAGAATGAGACAGCAATTCATACTTTTCATTCTAAGTATAGCGAGTTGTTGTGAATCATTGCCAGGCCTTTACATATTACTATATCTCTGTCTCTTTTTAACCTGTGCAAAGAGAGAGAGAGAGAGAGAGAGAGACAAGTTAAATTATTTAATTTTAAAACAAACCCGCCAAAAGACTAAGTTCACAAAATTCGGTAGAAAAATAATATAAAATATATTAATCTTTATTTATCTCTTTCTAAGTTCATTGTCAGTCCAAAATTAAATACAAGTGAAGTGTCCAAATTGTCGGCACTTATTTTCTACCGATAGAATTGAATACGAGTGGTCAATACCACTCGTTTTTGAATTTACTATCGCTCGGATTTCAAAAATAGTATTTCATCGTTTCTGACAGTTTTCGAGTGAAAGAGTCGAGCGCTCGAAAGTCAAAAATCGGTCCCCAGGTACTTTGGCTGAATGCGCCGAGCGCGTGCCATTGTCATTCAAAAAAAACAAATTCGTGTTAATTATATTGTTCAAATTTGTTGATTTCATTTATTGAAATTACGACATAAAACGACATTTGCGCATATAAGTTCTCATATCAGAATCGAATATTTTTTTATGGTTTATATTTTAGCATTTGTCTCGTAAAGGTCTATCGTAGACGGGATTTAAATTATTAATAAGTGAAAGGCAAAGCAATTCCGCCATTTTGACGAAAATTTGACGTTTCTTATAGCTGACAGTTGGAGCAGCGTTTGATTTCAATAAAAATAAATGAAAAATTAAATGAAGTCGTATATTTCGGAAAATTAATTAACTGTCGCAGTCGGATAAAAACTATCCTAAGTTGCAGCTAGAATAATAATGTACTTATATAAAATGTTTCATATTTTTCCGTTCATGGGATGCTGAGAACATTCGTACCGCGCAAAGCTTAGTTTCAAACTGGCTGATTCTTTTTTTAATTTAGAGATTTATTATAAGTGGAGATGAATGTGTCATCAATTGTTTTTGCCCAGCTATGCGAAAGCGAAGCTCGGGTTATTTACTTTCTTTAATAACTATTATGCATGCCGCAGACGCGCGACGATCGTTTCTTTGGTAGTGCGTATGAACCAAAGAGATAATCATAAAAACAAGGATAATTTGGAAACATTAAACACAGACGCGTGCCAACAAGAGCCCATCAAACTCGACGCGTACGAGGCTGGTTCACAACGCTAACTGACAACTTGCCTGACTTGCCAGTGTAAGTTGTACCTTTGATTACGCGTAGATGTCGAATCTTATGGTCATATGTTGACTGGGTGAGTAGTGAGGTGAGTTGAGACAGATTGTGAATAGCATAGCAGCAGATCTCCACACGACACAACGCGCAGAATATTAGAGGGAATATTAGGAATACGCACATACCAATAAAATATGCGGTATATCTACAGTCAGCGACAGATTAAAAAATTTAATTTTAGGTAATTTTAGGTTACTCTGAGGTTTGCCTTTAATAATGACTAATTTAATTTGAACCTTTACGAAATATTATTCTATAATCTTATTATTTGTTAAGTATACACAAACACACAGTTAGATAAATTAAATTACCTAAGCATTAGTATCAAGTAGCAAATACAAAAAAAAACTGCATGTACTTTTATTTAAAAAATGTACTGATTCTACAATAAATAAAATTTCATTTTTCATTTTCATTTCATACAAAGCGAGCCTACAGCGCCCTGCGCGTCCAATACAATAATTCGTTTAGAATGCTGCTCGGGCTGCCGAGGAGGTGTAGTGCCTCGGGCATGTTTGCCGAAGCCCGTGTGGACGGGTTCCAGGCTATCATGCGCAAAAAGATAGCCTCGCTATTAGGCAGGGTGAGAGCAACCCGCCAACAGCATTCTACAGGCAATAGCGTGTAGATTTGACTGTCAGATTTCATCTTTCTGGATGGGACAGATTAAGGGTGCTGCCCAATTTATTATTAAAAAAATGTATATTGTTTATTGTCTACTGTCACTAACCTAATTTAGTCTTAAGTCATTTGTTACTAACATACTATGGATCAGCAGGTCTGAAATATAGATTTTATTTTATTTTATTATTATTTATTTCAGTTTTTCAATCAGCGCAGCGGTGTCGAAAAGGGATACGCATTAGACCGGTAATCCAAAGCTACTGTATTGGATTTTTGGTCTACTCCCTAGTAGTGCGTTTCAATTAAATAGTTATAAAAATAACAATGTATCAATACATTCATTGATAAAAAGAGAGGAAGGCCAAGGGCCCCCCTCACAGTATCGCGGTCTAATTGCGAAGAAAAGCAACAGCCGATGCCGTCCCCGGATGAGTCCACTTTGAATGGTGTTGGTACATATAAACTGGCAATATCAGTAATTCTACGCATACTCCACTAATGGAATTTATACGATATTTATAGTTTACCGGCATATTTTCATTTAAAATTAATATTGTTCGCAATTAGGAAGTACCTACAAGAGTAGTAATTTCGCCAGTGCCTGCAATCGACGGGTAATCCCGGCACGTCCTGCGCGCCATAAAGACTCCGTTGCTTCTCTTAGCCATAAAATCCGTCCTCCTCTGCAATAACAAAAGATCGATTTATGCGCAACTCGGTATTCTATATTAATTATGTGACGGGCTGCGCTGGGGCTTAGCTTCGCCCCAATATCCGGTCGCCGCGGGCTGTTTTCGTTCGGACACCTTTGTACGAGATTCCGATAAAGGGATCCACCATCCAATGGATCCATCTCCCTCCATTCACTGCGTTTTCATGAAATGTCAAAGCCGGAACTTCCTTAACTTCTCACAGATTTCTTCTTTGGTCAGCGGGAATTTTGACGCCTACTTCGTTAATTTCTAAACGGAAATCGTTTTACGAAAAATATTTCAGCCTCATTGTACGAAATCGTTTGAAATTTTCTCGCAGATTTAAAGATAACGATCAAAAGATGGAGTACGGTTAATTCAATTCATTAAAATACTCACGGCGGCTCCACAATGGGATGATTATGCCATAGAAATGTAAGCGCCGGGGTGGTTGCATAAAATGTATTCCCCTTGCTACCAACAAAGACAACCCTTTTATTCTTTTCTGTCGTCAGTGGCGGCGTAGTAATTCTCGTCTTTTAACAAATGGAAGACATTATCGCTGTGTCTGGCTTTTGTGTAAATTCACGTAGAATAAAAGTTAGTAAAAAGTTAAAGCGCTTACGTAGCGCTCGCATTTCAAATGTAACGGCTATTTTAAAAACGGGCAAAAACTCGCGCCTGTGCGCCGCCTAGGCGATACGTGCTAACTTCCGCGCGAACTTATATTAATAGTTTATCGTTTTATATGGCATAACTATTGCAAACTTTGTGAATCAATAAATTCTTTAAACGGTTTTGTATAGGTAAGTTAATTTTCTCAAAAACGGCCCGCAAAGTGAACATAACTCGCTACATATTGGAAGGTAGAGTGTATAGTTTAAGGTGGTTCGATTGCCATACAAAACGTTATTTGACATTCGCAGGCTAACGGCGTGATATTTTGAGAAACTTATGTAACAAACTTTCATCAATTGGCTTCCCATTTGCGCCAAATTCCCCCTTTAAACTTGTATAAACTAGATAAATTTGAGAAAAATAGATTTCCCAAAATATCACGTTCCCCCCATTTCTCAAATTAATCTAGTTTGTACAAGTTTATTCTAGGAAAAGTGGAATTTGGCGCAAATGGGAAGCCAATTTATGAAAGTTTGTTACATAAGTTTCTTATAATATCACGCCGTTGGCCTGCTAATGTCAAATAACGTTTTGTATGGCAATCGAACCACCTTAAGGCCAGATCAAAATAAAAAATAAAAAACATTGCAGGCCGCCTGGAATGTTACATAATATATAGTACCGAGTCTATTACAAGGAACGTAAAGATAATATTTCATTGCAAGTTTCAGAAAAAATCCTTTATTTGTCGAGTACCAAACTTTTTAAAAAGTAGAAACTGGCATATAAAAGACGGCACAGGTCGTATTCAGCCAAATCAACTCGTATTTTTCTGTTGCAAACGCGACAATTTTGTATAAGTCTCAAATAGTTTACAGTTTTCGGTGGAAAAATACAATTACGATTCTGTTTTAAAATAAACTATTATGACGTTTAATTTTATGTAATTTGCAGTATCCTCAATTTTTGTTTAATAATAAAGCTTGATTTCAATTTAGTCTTTTTTACGAGTATTCCCCCATTTTTGAGAAAAGCACTATATTAGCCTCAGCCGGAATGGCAATTGCAGGCTTCGTATTATAATTAAACGGACTCGCAAGCTCGTCCGTTTAAACAAGTTCTCAGCCTGCAATTGCATCCTTCCCGGCCACGGCAATAATGTACTATTATTGTGAGACTGTTCTCTCTACTTAGATTGCATGACAATTTGTGTAGAAAAACGTCTGAATTCTGTATCTGAACCTTGATCTGTTTTCTTTCATATACATTTTCTGCTACTAACTACATACTTATCAGACAGAGGCGTATCACGATTCATTTACTGCAAAACTCGATCAAGTTAGGATTTAAATTATAAGCTGCGTTCGAATGCTCTTTCCCAAATTTACATCCTACATCAGATTCATACTTTGCTTAAAGTTCCATAACTGCTACCTACTACCAAAACAAATTAGATTTCATGCAGTTCATTCGTATTTACGTAAATGGGCGAAATAGCGTTGGATTTTATTCTAACTCCACCATAATTGCAGTGTATCGTGTTCTAAACTTAAAAACCACAGACTAATCATAAAGTGACGCGTACTAAGCAATTCGCGAGTGGGGCTGGTGACTGCGAGAGTGTCTCGCCGAGATGACGATAGCTCAGGCTCGCGCGTCGAGGACCATCGCCACTTCACTCGTTACGCCGTTACAGGACTGGCGTGTGTTCGATTCGATGACGTTCGATTTTTGAAAACTGGACAAGGGCGAGTTTGATTCTTTACGGCTTTTTGCGAATCATTCGAGATGAGTGATTTATTTTTGTGTGGACAATGGGTACGCACGTACGCACAAATCAACAATTGTTTCTAACCTCTCTATTTAAAAGGAACCACGCCCTTGCTAAACATTTTTGATGTTTCCTATGTTCTATTCCACACTACACGTTGTAAGAAAAAGGAGTCGTGGAAGATCAGGTTATACCTTCTTTTACCGACAAATATTCCATCGAATGTATGTTTCGCAGAATTTTAATTTCATCAAACACCATTTTTTCGGAATCAGTAAACTTTTCAGGATTGTTATAAAACAAACCTATCCTAACCTAATGGGTTCTACGGAATGACCTTATTATTATTATTCTGGTAGTGGCTTTCGGGCTGTCAAAGCCCTTATATCACTGCGACCATCGCTGATCTATTGTGATCGCCACTTACTACTACTTACTACTAATTCTTGGTCAAGTCCTGCAAATTCAAAGAATTGCAGGATTTTGTTGATCTCAAGAAATTTGATCTCCTAGAGCTACGACTGCGCATGAGGCAAGGGCAATCAGTTCGGATGTGTGAAGGCGTCTCCTCTGCTTCAAAGCAGAATCTGCACTGCCTCGTGTCACACAGTCCTATCGTTTGCATGTGCTTATTTAGGCAGCAGTGCCCTGTAAGCACCCTGACCACCATACGTAGGCGGTTCTTACTTAGCGCCAAGGCGTCAGAAGACGCCTTTTTGCTAATAAGTGCCTTGGAATATTTCAGTCCTGGGATAGCTCTCCAGACTTGAATGGTCTTGTAGAAACAATAGGCTTTTAGAGTGAACTTGGTTAGGCTTTTGGGGATACCACAGAACGGCTCTGGTCCGCAGTGTGTCCCCTTCGCCCCCGCTCGTGCAAGCTCATCAGCCTTTTCATTTCCCTCGATACCTGCATGTAATGATAATGACCTTTAAGCTGTACCTAAAAAGTAAGCGGTATCCGAGTAACAAAAATTCGACGAAATGCAAATTCGGCGAAACATCAAACAATGCATTCGGTGAAACGTTTGTCGGTGAAATAGGGGACACCGGAAGATCACCAACCCGTTGGACCGACGCAGTGAAGGAAATCTGCAAAGGAAACTTGCAGGCATCTACCCGAATGGCCGAAAACTGTTTGGCCCGGAGAGTATTAGTGCACAAAGCGACAACCTCGTGTACACACACGACCCTCAGTCTTGGGGTTGCAACGAAGAAGAGATGTTTTAAACCATGTTGTGACCATCTTAAGTACTGTAAATATGTAAAGACCCCTAATTGTATTATGCATGCATTACAAAATTCCTAATGCTCACTGAAATCATTTAGTGCCATGCGCAAAAAACTAATATCAAGCAACTATCTTCACCTTCTAAACGTAGCGTAAGATAGGTTACGACAAACCATAAGTTGGCGCATCAAGTCGGTGGCTGCCAACACTCCACACTCGAGCAATTAAGTAGCTAACACCCGTAAACAAAAGTTTCATGCCATCATTAAACTTTTACGCGGTTGCTACTTCCAACCTATCTAATCGCGGAGTAACGCTTTATAATGCGTCGCGTAAACTCTCTTGTCCTTTCAATAAAGGTTTAATGCTATTACTAAAGGAATACATAGATATGAGCACTAGAATGTCGTTTTTTCCCTAATAAACTTTTAAAGGGAAATTACCTTTTGCCATTGTGAAAAACTCGTGAAAGTTACAACCTGTAAAACGGCAAGAAGAAAAATATTAAGAGCTAGTCAAATCTGTGGTTCCGTAAGAAATTGTTGTTTTGTCATCTTTGAAAATATATTGTCTATGCCACATCAGTAGCAAGCTATAGGCTATGACCCGCCTGATTTTAAGCGATTACCGTAGTCTACGGATGCCTGCAAGATGCCTCCAGGAGAATCGCACCGCGCAATAATAGTGCTCAATTTGTCATTGTCTGCATTCTGCGACAAGAACTTTGAATTCATGTTAGTACCATTTTTTTTTGTGTTGTTTCCTACTCTCTTATTAGGTTAGCTACGGGTAAGTGTTCGTGAAATCTTCATTACCAATACGATTTAAATTCAACTCTAGCAGTGCAGGAATTATACTCCTCTGACTGTGTACAAGTATACAATGCCGTACGAATCATACGGCTCATTGTTTCCTATAATAAATTTACCAACTATTATCCAAAAACTCTCATACTCGTAAATGAATAACTTGTATCTTACCTACTACGAGTATTAAGAACAAAAAATACTCTAAGCTACTTACGAGTATACTTACACGTTGTTAGATCTTATCAAACGACTGTCTAGTATTAACTAGTCCCAAACTAAGCAAAGCTTGAACTATGGGCACTAGCCGACGATATACATACTTGCAAAGATAAATAAATACTTAAATACATGAAAATAGAAACAGAAAAATGTATTGTATAAACCGTGTAGGTACAAAGGTATACAGAAGCATGATATTATGGGTTCCAACAGTTTTACCCTTTTTCGGGCATACAATTTTATAAATCTTAACCTACTTAGTTACAATTTTATTTATAAAAATTACTACATTGTAATATAACACATTACCACTAATTCGTTTAGGTTGTTGAAAAACTTATCTATTAGAAAGATTTGTAAACACCTTTTAAAGTTATTTCCTTCCAGGCTTTTTATTTCTACAGGAAGATTGTTAAAAATGCGTATGAATGTACTTTTGTTGTATATGGATGTACTTACTTACTTTTGGGACGGTAATATCTCTATTAATAACATTTAGGGTAGTTTTTAACGAGCAGGCATAATTCTAGTATATAAATACCGGTAACAGTCAGGAAACGCTTTTCTCGGAAAATGTTTCGTAGTGATTCCACAATGTACATTCGGTAAACAGTCCTTAGGCATCTGTTTTGCAGCATGAATGATTTATGCACATCAGTGGAATTTCCCCAATGTATGACTCCATAGATAAGTAATGGATAGATTGTTGTATTGTAATATGCAATTTTTACTATGTTTTCAGAGCAAGTTTCAGAGAGAATTGACAAAGCATATAAAACATCCATAACTCAGGAACATATTCGTGCACAAATTATGTCTTTATTGGGTTTCGAATAGCCTTTGTAGGCAGGTTTACTGCCAACTAGGCCAAGAAAAGGTATTTATCAAAATCCTATATGATGCCCGAAGATATTTTCAAGGACTTTACTTAATTTAACACAAATTATGAGCAGCTATTTGTACACACGAACCCAAACAATGAAGAGGCATGTTATAGAGCGTCTAACTTCTAATTAGAAAGGTGCCCAAGCCCCTATTATCAACGTACAATACCGCCATTCTCTGTCTAACTTTATTGTAAACGGTAACCCTCGTAACTATACGAAATAGACTAACATTGTAACTGGAGTATTACGTCTTGTTTACGAGCCGTAAAAGGAATCTTAAAGTTTGAGACAAACGTTTTCACGTGATGGACCGCCTCATATAACTCTCAAACTGCAGTTTAACTTCAATTTTAATGCCGTACTACAATCGTGACGTACTATTATTTCGAGTAGCGGTTTCTAAGAGATCAATTTGACTTGAAATATTGAGATCATATTTGGTATGCGATGTATTGCGCACACCGAGCTTATAACTTAGACAATTAATGATGTATCGTGGGCCTGACACCTTGTAAGATTTGAGTGCTTGGCGCGGATGAAAGCAAGATGCTTCCGCGCAATATATTATTATCATCATCATCATCATTGGCCTTTAGCATCTATACAAGATGATCAGCGTCCATAAAAGTGCGGTACTTGCGTACGTGTATATTATTATACAACTGCGCAAATGTAGGTAATACTGACAGTATACCAAATACCAAGTAAGGAAATCTGGTCATCATTAGTAAGCTCTCGGCAAAGTACAAAAGACTGCTTACAGATCCCGCCCCGCCAAATACAGAAGTAAACTTGCACCGACAATAAATGTTTTTGACCCATTTAACATTAAGCACAACACATACCAATATACTTCAAATATATCGATTCAGATAGACCTCCTGGACGGTCTGGGTCAGTAACTGCTTTCCTAATATATCGATCGTCGTTTAATATACTCTACGTCGAGCTTTGAGAAATAGGCTACTATCCGCTGCCATTTAGTACACATCATCATCTTCTCCTAGCCTTATTCGGTCTCAGCGACTGCTAATCCCTGCTGAGAGTATCGCTGGTGCGCCCTCAGGTGACTGACATAGCCAATTTTTGCGGCGAATGTGCGACCACATTTGGCACACATCAGTACCTCTCCGACTTAAATAATACTGTATGGCCGCAGGTGGTCTGGCCTTTACCACATCGCGCTTTGTGTCTAGCTCTGCGCACCGTCTGATTTCGAAATCGTTCACCTGCGTGAACACAATTTGCCTCTACTGTGATCGGCCCTTAGCCAATGCCTCCCGTTCCGACGGCTACATATGAGTCCCATTCTTGTGACATTTCAGCACATCTTTGTACCGGAAAAACTGGCCACCTTAGTATACATATTCCCCAGCCATCATGCATATGGGCGCAAACAAGGTGCTCACAAATCGTCTCAATAGGCACGATTATTATTGATTGGAATGCATTGTCAGATATTTTTGAGAACTCTAAAGTGTACAGATTCGTCCGCTCTAACCTCCGATTATCGGGACCTCGTGGTTTTGTATTAATGCGATATAAATATAATAATAATAAACTATGGCCCATAGTTACAAATACCTTGCAGACTAAAATAAATACAATAATAATCTTAAAATTAAAACTCATTATTTAGGTGACGAAACAGCGCGGCTCAGTTGCGTCGTCAACTCTGGTGTAGGATAGGATTCGGTATGTTGCCCCAGAACCGCCGAAACACGCCACCCTTTGGCCAGAAATCAGCACGTGCAGTGGTGGTTGGTTTATACATATGCGCCGCGGAATATCAATAGAGTAGGAGTAGCAGTAAGCCAAGAAGCCACTCTGAAACCTTAACGTACAAACAATGGAATCGAAAAGTGGTAGATAACTTTCTTGGCTGGCTGTACTTGTACATAAGGCATTATGACAGTGACTAAACAGGCAAATCTTTACAGAAAGTGCATTTATCATACTCTTCTTCTCTGCCCGCGACACAAGTCGGCTAGCTTCCGTGGTAGCTTCAAGTACGCTGCCACGCGATGCTGGAACAATCTTCCACCGCCAATAAAAAATGCAAGTTCACTGGCCACTTTTAAGAACAAATTAAAACTCCACCTGCTAAAGGAACAGACGTCTCCTGTCTAGCTAGCCGATGAAATATAAACCTACTTCATTTTTATTCTTATATATATAATGTGTTATTACCATTAAATTATGTCTATGTCTATGTCTATATATTATATTCATACATCCATTTTATATATGTCGAACATAATTGATTGTTACGTAGTTATTTATATTTTTCACTAGTATGTATTTATCCTGTTTCAAAAATCAAGCTATATGTACCTGCGCACTGCACTCTCTGTAATATTTGTATTTAGATCTGCTTTTATTTGTGTCATGTAATTTGTGTAAAGGATTCACTGAAAATCAGCGTCGGGGTTTTCCATGCTCCGACACATGCTGAGTGGACTCCTTTTTGAGACCACCCTCAACATTGTACTTCTTTTTATTTTTTCCTAGTTTTAAGCATTTGTATTTAATGTTGTGGTTGTGTTTATCAAATAAATCATTCATTCATTCATTCATTCATTCTTCATTATCAGCCAACATCAATGCTGGGCGCATGTCTCTTTCTACGAACAATTGGCACCCTTGCATATATTACCCCTATAGTACCTACAAAGTTTACACAAACATATTATGTGCTGTGCATATTACACACGGCACACCAATGTAAAGTAGCTGCTCAATTTTTATTAACTTTGGAATTTATTTTTAGTTTCTTGATATTTTCGAGAACCTTTCTCGGTGACACACGTAATGAGTTTGACTTTGCTTTTTTAGGACGCAGATCAACAGAGAATTCAAATAAGTCTGGCTAGTAGCTAAAGATATTGACCCATCCCTTACTTGAGTTGACAGAGCTAACCCGGCTAACCGTAAGGCCAGCGCCTCACTTGCCCGTATTTGCCAAAATATTCATGATACTTACATAAGTATGTAGAGATAGAGTGAGAAAAGGTTTTCACTGTCAAAGCTTTTAAGTCATTTTCGTAAGATTGAATTTGGTCTGGCCTGTAGAAAAGGTTTTTTCATTATTAGTACCTGTATTTCCTTAGTATTTGAATATTTACAAAAGAAAGCTTTTTCGGCGTAAAAAATCCATGAATGTTCGATCGCATATTGTGTAAAGGTAAGCGTTTTTGCCTTTAGTCAAGCGCTCTATCTTGCGATGGCGAGTATACAAATGAAATAAGTGTGAGAGAGCGCCGATAAATCAGACCTATTCAATTTGAATTAATTACGAATGGAATTGGCTGTCGCTAATTGCATTGTAACTAAATTGTTTCGAAAGTATTCACAGTACCGTTTTCATCGTAAGTTTTAAGAGTCAGACTCTTTCCTGTGTAGCTCTCTTATCAGCTACAAGATTACAAGCAAGCAAGAGTTGCAAGATTTATTGTTCATTAGGTTCCCATTACTTTCTGAACCGCAGTTTGAGTCAGTAGCCTGCTTCTCAGCATCTAACCAAAAGGTTTACCGAAAGTATTTTCTTCAACCTTTATTAACCCTCGACGCAAAAAGAGGGGCGTTAATTTTGACGTGTAATAATAATCTAATTCCTCCTTAACGAATGGACCGATTTTAATGCAGTTTGTTTTGTCCGAAAGCTGTCATGATCGAGATGGTTCTTAGTTACGTTTCAACAAAATTATTAGATAGATATTGAACTTTGAAATGAAAATATCAACAGTTTTAACTTTTTTAAATATTCTGATATCAATTTACTATTGGTATATTCGCTATGTCATTAGAGCCAAGGAGCTTTTTCTAGACAAGTAAGCGCCGTTTTATTCGAACTTAATTAAATTCCACACTCGCGTGTTTGAAGGTACAAGGAACATCGTATTATAAATATTCAAAGAAGTTAAAACAAAACAATGTAGAATGTATGCACTTTATTGTGCATACCTACACGTTTTATTTTATCATCTTTATCAGATTAATATAGAAAGCTTGTTTGTCGAGGGTACTTATTCATTACAGTTGAATTAAATGTTAAAATAAAATTGTTAAGCACCAGACACATAATAATAAAGATTTTACATCTATTTGAACATGTATTACCTACGTTATACAGTATGCCATATCCAAATAAATAATATATCCAATGTTTAATATGAAAGAAACCTATCATGTCACATAGCCGTGGAACACCCTGCATAAGTAGGTATATAATTGCAGTTTCGCTAATAAGTAGTGGAGTATGACAGGAGTATACGGAATCAAATAATGAATCCATTTTGTGGTACAAAAAAGTAGCTCATCAATTAAGTATGTATGTATCTATATAAAACTAAAAAGTCACAACGGTATTTCTTACCACAAGCTGATTAGAGATTTTTTTACGCAAAAATTCCGAATCGATTGTTAATTGTAAAAGCCGAAAAAAACGATTAAACTACGGAACTATTTCCACCATATTTACAAGCATAAGGCAACTCACATTCTGCCTTAGGGGCCATTGTATTTGCAGTGACAAATAACTATGTACCTTCGGCTCGCGACAAGGGTTATGGCATACCCGTTCAATATTAATTGCATGCTGTAACCCAGTAAACTAGTTCACAATTTAATTAGGAACAGTTTTAGTTCTGTTAACGAGCTGCCACACGATTGCCGTTGGTTTCGATTTAGCAAAACAAAACGTAAACACGTCGAGAAACTTCTGAAACCGTACAGTCGCAGTATCCTTTTATGCAGTCGGGTTGTTCATTCAAATCAAAACTGTGAGGAGTGTGAGGTGCAAGGAGGTGTTCAAGCGGACCAGTTTTTGTTTCAATCGAATTATTCTAAACCTATTGACTGTTTAGTCCAGAAAGACCTTTGCCAGCTTCAAACTGCCGATCGTGATTGGCGGCAAGCTACCCAGGACAAAGCACAGTGGCGTGTCTTAGTGTTGGAGGCCAAGATCCACTTCGGGTCGCTGAGCCGGCGTAGTAAGTAAGTATTGACTGTTGGTATCGTTCTAAATTTAAATGGCTGCTGAATACAAATAAATAAATACAAGGGATAATCTTAACCGCAATTTACACATGCAAGAATTTGCCTGCATGTTTAACTACATTGCGGGGTTTGATAGATCAATTGAACTCGGCATCCTTGGTAACCCGCAATGTAATGATACATGCACGCAATTTCTTGCATGTGTATTTTGCGCATTAAACAAATCAATAAGGTTATGGGTATTATCAAACCGCGACTGGAATGAGATTTGAGGTGACAGTTTTGCCATATACGTCAAAGTTTATATGAACTGAGAGCTATTGCATTCCCAAACTCACCGCGGTCGAATAATACTAGACGACTTTGTTTATACATGAGTTACATGAATATTTAAGTCGGGCCCCGTACAGGAGGGGGGTAGGGGCCATCATTACACATATACACATATATTTCATTGATGGGTACCGATACAAAGGCACGGGCGGGAGGGGGATCAAGTCGGACTAGGCAGATGTACTGTGAGAACACACTCATACTTAAATCGATAACCAAATGAGAACAAATTCACGTATGCAAAATGGAAATGGGTAAGTAAATAACGGTCAATTTTGAGTTGAGATAGCTTCACAAACGACCAGGGGGTTTATCTGACTCGACATATCAGTTTGAAATCAAAATTTGGTATCCCATATGTCATCATCATCATCATATCAGCCGAAAGACGTCCACTGCTGGACATAGGCCTCCCCCAAAGAGTTCCAAAGTGACCGGTCCTGCGCCACCCGCATCCAGCGGACTCCCGCGACCTTTACCAGGTCATCAGTCCACCTTGTGGGAGGCCTATCAACGCCGCGCCTTCCGGTACGTGGTCTCCACTCGAGAACCTTTCCGCCCCAACGACCATCAGTTCTACGTGCAATGTGCCCCGCCCACTGCCACTTAAGTTTAGCGATTCGGAGGGCTATATCGGTAACCTTGGTTCTGCTGCGGATAGCCTCATTTCTGATGCGATCACGCAGAGAAACTCCCAACATAGCCCTCTCCATTGCCCTTTGGGTGACTTTGAGCCTTCTTATGAGGCCCATTGTAAGCGACCAAGTTTCAGTGCCATATGTCATCACTGGCAACACACACTGGTCAAAGACTCTCGTCTTGAGACACTGCGGAATATTGAACGACAACATGTCCCGTAGCTTCCGTAACGGTCTCCGTAGCCCAGTGGGTAGTGACTCTGCCTACGAAGCTGGAGGTCCCGGGTTCGAATCCCGGTCAGGGCATTTATTTGTGTATTTATCACGAATATTTGTTCCTGAGTTATGGATGTTATATATGTATTTAAGTATCTATATGTATGTATATATTATATATATCATCGCCTAGTACCCACAACACAAGCCTTACTGAGCTTACCGTGGGCCTAGGTTGATTTGTGTAAGATTGTCCCGTTATATTTATTTATTTATTTTATTTATTCCCGAACGCTGCCAATGAACGCTTGCCATATGTAGTTTAAGATTATTACGACCCGGACCGTAACATTTTTGTTTGGCGTGGCGTGGCGCATGGAAGCGAGTATCGCGATAAATGTCATTTATGATTATGATGGGCAACAATTCGTGCAGTCTGGAGAGCGTATGTACGCCGGTTGTCTAACTGATCGAAGATGCTAGGCGCTACTGGGCACCGGTAGGTCACGAAGTCAAAATCACCTCAAGGACCTTCAGGCAACTTCAGGCCGTCGACTGGACGGAAACGGCATTGTACAGAGAACCTGGCGGTCTTTAGTGTTGGAGGCCAAGATCCATTCATTTCGTATCGTTGCGCTACCGCAGTAAGTACCTGCTTACGCCTAGCAGGCCAGAGAAGGTAATAAATACAGCAGTAATAAATAAAGAATCTATTAAATAAAAGTATTAAATTATTTACAGCACTACTGGCTCCTTAATAACTACCTACTGGCTGTATATCGCTATCACACTCGCTCTTGCACCTGGCAATATATTTGTCATCCAAAACGTAGGTACATAGAAATTTGCAAATGCATCTACGATAACGGAATACCTAATCTAACGTTGTATATCGACATTGAAGGAAATATGCCTGGAACTTGTAGAGGATTATGCCGTATTACCGAAGACAATACGTACGCACTAGTTAGTGAGGTATTGTTCTCGCGAAATTTCATCGCAGAACATGGTAAAGGATAGTCCACACGTGTAAAGATTTTAATATACGGTTGTAGAGGCAATGGCAATACATCAAGTGTTCATCTCATCTAGATGTACTTGAGTAGGTTTAAAGTGACATTAACCATGGTAAAATTTTAGTCTGGTTTAGGATTTCACTAATGATGGGTCGCGTCGCGAACCACGCGTGGGTGGGGCCTTAAATTTTCAAACAGTCAGAAGGTTAAGCCTCTGTTCCGCCATGACAGCTAATAGATGAGTCCTGCTTTTAATTTTTTGTTATGTGGGTCTAGCTGGACAGCTTTGGGAGCTACTGCCCTTATCTTGATAGTGTAAAGGTTTTACATTCTTTGATCATCATTTGAAAATATGGAATATTTTGAAGTACCTAACGTACCTATTCAAACTTGATTGAAGATTGAATTATGTGTTTTTTATTTTGGTCAAATATGGTTAAGTGCTCTTTTTACTCTTATCTCACTATCGTTTCATAAAACTACGTAAGCAAAAGGGAATTTTAACTTGGGAAGGAAAAATCACCTAATTTGCGTTTGTTTCGTGCTTCAAAGGGTCCCACGGTTGCATTAAATTACACTTAACCTCAGGAAAATGAGGGAAAATGTACGACACCCAGCGTGGGCCTTTTAAATATCTCTTTTAGCAAACAGCGGTCGTGATAAACTAAGGCCACGATCGTCATTTTGAAATGATAGGGAAATGAAGATGTATTCTTAGTAATAACAAATTTAATCTCGTCAGTCAGTCAGTGTCATCATCGTCATCACACAAAACTTCGATGATAAAATATGTCTAATCGCTATTCCCTCCTTTTTAGTGTTCCGTACCAAAACTTTACTGGTCCAACGGAACACTGCGATCACTCGGAGTCTGTCCGTCTGTCACAGCAAGTTTTATTTAATGATTTACTTGATCTCAACGTAAATCTATTCGATCACAAGATCCGTATTAATACTTAAGTAATTGTTACTGTTTTTCTTAACTCAATGCTTGTTTTTTTTCTTTTAATATAATTACATTTAGTATCATCTTTAAAGTATATTGCCAAAATTTTTGTTTTACGTTGCTAATGTAAAACTTATAATGAAATTCCAGCTACTGATTAGAATGGACAAAATGTAATCACATTAAAATGGACAAAATGTAATCACATTAATTAATTTTACTAACTTAAAAACATAAGTCAATTTTAACATCCAGCATTTTAACACTTACGAATTCAGAACCAAATTACAACGACTTCAAGATGATTTCTTATTACAATACTTTAATCGTTGTTTCAAAATAGACGAAATATTTTCCCACATAATCCGATCAGTCAATGAAATCCTGAATAAGTTTTACGATCCACCCCCTTGTTATTTGGCGTGTGTGGACTGCACTTAAGCTGCCGGCGGCTCCGGCGGCGCTAGAATAACAAGCACAAAACGGACACCAGCAAATCCAACCCAAGTCCCGGATTTGTAACAAAGTGCGGCTTATTCTGCTCACTTCTACATAATATGGCCGAAACACCGAGCGCAGATGCCGGTTGCAGATTTTCAATGCGGTTTCAATTTCTTAACATCGCCTCCTTAGATTTATGTGCGAATAGTAAACAGTCTCTGTTTACCGAACCTTTTATTTGTGCTGGCGCGATTCCTGCGGTTTATTTTGCTGTTTCAACGTTAAACGTGGGGGAAATTCATAACCAAATAACAGCTAACGTTAAGCTTATTTTCCATTTCGTGTGGCATCCGGTTGGTAGCTGGATTTTATTTCTGTTTGAGAACAATGCACTGCTAAAATACAAGTTTTTCCAAGTATTCGAGCATTCAGCTATCGAAGAAGTTTAAACTGTCAACTAAGATAGTGTTTTTTCAACTTTAATATTGTACCTACATATTGTCTAATTTATCGAATGGTTATTCTAAAATCGTGAATGTCCAGATTTCTCGAAGAACATTGAATAGGAATTCAATTTTCAATTCAATTCACATTTGTGAGACGTAATATGGGCTCGTTCATGACGCGCGCGCAAGGCCACGCGCCCGGCATGATGTCCACGCGCGCCCAGCACCTGCTGCTCGTGCCGCACCAAAGGCTAGCCAAGACTCGGAAATCACTCAGCGTGCTAGGCCCTAAAATCTATAACGTCCTACCGCCTGACGTTATAAACGCCGTAACTGATGCAGCATTCAAAAACAAGCTCAAACAGCTCCTCATAAAAATGGCTTGCTACAGCATAGACGACTTTATGACCAATATATCATTGACCCACTCATAAATCAACAACACTTTCAAAATTGTTCAATAACGATAGGTATATAACATCTAAGACAATAAGAAATTTAAAAATGTATTTGACATGCATGATATTGACCTGTAAAATATGACATTTTATCAATAAAGTTCTGAATCTGAATCTGAATCAAATTGGATTTTTCATAATAGGTACTTTCGAAGAGCTAAGGTAAACGTCTCAATGCACGACTCTATTATTTTGACATAAGATTGAAAGTGTCAAGTATTGGACCAGTGACGGACACTATGGACGCCACCTTAACAGTGACAAAGGGAAACTTGCCCTCTTATTTATATAACAAAAACCCTGTGTTCATTACTGAACGGTTTGATTTAGCCGATGTAGAGGTCGTCTTTGCAACCGCTATAGTGTTGGCTGTCCAGCACTATTCTTATTGTAAATCATGCTGTCTGGAAGTCTAAGTATAAATACAAGAATATTCGAAGACGTCAAGCAGTTGCCCCCGAGGCGTTGGCATCGGGCCCACGAAACTCATACCTCTCGCAACGTAGGTACTTGAAGAAACGTGTTAAAGTCTTATTTCTACCTTTGAGCACCTTCCTTACACGAAACATCAAAGTGCCTGATAAAAAATATCTCTTTTTACATACATAAACTCACGTCAGTATTCTCAAAGGCTTTACAATTTCAGTGCCACTTCTAGCATGCATTCGTTAGATTCAAAGTTGAATAAAATGTCGCCCACAACACATTTCAACCCTTTTTCCATCGTCGACTTTTGTGGCACCCACGGTAACAAAAGAAGGTAGGCGTTATTTTAAAGCGACACCATACGTCAGGTCCCCGACACCGCACGTGAGTTTGTGACTAACTTTTAGGTATTTAATCCAGAGAAAAGATACAATCAGTAAACAATGATTCTGATTGTTATGCCCTGAGCTGACGACGTGTCTCAGTAATCTCCGACACACAACAAGCTTGCCCACTAATAGGCACTATGTATCAAAGGGTACATGCAATTTTTCAATACCTTTGACATTTCCCCCGGTCCATACGCGATGCCAATTACTGGCGAACAATTTGTCTCGTCATTGCGACGTGTCGGCTGGGCGGTCCCACGCTACATAGCTTGATGGACTACACGAACTGCCCCTAGACAAGCCAAATAGATGAACAGGTGATACGGTTCTGTACACCTACCTATTAAAATAAGGATTTCTTTCGTCGAGTTAATCCCATGAAAGGAGATATTCTCGCTTCGATTGTTTTATCCCTCCGGCCGCGTAGTGAGACAACGTTGTTCGATGTGTCGAACGACGAGGAATTTTAATTCCTTGCTGTTCGATATGTCGAACGACAAGGAATTTTAATTAATTGCTAATAAATCAGGAATTTTATATTCTACTTAGTTCGACCATCGAACTATTCATATTTGGTATCATACTCCCGCGATAGATTTGAGATTGGTAGAGCTATCTATTCATAAGCATTTTGACGTAAATTTTAAAAGGCAAAAATTTCACCGCTATTGCCAAAGCTATTATTTTTATCGCGTCATATCTGAGAGCACATGTAGTTAAAAGACCTGAATATCTAGTCTAAAGCCTAGGAGTCATTACAGCCGCCTAACCTTATGAAACACACGATACAGTCTACTATCAGATTGAACGTGCTCGCTGAGTACGTTAATTAGACGTCTAATTTAAATTCACTAATTAGCACAGAACCTTGGGGAACAAACCGAAATTGTAGGTCTACAAAGCATTTTTGTCAACATTATGTATTTGTATTGTTTACTTAGATCGCCTATGTTTGTATGAATGTTGATATTTGGCCTTTAGAATTTGTCACTCTTTAGTACCACCCAGGGGGCAGGTGTAGGGTTGTGGTAGGTAGCTCCTGCGGAAGCAAGTGACAGTTGTCCCCCCTTTGTCAAGTGAGTGGGCAACTCGACTGTTTTGTAATTGTGTCGCCGCTAGCCTATGAACGCTTCAGAATTATAATTTTCTTTCGCTTCGAATGTTGATAAGCATGATGGTAATAGGTAATTTAATTTTTGAACCAGTACTAGATAACAAATGTAGGTTCATAAATTACAACCGATTTCCACCAATTTAATCTGAACCTAATTTGTAAGATTATGCTTGTTCTCAAGGTATAATTTATCCAATAAATAAAATATTCTGAAATTATATAAAATATCGCGCTAATTGAGAGCCTAGGCTGTATCATATTTATAAGTGTATTCGAGTCGAAATGGAACTGAAACCAAACTCCTTTTGAATACCTACTCGACTCGATAAAGCGAACCGCAGAGTGCGGGTCATTTTCCTTTTTACTCTGTTCGGCTTCATATTTTGACCACTTTAAAAGGTTTTGAAGCCGTGATTGGGAAATAGTAAGTGGGTTGGAAAATTTTAGGACGCCCTTGATGATCATGAATTCAAATGGGCACATAGGACCCAATCCTATTGTCTTAATTATTAACTGATAGGTACATAAAATATACTATTTGTTTCTTAGGTGCTTAGTATGCCTACCATTTTACACGGTTAAGGTAATGCGATGGATTGAGGCGATTTGCGATAGGTATCCACGCCCCCTTGTAGGAGACGCACGACAAAACGAGATGCAACACTCTTCAAGAATGGCTGTTTTCGACAAATTTCAATAAATATCTAACTGTGTGAAGTTTTGAAGAATTTCCTTAAGTGAGATTTTAGATAAGGTAAAATACCATCATTTTAAATTAATTGCGTCGTAAAATAATGTAATGTTTGAGTAGGCTGAGTTAAATAAGGCAAGAAAGATCCTACTTTGGATTCATTTTCTATCAAGGAAATTTTAAGCAATCGTATTGTCTCTATTAAGTAAGTCAGGTAAGTAATCATTTAGTCAAAATCAGTCCTTGTTATTTCCTAATCTGGTCAAAACGGTGTTTCAAAGAATGTTATATTATCCAATTAACGCGCCCTTAAAAGTGTCCTTAATACTAAATATTGCAAATTGCACCAACCGCGAGTCAAGGAAATAATTCAGCGCACTCAACGTGTTAACTAGAGCACACACACACACATCCGCCCTTTTCGTTGTGCAGATAACGTGGAACATCCCTTTAACAACATTCAAATCGAAGAGGTACAGTCTACTATTTTCAAGGCTTTAGGGTGCATGTGCTGATATTTTTGAACACCTATAGTGTACCTATGTATGTGATGACGACTGTACCTATTGCATCTAGTTTTGATGCATCTCACACAATAGCCGTAGGATACAGGTGTGGCACAATCTAGTCTCGGCCACACAACAAATTCAAGACTGGCACTGGATCCCATTGATACAATATTGATTCCCAGAGACTCATTAATGATTTAATGACGAAGATTATTTTAGTCGATATTTTATTTTGATTAATAATTCACCAATTGTATTAAAATAATGAAAAGTGATGTGTGTGGCTTATGGCACAGAATAAGTAATAGTACAACTTATGGCTTAATTAAATTATCATAATTATGTGTGACTAAGACCAAGTCCTCTGAAAGTACTTTATTTGTATTTTAATAACTATTCTTTCCACAAATTTTTAAGTGTCTAGCTCAAAAAAAAGGTGCCCCCATACAAACTTTGCACCCCTATTTTACCCCCTTAGGGGTGAAATTTTCAAAAATCCCTTCTTATCCCTTTGTTTAAAAATCTGTCCTAATTCATAAATATTGGCCAGTACAGAAAAAGATCGGTGCAACATAAAATGTCTTACCATGCATGTTGTGTTCAAAAACAAATATGTTTTATACATTAATTCATATTTTATAAACTAAATTGTTATAAACGACAGCCAAGTGTTTGTCGTAGTACCTTATTGATATAACAATGTCAATTACTATAATTACTTCAATAGACATGCATCATGGAGTGCAGTTCAGAAAATAATTATATTATAAGGACTACACCCAAACTATCGTGAACATTCATTCAAATAAATTCTCGTTCTCGAGAACATTCTCGGAAGTTACCGAGAAATTCTTATGTGGAAAGTTTCGCAACTTTGGAAGTTCTCGTGAGTACATTGCTAAGCCCGACCCCCTGTTCCTGTCCCAACATTCTATTGTCTACCTTTTTCTGATTTTACCTAAAATCTAATTACCTATGCGTCTAAGTGAGCAAAATAAATCCTAGGATCTAGGATGTTATGACTACGTTTTTCACAACACAGGGAGCTGGCAACACACGCCTGCAAACATTTGATAGCAAAAGCATCCAGTATTTCGCATCGAGTCGCAATGCTAAGTAATGACGAATTTTCATCATTCCGTGCGATAAAAACGGGCCCGTTGAAAAAGGAAACTCGCTGATTAAGTCACTCAAGGGAAAAAATAAATCGAGGAGCCAGCCCTAACGACCGTCAGGGGAAGTCATTAGGTGATGTCCACCGCTGCATGACTCAAATCCAAATTAGATTCTTTTTCGATGTAAGCAGACGTTGCATTAATTCAGTTATTAAAGCTGAATATTAATTAAACAAGACTTAAATAGGTCATTAAAAGTTGCAAATAATTTTATATCTTATACTTTTTCAATTATAGTAAAAACTGACCAGTGTACGGTTTGGTAGTTGGCCGTTAACTCATTCACTGTTAACCAATTCACGCTCAGGCTAATCTCGTAGCGCTATACGCCGTAGTCCGTCGCAGGTTAAACGTCGTATGTAGCGAAAAGCGCTCTGACGCATATGTGTCGTCATGGGCCCTGAACCGTGTTAACCCACATTCACTGCCAAGAATCGCTACGGTACGAGTGTAGCGTCGTAGTCGTAGGTCGTAGCCGATCCCGTGGTTTTCCCGTTAAGGAGTGGAAAGAAAGCGCCTACAGCCTAGGCGCCCGCTAGGCGGGTCCCTGGCATTGAATTATGTGTTCAGGGCCCATGACGACACGTACGCGTCAGAGCGCTACATACGAGGTTTAAGCTGCTACGGACTACGGCGTAGCGCTACGAGATTAGCGTGGCCGTAAATGGGTTAAGCTACGCTCGTCGCGCTACGCCGTAGCCCGTATCAACTTAATATCCATAATATATGTAGCGAAAATCGCACACACGTAGAGCTGACGCATGTGTTTCGTGATTAGCGTTGAATGGGTAACGAGACATCAATGAAAAATGAATGAATTGATTGAATGAGTAGATTGAACAACAAGCGCATAAATAAAACGAGCCATTTAACCTGAGACGTTTATATCCACCTGAGCCACCGGCGAGGGTGGATAGTTAAGTCGAGGAGTTAAATGGCTAATTTAAGCCCGAGTTATACACACTGCTTTTCACTTCGATTGCGAGAAAATAACAAATAATTGCAAAATTAAATTCAATAATAGGTCATTCCCGTCACTTAGGTAACTTTTTAAAGTTTTTATGTTTAATTTTTGACACGTGATATTAGACTTAGGTACTTCATACTGCCAAGTCATTTAATGTTTCAATACGTTTTAAAATAATAATTGACTCCTATTTTATCTGGTTTTATTAATTTGGTAATGGAAAACATGGATGTGAAATTTATTACAGCAAATCAAATGACAAGTTTATTCTACGAAGTTTTATTGTGTGTGTGGCTGTTAGGCCCGATTATCTAAGTCTTTAAAACGATTTTACTTTGTGCACTAGAGCATAAAAGTGGCATTTTGTGCAGCATACATCCAGCACAAAGGCGAACTTTGCGAGCATGAGAAGTGAAAACGATTTTTTTCCAGATCTTCATTGACCCATATATAAGAGGTGTTAGTTACATTTTACATTAATTATTAGGTTAGGTTACACAATACAAAGCTTACCTACGTATAATTTTACACACAACATAAACTAACATACAGAGGACAAATTTGCACTTAGGTACTTAATATACTTATTTCAAGGTAGATTTGACCTGCCCAATCCAACACTGAAGTATTGGACAGTCAAACCTACCAGCTATCATTTTTAGGATATATATACGTCGTTGGCGTCGAAAAGGTTAAAATACGTTAATGATATTATCCTTATCATCCTTAATGTACAATGTATTGTACAGTCAACGTCAAATATATATTTATACTTTTGCACCTCATTATACAAACAAATATAAAAAAAGCCAAAAATGTATACTGAAATGGGTTAGCTGAACATTTATGAATATCTAAGGGCACTAGCCTCCAGGCGACAAAAACTTTAATAATAATAATAATAGGCGTAGGGATGTGACGGCCCCATCGCCCACCAGATTTCTGGTGCAATCAGTCAACGTAAGGCAGTCTGTGGCGGGCTGTTAGGGAGTAGCGACCCTACGTACCTGAGTGATCATGGGGGTGTCCTGTGGTCAGGCTGAGCCGATCGGGTGGATGGTTACACAGGCCCCCCAACATGTTTACTTATTACTAGATATTCTCACTAATAGTCTTAACTGGCTGTCCAGAGTGGAGTCGCAAGAGCTCGAGGGTAGATGTGGACACCTAAGTGGCGAGTTGGCTATATGTTTAAAGTCCAGTGCCACCTCTCTAGCCCCCCAGCCTCTCTTACTGGTGTTGCCCTTAGGCCATTTTTAGGGTTCCGTACTCAAAGAGTAAAACGGCACCCTATTACTAAGACTCGGCTGTCCGTCCGTCCGTCCGTCCGTCCGTCCGTCCGTCCGTCTGTCTGTCACCAGGCTGTATCTCGCTGATACCATGATAGTTCCAGTTGAAATTTTCACAGATGATGTATTTCTGTTGCCGCTATAACAACAAATACTAAAAACAAAATAAAATAAATATTTTTTATTGATAATGGTACGGAACCCTTCGTGCGCGAGTCCGACTCGCACTTGGCTTGTTTTTTTTTAATGTCGCTATTAATCCCACCCATCTAGCAGGTGGCGAGTCACCGTCTGCCAGAGATAAAAAAATGAGACAGTCTATTAGGCAGGCGTCCGATGTTTCACCCAATAGCCCAGCCACTAGTCCATCATTAATCATTTTCACCCAATAACCCGTTTTCTTTAGATTCCATCAACCAGCAATAGTCCCTATACACCCCAGTGGGTGCTGTCTCTGTGTGCGTCCCATGACACGGGCAGGGACAGCATCCGCTCGGTGTACTCCTTGCATTTCATTAAATTGTCAAAAGGGCCTCTACGTGTTGGCTCAGTTGGTACTTTGTAGGTACCTAGCCCCACGCACGCCTCCCAAAGGTCCGGGACATCATTGTCCCGTGAGCGGGAAAGACATACATAATAATAAAGCCTTTAACCTTGACTTAATCATCATCAACATCATCATCATATCAGCCGAAAGACGTCCACTGCTGGACATACGCCTCCCCCAAAGAGTGCGGACTCTCTTAGTGCTAACAAATAATTATAAAAACTAACATACATAAAAAATATTAACTAAGTAAACTACACACTAAGTCATGGCCCCATTTTGAGTATAGGCCTCCTCCATCTGCTTCCATTTGTCCCTATCATTCGCCATTTCAGTCCAGTTGCTAACCGCTACTTTCTTTATATCGTCTACCCAACGGCAAAGGTCCTTCGGTCTGCCCCTCGTTATTTTGCCTTGTGGGCATTTCCATGTCCTGTGGGCTATAGAACTCTTTAAAAAAAACAATACAGGAGAACAGCTGGAGTAACGGAAATACGAAAGAATTCTGCCCAAGCTGAAGCAGAGAACTTCGTTCGCTTCGCTCGCTCGTTCAATTAGCCCTCAGGTACCTAATCAAATTTGTCAGTGACCCACCGAGGCGATGGCGAGAATCTTCTCGAATCTCGACCGAGCGCTCTTGCTGATTACCCTCCCTTTGTTTCGACACCTTTGCCCGCTTCCTATTCCTAGTTTAAACTAACGGCGCTTCCACAAAATACGAATTTCGTAGTTCATATTTCTCCATCTCTGTCGTTTGAGTATAAGTTCGATAGAGACGGAGATATTCGAGCGTCGAATCTCGATTTTCGTGGCTATATGTACCAGCTCTGGTGTGCAATTTATGCTTGGGACTCAATCAATCAATCAATCAAATCATTTATTTGCGGTAAAGAACATAGTTAAATGCATGCAAATACAATATAGTCAATTAAAATTCAATAAAATCAAAAAAAAAAATCATACAATGGAAAATAGGAAGGATGAGTTGAAACAATAATTATACAATGTCATAGAGAAAAACAGAATCAAATAAGCAATTACATGTCATAATCACAAAAGTAATAAAATAATATGTTATGTCTCCTAATGTTCGAAAGAAAATTAATTATATTCCTATGTAAATAGTCAGGTAGACTATTTCAGTTGACCGAATTGCATCAAGACGATTGTATACCTTGACCCCGAGACTTCTAACAAATATTGGTAGGCGGAGGTCCAATTTACACTGGTGCGTTTCGACTGAGTTTTTGGTAAGTGCTGTGAATTGTAATCCTGTTCTGTTCCCTGTTTCCGTGCTTCGCTGTGAGGAAAGGTAATCAATTTGTGAAGGTACTTATTTCTTTTTTTTATGCTTTCTAAGCTTTGGGGGATTTCGGTTTGTAATGAATGAGTGTGATCTACGCTAGGTACATAGGTACTGCAATGTACATAGGCACCTAATGTTTATACACCTCAATAGGCTTGTGACCTTAGATTTTTTACAATGCCATTCGAACCAGTTTTTGGAGAGGAACATATGTTTGTAAGGGAGCAATTACAATTAAGACAAAGACGGACCTCGCTGGCGGCTTCCGAAACGCTTCATACTATATGACTTAAAAATATAACGTCACAGTTTGCTATTGTACTACCTACTTAATCGTTGTATGGAAAATCAGGTAAATTGCTGTTTCGGTCGCGAAATACTGTTTTTAGGTGCATGGTTGCAATACAATTTTGTTTCTATAAAAGCGTAAGGATTCTATTAGTAGGTTTAAATTTACTCTTGGACAATAAACAAAAATCCCTATGTTTTCTAGGTTCATATATTACCTACTTATATCTTTTTGTGATTGTAATTATATTTTGTAATTTACACTTTATTACAATAATTTGATGGTTTAGGTACTATCCATTTAGCAATACTACGTTATCAAAGAAGCTAATAGTGATGGTGTGGACTTTAATTATTTACCCACTTTTTCCGACCGCCTTAGTATGGCAAAAACTCATTGCCGTGAGTCGTGGCGCGAATTTTTTGATTTACGATCAAAGGAAAAGGGTGTATGGTACAGAACGGTTCAGCCACAACTCCCGCGGTCTCCATGGTTTGATGAATGCGGCCTAAACCGCGCAGACACAGTACTCGCTATGAGGCTTCGCTGCGGAGATATGCCTTTAAACAAATTTGATTATCTGATGAGAAAAGTTCCATCACCGAATTGTACCAAGTGTGATGTTGAGGAAGATGTGTATCATATTTTAATGGAATGTGTCCGCAACGAATCGGCCCGTAGACAGATCGTGGATGAAGCCTTTCACGAAATTGGTGGATGCATCAACTACATTCTGGCTCACCCAATTTCAGATTCAGCACTCCTTATTTATAAGCTAGTAAGAATAGGTTTAAGTAGAAGATAGTGTTATGTATAGATGTAAAATACAGAGCGACATCGTCACTCAGTGACAAAGCTCTTCAAATAAAGAAAAAAAATATATACTACGTTATAAATTTTAACTTCACGCAACTACCCTATTATTGCTAAGGCATAAGGTACCTACTATCGCCCAAGGGTACGGGTACACCCCTCAAGGGTCATTTTTCGAACGCACTGTATGTGTGTGCAGACGATTTTGTTGAGAAAGTGTGAACCCTAGCCTTGGGCGATAGTACCTACTTAGGGTAGCCGTATAATCTTTCGAGTAGCCAAATAAGACCCGGCGGCGCCTAACAAGGCCCACTTCAAAATTCGCAGTTGTCTTTGTCCGGCCTAGGTACGCGATCGTGTTTATGTAGGAATTGTAGGACATTAAACCATTCCCTACTACCAAGTAGGTAAGTACAGTCAGCATCAAAAGTAACTACGCAAGCGAAGACGTCAGAAGCTCTTATTCCCTTTTAATAAGGACTTTTCGGCATCTTCGTTTGCGTAGCTACTTTTGATGCTGACTGTACCTATGTATGTTAATGCGAGATGGACTAATCCTTTATGTCCCCTAATAGGCTTGTTGCGTGGTGTTAAAATTGATAACGTCGTTGTTGCTAAATGGATAGTAAACCATCAAGTGATTGTAATAAAGTATAAATTACAAAATATAATTCAAATCTTAAAAAGATATGAACCTTGTAAGTTTAGAAAAAAAAGTTTATTTATTTAATGTCCAACAGTAAATTTAAAGGTACCAATAGAATCCTTACGCTTTTATAGAAACAAATTTGTACGACAACTATGGACCTAAACGCAGTATTTCGCGACCGAAACAGCAATTTACTTCATTTTCCATGCAATGGTTAGTATACAAATTGCACGGTGTGGTTTCATACTTTAAAGCCAATCAGTATGAAGCGTTTCGGCTGCTGTTAGCGAGGTCCGTCTTTAACTCGATTTTTTGGGTATTAATGTCCTTTAAATGTAAATGCTTCCATACAAACATTTGTTCATCTACAAAAACTGGTTCGAATGGCATCGTAAACAAATTTAAGGTCACAAGAGCCCATTATGGTCCAAAGTGCTACAATACGCGTAATAATAATCTGTACCTAGATATACGTTTTAAGGTTATAAATTGTACGGAGATGACAGCCGTCATAATGGTCGAGAATCGAGATTCGCCGCGATAGGCATACCAGTGGTGGCGCGTGTAAATTTTCGATGGGCAACCCGGAACATAAAAAGTTATGAAAGAGTGTAGAGTATACAGGGCGTCCCACGCCTATGCCACATGGAGGGAAAGTACTTACTTTATTTATTTATTTATTTATCGTATGGCGGTTACACACTGGTACATATATGTGGGATTCTTGATGGGCCTCTTAATAAAAAACGAGATTGATCACTTTTAAGCTTATTTATTGCAAAACACCTTTTTAATCTAATTATTTAACAAAATCACGCACGCGCTCGTTCCTCGTTCAATTCGTTTTCCCCGTCCCTTTTCCACCTCCTGTCATCCTTTTCGCACCCATACGTTCCGTTTCACCCTATTCCCTTACGTTCCATTCCTACATATATGTATTCGTATCGATGTTGCTGATAGAGTTCCAGTGAATATTGTAGTTAGAAGATTTTACTAAAAGAAGACATTATTTTAATTTTAATAACAATTTAAACTGCATTCATAGATTTTTTAATAATTACATGGTTGAACCGGGAATCGAACCCGCTACACGAGAAAAAAAAATACTCTGTTGCTTTATCATACCGATCGAAAGGCTACATCATACGGATTATTTTTTGCTACTTAACATAGTGTCAGGAATAAAAGGAAGACCATGAATTTTAACTTAAGGCTTGCCTAAAAATAAATTTTAGGCAAGCCGGTGGGAATCGGCTTGTATGGGCTGGGCGCTCCGCCACTGGTACCTACCTAAGTATATAGTTATTACTATTAGTGTCTCTAACATGGGTAGGTACATTAGTTTACAATGCACTTCTTTTTTTTTTTTCTTTTTTTTGATGGACTTACTACGAGCCGGGCCACTACTGGGCCCTTATGCTCGGCGCGGACATAGTTTGTTTGGCCTTGGGGCCAAACCGCAAAGTTACAATGCACTTGCTCTGAATGTGCCCCTTTATATGGTTCAACATAAACACGGGAAGTGGTCGATGCCAGCACGAGCAGCGCCGGGCGGCACCTGCCCGTGCGGAATGGATTTCAGTACAATATTCCCGCACACTATGCGGGAATGAGATTTCGTGAGTTCGTGACAATTAAAATTTCACCTTTTATGTATATTTTTTTTATTTCCTCGCATGATGCATTGTAAAATATTGTATGATACACGTTGGGGATTACCTATCCGCACGATAGGTAATCCCCAACTCGTGTCGATCAAAAATACTCCCTGACGGTCGTGTTTTTGGTCATCGCCACTCGTTGGGAATTACCTACTTTCCGCACTTGTATCATAAATAACTACTACACAATACAGCTACAGTAAGGTGTACCTTACGTGTAGGGGAAAGACCCTAAAAAATTATTACCTATGTATGAATATTTTATATGTATACCCATGGACACACCCATATAATAATCACGGCGACGGGGCTATTGCGTGAGAAGACATGGCTTAACCAACTCTTTAGTTTCGCTGTGTCCGTGTGTATGCAACCATAACCAAAACTGTAGATGTTTAATTACAGTACCTATGCTTTTGTCTTAGTACTTGTTCTAAGACATTTTTCATAAAACAAGACCTCAAGCGCCATCTGTTGTTGGTGCACAACATTCGAACGTTGCACAGGAGGCAACTGGTGGGAGGGCCCCCAGCCTGTATGTCTGCCGTTACGTAACTTTGTTGTGAAGCGAGGAATGTTGTATAACATCACATTACATAAACAAACCAAGTTATTGATCAAACATTACATAAAACAATGTGGTAATGTTTTTTGTAATCTCAAGATGCAAATTGAAATTAAAATACAGTTTATTATTGATCATGTATTATATTTAAAGTACACATCAGGAAAAGATTATAGACACATTTTGGTACAGGGGGCATTGGTTCTAGCAATAGAAGAATGTTTACATAACATTATATTAAATATATGTAGTACATAGTACAATTATTGTTTAAGTATTCTCTGGAGCTTTAACTTCTGAAATTGAATTAGCCTTCACTCGCTTGGCTTCTGATGCCTCACTGTCATTAGTTTCCTCCTTGCATAATTCATGTAGATTATATTTCTTAAAATTATAATAATCTTCCACAATGCTCAACAGGCAGATTCCTTTGATAATTTCAACAATAATGCAAAGCCCCGGGTTCTTCAAGTCAGCTTTGTTATCACCGTTCTTGAGGACTATCATCTCAGCAAGCTCCTTGATGACCAAGTCCCGAGACACGCTACTGTTAAAACGTTTATTAAAGATCACAGCAAATGTTGAAGAGTTTTTCAGTAAAAATTTGTCAAACAGCTTCCCAGCGCACTCCATAATGTCTGGCAGGTTTGCTTTACAAGTCGCCATGATTGGGAGCAAGCGTAGGACATGCCGTGTTTTTTGCATTTTTGTGTCCGACAGATCTTTGATTATGGCCGTGGTCAATTCTTCTGGGCTGGGCAGATTAGTTTTAATGAAAATGCAGTTTGATGCGCCCGTTTCCACGACCTGGAAACGTTTGTGCTTGAGGGATTTTTGTGAGTCCACTTTCATAGACTCTACCTCGCGTTTCAGCGCGTCGCCGATATCAGTCTCTTCCTCAGATTCGCTACCAGAGCGCCCATCACCCGCGCCCGCCGCCTCCTCCGGCTTCTCTGCTCCCGTTACTGGATACAATTTGTCCGCATACTCATTTAACAGATTGTAAACTTCTTTCACGCAGTCCTTCTCCCTGAAGTTACACGTGCAAAAAAAGCCGCGAAAGCCGGGTTCTAAGAAATATTTGTTTCTACGTTTCCGATAGTAGAACTTCTTATTTTTCCTCGTGTCCCCCATTATAGCGGTCTGATTGTAGAGTGGCACAAGTTTGCTTTAGAAGAAGCCTGGACTCTGGAGTGTGATATAACAGATTATTACGTATTGAATTGGAATTATAAACTAGCACATCACACCATCAGCATGTCAACATACGTCAAGTTGTCATTTGTTTTTTTTTCATTAAGGCGTTTTCACTAATTATAAACTCAAGCATGCATGTATTTCACTTAAGTACCCTACACACGGTAAGACGTGGCCACATCCATACTCCATACTAATACTAATATACTAATTACTATTACTAATATATATATATATAATATTATTAACTCGAAAGTGTGTCTGTCTGTCTGTCTGTCTGTCCCCTCTTCAAGCTTAAACCTTCAAGCTTAATTTAGATAAAATTTGGTATAGAGATAGTGTGAGTCCTGGGGACGGACATACGAGTAGGATAGTTTTTATCCCGGAAATCATACGCTAAAGGGGTGAAATGGGGGGTGAAAGTTTGTATGGAGCTACGAGATAAACGAGTTCCACGCGGACAGAGTCGCAGGCAGAAGCTAGTATACAATATTAATTTAAAAAACGGCAGCACAAGTCAGTGCCAACATTGCGTTAAGGACACACCTATCAATAGGGAACATTACGCAAAACTCTTCGTAGGTGGCGACACTAGCAGCGTTGACATTGTATCTCGTTCGCACTTGCGGTATTGTCTATGCAAGCATCCTTGTCACTCATTTGACAATCAATTTTGCATGTGTGTGTGAATCCCTATATTTCTATACTGGTTTACTATTAGTGTTAGTGCTGCCTCTGGCGGCAGAACATTGCAGTAATGTTCCCTATTTGCACGCAATTTGTCACAACAGCTTTCTATCTTTTGATAAAGCAATACATATCTTTCATTCTAACTATAGGCAGTTGTTATAAGAAATTGTTATGTTGCAATGTATCACAAGAACCTTCATAGAAGCAGCCATAATTGGAAGCAATAGCAATACAATCCATTCATTCACCTCAACTATCAAACAAGTTGTAGCAGATAATGGTCGATATAGCGCAATACAAGCGACGCAATTTACCACAACAACTGACAGAGAAGCACATACGGTGACGACGAGGGCCCCGGTGAGATCAGAGAAAAGATTCGTCTTCATCGCTTATGATTATGATCCATAGGTATATGGGTCCATACCTCCTCCATTTAATTTTTATTTGTTACTTACTAACTCCGCTGGCTCAGCGGCCCAAAATGAATCTTGGCCTCCGACACGAGAGTGCGCCATTTTTCTCGGTTCTGCGCTAGCTCGTGCCAATTGCAGATTTGGAGCTCGCGCAGCTCCGCATAGACCAGCGGTACCTTGGACGTCCGACCGGACGTCGACCTTCCGGACGGCCTTTGGTATGCTCTCTTTACTTTGCGATCTTCCTCCATTCTCTCCAGGTGACCAAGCCAACGGAGTCTGTGAGCTTTGATCTCTCCTAAGATGTTAGGTTCAGTCACCAGATCTTCTATTTCCAGGTTCTTTAAGACTCCAGCTTCCGTCCGGTCGTTGCTTTGGGCCGAGAATCTTACGAAGGATTTTTCTGTCAGTGTCCATGCTTCGCATCCGAAGCAAAACATGAACGGATGCGAAACCTTTTTATTTGTTAGGTAATTACTAAATATTTATTTATTTATATTTAAGTAATCCAGTCGGCCGCGTGTTTTCGGCCCGCCTCGATGCGCGACGTCCGGCAAACCATGGTAACTCCGTGCTAGATTCCCTTTGACCTTCTTGGCATCCGCACTCGGACGTGGCGCGATTGAAAAGGTTAATAACCTTTTCAACGCTCTGTCAAAGATAAAAGTTGTCAACCACTCCTTGACGAATATATAAGCAGTTGGTGGGGAACCTGCGGTGCGGATATATGCGTCGTTGGCGTCAAAATGGTTAACCGCTACCTTCGGGTTAAGTCTACAGTGTATTTTTCGAATTCGCATCGTTACTATAATAAGTCTACGGATTATCCTTATTACCGTGTCCTGTGCTGTGGTATAAATCCATACTAATATTATAAATACGAGTGTGTCTGTCTGTTACCTCTTCACGCTCAAATCGCTGAACCGATTAAGATGAAATTTGGTAAGGAGATAGTTTGAGTCCCGGGAAGGAAGGATAGTTTTTATCCCGGAAATCATCCCCTAAGGGGGTGAAAGTTTGTATGGAGCTACGATATGAACGAGTTCTACGCGGACGGAAACGCGGGCAGAAGATAGTAGGTTATATTTGATAATCTACAGATTCTCAGCAGCTTCCCTATTGTACAGTCAGGCAGTCAGCATCAAAAGTAGCTACGCAAACGAAGACTTCAAAAGTCTTTATCAAAAGAGAAGAAGAACTTTTGACGTTTTCGATTGCGTAGTTACTTTTGATGCCGACTGTGTAATACGACGATGTATTGAATTTGTTCGACGATATCTCACCGCCGGTTTAGATATTATTACGAATAACACATGCAATGCATCATGGTGTAGATAAACGTGATGATTGTTTGAGTAGTATTTAATTTTTTTAATTTCTATATTTATTTACAACATTTATTTAAAATGTAAGTATTAGTAAATATATATTTCACGGATATATTTTATCTATTTACAAGCAAATACTTAAGATTTAACAATATTTATAAAGAGTATATAATAATTATCATTTATTGTTATTATAACTATGACTAAGAAGACAAAATCTAAGAATTATCCAAAATACTTTATAAATACTTTCAGTATAGATTTTGCGGTGCAAACCAAAGATAAATAACACTAAACATTTAGATAACAATTCATTCTTAAAGTTAAATTATTACACTAAACTGTACTCAAACATAATAATCCAACTTCTGAATTTTATTCTTGGTTTTTAAATAAACATCAGAACAACTGGACAATTATATGTGAGATCTTTTAGTTGCATTATTTTAAAGCCGACATAGAATCTGCTACCGCGCCACAGCTTAAAATCTGCAATATTTTGTCTTCATCACAGAAGGCAGGTTTGCGACGACAGGTTTATTCATTTTTGGACACACCGTGATACTGAAACAATGAAAAGAAAACATTATCAAGTAAGCTTATTAGGATTTACATATTTAGGCTAAATAATATAATTATTTTGTTAAGTTATCATTTTTTTGATGTCTGAAATTTTGTTGGATTTTGTCACTAAGTAACTATTTAATTGATAATATATCCATTAATTTTATTAAGCTCTAACAATACTACTTTATAGTTAGAAAGGAAATTAACAAAGATAATGTAAGATGGAAGTGGGCTGTAAGCAGGGACTGCATAACCGAAAAATACCGGTATTCTATTTTAACGGTATAACGTCATATCGGTTGTCAAATAGCGGTTTCGCTATCGAAATATAAAGGTACCTTTATTTTCTCCGGTACTGTAACCGCTTTTTAAAGGTACCGATATATCAACTTTGGCCTGGCGTTGTTGCCAAACCGCCGGCAATGGCACTGCCGTTTTGTCTTTTTATCTTTATATGTTTAGTAGCCAATGCTTCCTCTGTAGAGTGCCAGCTCGCTTACTTTTCTCGATAACCTTTATAATACCGGTATTATAAGGGTTTCGGTATCATTTAAAACTGATACCGCTAACCGTTGTTTCAAAACGGTTACGGTACAGTTATGTTCGCGCGGCGCGCATTACCTTTACGACATAACGGTACCGTAATGGAATACCGGTTTCATACCGGTATACCCGTAACCGAAATCAGTCCCTGGTTGTTAGTTGAAAGGAGAAGAACTCGCCAAACTTTCTTAAATCAAATCAGAGAAATTTTGAGGAAAGGGCTTTTTGTGTCGCGGCTGTCTCTTTCTAATTAGAACGCTTAGAAAGAGACGGATAGTCCATGTCGCCGCGACACAGCTCGCAAGCCGTCCTGTGATAGCCGTGCAGGTCAAGAGAAACCGACGAGAATAGGTATATGAGGGAAAGAGGCGGATTATTTATATAAGCAAACTAGGCACGTGCCTAGGGGTACGGGGCTCCAAAGGGGCACGGCACTCCAGAGGCGCGGGGCTCCAAAGAGGCGCGGGGCTCCAAAGAGGTGCGGGGCTCCAAAGAGGCGCGGGGCTCCAAAGAGGCGCGGGGCTCCAAAGAGGCGCGGGGCTCCAAAGAGGCGCTGGGCTCCAAAGAGGCGCGGGGCTCCAAAGAGGCACGGGGCTCCAAAGAGGCGCGGGACTCCAAAGAGGCACGGTGCTCCAAAGAGAAACGGGGCTCCAAAGAGGTGCGGGGCTCCAAAGAGGCGCGGGGCTCCAAAGAGGCGCGGGGCTCCAAGAGGCACGGGGCTCCAAAGAGGTGCGGGGTTCCAAAGAGGTGCGGGGCTCCAAAGAGGGGCGGGGCTCCAAAGAGGCACGGGGCTCCAAAGAGGCGCGAGACTCCAAAGGGGCACGGGGCTCCAAAGAGGCGCAGGGCTCTAAAGGGGCGTAACGCGCAGCACTTTCAAATCTTTTTCGTTATAATTTTTAATCTATGGCCGATGGGGTGCTTGCCTAGGGCGCTCTTGACATTTAATTCGCCTCTGATGAGGGGTGTTATGAAAGCGATTTAAGTTATTCAGGATCGTAGCAGTAAAAAAAGTCCATGGCCTCCGCCTAGGTAATGACTCCGCCATAATTTTATCCAATATTGATATCCGCTTACGTGTCTTGAGATTTCTAGAAAATGTCAAACTTACTCAGTATTATATTCTATAGACGACAGCTTGACATACTCGACGTAGACACTGGGAGACTTGAGCAACCGCCACGTGATAGGATTGAACAGGTTGGTCTCATACTTCCACTCCACCATCACGGAGAGCGGTGGCAGGCCCGTGTCCCGCACCGCGACCATCTGCTTGTCTATGTCGCCGGGCTTGTAGTACTTCCTGGAACACGGAAGCGGTTAAGAAAAACGTCTTTGAAGGATTAAGGCTCCTTTACACAATGGCGGCCTGTCCAAATGGACGACATTAAAAAAAAAAACAATGTCAGCCAATAGGCCAATACACGGTGAAATATTCACTGTCTCTATCTCATTGCATGTTATAGAGATAGAGACAGTTAGAACATTATCACAATAACCTTCACCGTGTCATCATCATCTTCATATCAGCCGAAAGACATCCACTGCTGGACATATGCCTCCCCCAAAGAGTGCCAAAGTGACCGGTCCTGCGCCACCCGCATCCAGTGGACTCCCGCGACCTTTACCAGGTCATCAGTCCACCTTGTGGGGGCCTACCCACGCCGCGCCTTCCGGCACGTGGTCGCCACTCGAGAACCTTTCCGCCCCAGTTCTACGTGCAACCGCCGTGCGCACGTGTGCTTCACCGTGTATTGGCCGCCAATGGTTCAGTCGGTCTTTCTCCCTTTAACGCATAGTTACGTCATGTACATGTAGTCAGTCTTAAGATTTAAATCGGGAATTAATCCTTTCCAATCGTACACCTACGAATAATAAATGAATATACTTAGGCCGCGAAGCTGTATTGCCTGGGTTAAAGGCGATCGCCCTGGGGACCGATTTTTGACTTTCGAGCGCTCGATTCTTTCACTCGAAAACTGACAAAAAATGATGAAATACTATTTTGAAATGGCCATAGAAAATTGCAAAACGAGCGGTACTGACCACTCGTATTCAATTATATCGGTAGAAAGTAATAGCCTGCAATTATTACACTACAATCGTATTTACGTTTATGTAATTTTCGAGCGCTCGAAAGTCAAAAATCGGCCCCGGTCTGGCGACAGTTCGTAGATTGATAGAAACGAATGTATATGGAACGCTAATTTCATACTTCGCTATTTATTTACTAATGATGTTATAAGTTTATCAGCTACAGTATGTTTAGCATTAATTAATTTATTTATATTTTACGAAATCGATCCTTAAATTTGTTTACGATGCCATTCGAACCAGTTTTTTGTAGATGAACAAATGTTGGTATGGAAGCAACTACATTTAAAGGACATTAATACCCAAAAAATCGAGTTAAAGACGAACCTCGCTGACAGCAGCCGAAACGCTTCATACTGATTGGCTTTAAAGTATGACGTCACACCGTGCAATTTGTACTAACCGTTGCATGGAAAATTAAGTAAATTGCTGTTTCGGTCGCGAAATACTGCGTTTAGGTCCATAGTTGTTATACTAATTTGTTTCTATAAAAGCGTAAGGATTCTATTCGTACCTTTAAATTTACTTCTGGACAATAAATAAAAAAACTTTTTTTTCTAAACTTTCAAGGTTCATATCTTTTTATGATTTGAATTATATTTTGTAATTTATACTTTATTACAAAAATGTGATGGTTAACTATCCATTTAGCAACACGAAGTTATCAATTTTAACACCACGCAACAAGCCTATTGTGCAATATACATTGTTTAATTAGGACCATTTTGCCTAAATGGAATTACTCAACTCTACGAAACTTATAGTATAATAATAATTACATTCTCTTATACATTTATGTATTTAATATAAATGCAATACATTTGGTAATTAAACAATTTTCGTATATTCAATAATTATTTTTACTATAGGAATATCAATGATTTTTGCACAAAAATAACATAACTGCCAATAATTTTACAAAAACAGCATAAGTGACGAAGTTATTTTACATATTTTCGAAGAGATAACCGATTATTAATGGGATCCAAGATGCAAGTGTAACTCTATGGCCATAAGTACGCCGGCATAGTAAATGGAAGGTATTGTTTCAAGAAATAATATTTTAGGAGAAATTACGTTTTTTTTGGCTTCCTGTAAAATCAACTCCAATGTAGTTATGTTGTTTTGTAAACATCCCCTCAATTAGTAGAAAAGATTAGATAAAAAATGCATTTGACGCAATTAAGAAAATGCAATGACTTAGTATATTATCAAATAAACCAACAACATTGTTTTTAAAAATATTATTAAAATGATGATGTTACAAAAAACAAAAATACGAACTTGACGCAAATTAGGAAACGCAATCTATAATTAAATTAAACAAAGTTAATGTTTTTTAAAAACATGAAAAGGAGGTGTGACCTGGATGACGTCAATGACCGGAGGAGGTGGGGCGATAATGAGGCACGATAATATAGATCCGGCAATAAAACACGTCATAGTTGTAATGTCTGATCTGCTCCGACCTCTAACCTCACTATCACTGGTCCTTGACTTATGTTACGATTATAGGTATTGCAGGAAAAGTAAAGCGCAGTAAATTTTAACCTTAAACTTTGCACAGTGGAAAAAAATAATGCGTTCAAATCTCGTTTGCGGCTGTATAAAGCGCAACAAATCGTTTTAGAAAAAAATGCAAAAAGGTGACGAAAAAATATGTGCGTTTTACATGCGCTGCCAATTTAAGGGTTAATAACGGAAAGCCAGTCAGGCGCGTGTATTTCCGAAACAATCGTAAAACAAACTCGTACACAAACGTCCGTATTAAGGGTAGCCAAGACGCTCGACTTTGTTGTATGAAAACGAATGTTTCCTGTAATGTTTTTTTAAGAGTCCCCAGCACGGTCGAATCAAGTCGACTCTCCATACAAACCTAGTTTGGTGCTCATTTTAAAACGACATGCTAGAATAACATGAAACTTTGTATACACAATCTGGGTCAGAACTAGTTTTAACCGACTTCAAAAAAGGAGGAGCTACTCAATTCGTCTGTATGTTGTTTTTTTTTGTGTGTTTGTTACGCGATAACTCGCTAATTTAGGAACCGATTTGAAAAAAAAGATTGGTCCCGTTGTCACCAAAATCCAGCTCTGATGATGGGATCCTGGAGAAATCGAGGGAACTCTTCAAATGTTATAGGCAAACTTGAAGCAATTTGGTTACTAATTTGAAGTCAGTTTAAGCTTTGTTTTGAAAAGTATTTTATTAGTTCTAGTAAAATAAACCAGTTTCCGACCTAAATATGCAAGATCCCATTGTGTATTACAAAGTTTCATATTATTTTAGCATGCCGTTTTAAAATGAGCACCAAACTAGGTTTGTGTGGAGAGTCTACTTGATTCGACCGTGCTGGGGACTCTTAAAAAAACATTACAGGAAACATTCGTTTTCATACAAAGGACCATGGGTATCTTTGTATGGAACGTGGACCAAAAACCAACAGAGCTGAGAGTTATGTCATTAAATAGGTCTTTCAATGTACTTAATTTCATTATAATGGGCTCTAAGTCGAATTCCATTGCAAAACGGAGATATTCATATTTACAAAACGGGTTTATCTTAAAGAACACACAACATTAATACGATAATACGTCAATATTTTTTCCTTGTTAGTTTTTTTTCACTTTTAAAGTTTTTTTTAAACAGAATAACAATCGTTGAGTCGCTTAGATGACCTGCGTGATGATTTAATACAGAATTAGGTGTAGGTATTCTCCAAATGACATCCGTTTTCTCACAGACCAATTAGACCATATTCACACTCTGAATAAAATATAAATATCTCAGCTCTGGAATATATGGAATTCAGCTTTATGCCCAAAGAACGAAATAAATTAGATAAGAATACCTTTTAATGACATAACTCTCAGCTCTGTTGGTTTTTGTTCCATTTTGCCCATGGTTCTTTAACGCTAGACCTAGAGCCAGTGCATGAGCCTATCGAAGGGTTCTACGCGAACATAAAAAATTGAGTATGCACTGTGCGGTTGAAAATGAAACAAACCTTCCCCCCCTCCCGCGCGGGAAATGTTTTAATGCCCCTTTGTTTCGATGTTCTTGTGTAATGTTTCGCAAAAAAAGCGCAGGAGACACGGCTTAACCCATACGCCGCCACTGACTTGAACTCAATTGCCACCCACCCGCCACTGACTAGTCCAAAAACAATAGACTTAAGACTTGTGTGCCACCTCGCATTTTTTTCTGTAGCGGCGAACAGGTTAACATAAACTCACACCTGTATTTCCAATAAGGCTAGGCAGAGCTCACAAATTTAATTTTCAGTGGCACTTTTAGCAATTGTAAGTTTTTAAAGATGGAAAAAAAAATGTCATAATGCAAGTTGTTAGCTATTCGCCCATAATCCGAGCAAGTTGTGCCAGATAACCACTCGGGTCACCCCCTGCGGTGGTATGCGTAACGCATTTTACGCGCACCTAAAAAAAAAGCCCCTGTATACTGAATAAGTTGACTTACTGTTCTTCATCCAAGAACTTGTGATCGCTCTTATTGTTGTTTCTGTCTATCAGCGTGATCTGCACTCTTCCCACGTCAGGGCCGTGCGTTCTGCTAGGCGTAGAGTTGGACACCTTTAAGGCCACTTCGTAATGCACTCCTGAAAAAAGTAGTTAGGTAATGTTAGTTTTACGATGGTGATTTTAAAGTTTGACATATCCGTCATTACAAAAAATACATCAAAGAATTAGTGTAATAATATAATACCAAGCAAGGACCCTTTCGAAAAGCTTCCCCGTATTTAAACCGCTTTAAAAGCCAAATTAATGGGTTTTGAGGAGCAACGGCTTTGGTAAGCAAAGCCTTACGAAAAGCCATCGAAGGGGATACCGGGCGGGTCCCTGCAAGAAAGCAGAACCAAGATGCGGTCGGCATTCGCGCAGATTCAGTAGTGCGCGTGCTCAGATAGTATGCTATGGATACGCTCACCCCATCCCGTCTTCCATTACGTTAAACCCGAATATTGACTACAAACAGGTTCTACTTTGGTGCCAGGGATTCCACAGCATTGATACATTAACTATCCTGCTCACTTCTCCTTAATACGACAAAAAGTCGCGGAATGTAATGCCTCTCACAGACTGGCGCGGCCTGCGGTGGCGGACCATAGTAAATTTGAAAGCTAATGACAATTTTTCTCTTGTCCGCCGCGGCCAGGCCGCGCCAGTCTGTGAGGGGCCTTACACTCCGCGACTTTTTGCACCACTACAATCGCGATACAGTACCGATACAGGTGATTTGACAGGTGATCTATGGTCTATGGCTAGTGTCGGTTTGTATCGCTGCAAAAAGTAGCCTTTTGTAACCGCTCTTATCTAAACTTGATCGTGCCGCTTTGAATGGTGTGTTCTCAGTTATAATGGCGGACCATGGGAGACAGCAGGTGATACTTGAGAAAGTAGATTGTATTTCATTTAAATAACCAGCTTTATCTTTCTTGGCCCCAAAATAATATAAGTAATAAACACAGGTCAATGTACTGTCGAGGAAATTGAATGTTTATCACTTTTGGACTCTATGTAATTGCATTAAGGTCCAAAAGTGATAAACATTCAATTTCCTCGACTGTACATTATTCATATTCTGTTCATCTCCACTTATAATAATCTCCACTTATAATAAATCTCTAAATTAAAAAAAGAATCAGCCAGTTTGAAACTAAGCTTTGCGCGGTTCGAATGTTCTCAGCATCCCATGAACGGAAAAATATGAAACATTTTATATAGGTACGTTATTATTCTAGCTGCAACTTAGGATAGTTTTTATCCGACTGCGACAGTTAATTAATTTTCCGAAATATACGACTTCATTTAATTTTTCATTTATTTTTATTGAAATCAAACGCTGCTCCAACTGTCAGCTATAAGAACCGTCAAATTTTCGTCAAAATGGCGGAATTGCTTTGCCTTTCACTTATTAATAATTTAAATCCCGTCTACGATATACCTTTACGAGACCAATGCTAAAATATAAACCATAAAAAAATATTCGATTCTGATATGAGAACTTATATGCGCAAATGTCGTTTTATGTCGTAATTTCAATAAATGAAATCAACAAATTTAAACAATATAATTAACACGAATTTGTTTTTTTTGAATGACAATGGCACGCGCTCGGCGCATTCAGCCAAAGTACCTGCGGCGCTACCACGAAAACCGATACTAAATGTTCATATATGTATAGTGCGATAGAGATAGAGATACCCGAATATTTTCGAATTCCGAAGTTCGTGGTTATAGCTCAGGAATCGAAAATATGGTAAATAATCATAATGTATTTTCTCGAAAAAGAATTTAAAATAAATATAGTCAAATGGAGAAAAAAACAAAGCAAGAGGTTATATAGGTAATGATTAAGTTATAAGAGTCCAAAGTTTTAAGAGGGGGTATGTTCTGTCCCTTTTCCGCAAAACGCACCTTCATATGAAACGATTGTTTTTTACTATGACGCTCGAGTATATTGACGTCACAGTCCCTCATCGTTTTCTCACTCTAACAAGCGACATTAAAACGGATGTAGCTTCATAATTTTTTGAGATATTTGAATGGGAGTTTCATTATCTTCTATCTATTTATACATAATAAATGCCTATGTCCTGACTGACTTATTCACTCAATCACTCACTCACTCACTCATCAACGCACAGCCGAAACTTCTTAGAGAGTTGATTTTTGCACAGTATGTTGCTTTTATAACGTGGGCTAGGGATAAAAAGGGATTTTTGAAAATTCTACCCCTAAGGGGGTAAAATGGGGGTGCAAAGTTTGTATGGGAGAACCTTTTTTTTTGAGCTATAGACTTAAACTTTGTAGAAAAATTAGTTATTAGAATACAAATGAAACACTTTCAGCGATTTGGAAAATTCCACCCCTACGCGGGTAAAATAGGGGTGCAAGGTTTGTATGGGGGAAATATTTTTTTTTAAATAGAGACTTAAAACTTTGTAGAAAGATCAGTCATTAGAATACAAATAAAGAACTTTCAGGGTTTTAGAAAATTCTACCCCTAAAGGGGTAAAATAGAGTGCAAAGTTTGTATGGGAAAAACTACTTTTTTTTTAATAGAGACTTAAAACTTTGTAGAGAAATTATTCATTAGAATACAAATAAAGTACCTAGATTCAGTGTTTTAAAAAAATCTACCCCTAAGGGGGTAAAATAGGGGTGCAAATTTTGTATGGGGGAAACAATATTTTTTTTAAATAGAGACTTAAAACTTTGTAGAAAGATTAGTCATCAGAATACAAATTAAGTACTTTCAGCGTTTTAGAAAATTCTACCCCTAAAAATAGGGGGCTAAAATAGGGGTGCAAAGTTTGTATGTGGGAAACTATTTTTTTTAGCTAGAGTCCTAAAACTTTGTAGAAAGATTATTTAAATACAAAGAAAGTACTTACAGCGTTTTGGAAAATTTCACCCCTAAGGGGGTAAAATAGGGTGCAAAGTTTGTATGGGAAAAACATATATTTTTTTAATAGAGACTTAAAATTTTGACGAAAAATTACTTATTAGAACATGAAAAATACTACATTCGGCGTTTTACAAAAATCATTCCCTAAGGGGGTTAAAAAAGGGTGCAAGGTTTGTATGGGGAACACTTTTTCTGAGCTAGACACTTAAAACTTTGTAGAAAGATTACTTATAAAAATACAAAAAAAAAGACTTTCAGCGTTTTGAAAAAATCTATCCCTAAGGGGGATAAAAAGGGGTGCAAAGTTTTTATCAGGGAAAGTTTATGTTTTTGAGTTAGAGACTTGAAACTTTGTAGAAAGATTACTTATTAAAATACAAAAAAAGAACACAAATCGTTTTAGAAAATTCCACCCCTAATAGGGTTAAAAAGGAGAGCAAGCTTTGCATGGGCAACACTTTTTTTTGAGTTAGACTTAAAACTTTGCTAAAAGATTACTTATTAGAATACTAAAAAAGAACTTTCAGCGTTTTAGAAAACTCCATCCCTAAGGGGATCCTTAAGATCCTTAAGAAGGGTAGCCAGTGTTGTGTGGGAAAAACTTTTTTTTTTACTAGACTTAAAACTATTCAAAATGTTACTTATTAAAATTAATAATAAAGTACTTTCAGAGTTTTGGACAATTCCACCCCTAAGAAGGTTAAGAAAGCTTTGTATGGGCAACACTTTTTTTGAGCTAGAGACTTAAAAGTTTACGAAAAAAGTTCTTTCAGCGATTAGAAAAATTCAACCTCTAAGGGGGTTTAAAAGGGGGTTCAAATTTTAAATGGCGAGCAATAAAATTTTAAAGTGTGAGTAAGAGATTTTTAACTTCGGTCTTATTCTGTACGTTAAAAGACTACAAAACTGATTTCAGAGTTTTTCCAAATTCATCCCCTAAGAGTGTTAAAATTGGTTCAAAGTTTGAGTATTTCAAGGCATTTTTAAAGTATGAGATTTTTAACTTTGGTTTTAGACTGTTTGTTCACAAACTAGAAAATGAACATCAACTTTTTTTTTAATTATCCCCTAAAAGAGGGTTCAAATTTTGTATTGAGAGAAATCATTTTCTAAGACGATAAAAAGTTCTACGCGGACGAAGTCGCGGGCAACAGCTAGTTATATATATGTTTGTCTGTTATCTTTTCACGTGTAAACCGCTGAAACGATTGAGATGAAATTTGGTATCGAAATAGTTCGAATCACGCGGAAGGACATAGGATAGTTTTTATACTGGAAATCATCCCCCTAAGGTGGTAAAGTGGGAGGCGTTCCGCGCGGACGAAACCGCGGGCAAAAGCTAGTTTTTTATAAAAAAAACTTACTGCAAAATGGTTTCTTGCTTCCAGTCTTGCCGTACAGCGCGACGTTGGAAATGGTGTCAACGAGTTCTCGATCCAACAGCTCCTTATACGCCTTGTACGAGTGGTATCCCATCGGGATACAGAGATGCTTCTGGCTGCAAGAAGTGCAGTTGCCAGCTTGGAATGCCTGGAAAAAGGTTTGTTTATTACATGGCTATCGATGCAGAAAACGGAGGGAAATAAATAAAACTGGATTGGGCCGCTCCTTCTATTATCATTGCCAATGATAGTCTAAACGGACGAACTGAGGGAGGACACTTACTGTTTTATTTACACGTACTATGTATGTCTAACAAGAACTAAAATAATCCACACTGTGTTATTCTTAGATTATTCCAAAATGTATGATTGCAATTTTGACGTCAAGACATTTTGTTTCATTAAATAAATAAATATTTGGAGACAATCTTACACAAATCGATCTAGACCCAAAATAAGCAAAGCTTGTACCTATGGGTACTAGATGACGATATGATGATTATATCCTTTATTATCAGATATACATTGTATTGGTTATATATATTGACTCTATTATTTCTCTTTTTAGGGTTCCGTACTCAAAGAGTAAAACGGGACTCTATTACTAAGACTCCGCTGTCCATCTGTCTGTCTGTCTGTCTGTCTGTCTGTCTGTCTGTCTGTCTGTCTGTCTGTATGTCTGTCTGTCTGTCTGTCTGTCTGTCTGTCTGTATGTCTGTCTGTCTGTCTGTCTGACAGTTGAAAATTTCACGATGATGTATTTCTGTTGGCGCTATCACAACAAATACTAAAAAACTGAATTAATAAATAAGTTTGTATATACACAAATCGGCTTAGTCACAAACTAAGCAAAGCTTTTACTATGGGTACTAACGACGATAAACATACTTATATAGATAAATAAATACTTAAATACATAGAAAACATCCATGACTCAGGAACAAATATTTGTGCTCATCACACAAATAAAAGCCCTTACCAGGATTCGAACCCGGGACCTCCGGCTTCGTAGGCAGGGTCACCACCAACTAGGCTACAGGAGGCTCCCATACAACAAACGTGATTTTTTGCCGTTTTTATAGATAATGGTACGGAACCCTTTTCGTGCGCGAATCCGACTCGCACTTGGCTGGTTTTTTTTACTTTTTGAATATATGTTTGTCAGTCGGCAAAGGCCTCCTCCATGACGATATACATACTTATATACATTTAAGCACTATTAAAAATAAGAAATGTATTTCTAAAGAGAGGTACGTCACCATACAAATTTCTTCTGGGGGTGATTGCGGCCCGATGACAAATAGCTTACTATCATATGAAATAAGTTAGATTTATTTAGTATTAAGTATTATTTAGTAACACTAGTCTTAAGTCTTCATTAACAAAATATGGATTGTACCTAATATCTGAAATAAAGATTTAAATAAATAAATCAGTACCCAAATTGCTTCAAGATTGGTTTGAAGAATTACCTCGATTTCTCCAGGATCCCATCATCAAATCCTGAACTGATGACCACCTGGCCCCTATTTCACCAAATCGACAATTGTCGCCTGACAATGACAATTCGGCTTACATGGCTGCATCAATAGGTGAAAGTGGTTGCTGGACAGCTTATTAACCCAGCAATGTACGTGGAATTGTCATTGTCAGGTGACAATTGTCATGACGGTGAAATAGGGCCCTGGGAACTACCCATTCAAACAAAAAAAGAATTTTCCAAATCGCTCAAGGCATCTACGAGTAATAGACACTAAATAAAATAATCAATAATGTTGAATTTTCTCGAAATAGGATTAAAAATGTAGTCAAATGGAGAAAAAAGCAACGCAAGAGGTTAAATAATCACAAAGGTATAAGCGTCCAAAGTTTTAAGAGGGGGTATGTTCTGTCCCTTTTCCGCAAAACGCACCTTCATATGAAACGATTGTCATTTACTATGACGCTAGACGATCGTGACGTCACGATCCCGGAGCGTTTTCTCTCTCTAACAAGCAACATTAAAACGGTTGTGACTTCGTAATTTTTTGAGATATTCGAATGGGATTTTCGTCATTAGGCATATATTTTTGCCTTCTTTCTTTTGTAGTAATAATAAATTTTGAGACTATACCCCCTATTGGGGAACACAATTAATAATAAAAACCCAAAGAATAGAGAACCCCCTACTTTTTTGAACTCTGTTAAAAACTAAGACTTACCTCATAAGACTCGCACTGGATAAACATAAAAGGGCAAGACGGCGAGATGCTCTCAGTGAAGAATTCATAGCTTCGCTCGTGGCTGCAGCCAACAGACTTGACCATCCACTTGTACATTTCGTCGTTGAGTGTAGTCACTTGGTTGTCCACCTTCTTGCAGCCCGGCTGGACATCACCCCCGTTTGGGAAGAAATCCACGTGGCCTATGGCCTCGGACATGCCTAGACCTGGAAGTACGATCATTTCAAATTGGCTACTTGCCTAAAAAAATCAATTTAGTCTGTCAGTTAGATTATCTAAAAATATTGGACAAGTATTATTTATTTTGTCGCGATATTAGACAATTAACATTGAAATGGACGGGTAGTGGACTTTTTTCGGGTGTACCCTCCATGTTTTTATCTACTCTTGGAGGGTAGTGAAATATTGTAAACCCATATCTCTATTGACAACTTGCTGGGACGACAGTTATCTGCGACAATGACCGTTGCAACCCGTGTCGAAACGTCAGAAATAAAGGTAAATAAATATCGCGTTAGACCCGGATTAAACAGTATTTAAATATGTGTACAAAGCGCGAGAGTTTAAAGTATCTACAGCCTGTTCATACTCAGATGCGACTAAAGAGGCAGAATGTTTTTGTTAAAGGACAAATAGAGGCGCTAACCTCTCATGTCACTAAATCACTTGTTGTCTTCAAATCAGTGTATTTAAATTATAGTCTCTTATTATAGTAGTTATAGTGTAGTAGGCGACTGATCGCCGATTAAACAAGAAAAAAAAACTTAAAGTTAAGTTACCTGCATAGTACAACGGCATAGCATTGCTGTGGATGATGTCAACGTATTTTGCGTCTGACCGGTCTAAACGCACCAGAGTCACAGTTTTACTGAAGTACGGCGCAGCGGGGTCCAAACCCGTTATCCTTCCCAGTTTCAAGTTGAAATTCTGGAAGAAATTTAGGCTTTATTTATTTATTAGTTAAACGATTTTCAGACAGTTGAAAAATGACAACAGAATGTCAGTCTTACAAGTTACCTGTTGTCTCCCGATGCCGCGAATTCACGACACAAAGTCTACTCTAGTTCGTATTTTGATTTGATTCAAATTTGATTGCCTATTTTCCTGGTATGGCGGGATACCTCAGGTTTTTGACAGGCGGTCACAGGCCGGAACCGGTGTCCCTAATTAGGGTTTTCCATAGGGTGGATGCGGGTGGCGCAGGACCGGTCATTTTGGCACTCTTTGGAGGAGACCTATGTCCAGCAGTAGAAGTCTTTCGACTGATATGATGATGATGATAGGGTTATTTAAGAAGTTTATTACCTTATAAATATTGGTAACCTTATGATTAGGTAACCTTACTGATAGGGTACTATTTAAATAGGGTTAACTTATGGTTACCACATCCGATATGCTTACCATAACAACAGGGTAACAGATGTAGTTAATAATCATTATTTCCCATTGTATTTTCTCGGAAATGTTCGTATTTGTCATGCTACATTAGTCAACCTCAGTACTTTTAGTACCGTGACCGACTGAAATAGCAAGACACGTTCGTACGTTTCCGTGAAAAAACCATGGGAAACCATTATGCACTACATCTGTACCCTATCAGTAAGGTTACCTCCTTATCATAAGGTAACCAAATTGATAGGGTTACCAAATCGATAGGCCTGAAAAAAAGTTTTCCGGTCCTTGCAGGCGGTATGTACTTGATGGAAGGCCGCTACCTGGAAAAGGGTAAGCGATAATCCACCAATAGTACTGCCCTGCGCGCGCATCCCTTCCTATTGGTATTTTTTCCTCGCTTATCGCTCCGCTACCTCGCACAGCTCTGGTGGACGCTTACCATTTTAATAGAGCGCGTGTATTGGGTATTCGCCTTTAAATGAGCCTAGCCTAAGGTCTAAATGAAGGATGTGTCAGATCGCAAGTATTTCTTGCGCGAGCCAAAGGTAAGGGTAATCGAGATTATATAATACCGTCCGTGTTATTTACGAGACTGAAGGCCAGCTGGCTATTATTCTCGTAGTATGGGGTTTTCAACATATTTTAGCCAAGTAAGTCGAGTCAAGTCGTATGAGGAAGTGAAGAGGCTGGCAATGGACAGATGAGAGTGGCGGTTACTCCACCGAGAAGAGCAAAGTTATTTTCAAATTAAGTACATAGGTAGTTGTATTTCACAAACCTTTTGTAAATCATGCCCGCAGTATCCTCCCAAATGAGCACCCAGGGAATGTCCGATGAAGTGGAAATTGTCCAAATTCGGCAGTCCCAAGACTTCCTGTAACAATAAATCAGAAAAACAATAAGCCTGGGTTGAATAAAATATATCCAACTGGCGTCTACGGCTGTTCTCTCGGGGAAACACTTCATTTGTTTTGTTATCTGAGGGTATGGCAAAAACGTCACAGCCGAGCAGTAAGCAGTGCCTTTTCGATGAAGAAAGACATCGTGAGGAAACCGGTTTGATCCTAACAAGGAATAGTTTTCCATCTAGGTATGTCCGCTGTTTTGGTGGCAATAAACATATGGCCCTCTTATCAGGCTATCAGCACTTGGCTTGAAGGCCGTACGTTTGAGAATGAAAAGACTCTTTACCTCGTGGGGAACGTTATAAAAATAACCGATGTTAACTAACGACTATGCGCCAGCCTTGCGGGCTTCTGACGTAGACATAGGGCCAATCTAAATAGGGCGTCGCCAAGCCGTTATATTTAGTGTAAGGCCTGAGTGGACGCTCGAGTCGGGCGTGCGGCGGAGCGGCGCGTACGGCGTGCATGTTAAACAAATGAAACTCATACTGGTGTCCTGAGTAGACGCTGCACAAAGCGAATGCACGCTCGCCCGCCCCGCTGCACGCCCCACCGAACGCTCCGCTCCGAGCGTCCACTCAGGCCTTACACTTAGTGGCGAACAAGCGAATAACCAAGCGAATGGTTAGCGGGCCACGTAGGTAGCCTACGGGCGAAGATACTTTATATGAACGGGCTGACGTTCTGCGGCGCCATCTAGAGATCACCCAATTCATGAAGCGCCCAACTCCTCCCAAGAGGATGGAATGAGGCGCTTCGTGGATGATTTGTTTGGAAGAAACACTATACTAGTTTGTTTCTTCCACAGCGTAAGGAGGATTGGAGAATTTCGTGGCTTGTAAAAACTGTAGTCACCTTAACATTGTTGATGAGATGCGCAGTCATGGCGCCCACGAGCCTGATGTTGGCGACGGCCTGCCCGTACGGCGGCTGCGAGCCCCCGCGCCAGTCCACCACCATCACCGTCGCCGCCTCGTTGCCTTCCAGGTTCAGCAGAGCATCTGCCATGTTTTGGATCTAGAAATAAATAGATAATAAACATTCATAAAACTTAACAAATCTCTGATGAATAAATTGTGTATTTGTCCCATTCTCACAAATTTTTACTTCAAAGTTATCTAATTAAATGTATATAATAAATTATAATTTTTATACGCCCCCTTGGTGTAATCGACAAATGTATACGCCTCCCGTAACCCAATTGAATTCATTTATTATACGGAAGCCAGATTTTAAGGTCGTGATTATGGACGAGTGGTGCAGGACGTGGGTTGTTAGACGAGTATGAAAACGCTCATACCTGTATAGTCGGCGTCAAATATATTTAATATAAATTGTTCGCCTTATTATGTTGCGATAAGTTGCAAAGCGTAACATATCTTTGACGTCGACTATGTACGGTCGAGGAAATTGAATGTTTAGCACTTTGGACCTTAACGTCATTCAAATAGAGTTGACATGTGCCGCACCTTCATTTTCCTCGACCGTACCTACATAAAATCTCCTAGGCCATATGTTTGTGTTTTTGCGACACGGTCTCCGCGCCGCCTATCGCCCCGCTAGTCCATTAACTCGTCTTAAGGGTGACCAATAAAATAACGAATAATGATGAATTTTCTCGAAAGAGGATTAAATAAAATTGTCAAATGGAGAAAAAAGTAAAGCAGTGGATTAGGTAAACAATCACAAAGTTATAAGTGTCCAGAGTTTTAAGAGGGGGTATATTCCGTCCCTTTTCCGCAAAACGCACCTCCATATGAAACGATTGTCATTTACTATGACGCTAAGACATCGTGACGTCACGATCTACGAGCGTCGTCTCTCTCTAACAAGCAATACTAAAACGGTTGTAGCTTTGTAATTTTTTGAGATATCTGTATGGGATTTTCGTCACTAGGCATATCTTTTTGGCCTTCTCTATTTTAGCGTAATAATAAATTTTGAGTATACACCCCTATTATATAGAAAGAAAGAAGAAAGAAAGATACATTTATTCACTAACACACAGGACACATATATTAAGCTTACAAGCCTTATTGAGCTTACCGTGGGCCTAGGTTGATTTGTGTAAGATTGTCCCGTAATATTTATTATTATTTATTATTATTATGTATGTCTTTCCCGCTCACGGGACAGTGATGTCCCGGACCTTTGGGAGGCGTGCGTGGGGCTAGGTACCTACAAAGTACCAAATGAGCCAACACGTAGAGGCCCTTTTGACAATTTAATGAAATGCAAGGAGTACATCGAGCGGATGCTGTCCCTGCCCGTGTCATGGGACGCACACAGAGACAGCACCCGCTGGGATGTATAGGGACTATTGCTGGTTGATGGAGTCTAAAGAAAATTTGGTTATTGGTGAAAATTATGGACTAGTGGCTGGGCTATTGGGTGAAACATCGGACGCCTGCCTAATAAACTGTCTCATTTTTTATCTCTGGCAGACGGTGACTCGCCAACTACTAGATGGGCCCCTATTAATAGCGACATTAAAAAATGGCCTAAGGGCAACACCAGTCAGAGAGGCTGGGGGGGTAGAGAGGTGGCACTGGACTTTAAACATATAGCCAACTCGCCACTTAGGTGTCCACATCTACCCTCGAGCAACAGCTCTTGCGACTCCACTCTGAACAGCCAGTTAAGGCAAGCCAGAGGTGGGAGGCCTGTCCAACCAACCACCCGATCGGCTCAGCCTGACCACAGGGCACCCCCAGGAGCACTCAGGTACGTAGGGTCGCTACTCCCTAACAGCCCGCCACAAGCTGCCTTACGTTGACTGATTGCACCAGAAATCTATTATTATTATTATTAAGCAAAAATAAATAAAAATAACAGTAAAAAACATGTAACAAGTGCGTCTCTGCGGCCGTGAACAGGACACTGGCCTTATGAAAACACATCTTTGCCCATCTCTGCAAGGATATCACAAGGCGGCGCGCGAGCTGTCTCGCGGCGAGATTGACTATCCGTCTCTTGTGGTATCACAAAACGGAAAGCATATTCTCTGCTAAACAACACAGAAAAATCAGAGGTAATCAAGCTGTGGAAGTTCACCAAAGGACAAAAACAAGCCAAAGCCTTGATCAAAGGGTTCAATAACAAGCTGTCTAAAGAGCTATTACAACTCAAAAGGCACAAAACCTGCGCAGTGACGAGAATCCTGACAGGACATTGCAAATTGATCAAACACCTGTTTCAAATGGGTATGAAGCAGGACGCAACCTGCAGGTTCTGCCAGGAGACAGAGGAGACAGCAGTGCACATTATCTGCTCCTGCGGAGTCCACTCATGCACAAACGAAGTATATACCTACCTAGGGCGGCACATCGTGCACCCAGAAGAGGTACAACATATCACCGCCCAAAGAATCCGGAATTTCCTGGAGTCAACGGGCCTTAACGGTGAACTCTAAAGAAAGGGTTACCACAATAGATCACTTGCTGGTCGAAGCGGCATATTAAAGCCCACAAATCAAATAATAATAATAAATAATCCGTCTCTTTCTAATTAGAACACTTCGAAAGAGACAGTATAGTCCTGGTGTAGTCGTAACCCTTAGAATAATAACGCATAGAAGGATAGTTTCATACGGCCGACGCGCCAAGCGTGAGGCATAAAATGGATTCATGTAGTTGTGATCAACTCATATTCACACGCGCCAATACGCACACAAACGCACCAATTTTGTTCCACCGATCGGCGTACTGGGCCATTTATGGCTGAGTTTTAGTGGCCTCACCGTTGCGCGTGAACTGCGTTTCTATGCGTTATTATTCTAAATCGTAACCGTACTGGTACATATTCACCCTAATAATTTATGATCGAGGGTGGGGACATACCTACCGGTCTGAAAGATCTCAACAATATTTACCCATATCTTGTCGCCGCCTTCCAAAAACCCGTGAGAGATGAAATAGAAAGGTCCTTTGGGGTCCAAATTGGCGTTGCTTATTTTGGTAACATTGTCCGCTTCAAGTAACACTGGTATTCTCCTATTTCGCCTAGTAAATGCGGGGAACCTGAAAGTAATAAAACGTATTGATTATTGAAAGAACGAGACATTACAAGTATATGATTATTTGATTAATATATTTACTCATTAGATAATCATTCATATAATGTAGGTACCTAGCTTAAAACAACTTATGAACATTAAAAGTAAAATGTAAATAAAGGAAACCATTTGTAGGTTATATTTTGTTAATTAATTTGTATAGCATTTGGAGTAATAGTTTGCCTAAAATATTGATTCGCTTTTGGCCAGTGGACAGAAAGAAAGATACATACAAGTCGCTCATTCGTTAATTGATCTAAACATACCTACCTCTATACCTACATCAATTCGACAACGAACGGTGTCATACTTACAAAGACTCGTGCAATTTCGTGGCATTGAATACACCCAGCTTAGCCTACTTCAAATCACACAAAATAAGTGTTCCATTGGACCAATTTTGGTACGGAACACTAAAATAGAACTATTTAGAACTTTAATTAGAAGCAACCAGAACCGAACTATGACCTACGAGCGTTATTCTCAAAACAACTAGATCCGCTTCTTATCAGCCACGCCTCCCAGTCTAAAGGTCGATAGACCCTAAACTTCCGATAATGCACAATGCACCAAGCTTGTTTATCGAACGTCACTATGCAATGGGACGTAGTTGTTATGTCTGGTAATGATTAATGTCACGGACGAGCCCCCACGTTATCATTGATGGCTATAATGTATCGCTAAATAGACGGAGAAACACATCAGAGCTTGTTGACTAACACTATATGGGTTCTATGCCTGAAATAAAATAATTGAATTGAATTGAATTTAATTGAATTGTAAACAGCGGTACGGTTATTAATGATCTGATACAGAGAGCTATAGAGAGCTAATACAAAGAAAAAAGTAACCGTAATCGCACACAGCAACAGAAATCGAACCTGCCCCCTGTATTGGCGGTGCGTGCAGTGCCCTATCAATAAGGCTACTCAGGCCGCTAAGCCTGCTACCGCATTGCCTTGCATTCACGGCCGCTTCATCAACCGCAAACATCCAGTATACAGACTGTACTACTAGTTGGAAGCCCTATTATCCAAAAGAGCATGGTATTGGCCAAGTATTTAAGGGCAGCATGGGACGGCCCCTCCCATACCAGTTTAAGCTTCTGTAAAGGCAGAGTCAGAGTGCTTTCCAACCTAAGAGATTATTTTCTGCTGTTTTCCGGGTGCTGGCTAAGATGCCTTAGAATCTCAATAGATTTAAAATGTTGAAATGCAGTTACTTCACTTACTCATTTTTTTATAAGAATACAAGTATGTCCCTCTTAACGAACAACTCAAATTGGGTTTGTTGAACAACAGTGTATTATAGGGAATAGGTATGGTTAGCAACCGCATAGTGAAATGGTATATTTTCCAAATTACGGCCTGTCTGATACGCCCCGTCGTGTAAGAACGATTGTGACCATAGAAGAATCACAAGTGCGCTTCCGACTCTTTATTTATTTAATCTTCTTGATTTCTGCTTCTCTTGTGGCGTCTGGAAAGAGACTAATTGGCCCAAATAAAGATACTCATGGACATATGCTATATGTTCTCCGTTTATCTCTACCCTACGTTCTGTGCTATTTAGCCATGACCTTGATATTTGACATGTTCATCTTTATAGGCCAACCTCGAGGCTTGCGGTGCTGAGATCGTCAACGGAGACGCGGTAGACCTCGTCGGCGATGGTGGGATAACTTGAACTCCTTTAAGAGGGGGGAGGCCTTTGCTCAGCAGTGGGTCATAGCGGACTCGATATATAATTTCTGCTTCCTGCTCAGACTCGTACTTATTTGAATAAGAGGGCTGAACAAATCCTACTCAAAATACTATATCGGTCGTTACTATAGTATCCGCAAAACTATCTGGCTGGTAGGGCAATAAACGTCCGCTACCGTTAGGGGTGTAACATGTCGATAACTTATACTTAATGTAAACGTCGATATAATTATTATATTTTCAAATGAAATCTTATATCATTATTGATATTGTTTTTAAAGTTATCTAATGAATAATACTAAAAGTTTAAGATATTTCTTAATTAATTAGCTAAATACGTGATTAGGTAAGTAGATAATGAGAAATGCATCTATTTAAGTCATTAGGAACAATTGATAACAAAATATACTATAACATAAAAGGGTCGTAATGGAAGATTTTTGCAAAACCAATTTGACCAAGTTAACAGGTGATGTTAACCAGCAAGCTCGGCTGGTTATTCTAAACGTTTATAAATGGTTTCAAGAGTTGAAAAAAGACCCTGATGTCATAAGGAAAATTGATTATCAACAAGCAAAAAAACTGAAAGCATTGGTTTGCGGAACGAGCGAACGAACTCTATATCGTATTCAGAAGGATGTTTCGGAAGCAGGCAGGTGCCGAATTCACCTAGACAGAAGTACAAGAAACCTTCTACGGTTATCGACCTTGACGAGTTTATTTTATAAATCAGTTATATAAAGAACTATAACGTCGCTGTATGCAAATGGAGAGTACCCCAGTGCAGAAAATATTAGATGCAGCCAAGGAAAAACTACCCAATCTAAAGTGTTCGGAATCATCAATGAGAACTATTATTAAACGCTTAGGGTATACATTCAAGAAAACAATGGACGGAAGAAAGACGTTAATGGAGCGAAAAGCGACTTTTTACAAAAAATGGATCAGTTACGAGTCCCTGGGGACAAAAGACCACGTTTTTATTTAGACGAGACTTGGGTGAATCAAAATCATTCACGTAAACGAATGTGGTTGGACAGTGAAGATAACGGAGGGTTTAAAACGCCAGTTGGAAAAGGTGCCAGGCTAATTATTTGTCACGGTGGCTCAGCCAAAACAGGATTTGTTCCAGAGGCAAAATTAATATTCAGAGCCGTTAAATCGGCGAATGCTGATTACCATTCGGAAATGAACGCAGAAGTTTATTTGAAGTGGTTTGAACAATTTTTAATATCATTAGAAGAACCATCACTAATAATTATAGATAATGCTAGTTATCACACTAAGGTATTAAATCCGATTCCTAATACAAATTGGTTAAAAAAAGATATTCAAGGGTGGCTGACTAAAAATAACATACCATACCTGCCAACGGATATAATAGAGAAATTATTAATGAGAGTGGAAGCAAGTCATCCAAAAAAAATATACGCAGTGGACCAACTTGCAAATGAACACGGTCACGAAGTAATTCGGCTTCCACCTTATCACTGTCAGTTTAACCCGATAGAGTTGATATGGGCTCAAGTTAAAGGAGAAGTTGCGACGAAAAATACCATGTTTAAAATGGCAGATGTTGAGAAATTGTTAAATGAAGCGATCGATCATGTTACAATCGACGACTGGGTCAAATGTGTTCGCCACGCTGAAAATCTTCAGAACGAAGACCTAGCTAAAGCACTTTTTATTGACACCAACCGTCTTGTCATTAACCTACAAGACGATAGTGACACTGAAGACGAAGAAGAATAGCTAGTATTTTCCTCGTTTAGTTATTTATTTTGTTATACCTCCTTATTATTTTATTGTAATACTTTATGTCAATAGTTCAATATACTTATTTATAGTTCGATAGTAACTATACAATACTGTTATATAAAACACCACGTAATTTATACCTCCTTATTATTTTATTGTAATACTTTACGTCAATAGTTCAATATACCTATTTATATTTCGATAGTAACTATACAATACTGTTATATAAAACACCACGTAATTTTTATTCTTTGTTTCATTATTTACTTTATCGACATTCTTTTTTATGCGTAACGCTTTCTGCCCTATTGCTGCTCGGCCCGCTCCATAAGCCGTGCAGGTGTGAAAGAGATAGCACGATTCCGATGATTTATGACCTGACCGGCCAGATAGTTTTGCGGATTTTTTATAGTAAAATGTGACGCAAAGCGGATCTTTGCGTATAATATTCTCGCAATCAGTATGAAAACAAACAGGGAGGTCTTATCAATCGGTGTATACGCTGAATTGTACAAGGATAAAATAACAACCAATTAGTTGTGATCACAGTAGTAATCTTAATTAATAGTCTTAATGATCTTTCAGAGGTTTGTTATTTACCTAACAACTACATCTAGCGGCAATGGCGATCTTAGTCAATCTAAGAATATAATAGGCAAAAAAACATGGATGCAATGATACATGGGTATCAATGCGTCCATGAATCCGTATCTATGATTGTTATCCCGTAAATTCTACGGAGAATTTATCAACACTAGTTCGTTTACGATTGTTATCTACGGGATTAAAAGTTTGACAGTAGCCAAACCAAGATTGAACGTTTGCAATATATGGGTCTTGCTAGTTAAAATAATAACAATAAACCATTAATTTCAGGCATCTAAGGCCCTATAGTAAGAAAGTTATGATTTATGGTGTGGAGACATGCAGCAGCTAATGGTATCTGAACCTTGGTAAGCTTCGGATAGCACAGGGGAAAATGGAGCGCGTAATACTGGGAATCACGGTGAAAAACAGTGTAAAATAAGTTTCTGTTAGAAAATATTTTTTGGTACAAGCTTTTATTGCCGACTGTTCTTTTTTGTATACCATTATCAACTACTCACTGAGACGATTCTAACGAGCCCAAACTCAACGGGGCTACGTCGGTTAAGTACTGGATTCCCATGGCTTTATCATGCGATAAGTGATAAGATAGTGCATCCGTCCCTGGCTGTCACCGTTCGATAGAACGAGACGACGCTCTTATCATGTCACTTATCGCGTGATAATGCCCATGGTACGGGGCCAGACCCTTTCTAAACCGTCGGATCTTGTTATAGCCGTGCTGTATCATGAAGTTGGGTACACAAATACCTACTGTAATTGTCAATACATGATCAAACGCGTAGTCAACAGATGCCGATAAAATATGAAATTGTAATTTGAGTCGCTCTGGTGGGAGCATTGTCCTGTAGGTACATTTTGTTTTTAGTCAATAGGGAACATTACACAAAACTCTTCGTAGGTGCCGACACTAGCAGCGTTGACATTGTATCTCGTTCCCACTTGTGGTATTGTCTATGCAAGCATCCTTGTCAGTCATTTGACAATCAATTGTGCATGTGTGTGTGAATTCCTATATTTCTGTACTGGTTTACTATTAGTGGTAGTGCTGCCTCTAACGGCAGAACATTGCAGTAATGTTCCCTATTCGTGCAAAATATCACATTTCAAAACGACGCAAGTCTATCTGTGCGTGTTTTAATCTGTATTTGTAACCTTTCAAAATATTGTAAGTAAGTAGGTGGGCCAATCTCCGAGCGTTTGAACCGCTCGGTTCTAAAGTCATTGTCGGCTCAAGATTATTTCAGCAGAGGTAAAACATACCGCGGAAACTTAAATCAAAAAAGACTCAGCCCCGGTATTGGCTAACGTATTCATCAAAAAAGGACTCTGATATTCGTCTCTTTTAATAGTATTTCCTGGGGACGACAATGACGAAAAAAAAACGCCTTAAAAACGCTGAATATTCTCCCAGGTAAGTATACCTTATACCTAAATATTACGACTAATTTTGAATTAGTTAAAAGGGGATGCCTTGATTCTTGTAAACCCCGCCCCGTAGAAGAGACACGTTTAAGTACAGATGTCTTCCGCGTACAAGAACACGAGATGCTTCTCTCGTCGGGAATGGCTTTTTGGACAATGTCTATAAATATCTAGATACATATCTTAAGTTTAATTTATGAATAAAACTTAGGTTTTAGATGTTGTAAAATACCGTTAATAGGTCTGTCCACACCGGACGCATGCTCAGAGGGCCTACCGCGAAAGGCATTCGAAGTGTTCCCTCTCTGTCAGACTTGCGAGTTCGTACGTAAGTGCGACAGAGAGAGAAAACGTCGAATGCCGTTCGCGGTAGGCCCTCAGCTGAGTGCGCGCTCAGTGCAGACGTCGCTCGGCGAGCAAATTCGACCGAGCGCATCCGGCCGAGCATGCGAGCGGCTCACCCGAGCCGTTCGGGCTAGCGTGTGGATGGCTCGGGGAGCCGCTCGGCTGAGCATGCGTCCAGTGTAGCAACCTATTGAAACTTGATTATGTCTTTTAATAATGTCACTGTATTGAGTAGGTACCTATTTATCACTCTGCTCGTTCGTAGGTGATTTCCTCTACAAACGGCTATTCCCCTTTTATCGGCTACGAGCGTAGCGCTACGAAATCGTTGGCATTATCGTGTTAACACTTTCACTGCCAGGAACCCGCCTAGCGGGCGCCCACGTTGTAGTCGCTTTCCGCTACTTAGCGGGAAAAACGCAGAGTCTTACTTGGCAGCGAATGTGTTAGAATAAATAAATAAATATTATGGAACAATCTTACACAAATCGAATTAGCCCCACAGTAAGCTCAATAAAAGGCTTGTGATATGGGTACTAGACGACGATATATTTAATGGATATAAACTGGTGACCGAAGAGCTGGCGGCTTTCTTGCGCAATGCTGATATTGCAATTCAACGAGGAAATGCCGCCAGCATCCTCGGTACAATGCCTCGAGGGCCTTTTTTAGATTTAACGTAGTTTTAATTTAATTTAGTTTATACACTTAGTTTAGTAGTCTTTTACGTACAGAATAAGACCATTATACTAAAAAAGTATAGACTTACACGCAAATGTGTGGTAGTGGAGATGTAAAATCGCCGAGAATGCATGCATATTTCAAATGGATATAAATACTTAAATACATAGAAAACATCCAAGACTCAGAAACCGATATTCATGCTCATCACACAAATATTCGCCCTTACCGGGATTCGAACCCAGGACCTTCAGCTTCGTAGGAAGCCTCACTAAGTCACTACCCACTAGCTAGGCTAACCGGTCGTCGTTAGAAGGAATAGAAGGAAAATAAAGACCCAACTTTGGAATTTCAATATTTTTGAGAATAGTGCCATATTATAAAACTAGAGTCATCATCATTTTCTTGCCCTTATCCCATTTACTTGGGGTCGGCGCAGCATGTCCTTTTCTTCAATACCTCCCTGTCACTCGTCATCTCGGAACTTACTTCCTTCCTCTTCATATCCTCTCTCACACATTCCATCCACCTTTTCCTTGGCCTACCTCGTTTCTTCCATCCCTCCACGTTCATACGACCGCTTTAGCCTGGTTGGTTGGTAGTTGGTAGTGACCCTGCCTACGAAGCAAGAGGTCCTGGGTTCGAATCCCGGTAAGGGCATTTATTTGTGTGATGAGCACGAATATTTGTTCCTGAGTCATGGTTGTTTTCTATGTATTTTAGTATTTATTAATCTATATAAGTATGTTTATCGTCGCCTAGTACCCATAGCACAAGCTTTGCTTAGTTCGGGACTAGGTCGATTTGTGTAGATTGTCCGCAGATATTTATTTATTTATACCTAACACTCTTTTGGTCACATGACTGTCATCCCTCCGCATAATATGCCCATACCACGCAAGGCGATGGGATCTTATAAAGCCAGAGTGTACGAAGATAATAGCTATGACGGGATGTAAAGCTATCTACAAATGATTGCGTGGTAATAAAAAGATCAAATCAACTACGTTCTCGATCGTTTAAAAATAATATGCACCTTTTACGCTCAAGGATGTGTACATAAAAAGAAAACAATGTATGATATAATTACAACGATCGCGATTAGTTCAGCTTGCAATTGCTTTTGACACACAATTTTGCACTTTTTAGAAAGGATACAGCGTCGTTTTTTGTATGCTCATTAGGTACATTTCATCTTAAAACACCGCAGAGAATGTCGAAGATTTTAAAATTAACGGCGTTGGAATTTTAATTGCCTAAAAAGGTCTAGTTCAGGGGAAACGCCGTAGCTAATAAAGGTTTCAACTTAAGTACCTACTATAAAGACTTTATCACAAGAAGTTTTAAGGTAGATATTGAAGTGTTTAATTAGTACAGACGTGGTTTTTCTAGCCTCATGAACAAGGCAAGTAGAATCAAGCGTGTTCCAGTGTAAATGGACAAAGACCTCAGAAGTATCTAGAAAAGCTCGTATCTACCTTAACAATTGACTGACTGATGTTTATTTATACAGCCTACAGTTTGGTTTTTCGAACCGAATGTAAATCGGAGTAAAGTTCTAAATTAAATTCAAAATCGCTGCAACTAGGCTTTTTAATACATTAGATTAGATTTTTACAATTGCATTTCTATAACCTTTTGGCCGCGATTGCTTCCGCGTCAAACTCGTTTATATCGTGCCTCGATACAATTTTCCGCCCCCATTTCACCCCCTTAAGGCATGACTTCCGGGAAAAAAAGAATGTTATATATGTCCTACCCCTGGATTAAAACTATCTCCATACCAAGTTTCTTCTCAATCAGTTCAGCTGTTTAAGCGTGATAAGTGATAACTTGATAAGGTAACGGACAGTCAGTTACTTTCGCATTTATATTATTAGTAAGGATAGTTTGGATTCGAAATAAATTTATGAATGGAACTTACCTTATTCGCATAGATTGGGAAGATTCTGGAAAGTAGTTGTCAGGGCGATTCTCCGTCCAGGGGTAGGCCTTCGAGAAGCATCCATACGGTTCGTAACATCGCTCCAAATCCATGTCATCTGCAAAACACACCGACTCTGATACAGTTAGCATGAGATATAGACATGACATGTATATCTCACATTGAGAATTAATCTAGTTGTCAGTTTTTTTAAATAAAACCACTAAAATTGTAATTTTTTTTGATCAGTTCTGTTATTGTATAAAAAAAATTACTCAAAACCAACAATATGTATAAACAATGTTATAAATTGTGTACACCCAGCGTCAAATAATCTGTAGCAGTCAAAATGGCCAAATAGCTCGGTACACCGTACTAAATATATGGTGTACAGAACTATTTGAGTACCTACTTTGGTTGCTTCAAAGTATTTGACGCTGAGTGTACAAAAATGGATATTGATATATGATTGACAAAATTATCGACGATGTATAAAATAAAAAGATATAGATACGCAAATAGCAAGTAATGGCAGATATATACTTACCTAATACTTACTTAAGTTAAAGCACTAAACACTGTTACTATAATACTATGTCCAAAAATATCATTGACACACAAAGCACAGTTATGAAAATAAAACTGCTAAAAACTGACCATAAGTAATTACTTTTATGTTATTTTTAATAAATTGAACACAATACTGACCATTGAAGCTAATTTTGACCCCTGAAGAATTCTGCTTCTCCATTAAGACCAATATGGTCTGCACCATAAGCGACATACTCTTGTTAAACATTTCGATGATTTCGATCACAACACAGCACGTGCACGTATCATCGGGTAATAAGATCGGTTTGAACTAATTGTCCGAGCGTCTGTCGTGAAATGAAACGGGCGCGCGGCGGCAGTTGTTTAAATAGAGGTTGAGGGTGCATTAAATGCGCGGTCCGATATACTTGGGATTCTTCGGAAGGTTTATTTGTAAGGCGGGTTGTTTACTTACTTTCTTGATCTGGTAAGTTTTCTCGGAATACTGAATGCAATAAACATAAACAATAAGTAAGGGTCATACAGAGTTAAACAACAAAAGTCGTCTTTCCTGTGGTTCATAGTTCACAGCTTATCTGCGTGTAAGTTATATTTTTTACTGTTTAGATTTATACAGGAGACTTCGGTTATAAATGCGGATTATGAGTCTACCTAAAAAATTAACTTAACAGATAACTATAATACTAAAGGTGCTCAAAACGAAATCTCTAGGTATTATATATTATTATAAACAATGAACTTTAGAAGATGAAAATAAAAGCTAGTCATGAAACTAAAGAATAAGTTAGGTACCTATGTAGCAAATATTGGTTACAATACTAAATACTTACTTGTGGAAGATAATCCGAATATATGTGACACATACTTACATAATATACCTAGGTAGTTAAAGCAGGAAAAGAAGGACTTCCTCTTATTACTTCCGATCGTAAATTACTACACTGGAGCAGTGCTCATTGAACAGATGATACTTATAAAAATAAGTTTCTGTCAAAAATTACATTTTTGGTACAAGATTTTATTGCCGACTGTACTTTTCTGTATACCGTCATCAACTACTCATTTCGATCTGAAGCTAGAGTGGTCGCAGTCGTGGAACTCCATGATGGTAGGAAAATTGGGATCCACTATTACACCAGGCCATACAGGTCTATACAGGTACCTATAGAAGGGTTCGATCTCCCAAGGCGGGACTGGTGTAACATCAACCGACTCCGTACTGGCCACGGTCGCTGCGCTCACTATAAACACCGTTGCGGATGGCTGGAATTCCCAACTTGCTCGTGCGGTGCCGAAGAACACACGATTCGCCATATAATCGTGGATTGCCCCATATAACGCGCTACGCCGACGGACCTCCAGAAGACCTGATCACCCTTGGCGACAAGGCCATCAAAGTGGCTGACAAACCTTAGAATGAATTTATAGTTATTATGTCACATACGATTAAATTAAAACTACTCATTGAGACGATTCTAACGAGCCCAACCAAACTCAACAGGGTTACGTCGGTAAAGTACTGAATTCCCATGTCCACCTTCTGTCTCCATCATCAGCTCAGCTCGATGGTACCATAATATTGAATTGTCATCCAATCACCTTTAACCAAAATTTCAGCTCAATCGGTCGAAGATATCTGCTTCAAAATTTAGTTGCAAGATTTCACCCGAACGCAAACATAGTCACACTAGCTGTTGCCCGCGACTTCGTCCGCGTAGAACTTATGCTTAGAAAATATAATGCAAACAAACTTCTACCATCTTAAGGGATGATTTCCGAGGCAAAAACTATTCTTTATCCATTGAAGGGTCTCAAATTATCTCTATACCAAATTTCATCTAGGTACATGGATTTTATCCAAACTTTCACCCCCTATTTCATACCCTTAGGGAATGATTTTCGGGATAAAAACTATCTAATGTCATTCTTCGGGTCTCAAACGACCTTTATACCAAATTTCATCTAAACGGGATTCATCCAAATTTTCACCCCCCATTTCACCCCCTTAGGGAGTGATTTCCGGAATTACAACTATCCTATGTCCTTTCCCAGGACTCAAGCTATCTCTATACCAAATTGTATTAAAATGGGTTCCATCCGAATTTTCACCCCTAATTTCACCCCCTTAGGGGATGATTTCTGGGGTAAAAACTATCCCATGTCCTTTCCCAGGACTTAACCTATATCTACACCAAATTTCATCAAAATAGATTACATCCAAATTTCACCCCCCCCCCCTTTTCACCCCCTTAGGGGATGATTTCCGGGATAAAACCTATTATATGTCCTTCCCCGGGACTCAAACTATTTATATACCAAATTTCATCTAAATCGGTGCAGCGGTTTAAGTAGCTCCATACAAATTTCCACCCCCAATTTCAGCCCTCAGATATAAAAACTACCCTTTGTCCTTCCCCGGGGCTCATTTCATCTAAATCGGTTCAGCGGTTTAGGCGTGAAGAGGTAACAGACAGACACACTTTCGCATTTATAATATTAGTATGGAAGTATGGATTATTAGTATGGATAGTATGGATTATTTCCGCTTGTCTTCCAAATAGAGGTGTAGCTGTACACTCACTTCAAAAGAAAAAAGAAACGAAAAACTCATTCAAATATCTTAAAAAATTACGAAGCTACAACCGTTTTAATGTCGCTTGTTAGGGTAAGAAAACGATCAGGGACCGTGACGTCACGATCATCGAGCGTCATAGTAAAAAACAATCGTTTCATTATAAAGGTGCGTTTTGCGGAAAAGAGACGCAACAAACCCCCTCTTAAAACTTTATACACTTATAACTTAGTGATTACCTATATAGCCTCTTGCGTTGTTTTTTTTTCGAGATAATACAACATTATGATTATTTTGTTTAGTGTCTACATCCCTATTTTCGATAAGATAAGATAAAATAAGATTTCTTTATTGTCAGAACTGTGTACATTTAGTTGTTTTGGGTAAAATAAAGTCCAACAGCTTGCCCATTTCGGACGTACAATATTAAACTTAAAGCTAGTCAAATATACTAAAACAATAACAACAATAGTATTTCCAAATAATTTTAACCATATTAATTTAGATCTATCCGACATCCGTATTTTCTTTTAAACCACGAACTTCGGAATTCGAAAATATTCGGGTATCTCTATCTCTATCGCACTAACAAATGACAGGAATGCAGAGGGCCTACCGCGAAAGGCATTCGAAGTTTCCCCTCTCTGTCATACTTACAAGTTCGTACATAAGTGTGACAGAGAGGGAAAACTTCGAATGCCGTTCGCGGTAGGCCCTCAGATATACGAACTTCGAGTTTCGGTTTTCGGTGGTTTGGCTGAATACGCAAAGAGCGCGCGCGCGTGCCATTCAAAAAAACCAAGTTTATATCGTTCGAATTTGTTGTTACATTTGTACAAATTACGCCTTAATTCGACATTTGCGCATATCAAAATCGATAAATTTTATATTTGCTTTTGGTACCTATGTGTCTCGTCAATGTATATCGTAGACGGGATTAAAATTATTAATAGGCGAAAGAAAGGCAAAGCAATTCCGCCATTTTGTCCGTAGTATTTCTTATTACTGTGATTTTGACGTTTCTTTTAGCTGACAGATGTGGCGGCGATATACTTTAAGAATAATAAATGAAAAATTAAATGAAGTCTTATATTACGGAAAATAAATTAATTGTCGCAGTCGGATAAAAACTATCCTAAGTTGCAGCTGGAATAATTATGTACCTATATAAAATGTTTCATATTTTTCCGTCGATGGGATGCTGAGAACATTCGTACCACAGAAAGCTTAGTTTCAAACTGGCTGATTCTTTTTTTAATTTAGAGATTTATTATAAGTGGAGATAACACATACATACTTAGTTTTAGTTACATAGGTAGGTACATCGCAAGTTAATAGAATAAGCTTGTAATAAAGTTAATTTCTAAAGACATTGCAATATGTATATTACAATGGCAAACTAAGTAACTTTGTAAAATGTTCAGTGTTAAGCCGTGCAACCTATTTAGATTGTATTTGATATGAAGATGGTAAAGACCTGAATAAGTACTGATGCTGCGTTTAATGGACGAATAATTCCTTACAGAAGTGACATTAGGGTTGGAAGTTGTTACATGAGTTTGTTTAACGACTACTATAGGTATAGTTGCCATCACATACATCGGAGCAAACAAGCACGTTACAAACATCGGAACACCTCTATTTTCAAGGCATTAGGGTGCATGTGCCGATATTTTTGAACACCTATAATGTACCGATGTATGTGATGAGTACGGTATTTCGTTGAGGATGCGGGTGGGATGCGGTTAGCGGTGAGCGTCTTGAGTGGATGGAGCTTCTGCCGTTGGCTGTGTTATATTGACGACTGACCAAACTACCGAACAACGTCGCTATAAAATTCAATTAAACTACCTACCGTACAATTTATAAGCAAACTTGAGATTGGCGAAATCATGTTAAATTAGATGGAAGCCATTTTTTAAAAGAAGAAGAACGACTACTGCGCTGGTAAAAGGCTAGATTTAACAGTTTAACATTATCTCGGTTGCCCGAAGAAGGCCCACTTACTCCAAGAATAACACAACTGCATTCATTTTAGCGTAGGTACTGTATGAAACTATCGACGACTTGTGTGTGACAGACAGAGGGAACTTAATAAGCCCCTTGCACCCTTTGGGCACGAAACTCCAAAAAACCTGACCAGAACCACCGCAAATCAACAGGCCTCTTACTCGTAACAGTCTCATTACATATCAGATCCCGTTACCAGACGTTCCGGGACACGATAACAGGGGTTACGGCGTTATCTTGCGTTTATTTGTTGAAAACCATTGACGCACGAACAGTCTGGCCGATTGTGCAAGTACCCATTATCTGCCGAGAAATGCTATATTAATAGGTACTATAGTGAGGGTTTCGTCTGTCATGAGATCTGTGGGGCTAGCACAACTGACACCGCGAGACGATACAATCTGCCCTACTCTTTCTAAATTACATAGTGCTAGTGTAGCTTAATCGCGCGCGAAGCGACTTGGCAGCAAGTTGTGCTAGACTGTGGCGCTAGCACAACTGACACCGACGCAACGCGAGACGATAAAATCTGCCCTTTTCTTTCTAATGTGCGCGGGCGAATAGGACAAGTCTCGCTGACTCGCGCGCGACGCGACGTGACAGTGACGCATAATATCGATAAAATTATTTTCTTATAAGATTTGTTTTCAACTATCTTTTGCCCGCGACTTCGTCCCCATAACTTGCCATACTCACGTCCACCAGGGCAGCCAGCATGATAGGTTTTATGGTCAAGTTTTACGGACAAAATATATTCAAATGTCACATAGAGCATGATCATAAAACTAATCATGTTAGCTGGGCAGTTCCACCCCAATTTCATCCTGCTAAGGGAGGATTTCCGGGAGAAAAAGTATCTATCAGAATGCCAAATCATTTGGATGGTACGAATCATATGTATATATATCACACTTAAAGTATATCCAATGAATAAAAAAAAGATTTTCTTAAGGCACAAAGGTAGTTTATAGTTCTAGTGTAAGAAAGATACGAGATACTGTACTCAGCTGCTTTGCTACTGACACGGCTGACCGACAAAGCTACTCGGCTGACTATCAATTGCCTTCTGATATCTGTTACTAGAAAAGGTTTGTTTTGCAACATGATAAGCCCAATATAACACTGGACTTTGTGACGGCCTACTGTTAATTGACAAAATAAACTAATTAAGTTTAATGATGTTGTTGTAGACAGAAAATTGTATCACAAACGGGTCCATTTATGTTTAACAATTAAAAGGTGTATCATACACTTTCCTCCCTTCCTTCTGTGTGTAGGTGGTGGTGGTGTTTGATGACCGGTTCTGCCTAGTGGGTAGTGACACTGCCTACGAAGCTGTAGATCCTGAGTTCGAATCCCGGTAAGGGTAAATATTTTTGTGATGGATGAGCATGAATATTTGTTTCTGAGTCTGATGTTTTCGATGTATACCTACAAGGTGCCCATGAGGAAGGGAAAAAAATGAAGCACGTATTCCTGAGGTCATTAATAATTAATGCTATATGAACCCAATTAAAATTCAGCAAAAAATAAAAATCCTGGTTTTTTCGGTTTTTGTACCTAAATAAAAATTGGATAACTGTCGCTCTCTATGGAAATTATCCCTTTTAATAAAATAGTAACGTTTATTTTTCGAAAAAAGGATGAATTTAGTGAGTGGTAGCTGTCACTTTGATGTATGTCAATAGCGACTCGAAACTTGGCAACATCGGTGGCAACGTCGCAATCAAAAGAGGTTAATAACCTTTTTTCCTAATGAAGTAATAACCTAAGGAATGCGTGGTTCAATTTTTTCCCATTCCTCATGGGCTAATTAATATTTATTTATCATAATGAAAATTGTGATGTTATGCTTATGTTGATGTGTATTGTATTTACACCAACGTGTAGTGACATCGTTGGCCTTGGTCGCGAAGTCACGAGTATACAGCCAATGTGTGAAATATTAAAGCTATTTGGACATGTAATATGAATTACATTAATACAGGCGTCCATGCACTATGCGACATTAAGGAAAAGTACCTATAATGGGCGGTAATATTGAAGATATGGTATTTTGAATCTATAAAAACATTACTTTATTATTAAATAAAGCTAAAACAAAAATCTCTGCCTCACCGGGGAACCGACCTAACCATGAAAACTTTAATTGAAAATGTCAAGTTGTTTTTTTAGTTAGCTACGGTAGCCTAGTGGTTCAGGCATGCGGCTGTCAAGCGGCGGTCGTGGGTTCGAATCCTGGCTCATACCAATGAGTTTTTCGGAACTTTTGTACGGAGTGTGTACCGTTAGCTTTTCGGTGAAGGAAAACATCGTGAGGAAACCGGTCTAATCCCAATAAGGTCTAATTTTCCATCTGGGTTGGAAGGTCAGATGGCAGTCGCTTTCGTAAAACTAGTGCATATGCCAAATCTTGGCATTAAGTGTCAAAGCAGACCCCGGCTCCTTTAGGGGCACAACCAGGAATAACGCTAGGTGTGTGTGTCAAGTTGTTTTTTTATTGTGCCCAGCAGTGGAACGTATATAGGCTGATTTTTAAACTTTATTTTAAGATACCGAACTTTATTTTTAAACTTTATTTGCGGCCGTTCGGCTCCTCGCGGACGTGGACGGCTACGCTCGGCTGCCGTCGCATCCGACCGCCCGTTCCGGTAGGAATCGTACCTAGGTACATTACTTAACCTCCTAAGACCCCGCGTACAAAATTTTGTACAAATTGCAAAATTTACTATGAACTTTTACTGAATGTCAAAAAAGTTCAATAACACAAAATTATTCTGGGCTCCAGGAGGTTAAGAGGAATTATGGCTTGACCCTTCCGATCGCCATCATTATAACAAATAATAGTACATTATTTAACAAGGGGCGTATGATGAATATTGCAAACGAGAGTCTCTCAGGAGCCCGACGCCGTAAGGCGGAGGGATTTTGATGACTCGAGTTTGCAATATTCTTACGCCCGTGTTATACACAATGTTTTTCATCACAATTGCGAGGAAATAAATAACCACAAAAGACAGAAAAACCTATGTTTTATACAAGCGCATCAATCAAATGTTGACGAAATTGACAACTTCACCTAGATCAGTGCGAGTGGAGGGCGGAGCTTCAATATTTCAACCAATCACAGAGCATGGAGCATGTGGTTCTTGCAGGGCGGGGCCTGCTCGATTTTATTTTCCAACCAATCACAGAACAGAATTCTTGCCGTGCAGATTTGCTTAACCAATCAGATCACACACAAGCTCATTACTCCCATGGGGCCATTATTTCCCGCGGGAACAATTTAGGCCATTGTCCTTCTGTATACAGGCAAGGAATAACGCCATTTATGAGCAAGTGTGATGAAAAGTATTTTTTCACCGTTATTCGGTTCGGGTGCCATAACGTTTATGTACATAAATCAAATATTAGACTAATCAATAAATCAATCATTTATTACAGATAACGAAGATCCATACATTACAAGAAAAAATAAAATCATTAATGTGTTAGTTCAAGTAACTTAAAAACTTATGTTAGTAGGTATAAAATTTACATAACATGGAGTTGGTCCCAGTGCTTCATTATGGGACAGTCCAGCCTATTTGCTATAATTGCTAGGCGGCTGTTGGGGCTGTCCCTTACACGGCGCTTCATGCCGGCGACCCGTTTTCGCAAGATTGCGTGGAAACCGTCTACTCGTGTCACGGCACACATTCCCGAAGCGCTACAGTGTCTAGGAAGACCCAAGAGCAACCTAAGCGTATTATTATAATGAACTTTTTTTTATACCACGTCGGTGGCAAACAAGCTTACCTAAGCCCACCTGATGGTAAGTGATTACCGTAGTCTATAGACGCTTGCAACTCCAGGGGTGTTACATGCGCGTTGCCGACCCTTAAAGAATTTATACAATGCTTTTTTGAAGAACCCCTTACTGTAGTCCCTTGGGAAAACCTCGGCAGAGAGCTCATTCCACAACCGGAGAGGAAATTTATCTGAAACCGTACGGTACGCGACCAACTTGCGCCTTAACTAGATAGCGAACGTAAATTTAGATTCGTATATTATTAGAATACTATACAATTCTATATCAGTACATTGTCTGTGTCAGTCTTAGTAAAGAGGTCAAAAGGATAGCAACTCAACTAAATGATCCTAATGTACACTATGACGCCCTTCAATATAGATCAACGACGTTTATGAGCGGTGTTCGGTTGACGTATAGTGTTGCTTGATATATGTAATTGAATAGTGTCAACATTTGTCATTTTAATAAAGTAGTCCGGTCAATTAGTGTGCAGGACGGCATAGAATAAACCCGCTATAAACATAAAATTGTCAGTCGCGACCTAACTTGTAATAATCTAGCTTATAAACCTTCTTATAACATAGGCATTGCGCTACTATTGCCTTATGTCATCGGCACCTGAAATAAAGAATAATAGGCCTCACATTTCATTCCTACATAGTAAAAAAGGGTAATATACCGCTGGTTTCCTAAATAACGAGTGGATAACACTAGGTTTCCGCTGGGAAATATGGACGGACTAAAGGAAACCTGGAGATCCTGCTCGCGCGCCGGTCAGGCAACGACTGATGGGCGAGCGAGGGGGGAAACCCGGTATTTATACCTCAGGTGGGGAACGAGGTACGTATATACGGGCGGACACGGAATTCCCGCGTTTCAGATGCATTTTTACGCCGAACGAGCAGGATCTCGTGTAATAATGTATTATAAATAGCATAGAAATAGGTATAAGCACTGTAAATAATGTATTAGAGTAAGATTGAACTATAATAAATGAACATGTCATTTCGCGCCAAAATTTCCCGCGCAAATCGCTTTCCCGCCAAATATACGGGGCGAAGGGGCGTCCGGCCGAGGTAACTTAATAGTATAAATTGGGCGGCCAGACCCCATGAAATTCAGTACCTACAGTAGCAGCGAAGTGACATTACTTGAAAAAGTAAACAAGCCTTTCAATTCAGAACCCCGACCCGACCAAGTTCCTGCTAAGCCGTAACGACCAACGCCGAAGGTGCAGGATTTCCCTTCAAATTCTACTCAGCCCAGAGCCAGTCATAGGTGCGTCTCGCACATGCTGGTCCATCGAAAACCGGATTCTACATAGAGGATGCCCCTTACAAGATCGAAAGCAGGAAAACGCACGTTCGGTCAACTTATCGCAGCGAACATCAGAGAAGCCATGCTGGAAGAAGCAACCACGTCCACGTCGGGAACTGCTACTACTCAAGAAGTTTCGAGGCCCTCGCAGGAGACCTCACGAACGAGCACTCCTGCGACGCCGGCGCCTCGTCCAGACCCACAGCCGAGGTCACCCATAGGGCAGCATCATGATGCCGCGCAGTCACAAACACTGCCTCATGAAACCCCACAGTCAACGCTGCCACCCATAGTCCCGCTGCTGCAGGAGAGCCTACACCCTGCAGCAACACTGCGGCAGGAAACCCCACAGTCAAGCCAGCATCCTGCCGCACGGCCGCCGTCAAAATCGGTGAAAACAACGTCGAGTCATCGCGTCCGCCGTCTCGCACAAGCGCGAGAAGAAGCCCTCCGAATCAAATTGGAGCTCGCGCAAGCGCGCATAGCCGCCATAGAAGCCGAAGACAGCGACGATGACACCGGCACAATATCTACAGTCCAACAAGAACGCCGCATAGATGAATGGCTCGAGACCAGCCAGAGACATGTCCTCGCCATCTCCAATGCACCTTACATCGAAGAACCCGAGCCTGCAACCCCACAGTACGCCGAGCAGGCTCGGGAGAGGAGCCCCGCCGAGGGCGCGGGACAGGGCGCCGCTGCCGTGCGCCCCGCCGTCCCCGCCCCTCCCCCCGCCGGGGGAACCCACGCTCCCGTTTTCGCGCCAACGCCGCCGCGCCCACGCGAAACAGACGCATATCCGCCGCCGTTAATGTATTCACAAGCGAATGCGCAAGAAGATAGCGCCATAGTAATGAAGAATCAACAAAGTGTGAACCTGAGTGAGCTCGCCTCTGCCATCGCCATCGCCGCGCGTGCCGGCCCGAGAGAGTCATCACGCTACCACGCCGAGTTGCCGCCATTCAGCGGCTCGCATCAAGAATGGCTATCATTCAAAGCCGCCTACAACGGAACCACCGCAAATTATAACGAAGTGGATAATATAGCAAGATTAAGAAGATGCCTCAAAGGGAGGGCCAAAGAAGCCGTCGAGAGCCTCCTCATTTACAACGCTCGCGCAGACGAAGTAATGAGAAGCCTAGAAGCCCGCTTCGGCCGCCCAGACGCCATTGCCCTCGCCGAGCTCGAGCGTTTACGCGCCCTACCGCGCCTTAACGACGGGCCGCTCGACATCTGCGTCTTCGCCAGCCGTGTAGCCAACGTCATAGCCACACTCAAGGCTCTTGACCGCGCTCACTATCTACACAGCCCGGAGACGACAAGGGCAATGATGGAGAAATTTACGCCCGCCCTACGCTACAGATGGTTCGACTACGCGAATACGCAGAAAAACGACGAGCCTGAGCTAATAAAGATATCAGCCTTCCTGCAACGCGAGGCGGACTACTGCGCGCTCTACGCGCAGCCCGAGAACGTCGACGGTGCAAATCCTCATCCTGCAAAGAGGACACACCGAGCCTTCGCGACCACAGACAAGCCTTCACCTAAGTGCGCCGCCTGCAACAACACCGGTCACCCAATAGATAAATGCACTAAGTTTATCGAAAAAGCCGTTGAAGACCGGTGGAAACTAGCCAAAGATCAACGGCTATGTTTCCGATGCCTGCGCTACAAGAACAGGATGCACTCATGCAAGCGCACGAAGTGCGAGCGAGACGGCTGCGAATACTTCCACCACAACTTGCTACATTATCAACGAATCGAAGAAAGAAACGAGGCCGTCACATCGACACGCGCCTCCCGAGAAGCGAGAGCTTATCTAAAAATTATCCCGGTCACAGTCTCTGGACCGGCGGGAGCCGTCGAGACCTACGCCCTCCTTGACGACGGCTCCACGATAACACTTGTACAAGAAGAGCTCGCGAACGACTTAGGCCTGGACGGCCCGACAGTGCCGCTACAAATAGAAGCTATAACGAAAGAAAAAATCGACGCATCGAGATCACGCCGTGTTACGCTCAGCATCCGCGGCACCGACCAACCTTATAGGGTCGGTGCGCATACCATAGACGATCTGAGCCTATCACCACAGTCCGTTAAGAAGGAGGATCTCCGCGAGTGTGCACACTTATGCGACATAGAAGATAGCCTGCGGTACGAGTCAGCGAGACCTAGAGTGTTAATCGGACAAGATAACTGGCATTTACTCGTCAGTAATGAAACACGCCGCGGCCAGCGGCATCAGCCAGCGGCATCCCTAACGCCGCTAGGCTGGGTGCTACACGGTGCACACACACGCATCACAGGCAAACAAGTACATGCGACGCATCGCTTGACCACTATTGAAGAAGCCGAGAAAAATGAAGATTTGAATTTACAACTCAGTGAATATTTCGCGCTCGAAAACCTACTTATCGAGCCGAAGTTACCCCAGTCAAGCCCGGAAGAGCGGGCGCGTATCATGCTAGCCCAGTCAATAACGACTACAGCCGACGGCCATTATGAAGCACCGCTATTATGGAAACAACCCGACAGCCGCTTGCCTGACAACTACGAAAATACACTGAGAAGACTTCATAACATAGAAAAGAAACTCGACAAAAATAAAGAGCTTAAAAGCAAATATAGTGAAGAAATGGACGCCCTTGTCTCGAAGGGCTACGCCGAGCCTGCGCCGCCCACCAAGTCATCGAGAGTGTGGTACCTCCCCCATTTCCCGGTGCTGAATCCTAGCAAGCCCGGGAAAGTCCGAATCGTCCACGACGCCGCCGCGCCTACAAGGGGCGTGTCGCTCAATGACCGCCTACTGACAGGCCCGGCCCTCCTACAGTCGCTGCCAGGCGTCCTTATGCGCTTCCGGCAACACCCAGTCGCCGTGGGGGCGGATATTAAAGAAATGTTCATGCAAGTGAAAGTCAAATCTGAAGACAGAGACGCCCTGCGCTATCTATGGCGGGGCGACCGGCGGGGCGACGACGCGCCGCAAGAATATCGCATGACTTCACTCATTTTTGGCGCTACTTGTTCACCGTCAATAGCAATATATGTGAAGAACGTCAACGCCCAGAAACACGAAGAAACGCATCCAGAGGCCGTCAAAGCAATAATAAGACATCACTACGTCGATGACTACCTACACAGCTTCAAAACGGAAGAAGACGCGATTCGAGTGTCAAGTGATGTACGCGATATACATAGAGAGGCCCATTACGAACTACGCCAATGGACCTCTAACTCCACGCGGGTCCTCCGAGCCCTCACTTCGGAGGACGCCACGTCCGCGCCCGTCGAACTGAATAAAAGCGAAATGAAAAATGAACGAATCCTGGGACAAATATGGAAACCCGCGAGCGACGAACTCGCCTTCAACTTGGACCTCAGCCGCCTACCTCCCGGAGCCCTGGACGACATCGAGCCTACCAAAAGGCAAATATTGAAAATAACAATGTCGATCTTCGACCCTCTCGGGCTAGCGGCGCCGGTAACCATCATAGCAAAGAAAATCCTACAAGAGGTGTGGCGGCGCGGAACTGGCTGGGATGACAAGCTGGATGCAGACTTAGCGCGCCAATGGACGGAGTGGACGCTGCACCTAAGGGCATTGCGAGACCTCGCGATTCCGCGCGCCTACCCCTACTACGGTGACGCAAACAAGCGTGAGATGCACATCTTCGTCGATGCTAGCGAATCTGCATATACAAGCGCGCTATACTGGCGCATAACTACGGGCGACGGGCGAGTGCACGTGTCCTTGATAGCTGCGAAGGCTAAGGTCGCGCCCCTGAAGGTGATATCAGCCCCACGCCTAGAGGTGCAGGCCGCGGCGATGGGGAGTCGAATGGCGGCCGCAGTAATAGAAGAGCACGACTTCAAACCAGACACGAAGACATTCTGGACCGACAGCCGCACAGTACTCGCGTGGCTGAGGACCGGGGCGCGCACGTACCGGCCCTTTGTCGCGCACCGCATTGCCGCCATAGAGGAGTACACGGCTGTCAAAGAATGGCGCTGGGTACCTACCAAGCTCAACGTCGCTGACGAAGCCACGCGCACAGTCCCGCTCGAGTTCAACACTGATCATCGGTGGTTCCAGGGCCCGGCCTTCCTGCGTGATGACCCGGAGACGTGGCCCACAGAGCCATCACAACCGCACGAGTCCGAAATAAGTGAAGAAAAGGTGCACACAATATCAGTCGTAAAGGGGAAACCCGGCCCGCTCGCCTGGCTACCAGACCCGGCCCGATTCTCGAGGTGGGAACGCTTGCTGCGAACTATAGGCAGAGTATTACAGTTCATCGACCTATGCCGAACCCGCAAGGCGCGCGCACATTACAAGCGCACTACGCGGAACAAACAGGCCGATCCAGACTGGAATAAACGAAGCAAGCCCGCCCCGCCGCAGCCGCCGTCTAAAGGGCTACAAAATAATAGAAAGTATAAAATACTCGATGCCACATACCTACGTGAAGCGGAACGCTTAGTGATACGCGCCAGTCAGCTGGAGTCATTCTATGACGACTTCAGTGACCTCAGAAATAATAAGCCACCGGGCTCACATAGCCGCCTACGACACATGGCGGTCGAACTAGTGAACGACGTTATTGTTATCAAGACGCGTATCAACGCAGCAGTGGACATCACCGAACTACAAAAACGGCCACCCGTGCTCGATGGAAATCATCCGGCAGTGAAGCTATATATAGACTTTATACACAGGCAAATGCAACACAACGGCGCCGAGGCTACTATAAACGAGTGTAAACAATACTATAGTATTCTACGCCTGCGACCCGTGACGAAAATGATAGTGCATCGATGCCTGCCGTGCCGGATAAAGAAAGCAATGCCGTCAGTGCCGCCCACCGGCGACCACCCGCGGTGCCGGCTCGCCCACCACCAGCGAGCGTTTACCTACACGGGCCTCGATCTGTTTGGCCCGATAACAGTAACCGTCGGTAGAGGGACTCAGAAGAGGTACGTGGCGCTCTTCACGTGCCTCACCGTGCGCGCAGTACATCTGGAAGTAATACCAAGTCTCGGCGGGGACTCCGCGGTCATGGCGCTCCGACGCATGATCGCGCGCCGCGGCTGCCCGACCGAGATCTGGACCGACAACGGAAGTAACTTCCACGCTGCCGACAAAGAGCTCCGCGTGGCCTACGGCGACGCCCTCGAATCCGACGCCGCGCAACGCGGTATCAGCTGGCGCTTCATACCGGCGGGAGCCCCATTTATGGGCGGGGCATGGGAGAGGATGGTACGAGCCGTCAAGAGAGCCCTACACGCCGTGCTCAACGAGCGCCGCCCCAGCGAGGAGACCTTGACTACTCTGCTCGCCGAGGCCGAATATACAGTGAACAGCCGCCCCCTCACTCACGTGGCGGTTGATCCTGACGAGCCAGAAGCCATCACGCCGAACCACTTCCTCCTCGGTGGCTCAGCCCGGGCCCCCAACCCCGGGACATTCGACGACACCGCACTCATCGGCCGCGCGACTTGGCGGACGAGCCAACGCCTGGCCGAGCACTTCTGGGCCCGCTGGCTCCGGGAGTACCTGCCCTCACTCCAGTACCGGCGGGAGCCCTACGGTCATGGGCGGCCTATCAACGTCGGCGACATCGTGCTAGTGGCCGACGGGAATCTGCCTCGCAACACATGGCCACGAGGCCGGGTTACAGCTATATACCCGGGCCCCGACGGCGTGACACGAGCAGTGGACGTGACCACCAAGGGCGGAGTCTTCAGAAGACCGACCAAGAAGCTGGTGATCCTGCCGACGGAGCCTGAGAACCTGCACGCAAAAGAAGATCCAACGTTCACCCGAACGATGGTCGGCGGGAGAGATGTGCAGGACGGCATAGAATAAACCCGCTATAAACATAAAATTGTCAGTCGCGACCTAACTTGTAATAATCTAGCTTATAAACCTTCTTATAACATAGGCATTGCGCTACTATTGCCTTATGTCATCGGCACCTGAAATAAAGAATAATAGGCCTCACATTTCATTCCTACATAGTAAAAAAGGGTAATATACCGCTGGTTTCCTAAATAACGAGTGGATAACACTAGGTTTCCGCTGGGAAATATGGACGGACTAAAGGAAACCTGGAGATCCTGCTCGCGCGCCGGTCAGGCAACGACTGATGGGCGAGCGAGGGGGGAAACCCGGTATTTATACCTCAGGTGGGGAACGAGGTACGTATATACGGGCGGACACGGAATTCCCGCGTTTCAGATGCATTTTTACGCCGAACGAGCAGGATCTCGTGTAATAATGTATTATAAATAGCATAGAAATAGGTATAAGCACTGTAAATAATGTATTAGAGTAAGATTGAACTATAATAAATGAACATGTCATTTCGCGCCAAAATTTCCCGCGCAAATCGCTTTCCCGCCAAATATACGGGGCGAAGGGGCGTCCGGCCGAGGTAACTTAATAGTATAAATTGGGCGGCCAGACCCCATGAAATTCAGTACCTACAGTAGCAGCGAAGTGACATTACTTGAAAAAGTAAACAAGCCTTTCAATTCAGAACCCCGACCCGACCAAGTTCCTGCTAAGCCGTAACGACCAACGCCGAAGGTGCAGGATTTCCCTTCAAATTCTACTCAGCCCAGAGCCAGTCATAGGTGCGTCTCGCACAATTAGGTGCTTGAATGTTATAGAAAAGCCAGAGACTTCAGGGAATACATAGGATATAAATACTACTAATAAATCCACGGTTAAATTCAAATATTAAATGTCACTACGGGCGACATGTCTCGAACTCTTCGGGAGCTCTTCTTCAGAATAAGTGCTTTCGCGGAAATGTCGCTTGAACAGTACCGCAGTGACATTTAATAAGTCGTAGTCCGTAAGCCCACTCCTAATACGCCTACGTCTCATGAAAACACGATAAAAATGCATTTCAGCAGGTCGAGAAAGTTGTGCTGAGCAAGAATCAGAAGATTATCGCACCTATAGTCTGGACGTTTAGGTATTTAAAAAAATGTAAACAAAAAACACCACGTGACTTGGTCATTCAGCCAATAAGATAATACCATACATATCAAAAGTTGCTATGATTGGTTGAATGACCAAGTCACGTGGGAATTTTGTTTACATTTTTTTTAAATACCTAAACGTCCAGACTATAAACTTGGCCGAAAGTTTGAAAAATCTTCACTTTCGGTCAAAATTGTAAGGGTACGTATATTTACGTCATGTGGCATACGTCAACAATACGAGACATATGGCATCATTCAGCCCTTAAATCGTAGAGAGAGTAGACCTAAGTATGTCAGTCCTGAAATGGCCGGAAGTACTTGGCAAACGGTGCTAACACCTTTGACACCGTCTGCCAAGTACTTCTGGCCATAATAATGTGTGTATGTTTGTATAAAACCTCCTCTGTTCTTCTTCTGCATCTTGCAGCGCCAAAGCGCCATGCTACATTCCCGAAAGGGTGGTCTTGTGTTACCAAGTAGTATTTTCGTTTGATCTATAGGCTATGATAAGTAGGTACCGTTAGCTTTTCGATGAAGGAAAAACATCGTGAGAAATTCAAAGGTATATAGAAATAAAGAAAAGAAAGAAAGATACATTTATTCACTAACACACAGGACACACATAAGTATAAAACAAAAAAAAATAACAGTAAAAAACATGTAACAAGTGTCTCTGTGGCAGTGAACCGGACACTGGCTCAGCACACACACATATGTGAAGTCCCCAACCCGCACAGCGTGGGCACTACTGCCAGTTTTCTCTCATCTATGAGAGGACGCCTGCAGTAGGACGTATACAAGCTGATTTATTATTTATTTAAGTAGCCTATGTCATTCAATTCATTCAAATGGTTAGCAGCTGTTCAGTGACTTGACTACCCTTAGGACGAGTATACACAAGAGCTGCCCTCCTATTCTGTAACTTGTTTTAAGCTCACTACAACCACAGTATAAAGAACTACAACCAGTAGGCAAGCTTCATTCATCTACGAATTTACGCACGAGCTTAGCGTAACCGCTCAAGAGTCAGGGTTGTCAAAAATATGTTTGGAGAGATATTCATTTTCAATCATTTCAAAAGTAGGTACCTATTCACTCAGATCTTTAAATAGAAATATATAAGTTTAGAAAAGGCGGCCATTTTTTTTCGTTTTCATAATCGTTATTGGTTCCGAGGGGCTTTTTAATAAGAATCCAATATTGGATTTTCAAAAAGTGGCCGCCATCTTGAAATTCATGAAAAACAGTCCGATTTGGTTCAAAATCGATATCTGAGGGTCCGCGGGGCCTCTTAATATAAATCCGAGCTTGGATTGTAAAAAAGTGGCCGCCATCTTGAAATTCTTGAAAAACAGTCCGATTTGGTTCAAAATCGATATCTGAGGGTCCGCTGGGCCTCAGATATCAAGCGCTAAACTGCCTCGTCTCCCGCTTCCCCGCGTTCCTCCCCTCTCGTAAACCCGCGTGGCCCTAAGCTTGCAGACTGTATGTAGTTAGACTGTGCTACAACGCTCACCCACAATTATACCTTGACACCGCAATGCGTAGTAATTAAGCGAAGGTAGAGGACTAGTTTCGTAACGGGTGGGTGCCGGACCGGCGGGGTGCTGCATTAACGCGTACTTAGCGAATAACAGCCCTGTGCGAGATAAAAATCCACAAATACGCGCGTCACTTCATATTGGTGTGTTTTACAAGTTTTTTATTAACTTGCAATGTATGTAGGTACCTAGCTAACTACGAGGGGTGATCCAAAAGTTTTGATAATCGGCATGATTTGGTCTCGTGATGATAAGCGAGTGTCATTCCTAACTGTGCCGGTATTCAATAATACACAATATACAAAAAAAATATCAAACATTCGTTTTTCTTTAATAGCTAAATAAATGTGACGGTATAGAAAATATTCTGACGTCAGTATAATGAGAGGATATTTTGGTAAATGTTAGGGCCGGCGTTGGCAAAATTCTGGTTTGGTAATTCAAAAAAAAGATTTTCGTATTTGATGATTATCTATTTTAATGCGACGAAATTAATAAATTATACTAGTGTCATCATTTTTTTAAGGCACAGCTCACCTAACACAATTCAAGGTAGGTTTTTCTGACCATCAATATATATTTTTTAATTTCTTTAAATAGGGTGAAAGTAGGTGAGAAATATATGAATATAAATACGAAGGGACAGTGATTCATCATAATTATATAGCAAGTAAGCGAGGAGGAGGAGGAGGAGGAGGCTAAGAAAAAACCAAAGAAAAAAAAAGCGGCCAAGTGCGAGTCGGACTCGCACATGAAGGGTTCCGTGTTCCGTATTAAAAAAAACTACTTACTAGATCTCGTTCAAACCAATTTTCGGTGGAAGTTTACATGGTAATGTACATCATATATTTTTTTTAGTTTTATCATTCTCTTATTTTAGAAGTTACATGGGGGGGGACACACATTTTACCACTTTGGAAGTGTCTCTCGCGCAAACTCTTCAGTTTAGAAAAAAATGATATTAGAAACTTCAATATCATTTTTAAAGACCTATCCATAAATACCCCACACGTATGGGTTTGATGAAAAAATTTTTTTTCAGTTTCAGTTCGTAGTATGGGGACCCCTAAAACTTAATGTTTTTTTTTCGATTTTTGTGTGAAAATCTTAATGCGGTTCACAGAATACATCTACTTATCAAATTTCAACAATATAGCTCTTATAGTTTCGGAAAAAAGTGGCTGTGACATACGGAAGGACAGACAGACGGACATGACGAATCTATAAGGGTTCCGTTTTTTGCCATTTGGCTACGGAACCCTAATAAAAATGCCAATCCTATTTGTTTTATTTCTTGGCTAAGCTTGCCGCTTACCAGGGCTGCTTTTCAGGATTGTGTATTCTATAAAACTAGTTACTTACCGTGTAATCTAGACTAATTCTTTTACTATTACGTCTTATTCTTAGGTATTGAAAACCCTCAATAAAATCGTCGATGTAAAAAGTAAGCCTCATTTCGTCTATCCAGTTTTTTTTTTATATAGAGCAAAATTTAAATACTATTCATATATTAGATTGGTAAGTAAACTAAGAAAAAGTGTATTTTAAATTTAAAAGCGGCCAAGTGCGAGTCGGACTCGCACATGAAGGGTTCCGTGAAATAAATTGCGGTTTACGATTTATGACGTATTAAAAAAAACTACTTATTAGATCTCGTTCAAACCAATTTTCGGTGGAAGTTTGCATGGTAATGTACATCATATATTTTTTTTAGTTTTATCATCCTCTTTTTTTAGAAGTTACAGGGGGGGGGGCACACATTTTACCACTTTGGAAGTGTCTCTCGCGCAAACTATACAGTTTAGAAAAAAATGATGTTAGAAACCTCAATATCATTTTTGTAGACCTATCCATAGATACCCCACAGGTAAGGGTTCGATGAAAAAAAATTTTTTGAGTTTCAGTTCTGAGTATGGGGACCCCTAAAACTTAATGTTTTTTTTCGATTTTTGTGTGAAAACCTTAATGCGGTTCACAGAATACATCTACTTACCAAGTTTCAATAGTATAGCTCTTATAGTTTCGGAAAAAAGTGGCTGTGACATACGGACGGACAGACAGACAGACAGACAGACGGACGGACATGACGAATCTATAAGGGTTCCGTTTTTTGCCATTTGGCTACGGAACCCTAAAAATGATATCATACGGATACCCTGTGTTTTTATGCCGATTATCAAAACTTTTGGATCACCCCTCGTGTGTAACTATGTGTTTCTACTCCTGTACCGTTATCTGTCATTTATATAGGCTGTAGCTAGTGTTGTGAATTTAAGCTTCGAGGCATAAACTTCATGACTCGAGTCGCGACTGCTGAGTCTAGAAGCCTCGAACCTTAAAGCCTCGAACGTATAAGCCTGAATTTAAAAGGCTCGTGTTGTTGCTTACGAGCACAGAAACTCGAGTCTTTAGACCTCAAGCTTTAAAGCCTCCTAAGCTTTGAAGGTTTAAGTCTTTAAGGTTTGGAGCATGTAAAAGTTTTAAAAGCTTTTAACAAATCAGATCAATCTGTGACATATTTGATATACATATAGAGGCATTACTTTTCTTATAATATTATTAATAAATCAAATCGTGTCATATATTTTCAATATGTTTACAACGTGTAATTTTAAGTGCCGTCAAGTGTAAGAATATAATGGGCTTGTGACCTTAAATTTGTTTACGATGCCATTCGAACCAGTTTTTGTAGATGAACAAATGTTTGTATGGAAGCAACTACATTTAAAGGACATAAATACACAAAAAATCGCTGACAGCAGCCAAAACGCTTCATACTGATTGGCTTTAAAGTATGACGTCACACCATGCAATTTGTACTAACCGTTGCATGGAAAATGAAGTAAATTGCTGTTTCGGTCGCGAAATACTGCGTTTAGGTCCATAGTTGTCATACACATTTGTTTCTATAAAAGCGTAAGGATTCTATTGGGACCTTTAAATTTACTCTTGGACAATAAATAAAAAAACTTTTTTTTCTAAATTTACAAGGTTCATATCTTTTTATGATTTGAATTATATTTTGTAATTTATACTTTATTACAATCATTTGATGGTTTACTATCTATTTAGCAACACGACGTTACCAATTTTAACACCACGCAACAAGCCTATTGTATACAACTTACTTCAAATATGAATATAATTACTTAAAATTCACGAAATTGTTACTAGTCGAACCAAATGTCAATAATATTTTCTGCCTAGAGCACTCAGTGTTTGAGCTCTTAACGCTTGACTCAGGCCTTTGAGGTTCGGGAGGCTGGAGCGTTCAATAAATGAGTTTTGAAAGCTTGAGCTCTATATGAAGGCTAAGTTTTCAAGGCTTACTCTTAAGAGCTCAATAAAAGCCTTAGTCGTTAAGGTTCTGAACCGTGTTTGAGCTCAAACCTTCAACGCTCAAGTCTTCAAAGCTTGAACCTTCAAGGTTTGCGAGTCTTTAAGGTTCGAAAGTCTTCAAGACTAGTCTTCTTACAACACTAGCTGTAGCTCAAATACAATGACACCACTAATAAGTCGTCGAAAAACTCTATGCTCCATGGCCCAAAAACGCACTGTTTAGCGTACTTTTTTGGTTCATAAATTTTTCATAAAAGCACTGTTTAACTTTTTTTAAATCGGCCGCTATATTGCAGCGGTGCCAACTTCATAAATAAATATTTCGAAATAAAAGTATTTATTTACGATTTAACATTTGTATATTATATTACGAAGCATAAGGTCCTGGGTTCGAATCCCGGTAAGGGCATTTATTTGTGTGATGAGCACGAATATTTGTTCCTGAGTCATGGATGTTTTCTATGTATTTAAGTATTTCTCTATATAAGTATCTATATCGTCGTCTAGTACCCATAGTACAAGCTTTGCTTAGTTTGGGACTAGGTTGATTTGTGTAAGATTGTCCGCAAATATTTATTTATTTATTTATTTACTACAATAATAAATATAATAATAAATCATCATCTATTGTGTGTTAAATTACATGTTCTATAAATTCTTGGTATTATTTATAAAATAAACAGTTCAAATTCGGTCCGGGTCCGGATTCAGTTTGGTTCGGATGGCAAGTGCAAACAAATTAAAAACAAAACAAACCTTAAGCAAGAGCTGTCACATTTCCGATTTCCCACCAAAATACAGTTCAAAACGAAAAGACAAAAGATAATAAACTATTAGTCCTATTAAGATTTTATTCGTGTTTGTGAATACTAAAGTGTACGTTAATTAATAACTGCACTCCTGAAGAAATTGCGTGAGTAGCAAAAGTACGAATAGAAAACTTGCTGCCTGAAAAGTTTAACTATTCTGTAGTCTGCTATTTATTTAAAATTTGTCGTAGAAAAAGTATTGTATGCAACGGTGTATAACTGGTCTAAAAACGCTCGTGGCGTCTTTAATTGCGCCAAGGCTCGCATCGCAACCCACGCCACTTATTCGTCGGGTGACAAGCAAGTCACTACCAAAACTGTCACTGCTCTTCAAAACCTCGTATCTCGGTACGTAGTCGATATCGAGATACGACCTTTGATTTAAGTAGGTATTTGTTACTTAGTGAGTTTTGCTTGTCACCCGACGATATTATCTACGCCTTTGTATACAACCCTTCTTATACAACGACTATACCATTGCATAAGATTGCATAAAATACTATTGTTCGGCTGGAATCTTGCAACTTAATTTTGAAGCAGATATATTCAACCGATTGAGCTGAAATTTTGGGTAAAGGTATAGTTTGGATGACAATTTAATATTATGGTACCATCGAGCTGATCTGATGATGGAGACAAATGGTGGCCATGGGAATTCAGTACTTAACCGACGCTAGCCGAGTTTGGGCTCGTTAGAATCGTCTCAATGAGTAGTTAAAGACGGTATACAGAAAAGTAGCAGGCAATAAAGCTTGTACCAAAATTTTTTTCAGAAACTCATTCTGAATCACTACAATTCCCTATGTGACTCATGGCTTGCACAATGTATAACTATATTCTAATAGGTAGTTTAATCGTAGCAGGCTATAAGATGCAACGAGAAACAATAGTGTACTGTAACAACAAATGTAAATTCCCAACAGTTTCAGTCTTTAAAACTTTATTAAATTTTTGTTCGACTCAAGTAAACAATCATCAAAACAACAAAATACAAATTTCCTGCAATAATTACTATAGGTGGTCAACCCTTTCATTGCCGTTAACCCGATGCCCGAGTTCATTTTGTATAGATTGGCATTGAAAGTGTTAAATTAAGCTCACAAAATCAGACATAATCCAAAACATTATTAATTATTCTACGTCAAAAAATATCTAGAATTCACGTAAACATCTAAAAAATAGGTTTTCTTAAAAAGCTCATTATTGCCTCGGTTGGTTAAATTTGGTACTAAGTGAGAGTATTGGGTTTACTCTTAGAAGGCGTGGAAGAAAAGTTACAGGTAAAAGTCATGTCTTCTGGGAAGAGGTCAGACATTGACATGACCTCTCCTTTACTGGAAGGCTGAGTCAGAAACCCACTGAAGTCTCCCGTTACATTCTCCTTTTCTTCCACTTTAGCCTCAGTGAAGCGGAACCCTTTAGATTTCACAGAATCCACTGTATAAAACTGAGTATTATCAGAGGACGTATCATCCTTAAACCCGCTGTCCACTCTCGCCCAGTGGACATTAGAGATCTCCCGCATAGCCGACGAATTAGTATTAGTAATCGTTAACTCCGAAGGTTTTATGGCACTTTCGTAGTAACTGGAAGCGTTCGTATAGAACGTGTTCTCGTTAATTCCACTGTCGAGTTTCTTAAAGCTAGAGGATGCGCCCGTCACGTTCTTTGTGACGTATGTCGTAGTATAATCGAACTTATTAATATTTTCAGTCAAAAAGTTGAGATCAATGTTGTTGAAATCTAATTTCTTGTCCTCCATACTGAGGGCGTTATCCGAGGTATCTAAACTATTGTCTAAGGACATGTCCATTGGACTCATGATCAATGGCGCCCGAATTTTGCTAATCTCATGCCGAACACTGCTCTTCGTTTTCCCTTTTGTGGGTGTTTTATGTATGACTTCTGAGCAATATTTCTTTGCAGGCATTTTGTTCTGTTCTGTTTCTGCTTGGACTAAGAGGTTGACACTGGCGTCCTCGAGTAGGGACCACGTCTCGCGGCCTTCTTGTAATGGTGATTGACAATCCGCTGAAAATAATTGTGAGAGTAAGGCCACGTTTATGGAACCTGAGTGGCGCGCGGGGCTCAAGACGCGCCGTGCACTATATTCAAACATGTATAGTGCTATTAAAACTGCTTGGACACAAGTAATTTAGCTGTCACCTCAGTAAAATGTATGACCTAGAACCGTAAACAAGATTATAAACTGCTATGTTAACAGTGGTCCGTTTTACGAAGCTCGAGTTACAATTTTACTCTTAACAGGCAACATCGACCAATAACGACGAGCCATCGTACAGGCGTCGTAGGTTCGTGGTCTTCTCTCCCTCTCACTGAGCATAAGCGAGATGAAAGTGCGTGTTCGGAAGCGCGGATATCATGTTTTTTATTTTAATTATTTGTGCCTTTAAATAAAAAAAAACCAATCACTATACTCTATTCGCGTTAAGAATGCAGTAAATCATCAGTGCAACTGCAGGGTAAAGGTGTAATCGTAATCCCGTGGTATTAAAATTGAAAAGAATATATATTTTTATAGATTAACCTTATTCATATTCATATATTTTATTGGTAAAAGTATAATCAGCTTAATTCAGGATTAACCTGCATTCTTAACGCGAATAGAGTATAAGTTCCCTCAAACATGATATTGCCGATTTTCAGAACCGATTTAGATATGTTTAGCTTTTGTGAATAATTTGTTAAGAATTTTTTAAGTCGCTACTTTGAAAAAATCTCGTATCTGATTTTTTTAATTTTTTTGTTTATTTACGCATTAAATTTATAAAAATACATCTCGTATGCTGCACAAACTCCAACGTCGATAAATTGACGATATAATAAGTAATCGTTAGTTCAAAAATATCGTATCTAAACAAAATATCGTCACTACTTTAAAAAAAAAACTCGTATCTGTTTTATTTTTCATTTTTTCGTATAATAACTTATTAAACTAATATAACTACATCTCGTATGGTGGTGTACACACGTGCACAAACTGCAACGTCGATAAATCGACGGTACCTATAATAATTGTATTGTGTATATTTCGATTACTTTCTCGTACGTCAGGTTTTATACCTAATGCTTTTATTTACTTGTTACCCATAAAGATTAAGTTTTTTTAACATGTTTATTATCTTTAAAATTTACATAAAGTAAAAAAAACAGAGAACTTCATGTGCCTGCCGATTTTGTAAAAGTAATAACAAAAAAAGAGGCATCTTTGACTAAAAAGTACAATGTAAAATATGTACACTGGTATTTTTTCAAAAACCATGCGACACTTAAGTACTATTAAGTATACATTGATTAGACCTGGAAAGAAAGCAGGTGACCCATGTGTGGTAGATTTGAGGGCTTTAAAATATACACCTCACAGTCCGATTGAGTTTTAATTTCGCTTTGATGACATCTGGACTATTCTACCTCAAAGATTCAATGATAGTTCCGAACATCAAGTGATTCCTCAGCTATATTCTGGACCCGTCCCTATTAAAAAACGAAAATTTGATGATTTGCAATCTCTAAAGCCGATTTTGCCAAAAGACTTCCATTCATTTTAAGACAGTTTATTGCATGTACAGTTGAGAAAAAATAATTCGAGCCGATCTTTTTTTTATTACGGAGATACGTTATTATTTAAGTTCGTCTATAGTTTTACCTACTCTACGAGAGTCTAACTATAAAATGTAAAGCAAGATAACTCAACAACTTTCAGTCAATACTAGAACAAAAATTTTGTATCTTACAAATAACTATAAATTTAATAAAAACATGTTTGCGTGAGTTATTCGAATATTTGTAAAATTAATGACTGGCTACGAGTATCAAAGTATCTCATGAAACTAACAAGAACTTATTTGATCACAATAATTTACAGGATGTTTATTGTTCCTCCTAGAAACTTGATGATTTTCAGATACGAGATTTTTTCAAAATAGCGACGAAGTGTATTTTAGACCTATGTTCGTGATTTTTTTTCTATCAAGCGAAAATTGCTTAATCACTGATCTCGCTGCAGAAAAGCCTCAAGATAACTATTCGTATTTTTTTGAAACCATAGCATTATAAACAGATTTTTAAATCTCTGTTCGCTTAACTTCGGTCAACCTACGGCGCCTTAAACAATAACAACTTGTAGGTTCGGCAAACGGGCCACAGGTGTTACTGAGTCCTAGCAATTTGAAAAGCACAATAACAATAATAATACTACCTAATAATGTAATAATACCTTGATCATACATACCTAGCGAATGGTCGTGCAAGGACCCGTCCACGCTCATATCCATGCTAAAGTCGAGCTTCTGCACCGACCTACTCCGGTGCAAACTGGACATACTGAGACTACGCTTGCCTGCAAACGAGAACGAATTATTTCTTCTCGGCGGAGAATCCTTCAGTGAAGCGCTGCGTTTTAGGCTGATGTTCGGTGTGGATTTGCAGAAGCATTTGCCTTTTTTTCTGCCGTCAGAGTTTGGGGCGATGCAATCCAAGCATGTTGCCATGGCTTCGGATTCTGGTGACCTGAAGTTGTTTCTCTGTGGAGAGAAAAAACCAATCATTATACACATCGATTTATACATAAATGACGAACTAATACACGAATGATGAGATCATAATCAATGGAGGCCATCAGTTCAGTTATTCTTAGTGGAAAAAGGGAAGCGCCGGTAGCAGAGTAGCCGGTAGTAGTTCAAGCGCGCCACTCTCAATCTTGAAGACGCGGGTTCGAATCTTGCATGTGCCTACTCTAATACTTGGGATTCGGTGGCAGGCGAACCCGAGCTACTTTATAATGTAACCGCGATAACACTAAGATGAAGATTTATAATCATTAGAAGAGATACATTACAAGTGACTTTAGCCTAGCGAGTCGGAAGGGCGCCATGACGTGACAGACTGCAGGCCGAGACGTTTCGGCGGAGCGTTGAAAAGTATGTGGCTGAGGCAATGGTCGCCAAAGTCTACTGTATTTATTATCATGGTGACTTACTTCTTCATCACTAGAAGTGACTTCCGCCACTGGCGATATGGAGTAGAAAGCGAGCGAGGACGTGACCGACTACTGTGGGCCTGCCGCGAAACGAAAACCAACTTCGTTCTTGTATCTCCGTGTCTGTCGCACTTGCTGGTTCGAGCAACAGAGAGGGAGATACACGAACGAAGTTCGTTTTCGTTTCGCTGTAGCCCTCCTGGTTGAGCTGCTTCGGCGGAGTGTTGAAATGTATGTGGCTGAGGCAATGGTCGCCGAAGTCTACTGTATTTATTATCATGGTGACTTACTTCTTCATCACTAGAAGTGACTTCAGCCACTGGCGATATGGAGTAGAAAGCGAGCGAGGACGTGACCGACTACTGTGGGCCTGCCGCGAAACGAAAACGAACTTCGTTCTTGTATCTCCGTGTCTGTCGCACTTGCTGGTTCGAGCAACAGAGAGGGAGATACATTTCGTTTCGCTGTAGCCCTCCTGGTTGAGCAGCTTCGGCGGAGTGTTGAAATGTATGTGGCTGAGGCAATGGTCGCCGAAGTCTACTGTATTTATTATCATGGTGACTTACTTCTTCATCACTAGAAGTGATTTCAGCCACTGGCGATATGGAGTAGAAAGCGAGCGAGGACGTGACCGACTACTGTGGGCCTGCCGCGAAACGAAAGCGAACTTCGTTCTTGTATCTCCGTGTCTGTCGCACTTGCTGGTTCGAGCAACAGAGAGGGAGATACACGAACGAAGTTCGTTTTCGTTTCGCTGTAGCCCTCCTGGTTGAGCTGCTTCGGCGGCGTGTTGAAATGTATGTGGCTGAGGCAATGGTCGCCGAAGTCTACTGTATTTATTATCATGGTGACTTACTTCTTCATCACTAGAAGTGACTTCAGCCACTGGCGATATGGAGTAGAAAGCGAGCGAGGACGTGACCGACTACTGTGGGCCTGCCGCGAAACGAAAACGAACTTCGTTCTTGTATCTCCGTGTCTGTCGCACTTGCTGGTTCGAGCAACAGAGAGGGAGATACACGAACGAAGTTCGTTTTCGTTTCGCTGTAGCCCTCCTGGTTGAGCTGCTTCAGCGGAGTGTTGAAATGTATGTGGCTGAGGCAATGGTCGCCGAAGTCTACTGTATTTATTATCATGGTGACTTACTTCTTCATCACTAGAAGTGACTTCAGCCACTGGCGATATGAAGTTGGAAGCGAGCGAGGACGTGATCGAGTGCTGGCCGAGCCGTTTCGGCGGAGCGTTGAAATGTATGGTGCTGAGGCAAAATATATACATATGTATATGTATAATATAAAAAATGATACAAAATTGTCACACACTGGTACCCTAGAGATGGTAAGAGGAGTAGGGGAAGGCCATACAAGAGATGGGAGGACGAGCTCAAACTGACAGCTGATCCAAACTGGAGAAGAGTCGCAAATGATAGACAGCAATGGAAGGGGTTAGAGGAGGCCTTTGTCAAGAGGCACACTGAACTCAGAGACCTAAATATGAAAAAAATATATATATGTATATACAAAACAGCATTTAAGACCTACATCTGGAGCATAGCGTTGTACGGAAGTGAGACGTGGACTCTAACCCAGCGTGACAGAGAGAGACTGAACGCATTTGAAATGTGGGCATGGAGAAGGATGGAAGGTATTTGTTGGACAGAAAGAAGAACAAACGAAGAGGTTCTAAATTTGATAGGAGAACAAAGATGTCTACTAAAAACTATTGAAAACAGAAGGGGAAATATGTTGGGGCACCTGATACGACATGACAATTACATAAAAACTATAATTGAAGGAAAAATTGAAGGAAGGAGAGGCAGAGGAAGGCCAAGACGTGCGTTTATGGACCAAGCTAAAGAGAAAGTTAATGTAATGTCGTATCAGGAGCTCAAAACAGTGGCAGAAAGAAGAACAGAATGGCGATTACTCCACCGACAAGAGCCTGGCTCTTAAATTTATGATGATGATACAAAACAACATATATCTACAAAAAAACAATAATAACAAAAAATATATTATATATTAATAACAAAAAAAAGGATAATTGTCCTACATTAAAACATTATAATACATTCAATATGGAGTTCAGGATAAAGGGCTTATATAGATAGATATATTTTTTCTTTCAGATTTTCAATATCCATCCATATACTGTTCGTAAATCTTAATCTTAGTTAGTTAGTTATGTGCATATATTTACATGTATGCTTTTATTTGGCTGAGCCAGTATATTAAAATTGCAGTCGTACTTGTCAGCAAAGACCCCCAGGATGCTGTTGGGGCTTCCTCTGAGCCTGAGGGCCTACCGCGAAAGGCATTCGAAGTTTTACCTCTCTGTCAGACTTGCGAGTTCGTACGTAAGTGCGACAGAGAGGGAAAATTTCGAATGCCGTTGACGGTAGGCCCTCAGGTCAGCAGCGAGGCGATCTTCCTACGCATAAGTGCCTGAAAACTGTCCGTGCGGGCCTCCGCAAACAAGAGCGAGGCACTACACCACCTTGGCAGTCCCAACAGCATCCTGAACGCATTATTATACTGTACAGTCAGGGGTATTAATATACTTACGTACATAAAAAAGGACATCAATATCTGTACACGCCTTTATGACATTGACAATAGAGTCCTGTACAGATATTTATGTACGTATATTAATACCCTTGACTGTACACGCAGGGCGTTATAGGCTTTTTTAGTGTACCTTATATAGGCTGCTCGAGTAAAATGATTGCCGCAATGGTCGCCGAAGTCTACTATATTTATAATCATGGTGACTTACTTCATCATCACTAGAAATAACTTGAGCCACAGGCGATATGGAGTTGGAAGCGAGCGAGGACGTGAAGGACTGCTGATCGAGCCGCGTCGGCGGAGTGTTGAAATGTATGGGGCTAAGGCATTAGACGCTGGAGTCTTCCATATCTATTTTCAGACTGACTTACTTCTTTATCACTAGAAGTGACTTGAGCCACTGGCGATATGGAGTTAGAAGCGAGCGAGGACTTGACGGACTGCTGATCGAGCTGCTTCAGCGGAGTGTTGAAATGAATGGGGCTGAGTGAGGCAATGGTCGCCGAAGTTTACTGTATTTATTATCAGACTGACTTACTTCTTCATCACTAGAAGTGACTTCAGCCACTGGCGATATGGAGTTGGAAGCGAGCGAGGACGTGATCGACTGCTGGCCGAGCCTCTTCGGCGGGGTGTTCAGAAGTATGGGGCTGAGGCAATGGTCGCCGAAGTCTTCCACATCCAGTATTTTGTTATGCGGTTTGCAGTTTGATGGGCCCATTTTTAGCGGTGTGCCGAAAGTTCGCTTCATTCCCTTCTTTACGATGATATCTTTGTACTGAAAAAAAAAAACAAAAATAATTATTTTCAAAATTAAGTTTTTGCAAGGTCTCATCCTTTAAGGTATAGTTTTTAATTTTACTTTGTATTGTGGAACAGTGACTCTATCTAGTCACCAATAAACTATTATAAGTATTGTATTAATATGCGCTTTAAAAAACACTATTTATTATTACTAATTTTCGGAATATATCCCTATATGTTTTGTATTAAAAGTGCACCTACACGATCCAACAAACAACCTTACCATGTATGTTAAGATTGTTCGGTTGAAAAAAAATTGAACTGTTTTTTTTTTTATTACATATACACCATACCGATGAGGCTTAATCTCATTCTTTTGAGATTTTAGGTAGCCTAATCGAAATTAGAGTCTGGCAAACGAAAGCGTGACCTGGACTTTTTTTATTAGTTTTAATATGGCAACATTATTAATCTGTCAATTGCACGTCAAAGTCTTTTGGAGTTGTCACTGTTGTCAGTACAGTATTTTGTGTTACTCAATTATTTTTCATTTATAATTGCCGTAATATGGGTAAAACAATAAAAAGTAATGTGCGAAAGCTGCTACATACTATGATCAGTAAGTTCAAGCAAAAACAAGAGGAGAAAGAAGTGGTTTTCCAAGAGAAACAACAATGTTTAGATGCGATGTCGGATTTTTTAGGTTAGTATGACTTAGTAATCTTAATCCTTGTCGGCTGATTATTTAATATAATAATATTGACGATAATGATGATACCGTTTCTTATGTTTACAGATAATCTTGAAGATATTCAAGGAATCTGCGAAATGAAAAACATTGTTGAAAGGTTTAGGAATTTGGAAAAAAAATCTTTAATTGAAACTCAGACTAAGTTCTTAGAAGAAATATCTTCACTAACTGGTATGTACCTGCATCGATTTAGAATATTTTTATGTGTTTGTTCCATTTCACAAAGTTGTGTTATTTTTAACCGACTTCAAAAAAAGGTGGTTCACTGTTTGAAACGTAAAAACGAAAAATGAACCGATACTTAATTTTTTCCCATTGTCTATTCCGTATTTCTTTTTTCCTTTTTTTATGTCATCAAACTGTTTGGGTACTTAAACATACTTTGTTTTGCAGAGGTTGGTGTCACGACACTAAAAAAAATTAAAAAGGAAGGGTCTGTGAATGAAGGGATGTGGAGCACTCCAGGAAAAAAACGCCCTCACAAAAGCACAGTGTCGGATTTAGACAATTTTGATATTGATGCAATAAGAAATAAAATCAATGATTTTTATGTTGTGAGAAAGGAGGTACCGACATTACGAACATTATTAGAAGAAATGCGTTCTAGCATTGGCTTTAATGGAAGCAGGGAAACTCTACGTAAAATATTGATAGCAAATGGATACGAGTTCAAGAAAAATAAAAATGAACGAACGGTTCTTGTTGAACGTTATGATATTGCTGCTTGGAGACATCGGTATTTGCGTGAAATTGCAGTAAAACGAGCGGAAGGCAAACCAATCGTCTATTTAGATGAAACTTATGTACATAAAAATTATAAGCCTAAAATGTCATGGCAAGGTCCAACAACAAGTGGTACCCCGCAACCAAGCCCACTGGAACATATATCTTCAGGGAAAAGATATATTATAGTTCATGCTGGTACTGAAACAGGGTTTGTGTCAAATGCATTGTTAGTTTTTAGTACAAAATCCAGGTTAGCGGACTATCACCATGATATGAATGCCGAAAATTTTAATAAATGGTTAAAAGAAAAATTAATACCAAATTTGAATGAGCCCAGTGTAATTGTGATGGATAATGCGAGCTACCACACTGTACAACAGAATAAAGTTCCTACGACACAAACTAGAAAAGCTGAAATACAAGAGTGGCTCGATTCCAATGGGATAAATTATGAAGATTACTTAACAAAAGCAGAATTGTTATGTTTAGTTAACAAACATAAACCCGAACCCCTATACGTAGCTGATGAGCTTCTGAAACAATACGGCCATGAGGTACTGAGACTGCCACCTTACCACTGCGATCTCAACCCGATCGAGCTAATATGGAGCTCAGCTAAGCGTATGGTGGCAAAAAAAAACATTAATCTGCCAGCAAAAGAAACAGAAGCACTGATAAAAACCTCGTTTGGCCGAATAACTGCAGAAGATTGGAAAACAATGACGGACCATGTAATAAATGTGGAAAATAAATACAAAGAAAGAGATCACATAACAGAAGAAGTATTAGAACCATTCATAATAAGTGTAGGTGATGATGACTCTACTGATACAGATGAATCCTTAGAGGTTGAATTTTTGGACTCTGATTTTGAGTATGATGACTAACCAATACAAACATACATAACTAACTATCACTGTTTTATGGATAATTACATTAGCTACATAATATTCTACTTAGCAGTACTTTACTTTTGAAAATAACAAATAGGAAAGAAGATATGATTTTAAATCGCTGTCCTGGAAAGTTTGCAAAATGCATGATAGTCAATTAGTCGTTCGGGGGCCCGGTGTCATACATACATACAATATGGGATGGTAAAAATAAAAGTCAGTTTTTTTATTATTTAATCATTATAATCAAACTCAGAGTCCAAAAATTCAACCTGCAATATCATGACACTATTAGCAATGACCATTAATTTTTGTTATTTTTGAATTCATAGCCATTGGATCCTGTACTAGATTAAACACTATGTACTAAATTGTTGTTGAAGAAAGTAAATGTTCAGTAGGTAAATATTATGTACATTCTAATAAATAAATCAATACACTCGTTTTTTTTATTCACATCCATGACAGTCAAGGCATCGTCACACCAAGCGGAGTCTTTAAAAAAAATGTTTTTTTGGAGTGTGTTTTTAACCACAGGTTAATATTTATAAAGATGTGGTGTGTTCCTTAAATAAGAAATTAAGTTCGCCAACAACTATTATATAAATTGATTGTCATAAATACAAAAAAAAAAACAAGTATCAAAACATTTTTTTCCTACTATAATTAGTAATACCACATGTAAATTTTTTGAATTTGCCGCTTTTTCTCAGGTCACGCTTTCGTTTGCCAGACTCTAGTAATTAGACATTACTTTTTCAATATAATTTAACTTAATAGTGTAAATTATGTATTAACATTTTCTTATATAGTTTTATTTATGTATGTTTTTCGCGTACACGCTATAGATACCTAACATATTACAAATAAGCACATTTCTAGACACGCGGCAGCGTGTCAAGCCAAGTTCAAGCAAAGGAACTGGCTAGCCAGCGCCAAGTGTAATATCACACGAACCACTTGGTGCCACTTTTGACCCTTCTATAATCTATAACTCAAAACCTCTTTAACGTAAACACATAAGACTACGTGTGTTTAATTATATTCATAAGGACATCTAGAAGTCCAAATTTCATGAAGGTAGCTCAAACGGTTATAAAGATATTAAGGTCAAAAAGTCGTAAATTTTAGCACTGACTGACTGACTTATAGTACATAAATCTAACCTACTTCCAGATGACCTAGAAGGATGAAATTTGGAATCCAGCTCGGTAATTGTGTGTAAGCGTAGGATAAAATCTAAAAATAAAAAAAAGTTAAAAAATAGGGGGGGACCAACACAAAAAAAATTGGGTAATTTGTATAGTAACTCGTGTATTATCTCTTGAGAAACACAATATTTGAATACAAAAATATCTTTACAAAAAGTTGTGATATCCCACTAAAAACATAAATGTGAAAATGGGAGCCAAGTTCAATTTTAAGAATATGCGTGGTTGTAAACTTCGCCGACAAAAGAATTGAGATCTAAATGGGTGCCAAGTTCAGTTTTAATCCTAAAATAAAACACTCGAATTATTTACACAAAGCAGATAACTTAGGCGATGGACGTATGGGAGCAGCGGCTGGAACAGCCAAGCGCCGGCTCCCGAACCATAGAGGCGGTTCAGCCAGTCCTCCATGATTGGGTTGAAAGGCATTTCGGGGTTCTCACCTTTCGGCTAAAGCAGGTGCTGTCGGGACACGGTTGTTTCGGCAGCTTCCTGCACAAAATCGCACAGAGAGAGCCGACCCCGAAATGCCACCAGTGTGGTGCCGGCATAGACTCGGCGCAGCACACGTTGGCCGAGTGTCCGATTTGGAGTGCAGAAAGACAGGAGGTGGTCGCCCGAATAGGGCAAGATCTGTCGCTGCCAGACGTAGTGCGGGCTATGGTGTCCAGCAAAGCAGCCTGAAAGGCGATGCTGGACTTTAGCGAGCACGTTATGGCCGAGAAGGAGGCGGCAGAGCGCGAGCGGGAAGCCCGGGCTGAGGCTGATCCGATGCGCCACCGCAGGACTGGACGCAGGCGCGACGCGCACAACCGGCGATTGCCGCCTTAACGAAGACCTCCGGGTGGCAGTCACGGGGGCGACTGCCATCCATAGGGAAGAGGTCCTCGAGCTGGAGGGCGTGTCGGGTGTTCGGGCACGCCCCTTACAATGTTATTCTGGGGGACGAGTATCCATCTCCTCCCCTCCCGCGACGGGTCTCACATGGGGACAGCTGCTGGCGGAGTCGCGGAAGTGTGCGTGAGTGTTCCCGTGGCTCCGCCATAGAGCAGCGCGCAGAGCACCGTGGGGTTTTAGACGGTAGTCCGGGCGGTTCCCGGGAGTCCGTCATACCCGTTCTGGTTCCTCAGCCAGGCGGGATGTGTAAATGCATTTCCGCACGAAAAATAAAAGGATAAATTGATGCTCAAAACTTGACTTGGCTAGTGTTTACTATCAAGCCAAATTTTAGAAGACTACCTTACAATATATAAGATGATAACTTAATCAGCCAAATATCAGATATCATGTATGTAAAAACTAGCCAAGTCAAGTTTTAAGCATCAATTTATCCTAAGTTATCTGCTTTGTGTAAATAATTCGAGTGTTTTACTTATTTTAGGATTATTAACTGAACTTGGCACCCATTTAGATCTCAATTCATTTGTCGGCGAAGTTGACAACCACGCATATTCTTAATATTGAACTTGGCTCCCATTTTCACAATGTTTTTAGTGGGATTGAGTAATTACTGAATCAGAATAGTATCACATTCAAACGTAATCCCACATAGTTATTCCGTTAAGGTTGTAAAAAATATATAATACTACTTATGTTATGACATTCAGGTAGGTAATTAAAGATCTTGATTTAAATCAACATTCACGCTGTTTACGCAAAGATATGAGTTATGGTGCGTTTGGTTACGTTGAACGTTGTTACTGCAATTTGATTTATAACTATTTACGAGTATGCTCAAAATATAATCATAAGTCATAATACATGTTTTTACTCAGTTTTAATAAGATAATGTGGGAGTTTATGCTTTTAGAGGTGTAATCTATTGTAGTTAAATGTTGGCTAAATTACAAACAACTGTAGGTGCTTTTTAGGTGATTTAAAGGATATACCTATATCAAAATTAATGTGCAGAGAATTATATTACAAAACCAGCTAGGTACGTGAACAATTACCACATTTAAATACCCTTATTTATAGTACTAAACCACTTGGTACTCCATTGCTGGACGGAATACTCAATGTTACTGACCTGTTTTTTTTTTTATATACTTGTTATTTATTTATTTATCGTATGGCGGTTACACACTGGTACATAGTTACGAGTATATGTATTCGTATTGATGTCGCTGATAGAGTTCCAGTATGCGCTGCGAGGTTCAGAAGGAACAGTGCAGCTGCCGAGTTTGCTGCATACTTGTAATACTAAGTTATAATATATATTTATTTATTTTTCAACTAGCATTGCATGATTTAGTCTTTAAAAGTAAAAGTTCATTACGAGTAATGCGAATGTTCCCCTTGCAGCTAGCTATTAATTATATTGTATCCCGTGTTGTAGGTGCGGGCTGAAAAACAGCGCTGTATAGCCGACAGGCTAGCAGCAAACGCTGAGCCCCGAGCCTATTGTCGCATCATTTATTTTCTGCATTGTGTTGTTTTATATAAGTATCTACATCAGTGTTCGATTTTGTGATTTTGTGTTTTTTTTGTGTTTTTTTGCGACAATCAATCTTTTTTTATTTTATTTTTTATATATATTTTTTTTTTATGTATGTTCGCCGATTTCTCCGTCAATTGTGGACCGATTTCTAAAATTCTTATTTTAATCGAAAGAGTATACTTCCGAGGTGGTACCATTGTCACCAAATCAGGATCTGATGATGGGATCCCACGGATATTCAGGGCAACCCTCAAATTTTATAGGCACGCATGTAGTGATTTCGGTATTTTCTATTATAATTCGTGTATTTACCTTCGGAAATCGCAATTTTGGTGAAGTGGAACTGATGATGAAGATCACAGATAACTTATGGAACTCCTCAAAGATGTAAAGTTCGTCAAAGATTCCGTTGACGTAGCAACTCATGGGGTGGTAATTCTGAGATCCTTTAGGAATCGACGGAACTCCACAAATATTATCAGCCCACAGATAGTGACTTGGGTTTTTTCTGTAATAATCAACGCATTTGCTCTCGGAAAGCAGTGCATGTGGTTAATTGGAAAGGAAATGCGGAAATGTTCATGTACCATGGGGCTTGGCGAAGTACTGTATTGAAGTCGTTTTAAACTTTGTTTTTAAAGTAAATTATCATACATTAAATGCTCTACTCGCTAATTTTTTTTCGATTATATTTCTATAATAATTTAATACTCAGATATGGCGGATCGGATTGTGTATATGCCATTTTAAATTGAGAAGTAAACTACGTTTGTGTGGAGGTCATCGACTCTTTCGTTTCTCTGATACTCACGAAATTAGGGTCACACTCATGTAACTCGTCGACACTCACCAAGTCGGGACTGAACGTGACCAGATCATGGGCCTTGAAGCTCGACGGCGGCCTCGCTTCATGGGCGTCGTCGGTCTGTTCAGAGTAACACTCACGTAGCACAGTGTTTTATAAAAGCCGAAAAAGTGACATACCCGTTTTATTACAAATTACTGTAGGTAGTTTCGATCATTACAAATGTGAGACTAAAACTCCCGCGTTTTTAATATGCGTAGTTTTTGAGAAATATTTTTTTGAAAATCTTGTTTCTGACACCCGGATATTACGAAAAACATTTATAAATTGCAAATTATTTAATAAACTTTTCTGTTGTTCAAAATGTTGGATAATCCCTTCAAAGATATACATTTCGAGGCAATTACGACCTCTCTACGTACATTTGTTACAAAGATATTAATGATGTTGGTTTTTATTTTTTTTCTTCTATGTTCCGCCGTAGTAGGACGCGATATTTGTATGACAGCTTCATTATTATGTCTTCTACCTACCCTATTTTTTACAAGTCCTAATTCCATGGAACATTTAATCTACAGTCAATTAAAATTTTTGGTCAGGGCTGCCACTACCAGTATCCGGATTTCCAGGATATAAAATTAACATACTCGTAGTATACACGGTATAGCACTTTTAAGGGTGGTGAAAGAAAACATTATTAGGAACCTAAACATATTAAATAATTAGTTTTTTAGTCTCAATCATTATTTCTTAGCTATTGAGAATTTGGTTATATTGCCCATCTCAATTACCTAGTGTTTTATTAAGTGATTTTTTTGTAACAAAGTAAATAATAAGGTATGTAATACATATGTAATAACATTATGTGCCTGTACATTTTTGTAGTTTGCTCTTTGTACAATCGAAAAATCTGTACGCTCTTACGCTCCAGGACCGTGACAAGACAAATCAACACAAGAAGCATGACAAGTCATTTAATGTCTTCTTCTACTTCCAGGCTCTCTGCCCCATCTAGCACCTCATGGTAGACTCCTTCCGAAGTCACATGTGGTGTTTCATCGAAAATTTGTGCGAGTTTAGTTCTTGGCGAAATTAATAAAACGAGTTTCTGACCGGGTATCATACATTAAAATTTTAAAAAGCAAAATCAGTACGTAATTCGTGATTATTAATTCCCTTTAATTTAAAATTACAAGTAATTTACTAAATAGTAGGCAATAATTATTTGTGCAAGTTTCAGCTCTTGGCGAAACTAATAAAACAAGTTTCTGACCAGCAGGTCGATCACGTAACGCATTGTATGTACGTACAGTCAGCATCAAAAGTAGCTACGCAAACGAAGACGTCAAAAGTCTTTATTAAAAGGGAATAAAAGCTTTGACGTCTTCAATTACGTAGCTTCTTTTGATGCTGAGTGTACGTTAGGTAAATCTAACTGTCAGTTTTTATATGGAAAAATTACAGTTGCATTGTCCTAACGCGCGTTCGAAACGTTACGTGATCACCCCTACATAAAATATTATTTTAAAAAGCAAATACAATACTCATAAAACAAAACAGTAATCAGTGAAATAACACTTAATTAAAAAAAAAACTAGACATAAGCTCTTTCTTCTGTATTAAATAAAAAAAACTCAATACTTAACTCTTACATGTTTTACGAACATCAAAATCAAGTGTCGATGATTTCACTCAATAATTCTTTTTTAAGCCTTGGAGATCCAAGAAAACCATAAATAATAGGATTCCCAAAAAAACGGCGTATACAATTCAAAATACCGAAGTGTCAACCCTAGTGGCCGGATAAACCGGATATATAGAGTTTAGGTTATTACTTGAATGTTCCATGGAATTCCATCAAGGTCTTGTAAAAAATAGTGTAGATTAGATAGAAAACAATAATATGCTAAATAAAGCTGTCATACAAATATCGCGTCCTACTACGGCGGAACATAGAAGAAAAAAAATAAAAACCAAAATCAATAAAATAATTAATATCTTTGTAACAAATGTACCTAGAGAGGTCGTAATTGCCGCTAAATGTATGTCTTTGAAGGGTTTATCCAACACTTTAAACAACAGATAAGTTTAATTAATAATTTGCAATATATAAATGTTTTTTGTAATTCTTAGGTGTCAGAATCAAGATTTTCAAAAGTCTGTTCAGATTCACACTCGTGTAAGTCAAGTTTACCACACTCACCAAGTCGGGACTGAACGTGACCGGATCGTGCGCATCGAAGCTCGACGGCGGCCTCGCTTCATGGTCGTCGTCAGTCTGTTCAGATTCACACTCGTGTAAGTCAAGTTTACCACACTCACCAAGTCGGGACTGAACGTGACCGGATCGTGCGCATCGAAGCTCGACGGCGGCCTCGCTTCATGGTCATCGTCAGTCTGTTCAGATTCACACTTGTGTAAGTCAAGTTTACCACACTCACCAAGTCGGGACTGAACGTGACCGGATCGTGCGCATCGAAGCTCGACGGCGGCCTCGCTTCATGGTCGTCGTCAGTCTGTTCAGATTCACACTCGTGTAAGTCAAGTTTACCACACTCACCAAGTCGGGACTGAACGTGACCGGATCGTGCGCATCGAAGCTCGACGGCGGCCTCGCTTCATGGTCATCGTCAGTCTGTTCAGATTCACACTTGTGTAAGTCAAGTTTACCACACTCACCAAGTCGGGACTGAACGTGACCGGATCGTGCGCATCGAAGCTCGACGGCGGCCTCGCTTCATGGTCGTCGTCAGTCTGTTCAGATTCACACTCGTGTAAGTCAAGTTTACCACACTCACCAAGTCGGGACTGAACGTGACCGGATCGTGCGCATCGAAGCTCGACGGCGGCCTCGCTTCATGGTCGTCGTCAGTCTGTTCAGATTCACACTCGTGTAAGTCAAGTTTACCACACTCACCAAGTCGGGACTGAACGTGACCGGATCGTGCGCATCGAAGCTCGACGGCGGCCTCGCTTCATGGTCATCGTCAGTCTGTTCAGATTCACACTTGTGTAAGTCAAGTTTACCACACTCACCAAGTCGGGACTGAACGTGACCGGATCGTGCGCATCGAAGCTCGACGGCGGCCTCGCTTCATGGTCGTCGTCAGTCTGTTCAGATTCACACTCGTGTAAGTCAAGTTTACCACACTCACCAAGTCGGGACTGAACGTGACCGGATCGTGCGCATCGAAGCTCGACGGCGGCCTCGCTTCATGGTCATCGTCAGTCTGTTCAGATTCACACTTGTGTAAGTCAAGTTTACCACACTCACCAAGTCGGGACTGAACGTGACCGGATCGTGCGCATCGAAGCTCGACGGCGGCCTCGCTTCATGGTCGTCGTCAGTCTGTTCAGATTCACACTCGTGTAAGTCAAGTTTACCACACTCACCAAGTCGGTACTGAACGTGACCGGATCGTGCGCATCGAAGCTCGACGGCGGCCTCGCTTCATGGTCGTCGTCAGTCTGTTCAGATTCACACTCGTGTAAGTCAAGTTTACCACACTCACCAAGTCGGGACTGAACGTGACCGGATCGTGCGCATCGAAGCTCGACGGCGGCCTCGCTTCATGGTCATCGTCAGTCTGTTCAGATTCACACTTGTGTAAGTCAAGTTTACCACACTCACCAAGTCGGGACTGAACGTGACCGGATCGTGCGCATCGAAGCTCGACGGCGGCCTCGCTTCATGGTCGTCGTCAGTCTGTTCAGATTCACACTCGTGTAAGTCAAGTTTACCACACTCACCAAGTCGGGACTGAACGTGACCGGATCGTGCGCATCGAAGCTCGACGGCGGCCTCGCTTCATGGTCGTCGTCAGTCTGTTCAGATTCACACTCGTGTAAGTCAAGTTTACCACACTCACCAAGTCGGGACTGAACGTGACCGGATCGTGCGCATCGAAGCTCGACGGCGGCCTCGCTTCATGGTCGTCGTCAGTCTGTTCAGATTCACACTCGTGTAAGTCAAGTTTACCACACTCACCAAGTCGGGACTGAACGTGACCGGATCGTGCGCATCGAAGCTCGACGGCGGCCTCGCTTCATGGTCATCGTCAGTCTGTTCAGATTCACACTTGTGTAAGTCAAGTTTACCACACTCACCAAGTCGGGACTGAACGTGACCGGATCGTGCGCATCGAAGCTCGACGGCGGCCTCGCTTCATGGTCGTCGTCAGTCTGTTCAGATTCACACTCGTGTAAGTCAAGTTTACCACACTCACCAAGTCGGGACTGAACGTGACCGGATCGTGCGCATCGAAGCTCGACGGCGGCCTCGCTTCATGGTCGGCGTCAGTCTGTTCAGATTCACACTTGTGTAAGTCAAGTTTACCACACTCACCAAGTCGGGACTGAACGTGACCGGATCGTGCGCATCGAAGCTCGACGGCGGCCTCGCTTCATGGTCGTCGTCAGTCTGTTCAGATTCACACTTGTGTAAGTCAAGTTTACCACACTCACCAAGTCGGGACTGAACGTGACCGGATCGTGCGCATCGAAGCTCGACGGCGGCCTCGCTTCATGGTCGTCGTCAGTCTGTTCAGATTCACACTCGCTATGGTGCTCGTCGCTATGGTGCTCGTCGCTATGGCCGAAGAACAGTTTCCGACACAATGAACCGTTGGCAGTGATTTCGTACTCTCCAAACGTGTCTCGACCCTGAGAACCCTGTAATATCGAGTAGAATGTGTTTTATACGCCTATGGTGGCAGACAACCATACGGCCTGCCAGTAAGCAGACACCGTAGCGTATAGACGCTTCCGACTCCAGAGGAGTCACTAGCCGTTGTCGTTCGTTGTCGAAACCTAGAAACAAATGCAGATCCTATATTCTCAACACAGCATCCTAGGGCGACCTCACTAGCCACCAAAAACACCAACACTACATATACATACAGAGCAAGTAGTAATGTCCTTACACCAGGAGAATATGTCACCTTAGAGTTTTCAACCATCACTCGTGAAACATCAAGTCCATACTAAGGTCGCGTCATGAAACTGGTTGGAAAACACTGCTTACTGCTTTTACCGGAATTTGCACAGCACATACGTGGCTCAAAACTGTATACATATTTTAGACTTGGCCATATATAATAAATAACCAACATGTTTACAAAGAAACCGCAACAGGGGCGTGTCCATATAATCTGATTTTTATCACAAAACATGGCCATATATTTTTATCACATCTGACCGGTTTGTGACCTAAATAACCCCATTAGAAGCCCCTACATATTTTATGCCAAAGACAACTGTAACTTTATCTTGTGTACTCTGTTGGTGTCCTGTGTAATGTAATAAATAAAATAAAATAATTTATCTTAGCAAAAACAAGTAGAAATGGCCCACTCCACTATGCTCATGCTGCATACTCGGCATCTTTTCAGGTTATTAAGTCATCTTAATGTATTAACCTGAAAAAATGCAGAATGAAGCAATAATTTGATGAATGATATTCAAACCAATTTATACTTATATTTAAATACTGTTTAATCCGGGTCTAACGCGATATTTATTTACCTTTATTTCTGACGTTTCGACACGGGTTGCACCAGTCATGGTCGCAGATAAAATATCGCGTTAGACCCGGATTAAACAGTATTTAAATATGTGTACAAAGCGCGAGAGTTTAAACAATTTATACTTAACTTAGCAGATCAATTAATAAATATTATGGGACAATCTTACACAAATCAACCTAGGCCCACGGTAAGCTCAGTAAGGCTTGTGTTGTGGGTACTAGGCGATGATATATATGATAGATAAATACATATAGATACTTATATACATATATAACATCCATAACTCAGGAACAAATATTCGTGATAAACACACAAATAAATGCCCTGACCGGGATTCGAACCCGGGACCTCCAGCTTCGTAGGCAGAGTCACTACCCACTGGGCTACGGAGGCCGTGGGCCTAGGTTGATTTGTGTAAGATTGTCCCATAATATTTATTATTATTATTATTTATTTAATTATACAGCTACTACTGTAGCTAACGACCTTTGCTGGGAATTGAACACATACACTGCCAGGAGCGTTTACGCCGTAGGCGCTTTCCACTACTAAGCGGAAAAACCTCGGAATCGGCTTCGGTTCTTTGCAGTGAATTTGTTAAGTCGCCCAAATTAAGTGCGTAAACTTAATAAGTATTATATTGGTTAGCAATAATATTACCTGACTGTGTGTGAAGTATGGTTGTAAAAGTTTCTCTAATTCTGGAGGTAGTTCTGGAGGTAAACTGAGGGCAGTTTGTGCTGAAACTAAATTAAAGAAGGCTTGTTTGTTTGTTGTAAGTTACATAATTAAATATAAATTCTGTGTAATTGACTGCTAGAAAACGCCATTTTGTATATAAATAAATAAATATGAATGGAAATGGAAATGCTAAACCTTTCCCCTTCAAATCTACAGTGCTCTATTTTGTACTATGGAAACCATCATATGAGAGACAGACAACACTTTGTTAGTGTTCTTAGTAAGAACTAAACCATACTAAATGGTTTAACCGATTTATGGCCAATGTCTCACATATTTGTCATGCCTCTACAAAGGATTTTTTTTTTATACTATGACGGTGGCAAACAAGCTTACGGCCTGCCTGATGTTAAGCTGGTACCGTCGCCTATAGACACTTGTCACTCCAGAAGAATCACAAGCGCGTTGCCGACCCTTTATTCACTTGAGGATTCGCTACAAACGTAGCGTTCCGTGGCTGTCAAGAAGGCTTTAGTTGGCCCATCTTTGCTCCAACAACTTGAGCCTGATTAGCCCCTACTCAAGATATTACCTGATCCTGATATTAGTAATTGAACAATAATATATGATAGAAGGCTTTTTTACAATCTTTTATCTACAGTCCCAATGTTGCATGCCAACTTACATACATATTTACATGTAAGTTGGCCCGCAAAATTGACGGTAGGTATAATATATGAAGGTAACCGATATAGCCCTCCGAATCGCTAAACTTAAGTGGCAGTGGGCGGGGCACATTGCACGTAGAACGAAAGTAGGCGTAGGCGGAAAGGTTCTCGAGTGGCGACCACGTACCGGAAGCCGCGGCGTGGGTAGGCCCCCCACAAGGTGGACTGATGACCTGGTAAACCTGGATGCGGGTGGCGCAGGACCAGCCATTGTGGCACTCTTTGGGGGAGGCCTATATCCAGCAGTGGACGTCTTTCGGCTGATATGATGATGATGATGATGTGATGATAATATACGATTGAACTAAAATTTGACATAAGTTAAGTACTTGTGTAAGTTTGGCAACAAAGTAGTATTAAGGCACCACTGATCTGATCTGCTGATGGAGATGAAGGTGGCCATAGGAATTCCTAAACCACATGAGATAAAAGCCCATCATGTTTGACATTATTGGCACCCCCTCAACAAGTATTTGAAGACTGTGCAAAAAAGGACAGTCTGCAATAAAAGATTGTACCAAACATTATATTAAACAAACCTTCTAGACGGGGTATAATTTTCCGGAAATGTAATGGTAGTAAAAGCAAGACGCCCGTAGTTACCGGCGACACATTTCCGGAAAAGTACAGCCCATCTAGAAGCCCCATAACAGAAACTTATTCTTACAGTTACGGAATAAAAGCTTACTATCCATCTTTCATTAAAACTGTTTTATCTTTAAAACTAGCCCGTCTAGAAGCCCCATAACAGAAACTTATTCTTACAGTTACGGAATAAAAGCTTACTAACCATCTTTCATTAAAACTGTTTTATCTTTAAAACTTTCAATGATAGCATCATGTTCTGTCGACATACGCAATGGTTTCACTTTTGACGACTCCATTGGACTTGGCATCACCATTTCTTGTGAGAAGAATCTGGAAAGATAACTCTAGATAAAATTACCCTTACTTGATTTGGGTGAATGATGAGAAAAAGTTTTATATTCCATTCAGGTCTACCATGATAGCAAATAGGTATAGGTAGAGGTATAGATGGGAAGCATATAACCCAAAGTCCAGGAATGTCATGCTCAACCTTTACAAATATATGAGGTTGAGGAGACAGGGTTGGCAGCATAAGGATAACATGTATATCTCTCATTGTGAACATAATTCATCCTCAGGACTGAATGCTGCTAAATACCTATCCTACCATGAAAATGTTTGTTGGAAGCCATTTTTCTTAAAAATAAAATGCCTGCTGTGTCATGCTAAAACACTGCTATGAACTCAATCAAAGATCCTATAAATGATACTACCATATGGTACTTTGGTGATAAGAAGAGGACAATAAGTGCCTATATACAAAATGTATGGTACAGACACCTCTCTATAGCAGAAGCTACAGCAGGCATTTTATTTTGATAGATAGATAGATAAATCATTTATTTAAATTGGTTGCTTCATACACACAAGTTACAACAAGTAAAAAAAATTACAACAAACACAAAACTTAAAAGTGCATAAAAAACCAACTTAAAACAAACAGTTTTTATGCACAGAAACAAACTGTGTGCATTGCAGCAAGACAAAAGGGCTCCAACTCAGTGCATAGCTTTACTCGCAATTTAACAAAACACTGGTATTCTGTTAGAACCCAGAAGAATATACATACATACATACATATGGTCACGCCTCTTTCCCAGAGGGGTAGGCAGATATCACAGATCTCCATTTGCTACGATCCTGACAAACCACTTTCGCTTCACTCCCTTTCATAACATTTCTCATACATGCTCGCCGGTTTAGGGTACTTTTGACCTGGCCTTTTTGTAATATTTCTCCAATTTGATCGGAGAAAGTTCGCCTAGGTATTCCCCTTCCAACTTGCCCTTCCACTCTTTTTATATACAGATATTTTCTACACATATAGGTATTCATATGTGTAGAAAATATCATTTAAAAACATTCATGTAAAAAATAGGCCAAGTCTCGGAACTCTTTCACAGTAAAAAGTGGTGAGATATTTCGTAGAGCCAAGTCAGGCATTCTTATTAGCAAGCAAATAAAGATTAATAAGAATGCCTGACTTGGCTCTACGAAATATCTCACCACTTTTTACTGTGGAAGAGTTCCGAGACTTGGCCTATTCATCAGATTATGCCCTATGTTACTGAAAATTCAGGGTTCTGGCTTTAGCCAGCACAAAATTACAGGATGTTGAAAATGGCCTGAATAGCTTCGAGAAAAGGATGGTACGGCCGTGCCTCTTTGTTTTGCTCGACTTGGCGGGGGCAGATGAATACTTAGAAGGACAAAAGTACATAAACAAATAGTAATTTTACTTATATAACTCTAAAACCAAAAAATCAAGAAACAAACCGACAAATATTTGACATGTGGCCATTAGGTATGATAAAAAAATAAAATATAATAAAAATACGTGATCCGTTTAAGAAGAAAAAGAGGAAGAAGGGAGAGTCGACATTGTTTCGATAGCACAGTCATACAACCAAATAGCCGTGCGGAATCTCAACCACTTGCTTCTCCATGAGCATCTTCAGGTGCGACTTAAATTTAAAATTAAAGTTTAGATAGTAAGAACTTGTAAAAAAAACACAGCATCATAAATATTATAGCAGCATTCCTGAATTGTGCATTAATTGTATATTAAGTAAGTGTTTGTTTTCTGTATGTCAGTTTATGTTGTATGTTAAATTGTATGTAAGCTTTGTATTGTGTAATCTAATCTTATAATTAAAATGTAACTAACACCAATCCTAATATGGGTCGGTGAAGACGTGAAATAAAATATTTCATTCATTCATTCATTAACATACAAGTTGTGTACATTCACCAGGGGTAGGGTAGGGTCATTTCGCCGGTTACGCGACCACCTTCGGTTAGCAACCACCTGAAGAACATGGTTTTTTCAATTGAAGATAATATCAATTCTACAGAGCCTATTGAAACAGTTAGCCGTATACATTATTGTTTGTAGTTATGGAATAGGAATTTACAAAAAAAACGAGAAAATATGCTTTCAGTTCACCAACATAGCGAAGTGGTCGCTAACCGGCATATTAAATTAGGTGGTCACTAACCGGCGACATGACCCTACTTGGATGAATTAAGTTTAATCAGAAACCTGCATTTTTTGCCAACTCAGAAATGCCTCACATATGTATAAAGGCTAGGCAACTTTGTTAACATATTATGGTCCTTTTTTAATTTATTCCTCCATGATACTACTAACATTGAAAAATATTGTCACAATTACTACCTGATAAAATAATAATAAAATCATCCCTTATACGTCCCACCCTGTATGATTTAGGAAAAACGTATTCAAAATTACTCACATCTCTGTAGCCTCCTCAGCAATTTGTTCTAAATTGGGGTCTGGGGAAGGCTCGAACTGACTGCTGCATGCCACTATATCTGTCGGGTGCAGGATGCAAGCCTGGTCTATGTCCCAACGGAACGAACCCCTCTTATCTTTCTTGTAAATTTTGCACATTGAAGGACTGCGAAAAATAAGATTTTAATTATTTACAGCCTGTTTAACACCCTTTTGCGTTCAACACAATGTTCAAAAGCAATTAATTTAATAAAAAGGAGAATAATAAATAAATATGTATATACACGAGTATAACGGTAGCTACTCAGCTTGCATTCAAGTTTTTTTACATCCGTGGAATTTACTGACCTGCATATTGGTTTGTGTAATTTATCAATCAACACTCTATCAAAGGGATTTCGCACTTTTTTATAGGTTGGCGGAGTAGATACACAATTATTTGGTGGGCTGACATTTTTGTCGTTCATTTCGAAATTAACGTTACTTTTGGTTTTGGCACGAGCACAATGACCTCGAACCTCGAGGACATGTCTGTCAACCGAAGGGAGCCAATAATGTACGGCCAAACAATGTACGGCTCGATAATACGGGTCTACTTTTTGTGGACTCGAATTATTGGGTCGTACATTATCAACCCGGACAAATGTGGATTCCAATGGGGAAGGTAACTGTCAAACTGACAGCTCCAATAGTTGTACCTAAAAATGCTAAATTTATATGGCGCGAAGTACTTTTTATTTATTTTTGCGAGAATGGCTTTATTTTTCGTCCCGAATTGCTCCGGTGTGGGAATCCACTGTTATCCGAAAAAGGCTAAAAAT